>OZ002740.1:50650648-51948084 GCA_963924295.1 Dioctria rufipes
CATTAATTTTCCACAAAGTCTGAAACTTCTGAGCAAGTATCATCATCGTATAAAAATTCTAGTGCGACTGTATTTATTTCTTCTTCATTTAGCACCAATTGTGACATTTTTAGCTAAATCAGACCAAATAAATATTGTTTTATTGATCTGATTTTATTTGAAATCACTCTTACAGTACTTACCTCGAAAATATGAAATATATTCCCAATATAAACTTCTGCAAAATAATATGCTAACTGAAAAACATTTAATCCTTTACACGTATAAAAAGCTGTTTTGATTTGCCTTTCACTTTCTGAAACAATTTGAATATTGAAATATAATTTGTAAAATGTAATTACTATGAGATTTAAAAAAAAAAATGAAAAAAGGCCTGCTACTAAAACACAAAATCTGACCAACTATGATTTTCTTTCAAAATAACTGATTTATAACATGTTGCGAAAAAAAATAGAATTCCGTTACATTTATAATTACATGCAGTGCATAAAATTTGCTAAGGGTCACTTTAGACCCAAAGAAATTTAGTGTGATTTTTTTTTTTTTTAGCGGTATAACGACTACACCAAATCCTATAAGTTTTTGCACAAACCTTACTTTTAGTAAACTAAACAAAATCATAAAAGTTTAAGTCCGTTATTCATATAATTTCAAAGATATTCAAAAATTAATATCGTTTTGGATTGAAAAATATCCTAGGACCTGATGAAGGTTCGCGCTCGTGAATTAAAAAATATTTTATTTTTATTTACGAGATTATGGGAGATTATAATTTGCGAGATTATAGAAACAAGATTTTTATATGCAAGATTTTGAAAATGCGAGATTTTGAAATTGCGAAATTGCGTTCAATCGTTCTCAAACCATGATATAGATATCTGATCCAATTCATGATGTGCACTTACATCTCTAAACTGATGGTTGAAAATTGTATTTACAGAATTAATGATGTGCTTATTGAAATTCATGAATTGTAAATAGATAAACAAATTTTTCTAAACCCAGTCACAGTGTATCATAAATCTTTACAGTTCATCTTTTGAGACACGAATTACTTACCTCCAACTACGTTATTCAATAATGATAATATTTCTTTTTATTTTTTATTACTGCTGTAAAGTTCCTATTATGAGAAGACTCATCTGGACCTTAAAACACAAAATATATATTTTCTCTTAATTTTTTATTCAATTTAATACAGGCAGGAGACCCATCTATTCCATATTTTATACATGTATAAATTAAAAAATAAGCTTTAAATTCTGAATTTAATAAACCATTCCAATTCAAATTACCACAGGCTACATACCTCCATGAGGGGCTAAAGTTAGTCTCGGCTATATTAAAGTACTTTCAACCAATTTCGTTCACCGTTTTTCTATTAATTATTATTGATTTTTGGATAATTACCAGCACTCATCCTATAGCACAGACTTTTTTTTTAATTAAAACAAAAAAAAAGTAAAATCATAAAATGCAGGAGGCAAATAAAACAAATAGTCGCACATCTTGGCACTCGATCTTTTCTATCTAGCCTGAAATCTACTCTTTTCTAGATAATATAGAGTATTTATCGTAGCTGTGATATCATTTTATGGATATATCGTATAACATTGCACTTAAATTCTAAACCCCACGGTATAAAAAAAAATATTTACAAAAAACAAACAATTTTTCTTCCAAAGCCTTTTCAAATTAGCAACAAAATAACTCATTTCTGTTAAGTTTTAATATTAAAAAAAAAAAGAAACCATCGATTAAAAATTGCCCAACAAGTTACATAAACACTCACTGAGCAAAGTTCTTTTGTCGCACATGTCCTGGATTAATATCCCTAAGTATTCCCATGTATAATCTGTTTTTTTTTTTTTTTATCCTGACATTGTCCTTATTGTTCTTTTCGCTTATGCAATACTTTTTGCATTCTATCTATCTGCCAGAATAAATTCCAGGGCCGAATCCATAAATCTATCATTTGAAAATGTATTTTATGGTCATTTTGCTTTTGGTGAATTTCAAATCGAGTTTTAATAGCGCTGCGAAGCTATATATCAATGTCAGATATGGTCAGAACTTGCAGCTAAAGTATACTACTAACGACGCGACCGAGAATCTTGCTGCAACAAGAATCCTACACTATCTGGACTGTGCCATCCGATCCAAGGGAAATGCACAAATTGCTCCGTGTCCAATATGCAAAACTCAATTTGTTTGGAAGTCTTAGGGAGAAGGGATGTAACAAATGGCAGCGAACAGAAAGGGTTAGGTCTATGGTTCATCTTGTGTGTTCACATTGGATACAGAAAGGTCGGCCAAAATAGGGGTTAGCTTGTTGAAAACTTTGCTATCTGATAATAGTAAAAGAAATCTAATTTTCCCCGAATACCAGTTTTGTTTACAATTGCACTTGTTAAAAGGGTTCCGTTAAAATGGATAAAAGAAAAAATATTTAATTTCACTCTCGGCGGTATTTGTTGTCGTTATCTTGATGCGGTAAATGGCTGCTGTGCTGCTCTTTAGAACGAGTTTCCTTGAATTTATAGGAAATTTATGCATTAACCTAGTTAAGCGAATAGAATGGACGACCTCTCTCCGACTTCTGGTGGACGGTGAATGAAAAGAAAATTTATGATAAAAGAGATTAGAAATTTCCTAAACAGAAACATAAGAAAACATTTTTGTATACAATGAATCGCTTTTCCTTATTTAAATAAAGTGCTACTGTTGATTTTATTAATATTTTCGGAGCTACGAAGGTAAAAAATTGGATGTCCTTTATGTTTGTTGTTCTCTACTTAGAATTCTTGAAATTCAGATGATTAAAGAGAATTATTGCCTAATAAAAAAATATTTTTTTTTTCTTTAAGTTTGTAATCTCAGAATGAAGTTAGGAAATTACACTTAATGCCTAAATGGTTTCTTGACAAATGAATAGAGAGGGACACTTTGAGCCTAATCTAAATATTTGGGTTGACAATCTCCTTCTTGAATAACCCTTATGTCAATACCCGGGTACCCTTCGGCGCGGACTTACTTACATATCTTATATATTTAACGAGAAATCATCAAATCCTTTCAGATCGTCGTTATTTGAATCAACTGATGTCGATTCATATATGTTCTGATGTTTAAATATTCAAAACAAATAATAAACTAAGGAGTTGAAGTCGAATACCCATTTGATCAATACCCAGGGTACCCGGGTACCCGTATCTTAGAACTTAATATGCGTACAGAATTGAAAAGAAAATAATATTCTAAATACAAATAAATGTAGACATTTGACTTTTAATAACGTTTATTATAAATTATACATACGAGGATATTTCCTCATATGAAGATTATTGTTGAAAACATAAGTTACATTTTATTATGGCTTTCGAATGTTCATCACAAACAGGTTTAGTACAAATTACACATGCATTTCGCGTCTTCCTCCAGAGTGTCAGGTTACAGATATAACATAATCCGATGACAAGTCTTCGGCCTGTGGAATCTGCCTGTTGAGTGGGCTCGGTTAATGTAGCTCTGTTTGCGAGATTTATTGGCTTCCCATAGATGCTTTCGATCGCAATCTGAGTGGTGAAGTTCCTCATGACCTGACTATTTCGAGATCGATCTTCAATCGTTGGCATACACAATTCTTCACTCAATTGTCGTAGAAATAATCGGCGCTCATTTTTTTTTTTAGGATTTATTAAATAAATTATATAAACCGCAAGACTGGCGACATCCAAAATATTATAAAAAGAAAGCAAGAGGCCATCAGTTAGTCCGCCTGTGGGTTGTGCATCGTACTAGCATTTGATCCATTGTATCGAACTCAATCTTCGTTTTGTTATAATACTGAACAATCTCTGGCACTTTTTTTCTGTTCTCGCAAATTGTTGTATCGGAGTGCATCGTAGATAGTAGCAAAACAGATTTTGTTTTTGTTTTTTTAGGACATAAGGGCACATTCTCATGAAACCCAAATAGAGTAGAAAATTCTTCGCGATCTTTAGATGCTTGCATCTCCGCTGGAATATATTTTTTATTTATTTATTTTTTCAATGTTCCTAGAATTGTCAGGTTCCGCGATAATATGTGCTTTGCTAAAGGTAGAGTAGTAAAAAAATTATTCATCGTAATATTCCTTCCGGATCCTTTATATTGCGTGATTATTTGTAACTATTTTTACGTTATCAAAGGGCAATCACAGCTATTTTTCAATCAACTTCGACACCTTGTGTTATTCTGAGCTAGGCAATAAAATATCTCTCCTAATTACTTTGAAATCTCTCCTACATCTGCCCTTTTTGCATTTTCTCGAGAATTGCGGCTACTTGGAACTGTCGACTTACCTATCCTTTCTAATTACTCTATCCTAAATGATATTTTACATTTACCTATACTTGGCTGTAGGTAGCTACACTGTCGGTTTATCGCCCAGTTCGTCAAGAAGGCTTCTTAACCTTGGAAATATTGAGCGGGTCCATAATGATCGTGCCAGATGGGATATGTTTGGCAGATATTTCTACATATTTTATAATCCTGAAGTTACGACAACGGCATGACACGGCAACGATATCGCCGTCCTGTGTGCAAACAACCTATGAGTACCGGGGTATCCCGGCCATTGAACAACGTAATAACGGCTGGGTATTGACATAAGGGATAACAACAACGGTAGGTACTGACCAATATTTTGAATATAAACAATCGTCGTTTGACCACTAAAGTACTGTTACTGTTGTATGTACAGTAGGTACTATAATCAAAATATATTGTCTGATTAGACAAACTACCGAAAAATATATTCCAAAATTTACAATTGACAAAATAAATGTTTCTCTTATAATTAAGTATAATCCATGCTATCGTTATATTATAATCGGAGTAGGTATTTGCACTCCCATTGACATTATATTCCCTTCCCTGAAAACCGCATAGGAAACCCTATGTAATTATTTTTGGAAAACATTTTATGTATTTTTTTCTCTATGCGGGGTTAAAAGTTGCAGTAGGGATAATTTTATTTATAAATTTAATCATATGGTAGCACTGGAAATGTATATACCATGCAGCGGCGGATCCAGCTAGGGTTCGTCGGATGTGCACGCTCCTCCCTGAGGACCACTGAAATAAAAATTTTTTGGAAGCATTCAATTTGATACGTTTAAGAAAACAGCCCTTATGGCTAGCAGCTCTGCCTTCGTTCCACTTTACGTCGTGGCTGTTAAATCCTATTGAGAAAACAGGAAAAGCTAATACATGTAAAATTCATGTATGTACCTAAGTGGGCTTTACTTTGGGTGTTTGAAGCAACACAGAGCTTATTCGGGTAAAAGTGATGGAAGGATTGCTTTAATTGAAAACAGCTGCCAATTGATGAGTCTTCGATGGAAAGACAACTTGTTAGAATATTATCGGCGATTGAAAGCAATTACAACTCGTAATTGGAGAAATTCAATGAAACTACACAAAAAAAAAACAAAAACAAATCACTTTATATTGGTGTAGCTGTGAGTTATTGCATTTACAGCAATTGATTTATTTTGATATAAATAAATAAATATAAACAAAATATAAATGCTGATTAGGAAATTCTCAATCAGTATCTTAGAGAAATTGATTGGTCGGTCTGTTTTACTTCGACGGTTGTTGATGAATGCACATTAGAACTTCGTGACATTTTAAGTCTTGACATGCATGAATATATCCCTTATTTCTACAACAGGTCTCAACAGCAGCAAAATCCCTCTTGGTTTAACAATAAGTTCAACCAAGTAATAAAAGCGAAAAAGTCTGCTTTTCGCGCGTAGGTATCAATTGCATTCATGACCAGAATTGAATCAACTCTACAAGACTGCACAGAACACCTGCAAGTCCATTATTGGGAGAGAAAATTTAAATTTTCTTTTTGATCAGAATGTTAGACTGAGATTCCTGGCAAGCCTCAATGATAGCAAAGGCTTCTAATGCTTGTTCAAAACCATCAGGTACAACTTCACCAATTCCTCCAAACCTTCATTACTTAGCACTGGTGTAGTGGTTGTTGACTCCTTGGATAAAGCCAATATTTTAGCTGGTATTTAGCTGGTAGATTCGCTTTAAATTCTGGTTTTCCATTCACTTCACAGACACCTATTTTGCATATCCCGTATGGATCCGTGCAAAAACAATACACATCCGTAGGAGAGATGTGTTCAAGCTCCTTAAGGGGATCAGTAGCCGTAGTTCTTGATGATTTATCATCCTGTTAATTAAAAGCAGTGCCTCATCCTTAGCGCAAACTATTCCATTTGTCTTATCCGACAGGAAAATTTACCAACTGGTTGGAAACTAGCACAGCTTCAGCCTAATTCTCAGCAAAGGAGAGGATAGCGATCCCACACATTATCGACCAACTGTAATCACTTCGATTATTTCAAAATTTTTTGAATCTATTACTAGCTCCAAATTAATGAAGTATCTAGAAAGAACTTATCAGTAATCACCAATATGGCTTCTGGACTGAACGCTCTTCTAGAGACTTGCTACCTTTTCGTATGGAACGTTGAAACCATAGTGCTCAAAATTTGGTGAATCCAAAATCGTTGTCCTAGATATTTCAAATGTCTTTTATAGAGTCTGGCATCCAGCTCTTTTAGTTAAGCGTAAAGCACTTGTTCTCTTTCCTCCTCTTCTATTATAGATTGAAAGTTTTTAATCTGATCGCCTAACACCAGTTGTACTAAACTGCGTTTCACCAGAACTTCACCCTATAAATATCGATATCCCCGGCCTCTGTTATTTCTCCATCTGCCTATCACAGTACCGTTGATTTCGCTTACCCCTTTGACACTCTTGGGAACTCCAAAGGGAATTCCACTTCTGTCAATCGAGTTTGCATGATTAGATAATTAATTAATAACTTTGATAATACCCTTGCTTGGGGTAAATCGAATTGCGACGAATTCATAAGGCATCTAAGTCTCAAAGCTGTCTCATCTCTTTAAAACAAAATCGTCACTTTTACAGTCACATTTCTTTTGATGGAGCACTGACTTACGGAACGCCGTTTTTATGCATTCTTGGTATTCATATTTCCTGTGAGTTAAGCTAATCAGACTACATTTTATCTGTTGCCCAAGAAACAACGAAATGTGTTGGATTTCTATAAAGGTGTAAGAAATATTACAGCCCATCGAATCTAATGCTCCGTACAAGTCTTACATCAGACCTAGAATAGAATAGAATCAGGCGCGTTTACAGGGCGGTCAAGTGCGTCATGACCCCCCCCCCCCCCTAGCGCCATCTAAGCTTGGCGGTGAATTGAATGTGGCGCTGGACTGAAGAGCGAAGTTTAACAGGATGATTTTAGTATAGTACGATTTGGTTTGTATGGTTTGTTTGGCTTCTTATGAGTAGTAATAGTGGATTGGATATAATAGTCATTTGCTCGTAGCTCTTCGTCTTTTAAACTTGTAAAATTGTTTTTGAATTTTCTTGCGTTTTTATATAGCATCGAAAAGTCATCTATCATACCAATCACAGGATAGTAAGTAATTTTGGAATACATATTTATTTTAGTATTTGATATTTTAGAAAATGGCACGTAATGCTTAGCAGCCCAGTTATGAAGATGCTTTTATATTTATGTTGCGCCAATTACTCATATACAGCGTGTCCCGTAAGTTAGAGCAAGTGCGAATTTTGCTAGTGAACCAGTTATTCAGAAGTACGCATCCGTGGAATGAAGTTGATTTTTTACCTAGTGGTTGCAATTTATTTTTCATGTAAGTATTTTTATTATATTTGTTTATTACATACAAAATAAAATATTGTTTTTGTTTTGTTATATTTGCGGAATTTCATTTAGTGGCACTTTATTTACTCTCGGGCATTTAAAAAATTATCACGACTTACATCATGATAGTAAAAATTTGTGATTGAAGTGCATAGTATCACATCAATGTGAGAAAACGTTTGCGACTTATAGCGGCTTATCGAAACATATTAAAATTTATTTAGAAAACTTCAATAATCTACCTCAAAGTAGTTTTCTTCCTAACATTTGTTCGAGAATCGAGAAAACAAATGAATACACAACAATAAGTAGAAATTTAACACCAAATATAAATTTAGACATAGCATGCGTAAAAATTATTATCGGGGATTTTTTCAAAAAATTAATTCATTTGGTGTTTCGAACAACAATATTATATATATATATATACAGGGTGTCCCGTAAGTCGACGTTAAGCCGGAACCCGGTGATAGACCAAATCGTAACAGTTACCAGAAAAATATAAAAAAAAATCTAAGTCATGTATTTTTCAAATTATAGGCATTTCTTTTGTTTTCGAGAAAATGTACACCCTGTAATGGTTTATTAGCTCCTGTTGCTACAAATCTTTACTTTTTTTTCCAATTTTATTTTTCTTACGTAATCCAGAGTAGTGCTTATGTAACCTGTTTCTTTAAGTTCTGCTCCAACTTGGAAGAAAATGTCACATTTTGACGAACCAAGAATATAAAATTAATAATTCGTTGAACTTTAACTGACTGTACTGAAAAAAAAAAAAAAAGTACTACGCCAGTCTGGCAAGTAACTTTAAAAGTTGACGCATTTAATAAGGATTCTAAAATGGTACAACACTTGCTACAATATTTCTTAGAATAGGGAAAAAAGTTTTTTTCTTTAAAAAATCCAGTTTCGAAAAAAATTTTCATCTACTAAAATGAATCTAGTGTACCCAAAGCTTGCCTTAAGAGCATAACTTTAAGATTCTAGCTTGAGTGAGACGGAGAGTAATTCCATGAAGTGTGAGTGAGACAGACAGTGACGCTTTCAAGTTAGAGATGCTAACTTTTTGTTAAATTTAGGACAAATTTTCCTTAAGTTTAAAATTAAACACCAATTATTTGGATGCTTCTTCCGTTGTTGACAAATTCAACTGCTTCCGTAATTCTTTGCCGAAGCTCAGCTAAATTTTCAATTGACTTCTTATAAACTTTCTCTTCTACTGCTCCTCAGTAAAAGAAATCTAATGGATTTAGATCAGGTGAACGGGCTGGCCACGAGATCGTACCAGACCGCCCTATCCATCCGTCCGGATATTCTTCATTGAGATATACTCTAACTGAAAGGGCATAGTGCGCTGGGCAGCCGTCTTGCTGATACCACATCTCTCTGTAAATACTTAGTGGCATGTCTTCCAGTAAATTAGGTAAATAGTTTTGCAAAAATTTTAAATAAACTTCAGCATTAAAGACCTCTGGCAACTCAAAAGGTCCTATGACTTTTCCGTTTAAAATTCCGGTCCAAATGTTTATTTTAAAACGATATTGAGATCTATTTTGTCTCATTAAATTCGGATTCTCTACGTGCCACTCGTGTAAGTTGTGTAGGTTCATGTAACCGTCTTTTTTAAATGTCGATTCATCCGACCACAAAATTTTCTCGAAGAATCGCGAATCTTCCCGTTGTCTTTGTAGCATCGTTTGGCAAAACGCAACCCGAGGTAGCAGGGTTTGTACTCGCTGTACATGGTATAGGTGGGGCTCATGTTTTTGTAATATTTGGTGAGCTATACTTTTGGGCACTCCTGTGCTTTCCTGGATTGCACGTACCCAAGTACTTGGGTCTTCTTCAACTGCTTGAAGTACTACGTCCGCGTAAGATAAGGAACTCTTCCTTCACCATGTACTTGGTTTGGAAGTCGTCCTTCTGTGGAGAGTAGACGATGCACATTTGTAAAAACTCAATGATTTGACGAGCTAGAGTCACTATCTTGCTCATTCACACTTCATGGAATGACTCTCCGTCTGACTCAAGCTAGAATCTTAAAGTTACGCTCTTAACGCAAGCTTTGGGTACACTAGATTCATTTTTAGTAGATGAACATTTTTTTTGAAACTGGGTTTTTTGAAAAAAAAATTTTTCTTTTCCGTTATCTAAGGAATATTGTAGCAAGTGTTATACCATTTTATAATCCTTATTAAAAGCGTCAACTTTTAAAGTTACTTGCCAGACTGGCGTAGTACTTTTTTTTTTTCAGTACAGTCAGTTAAAGTTCAACGATTTATTAATTTTATATTCTTGGTTCGTCAAAATGTGACATTTTCTTCCAAGCTGGAGCAGTCGGCTTAGAACTTAAAGCAACAGGTTACATAAGCACTATTCGGGATTACATAAGAAAAATAAAATTAATAAAAGTAAAGATTTTTATCAACAGGAGCTAATAAACCATCACAAGGTGTACATTTTCTCGAAAACAAAAGAAATGCCTATAATTTGAAAAATACATGACTTAGATTTTTTTTTATATTTTTCTGGTAACTGTTACGATTTGGTCTATTACCCGGTTCCGGCTTGACGTCGACTTACGGGACACCCTGTATATGAAAAATCACACAATTTCGAGTTTAAAAGTGTTATTGTTTCTAAGAAATAGGTTCATAGTATTTTTCTAGCTATCTGATTTTCCAACGGTAGACGGCAGCGGGAAGATCGCTGTCACAACAGGTAGTCGAAAAATTGGGAGTACAATTGCAACGACTGGTAGTGAGCGGCAATTGTGAAAGGAGAAGATGCTGAAATTTCAATTGTTATTAGTTTTGAACGTTTTGAAACAGATTTTTATCGAGAAATTTTACATTATTTTGAAAGAATTGCAATGGACCAAAGCGTGGAAAGAAAAAATTTCAAATAAAGAAATTAAATAAATTAAAATCAAAATAAATGCCAAAAATATCCAACTTTATCATTTGTATTTAAGCGCATCGAAATATCCCAGATAACACAGAACATGTCTGTGTATCTTCCTTATATTCTCCACTGTATATCAGTACATATTCTCTGACTACGCGTATTGATATAAAAAAAAAATTGCTTGGCATATGCTTTTTATAAGACTCATGTCGTACAGACGTATTCTAAAGGATATAAAATTGAATAAATGAGCATCCACGGAAACATATTCAGAGCATATTCTAAACGAAATTAAATAGATATGGATGAAACTCATATTCGGGTCGTTTTCAAATGAATATAAAATTGAAAAAAGCTAAACCAACTACTAAAATTACTCACAAGAAACCACCATAAACTAAACATTAGAACTGACTGAGAACACTAACCGAGATCCCGTTTCGAAACTCAAATTCGATATGAACTAATATATCGAAAACGTATCATTTTTATTTGCGACAAAATTCATATAAATTTAGTTTAGACCTAGACCACAGACCATATTAGAGACATCTAGCGTAAAAGACAGAGACCCGACATGCGACAGAAATTGCACAATTTTAGACGAAAAATGAATATTTGCAGTTCAAATAAATCGAAAATTTTTAACGAGAATTAACTTTCCAAATTTTTTTTTGCACAGAATTATTAAACATACTATTTTGCTTTGTATTTAAACAACTTTCAAATAAGTATTGCAATTTCTAGTCGTTGAAATATCGGGAGAAAAAACAAGTACTATTAGAGCCAAATAATTAAAAAAAGTGCCACTAAAAATGAAAAAACTCGACGTTATTTGCTAGATCTAGGCTTTACCTTTCTAAAATAGTCACAATCTAAAGAAATGAGTATACTTACTAAGAGAAATTTGATTTAAAAAACTTCATTTTCTACCATTTTTTATAAATTTGCGAGCTAATATCTCCATTCCAACAATTTGTTTTTAATTTTTACCGAAGTTATTTACTAAAGTTCTCCATTACCTTTAATTTAAGATATAAATTATTATTCTGCTATAAACAGTTTGCCAGAAATTCGCATTGAAAAAATGTATGAAACTTGCAAATCTTGATACTGACTCCTCTTAAGAATTTGAATGAATAACTATTCACCGGCAACGGTCCAAACGAATTGATGCATTGATTTTGGTGGTTCACTCTTTCGAATCTGAAAATTTTTCTTTAGATTTTTCATGCACTATTGACGGCGGAAAATGGTTCCAAAGAATTATATTGATTAAGGTGCCCTGGCTAATCTGGGTCGCTAAAGATATTTATGAGCGTTGGAAAGCATACATTTTGTTCTTAGAAATTTACTTGAACATTTTCCTTTCGAATTTTTATACACTATTAATTGCTGAAAACGATCAGTTGGATTGATGCCACTAAAATTGATTCTACAATTTTTCTTCACAAAAAAAAAATAAAAAATAAAAACCATTCACTTTCCTCTGGCCGCGGTAATTGCCGTTGCTTTGTTTGTACTTTCATATTAATTCAAGTACTGTTGTTTAATTTAACTTCATGTTTACTTTTAATTTATAGGAGAATAATAAACTAGCTACACTTGTTAGCGATGGACGTAGAAATAGTAGCAAAAGTGGAAAGCAGAAAACTGATAAGACCATTGATAACTTCTTTCAGAAGAAAGCAAGATCAGTTAAGTTCCAATAAAAAAAAAATAGTCAGTGAGATATCATGCCCTTCTACTCCTATTCATTTGGATGTCAATCAAGGTGCAAGCTCTCACTCTCAGTCATTTACTTCACCTGTGAAAGAATCGGTTGCGTCACATCTGTTTCTACAATCTTTGCACGAGAAAAGGTATCTGGATATGAGTCCTTAATGTCTGTCCACTCTGAGATCGACATTGATGTGGATAATATTATCGACAGGTTTTCCAAATCAAACCGAAAATTGGGTTTTTTGATATCTAACTTAAATAATATAAAAGACATTAAAAGCGACTATTTCCGACTTTTTCCTACCCCCTGGCACATTTTATTTGTGCCACCCCCCAAGGCTGCAGGTCAGGATACGCGCCTGAATAGAATTCCCATATCAGGGCGGGGCTGGCCGCACAGTTTCAGATTTCAGAGCCTTCAAGCTCATTGGCGATTTGGCAATAACTTTTCAGATCCACTCACTAGAGCGCCGCCGTAATGTGTGATATACATTTCGCTCGTTTCCCTTTGTCCTTCCTACCATGCTGTGCCTTGCACCATAAGGTATCTTCTGAGCTTGGCTTATTAGTCAAACTTTCTTAACTCTTCCATGAAGTTATACACTTACAAGGTCTGTATTGTATCTGTTGTGTGACTGATATTATAAGTAGACGTAAACTTAAAATTTGTGATGAATTCGTGTATTTGAACAAAATAGGGGTATTCACGCAATGTTGTGTCAAAGACTGCATCGTTGTAAAAGATGTATTTGATTACAACGCAGTAAAGTCATACAAGGCTTATGCATACAAAATGCAATGTATTTTTACATTCACAAATTGGCAGTGTAAACCGGGTTGTATAGTTGTAGTAAGCAGCTGAGATTGAATGTCAATGTCAGCGGATGCAGCTGCGGAGGGTAGTGTCCTAGGAAAATTTCCAGTGTGCCAAATGAAAGATCCTTTTGAGGACTATCGACTGGTCTTGCATTTTTTCTAGGTGGTACTCGGTTGATTTAGCAGGGTGTTCAATTTACATCTACCCGTATCATGGTTTTACCCCACAAAAAAAGGTATTGCAAATTTGTGAGCCTAAAACATCAATAATGGCGCATCAAAGAGCATGAAACTTTCTGTCAAACTTAATAAAACATCACCGAAAAACAAATTGGTGCGATCGATTCTCTTTTTCCGCCCTAAATTACTTAAAAATAGTATTTGAAGTTCAGAAATTAGCTTTGATTATTTTCAAAATTTTAATCTTTCTTGGGGGATGAGGAGGGGACCGTTCAAAATACGAACATGATATTCGTCTTTATTTCGACAAGGCGATTAAATTTATCGAAAAAAAAGTTTCGAGTGGGGGTATTTTGGGGTGCTGGGTTGTTACCCCACCCTCCTTAAACCCCAAATATGACATGTTTAATATGACATATTTAAAGCCCCCGCTGAGCTCCATCGAATGGCGTTTTTTAAATTTCAATCCGGTATACTCCATAGTATTTTTTTTTCCACCCTCAAAAACTTGATTACGTTTTAACTGAAAACCACTTTTTTACTTTGTCGGACCCTGCATCATAAGGGATGCCCCTAGAGAAAAATTTTTGCATCCAAATTAAAGGTAATAAAATTTTCTATCTATTACTGTTTCACTGTTTTTCCCCATCTGGGTCCCATATACGCCATTACTACAAATGAGTTATTTTTCTAATTTTTTTTCAAATCATAGGCATAAGTGTTCGATTACGAAACTTTTTCATCTTTACAAAAAAATTCCGCCGAACCGCCGTTATTCCGTAAAGGTAAATTGTAAATTTTTACATTTTGTCACAGCAAAAACGGCAAAGATTGCAGTAAAAGCAGGTTGTTCTACTATTATTAACATTTCTCCTAAACTATTAGCCTGAACTGAAAACTAATTAGAAATAACCGTTCCCAACAAAACAGGCTTCATTTTATCCGCTGACATTATACTGAAATAGTGTATAATTAAGCAGTAATAGTAGAAATAATAATTTGGAAAACAACCCAAACAGTTAAGAAATTCTATGAAAAACCGGCATTTCCTTAATTTAAGCCGTTCTTTTCATAAATGCTGAGATACTTTAGTTTTTATCTCAGCTATTTTTAACCGGATCTTCACAATTCTTCTTTCTAGGATAACTATTAATCCTAGGAATTATGAGGATTTTCTCAATTTTTCCGGGGCTGGGGAGGCTCCTACGGTCTGCCATTTTATCACCCTGTTCCGATAATTATATTTCGAAGTAAGCTAAAGGCTAAAGACTGTGTTCACTCTTTGTTGTAAATTCTTGTTGTATATTTATATCAGTTATACAGATACATTAAAGAGTGAATACCCCTAATGTATTTCGCTATTTTTACTAGCCGAAATGGATGATTCGGAAGCGTAACACTTCCACCATTTAAATAAATAATCTAACACGGGTGGGGAATATTCACCGTTTAGGAGTTACAGGGTGATTAAGAAAAAAGCTAATTTTTCACAAAACACCCTGTATTTTGAAAAGTACTGGACACACGGTCACAGCTAAGAGCTCATTGTATGCAGAACTTCATGGCCTTCCAGCGATTGCTCAAACAGCCCCCCCCCCCTCTTATCTAAACTAAAAATTTCGGATTTTCTTACCATTATTTTTACTTTGATGTATATATTTTTTTTTTTTTTGCAAAACAGTCGTTAACTCTTTTTTACAAAAACTATAAACTGTAGACTCTCCTCTTTAATTTGACCTATCTGCTATCTGCAGCGGTTAATGAGTAATTAGCTCAAAATATAATTAATGAAAATATTTAGAAGAAATTTTTTTGTCGTAATTTTTTGTTTGCTTTCACTTTTCTTTATGCTTTAATTAAATTAAATCGCAAAACCTAAAAGAAGCGATGCTTCCCGCCACGCCACTGATAACTATTTTAATAAACTGCTTTTACTATCAGCAAATGTAAGGGAAAAAAAAGTTTGGACGAGAAAAATTTGAACGGAAAAAATTCGTGAAAATCGTGGATTCTTTTCGAAAGTTGTCCAGATTATTAAATATCACAATGAACAACAATTTAGGTAGACTGTTCGAACGGGCGTGGAACAATTCAATCTTCTGTCCTCTTTGTTAAATTGAAGATTAACGAAAGAATCAACAGCACGAAGATCAGTTGAAGAGTTTTTATATATATATGAAGAGTTTTTATATAACTTACAGATTTCCTAACTCCACAAATATTTATCGCAAGGTTCTAGGTGGAAAATGCTTTCTTGGGTTAGGTACGGCAACTGTGCGATCTATCTGAACTATCGATGCGAAGCACATTCGAATCAAGAATTTCCCACACTCTGGTTAAATGTACTACAATTATAAATGTTACAGCAGTATTTTATTGTTAGCTGCATGTGACAGTAATTATTGTTTTACGGCAGTGGATATCGGAACATATGGGACGGAAAAGTTCTTGGGGGTAGCACCTTCGGAATTCAAGTGCTGAATGAAAAGATTAATTTCTCTCCGTATTCAAATATCAAATTTCCATTATATAGTGTATGGTAGGAGACGCTGCATTTCCTTTAAGAAAGATCATAATGCGTCCATATCCCGGTTAGTTGCTTTCTTCAGACAAAAAAAATTTAATAAAAGTAGTAGTAAAGCAAGAGTCAGAATCGTGAACACCTTCGGTATAAAGACAGAAAGGTGGCGAGTCTTATAAAATTGAATCAATTGCTTTCCAAAAAACCGTCGAAAAATTCATCAAAGCAGTCGTAGTTTTGCGTAATTTCGTAAAAATGCATAATCGAAAGTATCGTCCGGATAATTTCGTGGATCATTTTGAAAAATGTGTGCTTACATAGGGACGTTGAAGGAAAGCGGTGCGGCCCCTCCCCCCTCCCCCCCCCCAACCCCTGTTCAGCTTTTGAACTAAGAGGTATACTAAAAATTTATTTAAATGTTAGATTTCTGTGAAACCTCTCTTAGTAGACACCTCTTACTAAGGGACACCCCTATCTAACGGACAATTTTTCTTAGTATGGCTGTTTTCTATTGTCACAAATGCACGTTTTACCTCTCTAACGTGGACACCCTCGTAACCGGACGGACACTCACTTTTCGTCGTTATTTTGTTTCTTTTACCTCTTATTAACGGACGTTTTTCGGAAAAAATATATCAAATAAAAAATAAAATAACAGCGCTCATTGGCTGACACAATCCTACATACCTCGTAACTATATAAAATGGGAGATGTAGTAGTACTCCTACTAAACGACTGAATTTATTGTAGGGTTTTCAGAAATTAACGATATCCAGAATTATTTCTTGTTTTTTATGATTTGTATTATTGATCATAGCTACAGTGCGCACAAACTACACATAAAGCTTAGGTATTTTTCCCTAAAATGTCGGGAATATTCCCGAAATTGTAGGGAACATTCCCTAAATTTTACAGAATATTCTTTACATTTTAAGGAAAAATACCTAAGCTTTGTGGCAACGATTTGTCCATTTTTTACAGTTTAAGAAGTTTTATTGTAGGGTAAGCTGTGTATTTTCTGCGCTAAAAGTATTAATTTGAAGTAAAAATATGGCACCTGCTACAAAGCTTTTACCTTTATAGCAGAAATTAGAAATTATAAAATTTGTAGAAAACTGTGCGGATAAAAAGGAGTGTACTGTACGATCTTTGTCAAAAAGTCTTGTGTAGCCGACATTTTGAAGAAAAAGGAGAAATATTTGGATGGTTGGCATAGAGGCTATAACCAGAACATGAAAAAAAAATTCGTTTTTTTGGTTCAGACGAGTTCGCGCAAAATTTTTTCCGCTATCTGGAGGCCTTATTCAACAAAAAGCACAGGAAATTGTTAAGAATTAACATTAGTGACTTTAAAGCTTCAAATGGTTGGTTACAGCGGTTCGTAAACAGACACAATATTTCTTATCGATCAATTTCTGGAGAGGCTGCAGATGTAATTCCGGAAACAGCCGAATGCTGGAAAGAGTGATTAAGGCCGAAATTTTGAAGAAAAGGAGGTTTACAACGCAGACATAACTGGGTTATTTTTTTAAGAGTTCCCCCGAACAAAACTTACTTCTTCAAGGGTGAAACTTGTTGTGGTGGAAAAGAGTCAAAGAAACGCATAAGTATTTTACAGTGCTCCAGTATGACAGGAGAAAAAGAAAAATTGTTGGTGATAGAAAAAGCTGCTCGGCCAAAATATTTCAAAGGGATGAAATGATGACTCAAAAAATAATGACAGAGTGGTTAGAAGATTTAAATAAGAGAATGAAGAAGGATAAAAGAAAAATTTTACTTTTTGTAGATAATGCAAAATCTAATGTGCAGCTGAAACTGAGTAATGTCCGCGTAAAATTTCTTCCCGCAAACACAACTTCCGTTTGTCAATCTCTCGACCAGGGGGAAGCTGTTTTTGAAACATATGATAACTAAACTAGACTAGATACAGTATCTTCTATAATATTGTGCAAGTCAGTTAGTGTTCTGGATGCCGTAATATGGGCAGAAGCAGTTTCAAAGGAAACAATTACAAACTGTTTCACGAAAGCTGGTTTCATTCTTAATACTAGAGCTCCTGCAGAAGGCTTTGGTTTTAACGTTGAGGAAGACATACCTTTGTCGACTATCCGTGAACTTTCATCATTAATTAAATCCTCTGGATGCGCTCAGGTAAATTTCTTAGAATCTATAAAAGAATGGGTTTATTAGATTAGAGAATAAGAATTATAAATGGATATTTTTCGTGTTGTAACTTATGATGAAAATGTTGTTACCAAAGATGACAACAATTTCCAAACTGAACAACAACATGAGATTTCTGAGGATGAACAAGACATCAATTCTAATGACAATTTATAGGAAAATAATGACGAGGGTATAAATCACGTTCAGAGAGGCCTACAATATGTGCCAGCAACTGCAAGATTTTTCTCTTAAAACTGGTGACAGTAATGGGTTTATCATTATATCTAGGATAAAATTACATTTCGAAAATATAATTACTTCCGGTAAGCATATGCAACAAAGTACATAATATAAAAATTATTAAAAAAAAAAGGTTAAAAAAAGACAATTTGAATTTCATAGTAATAAAGTTTTGGGATTCTCGATAAAAGTGACTTTTCTTACCATACCTCTAATTAAAGGACACCTCTCCTGAATGGACAAATTTTTCTGCACCGTTGCTGTCCATATATGAGAGGTTCCACTGTATTTGGAATTTAAATAAAAGTCCAGATTTTAAATTAAATGTTTTTTTAATTTCCTCTACATTTTTTTATTTTCTTCGTTTTGGAAATTAGTTTACTCATGAACAGCTGTTAGCACTCTCATTTGCAAACTAGCAAATCTTTCAAAACTTAAATTAGATCGTTCGATTTGTAGAAACGCTCACGCTTTTGAAAAATGATCTAACCTCATTGTTTCCACTGGAATCCAAAGAAAAAGCTTCTTTCCCTACTTTCATCAGCTCCTGAATGTCCTTCCTTCCACAACTTCATCCGTCGGCTTCCTTTTTTTGGTCAAAGACCTTGCACTAAAGCTAAAGTAGAGGGTCTTTCCTGTTATACAGGGAAAGTCGAACTGTCGTCGAACTTGATGAAACTGCTGAAACGATCTTCATCGACACTTTCCTCAAGCTCCATTTCCATCGGCTCCTCAATGTCGACGTGGAAATTACCCAATGTCCTTTAGAAAAAGGAAGGGAATTATTATTATTAAAATAATGGGAAAGACTGGAACTAAAATTAGTGCTAAATAAATTATTTGCCTTTGGTTTGCAAATTCCTACTCATCCAAGAATCGCAGAAGTTAAAAAAATTTCCAATGTTTTTTTTTCTTCCTTAGAACAACTGTCGCGCAAGTTTTTCTGCGCTCTTATTTTCACAAATTTACAAAAAGAACATAACATTGTATCTTTATATTGAATTTACGAGGAATTTTAATTTCGATAAATAATTCTATCACTTCTTTTAGATCCAGCATATTGGCAGCAGTGGAACGCGGGCGTAAAAATTAAGATTAGAGATGGGTCGACGACCATGACGATTGCTAATGAGTAATGTAAGGCAACTCATACAAGCAGTTTTGTCTCTAAGTATTTTTGACATAAAATGATGACAACGCCTCACAGTGGTTTCTTCCATAGGTCATAAGTACAAAAATCACCGTTACACTGTCCTCACCTTAATAATCACATTATTGGTACAAATACTTACGCTTCATAACGGTACATAAATTTCAAACATTTATAAATTTTATCGTATTTTATGTAGCACTTAAAGTTGCATTGTCTTCCACTGCAGTTGTGTTAATGACGTGAGCGTACTAATTTGAAAAAGTTTAAGTTGTAATCAAAAGCATTATATTGTTTTGTAACAAGCCCCTATCAATTGATATCCAAGAATTAGGTATGTAGATTATTTCTGTTTATTTTTTTGGACTGTGTTACCGTTAGTTATTCTTTAATACTAATTTTATATATTTGCGTGAAAAATGTAAAAAAGTTATAATTTAAATTATTTCCTCTTCTTTACGATGATATATGTCATTGTATACGGAAACATGCGTAACTTGGAGAAAACTCTTCTTGAATGTGTGCTTCCGGTAATATTTTGTTCTATTTTCAAATAAAAAAAAAATTGAAAGAGCTCGATTTTAGTTTCAGGATCCAGTCGGATGATTAAACGCCTTAATTTGTTCCATTTTTAGCATCAGATAAAAAAGAGCAACAATTCCTTTAAACCCCAGGAGACGTATGAAGGCTTCAAAAGGGCTTTTAATTTAGAAGACGATCGTGCGCATCGTGATAGAGTGAATTGTTTGTGCAAGGCGTTGTAATCAAGATGGATGAAATGTCGGATGAAGAGAATCGGGTTTCCTCGAAAAATACGGTGGTTGGCTTGATGAATTTGAAAACTATGACGCCACACCTGTTATAACACCTCAAGCAGGAAAAAGAGGGATGGGTAGTCCGAAAAAGTCATTTTCGGCATGTTCATCGCGAACAAAAAGAAGACGACTGCAAGACTGGGCGAGTCTTGATGAAAGACTAGCGCGTAACTTAAGAGGTATCGAGACAGCCGCGACCACAGAACCAACTCGTATTCATGTGAATGATGCGGTTTCATTGCTAGTAGAAGCAAAGCTAACGAAAAAATAATACCAGCTCATTAAGGGGGTATTCTGGTCTAGAAATTCGAAAAAAAACATTCTTTTTGTTTTCATATTTTCAAAGTTTAACTATTCAAGAATATGCCTACAAGAGGATTTTTCAAAATGGTGGCTTGTATCTTTTATATTTAGTGTTCAACTGCATCCAGCTGCTAACAGTTGAATTCTAACTTCTAAACCACTTGGACTTTAAGGGGTAACGCTACTGTAACGGCTAAAAAAAAGGTTTTTTCACGAATTTTTTTCTCGCGAAATTAAAGGTGTTTGAAAGAAACCTTTTAAGGGTATTATCGGGCATACATTGAACTTTATTGATAAATTTTTGCCAGCGAAAAAAAAAAACAAAATGGCGGCTCCATAGCCATCTTCCCGGGACATGTTTCGGAGCAAGTTTAACGCGCTTGGTGGCGACCTCCATTTTCAAATTAAAAAAAAAAATTTCTCGCACGGGACCTTTTTTTTCTTATTCTAGAAGGTTTAAACTATTTTTTAAGCCAATAAAAAAAAAACGATTTTTCAAAAAACTTACAGTGGCGTTAAACGCGTTTTTCTCGAAACTGCCTTTTTCAAGACGATGCCCACGATTTCTCAAGTTCTACTGGACCGATTTACTTGAAATTTTTTTGAAAGTCTTCTTTATAGACTTGTCTATGTCCGGAACTAGCCGCATCCCCAAATATCAATTTTTACTATTTTTAAAAAATTCGAAAAAGTCAAAAAAAGTGGTACAAAAATTGCTTTTTTTTCAGGCAGCGGCCATTTTGTGAAAAAAATTTTTTTCAACTTTTCCGGACATAGCGACATTACTAATTAATAATAATAATCTTTTTTTTCGGATTGCTAGGCGGGTTGGAATCGTGGGCATGATCACGCGCCAATCTTTTGAGGCCCCCCACTTCATTAGCTGCTAATTTTTTTAATTTTCAACTTTTTTAATTTTTTTCTGTATTCTTGTAATGTTAATAAATAACTCATAAAAAAATGGATAGAAAGATATTGATTGCCATTTTTTTACGGCACATCAAAAATCATCTAAAATTCGGGCCTCTAGACTAGAATAGGGGGTAAGAATCTAGTAGCCACAAAAACGAGCTATGCAAAAGTCTTGCAAGCGAAGAAAGAAAGTTATCCAAAGCCGGATACAATAACTATCACTGAATCATTAGCGGAAGTAACTCTTCAGGGTCTTCTGGATCATACTGCTTCCCGGCTTCTGAGATCACAGGAAGAAGTACTTGAGACGATCCAGGAAGGTGCCTTTTCTAATTTAACCCTCATAGGAAAATGGGGATTTGATGGAAGGAGTGGCCCATCCGAGTATAAGCAGAGGATTTCGGGATACTTTAACGATAGTGATATGTTTATGACGTCTTGCGTTCCATTACAGTTATTTAGTACTACAGGTCCTCAGTCCGAAAAGAGGGTCGTTTGGCAGAATTCTCGTCCTGGATCAACCAGGTACTGCAGGCCTTTGCGGTTCCAACTAAAAAAAGAAACCCCGGAGCTGAGCAAGGCTGAGCAGAATGACATTAATCAGCAAATAACTTCCCTTACTCCAACTACTTTAACAACAGGTGGCGAAACGATGACAGTGAAACACGATCTCTAGCTCACTATGGTCGATGGAAAAACCTGCAATGCACTAACAAGCAATTCCTCATCACAAGTATGCTATCTTCCTGGGGCTAAGCCCACACAGATGAATGATATTGATTCAGCACTTAGCAGGTCGGTGAATTCGTGTGGATTAGCTTTTTTGAATTCCTCCTCCACGTTCCTATAGGCCGGATTTTAAAAAATGGCGCACAGGACAAGATGTGTGACCTTACACACAGCAAAAAAAAAATCGTATACAGGTCGAGTTTAACGAAAAAACTGGCTTAATAGTGGACAAACCGACACAGGGTGGTGGAAATTCCAATGATGGGAACACCGCCAGAAGATTTTTTGCCAATCCTTCATTGTCTGCAGAAATAACAGGCCTAAACGAACGCATCATAGAGAGATGTGGAGTCATTCTTAAAGCATTATCCTCTGGCTTTGAAATAAATACCCAGGTCTTTGAGAAATACGTGTTGCAAACAGCCAGAGATATTGTTAATGAATACTCATGGTATCCTATGCCAGCCTGTGCCCACAAGGTACTCATACATGGTACACAAATTGTACGCCATGCAATATTGCCTATAGGGCAGCTGACCGAAGAAGCTGCAGAGTCGAAAAATAAAGATGTAAGGTCATTTAGGGAACGGAACACACGCAAAATGTCCAGGATAGCCACAAACCAAGATTTGTTAAATAGGTTACTATTAACCTCAGATCCTCTATTAACAAATAAGCGACCATTGCCACAAAAATCAAATTCCCGTTACTTCTTCTGTAGATTTTGTGTGAAAATATTGAGAAAATTTTGGAAAATATTATTTTTTTTATAATACATATTTGAAGAAAGTGTGCTCTATTTATATACATGTTGTAATATAACGGAAAAGTACAACCTTTGACTTTTGACCTCATCTTCCATACTAAAGAAACCTAAACATAGTTGCGATGGCAGACGGCAGACTATTGCAATAATAGGAACAATTTTCTCCAGGAACGTTTTATGGAGCGTGTATTATATAGGAATCTGCAGTTGTCGTCCGGAGTCGGTCTATCTCGCTGTCGTAATTGAATTAATTCAATAAAGTGGTCAACAGCCGTCGGCACTGATGATTTCCATGTAATAAATAGACGTTCCATAAAATGTTCCTGGAGAAAATTGTTCCTATTACTGCAATATTCTGCTGTCTACCGTCGCAACTGTATTTAGGACTTATTGAAATAATTCAATTACGCCACTCCAATGTTATTGCTGTAATCCCATGATATTTGAACAGTTCCTGCTTCTGTTTACATTCGTTTTGCTCTGAAGAAATTAAGTAAGTGTAACTCATGGGGCTCTCTGATATTTTTGGGAAGAATGAGAATCTTATTTTACAGAAATCTTACATCTCCTTTCAGCACCTTGGACCAAGCAAACATTTTTCTTTTTTTTTCAAATTGTGGTGTGATGTATGAAAAATTCATTATTATGAATAGTATTGATGGTATTCAAGAAGATTTTATCATTCGCGTCCTACGTTCTCTCTCCATAGCCAAGTTCTTTTCTCCCACTCATGCAAAAGACTAAAGCACAAGTATATCACCTATATTTCTTTAATTCTTGAAAACAATAAAAAGGGGAATGCCCACTTTTCATACAACTTTAGGCCCGACACCTCCATACATGAGAGATGTCTTAAACGATGCATTATAATACTTCGAACATATTTTATTAACAATGTTTATTTCAACTAAGAGGAGTCAGTACAAATATTTGTAAGTTTAGTCCATTTTTCAATGCGAATTTCTGGCAAACTATTTGTAGCAGAATAATGATTTATTATATCTTAAATTAAAGGTAACGAAGAAGCCTAGTATATAACGTTGGCACAAATTAAAAGAAAATGTATTGGAATGGAGCTATTAGCTCGAAAACTTGTAAAAATGTTAAAAATTGCATTTTTCTAAATCAAATTCCTTTTAATAGGTATTCTCATTTCTTAAGATTGTGATTATTAAAAAAAAAAAAATAAAATAAAGCCTAGATCTAGCTAATAACGTTGAGTTTTTTTCATTTTTATTGGCGCTTTTTTAATTATTTGACTCTATTAGTACTTGTTTTTCTCCCGATATTTCACCGACGAGAAATTTCCATATTTCGTTGAAAGTTTTTGAAATACAAAGCAAAATAATATATTTAATTACTATGTGCAAAACCTATTTAGGAGAGGTAATTCTCGTTAAAAATGTTCAATTTATTTGATCTGCAAATATTTATTTTTCGTCTTAAGTTGTCGCATGTTGGGTTTCTATTTTTTACGCTAGATGTCTCTAATGTCGTCAGTAGTGTAGGTCTAGGATAATTTTATATGGACTTTCTCACTTTCAGAATACAAACCTAAGTATATTAAATTTTATTGCCTACAGGCTCGCTGGTATCTAAATTGAAACTTATGTTGAGTATACTGGCTCCTCTTAAGCGGGGGAAAGCTTTGGCGATCGGATGTAGTTTGGGCGATTTTCTTGACTGAAAAGGTGCACTTTCCTACTTCTCGTGATTGCGCTGAATTAGCGAGTCATGGAAAATGACTTCCCACGAGCAAGTTCACAACAGAACACTGATGGCGATGGAAGATAGAACTGCAAAAACATATGCGAAATGTAGTAACTCGGGTGTGTTTGACACAAGTTCATGAAAATAGGTCACAAATGTCCCGTGAAAGTTTTTCTGAGTCGGGAAAAAAGTACTCGGTGAGGCCTTGAATTTAATATTCAATATGCGGTATTGGAATCATCCCACCCTCGCCAGGGGGTTCTTACTTCCAACCCTAAAATTATACAGAGAAAAAATTTCTTCTACTAATTGTACCTAGTAATGAGCTGAGGCAAATAGTGAAACCCGCTTTCCGATCGGATATAACGCTTCCGAGTTATAGCCGATCTAAGGTGCGGAAATCTAGTATCTCTGTTCGAATAAAAAAGAGGGAAATACTAAAAAAGTGAGTATGGGGATGGCTATTAATAGATACTTAAGACTCCGATTATAGATACTTAAGACAACGATTATAGGGTTGTGGATACTCAAACTTCTCCTCGGGAACTAAGGAATTCGATTCTGTATTAGATTTTCCAAAATATGGTAGATCAAGCTTTTACGCCCCTCCCCTCCCCCTCCAAGGCTTCCCTGGCTTTATTGAAATAAGTATTGTTAATAAATATGCTCAGAATTAAAACATTTCTCATGTCTGGAGGTGTAGGCCTTAAAATGGGCATTCCCCTTTGCAATTTTTTTCGGCTGCCTCTTAACTTCTTGTTAGGTTGGTTTAACTGAGAGTACGGAATTAGTTAATTGTTGCAGTTTATCCATGATTTCGGTAAGCTTCTGTTTATGTAAATGTAATTAGATTATACACATAGTAAGATTTTAAGGAAGACACGACACAAAACTAGTAGGACTAGAGAGCAAACTTTTAACCGCGTTTCTCAGCTACAAATGTGGTGCCTACGCAACTCCAAATATTAAGGAATTTCTTTAAATTCAAACATGTTTGGATCTGTATGTCCATCAATCTTTTACCATATAGGTATGTAGATAAAGTCATATCTCTCCTGGTATGTTAAGTTAGCAATTAAGATTGTTGAAATACACCTAAACCAGATATACACTTCTCTTACTTTATTTTTCGTTTTCTGATATTTAATTACAAAAATTATTATCCCTGAATATTCTGTTCTCCATGAATGTTCTAAAAAAAAAAAAACAAAATAGTAAAACCTAACCCTCTTCAACATCTATACGCTATTTTTTTCTAACAAGGATATCGTAAACTGTTAATCTTTAATACAATCTAAAGTGCCTATTACAAATAATGATGCTATTTTCCCCCAACACATTCGAAGGTTATCAGTTTGTTTCTCTTTCCGAATTTGATGGCAAGCAAGGAATTTCTATTATTGAGACTCGATTGAAGCGATATTCTGGTGTGCGTGGCCTATTTAATAAATATTTTAAGCATCCATTCTCTGCCGCAATCACAAAATTGGGTTTTAAAAATTTACCAACGTAATTACTACAACTACCGTCAAGTGTACACGAACCGACTGGATTTCTTCCTGTTTGCTATATTTTAAATGAAGAACGGGGAATATATCGAATCAGATCGATTCGCGTGTTCTTTGCGTTTTATTTATGTAACAACAAAAGATACGTCAACCCGCACTCTCCTGTACCTTTTTCCATGATCCTCTCCCAATCAATTACAAAACAAATCTTTTTCCGATTCTAGTTCTTTTCAGTTCACGTGATTGCAATGAAAACCAATTGAGAGTCGTTGGAATTGCAACTGTTTTGCTATTTTTATATAAATGTTTGTGTGTATGTATGTGGGCATGCTTGGTTGGGCTATTCATGGAGTTTATATGTACAACCTTATAAAGCGATGCTGAGCTATTGTTATACAGGATATCTCCCCTCCAGCTACATAAACTTAATTCAATTTCATAAACTTTAACAGAAGCTTTCATTCATTGCGGTTGATACTCTACGATAGCAAAGCAAATATTGCTCTGGGATAAGAGTCCTTTTGTGGGTAGTAAGCACTCGACGCTTCTTCACAAGCTAACGGGCAAACTGTTAGCATGTACATATATATATATTGTCAGAACCTTGAGTCCTGCTGACTCCTGAGCAGTAGTCCATGATTCACGGGGACTATTGAACCTACTGTGGCCACCCCAGGATTTTTCAACTTTTTCCATTTCTGTGTCGGCTGTATTCCACTTAGTTTGGCCTATTCAAATGAAATTGAGATTAAACGAATCGCGAAGCAAATAGTAAAAGACCACTTATTGCTTATATTTTAAACGATTTCAGTAGACGAAAATACTCAATAAATCATTACCATGAGTCGGCAGTTTAACTATAAAACGTGGGGGTTGTGCCATGAGATATTCTCCTGTGTAGATAGATTGTTCATTAAAAAAGTTTCAAGAGCTTCTCCGATGACGAAAGTTTTGCCAATATTGATGTGCCGCAGGGATCTGAAGTGCAACTCGATTAATGAATTTTGCCTAACTATCAATTATGTAAGGTTTGGAAAATTAATCCAGTCAATTATTACTTCTTGAGATTTGATTACAGTTGAAGGAAGTTTTTACTCTTACCACACCAAGCGTGAAATATGAATATTCCAACTTTTGTTATCTTAGAATAATGCTGGTAATGGTTTGAAAAATATTTAAAAATATATGCAAAGTTTTACATGGCTTTTAGTTATCAGTTCTTACGATATTCTATAGACAACATATTCATACGCATATGTACAGGCTCTGTCCGGAAAATAGGTTGAATGGTTATTTTCGTATCAACCCGGAAGGCTGCACTGTTGCATATTGGTGGGGAAAATGTGGGGGGGGGGGGTCTTAGGAAGGTAACGCGTTCCTCACTAGGTGCTTGCTGGCCGTTGCCCAGTGCGGATTACTCGAAGTGTGTACCTGTGTTGGAGTGATGCATCGCGAGATCAAAATACCACAATGCAATGAACAGCGACATGCCATTAAATGTTGTGTGTTAAGCTAAGGAAATCAAGCTCCGAGCCTGTCACAATGCTTAAGCAAGCTTATGGTAATGATGACATATCCCAAAACATGATTTACCGGTGGCACAATATGCTTCGAGGGGGGAGAAATGACGTCGGCAATGAACAACAGCCTGGACACCCATACATGTCTCGTGTTGACATGTGGAAAATGCCGCACACGGATGTATGCCACAGGGACAAACTGCCAACAGCCAATTTTACTTGAAAGCCGTTGAAAGGGTCCGAAACCGGGCGCTTCGCGTCAGGAAGGAGATCAATGGAAATCACCGACTCCACCACAACAACCTGTCATCTCATACCGCCCTCATTGTTAGCAAGTTCCTGGCCAGGCACGGTGCGGCAACCCTGCCCCAACCATCCTACAGTCCCGATTTGGTACCAGTGGACTTCTTTTTGTTTCCTCGAATAAAAAATAGCTTAAAGGGTCATCGTTATGGAACGGTAGATGCCGTGAAAGCCGCCGCGATGAGGTGTCTGAAAGAGGTTCCCCTCAACGTATTCCAGGAAGCTGGTAGAATCGCTGAAAAAAGTGTACTGACGCCCAAGGGTGCTATTTTGAAAAATACCAAACATGTGTACTTTTATTTGCAATAATGTGTTCGTTACCGATTTATTCAACTTATTTTCTAGACAAACCCTGTATATCACTCGGATATTTGGAGCCTACCGACCTAAAATTCTATATAAGATTAAGAGGAGGACGCTGCGGATACCGCGGCCAAAATTGATCTATTACGTAACTCCCATAAAGTGATTAGGCCAAATATAGCCCCTTTTCAATATCAATTATTGCCTTTGGGGTTTAATTGCAAATCTTATTTGGAGAGATAAATGCTTCTTCAGTGGAAATTTCATATTCCTTTTCGTATAGTTGAAGCAGCTCGTAAATTGGAGATTTCGTAAGCAATTTTATGTACCTAGATCCATAAATTGTAGCGAAATTTTTTAACGTAGTACCTATTTATTAGTTCTATTATCATAACCCAAATACAACTGCTGCAGAGTTTATAGATTTCATTCTATACATATCTTCACAATTTTTGTTTTTCCAGTGTTTTATGTGTTTCTTTTTGGAGACACTCTTTTCACACGAACAGCATAATAGGATATTTATCTATTATTTTTTTAATTTCGAAGCAGGAAAACCAAAGATAAGAAACACGGAATTCAAGGCGGCGCATTGTGTTAACCTACCTGCTAGAAAGAGAAACCCTATCACTGGAACTTGCGTTTACTTTTAATTAAATACATTAGGACCATCACAAAGGAGGGCAGACGGTAGACACAACAGTATCCATCCTGCACTGGGTAAAGGCTGTATAAGTACACAGAAAGTGTTCAGTTATCTCAAGCTAACCTGTTCACATTTGATCAACCACAGAATAATGGAGGAGTCACAACCCTTTTCTACGCAGATGACTCATTGATATATACGCACGCACTTCAAATCCCCCAATCGGCGACAAAGAAAGTCGATGATTATATTGCCAAGCTTTACGAATACTATCGTAAATGGGGCATAAAGATCAACGTCTCCAAATCGAGTTTACGCTGTATCAGAACTATATGATCACGCATAGGCATATGTCAAAACACAGGAAACATCGAAATCACTATCTAAATTGAAGTGATAAAACCCACTAAGAGTGCCAAAGGTATAAATGTCAATGATCGTTTTAAGTGCAACCCTCACGCAAAGGCAGTTGCTAGGAAAGTATGGTCAGTCTTATAATGAGAACTATAATTAGAAATAGGAATGTTCTCACTCCCTTACTTACTCGTTCCCTATATGGCATACCATATCGCTAACATATATGGAGGGTTTTGTGAGATTCGAGGAAAAATTGCACTGGTTACCGGAGGCCCTGTAACATGCATGATGGCAATCAGTTCCTGGAGAAAGCTGGTATAGATACAAAACTACGTGGTTGAGTTGATGAAGAAACAGGTAGCCAAAATCCCCAAGCACACAAAACCAATTGTTCCAGAGCTAACAAAATTTCCCTATTTATCCACTAACAAATATGTTTTGTCTCTTTCAATATTAAACTGTTAAAGAAAATATTACCGCGAGGAAAGTTTTACTTTTAACAGGGAGAAAGTAGACAGCTGCCAAGGCTCCGAGAGGAGAAAGGAAGGAGGACTGCAGGCGACAGGTGACATTCAACAACACCACAATAGGAAACCGAAGCAGTCACAGAAGCAGAGGTAACTTAAGTCCTGAAGATTTTATATCCCTGCAAACAATTTATCGAGGAGTCGCTTTATCGAAACGATCTCATTTCGAGAATTCATAACTTCTTTTAGAAAAAGCGACTAAACTGTTTTTTATATTTCTCGTTTCTAGAATCCGTCGAGATCTTTTTGATAATCGCATATTTTCTCGAATCTTGGCCAGAGCTCTTTATTTTCTCCGTATTGTGTTCATGGCTTACTGTTTTTCGATTTGTGGTTTCGAAATTTCTTCGAGATCTCCTCGAAAATTTCATTCTTTATCGCATCTTGGCCTGGGTTTTTTGTTTTTCCTCTCTCATTTCGAGATTTTCTCGAGAATATCGTTCTTTCTTGCATTGGGTTCATTTTTCTTGGTATCGTGTCCACAAATCACCGCTCGGTTAAATTTCATTCTGTGATATGATTTGCTTTTGACTAGTGCATTTTCAAGCGTGTTGCAGTAAAAATTGTTTTAATTAGTGCAGAAAAGTTATAAAAAGTTAAAAATTGTTTTAAAAATTAAAGGTAAGTGTAAAAGAAGATTTGTAATAAGTTAAAATAAAAGATTCTATAAGTAAAAAGGCAAATACCTAATTTTGTAAACCAATGTCATTTCTCTTTTCAGATGGAGAAAAACTTAGAAAAAATCCAATGAATTATGAATTTTTTTTATTTTACCTAAATTTTGTATTATATTTTTCATTTAATTAATATGTTTGCTCCTAAATTTAAGATATATTCAATAATCTCTTTTTATTAATTATAATTACAGTTATTTCCGTTTTTGCCATTTTATTGTAAAACGACTCGAAACCGTATTATTTCTGTTTTGCCCATGCGATTCGAAAACGACTCGATATATCCGAAAAAATCAAAAGCGTAGTGAAGTACTAACACATACATGGTCTTCTAGATTGATTCGAAATTGATTCGAGAGAATAACTCACTATCAATTGTCAAACCGATTCGATATAGCGTTCCTTTCTCATCATTTTCGGTACTGAACACGATTTGCTATCGGATTTCGTCTCGAAATAATATTTCGGTTTTACGATTTGCTTTCCCGTCGATTTTGTTTCAAATTGTTTGCAGGGATAAGGTATATGCTTGTGTATAAAATATGTAGTGAATACAAAACGAAGTTTCATTTAGTTACTTGTTGTATTCTAGAGGCGTTCGCCTCAACTCAGCCTAATATAGGAAAGACCTCAATTTTTTCTTAGAAATTTATTGGAAATTTTCTCCTTAAAATTTGTATGCATTATTGGAGGCCGACAGCTGGTGCTTGGGCCGCTAACAATTTTTTGAGCAAAGAGGCGTAGATGAGCAATAAGCATTGATTTCTTTTTAGAAATTTACAGAAAATGTTTCGGCAAAACTTTTATTCAGTCTGGTGGCCGATTGCAGTTATTTTCATGTGTGCCGTTGTCGGCCTCGAAAAATGGATAAAAATTCGAAGGAAGAAATTTCCAGTAAATTTCTAAAAAAACATATGGCCTTCCCTTCATCGGATCGAGACATCGTAGATTTTATATTCTATGTGCTCTTACGGCTTATCCCTTGATACTCTCAAAATGGTACAAGTGGAGCCATCTGAGATTATAACAAGGAAGCATTTTCGCATACACTATATATTTTATACACAAAGCTAGTACTTAAGTATTAAATTTACGAAATATTTTTAGTTAATTATAACAAGGTAGCGCTAGCCGTCGTTTAGAACTAAGTCGTGTCTTAGTTAGTAATTCATATATTTAGAAAGTAAAATAAATCAGCTAGATTAATTGAACCCAGGATTAAAGAAAAGCCCGTATAATCACGGATTAGGTTTAGGTAAGAAACTTTTGTTAGAGTTATGTTAATTGTAAATTTTTAGTGCAAATAAAAAACTTGAACTTGATCTTGAGTTTGTTATGGCCCAATATACGGAAGATTCTTCCAGCAGCCAAGGGCGCATTTTAGTGAAATAATTAGCAATTGCTAAACAGTAACCTCGCATGGTACTGTTCTGCAACTGTCGGTTATTTTGCTGATTAGCTCAACAGCTGGCTGCGATGAGCGCTTAGTGGAGCAATCGACGATTACAATAATAATTAACGTCGCATGGTAATTATTATGTAAAGCGATTGTTTACTACTGAGCGACTCAGGTGCTGCAACCGGTAGAACAAACGGCAAGGTTGTTGTCGTTTGTTTACATCCGCGTTGTTAAGTAAAGTCTACTTCCGAATATTGGTGCATAAAAGACCAATGACTGGACTGGCGACTGCCGTAAAGTGTACAGTCTTATCGTGATTAGAGTCGGTTCAGGTTACCTAAGCGCCAGGTAGCTTAGTTATATTGACATTAAGTTAGGTCAGTTCTCGTTTTAATAAAGTATTGTTTTAAATGCAACTCGTGTGTTTTCTTTGGTTTAAAGATTTATTGTTTTATTGATTCGTGAGTTTTATTATTGGGACACGACAAGTTGACTCAAGCTTCTAAGTAGGACAAACACTCAGGGCTTAAAGGCAGGAATAAAATATCTACTTTTTTTTTATTATTGCACAATCAGATTTTAACTTTGATTTATGCGTGATCGCAACTTTCATATGTCTTCTCGAAATTTGTATGTAAAAGTAAGCATTTCATGTTACTTTTTTATTAAGACTGTATTTTAAATTTTTAGAAATTTAAGATTATGTCAAATGTATTATGAGAAAAAAAAAATTTATGACTACATTTAGATAATGGTAGTTTTGAATAAGTTATTTATCTCATCGAGATTTCGGAAAAATTGTATAGGGCTGACAACGTTTATAATTTTTTATTTAAACCATATTGGTTACAACTATCCTTAGCATGTCGTCGTATATATGACAATGGTACTTGAACCTGTTTAAAACGACGTGCCTTCTTACCCCTTCGAATTTATTGTATTTAAAACTCAATTTTTTTTCTTTAGAAGCATCTCAAGATACCTGAATGGAATTTTAAATCGAAACAGGATAAGTTTCATCGGTGCGAACCAAATAAATTAATAATTATATTTTCGAAATTATAATACGAAGGATTTGTAAATAGTAGTACCCTAAGTATACATGCGTATGGAAAAACAGTATTTTTTACTTGGAGGCAGGTTTTAAAATACAGAAAATATTTACTCCGTCTTTTTTAATGAGCAAAGAAGTCTTTGATTGACTCACTCGAAAGAACAAAACACTTGTAACTTTTAAATGAATATAATCTTTTTAACATGCTACTAATTACAATATTTCGAAAAGTTATTGAAAGTGATTTTCTTGATAAATATTTCTCGATATTTTCAGAACATTGGAGTTTCCGAAAAAGTACCTCGATACATAACTTCTATGCCTTATTGAGTTCTGTCGACAGGGTGACTCAAAAATTTCTCTACCATTTTAAAAGAGATATTATTATTATTAATAATGGGGGACGTAGATAGGATTTTCGCCTCTCATTTTGTCACCACGACCAATAATATCTTTTATGACATTACCACTAAATACCGTAGGGTGCCCATTCGAACTTAATGTCTTTGATAAAGCCTATAATGTTTTTGGGGACCATCTTTCCGACATCCTCTAACAGTGGAAATGCCTTACCTAGATGTCTCAGCCGTATGCGGCACAGAGCTTCATAGTCACACAGGACATCTTCAGCGCTTTCATCGTCTTCCTTACAGAATCGACAGGTCTCATCATCGACCATACCCACCTTGTTAAGGTGGTATCTAAGTGGGCAATGCCCAGTATGTAGAACCGTTATGAGCCTTAGTTTCTTTCTGTTGAGTGTGAGGAATGCTTTTGTTCTCTGTTGCAAATACTTTATAGACTTCTTCGCTTGGCTCTGCCCCGTAGTATTTTCCCAGTATTCCTGCTTAGTTCTGTCCTCCCAAAGCTTGATTTCAGCTGAGAGGTGACTCTACGATTGTCCAAGGACACGTTCAGGGCCAATAAACGGAGATTGGGCTCCTTTTTTTCCAAGGCGGTCCGCAATCGCGTTTCCCTTAATGCCCTCATGTCCCGGTACCCAGATCAGTGTCACCCTACTTGTCTCGGCCAGTTACTGCAAGACAATACGACAGTCCCAAACTAGCTTAGACTCAAAGGTAAAAGAGTTTAATGCTTTAAGTGCTGATTGGCTGCCTGATATTATGTATATTTTTGCTCCACGCATATTATTGTGGATTATTTTGCGAGCGCAGAGTTCTATGGCGTGTATTTCTGCCTGAAAAATGGTTGGTGAGGCCCTTAGTGCCTTTGCGAGATGGCACTTTGGCCCATATATTCCCATGCGTACTTTACCTTCCATTTTTGACCCACTCGTGTACCATTTAAGAAATCCTTTTTCAAAGGGTAGGTCCCCTGTGGACGGTCTCCCAAGATCACCCTAAATGGATTTTCAAAGTTATGGCATTTGGGCATTACGTCTGAAATTGGGTTAGCCATCAGGTCTTCTATGAAATCCTGGAGGACTTTCAGGTAGCCAACCAAATTATTTATACTTTGGAGGTTTGCCCTTTGTAGCCTAATTACACTAAGTATGGCCTGCTCCTTAACAAGCTAATGTAAGCGTAGAAGGTCCAACATAGCCTCTCAGGCTGCAGTTGGGCAGGCACGCATGGCATGGCACAGGTTACTCCTAGAAAAGTTTTGCCAAAAAGCCTGCGGCATGTTCATGTAGCTACTGTAGATTTATCTAGTAGTCTTTTTAAGTGAGAGTTAAAGGTTAGTCTGTTATCTAAGGTAATACCTAGATATTTGACCTCTTTTGAAAATTCCACTACTGTTCCCTCAAGAGATGGTGCTTGTAAATAAAGCTTCGTTTTTCTCGTGAAGAGAACAACTAATGTCTTACAAGGATTGGCTCCAAGTCCCATTGTTTGGCACCAGTTGCAAACTATATTTAGGGCATTTTGCAATACATCAGAGATTATCTGATCATGTTTGCCCCTAATTGTAATGGCGAAGTCATCCGCATATCTCTGATTGTCACAGCAGGAGTTGGTTAGTTTCTGTGGAAGATCATCTACAACCAGTGACCTTAGTAGAGGGGACAGAACCCCACCATGGAGACATCCCCTGGCAGCCATTATAGTAATAGAGTACTCCCCCAGCTTAGCTGTGATTCTGCGGCTTTCAAGCATAGCTTTAATCCGTTTTATCAAGGAAGGTGCAATTCCTTTTTTGGTAGCTGCATTCTCAATGGAGGAGGTATTGTCAAATGCTCCTTCGATGTCTAGGAATGCACATAGAGCTGTCTCTTTATCCTCTACTGCCTTTTCTAGTCCTAGGACAAGACTATGTAGGGCAGTTGTGGTAGACTTCCCTGCTTGGTGAGCAAGTTGGTTTGGGTGCAGCGGTGATCGCTTGGGTGCACCGCTCCTAATATACATGTCTAACACTTTTTCCACTGTTTTGAGGAGAAATGAAGTTAGATTGATCGGACGGTGGGATTTGGGTAATATAGGTGAACGCCCTCCCTCTTCAGGTATAAATGCTACCTTAACTTTGCTCCACGGCCTTGGTATATACCCTAGATTATAACTTGCTCTAAAGGTCTTGGAATCTTGGCAGTATCTCTTCCAGCCCATGTTGAGGTAGGGCTGGAAAGATACCATCAGTTCCAGGCAATTTGAGTAGCCTAAAGGAGTTGACGGCCCATTTAACTTTCCTTGGGGTGAATATTCTGCCAGAGAGACTTTTAATCTTATTGGAAGGCCTGCATTCAGATCTTAGCTCTTCAGGGATTTCGTTGTCATCTTGCATAACTCTCGAATCGCGAAAATGAGTTTGTAATAGCAAACTTACTGTTTCTTCCCGGCATCATATAGCTGGTATCGACTTTCTGTAGAAGGCCGATACTATTGGTGTGATACTTATAGAAAACTTTTTGAAGTCTTGCACTTGTGGGTAGATCATCAGTACCCTCGCAGAGATTTCTCCAAGTTCCGCTCTGATGAGGCACCCGATAACCGAGGTGGCAGCGCCTACAGAGGGATACGGCCCGAGGAACGGACAATCAGAGCAAACCTTGTCTAAAAGGTCAGCCCTTTCATCCTTCGTAATCCCCGTGAGACCAGGAACCCACAGGAGGTACACCTTGTTGTGGATACACAACTTCTCCACAGACAACCTGCAATCCCTCAGTAACTTACGTATTATCCGAGGGCCATTCAGAGCCATCAAGGCTGCCTAACTATCCGAAAGGTTAGCTATGTCCCTCCCCTTGATTTGCATATCAAGAGCTATCGTTACTGCCATTGCAATGGCGTAGACTTCAGCCTGGAAGACAGAGGTGAGCCTTTTAAGTACTCCAGAGAGCCTTCAGTGAACATTTTTAGAGCGGACCGGGGAAGGCTAGATAATGCACTTCCCTCAGTCCACAATTCCCTTACATAAAAGCTCACAGAGAAGCGACGCCCAAAAAGAAGTTCAAGTACTATGGCATCACGTGGCATACTGGCCAGAGGGTTTTCCAAGTCCAGCTTATATGCCACAGATCAAACATTGCAATGAGCGTAATCTGCACAGAGCCCTTTTGTCATCTGCCTGAATGACAAGATCCAGGGGTGGCAGATTAAGTATGACCTCAAGATCACTTGGAGCCTGCAATTCCCAACCAGGCAAGCCTTTGCAACCCCGGCTGCTTCCAGATCGCATTCCCTAAAAGTGTCCTCGGCCCCATATACATAAGGCATATGTAAGCATGAGTCTAACCATCGAGTTGTAGTGTACATCCAGTGCACAACCCTCGGTATCATGTCCCTGAAGCCAAAGGTTCTCCTGCATTGAGCGAAAACCCCATAGCCGCATTAACTTTTCCTCTACGTTTAATCCCCATGTCAGCTTCATGTCAAGGTAGACTCGAAGATGCTTGATATGAGGAGAGAGTTGTAGAGTGTGTGTAAAAAGAGTTTCGGAAGAGAAAAGTCCCCAAACTTACGTCTTCTAGAGAAGAGCATCAAGCCGTTCTTTGTTGGGTTCAGTGTCATATCATGACGGATGCAACAATCCTCAACAATGTTAAGGCCTCGTAGCATGAAGGCACAGGCAGCAGCCACGCTGTGCGTGGAAATGAGCAGAGGCATATCATCCACAAACGCTTCACACAACAATCCCGACTTTTCAGCACCGTGTTGAGTGTGTCAACCAACATGCACCAGAATACTGGGGAAAGCAAGCATTTCTCCACCAGCACACTGAGGGAAGTTTGGCCGTCCACCTCCGCAGTATCACTTACTCCTTCCTCCTCTTTCAACAATGGACATTATACTCCTCTTACTGAGTAGAAGAAAATTACTGGGGGAGCCATTTTCTCTCCAAATAAGGTTTGCAATCTAACCTTGAAGACAATAATCGAACTAGTAAAACGGCTAAATTTTGCATAACCACTTTATGGGAAGGTACAATAGATCAACTCTGATCGCGGTGTCCACATGATTGTATGCCTAGTCGCCCCTACTCTTAACCTATGTTCGAACCAAATCGCTTCGAATATATTTTTGTAACAGATACCTTCTGAAAAGAAAACATCCTGAAAACAAAGCATCCAAATTTTTTGTAAAATTAAATCTAATTTGTTTACTCTTAATTAAAAAACAACTCAACCCAACAAAGTAATGTAGTTGTCATCTACATGACACATTGCACAAATACAATACAACAGTATAGCCTCATTGAGCAGATGAAATTAAAATTATCATCATATTTTTGAAGCAGTTAGATTCGTGATAAAAACAATTCCTGAAAAGGGAATATATTTCAAAAATACCATGCCACAATTGTGTGCTGAAAATAATATGAATTCAATCTAATTTCAATTGTCCCAAAAATAAGTACAATATCTAACAAAAGCATGTGTTGTCATGTAGCATACAATGCATGGCAAAAATGCGATCAGTTCAAGGACAATCCAACGAGAAGAACGTGATAGAGAGAATATTTTTACAAATATAATTTAATTTAACACAGCAACATGTGTATTATCTTGGGTCTCGACTGAGATACTATATAAACGCATATTAATTCGGGTCTCGACTGAAGATAAGATAAAACCTTAAGCCGGGTCTCGACTGACTTAAAGAATATTATCTGGGGTCTCGACTGAGATCGTATCTTACTAAAATTAACACTTTATTTCTGGTCTCGACGGTAATAAAGAATTGCTCTAACCCATGGTTAGAAGAAATGGTCTTAACATTGGCTTATATATTGAGTTTTATCCCAGTACAACCATTCTTGTTAATCGTACATTCTAAGTTTGTGGGAATAAGTGTTTTCTAATGTGTGTGGATCTCTGACCTAACAACTGATATACATAATCTGATCTTAATGTAATTAGTGGGCAATCTTACGAAATAAGTGTGATAATTTATTGAAAGTTAAAACGTAGTGAAAAGTGTTTGTTTTTTTATAAGAGACTCGACCACTGACCGTGATCCAAATTTACCAATGCGTCCATTTCAGTTTCACTAAGTTCAAAATTCCGTGTACGTTCTACCAACGGGCAGTACAACCTAATCCAACCTAATGAATAGAAAGAACAATTCAAAGTCAACATAAGGACATATCTTATTGTTAAGTCTCGACAGGGGTTAATCATAAAAACAGGGAAGGTGCCGGTATAAGCCATTTAAACACAAAAATTTTTTTACAAAATTTTTGTAGCAAAACACTTGTATTGTTCCAAACTATCAATTTATTCGCGTTTTAAATACAAAAAACGACGCGATTCGCCCTACTGAGGCATCATCACTCACTACCTAGCTAATCTGGGATTATAATTACTTTTATTTTGGTATTGTTGAAATGCAATAGTTTTTGCACTTATAAAAAAAAATCAATTAAAAAAAGAACTAGCTTACTTGCACTAAATGATGTTTATTGGCGTGAGGTTATGTGAGGACAGAGCGATTACAAATTTTTTAGGTTCTTTCACTGAACTCGAATTATAGCAAATTGACAACTTTACAAATATAGCAAGTTTAGTTTTATAGTATCTATACTTCTGGCGGTAATTTGAAATTGAAAATTTAATTGAACTAGAACCAAATGACTGTTAGAAGGCATTATAATTAATATAGGACATTGAATGGAAATATATCGTAAGTTATAATTATTAGCTATGACGAAACATCCCGCCGCCATTGAAAGGATACGAATGCTTTCAATTATTCATCTACAGGAAGTGGGGCCACCTTCTGTACAGCTCTGAGAAAGGTGCCGGAAGAGGTATTGATCTCCACCACACGTATACGACCATCAGCACCTGGAATAGCTTTGTTTACTCGACCCAGCTTCCATTTGTAAGGGGGAAGATCCTCGTGATGTATCAGTACCATGGCTCCTTGTCGTATATTGGAAGCCTCGGATGGCCATTTGCCCCTTTCTTGCAGTTGACACAGGTATTCCTTGCACCAACGCTGCCAGAAATGCTGTACTAGAGCGGAGATTCTCTGCCACCTACGAAGATAGCTTAACTTGTTAAATGGGAAATGGGGTTCAGAAAGCGCATCTAAAGTGGCTTGATTAAGGAAGTGTGCGGGAGTTAGGGCTTGAAAATCGTTAGGATCTGTTGATAGAGGGGTAATGGGTCTAGAATTAAGGATACCTTCTATTTGAACCATTACTGTAGTGAGTTCCTCAAACGTCAATAAGGCGCCTTGCAAGGTGCGGTAAAGATGCGATTTCGCAGACTTCACAGCCGCTTCCCAAATGCCCCCAAAATGGGGCGACCTTGGTGGTATATGGTGAAATTCGATAGAATTATTGGTGCACCAGTCTACGATATCTCCTTGAGTTTGCTCTCGAAGGAAAGCTCTTCTGAATTCGGCTAGCTGATTTCGAGCCCCAACAAAGTTCGTTGCGTTGTCACAATAAAGGTGCCGGCATAAATTTCTTCGGGCGATGAATCTTTTCAGCGCAGCGATAAACGCCTCTGAAGTTAAGTCGGAGACAACTTCGATGTGCACCGCTCGTGTGACGAAACAAACGAATATAGCGACGTAAGATTTGTATGGAGCCTTTCCTCGGATCTTGTGAGTTGTTTGTATTGGACCAAAGAAATCCACTCCGCTGTGAGAAAATGGCAAGGATGCATTTACTCTGCTTTTAGGTAGATCACCCATAATTTGTTGTGCGAGCCGTGGACAATACCGAAAACAATGAATGCAGTTTCGCACTAATTTTCTGGCCTGATTGCGTGCATTGACTATCCAAAATCTTTGCTGTATGATGGCAACTAGGGCGAGTGGTCCTGCATGGAAATTTTTTATGTGTATATGTCTTATATACGATTTCACGAAAGCGTCATTGCCAGGTAATAAAATTGGAAACCGTCGATCTGGAGATAAGTCAGCATGTTTCAATCGACCACCCACTCGTAAGAGCTCCCTATCACTTGACTCATCAAGGAAGGGTGCCAGCCGTTTAATGGAACTTTTGTCAGAGACTTCATTTCCACGCTTCAACGCTTCTATTTCCGAAGCAAATTCGTGCTGCTGAACGAGCCAAACAATTCTCATAAACGCATCTTCCACCTCAGATGCCAATAATTCCTTAGTTTCCACTTTGGACTGCAACTCGCAATTATTGAGTTTAGCCTTGACAATTTTGATGAATCGTAGTACGTAGGCAAATCGACGACAATTTTTCGAGAAGTCACTGACGGAATAAACGGTGTCTAGCAGTGTGTTTGGAATCGTACAGGTTAAGATTGACTTCACCTTTCTTCGTTCAGGCAAACTATCGACATTCGAATGGCGATCTTTCTGCGCAGGCCAACACCTTTTTGACTGCCACAAAAATTCTGGACCGGACAACCATATAGCACTGGATAATTCTTCAACTCCACTACCTCTCGAAACGATATCCGCAGGATTGGCTTTGGAGGGAACATGTCTCCAGATGGCGTTCTGTGTTAACGTCTGAATTTCCGAGACTCGATTTGAAACATAAGTTTTCCAACTAGATGCATGACAAGCAAGCCAATCGAGCACAATTTCTGAATCCGTCCAAAGATATTCTTCATTTATTGGCTTCGGAAAATTGTCTCGCACATTGATGAAAAATCTCGAAAGAAGTTGAGCAGCACAAAGCTCTAAGCACGGCAATGATCTTGTAGTCCTGATTGGAGCAACCTTTGATTTGGCTGCTAATAATGTGACTAGTATGTTACCATCCTCATCTGTTGACTGAACATAGATACAACATCCATACGCTCGTGAAGATGCGTCTGCGAATCCATGAAGTGCAATATTGGTCTGCCTTCCTACACAAAGTACCAACCGAGGAATTTTCACCGAACGAAGTTTTACTAATTGCTCTTTGTACTGGTGCCAACGAAATTCTAGCTCCTGGGGTAGCGATTCGTCCCAATCTAACTTTAGGAGCCATAGTTCTTGCAAAAATATCTTCGCGCGAACAACGATTGGATTGATAAGTCCCAATGGATCAAATAACCGGGCGGTATCAGATAAGACACTTCTTTTAGTAACTCTCGCTGAATTAGAAACTGGACACTTGTATTGAAACCGGAATTCATCTGCTTCTGGATCCCAGATTATGCCAAGAGTTTTGACGACGTCTGAGTCATTTATTCTTAAAGTTTTCTCTCGATCTGATTCAGGAATCTCCGATAAGATAATCTTATCATTGGAGTACCACTTGCGCAGTTGAAATTGAGCTGATGCCAAAATGCTGCTGACATCCCGACGAATATCCTCAAGCTCCTCCCGTGTGTCCGCGCCTGTAAGGAGGTCATCCATATAGAAGTCCTTCTGAACTATTCTGGAGGCTTTCGGGAATTCTGTTGCATAAGCTTGGGCTAAGTCAAGTAGGCATCTTGTTGCCAAAAATGGAGCAGGAGCTGTGCCATAAGTGACGGTTTTTAGACGATAAATGTTTATCTCTCCTTTAGGATTGTCACGCCATAGGATCAGCTGAAAGTTTTGATCGTCCGGATATACTAGTATCTGTCTAAACATAGCCGATATATCGGCAGTTAACGCAAATTTGTAGCAACGAAATCTACTGATGATTGAATACAGATCATCCTGTACTGTCGGCCCGATCATGAGTAAGTCATTAAGCGATTTGTTCGATGCGGTACGACAAGATGCATCAAAAACAACCCTCAGCTTGGTTGTAGAGCTTTCCGGCCGCAGCACACAACGGTGAGGCATGAAATAATGGGCTTGTGGTACATCTTCCTGATAGATCCTTTCCATATGACCAGCTGTAACATAGTCTTGCAAAAATTGAGAATATTGTGCTTTCAGCTCAGGATCCTTAGCTAGCTTTTTCTCCAAATAATGCAACCGACGACGAGCTGTTTCCAAAGAATTGGTTAACTGCTGAATTGGTGAATCTTTAAACGGCAATTTCACCATGAACTTCCCATCTGGTAAGCGACGAGTTGTATTTTGGAATATAACTTCACATTGTATGTGTTCTGCACTTAACTTAGTTGATAATTCTTCGATATTATCTTCTTTCCAAAATCTCTCGACTAATTCATTCAATGAAGTTTCCTCCGAATGCGCTTCCCCAGACTCTTCTCTATCACACGTGATGTTACAAGATAGAGTTGATGGCCACGAGGATGGACTTAAATATTTCCCTGAGACAACCCAACCAAATACGGTTTTTTGCAGTGTAGGTAAATTATCGCTAAGCTTTATTTGACCTACACATAACAATTTGAAGAAAGTATCGGCTCCAATAAGAAGATCTACTCTTTGAGGTTTGAAGAATTGTGGATCCGCTAACTGTATATTATCAGGAATATCCCAATCATCAATTGCTACTCTGGATTCTGGTTGAAGGCCGGTGATATGTGGAAGAATATGAAATGATAAGTCTGTGCTAAATCCATTAAGTCTAGACCTAACTACAGCTTCTGTAGACCAACGAACCTTCGAAACCACATCTCCTATTCCACTAATATTAGTTTTAGCTTGTGACCTTCTCAACCTTAAAGCTTGTGCTAGATTTTCAGTAATAAAATTGAGTTGAGATGCTGAGTCTAACAATGCCCTTGCGAGATGGTACTGGCCCGACTTGTCCTTAACCTCTACGACAGCAGCAGCAAGAAAAACGTGATTACTAACTTTATCCTTAGATAACAGCGACGAAGCAGAGTAAGCGTGATTGGCGTTAGCTGAGGTGCTGACTTCCACAGTAGGTTTCTGGTGATTATTAAAATTAAAGGAGGTATTACTTCTAGGCCTTGTAGTTTCAGCATATCTATGCAAAATAGTATTGTGAGGCATGGAACATACTCGACATCGATGAATGGATGGACATCTATTAACTCCATGACCTTTCGATAAACAATTTATACATAGTGCTAGTTTTTTAACTTGCTCAAATCTACTTAACACAGGAAGCTCTAAGAGTTTTGAACATTTGTAGATGTGATGACCATTTATTTTACAAAAAGAGCAAGGAGCATTTGAAGTAGTTAACGAGGTTGCGTTCGGCTTGTACTCCTTTCTTCGAAATGAGTGAGATTTTGAAGACAATGAAGCCAATTCACTCTTTGAATCGGACTTGGAATCCTTGGCTTCGAGGAATTGACAGCGCTTATTTAGGCTATCTGCACACTGAGTCCAAGTAGGTAGTGTCGAAAGCTCCATCGACTCTTCCCATTTACCTTGAGAGTCAGGATCTAATTTCGCGTTGACCAAATAGATAATAAATGCATGTGTAATCTCTTCGTGGGAGCCTAATGACTGCAAAGCATTCAAATGTGCATTAGCACTATCCACTAAATAGCGCAATTGGCTCGCTGATCCTTTATGTACCTTTGGTAAATTGAACAAATCGACAATGTGCTCTTGGAATATCAAATACTTGTTATCATATCTTGCCTTCAGCTGACCTAAAGCTTTATCATAATTGTTATCAGTTACTTCGAAGGCCTTTACTGTTAGTAATGCCGCACCACTTAAACATGAAAGTAGATGATTGAACTTTTCAATCACGGATAATGATTCGTTTTTGTCTACGAGCTTTGAAAAGGTTCCGAAGAAATTAGGAAATTCTGAGTACTTGCCGGAGAAATGTGGCAACTTAAGCTTTGGAAGGTTACAGGCTGGAGCAGCGGGATTTACCAATACCGTATTTTCGTGAAAACTGGTAGACTTCCGTTGCCCATTCGTTAATGTTAAAATTTTCGACTTTACTGTACAATAGAGATCTTCTAATTCGGCTCTGAACTTTGCCTCATTGGAGTCCTCTGGGGCTAACCTTTCAATTGACGATTGGTAGGATAATGCCTGTTTGAAATATGACTCGAGAATTCCTAATCGACACTCAAGTTCTGTATAAGATAACGAATCTGCCTTGCTTTCGATTATATTCTTTATCCGCGTAATACACCCCTTAGTGGATGCTCTTTGAGCTTTAAGTTCTGCAATTTCGCTCATATTTATAAAATTTTAAAATATTCTAATAACAACCGCACTTGCCGTATTGAAGTATAATGCAAAGTTCAATAAAGTTTGAGGATTAAAATAAAATATCAAAATTATTAGAATCAAATCACGTAAGATTTCAATCACACCAATGGTCTTTATTAGTCAATTATTCAAATGTAACAACAATATCACTACCACACATAGCAATGTCCAATGTCAATTAAATTCCTAAAGAATATTTTTTATTTTTTATTTTCCGATAAACTGTTATGGAATGATCAATTAAGAATTTCTTGGCAGATTTGCGCAAATCAAAAATGTCATTAACTGTGAATAAAAGTTACCGCAATCCACATAACATAATCACGTTATCTGATATCTCACCGAAATCATAAAATTTCACAAAAAATATCTGCTATTTAGATTGTATAAATGCGAGCTCGATATATTTAAAGTCCTATTCACCGTATATTATGCAATTGTGGGCTAATTTTTCATAACAGCAATAAATATGTACATACCATATAATTGGATAATGTAAAAAATATACTTAGCGATTTGATGCAATCCTGATACTTTGTGCAAGTGGCTATTTCTGGAACAATTCCTCGATGGATATTAATTTTTATCATATGATGATGATTTGTCCCGACAACGAAATAAGTGCATTTGCATTTGCTGCACAATGAACAATGAAAAATTGGGTTATACACGTACGTATATATGTAGGTAGGTACACCGCAATGAAGTGATGAGCTGATCAATTTATTAATTATTGATTGATCCAACGACGATAGGCTGATAAATTTATTAATTCCTCATTGATCCAACGACGATAGGTAAAAATTGATCCAACGACGATAAGCTGATACAGCTGCAGTAATTATTATCTCCACGAGAAACGGTCCCTGCTCGGGCGCCAAATGTTGAAATGCAATAGTTTTTGCACTTATAAAAAAAAATCAATTAAAAAAAGAACTAGCTTACTTGCACTAAATGATGTTTATTGGCGTGAGGTTATGAGAGGACAGAGCGATTACAAATTTTTTAGGTTCTTTCACTGAACTCGAATTATAGCAAATTGACAACTTTACAAATATAGCAAGTTTAGTTTTATAGTATCTATACTTCTGGCGGTAATTTGAAATTGAAAATTTAATTGAACTAGAACCAAATGACTGTTAGAAGGCATTATAATTAATATAGGACATTGAATGGAAATATATCGTAAGTTATAATTATTAGCTATGACGAAACAGGTATGTTAGCGGATCTATTAACGGACTATTCGAGTACTCATCTAATTGATCATTGAGAATGTGTTTGTGTAGTGAAATCGCTTTTTTTATCTCAAATTGTTCATATTTGTCTAAAATAATTCCTCCATTCTGTTGTTGTAATAGTTTTATATTATTGGTATTCGTAGTATGGTTCGTGTTTTTTAGATGTTTAGATAAACCTGATAGTGCTCTGTCATGTTTAGCTCCGGAAATATGCTCTAAAAATCTTGTTTTTATTTTTCTTTTTGTTTTCCCTATATATAACCCCGAACAGTCATCACAGCCAATTTCTCTGTGGTTTCTATTTTAGGTTCTATCTTATTATTTAGGAGGAGATTTTTCAGATTTCTCCTATTGAAAAAAGCTGGTTGGACATCATATTCCTGAAGTATCCCTTTTACTTTTTCCGATATACCTTCAATGTAGGGTACTTTCCTCCACTTAGTTATCTCTATTCCCTTATCATCTGGGTAGACTATGTTAAGTGCACGTTTTTTTGCTTTAATTCTAAGTAGGTCATAAATTATTCTTTTTTTATATCCATTGTGGACAGCTATTTTAATAATAGTGCCAAGCTCTATGTTGAAATTGGTTTGATTAACTGGAATATTTAGGAGACGGTCTATCATAGCGTGGAATGCTGCTTAGTGTTCCAAGAATGATAAGAATTTAAAGGGATAATAGCGTCTGAGTAGGTATCTTTTCTGTAAATGTTGAAATCGAGATTCCCATCAAGAATTGTGACGGTAAGGTCGAGAAAATTTATTTTATTGTAGCCGATTTCTACAGTAAATTTTATGGATGGTTCTATTTTGTTTAAAATGTCTCCAACGAATTTATTGAGTTGTCTTGTTGTACCTGTCCAGATACAAAAGACGTCATCTACATAACGAAACCATACTAAAATATATTTTAATAGGGCACAGTTTTTGTTTTTGAACAGATTTTCTTCAAAATTGTTCATAAATTACTCTGCGAAGAAAGGTGAACCGGCACTACCCATACTTAAGCCTTCCTTCTGCATGTAAATCTTCCGATTAAACTGAAAATAGTTCTGGTTTAAACATACGTTAATTAAAGATTTTAACTGTGAAGACTTCTCAGGATTATTGATCTTGTTATTAATGTCATTATTTAAAATATTTTTGAGTTTGGATACAGGAATGGACGGAAATAAATTACAAACTGATAAGGCTGGATTTGGTTACGAAACATCAATTCTCAATTTTATTTATCACAATTTTTTGCCTTAAACAATTCAACACTTATCATACATACTTACTTACTTACTACTTATTTATTTACTATTAGTAATAATTCAGGGATCTATCTTTTTTACGCACTAATGGCAGATAATATTGTTTTACGATAGGGTGAGTAAAGTTTTCACGTTAAAGTGTAAGATCGTAAATTATCTGAGACCTTACTTTTTGTTTACATTTTATTAATCGGCTTATGTTTTATTTTTGGGTTGTTTTGTGAAGATAACCATATAGCCTAATGTAGTGAGGGCGGTTCCGGGGCCCGATGGTATAGCGAGAGGATTTCAGTACTTTTATTTAAATTATAAATGGAGATTTGCTATGGAATAATTGTTTTACTCAAGGTTTAAGCCTACTTATTATGAGATCTTAGCATTAAAGGAGAATACCATAAAAAATAAAATTATTTTGTTTAAATTATTACACTCTAAACCATTTTATTCTGTAAATTTACTACCTCTCGTCGCATTGTAGAATACATTATCTGGTAAAATCCCTGCAATCTGATGATTTTGTAATAGACTCCTTGATTACCTAAACTTGAGTAATTCCTTTTGAGTGAATTTAACAACCATAGTAGGTAGGTATAAGTGTATATTTTGCGAAAAGTCCACAGCACATTCTCTATACTATCTCTGCACTCTATATCATGCAAAGCTATCCCAAATCCTGGAATTTATGTGATGAGAAATAAAATGACGAGGAAGACAAAGTACAACAGTAACAGTTCAACTTTGCTTAAGCACACATTTATGAAACTCTGTGACCTAATTGTGTCTAAAATTAAATTGTTTGCTGAGTAAAATAGAAACTTTTACAGTTAATAATTATTCAAGCTTCGCTTGCTAAAACATGAAGCTTTAAAAATCAGATGCACCAGCACATTGCTGCAGCAAAAAAGGAAATAACGTTAACAATTCAAAATTCATGAGAGTCTTCTATCTACAATTAAGATTACAACTTTCGACCTGAATATCACAAAATCTTTGTACGAAGAACATTTCCTTTTAGTTTTACACTTTCCTGAATAATTAATTAAGTGTGCAAGATGAGCTCATAATAAATTCCAATGGGAAGAGACATGGTTCGTGAAGAGCTATTCAAGTGGAAATCGCTTCTACAACCACAAGTCTGTGCTCGTTTCGTGCTAACATAAAACTCATTATTTGGTATGCATCAAGTTAAAATCTATGGTTGTCTATATACGAATTGAAAAGGTATTATCTTCTGTCGTGATATATGATTAGTCTCGGCTTTCTTAAACGTATGCTATCCTTCTACACCCTCCATCATCCATGAGAAGAAGTTTACCATTGAATAAATTCAACGATGGATGTAAATGAAAACTGGTGTAACCAATCAAGCACGGATCCAAGAAGATCTCTGTCGTACAAACTTTAGATTTTATGCCACTTCTGATGGACACAATAATAGACTTACCAAAAAGGTACACCTCTAGGTGACGCCTCAGCCCTACCATCGCCGGAGTATGCAAATCTAAGGATAAAACTTTTAATGACAAGCATGTGCCAATTTAAATTTTCATGAATATAAATTACGAATAAGTTTGGGCGTTTGTTTCAGGGGAGATTAGGAGTTAAATTACATTTTCCCAGGTTATATAGAGCCGCGACAGTCGTGACTGACCGCAGTTACGGCGGGATGGCGTCTAAAATTAGTTTCAAAAAGTCTTTTTACTTTGCATTTGAATTTAAATCGCCTGTGAAATTTGTCTCATTTCTAAGTTTCTGTTAAATAGTTTTTAAGGAAATTTTAAACACTGTTTGTTGACTCCCCAATTGCGTTTCTGATTTCCGACCCTATTTCAATTCAGTTATGCATTTTTAATACACGAAGTTTACGTAATTGTTCTGTTTAGTTGTTTTTGCAGTAATTTCGACAATATTTTACAGACTAGGCAGACTTAGTTATGACACTTTATTTTGATCAGTTTCTTTCTTTTGTAATTTTTTGGTCATTTAATGTGAACTGAAATATTTTAATACTTTGTCTTTAGACGATTCACTAATAATATCCGCGGCTCGCCACTATAACTATTGGCATGAATTTTGTCAAATATCTACTGAGAGACCATAAACGGCCGTCCATGGTCCATCATGAGTAGATCCAGGAACATCTGTCAGTACGCTTACGTGAATACTTGAGCAGCTGACTTGAAATCCACTTGAAACTTAAATATGGTTTTTGATTGAATTAATTCCAATTATTTAACTTGAATTTTTTTTTTTAATTTACTTGAAGTAAAATTTTACCTTTAACAACTCTGCATTAGGTTTAATACATAAATATGGATTTTTAGATAAATATTTTGAGAAACGTGTTAAAAATCACAACCTGAATTATCAACAATTATCTGGTATTGTTAATCATTCAGTTATTCATAATTATACTTTCGATCAGCTGATGATCCTTTGCGGAAACATACATTTTTTTTAACTGTCAGGGCCGACCTGTCTGCGGGTAATTTACTAACAACAATCGCGAAGGATTATCACCAAAAATATGTTTTATCAGATTTTCGCGTTAGTAATGGTAATGGTCTGTAATGCATGCTTAGATATGTTGTTCCAAATCAATAATAATTTTCGTTGAATTAATATTAATTGTGTTTATATTCAGTTGATAATCAAAAACATTAGAATATGTGAACATGGTATGAAAATGTGAACAAACATGTAAATATAAACGATATGGGCTTGCACGGTCTGTGAATGATTCTGTTGATAAAAGTGGGAGCTCTACTTACTTAAGCTACAATTTCCAAGAGAATGCGGCAGCACAATTAAGCTGAGATCAGGAATATAGAAACTAGTAGCGATGGTTTCCAAGACACACCGTGAAGAAAATACTTTCGGGTTTACGGCCGCAATTTCCTTGGGATCAAACAATTTTTGATTCCAGTGCAATTTAATCGGCGCAAAATCCTACATATAGCTCTTTTTGTTGGTATCATTACGATGGCTAATCGACTTCCGACCCATCAGCATTTTACCGTTCCTATTTAAGGTTTTTGAAAAATTAATGTTCTTGCAAATTTTTCATTATATACGCATCAATAGTCTCCTCCATGACTCCCGATCTGGTTTTCGTCCACGACATAGTTGTACCACTGCCATTCTGAAGGTAGTCAATGCCATTAGAGAAGCAATAGATTTGGATAAAGTAATTCTACTGGTGCTGCTTGACTTCTCGAAAGCATTCGATACTGCAGGTCACGTAATCCTGTGTAGAAAACTTATTACCAAATTTAATTTCTCTATAAGCTCAACGAAGCATATTTTTAGTTATCTAACAGGACGTTATCAAACAGTGTTTTCAAAAGGGTTTTCCGCAAGGCTCGGTTTTTAGCCCGCTACTTTTTTGCATGCTTGTTAATAATTTGTTTGACTGTCTTATTCACAGTGAAATTCATCTACAGATATGCTGATGATGTTCAACTTTTCTTATCGCGACCCTTAGGTCTTGTCGAAGATGGAATTGGTTGTATCAATGAAGACCTAAATTCAATATATCTATGGACGATTCACAATGGTTTGATTCTGAATCCCCGAAAATCATGTTTTTATCTGTGTATCGTAATAAACTTGATACGTCTACTTATTCTATCTTTGTACTTAACGACACTGTCAAATCATGGGTAGAGTTTGTCCGCAATTTAAGCGTAGGTATCAATAACACTCTCACTTGGGGTGATCACATCAAATCAATAATACGTAAAGTATACGGTGGTCTTCGCTCCTTGTGGACTTCGAGGGATTTTACTACACTTTCCACGCGCATGTTTCTTGTTCTCATTCTCTACTTATTCCTGTCATAATCTTTGGTTGCGAAGTATATGGAAAACTTGAGTATCTCAATTATACCAAATTGCAGATCGCGTTTAACTCCATCATTAGATATATGTATCAGGAAATACGATCACGTATCAGCTTATGCAACATCCTTTCTGGGTTGTGATCTTTTAACATTCTTATAATTTTGGATCGGTAATACTTCTAGTTAAAATTCTCGAATACCGCAATCCAATCTACGTATACAGCATTCTTCAATTCGCGAGATGTTCAAGAACAGTTAATTGCATTCTGCCCAGATCTGAATACGTAATTACTAAACGCCTGTTATTAGTCATGCCATCTGTTATTGAATTATAATAAGTGATTAGCTTGGACGTCAACTCCCAACTACCAGCATGAGCTGACAGATCACTCTCGTGACCAGCGATAGCACAGGGTGGCATGCTAGTACCTTGACTAGTGCAGAGAAGTTATAGGGGAGGTTAACCAACACCTGAAGTTGTCATTACCCATACTAAAAAAAAGAACTTCGTGCCGATTAAAAAAACACCACATCCGATCCAAAGGGGACCTTTATACCGCCTACCCTTACCTCGGTGAAGGGGCAGATGACATGCCTTCAGCTGCTTTTCCCTCATCCACCCAATGACACTGAGGGCAGCAAGCATCGTATTCAATGTCCCTATGTTGACCTGAAATTTTAGCGGAGGAGTGGACCTATTCAAACCCTCATCTGAAAGAAGACTCCATGAGAGTGAGTCTTTAGAGCCTGATTTCGTTATAAATATTGCTTTTATTGATAACTAATGGAATCCATATGCATGAGAAACTTTTATCTTCTCTTGATTATAATCTTCAAACAAATCAGGAAATATAATTTACAGACTAACGCGAATTTAAAAGTTAAACATGTTTCAGATAATCTTCATAAGTTTTAAATTCATAACTTTATTCGAACACTTTTCATTACAGGCTATCAACTAATCACTACTCTCCTGAACTTTTGAACCTAATCTATTTATAAAATACGAACGAAAATTCTAGGCTGACTGATGAAATAGCGTATTACCAAGATACAGAAAAACAGAATGTGAAGCACTTAATTAGGGTTTCGACCAATTACGAAACTAAAACAATTTACAACATTGCATCAAAAGTTCTAAACTAGATAATTCGGGCTCGGCAGTGCGTTAATTCACTTTACAATTCAAGAGCAAAGGTGCCCTGAACTATTCGTCAAATACTTTCAAGTATTTCATAAGATATGACAATTTACACTCATCGTGAATTAATTCAAATCAATTTATAAAACAAATTAATTAAATACGTAACCCGATCATGTTCATAGAGTATTATAGAGTTAACATAAACAAGGAACCACAACTAGCTTCACAAATGGTCACAGCGTCAAACGCGCATATCTGTGTTGTCCAGTACTTTGTGTTTTGTCCCATAAGAAACTCAAAAGCCAATTTACTGCTCCTGTCGTTATTTTACAGATTTCATTGGAGAAAAGAAAAAAAACCGAGTCGAAGCTTCGAGGATGCTGAACAATGGTTAGCATAGATCTCAGTCGACGTATTTATCCACTAGAAAATTCTAGACCCAAAGTATGGAGAGGTCATCGGATGACACGAGATGGAGATATCAAATTGTTATTAGTTAAAAACAATCATTGTTATAATTAAGTATTAATCATTTCGATGTAAACTCTGGATCATCTCAAAACAGTTCTAATAATCAAATGATAATAATGATAATAGTAATTCAATTGCATAATTCAAATTCAAAATGCTGCGAATTCACGAAGTTCAGTGGCTCCAAAAATCGAGATCGAGATCGATTTATCAGGGCTGACAACCATGAAAATGACCAGATCAAACCAGAGGAATTAGGGCACTCAGTGTCCGGTCTTCCTAGAGTGCAGTAATTAAGTAGTTGACGACAATATTTAGTTAATCGTAAAAGGAAGAAGAGAACCGAATAACAGACGGGAGGGGACCTTTTTTTTTTTTGTTTTGAGAGTGGTCTAGAGCATCCATCCCAAAGTTAAGTACATTTCACAATTTTCCTTAGTTTTAATTGTCTTTTTTTTTAATCATACAAATTGTTGTGATAATTCATTGTTTGAGTCAAATATAAAAATTCATCTCGATCTCCGGCCGGGGTATGTTGTTCATATATACAGGCAATAAACCACAGTTCATTTCGTGATTGTTTAGTTTTTATTTGATTCAGCTCTCAAGTTTCCGAGTTTCTTGATTCTCGCGAACAAAAATCAAGTGGCGCCCATATTTCGATAGGATTGCAAGAACCCTGGCCGTCTTCACTGAGCTACCAGATAGAGGATACAGTACGGTAAATTCATCCTTGTTACGGAGCGGTAAGGGCACCGTAACAAGAGTTACTGGTTTCGGGAACCTCCCTTTCTCAACTTTTCGTTTCGTTAAATCTTTTTTTGTTGTTGTTGTTATAAATTAGCTCAACTATTCCATATATATATATATAAAACAATATAATACTGAATATAATATAATAAGGCAACAACTTACATGTACTTTGTTGTTTTGAGTTCATTGTGAAGGCGCTTCTAGAATGTTCTGCAATGCCATTTGTCGTACGCTAGATGATGAAAGTAAATTTGCAATATATATATATATAATAAATATAGTATGTGATTACTCTGTATGCCTTAACTTAGTGTGCATTGTCCCTGCCTTTAAGTGCTGACATTTTCTACACATATTCTTATTTTTAAAACTGATTTATTAAACTTTCTTAAGCAGCGATTATTTTAAAATAATCTTGTCGGGGTTCCTTGCTGGATACCCGGGACACCGCCATGAAAATGTAGCATACTCAGATGATGATTAACTAGGCCTTACTTGACCGTGATAACTGCTTGCATTGACGGGCAACCGTGATTGGGGCTCCCAATCGACCGCACATTGGAACTAATCTCCGAACTCGGGAGACTGGTTTCGTTTGAGGTTGACGATTGGTTGATTTCTCCAATAGAAATATAACTTGATTAAAATAATGAAGACAATTAATACTTGGGTGCTCTCCTGTGTCTGCTCCTTATTCACATGGTTTCTCCTCTTCAAGACAATTCCTTGACATGTACTTTCATTTTCTCCTTTGAGAGATCGATTTGTGTTTTTATCAGGCAATGGGTTTTTAGTAATTTCAGCGTCTTTCTATTTGGTCGGGTAGAATAATTGGAGACCTGCACGTAGATTTTGTTACGTTTTCTCCTGTTCAATACCTGCTAACGAAATTCCCTTTTGATTTTGTCAAAAAAACTCGCTCTTTTCGGAGAAAATCTACCTTGCTCTGTTCTTAGAATTTATTCACGGGTTTTGTTTTCGATACTTAAGTACTTCCTTTTGGGATTAAAAAAAAAATGTCGCGATTTTGAAATATTTTGTTCTTGACTTCTATACGTTCGTGTTTCTTATTTTCATACCCTCAAGAAAAACTCTTCTTCTTTTTCTGTCACTTCCGCTTAGGGTTATACCTCAGCCAGGGTCAGATCGTGGGATCGTGCCAAGCGTGGCAGGACCGTCGCCGTGTGCCACACCGTGCATACTGCTGCTAGCATCAGTATAGCATATTGCTACATGCAGTATGCTACGACCATAACACATCAATGTTTACCCAATATTAAGTTATCGGTTGTGTCAAGATCTTTCGCCAGCACCAAGGAAATAATTTTTGAAATGATGTGCTCAAGCAGTAGTACTTAATACTTAGGAGTCAAAATATTGTGAGGTTGCTTTATAGCACAGCAGATGTAGCAAGTTACTTTAAGTAGTGATTAATTTTGTTTTTTTTTTTCGGTTGTTTTTGATTTAGTTTTTAGCAGTAATTTTAGGAGTTTTATTTCTTGTATCTTCTTTATTTTATTTTATTTCATTTTACTTTTTTTCTCATGTTTCCTCCACTTTTTTTTTTTCTTTTTATACATATATATTTTTATTTTTTTGCTTATGTCATATTTAACTTGTATAAATAAAAAAGATTATATCTTAATTATACAATGCCTTATTAGAACGAATAAATTGAATTGAATTCAATTGAATGTTTTACGATGGGAAACAGGAAACAGGGCCTCGAGAGACGAGGTAATAGAGTGAATACTGCTCTTGTTATGAACGCACTAAGAGCAATTACGCTCTAAAAATCGGAAACGCATTACCGTCATGCAATTGCACTGCAGAATTTTGGGGCCGTGTTCTCTTGGTAATTTTAGACTTACTGCACATTCTATCTACATAAGTGTTGATCATGCAAACACTCTAAGCCCGAGATGTACTTACTTAGTACGGAAATTAAACTAAATTAAATAACCAGAGTTAATTAATGTTTGATTAGCAAATCTTATTCCAAACTTTATTCTCTGAAATGCTTTAAACCAGTGGTCGTATCCGTCCCTCGAAGCAATTTTACATGGTCTGCAAATACATTTCAATTGTGCATTGGTTGAAAATACAGTGATTAACTATTAAGCATTTCGCATTGATTTAATTTAGTCACAACTGGATAATCGAATCGTTAAAGTTATAATAAAAATCATTACTGGAATTATGAAATTATGGAATTAAAGGATCAGAAAAACAGATCCACGCGAAGTACCGGATAATGACCTTTTTTACGGAAGAAGAGGAGCAATACAATGCTTCAACAGAGTTCCAGTACCTACGATCGAAGGAAAACACTAAATCCATGGATTTTCGTGAGTAATTAGTGAATATTGCTGTAAGATTGAATTAGCCCTGAAAAAATAATATTATTGATAAAATATATTGCATATGGAGGGGTAGCCGAGAAAAGCTATTTTAGTATGAGAAAAAAAAACAGCCCGCTTGCAGTAGGTAAAATTGGCAGAAGGAAGCAAGGAACTACTAAGTTTATCGACGCAACAGGCAATATTTCAAGTAATGGTCTTGGAAGGATGAAGACTGTAGCAATATTATCATTTTTGTGGAGTAGAGCCATAGTCACACATATCCAAAAATTCCACATCACCTGGATCAATAGAATCAATCAACACGCATGGGAATTTAAGACAAATAGCACAAACTATCCCATCTTGAACAGGGGCAGGGGCATGGTATCGCTGTTTATATACTAAGCTCGACTAATTGAAGTACAATCAGAATCCAAAATGTTGAATGATAGCGAAAGGATTACCTGGCAAATGAAACTGGGACAATAGATTGTACTAGAATGTTTATTTCATTAATGCCGATGAGGGTATATCCCTGCTGGTGCTTGTGGTACATTGTCTGCAGTAGGAAAATCCAAGGAAAGTCTAACCGACAGTATCTATAATGTAGGTCATCATATTGCTCTTATTCGAGTTCTCTAATTAGTCATCAAATGACGTCATTATTAATCATTACATATTGAATTAGGTACAAGACGTAGTTATTAGCTGATTATTATAATTTTCAATAGGGATAAAGATAGTAAAAATTATTTTCTAATAACCAATTGAAATCGATTGAGACATTCACCTCGGCCCCCTTCCCCTCACTTGAAGAGATCCATACAGACTACTTGAGAATCCAAAGTTAATTCGAGTGAAAAACCCTGAGTACATGGCAGAACGTGCTGCTCTGATTCAGAAACTTTCCACTTGAAGAAAAATTAATGAAATAAAATGTTCTTGAGCCCCGATACTTTGCCGCTTCCCTGACAACATTATTACTGCTATTAATCTCTCTCACTGAGAGGACCCAAGTGCTATTTTCCTGGGCACGAACGTTCCCCCAAGAGGGTAGTCTTCCCTGGGTGGTCGAATAACTATGTTTATTTTACCACGGGGGGTAATTTGATTGAAAGTCTATTATTACCGTACATTACGATACCCTGATCTTGTGCCATTCAAGTAGACTACTATCAATTTCTGTAGTGAATTTTCATTGCCGGTGCTCGTGCTCGCAAGTTAACTGGTGGATACAACATGAAAAGTCCGGATATTTCCACTTTTCATTTTGCTATATGACGTTGGTTTGGTGGAACAAATTTCAAGAGAAGCACACATAGCCCAAAGGAGCTAATGGATTGAACCTTAGCCGCCACTTTTATTGTGAAATTAATGAAGGATTTGGTGCTTGCTTACATATTATATGTATGTAGTCAGCGGATAGTTCACTTTATTTGAGTCATGGCAGGAAAGGTAAAGGTTTGTAGTAAATCACAAAATCGGCAGTTTATAGTGGAATATACAGAAACTATGGAATATTCTGATAATTAACTGCTGACTTTGACAAGCTGTATTATTAGGAGCAGTAAAAGTGGGAACACATACATTTGTTGTTCCCCTATAGTGAAAATAATATTAGAATCTTTGAGAGTACGTATCAATCAGACGGATCAAACAGAAATATAAAAACATCTGAAGATAAAAATGAACGGAAAATTGCAATTTTAATAATTTATGTCAACAACAAGAGGAACGAGCAGGAATGGCAAAATAGATTTAGAACACTATAGTGATAACACAGGATGACTAGAACTATAGATGGCACAAGAACTAGATATCGCATGGTATGCTAGAGCAGGGTATACAGATTGTGAAATAAGTAGTGCATTCCGGAATGGACCACAACATGGTTTAGAGCGTGCCAGGAATAAATGTTTCTTTAATAGCAGTTTTTTTTTTTACATTTAATCGACTTCCTGAACACGGCAGATGCTATATAAAATGAATCACTCGACGTATCCATCACAAGTTTTGGTCCATTTCGGAATAAACCACCCAGCCATATAAAATTTATATACTCTGCGTTTGTGCAATCTAGTCTCAAGCGTAAGGGAAGATGCCGGTTAGAAAAGATAATTCAGCCTTTATTTTAATTCAAATATAAATTTTATTTCATATATCCTAACATAAATATGACAATTATATTTCAGTTATTCAAAATAAAACTTAAAATCTACTAAAATTACTAATACTATAAGAATTCAGTAAAATCCAACAATATTTAAAAATGTGAAAATCCAATTTAACAAAGGTGCTTTTGTCTCCTTATTTCTGTAAATAAGAAGAAGAGTCTGTTACATTTTTGGAGTTAAACTTCTAGAAAAAAAGGATAATTAATTCTATCAAGTAGAATTGTACATACTTTTCCTACAGCGATGTTAGGCCGGGCGCCCACTGGAGTGGTGTGTGAGCAATGTGGCAGTGGCGTGGTTTTGGCGTGCGATGTGGCAACAAAGTGGTGTGGCAGTAGAATGGTGGCGGATTGGTATTAATATTATTTAGCGCGCATCAAAATGGCAAGCAGCGTATCGATTAAGTAATTCAACATCAACAGTAATAACTAAGGAGAAGTGGCATCCACTGCCACTTACCACTCGAAAATTAAACTTGTCGGAGACTAGTGGCAATCAAGTGGTGCCACGCCACTTGTCAAATGCCACGCCATCGCCACTCTATTTCCAATGTGCGCTATTCTATTTGTTTTTGCGGGACTAAATTTTTTCACTTACCATTTAATCGCCACGCCACTGCCACATTGCTCACACACCACTCCAGTGGGCGCCTATAACGCGATTATTCGTACCGCGTTATATGGAAACCGTGTTATAAGAAATTCAGAATTAATTGAAATCAGGAAATGCGTTCTATGGAAATCACGTTATGAGAAACATAAAAATAAGACAAATTAAATGAATTCGTACCGCGTTATATGGAATGTCAGAAATAAAATTAATTGCACATAAATCAGACCTATATAAAAAAACTGCATTCTCGAAGTAACAAGTTGTGGTTGATACGGTTAACAAATAAAATTTTATAATAAAAATGGCAATCAATATGTAAATTTTTACATATTTGAATTTATTGAATATAATACATACGGACATAGCTCATATAATAAAATTATAAACTAAAACAAATTGTTTCCAATAAAAAAACTTAATTTGATACATATTAGATTTGTTTTATTATTCATCATCACTGTCAATTATTTGAAGTCTAACTCTTTTATTTCTAATTAGTCGAAAATCCTCTTCACTTTGTAAATTTTCTTCTTGGTTTTTAAATGAAGTTTTATTTTGTAGTTCTTCCAAAACCTCTTTATATGGAGCCAAGCAATTTTGAAATTCTCTTTTAAATTTCGCACTGCGCATCGTTGAAGGATCATTTTGAGTTAAGTGACATTCTAATTCTTTAGCCAAATCCAGCCCTTTTTTTAACTCATAACTGAAGTTTGAAATTAATTCGTTATCCATGTTTTCCTCCTCTACAAATGCATTTGAGATAGATTCACCAATTAATTCCACCAATTCCTCCTCATTTAAACTCTCTTCCCAAAGTAGTTCTTCTATATCTTCCTGGTTTATATCTGCAAATTCTTCCCTGCTCAAAGCAGAAGCAATGTTTACTATTTCTGTAAGTGGCGCTGGAATATCATTATCCTTGTGAACTATTTGAGGTAAAAGAGGCCTCCAACATGCATTAAGTGTTGACGGTTTAATTTCTGCACAAGCTGATGAGACAGTTCGAATGCAATATAAAATAGAAAATTCTTTCCAAACTTGAAGAAGAGTTTTACCTTCATCATTTTTTAAACTGTTGAAAATGGTTTGAAAAAATTGGCGAATGTAGTATATTTTGAAAGTTTGAATTATTCTTTGGTCCAGCGGCTGTATCAATGAAGTGCAGTTAGGAGGAAAAAAACAATTTTCACATTTGGGTGGTTGAGTTCCTTACTATGGCTACTAGCGTTATCAAGAATCAGCAAAACTTTGAAACTAAAATTGTTTTCAGTAATATACCTTTCCGTTTGCGGGATAAAGCAATTATAAAACCAATCCTTAAATAGTTCTTAGCTCGCCAAAATACAGGCAACTCAGATATCTTAATATTTTTGAAAGCTCGAGGAGTAAATGTATGGCTGTGTCGCTCTGAAGAAGAGTGGTCAATCCTTTTAAAATGCTCATAAATTTTAAATCCTTTCTGTTTAATAAGATTTCCGCTGACAGGTATCTTTTTGGATATACAGTCTTCCAACTAGATCATCAGGGCTCGTTCCATTTTAACCATATTAACGTCTCGTGTACAAGTAGTGCGCTTCGTACCTGACGGGCAACCATCTGCAATAGTTTTCCTTATTTTGTTCTCATTTTTCTTTACAGTCCGAATTGTAGATTCATTCGAATTTAAGGCACTTGCCACAGACGATATTTTTTTTTCCATTATTTAAACGATTTAAAATTTCGATTTTGTCCACAAGAGATATAAACTTTCATTTTAATTGTTTTCTGCTTTTATTTATTTCACGCATTTTGAATACCTATGAGAAATAATTTTTTTCAGCTATAAATATTACAGAAAATAAATTTTTTTACGTAGATGTTCCCTAATGTTCTATAATTCCAATAACGTAAATAAAACAAGGCAAAAGAACTTAATTACACATACGTCTGAACACATTCAAAGACAATCTTAAAATAAATTAATAGAGAGCAATGCTTTATTGTTTGCTCATTCCCTGATAACTGGAATTGATAAACAGGGTATTCCCCTGTCAATTAATATAAACTATGTACATCCCGTTACGTGCAAGGGCAAGTGACATCTATTGGTTGGACATAAACAACTTTTGGGCAAGCGGGCAGTAAACAACTTTAGGTTCGGAGAATCGATGTTTCAGAAATATTCTAGTCAAATTTGTGGAGTGTAGGAGGCAGTCTTATTTTAGACAGTGAAGTGAACGTAAACTATTTAGATTGAGATACATAATTTGAAAAAACAGTACTAGCGATAATTAAAGTAGAGTTTTGTGACTGTTTGTAAATTTCTTAAGCAGTGGATAATCATAAAAGAACTTGTGAGTTATAACGAACCAAGGCCACGCTCCTAACAATACATATAAAAATTTAAAACATCAAATAAGTTATGCCATAGATAAATTTTTAAAATTATTTTGAGTTGTTGGAGTGTTCTTGTATGAAAAACGCGTTATAAGGAGACCGCGTTATAGGAGAGCGGTCGCTTTTTCGCTCCGTGTTATATGGAAATCGCGTTCTAAAAACACCGCGTTATAGGAGACTTGACTGTATAGAACTAACACTCCCACTGACTCCACTGTGTAGCAGTTTCTACTGACTAAGAATTAAATTGACTAACCGTTTATAATAATTCTAATAAATGTACATTCTATGACATTTATAGAACCAACAGTTCCACTGACTAACAGTTTGCATTGAATATCGATTTTGCCGAGATATGACGTCTATGTAAATAGAACCAGGTTTTAAAACTTTACTATAGTTAATAAGGTTGCTCATACTGAAGGAGTATTCTTATGTATATAGTTAACTAAAGCGAAGCTTTTCAACAAAACAAATCGAAACAAAAAGCATTAAGGTACATATTTTTATTATATGTCGAGATTACATTATATTGAAAATTGGAATTGAGTGATATTATTTATTTAAATAATTATTTTTACATTTTAATTTCGTACTTAAGTTATATACATTTTCTTACTTATATATAGATTTTTGGATATTTGTTCTTCATTTTTTTTGGACACTGAACGATTGGACGATATTTTGGATTGTTGTTTACTTGAACGTATTGCCTGCGTTTTTTGCAATCTTAAAACGTTTAAGGTTTCTTTTCATATTATATTTTTATATTTTTATTATTAATTTATTTTTTATTTTTTGTATCATTTTTATTTTGAATAATATCTTTTTATATTATAATTTTTGATTTTTTTTAACAACTTTGTCAGTATGATAGCTAGAGAGTAGACGTGTTTTCTAATCGGCTCCCGCGTTTTTTATTAATAATTAATGTTTGGTGCCTCCGAATATTATCTACTATAGTGAATAAATTTTCCATATCGTTTTCTTAACCGTATTGGTATTTTTGCACCCTAGTGCCTTGGTGATATTTCACGAAAATATATCTTTAAATATCGTAATTGCTAAATGTGAATTTGAGTTAGCGGGTGTTGCACTCGTAGACTGAATAACTGTCCTGGTTCCTTGTGTTAGTGTGATTCTTCTCTTCAATTTAAAAATTTTAAAATGTCAACTAAGGGAGGAAGAAAAGAGAAGTTACCATCAACTTCTACCTCAGATGACGCTCTTAATGTTATAACCCGCAGCAGTAAAGCGCAATCAGCTAATCTTGGTTCAACGTTTGACACTCTCGACCAACTGGTAGTAGAATCCCTGGAATCTCGTCTTTTAAGTAAAGTCGATGGCCTTATGCAACAAGTGGAGGCTCGGATATCAACAAAAATTGATGATGCAATCCGTTCGCTCAATAACAAAATTGCAGCATGCGAGATCTCGGTAGCTGCTCTTCAGCAGAAGAATGATCTCTTGCAAGCACAAGTTGAGGACATCCATCGCATCCAGCGCTTAAGTGATCTTGTTGTTAGGGGCATACCTAAACTAGCGAAGGAGAATATACTTAATGTGATTAAAAATATTGCTTCAGTGATCGAGTTTCCAGTATCACCCTATATTGATGCCTTTCGCCTAAAGTCCAGGTCTTCATCATCGCCATCTGCACTGGCTGCACCGATTATTGTACGCTTCTCCTCAAATGTGGAGCAAAAAGCTTTTCTATCCGCCTTTCGTAGACGTAAAGGAATTCAGCTATCAGATTTGGATGGTTTCTCCTCTATGAGCCCTATATATGTAAATGAAAGTTTGACAGCACATAATAACTCTCTTCTTCGAGAAGCGCTCAAGTTACGTAAATTGGGGAAAATTACTTCTGCACGATCGTTAAATGGCTTTATCCACATAAAGAGAATGGTAGGTGATAAAGAGATTAGAATTTTAAACCAAGAGCAACTCCGAAATTCCATATCTGTTAACTGAAGGCTGTTGCTTTATAACTACCGCCAATATCGCTGGAGCTGATAATGATGCAGACATTGTTTTGTTTTTTGGTTTTTTCGTTTTTAATTTCTTAAAATTTTGCTTTTGTTTATTTCACTTTTATATTTTTATTGATTAATTAATTACAAATTTTGAAGAAGTAATAGTATTAATAATTTATAGCTTTTATTCGTAATTAAGCTTTCTTAGTTCTTGTGCAAAAGCTGCGGCTAGTGATCTTTAACTCTAATTATGCTACTCCTACTGCGAAGATTCAATAATTACATTTACCTTCATCTAATGGGTATTTTTCGATCTGTTTTAACTTACTTCACTGACGGTGTTGCTCTCATTTATGAGTGCGGATAGCAATATTTATGCTGATCTGGACAGGGTGCGAATACTTCTTAATATTTTATGTAATCGTTCCTCTGGGTTGAATGTTTGTTCGATGAATGCTCGAAGCATCCGCAATAAAATGGATGAATTTAATTATATGCTTTCCAATATTAACTTGCATGCTATCTTTGTAAGTGAAACTTGGCTAAACGAGGATATTCCATCATCACTCGTGTCGATTCCTGGATTTAAATTATTTCGTAACGACCGCAAGGGACGGCTGGGTGGTGGTGTAGCGATTTATATTAGGGACTGGATCAATGCCAAGCAAATCGCATTTTCAGTTGATGGAGCAATTGAATTTCTATGTGTAGGGGCTGGTACCGGTATTGAAAAGTGCGTTTTTTGCTCCGTATATTGTCCCCCGAATTGCTTTAACTATGAGAATGCCCGTGAATTTGAAAATAAAATGTCATACATAACACAACGCTATACGAACGTCATTACTGGTGGTGATTTTAATGTCAATTTGCTTATTCAAGACACCTTAGCAAATCAATTCACACACTTACTCCAGTCCCTTCACTTTGATTTTGTTAATTTCTATCCAACCTACTACAACACGTCTAATCCTTCTATTCTTGACCTGATTCTTGTGACAGATAATGGAAAGATCATTACACACGATCAAATCACCCCTCCTAGTACACTCGACCATGATATCATTTTTCTCAGCTATGACCTTATGCTAGGCACGAATCACTCTACGATTAAGTATTCTTTCCGAGATTATAAAAATATAGATACTGACTCCTTATTTGATGAGTGCATGGTTTTGCCGTGGCAGCGGATATATAATTATGTATTAGTTGATGACCAAGTCGACATCTGTACGACGTTGATCTCCTATCTGTATAATAAATATGTACCTGTTCGGGTGAAATATACTGATGCGAATCGCTGCCCATGGTTTACTACAAGAGTCCGCACGCTTATTATAGAGCGTGAGTATCTATATCAACGGTATAGGCGGCTCAAAACTTACGAAGCCAGGTCCTTGTACAAAACTGCTCGAAATAGAACCACCGCAGCGATTAAACTGGCTAAACGTCAGTATTATAGTTCCAAAATTAATACTAATCTTGATTCAAAAAAGTTGTGGAGGAATCTGCGGGAAATCGGAGTATATGGTAAGGACAAGAGCTACTCCAGTTTCCAACCTGAAGAATTGAATGCCGTTTTTACCTCGATCAGTAACTCCCCTGATGAAACGTCTGCTCCACATCTGGCTAGTTTATTATCCAATTCAGTAAGCAGTATCTCGCATGATTCCAGTGACCTATTTTCTTTCCGGTGCGTTAACATGGTTGAACTTATTTCGGCCCTTAATTCAATAAAATCTGATGCTACTAGACCTGATGACCTCTCACCGCGCTTTATCAAATTACTGCTTCCAATCATCTGTGCATTTATTCTTCATATAGTTAATTCATGCTTGTCTTCATCCTCCTTTCCCTCCAATTGGAAAGTTGCTAATATTCTTCCAATTCCAAAGAAATCTTCTCCAGAATCTCCCGCAGATTTTCGTCCAATTAGCATACTATGCTTTCTATCTAAAGTGGTTGAAAAATTAATGTACCGACAGGTTTCTGAACACGTAGACAAAAATAATTTATTAACCTATTGGCAATCCGGATTTAGGACGCACCACAGTTGTGAAACTGCTATCTTAAAGATATCCACTGACATAAGAAGTGCTATGGATCAGGACAAATTTACCACCTTGGTGCTTTTGGATTTTTCAAAAGCTTTTGATACCGTTGATCATAGCATTCTCTTGCAGAAGCTCTATGCCTCTTTTAAATTTAGTAGTACAGCAGTATCGATGATCAGTAGTTTTCTATCTGATCGCAGTCAACAAGTCAAGCTCAATGATAGAATATCCATTCCGCTGCCGCTAGTGCGAGGAGTGCCTCAAGGTTCTATCATGGGTCCATTGTTGTTCAGCCTATTCATTAATGACTTGCCAGTAATGGTTCGCGATGTGAGCATTCACCTCTACGCAGATGATGTACAATTGTACTTAAGCCGCCCAATTGGGCTTATTGAAGATTGTATAGAACGTATTAACTCGGATTTAGACAGAATCCACGCATGGTCTAGGTATAATAGGTTACAATTAAACACTAGTAAGTCCCAGTGTATAAGCTTCTACAATAATTCATTTGATTTGCTTGATGTTCCACCAGTAGTGTTAAATGGCTCCGTCCTACCAATGCTTAGTAAGGTCACCAATTTAGGGATAACATTGAATAGCAGTATGAAGTGTTGTGATAATGTCAATATGCAATTGAGGAAAATATATTCTGGTTTACGAAGGCTTTGGCTTTCTGCTAATATCTTACCTTGTAGTATTCGTCTAATGCTAGTGAAATCGTTAATCTTGCCTCATTTCACTTCGGGTAGCATTGTTTTTCCCAAACTGGATAGTGTGTGTGGACGTAAATTAGAGACTGCATTTAATGACTGTATTCGATTCATTTTTAGATTACGTAGGTTTGACCATGTATCCTCTTTTAGAATGCATTTATTAGGATGCTCGTTGAAACATTTTCTACAACGTAAATCGATTATCTTGTTGTATAACATACTGTAGTCAAATAAGCCAGAGTATATTAGAGAGTTATTCTTGTTTACAACATCCCAACGGAATAGAAATTTAGTGATGCCACAATTTCATAGGCTGGTCATGGAGAATTCGTACCTTGTTCAGATCATCCGGCTATGGAATAGTTTACATGTTGCTATCCAAACAGCAGGCACTGTCGGTGTATTTAAAACGCTAGTTAAAACCCACTTAAAATAACATTTTTATTTAATTTAACATGTAAAGTTTAAATAATAAATTTTATCTTCGCTTATGAGTTGCACGATTAGGTATATAACGTAAAGCTTACTAAATTGATTTAGATTGTTTCTTTTTATATTTTAGTTTTTTTTTTCTCAATTATCTCTAGAACCAATATATAATATTGTACTTAAAAAAGATTATAAATCTTGTATGTACTGTCACCAGGAATAAATGAATTTGAACTTTTATGGAATATTTACATTTTAAGTTATTATTCAATTCAGTAATTTTTTAATCTTAGTAATTAGGTAAGAATAATTCTTATTTTGTTTTTTTTTTTTTTGCAGGCACATATAAAAATTTGATTACGGTTGGAAATATAAGAAAGCAAGCTCAAGATTGGGGGACGCAAATATTTTTCGATGAAAATTTTTTTTTGTAATTTAATATTATATACTTTCATAATTTCATATAATATAACTTTACAATTTGATATAATACCTAAATAAATATTTAAGCAGGAAGCGGCTTTTCTGAAAGCAGTGAATGTGAATAAGTGATTAGAATTTCACTTATTTACTTATTTTTATGTTTTAAAGCCAAATATTTTAGAGTTTCGGGAGTTCAGACATTTTTTAAAAGGTTTTTTTCAATTAGTCTTCCTGAATAGTGGACTTGACGGATAGTTAGACTTGGTTGATATTTCGACTTAGTGGAATGCTGAACTTCCTGGATAGATTTACTTGGTGAATTTTCCGGATAGTTGGACTGAGTTGATTCTTTGGATAGTTGGTCTGGCTGCATAGTTCGGATTGCTACATATTTGGACTTGGTGGATAATTTGAACTTGCTGTATAGTTGCATTGGATTTGATTGGATACTTTGACTTGGTAGATAATTGAACTTAGTACTTACTGAACAATTGGACTTACTGAATAATTGTGGATAGTTAGCTTTCCTCAATAGTTGGACTTGGCGGAAAGTTATACTTTATAAATAGTTGGATTTTGTGGAGAGTTTAACTTGCTAGATTGTTCGATTTACTTCATATTTGCAATTGCTGGATAGGTAAAGTTGCCGAATACTAAGACTTGGTTTATAGCTACACTTGCTGTATACTTTGAATTGCTGGACTTGGTGGATAGTTGGATTAATTGAATACTTGGAATAAGCCATGTAACGTCATCCGAAATATAAAATCGCGCGGATTTTTTTTTTTTTTTTTGCTTATTGATACATATTTATGGAAAATAATTGAATTCTTCTTCAATTATAGTTAACTATTTATATTTAAATATGCATTGCTAAGAATATATAGCTATATACACGACGAAAGGCAGAAGCCCATAATTATATCTGTGGTGGGTAAGTGATAAATTGCTTTATATTCGATGTTTGATTAGTGCGTGGATGGTATTTGTGTGGGTGTGGAAGGTGGGGTGGCTGTGTAAGAGTAAAAGTAGGATGTGTGCGGGCTAAAAATAAGGTGTGCTCTATCTAAGTCACTGTATGATTTTCTGATGGAGTTGCCTATATTTTGTTTGACCACGTTTTTTTATCAAAAGTCTTACAAAAAATGGTTTTCGTGATTTACGCTGAATCCTTATGTGTTCTTTCTAATGCACTATGATTTTAAGCCGGGATTGACTTTATTTTAGTTTGACGCCGTTTACTATGGTTTTTAGCCGGATTTTCATTTATTTCAGTTTTATGCCTTTCCTTTTTTTAATTTCGAAGTAAATTGGTCTTCGTGATTCAACCTGAATCACAATTAAAATTTGTGTTTTTTCCAATGCACCATGACCTTTAACCGTACTTTCGTTTATTTGAGGACGCTTTTCTCTAAAATCTTAAAAAAGTCGGTTTACCTGTTTTATGCTGGATCTTTCTAATGCACTATGCCTTTCAGCCAGATTTGCCTTTATTTCAGTTTCAGGGCGTTTTTATCAAAACCCTTAAAAAAAACATTTACGTGTTTTAGGCTGGATTTCAATATAGAATGTGTGCACTACGATTTTTACCCGGACTTGCCTTTATTCCATTTTGATGCCGTCTTTTGCGAATCTCTTGCAAAAATCGGTTTTCGTGTTTTCGGCTGGATTTTAAAATTTCAGTAATACTTATTAATACAATTGATAAATATCACCAAAATACTAGTAATTATCAGATCGCTGATATTACCCGACATCAATCATTACATTTTCGGGAAGTAATGAGTTATTTTCAATTCTAACGGAACAAGTTGAATTCTTAGTATATAAAATATTATGTTATTTAAAAAAAGTGATAAGAATGTACAAAATATAACTATATCAAAACGGTAATATATTATATTTTCGGGAAGTAATGACATATTTTTATTTTTTCTAAACGTGTGTTTTTGGTATTTCGCATGTAACATTTATATTGAAAAAGTTACAAAGGGATTTGGGACGTTTTAATAAATCGCATAAATATATAGTCAAGTCCGAGGAAACTCCAACGCCCTTTCAACTAATTAAATTCCATCACGTTCAGAGACAGCAATTACACCAACGATGCAGTTCCCACATGCCAAATTCACGCAGCCACAACTTAGGTGTAATCCAAAACCTAAGCTAGAATCAAGTTGATTTTTTATCCTATCGTATGCATAGCAGAGTACATACTTCTAAGTACAGGCAGTCGTAATCATATCATCACGAAGTTAATGTCGTATCGTAATATAGAATTTTATGTAATCGTACAAAGAAATTGTAATAAAGTTTTTATTTCTTTATTTGTTCCCCTTTATTTCGCGCTTGAGAGATTTAATTATATATATTTAAAATTTCAAAATTTTATTTACTACGATAAATTTTCGTTGCGCAAATTACGAGGGGATTTGGGAAGTTGAAATAAAATTATATAAATAACATTTCGATATATTTTATTTATCATTTAATGCTTGAACTAAGGAGTTTATGAAGGACTCTGGGGCGTTTAAATTTCAATATTTCATTTTTTGTTAAGGGATCTGGGTCTTCAATGATAACCTTTTCTTCTAACGAACAGTTTATATGTCCTTTTTTTTTTTTTTGTATTATGAAGAAGTGTTGAGAAGACAGGTCGAGAATGAAAACTTTTTTTATTCAATTTTATGGACTTTCGACGCAATGGTATTTTCATTATTCACGATTATCATTCGTGGAGTCTTGAAAATCCGCAACTAGCACGTGAATCCAAGAACAATTTAGTGTAAATCCTTAGTCTGGAATAGTAAAAGGGCAGTTGATAGGCCCGTTTCAATTACCAGATCATTTAAATGGTGAGTCCTACCTCCAGTTTTTGACAGAAAACCTTAATGAATTGTTAGAAGATGTTGATTTAGTTAGAAACGCGAAGAAATATGTTATTTCAAAATGATGGTGCTTCGTGCCATTATGCCAACGCCGTGAGAAATTACTTGAATCAAATATTTGAAGGAAAATGGATTTGCCGCGGTGAGCCCATCGCGTGGCCTCCACGGTCACCCGACTTAAATTCAATCCATTTTTTTGTTTGGGCTACTAGAAGGAGCTGGTTTATTGTAAAGAATGCAGAAATTTGGCAGATTTGTCGAGTAGATTAAGAGCGGCGGATGAAAACATCAAAAGAAACAGACAAGCACTCAATCGACTGAAAGAGAATTTTTTCCGCCGTTGTCGGTTACGTGTCGAAAAGGAAGGTAGACATTTTGAAAGCTTTTTGTAATTTTTTACAATAAAATAATTATTTTTATTTAATTTTCAGTTTTACCTGTTTTTACTTTCCAATTAAAATTGTTAAATTTTACACTTAGTGCAATCTAAATCAAAATTTAAGTATGATGCCGTTGAGATAACTTGATAACATTTGGAACTTTTTTCTGCAAATTTCCATAGAACATTCAAGTTAGTTTTTGTTTTGGTAAAAGAAAAATTACTTTTTGAGAAAATGGTGAAGTGTATTGGAATAAATGTTTTTAAATACAACAGATGCACTGTTAAGCTATTTCGAAAAAAAAAAGTGCCTATATCACATTCTTCGACCTTTATGACCAAAATTACCTTACAACACGTAATTAGCGAAAAATCTCGAAAATTTGTAATAACTCGAAAACTATAAAAAAAACCGTAGAACATACATTGGGGTGATTTGGGTTCCCTGAGGGACGGACGCTCTACCTCCAGGCTTCCGATTATCACTATTTTTTTGGGACACGTGTGTTTTTTTTTTTATTATGGGGTTTATACATCTACAGTTTTCCTAGGTGTACCTCAGAGTGAACAATTACCTGTAATTCAGATAAGGCTCTGGCGGAGTATATGTTCAGATTAAACTCTAAAACAACATTAAACTCTAAAGCAACATTGGATCTTTTTGGATATTTGTCTTCTGTATGAAGGGCAAACAAAATTACACTTTATTCAAAGAGTGGGAAACTGAGATTAGACCCTGGAGAAGAATTATTTCGGATTAGACTATGAAAAACAAATGGGTTATATTGCCAAGTCAAGCGTTTTTGCGCCTTTCAAAATTCTTCATTGGTTTCCTTCTTTGGATTTATTTTGAAGATTTTTCACATCCTTCGATTTGTCTTATATAGGCCGTTGGGGCTTACCTTTGTCCCTCAGTTCGATTAGATGTCTTCTCTTTTCTTCTTTGTGGTCCATGGTTTTGTTGACATCGTGTGTTGTTGTTTGTTCTTTTTCATACAGCTGCTGCGCCACATCAGCTGTAATGTGCGAAATTCCCGCAAGAGTTTTTTATTTATTTTGGGAGGTACTGGGAGGGAGTAAGGATTGAATATGTTTATGATATTTTAGGAAATTAAGGACTGGAAGTTTCCTAATTTGACAAGTTTCATCAGAGACATTCCCGGGCTCTTGAGGGGTTTATTTGGGACTACCCCCTGTAGTAGTCCCCTTTAGTGTTACAGAAACTTATTCTACTTTCGTGGAGGTAGATGTTTCTAGCATCTGGCTGTGCCACAAACAAGGCTGACAGGTATTTGAAATTTGCCGGTATGAGAAGATATGGCAAGTTGTTTATGAGCGGGTTTGTGTGGATAGGGATTTTCTCGACTTTTTTTTTTTGTTAGATCAAGCAGATACTGCTTGATAGGAGTAATATTGGCAGCCTCGTATAATACTTCGTTGCGATAGTATTGTGCAAACTCTAAAGTCCATATAGTGGGGGAAATTGTGTGATGACAGGCCTTATTAGTTGCTTGTACATGAGTAGCTTTTTTTGGTTTGTGAGTCCGTCCCTGACATTGATTATAGGGCTTATAAGACTGTACGCGAAATTGGCTTTGTTAATTGTTGCTTTAGCATGGTTATTGAATCGTATCAGTCCATGAAAATTTACGCCTAGACATTTCCCAGTTTGCGTGGGCTTTATTATTCCCCCAGTGTAAGCGGCTGTAATTTTTTTTTTTTTTATTTAGCGACTTGGCGATTTCAGACTTTTGGACGGTAATTTTGATCTCCCATTTTTTGTGATAGGAGTCGAGCTTGCTGAGATATAGGTTAGTTTTATTGACCCCTAAGAGTGGGCAACGAGATTGTCGTATGTAAGGGATTCATCGAGGAAGAGGAGCGTTGTGCCGCTTTCATTTTGAGGTTGGTCTGAGGTGTAGGATTGAAGAGTATTGGTCCCAATATGGAGCCCTGGGGAACTCCTCCTGTAATTGTTTTGAGATTTGTGATCATCGATTTCCACAGAGAATTTCCAAGAAGTTAGGAAACTGTGGATATGTCTGTTTAGGTGTGGAAGAAAACCGAATTGGTTTAATTTGAATATGAGCCTTGCCGTCCAAACTGAATCGAAAGCCTTTCGACGTCGGGAGAGCACCCGACCGTGCATTCATTTCTGTTCGGAGCTCTTGTAGCATCCGTATGGAATTTTAGTAAAGCGTGGAATGTAGAATGTTTACGCTTGAAGTCAAATTAAGAATCTTGGTGGATGTGCTTTTCTTCATAGGTAATTGTTATTTGTTGCTGAATAACTCTATGAAAGGTACTAACACCTATCTACTTCAAAAGAAAAGGTCCGGCCTCTGAGGCTTAAGTGTTCTTTGAAGTTGTTTTGGTAAACTGTTGCAAGGGCCTCGTACTTTTCCTGTGGAAGTGATAGAGTTTCTTCGCTGCTGTTTATATTTTTAGGGAGATTCAGTTTCCTAGAATAGACCTTGTTAATATTATCAAAGGTCTGTGGACCTGGTTTTATTTTCTAGAGTCTTTCTCTAAACTGTTCATCGCAGAATAATTTAGTTTGCTCATCTATTATAACTGATAAACACTTGGCTTGGGAAAGAATGGACTAATAAGCAGAATTTTGGATACTGAAGGTTCTGTGATAAATGCAGTTGAGGATTTTCCGCAGCTTTTGCCTATATTTATGTAGACTCTGAAGACATAGTGTCGTGCCCCTAAGCAATATATCAATCAACGAAAAATTGTTCATTTAATTTAAGCTTAACTTCTTTAAAACTAAGAACAACGCTCAAATTTCTTGATCACATATAACTCTTTATTTATTCCAAAAACCGGACCTAACTTAACTTTACGTATTTGTTCCAAGCCGAACGGAACTTGATACCTATCAAGAAGATACGACGCGACTACATACTGAACGGCACTCACTAGATCAGTCAACCTTGTCGTTTGTTCTCCCGGTTGCAGCACCTGAGTCGCTTAGTAGTAAACAATCGCTTTACATAATAATTACCATGCGAGGTTAATTGTTATCGTAATCGTCGATTGCTCCACTAAGCGCTCATCGCAGCCAGCTGTTGGACTATTCAGCAAAACAACCGACAGTTTCAAAACAATAACATGCAAGGTTATTGTTTAGCAATTGCTGATTATTTCGCTGTGATGCCTTTGGCTGCTGGAAGAATCTTCTTGGGCCATAACAACAGGGGAAGATTCCTGAATTTGTAATCCTTTACCGGGGTTGGTTCTTTGAAGGCAGTTGGAAAAAAGCTGAATTTGGAAGTCTACCTCCGAATTTGACAGATTTCTACTGTCAGCTGGCAGATTTCCTTGGAAGAGTGATGTCAATGTGTCTGGGAATTCATTCCAATCGATGTCAATCAGGGCGGAGGATGTTAGTAAACTTATGGTGAGTTTATTTTGTGGATATATCAGTTTTGTAGATAACTAAATGGCTAGGTGGTTTGAAGAGACATATTGAGTGTCGCAGTCTATGTGTGAACCAGAGCGGGGAAATGTTGGTGTGGTTGGTGAAACCACAACGAAGTCGTAACTCTCTTGGTTTTGGTCCAGCCAGCTAGCAATGGTTTTGACCAGCAAAGTTTTCAGTAGGGTCATTCCACATGGGATGCCTGGCGTGGAAGTCCCTTCCAATAGCCGTGTAGGTTGAGCTATCTGTGCACCGCACCTATTGTACAGGGAGATACGAAGAAGAGTTTCTTGAAAGGCGTGCAAAACCTTCTCTGCCGTACACATTGCACATTGCTGAGGGGTCTAAGCTTAATTTCTTCGAATATAAGCCTATCCCGATTTAAAATTGCTGTACCCAAGCCTGAGTCAGTTTTGTCAGAACGGGTAGTTGAGAATTTCTCAAAGACTAGTTTGTGGCGAGGGTTTAGGTGTGTCTCTGATAGGTGGACAAAGTTCGATGTATGTTTTACAAGGAATGAATTAAGGGCTATTGTTCAGTCCACATACTGATCTAGAGTACCTCGACGAAAATATTTCCTAAAAAAGATACAAAGAAATTCACAAAGAATCCAATTCTTGAAATAATTAAAAACAAAAGGCACTAATCTGATAATAGGGACATTCCTCCCATCAATCCAACGCCGTTCTAAACTTCTTCTATTACATTTCCATCTGAAAATTAAAGGAAAAACATATTAATAACATATTAATAATCTTCAGACATCATAAAACTTACCGTTTCCTCACTTCAATCCAATTATTTACATTTCATAATGTCATCAAGTGACATTGCATCACGTCAGATGTTTTTAGCAGCAGTCCGAGTTCAGTGAGTGAAATCCAACTTTTAGTTCGATAATGGTCCCACTATGACGTCACTGCGAGACGCCGCCGTCAAAGTTTAATCAAATGCAACTTTGAGAACGAGCGTTACCAAACCAACCCATCATGAAGCCGGAACGTAGCGGCTCACGGCGTCTATAAAAAGGCGACGAGCCACAGCAGAATCATCCCATTCCAAATTCAGAATTTGATCTGAGCACATCAGAGTTTAATCTAATTTTTCCTAATTCTGCTATTTTTTCATCTCCCACCTAAGTAGGAATTTACTCTTACTTCAGAAAGTTACCTCTGCATTAATTCCATCCCTCACCTAAGAAGAAATTTACTCCTACTGCAAAAATTTACTTCTACTTTAACTCCACCCTTCCATCTAAGTAGAAATTTACTCCTACTGTAGAAATTTACTTCTGCATTAATTCCACCCTTCCATCTAAGTAGAAATTTACTCCTACTGCAGAAATTTGCTTCTGCTTCATTTAGTTCTTATTTACGCGAGGACGTACTCCTGCTGCGCAAACATTCTTCTGCCAAATTAGTTATTTCTATCACTGCTACCGTGCTTATACGGTAGCATAGAACTTCTATTTTATTTTCATCATTCATGAAGTTAATTTTGCATTCAATTCTCTATTTTTACAGAAGTAAAAGGAACCAAATCACAGTGGTGGCATTCGATCTAGCATTGAATTTAACTTGTTTCTTGAATTCTATTTTTCCTTGTTTATGAGTTATTTTACGTAGGTTTAAGATATTTTCGTATTTGAATTCACTGAATTATTTTGAATTTTTATATTAGGCTGGGTTATTTTTAAGAGCTGAATTTGTGATATTAGTTTTAACTGACATATATATAGTTGATATAAAGGATTTTATATTTCTGTTTATAAAAGCTGAGTTATCCTGTACAACCGGCAGCCCCCTTTCGCTTGAGCACAGATCTCACAGCTATTCTTTTGCAATGCCGCACAAGTGAGTTGCAATTCAATGCAATTATCTTCAATCTGCTTATTTCCCTAGACATTAGCTGAAAGAAAATTGAAGATAAGCACTTTTGCTTTCCGCTAGGGAAGAGTTTCCTATACGAGTATACTGGAATAAAATTTTTGATTTTGCCCATGAGTGTAAAAAGCTCACACGCGAAAAGGCATTTTTCCTCCTGAGTGCAGAAGTTGTCTGCCATATTTTCAGTGGGCCTTGCGGTTTGTATTAACCTAAGGGCTTGTACTTGTCGTAGGACAGGTCTTGAAACTATATGGGGTTGTTGTCTCTTATTTACGTTTAGTGAAATATTATTTGATATGTTAGTAATTACTTGCTGGAGCGACATACCTGGCTTGATGTAATTCCTCACCGATTCCCGGGTATATATTTTTTTGCTTCAACTGATCCAGACGTTTGTTTTATACGGCGTTGGCTTCTTTATATTTCGGGCATCCCCGGTATTTATCAGAATGTCCTTCCTGTTCGCAGTTGACGGAGTACGGCTTCGATCCTTTATCATTTTTTATTCTTGCACACTCTCCTGGTCCATGCTTTTTGTCGCATTGCACGCATCTGTATAGCTGTGCACAGTTGCTGACCACATATCCAAAACGTTAACATCTTTTACACTGGGCTACTCCTTTTTTGACGTGTTTTTCCCAAAACATGATCTGGTCCAGTAGTCTTGGATTTTGCTTTCCAAGGCTGCCTTTCCGTGAGAGTCATTTAGTCCACTTATGATTATCTGACGTAATGTCACTATATGTCACTAAATGGCATTACAGAAATGTACACATGATGGAGGTGTATAATGATTAGGTGAGTTCAGGATATTTTTAGATAATTTACATATTAATAATGTGTTTTTGTTTTAATTTCAGCTTCAATAATAAATAGGACGGCAGTAGATAAGACTGGGATAACGTTTTGTTTTTATATTTGTTGAGGACGTTGTTTGCAGCTGAGCATATCAGATAAGCTTTGCAGTGATTCTTTGTGTTGCTTCTTTTTGTATTTTTAAGAAAAGTGTTTTATCGAGCGATGTAATCTAATGGTGGGAATTCAACGAGGAATTTATAAATGTGTTTGTGGAGTAAACAGCTTTGATATTGCATTCGACGTCTAGTTCTTTTGTCATCTATGCTAATACTGTTCGCATTCAACCATTGAATATATAACTATAGTAAGGACGCAAGGTATCGTGCGAATACTGTGTACGTATATAAGAAATTCAGTGAAAGTCAGACCCTAAGATCAGGGGGAAATGACAAGAGGGCTTGGTATTATTTGACATTTCTGCTTGATTTCTAACATTTCAGATTTTATGAAAAGAAAGTTTGGGTTTAATTTAGCAATTTTGTAATAAATAACTAATTAAAAATGATTTTTACTTAATAGTAGTGAAATATTGGTTTTTAAATGGGATTTAATATAATCGAGACTCCAGAGTCTTGCAATTATATTGTTGAAGTGCGCTGCGCTTTGCTGCAGAAACAACTGAAGTTATTGTCGTGGGGAAAGGATTTTTCAAGCAAATTTTATAGTTTTACTAATAAATTATAGTGTTTTAAGTAAAATAAAAGTGAAATATTTATAAAAAGAAATCGCCATGGCAAAAAGCTTAGCATTTTCTAATGATGGTTTATTTGGTTAATCCTAGTACGGAGTTCGAGTAAAACAGTGCGAAGGAGGGTGATTCTGATCTGTTTGTCGTAGCTTAGGCGTATATTTTCATCACATTTCACCACAAATTTGTCGTACTATTATATTCACCATATTCATTTTAATTTATCCTTTTCATCAACCACAAAATAAACTAAAATGAATTTACAATGAATTAATGTCAGAATACACGCCTAAAAGTACGACAAATTAGTCAACTGCTTCCGAAGTTGTGACAAAAATTTTATGCTGTGGTAAATGGATATTCTACACTTAATTAGAGCAATACAAGTGCTAAATTCGAAATAATATTTTGAATGTGTCATGTGAAGTGTCGTTTTCAGTTATTCTACGTAATGGAACGCTTGCTGAACTGAATAAAAACACACAAAATCAGTAGAAAAGTTCGTTTCATTTAGGCATGTATTTTGACATTAAAGTACGACAAAAGATCAGAATCACCCCCCAGGTAAAGAGTGACATTTTCATACAAATTTTACCGCTGGTAAAATCCAAAAAAAAAAATTTACTGACGTCTTTACTAGTTCAGTACGGAGTTCACTGGCAAAAAGTGCCATTTTTATATTATAGGGTAGATGGCGTTTTGTAGGTCTCCACTTATTTTACAGATCTTTTCAATGTGCTGAGCATTAAAATGCTGGTAAAACATTGACATTTATTATATACATACATACATACTTAGATCTGCCGCAGCAACAATCTCGTCGACGGTCGATATGATGATTTATATCATTTATAAATAATAATCACTAACATTTTTAAAAATATTTCCGATTAATTCTGATTTTAACAACTGTCACTTCGTTTTCTTCACATAAAACTTACGTCTACATTTTACCAGCGTTAAAGTGCTATGTTTTGGAGACCGTGTTAAATTTTATCAATACCCGAACTCCATACTAGGCGCTTTACAATTGAATTGTCCTTAGTCAGTCATAATATACAGTGGCATCGCCAAATATAAAAATAAGGGGGCGCTAAAAATTTGTTTATTTTACATAGCAATTTGGATTATAAAAAATGTCCCCTTTCAAAATGGAACGATTTTATTACTGCCATGACGAGACGAATACAAACAGAGCACACTAATACATTACGCCGAGTGGCTTAGTTTCTGACCGGATATTCCGTTTCCATATTAGTTCCCTGGTAGACATATCATTATGAACTCATCAATAAGCTCCTCATGAGCAATCAGATGAACGTACTTATAAAATTTATTCGCGTTTGAATCAAACCCGGGAAAAAATCATTTATTTACTTATTGGCAGATAATGTGCATGAGAATTGCATCTTTCACTTATTTAGAAATGTGTTCATTGTGCATTTTACAATATTAGATGAGCACGTCGATGAGTACATAATGAGTGTCTCGATGAGCTTACTAATGAGCATGTCAATGAGAGTCGCGATGAGTTTATTAATGAGCATAGCAATAGCTTATTAATGAGCATGTCAATGAGTGTCATAATGAGTTCATAAATGAGAATCTGCTTTTACGATTGATTTCATATATTTTTCCGAAATCAAACTTCGATTGCAAATCAAACTGAGACGCTGAAGCGTAAGGATTTTGGCATAACGTCTTGTGAAGCATATGGGAGACAGTATTTTCGGGGAAAACAAATCAAAAAATTTATTTTAAATAAATAATTTAAGGGAGTATTCTAGTCTAGAAATTCGAAAAAATATATTTTTTTTGTTTTCATATTTTCAAAGTTTAACTATTCAAGAATATGCCTACAAGAGGATTTTTCAAAATGGTGGCTTGTATCTTTTATATTTAGTGTTCAACTGCATCCAGCTGCTAACAGTTGAATTCTAACTTCTAAACCACTTGGACTTTAAGCGGTAACGCTACTGTAACGGATAAAAAAAAAGGTTTTTTCACGAATTTTTTTCTCGCGAAATTAAAGGTGTTTGAAAAAATCCTTTTAAGGGTATTATCGGGCATACATTGAACTTTATTGATAAATTTTTGACAGCGAAAACAAAACAAAATGGCGGCTCCATAGCCATCTTCCCGGGACATGTTTCGGAGCAAGTTTAACGCGCTTAGTGGCGACCTCCATTTTCAAATTAAAAAAATTTTTTTCTCGCACAGGACCTTTTTTTTCTTATTCTAGAAGGTTTAAACTATTTTTTTCCAATAAAAAAAAACGATTTTTCAAAAAACTTACAGTGGCGTTACCCCTTAAACGCGTTTTTCTCGAAACTGCCTTTTTCAAGACGATGCCCACGATTTCTCAAGTTCTACTGGACCGATTTACTTGAAATTTTTTTGAAAGGCTTCTATATAGACTTGTCTATGTCCGGAACTAGCCGCATCCTCAAATATCAATTTTTACTATTTTTAAAAAATTCGAAAAAGTCAAAAAACGTGGTAGAAAAATTGCTTTTTTTTCAGGCAGCGGCCATTTTGTGAAAAAAATTTTTTTCAACTTTTCCCTAGTTCCGGACATAGCGACATTACTCTAGACTAATAATCTTTTTTTTTTTTCGGATTGCTCGGCGGGTTGGAATCGTGGGCATGATCACGCGCCAATTTTTTGAGGCCCCCCACTTCATCAGCTGCTAATTTTTTTAATTTTCAACTTTTTTAATTTTTCAATTTTTTTCTGTATTCTTGTAATGTTAATAAATAACTCATAAAAAAATGGATAGAGAGATATTGATTGCCATTTTTTTACGGCACTTCAAAGATCACCTAAAATTCGGACCTCTAGACTAGAATACCCCCTTAAAACTTTAAATAAATAAATCACAAAATCAATTCAAATTTTCTGGCACGGTGATGACAAGAATGAGTATTTATTTATTGCTGGTTTAGTATATAGGGAGCAGTTTTATGATATCCAATGAGCCCTTCGATGAGATTTAATGAATGCTCATCAGACGGCTCATCGGGACTAAATTTTCTATATGTTTCTTCATGAATTGCAAACACCTTGATGCTTTTCAATCAAATTAGTATTGGTTTACATAATAAATGCCCCTTGCGGGGCAAGAGACAAGGTAAATCTGTGAGCTATTTCTAGGGTTATTTATTCAATGCATTCAACGTACTGTGAACCGTGGTAGAGTAAGCAAATACAGAATGCGCTTCTTAAAAATTTTTATCAATTACATTTTAAATTATCTGTATGATAAGCATCAAATGGGTAGATACCATTAGAAAATATTAAGAAGTTTAGGACCAGAATGAATTTGCAATGAATCTATACTGCAGAACGGAGCGCGCTGAATAAAATAAAATTTTACACATGACATATTTATAGTTCATCCAGGGGGCTATTCTGATCTCTTTTTCGTAGATTAGGCGTATTTTAATCACATATTTTGATATTTCACCTAATATTTATCGTACTTTTATATTCACTATATTCATTTTGCTTTATCCTTTTCATCAACCACAAAATAAAATAAAATGAATTTGCAATGAATTAATGTCAGAATACACGCATAAAAGTACGACAAATTAGTCAACTGCTCCCGAGGTTGTGACAAAAATGTTATGTGGTAAATGGATATTCTACACCTAATTAGAGCAATAAAAGCGCTTAAATCCAATAATATTTTTGAATTTGTAATAATGATTTTTGTAAAAGCGGATTAAATATATTTCAGAGCAAAAATTAGAGACCGTAAATAACTGTAATTTTAGGCAATCAGCTAAAAAAGCCCCATAAAGTCTGAATTGTTTCGTATGATGCCCTTTTTTATTTTATTTGTTGTTCCGGTAAATTTAATGGAAAATAGCACAATTCCTTTGCTTAATAAGGAAAAGAATTTAATTTAGAGACTAATTACAGCTCTAATTATGTTGGAAAACATTTATATGAATAATTGGCCAGCCAAAGAAGACAATTCACATTACTTCAAACAGTTATTAAATTTTAATGGAATGTTGGGTGAGGTAAAATAATAATAAATTTAATTTTGCAACCATCACTGAGGTCCGGAACATGCAAAAATTGCAAAATAAAAAACTTTTATAACGTTTGTATATATAAAGAATATAAACTATTAACATTTCTTATTTATATTGTAGGAACATATATGTACCTATGTATGTATGTTGCAAACGCAATAGAATTTGAGATGCCTTGGCAGTACGTCATCTGTGCTGGACCTTTTTACTGAACTCGAGTCGATCAGAACAAAACTATACAGATGAAGGAAAAATTAAGCACAAATTCAAGAAATCGAATAGCAAAAATTCACAAAACAGTGGATGAGCGCAACTTCTTCATAAAGGCACAAAAATTTGTTTAGCTACATATATTCGATTGGCTAAAAAATGAGTAGGCATTGAATTTCACTAACTGAAATTTTGTGTACATTTTCTAGGTATGTAGAATATTGAGAACAAATTCCTGTATAATTATGATATGAGGACTTTTTACAAAATTTCACTTGACGGTCTATGTGATTAAACTGTGTCATTTTCTGTTCATTTTTTGTTCACCACAACCTGAACGAGTTAAATAACAATAAAAGGGAAGAAGAAAAGCAGTTCGTTTCTTAGGCACATATTCTGACACTTAAGTACGACAAAAGATCAGAATCACCCTCCAGGATGGAAACCAGAGGGGTGATTCTGATCTTTTGTCGTACTTTAATGTCAAAATATACGCCTAAATGAAATGAACTTTTCTACTGATTTTTACGTGCTTTTATTCAGTTCAGCAAGCCTTGCATTACGAAGAATGAACTGAAAATGACACTTCACAATACAAATTGAAAATATTATTTCAAATTTAGGTACTTGTATTGCTCTAATTAGGTGTAGAATAGCCATTTACCACAGTATAAAACTTTTGTCACAACTTCGGGAGCAGTTGACTAATTTGTCGTACTTTTATTCGTGTATTCTGACATGATTTCACTTCAAATTGATTTTAGTTTATTTTGTGGTTGATAAAAGGATAAATCAAAATGAATGTGGTGAATATAAAAGTATGACAAATGTTTGGTGAAATATCAAAATATGTGATTAAAATATACGCCTAATCTACGACAAAGAGATCAGAATCACCCCCCAGGGCTACTAGATATAACTTAATGAAATAGCCAACAGCTACGGTGACAGGAAAGGGAAGTTGATAAATTCGTCATACATTTTATCCTATTAATCTGAAGTTTATTCACTGCAATTTCATTTTGATTATTTTTTGATAAATGAAAATGATAAATTAAAATGAACTACAAAACCGAAGTACGACAAAATGAAATTTCACAACATGTGACACAGAAAAAGGAAAACTGAAAAGTGGAGGTTATTTCAGCAAAACAAAATCACTATGAACTCAGATAAATTCCCTGAAACAAAATTTATAAAAAATTTAATAATAATTCAGAACTGTGTATTGCTTCAACTTGGTAAATACACTTCTACGCTGACCCAAAGGAAATTATTGCAAATAATGTTGACAAAATACCTACTACCATAGATGGCACAAGAACTACATGTCGCATGCAGTATCATAAAAGTATACAAAATTTATATGGCTGGGTGGTCCATTCCGGAATGGACCGCAACATTTGAAATTATGTATGTATATACGTGGAGTGATTCATATTTTTTCGTATCTGAAGTGTTGAGGAAGGCGATGAAATGTATACAAAACTGCTACTATAAAAAATTTGCTTTCGGCACGCTTGAAACCATATTATGGTCCATTCCAGAATTCACTACCGATTTAACAATCTGTATACTGTGCTCTAGTATGCCATGCGATATCTAATTCTTGTGCCATCTATGCTACTACCCAATGGCAGGAAGTAGCATCTGAGATTCCAACATCAAACCTTTCCCTTAGCCAGGATGTACCATTTTCATTTCATGAAATTAATAACGATGTTTTTGAGGCTGAAAATCCACGTGAACTGAATAGCCAGCAATTCTTATATACGTAACTATTTTTTTTTCTCTTCCACTCGGAGCATAGGGTTTTCAAATAGCATCCTCACCTGACCCTGTTAAACACGAGGCTCTGTTTCAGTTTCTTGAATCTTTTTTGTTCACTATATTAAGTGATTAATCTTCAGTTGCTACCCTTATAATGGGCTGCTACTTGTCACTTCTTAAAAAAACTGCAGTCCGGGAAGCTTTTTGTTTCTGTCATTGATTTTCTTTTCGGTTAACACCTCTGTTCACAGACAGTAAAAGTCTTACAAATGTTTAAATTCCTCTTGCAAATATTTCTCTACTTCTCTGTCATATTTTGTGCTGCCGGAAGAGAGGAGTAAGAGAATTTTTCATAGATAGAATTGTGATATGGGAGAGAAGAATCTATGTGTAATATAAGTGCTACATAAATATTCATTGATACCTTTCCAGTCGTCATTTCTCAAGGGCTTAGAATTCAAAAAAAAAAAAAAAACATTGGAAATAATGAAATAATCTTACGTCGTTTGGGAGTGTACTATATTTCTAAACATTGAGATTTTTGTTTTTGCTGCCGCCTTTTGGATAAATAATATCGGCATCCAATAAACAAATTGATTGCTGAAGAAAATTTACGCTGGAGTGTTTTACTCAAATTGATAAATATAGCTCTAGCTAAAAATAATAAGGCATTCAGAGAAACCTCGGACAAATTATATAGGTACCCGAAAAATGCAAAATACTTCGAACTAGTAAAATTATTAGGTAAATTTGACCCAGTCACGGAAGAACATTAAAGTGGCAATGGCAATGACCATTATTGTGAATATTCAAAATGAAATAATCGAACTAATTACCGTTAAAGTTCCTGGGTAACAACGGCATCTTTCGTACTTTTTTTCAGAGCTCGAGCGATTTATTGATCGGCAAGCTCACCCAGACAATAGACCAATAAGCTTCACTTTGTTCCTACTCAAAAACTTCGAACACACGTGCGAGTAGGAATTGAGAGGATCTATTCCTAGAAGTAGGTTATCACAACATCAGCAAGCTCAGGTGACCTACTCGAGGTAATGCATCTACTCGATTGAAATGGGCTTTCATTTCAAATAATACTGGATGTTTTCATCGATGTCTAAGGCGCATTTAGTAATGTACTAACATGCTAATAAGATATGGAGTGAACTAGTTTCTTAAGCATTGGATCGCACTCATGTTAGAAAATACAATCGCCTTAACAGACCTTTGTGGAGATAACAGAGTGAAAAGAGTCCATATTGGTATGAAAGTGGAAAAGGCATTTCGTATCAGCAAGACCTTAATACTCTTCAGTACGGATGGCTCTTGCTTGTCATATATGCCTAGAACAAGCCAAGTTGACCTCACTTATATGCATTGAGTTAAAATTCTGAGTGTGAATTATATGAGGCGAAATACTAAAAGTTTTTACTTTGTACTCAGCAGTTTAGCCCTAAGCTGGACTAGATAAATTCATACAGAAAAATCAAGAAGAACGCGCGACATTTTATCATCTTTACTGTGGGTACTCATTACGGAAGATCTCTGGTAATACTTACCAAAATGCGAAGCAAAGCGATATGCTATGCTGAAAATTGATCTCTACCTTTTTACTAAACAAAAGAAATGTTCTTACAATGAACCTGCCTACCACATGGTTCCATATGTTTAGAACTAAAGGAGAGTATAAAATACCTAAGAATTGAATTGGAAACCACACCTAGAAGCCAAAGCGAGCAATGGTTTTAGGTTCTGCCTTCACAATGTGTCACAGATCAATACCAAAATATGCACATAAACCGCAGTTGAACCTATTATATACACTAGCGTTATCCGACCCATTTTAAACTATGGCTCTGTAGTGTGATGGAAAGCAACGAATCTCGGCAATCAGCATAATATAGTATATTGGAAAATGTTCGCGCGAATTTACATTAAGGCGTGCTGAGATCGCATCTCAGTCAAAGTTGGACTCAGTCTAAAACACACGAATCTATCTTTGAATATGTGCAGCCGATAATATCTGACATCAACAGAGACAGCGATCGCATTCTCGAGATCATACGAAAATTCTACGTAAAAGCGAAAATCGCATCTTGGTCAGAATTGAAATCACACTCTATGCTTCAATCATTGACGTAAGCTGTCACGCTATCCTTTACACAGATAGGTCCAAATGTGAGGAATACACCGGAGCAGGCGTTTTTTGCGAAGTCCCTTATATGGAAATGTATATACACCCCGAAAACATATAACGGTTTTCAAGGCAGATAACAAGGCCAAAAGAAGTGTGGGGTAAACCTAACCCAAGCTCAACGAAAAACTTGCTTAACAAGCCAACCCTCATTTTAATTCTTACTGCACACTCGTTTCTCAGGGGATACTTGCTCATACCTCCCGGATGTGCTGCAAGACGTGGTAAAGAAAGGATGGGCCAATCATAAACTTTGCTAGAGCATCTATTTGGAATTTTTGAGTAATTGCCTTAAATTTGGAGTATGAACAATGAATCTTGTAGTGGCTGTAGAGTTCTAGAGTTCTCAAGCTCTTTTCAATCCAATGGCACGGAAAGTAAGTTCTGAAATTATATTAAAAGAAATAACATCGAAAAGTCACAATGGGTAACTTTCTCCACCAATAGATTGTCCACTTAACAAGATACTCACAACATAAAAAAATATTTCATTTTACCTACACAAGTTGGTACTAAACATGCTAAACATAATCAACGGCTTAAACTGGGCAATTGTAGGAGTCAGGGGTATGATAATGGAATAATGGAATGAAGAAGATCTACTGACGATAATTTATGAAGTAAAAACTTTAATTAAAATGTCCAAAAAAAATTGCTGTAATGCCTATACAAATACAATCTACAAAATTAAAATTTCCCCAAATTCTACATTTAATTTTATTCATAAAACTAGACATACAAGAAAAACAAATTCATTTAATTAAGTTTACAGAGCACGTCCTAGGTGGGGTATCCTGACATATCTCCGAATGTCAAATGTATTCATCCTGACAAATAGCATACTGTATCAGACCCAAAGCCATGTACATACATATATGTGCATTGTGCAAAAACGCAACAAGATTGTCGATACGAATATATACTCCATAGGAGCCCCTTTTATTAATTTAATTCATTCTGTTTCTGTTTGCACAAATATAGTGGATAACGGTAACAGTCTATTTCTATTCCTTAATCAAAGTTCCGCCACCTGGGCATATATATATAGACTTAGACACATTTAGAGAACGATTCAGATATGGTTGGCTGACCAGAAAGGAAGGACACATACACGAAAACGAACAGATCTGCCACTTAAAATGCACGAAGCGATTTCCCTTCTAGACGTATTATTTCGTCATGAATGGGTTGCCCATTGGCATCCCCATCTAGTTCCTCCCACTAACCAAGAAGTTTCCAGTTGTAGCATCCTTGAGTAGAGACAGAAAGTGAAGTTTGTGTATGCAGAAAACGTAAAAAGCCAATTTGTTGGACCCTCATCGGATTGTAGGAAAAACGTTAATTTGTAAAGTATACCAGGGTGGATGTAGTCAGATCCCCTTGTACTCAGTGCAAGAGCATTCCACAGATTAAACACACAAAACAGATGAACCCAGACAACTTCTGTAGCTTATAATAAATTATGTGGACGCGCTCTGTAAATTCCAGGTTTACTTTAAATAGAAGAGGGAAATTTATTTCTTCTTTAATTACTTTTACATGGAATCTATAAAAATCTGTGCTTACAAAGAATGAATAGTATGGTAAAAAAAAAAACAAAAAAATTATTTTACCCCAAATGTCTTGAATGGTAGACTTGTAGTCCTTCAAATCACATTCAAAATGTCGAAATTCTCCAGTTACATGGGCTTAAATCAGATTCCCTGTGATAAATTGGTTTCACTAAGGGTCAAAGTTAAACTTGTTCAACTGGAAATTTCCTTTAAGTTCATTGTTATGTCCGGAAAGGAAAGGAGGAATCTATTTTCAGTAATCTTCGAAAATTCTGAGATTTCTATGCGGGCTTCAATCATTATTAATTTATTCGAATTTAATACGATTCATTCAAAGATTGTAAACAGATTGCGGATATTTTAGGAGTTATTAGAGATGAGGCTGTTAGAAATATATTTTATGTATTTATAGCTTCGATCATTTGTGAGCATCGGTGGACTTTGAGCTCAGACCTATAAAATCATGGACAACCAATTCATTCATATAATTGAACATTAACTCATAATTCAGAAAATTATGTTGAGGGGATGGCTTTTAATATACCTTCTAAAAGAAGGGAGAATACAAAATTATTCCGTCCTGTACCTGGGAAAGCTAAGAATTATCAAGGATTATCAACGGCACCCATTTAAACAAAAATAGCTTGAAGCAAACTGCAACCACGCCACCTATAGCTCTGTATTGCCTCCTCTCGAAATATTATTTTCATCTACAAGTAGTTATGTCCACCCAAATCTATTGACTAGCACTAAGAGCAGACCATCATCTTTTTCTCCTTAATCTTAATACGCACAGGTTACGCATTGCAGAGATAGTGTCTTGGTATTACATAAACGATCCTATGCCTCTCGGTAGTATCTTTTGAATAACATAATGAGTTGTACATTTGAGGGATTATATCTCCTAATTTTCCTTTAGGAATCATATAAACACTCGCTTGTATTTTTTGTAGCTTAGAAAATATAGATATCGAAGCAAGAAGCCAATACTTGCGCTTTTTGGCGCTTATTTTGAACGGCAAGTAAAATCAACATAAACATTAGCCAGCTTCTGTGTTGGTGTGAGCTGGAATGTGACGCCTATCAACAATCAGTTTTAGATAGTTATGTGAAATGTGATCCACGAACAGGGTTGCCACCACTGATTGAAATTATAGTGGTAGATCTAACGTTTAGAGGGTCATAGATTTTCTGATAGAGTGGTAGATTTAAAAAAAATTTTTTTTGTACCTCTATACATTTCAGCTAAGTAATAAATAAGTAAATGCATAACAATTTTCATTCAGAAATAAATACAAATTTTTATTTATTACTAATACTTTTCTTCCTTCAATGGGAAAGAACAAAACATTAAATTTTTCGTTATTACTAATAACTTTCTGTTTGCAATACTAATAACTTCCGTCAATAACGGAAAACTAAACTCGAAGGTCATTTGACATTTCAGAATCAATAAAATTTCTTATTTCACATATTTTCCAGTTATGAACTTAATGCTTGCAAAATATTTAATAATATTTGCGACGGGCTCAAAAATATTACTGGTGTAGTTGCTTATTAACTGTTGCGCATACATAATGCTTTCCACGGTTTTAATATTTAAGCGATTTCTTTTTTTACTCTTTACAACATTTATAATTCAAAATACACGTTCAGCAGCAGCACTGCTATGAATCAGATTAGCTAAAATACACATAAAATCCGCCAATTCTTTAAACAGGAATGCTTCTAAAACGTCTATTTTTGTGGCTATATTTCTCCAAAATTTAACAACATTTCGATCATATATAGAATTCAATTTCTCTTTGAATAATACTATCAATGATCTTAATACTTCTGTATGGGGTTCATTAAAGTTGAAAGCTTCGACAATGGGAACAATGATGGATAGATTTCCGCTTTGAATTATTTTCGGGATCACATATTACAACAATTGTACTCTTTTATTAGATAAATCAAATTTTTTTTTTTTAATTCATCGCATAACTTTATGTAGTATTCAAGTAAGTCATTTTTTAAATTAAAAATTTCACGTTCTCACAGGTTTTGCTTCATATACTCTTCTATTGCAAACCAAAAACATTTGTAACCAGTCTAAATAGTACTCCTTATTTTTATAATTCAGATCAAGACAAATATGCTCATTTTTAATAAAATTTAGCAAAATTTCTTTAAATGTTTCAGATAATAAAATTTAAAGTAAACGAATCATGGTTTTTTTCGGATTAAAAGCTCTTGTTTAATTTGTTTATAATGTTCAAAATATATGATAAAAAATACAAGTAAGTTAGATGAATATGCATTGAAGAATAAAATCAGCATTTGAATCAACTTTTTTTTCGAAATCTAATAATAAAAAATAATGCTTGAGAGGCACCCACTGCTCAATAGCAAGATTAACAACTTCCTTCGTCATTTGGACAAATTTAAAATTTCGGATTTTTAACTCTGTTTTTCAACTACTATATTTATCAAAAATACTCGTCATCACAATCAATTTTGGGATTTAGCTTTAAAATGACCTATCACACTCTGTACCGAAAATGTAACCCTTTCTGCCATTTTTAGCCTTTTTGGATAATTGGTTACTTTCTGGCATTTATTGAATTTTTTTGCTGGGTATGCTGAAGAAAGAGTCCAAAAAACGCAGAAAGGACTACGTTTTAGGTACAGAGTGTGTTTAAAGCCTCATTTTAAAGGGAAACTTTGAAAAATTGGTGTTGATGACGTGTTGTTTAATAATTATAGTATTTAAAAAACCGAGTTAAAAATCTGAAATTTTAAATTTGTTGAACCATAACATCAAAAGGGAGAAGATGAGGGTTAAAATTTGTACACCATTGGCAAGGTCCAACAATTATCAATCTACAAAATTGTAAATCATAATCACAGGATGTAACATTAAGAAGTAACAGTGTGATATATAAAAACATTCCTAAATATTTTTAAATCCCATTATCTTGAAGCCTGTAAGGACTTTCCCCCACCTCCCATACAATTTTTTGCTTGTCTAAGCGTGGCCTATCCATAGCCTTCAGATGCAAAACCACATACGTTTTGTTATTTGTAGATAGTTATATTATAAATGTATATTTGTAAAACTTTCTTTTTTACTCTTTAATCGCGTTGAGAACTCAAGTTAAAATTTTAATATGTTTTAGTGGATAAAATAAGGTATAAAATATAAAAAAATGAACAAAATCAAAAGTACGTCTTCCAGGATATTCAATGATAAACGATAAAATCCTTATCCTTGATGTCCTTTCTCGCGTATATTTTTAAGATTTTATTTTTCTTAGATAGTTTGATGTACTATCTTTCAAATGAGCTACATTTCACTGTCCTATCAGAAATAGAAAAATATGTATGAATTTTTAAAGAAGTCCAGGACAACATTTTTGAGAAATTTTGAAAATGCCATAACTAGCGAAATACGCACTGTATACGGAAAATTTTTAATTTTAATTTTTCAGAAACCCACCAAGTATGTAAAATTTCAAAAAAGTTGGTGAAATATCACACTTTTTGTGATATTTGGTCGATTTACTATGAAATGACCCTGATGTTTTTTCGCTGTGGTGATCACATTCACATCGTACCAAAATGAACAGCAGGGAAAGATGTCCTTTGTAGTGATGGGGAAAATTAGTCGAGTGACTAAAAACATCGATGTTTTTATAACCGATTAGCCGATATTTTTAGTCGATTATTTTCGTGCGATTTTTCTTACACATCGATTAATTTATCTTCGATTTTTCGATTTTTTTTAATATTAAATAAAAATTTCATAATTTTTCTGATTCCTATTTCCCAGTTTCATACTTTCATGGCAGTACTTATATTTACCGTCATCAAAACGACGGTTGCTGTTTTAGAAGCGCTGTAGGTATTGTGTGCAGGCATGTACAAAAAAAACTCTACAGCCGCAATAGTTTTTGAAAAATTTTAATTGTAATATGACATGTTTTTCTGCTGTTTGTGCATCTAGGAATTGTGAAAAATTGTGTGTTATCATGGTGTTATCGAGATTATTAATATCTTTATTAAATTTGGCAGCTTTTATGCTGTGTTTTGAGAAATAGAACGTTTTAGGAATTTTGAAAAATTATTGAATAGATGTGATCAGGGATCGTAAATAACTGCGTTATTTTTGGCAATCAGCTAAAAAAGTCCCATTAAGACTGAATGGTATACTTGAAACGTAATGGAAAATTGTTAATAATTGTTTAAAAAAACATTTAAGTCTCATAATAAGAGTTTCAATAAATTTTTTTATTTTAAATGTAATTATAACTGTTCCGAAGACTTAAATAAATAAAAGTCTTCGGTAACAGTTATAATTAATTAAAAAAAAAAATATTGAAACTCTTATTATGAGACCTCATTTAATACAGTTCAAAATAGGGGCCTTTAAGCTCATTTGGCGATGTGAAAATAATTTGTTGTATCGACTTACTCGAGCACCGCCTGCCGTGATGTTTTTTATCCGAAACTGTGCGAATGTGCAGCAGTTTACCTTCTTTTTATATTTCCTCGGGCAAAAAATAATCATCTTTATAGGATGTATAACAACAAATCTACGCTATGTTTTGTAAAAACCTAGCATATTTCTTTAATCGCTCATAACTCCGAAACGGTTGCGATACCCCTTAGCCGCCATCTAATTTTTTGTTGTCTATGTAAGTACTATCACCTCCTTTTCTTTGGACCACTCTGAGACGGAAACAGTCTATATAATAGGTATCCTGATTAACCCACCGATGATTGGCCACGTAGTTAAGTTATGAGAAATGGAGTTAACTTAATATGATTTCATTTGTGGATTTGCGTGGATCAATCACTTGGCTGTAAATTCGTCACTATTTTCTAATTTTCCTAATATGCGGATATCCGGATACCCGGATACCTTTAATATCGTTTTTTTTTTTCTTTTTCTTGTTCAGGGCAAACAAAGTTGCTTTCTACGCTATCGTCAATCGCTCACAGCGTTACTTCAAAACGCTTTCCAAGTCACTATAGCGAGTTGCTCTGAAAAGCTCATTTTACATAGGAGAAACGACTAAATTTAGTCGATTCATCGATATTTTTTTGGCGATTTTTTTTAGTCGTCGATTTTTTTCTGCAATTAGTCGCATTAGTCGATTCATCGATACGCTTTCAAATTTTCCCCATCACTAGTCCTTTGCAACTTCACTAAACGATTCAAGCAATACACCGGCACAGACATTCGCCCGATGCACACAATCATATAAAATAAAAGACGCAGTAGGCAAAGCAAACCAACACCATCAATATCAAACACCGTTCACCGACCAGCAACATAAAAGACAAAACATTAAACATGTACAAGTACAATGTCGTTGCGTTACCGCCGTCGCGTCGTTGTCAGTGGCACGCCAATTGTCAAATGAAATGAAGTCAACTCACCTCCTCCTTTAGATAATTTCGCATGTGTAAGTTAGCGTTTACACTACTGCACAAATTACTAAACCTGATATCTGTTCGTAAAAAGCTAACTAATTGTGAATTGTGAAATATTTTGTGGCAGTAATGGCAAATAGTCTTAGATTTTCCAACAATGCTCATAGAAAATATTGGCTTCAAATTGTGGTAGATCTATGACTATAGTCATAAAGTGGAAACCCTGTCCACGAAGCATTTCAAAGATAGACGATAAGTTCTTCAGCATGACTCTGCACCAGCTGAAAAAGCTCTCTCACCCCGAAAAATCCGTAAAAATCTACATATCCAAAGGCCTCAATGCATGATTCTATACTGAGGAAGCCTTGATCTGATAGGATAGTATCGAAATATATGTTTAAGTTCCGCACCCACAACAACTCTTTTCTCCCTCCCAATGTACACAATCCAGTAAATATCATGAGTGCCCCCATAAAAATTAACAAATTCAAGGAACAGATTAAATGAAATCTAAAAATCGCGTACGTTGATCGCATGACACTTGTGATATCAAAGAACGGCAACGTTTGCAAGTCCATTATCCTTTTGTTCGAGGCCCCAACTATTAATTCAATTTTTAATTTTTAGTTCAATTTACTTACGCAAGATTACAATCTTATAAATGTACATGATAAATTATAAGGTTACAAAAAGAAAATACAACATTTAACCTACGCAAGCGTACAGAGTCTAACTTAGAATAGATTATACTGCCATGAGAGAAGTGGGGTAAAATCAGAGTCTTAATCAGTTTCATCTTAATGCTTGTACTCAAGATTTGAGCTGACAGCTGCAGTCTCCGTAAACCGCCGTAAACTTTGCCAACAATAGCTGCAATGTGATCGCAGCACGTCAATCTAGAGGTCATATTTACACTCAGATTAGTAATGATTTCTACAATCGGCAGCGCTTGTCCTGCAAATAATACTGGGGGGATAGATGATAATACAGTACTATGATATAATACAAGACATTGCGATTTTCCATGCTTTAGCGAAAGTTGGTTGTGTAGCGACCAATTATATACTCTGTCCAAATCATCATTTATCCAAGCCATACAGTCTTCTATAAGTCCAATAGGCCTGCTGTAGATAGTTGAACATCATCGGAATACATGTGGATGTTAACGTCAAGAATGATGTTGGGTGAATCATTTATGAACATACTAAATAAAACGGGTCCTAGGACAGATCCTTGAGGTACCCCATAGTGCAATGGTAACATATCAGAGTGCAAATCATTTACGTAAACCTGCTAGAATCTCCCATCAAGAAAGCATCAAATCAAATCAGTTGCTGAGGCTGAGAACCTAAAAAATTGAAGACAGTTTATTTAGCAGTATTCGATGGTTAACGTTGTCAAAGGCCTTCTAGAAATCTAGCATTACAAGGACACCGACCTCATCAATATCCACGCTTCTCCTCAGATCGGATGTTACCTTCAACAAAGCTGTGTCAGAACTATGATTCTGTCGGAAACTGGATTGCCAACATGATAAAAAATTGTTATCTTCAATATATGTACTTATGAATCTGATTACAGATCACCTTTTCAAGAACTTTAGAGAGAAAACACAGAATGCTAATTGGGCGAAAGTCTGCAGGACTATTAATCATCTTTTTCTTTGGAAAAGGCAATACTTTAGCCAATTTCCATCTTGATGGAAAAACAGACTGAGTCAAACAAGACTTAAATACATACAGTATATGTTGTCGGATGTAAGGCATTGTCGGCCCAGTAGCATCCGATTTAATAGAGTATTAGGCGCCAGTAAGCTTATCATAGTCAATACAGCAAAAGGTGAAAAAACTATTACGATTTTGTTGCGAACTACACTGTAATATTATTTAAGGCTTAAATAATTGGGATCAAATTGATGACGCTGGCAATCTGTGCTGTATATCCCGCCTGTCTGAGGTTTCTCTAACATGTAAGTATATCCAGTCAACTGTCGTTGATTTTATCCTACAAAGTGTTGTGTACTATTTCTTCATCTTATCATTTAACTAGAACTATTGTAAGAACATTCACATCATCTAGTACCCACGTTGTCTCTTCTCTTCTAGTACCTAGTTGCTTTTGGTTGTAAGTTCTTTAATTGTTGTCTAGTACGTAGGTAAGTCAAGAGTAAAATCCATAAAAACAAAAGCGGCTATTATTTAGAACATCCCCCTGCCATATACTATACTTATTACAAAGGTTCTTTCTTTTTATCTATATGCATCTTAAACTTTAGCTTCAGATTATGCCTAATATGCTAATGATAAAAAGTCTTCATCACTTAATGATACCTACACCAATCCTCAACAATCTTTAAGCCACGACAAATGCAGGCGCAAAAAACCGCCATGCTGAACCTGATTCTAAGATAAAGGACATCATCGAAAACCTTATTGTTATAATGCACCAGAGGAAAATCACTACCTACTAGTGATGGTTCGGTCGCGAATGATTCGGTCATTTTGACCGCGTCAGTACACTAACTCAAAAGACCTGAGTCACCGTTTCAAAATCATATCGGTCACTAAGACTCAAGAAAAAAATAAACCGCTTTTCTTGACTTATGAAAACAAATAAACTTATGTATCCAGTTCGCATTGTGTATGTATATTCCATCCACAACTCTGTTTCGGCAATGTAAGAAACAACTAAAAGTTGCTACTGGGCTTCCAAAAAGGCATCCTTTCTGAATTAATTTTTATTCCAACTAGTTCCTCAACTATCTCCTCTATCGCTAAATCGTGGTTTTGGTATTTACCTCCCTTCTGCACGTACACAAAGGGGTGCTAACCCCATGCAAGCATGTAAGAATCATGATGAATAATCTTCATAGTTTACAATATTATGAGGTATAGCATTTCTTGTTCTACCTCAAAACCCTCGACAATACTTCCCAAGCCATGAAACAGAAATATATATGTGTGCCTTGGGAGTCCGTTTTCTAAAATGTGCTATATTGATATTAATGTAAAAGTGCCAAACATTGACTTTTTATTTGCCATAGAGCCTAAACTACTATCCATATAGGAAAATAGTCTTCTAGTAATTTAAAGCTTGGTTTCTTGCCTTCACAAAGGCTGCACCTACTATATACCTTACTTATCAAAATAATAAAATAGTTTTGATTACAAAATAACTTTACCATTTTAAGCTCACTAACTCTCAGCTGAGTAATATTTGCAATAGTGTATGTGCGGCCGGAGTATGAATCTGTAGGCAGACTGATTCGATTACATCAGACCACGGCACAGCGCCGTATGCAATTATTATTCAGCTGAGAGTTTTTGCTTGAAGAATCGTAGTCATTTGGTTCAGACAAATTTTTTTAAACAATTTTGTTAGGAAAGGTATAAAAATTTATTTCAATTCCGAAGACAAGAAAGGAAGCTTAAGATTATCAGAACACCATTTTTAGGGTTTAGGGCGAAGGAGCTATTCAAATCAAACTCTTGTCAGTTTTACATAAAAACACTGCAAATATTTTAGAATGTTAGGACTCCATTGGGGCTCTGATGTGGTAGTGAAGGAGTCTGTTTCATGGCTTGTAAAGTATATTCTCGAGAATTTTTGCTATCTGGAACGATCGACTTGGCACTTTAAGGTCGGTCATGTACGCACACATACTTAAAGTCAACTAATTTGGATTTGTGTTACAGATTTTCAATATTCATTTATTTAGAAGGGTTTTTCTTAAGGGGACTAGGCAATCGTAGATCAAGTGAAAAAGAAATATTTACAAACATTTACTTTACAACTAAATTTATTTAGAAACAAATAAGGAAACACATTAAGTTGCGTCCTTTTAACTAATGTTAATTAGTATCATAAACGCTTAGCAGAAATTTATACAGACATATGCCAATGTATGTAAATAGACTAAATATAATCATCAATTTTGCACGGAATGTTTTTTTTTAATTTTGTCTTTATTTAAAACGGTATAAATAAAATAAAATTTTTTTTACGGCATTCCCTTCATCACACTTTTACTTTCCCGCAGAACCAGTAAAAACAATAATGGAAACAAAATTATTAAATTGGTGACCAAAAAACTGTGAATTTGTTGATAAAAGAGAGTATTTTTATAGGGTGATTCAGAACAAGATACCTTCCGGTATACCACGCGATTCCTTGAGGTAAGCTGATCAAAAAATTGTTCCACATACCCCCCCTTAGATACCTTCCTTTAGGAGTTGTGGCCAGTTGAAGATTTCGCCAATATTAGTGAGAATAAATGAGTATAACTTTTGAACCACCCTATTGATTTTGGTTATTGTTAGCTTATTAAATAGCCAAGAATAGTAGTAGTTGGAACGTGTATTACTCTGTATTTTTTAATTAAGTATCTTTAAATTATTCTCAACTATTTCCAAAACATTGATTTTTTTACACATAAATTTCACAAATTTATTTCAAAAACTTTTGTGTGTAAAAAAATAAAAATTTTGGAAATATTTGAGAATAATTTAAAGAAGCTAAATTAAAAAATACAGAGTAATACACTTTTCAACAGCTACTATTCTTGGCTATTTAATTAGCTAACAATAACCAAAATCTATAGAGTGTTTCAAAACTTATACTCATTTATTCTCACTAATATTGGCGAAATCTTCAACTGGCCACAACTCCTAAAGGAAGGTTTCTAAGGGGGGGTATGTGGAACAATTTTTTGATCATATTACCTCAAGAAATCACGTGGTATACCGGAAGGTATCTTGATCAGAATCACCCTGTATAACACAAAAAAAGCGGCAATTTTTTTTTTTTGAAAAACGTGAATTTTTAGAACTTGTTGGAGAGGTTTCGCTGGAAATGACGAATCTTTTACAATTCTGAAATTTTGTTTCAAGTTGATCTGAACCTCTGTTACAAAGTTATGAAGGAAGAAACCAATAGAAAATAAAAAATTGAGAAAAGCGCATTTGAAGTTGTTAGAACTTCTTTGTTAGAAAGGTCTTTATAAATGGGCAATACGGCTTATTGTACTTCAATGGGTAGCGTAGGATTATGTTTATAGGCGTTTAATTTATTCCCAGCTTTTGCCTTCTACCAAGAACACCAGCTGTTTGCTTCTTCTGGGCAAAAATCGTGCTGAGGGTTTTTTACTACCTGTGATCAATCAAAATTAAAGTACATGCGCCGGTCTACCACTCCTGCTGCCAAATCAACAATTTCACTAATATCTCTGTAAACCAAACAGAATTTAACGCAGAACAGATAGTATTTTCGAAAAATGTAATAAAAAAATGCATTTTACGGCTGCCTAGTCCCCTTGAAAGGAAAAATTATTTCTATGACTAAAGAATGAAATAAATTCAAACAAATAAAAATCTCTGCAGCCTGAAGACCAAATTTATAAACTAAGGGCAGTTTCAGCTCTGAGTGTTACTCTGAGATGAACGATTCGGTGAGGTAGGTAATTTTAATGTATTATGTAGAATCAAATGACTCAAATGACCGAATCTTTTACATGATTCACTTAAACCAAAAACCCGTATGATCTGAGTCACCAAAATGATCGATTTTCCCCATCACTACTATCTACAATATAAATGATGACGGGCCAATTCCATGGTTGACACTTTGCGACTTAAATATGACCGATGCACGGAACAATTGTGTCATCAACCTAATGCCGGCGAGCTACATTAGTCGAACCATTAGATCTAAATTTTTTTTTATTTATTATATACATACATATTATACTGGATGTCCCATCTCAACTTGATAAGCCATAAATGGTGGATGTCAGAAAAAGATTTACTGGCAAAATATCAAGGAATGGGTGTCCATCCTTTTTAGTTTTAAGCATGTAAAAAAAAAACAGAATTGGTCTAAAACCAATTCTTATGATATCCTGGATGAATTTCATAGGATTATATTATGAAGAACTTTTTGGTATAATAAAACGTCTAGGACTGATATTTTTCACAGTATACGTACAACATCCAAATTATGATATGGCAACACCAAGGAGGAGTTGCCCCATTTAGTCCATTTTTGAAGCTTTATTTACTATTGCTATGAAAATACACTGTACAAAATTTAAGCTCTCTACGTCGACGCATTCTCAAATATATAGTGTGAACGAAATTTTTGTATGGCAACCCTAAGTAGTAGTTGCCCGATTTGTGTCATTTTCGAACTCAAATTTGCATTTTTTTTTAATCTGTGTGCATGTGCAAAATTTCAGCTCTCTACGTCGACACGTTGTCAGGCACTGTCCAAATATATAGAAAAAACGAAGTTTTTGTAATGCCGACCCTACGAAGGAGTTACCCGATTTTTCCCATTTTCGAACTTAAACTTAATTTTTTTTATAAAGTCTCCATGCAAAATTTCGGACGGACGGACAGACAGTCGGACTTGCAAAAATCAAATAACCTTTAATATAATGCATTATTTCTAGGTGTTACAAACGGAATGACAAACTTAGTATACTCTTTAGATTTCAACTAGGTATAAAAAACATTTTTAGGACACCTTTCCAATTTCTTCAATAAGTCTAATGACTTTAAATAGTTTTCTACAATTTTTATTTTTACACTGAAAGCTAGAACTCTCATGATTCCTATGAAGATACTCCCTTTTATTATAAGCCTTTATGCTTGAAAATGTAGAATCACAAGTCAAATATACCTTTACCATTTGTTTAATGCGACGTATTTCTACGAAGTACTTGATCCGCATCCGTATTTACAACATAACATTTAAAAAAGATTACACCGCAAAAAGCTACTTTTTTACTTAAATGATTGTGAAAATACAGTTTCAGATGTAAAATTAACCCAATTCAGTGTAAATTTAAATTTTTGTTCGTAAATTTAGTGTTACCAGATTTGTTTTTACATGTAAGTATTGTAAAAATAGCAAACACTATTTATAAATACCAAAAAAAAATATATTTACATACGAAACCGTTGCGAAATAAAGTTTTCATTAAATTTACATCATTTTACTGTAAAATACTACTACTTTTAAAGCTGTGATCTTCAGGTTATTTTTTACTATGCAGGGCTGCTGAGATATGTTGGTGCAGCATACTAGTCTCCTCAACTGAGGTAACCGGGAAATTCCAGGCCTGTCAGTCCTTAACCTCTCTTTTTTTTAGCTTGAATTGATAAGAGTCTCACTAGCATATCTAATGCGATTACTAATTAGAAATTTTCTTGAGAACCTCTCCATATAGTGGATGCCAAGTTTCATCCTAAAAAGACCCACTATGTGCATCCTTTCACATCTTCTACCTTCAAGTGCAGAAGATTGAAGTACACATGGTTTCGAATACCACTGTGGGGCAATCCATTCTCTGAATACTGCTAAATTTGCTCACAGCGAAATTGAAACGATGCCAATATAATAATATTCACCACAAATTTTAACATGTTCCTTACGACATCCATATAGATCTAATAGGTACACAGCCTAGGTTTTAGGCGTCATGTTTTTCCGTATGCGGTACAGTAGGCCCAGAATAGCCTTCGGAGGGGGAGGGGCGATAATGGCAAGGTTCATATCTTAATATGTATATATATATATGTACTCAATTAGGTTATATATAATGGACTGAGAAGGGGGGGAGTGCATTAGGATCTATGTGACTGGATCAAATCAATGTTTCTCAGTAGAAAGATTAGCTGCTGTTCAGGTGACACCATTGAAAGAAAAGCAGTCTATAGGAGGCACACCGCAGGGAGAGCGGGGGGTTCCACCACCACTCCTTTGGCTACTAGTAATGGATGAAATCCTCATCAAATTAGAAAGAGAGGGCTTTAAGGCGGATGACATATGCATCCTGGTAACTGGCAAATTTTTCTCTACTATTAGTGAAAGGCTCGAGTATTGGCTGCTAAAGCTGGATAACTGGGCCAATAATAGTAGATTGAGAATAAACCCCTCGAAGACGAAGCTGGTCCATTTTACAAGAAGGAGGCGGGTACAATGTTTCAGACCTCCAAATGCTTGGTGGAGAGGACCTTACTCTCACCTCTGAAGGAAAGTATTTGAGAATCATACTCGATTCCAAGCTGAGCTGGAAGGTTAATCTGAAGGGAACTACTTAATGGCAGCAGAACAAATACCAGGAATCTAGTAGGGGTCATTACGGGTCACTGGGCCATAGGTGACCATGCTAGAAGACTGGGTATAGCAGCGAACGATCTCTGCAGGAGCTGCCAGAACTCAGAGGAAATCGAATCCGTCCAACACGTACTTTACGAATGCTCCGCTCTGATGAATAAAAGAAGTAGACTAATGGATAGCTACTTCTTTTCAATTCTGGGAGTTCTGACAGAAGCAGGATGGATCTATGTGAAGAGTTTTGGAAATATCCTGAGTTAACTAAAGGAAGCAGGATGGATCTGGGGCAGCTTGAAAAGGTTATCAAATGGGGCGTGGGGCACGATAGACCCACTACAGGTCTTAATGATGCAGGCTAGTTGTCTTGCTGGAACCTTCTTACCTAACCTAACCTAACCTAATATAATAGAATTTAACATTAATCATAGATATTTTGCTTGAAGGCTATGGTAAGTTAGGATCTACTATCCGGTCTATCATTCTTTTCCATGTAAAAGATACCAGAATAGTCTTTTCGAGGTTGACCTTTTGATCAACATCTCCGCACCACGTCGTAATTATGTCCAGAAATTACTGAAGAAGTACAGAAACATCGCTCCCATAGCCGTCCTTGGTTACGATCAAAACGATCAAAACGTCTCGTCAGCATAGCCACCTTAAAGCATCAAAGGAGGGGGAATAGAACTATTTCTTAAGTGACCAAAGTTATAGTTCTTAATATTATTATATTAATATAAGATCGTGATCTTGTGATGCAAACTTAGGTTATTTCTATTTTTCATTTATTTTTCCTTTTTTTCCCAGACTATTGCTAGATAATTTATAAGAACACATTTCTCCTTCATTCACTTTACTTTTTGTACGATGCACTATGGAATATCGTAGTACAAGACCTGATCATAAGTACTTTTTAAAAATGTTGCCAATTGCACGTGTTCTTGGTTTTATGATTTACTTAATAGGTCGCACTTTAATATTCACTTTGTTTTTCATGTACTTAATACATAAAGTAAAGCGTAATTTACATTAAATGCTGACATTATGACAATTCTGTAAATTTTTACTGGCAAATTATATACTTTCAGAGTATCCCGAGACTGACTGTGTCAATAATGACTTAATTTGAAATTCAGTCATTTCAAGGAAATGAAGAGGTGACATACTATGGACGATTCATTTGGAATGTCATTAACAGTTCTTCAATGTGAGTAAAAATCATAACATAGTTTAATAATTTATTTAAATACTATAAAGAAAGTTTGCGAGTATTTACTCTAATTGCAAAGCATTTAGTAGAAGATCATTTTTGTTGTTGGAAAACAACAGAAGTCAACAGTTGTTGAAAGAGTTTTTACTCTGACAGAGAATAAGTTTCCAAGTTGAATTTCGGGGAAATAATTGTTGGTCCTGTGGAAAAACAGGAACTGTTTAAACTATTGTCCGCTTTTAGAGATTATCTAGCACTAACTGCAGATGAAATTGAATGTGTCAAATCAGCGCAAATGCAAATAGAACTGAATGAGGGTATACCTTTTAGTTACCGACCGTATCGTATGCCCAGAGCAGAACAAGAAGCCGTAAAATATATCGTTGATGAACTCCTAAGCAATAACATAGTGAGAGAATCGAATTGTAATTACCGTTCACCCGTACTATTAGTAAAAAAGAAAACTGAAGAACAGAGACTTTGTATTGATTACAGAAAGATAAATTCGCAAACAATTAAAGATAATCATCCACTACCACAAATTGACGACTAAATTGATCGGCTTCAAGGAGGTATCTACTTTACTAGTTTGGAAATGCGATCTGGGTATTACCAAATACTTATGAAGGAAGAATTGAAGCCCTACACCTCATTCGTTACGCCTGCAGGTCAATACGAATACAATCGTATGCCTTTTGGTCTCACCAACGCACCGAGAACATTCCAAAGACTAATGAACAATATTTTAGCACCGATTGATGACATAGCTGCTCTTTATCTGGATGATGTGTTGCTCCATTCACAACAGTACCAGAAGCTTTAAATGCTCTTCGAAAGACACTAGGAATATTTCGGGAAGAGGGCATTACACTGAACGTAAAAAAATGTTCGTTCCTAATGACTACGGTGACCTTGTTAGGCTTCGAAATTAGCAACGGAGGAGTAAGACCAGAATAAGACAAAATGAAAGCAGTAGAAAATTTCAACATACCGAAATCTGTACGGCACGTTCCACAGTTTCTGGATTTGACAGGCTATTTTCGTGATTTTGTGAAAAACTACGCCAAACCAGCAGACCACTTACGATGCTATTACGGAAATCTACACCTTGGAAGTGGACAGATATTGCAGAAAAGATGTTTCGCCAGTTGCAAAAAGCATTAGTTGAGGGACCGGTGTTAGCCTTATTTAAACCAGATGCTACTACTGACGTGCACACCGATGCTAGTGCAATTGGATTAGCAGGAATCCTTTTACAATACCAAAATGATGGAGGACTACATCTTATAGCTTATTTTAGCAGTCAGACAATGGATGCTGAAAACAAATTCCATTCATATAAACTGGAGACATTGGCGGTGGTGGAGAGTTCGCAGAAATTTCGAGTGTACTTACTCCAAATGAATTTCACTGTGGTAACGGCCTGCAATGCACTAAAAATATCACATGGAAAGAAACAGCTCATTCCAAGAATTGCAAGATGGTGGCTGCAATTACGGGAGTTCACATTTGTAGTGAAGTATCGACCAGGAAATCGTATGAACCACGTGGATGCTTTAAGTCGAAATCCATTAAGTAATGAAAAAAAGGGGAAGATCATGAAAATAACTCAAGCAGATTGGGTTTTAGCTGGACAACTAACTGACGCTAAGATTAAGCAGATCTATGAAATGTTATCACGACCACCCAACACCGCCTACAAGAAAATCATTTACAAAAACTATGCTCTGCGTAATGGACGAATTTATTGGATTACTGCGCGTGGAATGCAGTGGTTGGTGCTACATGATGAGTATGGGCATTTTGCTCTTGAGAAAACGCTTTATAGATTGTTCGAAAAATACTGGTTCCCCAGAATGCGAGAGTACGTGGAGAAGTACATATCATGCTGCATACGGTGTCTCTATAATAAGAGAATGGCAGGTAAGAAGCAGGAGTGCTCTCATGACAACAACCTTAGAAGTGGAAAGATGGGATGAGAATATACGACAGGTTCCATTTAGTATTAATAACACGGTGAACAAGAGCACTGGGAAAACACCAAGAGGAGGGAGTGATACAGCCCTGAAGGATGAAGTTAACCAGATGTCGCAAAGAATCGCAGACTTTGTATTGGAAAGAGATGCAGCGGGCGGCAAAATAGCTGAAAGTCAAAAGAAGCAAAAAGAAAATTTTGATCGAAAACGAAAAAAACCAAAGATATAAAAAGAAGGAGATGTAGTCCTGATTGAGAAGAATGAAATGGCACCGCATATTAGCCGAAAACTAGTTCCACCTTATAGTGGTCCATTACTGGTCAAAGCAGTCTTGCCAAATGACCGCTATATTGTAACCGATATGGAAGGCTCATTCCGTACCTCCAGAAAAGCTAACTATATTTGAGTTGTAGCTGTGGATCGAATGAGACCATGGTGTGAGCCTGGAGGAGTATCAGACGCAACAGCCAGCGAAAGTGGTGCCGTTGGAGTTGTGCTCTCCCCAGATGAAAATAAGGAAACTGAGCAACTCGAGTCGAGTTGAATTCAGGATGGTCGAATGTAAGTATAATAAAATTTTAATTAACACCAAAATTTAATTTGGCAAAGTATTAAATGGGCACGAATGTACTAACGATTCGTGCCAGTTTATCGTAAGTAACGAATGAAAGGCCCTTAGCGGAGCAGAAATGCGTACGTTACTATTTGACTAAATAGTTGCCTAGTTGACGCGTACCCACTGTTACGATATAGCCAGCCTGGTGCGGAGGAAGGTGTTCTCCACGTATCATGGTTGTATCGTCTACTTCTAGTGATAATAGGATGGTGTTCTCCTTTTATAACGATGAAAGAGTGCATTAGTTACGTCAGGGTTTGCCGATAATGTTTTAATGCACGTTGTTACGACAGGGTTTTCCGGTAACACTAATGTTATGTGTTGGTGTTATACCTATGTGGTAGCTCAAAATCAGTGGACACGCGGCAACAAGGATCATAACCCCGATAATAGACTTGGAGTATATTAATTTTCCTTCCTTCATTTCAGTTGTAACAAGACGTAAGCAGGCCGTTTCTACTTGGGCTGATCTGGAAAAAAGAAAAAGAGGATTCGATGAAATATTTGGTTTTGACAGGGATGTTTTTTTGTTTTGGCGTTTGTTCAAAAATTTTGAGAAAAGAAAGAAGTTTTAACAAAAAGAATTTAAGTTTTTTTTTTATTGCCCTTACAAGAAACAGTTATTAATATTATAATTAGAGATAAAATATTCCTGTCATAATTTTTATTATAAAATGCACCAACAAAAAATTTGTTTTTACTTCGATGAGACTTTTGACAGCTAGCTAAGCTTGCCGAAGTTGTAAATTTTATTTAATTTCGTGCATTATTATCGATTATAGTATATATATGAACTAGCTACGGTTATTTTTTGAAGTTATGACGTATCATGTGATAAAACGTGGGAACTGAATAGTTAACCGTTTTTTTTTTTTTTGTTATAGTGGTAATCGCTATCGTTTTTACGTACATTGTAGGTAATTTATATAGTTTTGCACTAGTGTTGCGGGTGAATAGAAGCATCTGCGGTAAGGGTGGTACATAGTGAACACTACCCTCATTTGATTTTCCTATATAAAGCTTAAATATGAAACTACGTTTTATCACCATCGTTATTTTACGTTATTAGTTTGCAATACATAATATTCATAACGATTACAATGAGTTGTTTTAACTGTTCAAAATGTGAATAGTTACTTTTCTAAATTGAGAACGGAAAAATGTTTCAGTCCTGAGTACATTTTTACATGAAAATTATCAAATTTCAGAGAACAACATAGAATTGATAATTTGTGATTTTCGAAGCAAATTATTACCACAGTTCAATAAAAGTAGTAGGATCAATTTCTAGACTAATAGCAATTGGATTGATACAGAATATTCTATAATTCTGTCTGTTCCAATTAAAGAAGACAAATCAACTCTCTCATGCCTACAATTTCTTCTGACAAACAAAAGCTGAACTTATTTCAGATGGAAATTTGTTCATTACTTCTTTTGTTCCCATAAGGTTAATTGATTAAGCAGCTGACACTATTGTCTATCAAAATCCCGTGCCTTCATCTCTAAGGTTTTGTCGGCGTATTTTGATCGAGTTTTCAAACGAAACTCCCGAGAAAACTAGAGCTGTTGTGGGTAATATTCAAAGCCAAATTGACATTTTATATCTTTCATTGATTAATAGGTGAAGAAGGTAAAAAATAAAGTTTTCCTAAGGCATTAACGGACACTCTTCGAGATCCACATGTACTATATGTAATGCTACTCCATGTCTAATGAACAATTTAGAGAAAGTCACTACTAGACCAGAAGATGAAAATTGTTTCCAGTATGGATTATGAACATTACATGCCTGGATTAGGTGCATGGAGATGATTAGAAAAGAGCAATTAAGAATGCTAAATTTGTCTAAGACTAATTGATACCCAAGATCAAGGATTCCCAACCTATTATGGGCAAGAGACCCCTTTTCCACAATGAACTGATACCTCAGACCCCCATAGCCAAATTACTTTAAAATTCCTACCTCTAGTTTTTTTCCCTATTGATAAAAAATACTTACCAATTTAAAAACTTTGCGGTTGGTTATGTGAGTAAACTTGACATCATTTTCTCATCAAAATTTAACAAAATAAATAGACATAAAATTCAGTAAATATCAAGTGTAATTAATAATTATTTATACAAATTAAGTAAAAATACTTAAGTATAAAAATAAAAAAATTAAAAATTCTGTGTGATGGATGTACCTGGGGCAAGATGTTATAACTTCGAAAGATTCGACGTTCGACAATTTATCGATAGTCGGTATGTTGTAACACTTTCGACAGGTGATAATTTTGATAGAATATCACTGAGTTTTGCTGAGAGTGATAGGACAAGCGAAGATTAAAAAATGTATGTAAAGTTTAAGAAATTTAATTTAAATGTTACATTTTTTTTTTAATTTATTCAATATAAATGATTTTATATATTAATTATATAGATTCTTCAAACTTGAAGTTATAAAACTTGTAAGAATATTTCTTGAATTCAAAAATCAATAAGGCATATCCATAACATAATACCGCTATCTTAAAAATTTTCTTTTGTCCTAGTAATTAATTATTTCTTAATCATTTTCATTACCATCCACAAATCAAGCCACTGCGCTTGAAAAATTCATAAATTCCAATTTTATTATTATTAAAATTTATCAACAACTAGAAAAAGAATCCATAAATGTCATTTGTGATAGGAGAAAAAATTCGGAAATAATTTCGAAACAAGCAAAATAGTCTGTCGAACGAAAATCTTATAACATACCGCCAGAGCGAAATCTTCGCTTCGATGATCGCTTTCGATGCGAAGTTATAACATGTCGCCACTGGTGACTTTCTACCAATCTAGCTAAATCCGACTCAATATTGGTGAGTTGCAGCCTTTTTCGACTAGGTATGATGATGGAAAGGCGATAAGATATTTTTCAGCAATGTTCCACAATGCAGGATACTGTGCTTCAATATTGCGTTGCAACTAGAACTTCTGATAGCCTTGGTTGAACTTATGCTTAAGCTCCTCGTCTGTGCTGATGGCGATCCTCTCGTCTTGCATTATCACATTGGCTTCTTCCATGGCTGTGATATTGTACGGATTTATTATCCATTGAAGAATTTGTAAATTTATCCTCAAACATCTAAGTAAAATCCTTGTGTAATGCGTCCAAGTGAGTGACATATGATAAAATAACATCGTCTTGAAGCATTTCTGGTAATTTAGACAAATGCGGAAACTGCGAATATTTCTGCTAAACTTTTGTTTATAAAGGATGAGTTTATCCACAAAGATCGATATTATTGATTTTGTTTTAATCAAGTTGAGATCGTCACCGTGCCGCTGCAATTTAACTTTGTGCAACATATCAAAGATATCAGTGAAGTAATAAATAACTGTTTTACAATTGTTCAGATTTTCTTTAAAACTCGGATCTTTTTCTTGTAAAAACTCCAACAGAGATTCAAAAAAAGCTGAAAATTTTGCTAAGCAAGAGCCTCTTGATAGCTTCTGAACTTCAGTGTGCAGAAGTAACCGAGTAAAGACTTCGTCGTTTTCCTCACATAGCTGAGCAAATAACCAAGAGTTCAAAGAATTGCTTCGAAACTTGTTGACAGCATTTATAACATATTGTAAAGACTGATGCAATCTAGGACTCATATTTTTTGCTACTAAATGCTGTCTGTGAATCACGCAGTAGTAGATGAGTGTATTATCATTCAAGCTCCAACGAATTTCAAAACGCAAATGTACTTTCAACCTAAGTGCAAGCTTGTTATTTAGTAAAATATCAGGAGTATATTTGGACTTGAACTTGATCATGATTTCGTTCGTGTTAAATCGGGTATATGCGTCAAATACAGAGCAAGTCAAAACGTGCCTGAAAGACTTGTACGCTCGAACACATTATGTTGGACGAACTCGTCCACGCCCAGTTTTTTATCTTGTATGAACTTGTGCACGCTTGTCGACTTGTTGAGTTTCTTAAAAGTACTACAATGATACTTCCTACTAAAATATTAGTCATTCTTATAACAAGTTGGTACACGTAACACAGCTTATACAGTATCTGGAAAGTTTCAAATAAGAGCTTGTGTTAATTAATATGGGTCGACTTTTAGACCTCGTCGACCCCAAAAATCTGTTTTCGTTTATGTTGACCCCTGGGAAACCGATATCGACCACAAGGGGTCGATATCGACCACTTTGGGAATCCTAGCCCTAGATGAACGCGCATATGAAATATCGTTTCGTCACCTCTTTGTGCAAATTTGATTGTTGATGTGGTTGTTGGTCGGACAGTAAAAATGATTATACCCAATTTCATAGGATTTCATATATTGAAGAACTTTTTTTGTACGGAAAAACATCTGAGACTTATTGTTTTCACAGCACATGTAAAAAACTTAAATTTTATATGGCAACACCAAGAAGAGGTTACCCGATTTAGCCCATTTTTAAAATTTTATTTACTATTGCTATATGAAAAGGCCATATACAAAATTTCAGCTCAGTACGTCGACGCGTTCTTAGTCAGTGCCCAAATTTATAACGAAAAGGAGGAACCCGATTGGCCCCATTTTAAAACTCAAACATTTTTTTTTTTTTTTAAATAGCCGTATGCAAAATTTCAATTCTATATCTTCAAAAATAACAAAACTACAGATTTTTGATCAGCAACTGACCAATATATTCCATATATGTATATATATGGCACTAAAAATTCACTAGATCACTTTCAACCTTCCACTTTATCATCATTTAACTATCTTAGTTGAACAGCCTTCTCCGGGAAACGAATAATATTCCTCATATCTAGAAAATTTGACAGTACGTGAGGAACGGAGAGCTATTGGTTTTATGTGTGTCAAAAATAAAGCTTCTAGTGGATACGTGTGCAATGGAAAGCCATCGTCCTCAAACAAAACCCGTCGTATCTCTCAATTACAATTTTGCATTCATACGAGGGACGTTAGAAATAAAACAACAAATTTGAAGTAAACCAACAATTTTCATTTGGCACTCTTTCTTGCTTCGCTGGATCTATCCAGCGACATTTCAGAACATTACACTTTTTTTTTGTGAGAGGATATGTGTCAGCTTTCCATTTTCTTCTCTTCGTTTAAAATGCATTTAGTTTTCTAAATTTTTCAATAACACATAAGGTTAATACCTACACATACTGAAAACATTTGTAAAAAATAACGAAAATAAAAAAAAAAATAAAAAACTTTTAAATTGAAACACGAACATACCATTTGTCCATCCAATAAAGAATTCTGAAAAAAAAACAATCAGTTCCACTTAATCCACTCTAAATCCATGAATGGACGCAACCCAATGAAAATGCCATATCAAAGGGCTGTCAATGGCAACATACCATAAACCTAGAACACACAATAAAAGCATGTCACACTTGGCAGGTAATTTTTTACGTGATTTGCGAAATTTCAAAGATTAGTCGATTTATGCATGTCACTAAACAAGATAAGTGCACACTGGTACAGCTAGAGAAATCATAGGCAACTTAAGCTCCAGCAATATGGATCCGGATCCCAAGCAACCTTCGCACTCGACTGGGAATATCAATAAGTCGTTTGTTCATGACGGAATTTCTGCCATGTAACTCACTCTCGAATTGGCTGGCATATCATGTCAGGAAGTTAGAATTCCCAGAATTCTGGAAATGTATTCCAGAATCGTTAATTTTGCAGTCTTCAACTGCGTAGGACCAGAAGCTCTATGTCAATAAGCCCATTCATATGGGTTTCGTATACCATACGTCCATACACCAACCAATATACACCCGACAGCAGTACGTAAGCTATAGGATCGTTATTTCACTTAAACGTAAAATTCAATTAGCAGTCAGTTGAGGAAGTCGTGTTTGAATATGCACAGTGGTCCTGTTGCCTTTGAATTAGGACATGAGTTGAAACATAATGGTCACATAAATCCCAAAGAAGACCTGGACAGTACTGTTAATGAAAACTGATCCCTAACCTCTGGGACTTTTACTCTAGTTCTATCTTTATTCTTTCGATTATATGTGTATGTTTAAGATATTTGTGTGTGCGCAATATTAAAACAGCAGGAAGTAATATCCAAATGAAGTGACAATATTAAAACGGCAGAAAGCAATATCCAAATGAAGTGACGATATTCGAATAAAGAAAATGTTATACATATACATGCAGGGTGCTTCTCGGTTAGAGGTTCAAAGGGAAGGAGGTGATAGTATTCAGTTACAGGGTTATTAAGAAAATATGGCGGTTTTTCACAAAATATCTAGTACCTATCTTAAAAAGTAAGATGGTACATGGTCACGATTAATTGCTTATGTAGACACTCATGGCCTACCCAACGCCTGCTTAAGCAGCCACGTATTTCTCCTGTGAAATCTAATCTTGCACGTGGGAGAGCGGTGTCGGTTGTAGAAAAGATAACTTAGCCTCTGTGGATATAAAATTTATTCAATACGTATAGCTTACACTAATATCACAAACATAAAAAATTCAAAATACATATATGAAACTTAAGACTACTAGTACAAAAATTCAATAAATATTCACAAATAAAAATTCACTATAAAATTCAGATTTATTGTGGATGACACCACGTGAACTGTCATTTCTTCACTTCTGAAAAGAGGAAGAAGAAGAACTGAATATATTTCTTTGAAAGTCTTCGGAGGGTGCTGCTACGCGTAGGCAGGAATGTAGCAAAATGATCAACAGAACCAATTTCTGTTTAAAGTGTAGCACCATGCGGCGTGTAAGGCCAGAAAGTTTATCACAATAAGCCTGCTTCAGCGTGTAAGGCTGAAAAGTGTATTCAGATTAACTCTGAAACAGAATGAGACCTCTGTCTATGTGTGGTAGGTAGTGTTGCAGATTAATCTCTGTGACAGAATGAATCTTCTGCTTAGGTGTAGGCAGCAGGGTAGCAGACTTTTCTCTGAAATAGAGTTATCTTCTATATGGTGGTTGGTAATAATATTTCAGATTAGTCTCTGAACAGAATTATCTTCTGTAATATGGATATGTGGAATTTTCTTATTAAACTCTGAACAGAATTAACTTCTGCATAAGGATAGGAATATTTTCAGATTTAACTCTGAACAGAATTAAACTTCTGTAATAAACTAGGGAATATTCTTTAAATTCAGATTAGCTCTGATCCAGATCAACTCTGTAAAAAGATTAATTTTCTGTTGCGGCTCGTCAGCTTTATATAGCCGCTGTAACAAGTTATGTTTGCTTCACCTCTTGTTGTTGCCCTAGCAAGGTTTGTTGAATTTGCTTTGAGTGAGGTGAAAACAGATGATTTGACATATGTATGTGGGATTTTATGTGTAAGTTAATGATATTTTTGTGTATATTTGTTCATAATTCTAATAATTTTGTATGTTTCAGGCGATACACTTTGTTGGAAGGATATTATGACGTCGCCGGATCAAAAGGGGGAAGTCTCCAACTATCAGGTAAGTGTTTTTTTTTTATTGATTCTCTTAAAGTTTAAATTCTTCATGGGTTTTTTCTTTCTTTCTTTTTAGGAATATATGTATGTCGAGAGATGTAAATTGGGAGTACGTCGGGGACCAATGTGTGGACTGAACACCTCCCCTCTCCGGAATTATGCCGATCTAAAATAAAAATCTCGCTTTTTTCCTTTTTTAAATAACTTTTATCAACTAACTAACTCCTGACTAAATAACTTTGTAACCGAGCACCGGAGCTTCTATTGTTGGGTCGTACGTGCGTCCCGTGCTGCTGGCGGAGAGCACACAGATTTTATTAAAAAAAAAAAACACTTCTTTTGTATCTCGATTTCGTTTATTAAAACAGAACTTCCTCTTTTGTTTTATTATTAGATTTGATTAAATCCATTAAGACTCTTTTATCAATAAATTTGATTAGAATATTTTAACTGTTTAGCTAGGTTCTGTTTACTAAGACAAAAACTCTTTTTTACCGATAAATTTGATTTTATTTTCTTTTTGCTAGATTCCGTTCGTTAATACAAAAATTCTTTTTTGTCGATAAATTTGATTTAATTTCCCTTTTTGGCTAGATTCCGTTCGTTAATACAACAACTTTTTCTTGTCTACATATTTGATTTAATTTCCTTTTTTTGGCTAGATCCCGTTCGTTAATACAAAAACTCTTTTTTGTTCAACATATTTGATTTAATTTCCTTTTTGGCTAGATTCCGTTCGTTAATACAAAAACACTTTTTTTCGATAAATTTGATTTAATTTCCTTTTTTGACTAGATTGCATTCGTTAATACAAAACCTCTTTTTTGTTCAATAAATTTGGTTTAATTTCATTTTTTGGCTAGATTGCGTTCGTTAATACATAAACTCTTTCTTGTCGATAAATTTGATATAATTTCCTTTTTTGACTATGTAGATTCCGTTCGTTAATACATAAACTCTTTTTTGTTGATAAATTTGATTTAATTTCCTTTTTTGACTAGATTCCGTTCGTTAATACGAAAACTCTTTTTTGACGATAAATTTCATTTAATTTCCTTTTTGGCTAAATTCCATTCGTTAATACAAAAACTCTTTTTTGTTCAATATATTAGAACTACCTTTTCAAGTTTTTAGTTAGGTCCCGCTTATTAAAACAATACTCTTTTTAAATATATAGCAAGGGCTTGTAACTTTTCGACGCGAGCTTCAGTCGGCGGATTTGCAAAAACGACTCCCCGAGGATCGGTGATATTGCACTCAGGTACCCGTCATGAAAACAAACAAAAAAGGCTTTTTACTGTTTTTTTTTTAGCTTTCTCACGACGATGAGAGATCGTACGTGACGTGAGAATATGCGAATTATTTTATGTGCATTGAATTTTCACGACGAAAAATGATCCGATTACACGGCATCCGTACAAACTTTGTACTTTTTATTTTTTTTTATTTTTTTCAAATGAGAGTCAATTGAAATAAAAATAATAATAATATTCATGAGGTAAAGCCCGGTGATAAACAGAAGGCGGATATCAGAACCTTAGTAATAGGGTTCCCGTTTTTACTCTTTGGGTACGGAACGCTAAAAAGTTAATACATAGAGATAAGTATACCACCACCCTGTAAAATATTTTATCATATATCCGTACTGCGTATGTTGTACAACTTGTTGCTCGCAATTATGAATGGCTTGCGATCTGTATATAAAGTATAGTATCGAATATACCTGAGAAGTCACAAATTGTGACTTGCTTTTCTAAATACATATTTTAAAAATATACCCCTAAAAATTTTTCTGATGAGCCCCAGCATTCTTACCTATATGTTTTACTGTTCTCCCTATCGATTTCTTCCTTAGGTATTCATTGCCTTCCATTCTAAATTGAGCCTGGCGATCTGATAACGATCTTACAGCAATCTTTATCGTCAAAGTTATGTCACTAGGTTTTATTCTGAGTTGCTCCTAAACGTATTGGCCGTTTTTATGACTTCTAGAGTTTCCACTCTCTCTTTCCACTAACGCTTTCCAGAAGCAGAACCGACCATATTTTGGTTTTTCTACCATTCCTTTAGATGATCTGATTAATTTCGAGCATGTATAACTTTCTATAGTTAGTATAGGGAGGTCCTCTGTTATGGCGAAACGGGAAAAGTTTCGTATAAGTATTTAATTATTACCCTCTCTGATGGAAGTTCGTTTATCACAAAGTTATTGACAGATCAGTAAGAGGCTTCTAATTCTTTTCGTTTAACTGGCCTAGACATAAGTATATCCTTAGGCAATTAATTCAACCAACCTCACTTATTGCTTTCCAATTTGGTACTCAATTTTACTAGCTTACATTGAAAACTCGGAAAATGGAGAGAAAAATACTTTTGTATCTGTACCAACCACGTCAAAAGAGCAGACGACAGATATACTACCCCAAACCGAAAGCTTTACGAGGTAGCCGAAATTCTCCCAATTGGATTCATATTTGTTTGCAGTAAAAGCCCAACACCAAGTAGAAAAAAATTGTCTGTCATCCAAACCACCTAATATTCAATTTGCCTTCAACCAGCCGTCCAACAATATTCCGATATATTAAATCATAAATTATTGATCCTGAAAGTAGGAACATTCATTTCACTGGTGAAGGATTTACCTTCTCGAATGAATCCCAAATAACCTTCATTTTTTGAGCTTCCGAGTTACCAATTTTTAATTCTTCAAGTATCGCACGCATTCGTGCCAAGACAGAATTTCAAGATTGATGCATCAGTCGACTTCAGTTTCTTAGATAAAGACGCTGCAATTTAATAACTTTTCCATTGTCTTCTGAAATCCAAATACCCGTTAAGTCTTCCCAGGCTCTCACGGCTGCGGGTGTGACTTTTCCGTTTTCGCTGCTTCGCTTATTTATTTGGATTCACCAGAGTTTTTTTATCACTTTTTTTTTTAGATCTTATTGCATATGAAAAGGATGGTAACAGAAGAACATATCACACGTCTCTTCAGGATCCCTCATATTACTGCCAATTGTTGAGTATGACTAAATTTCATTGTTTTTTCTGAGACGAAAACCCGATACAAAATTACGATTTAAAGTAATTTTTTTAAGTTTTTGGACATCTCCCCTTTTGCATATGGGTCAAAAGAGGATATGTCCAAAAACTTACAAAATCAAGAGTTCAACGCCAATTTGTAACCAAAAGTATCAAAATCTATCATACTCTAAATGTATCAAGAAAACTTAAGCAAGCCCAAATGCAATTGAAAATATATTTTTTAGCGCTTGTGTGCTTATATAGTCCCGGAAATACTAGATTAGCTCGTTTAGCTTGATGTCAACGTAGTAGACAAGTAACTGCAGCTTAATCTTTAGCTAAAGACTATCGATAGTTACTAGTTTGAATAGTACGACCGATGTTGAAGTAGTAGCTGAATTTATAGGATTTAGACTAGATCTGATAGCCGCTTATTAGTACCAATTGTAACCATATGGCTTGAGGTTGTCGAAGTATTTGTGAAGTGGAAGCAATGCCACTACATCGCTACACAAGATGCGATATTGTCAACAGCTGCACGTGGTATATGCATGTCAGCAAAAGTGATTACTAAAACCTTCAGGAACCAGAACGGGATAGATTCCGGAACTTCCAATAACGTCTGAACTAAGCTACTTCGTATGGATGTTGGTGACAGAATGATAACTGGTATCACCACTAAGTAGGCCAGAACTAAAAAAAAAAGTCAAACCAAACAAAGATAGCAGTTGGTCGACACTTGTAGTACGGGGCTGGATTCTGATAAAATTAAAGTGACAAAATGACTTCGGAGAAAGGACAATGTCACTACACTATAATTTGGAATTCTGATTTTGGGTGACATGCCACATATCTTAACTTATAGCAGTGTGAATTTGATAATTGCGCAGTGATTGAATATATTCCGAACAATAAATTAATGGAGCACATTTTATTGAGAAGGTGCATCCAAAGAAGGAGGCAGATGTATGTAAAATATTTGCTGAAATGTTATAATAACTTTAATTTTTGCAGAATGAGGATTTTAAGACTTCAACTGCAATTATCGACCGATTCATGCAATAGCACAACGGAAGCGGAGCTTATGAAACACTTTAGGCTTTCAAAATGTATTTGTTGTGAGTTTATAAACAGTATAGCACCATTTATGGAAAATCGTCGTGAGACATACCATTCCCTGCCAAAAACCTAAGGATCTTAACCGTATTGCATTTTATGGCTACAGGCAATATATCGCCAAATTTGAAAGTTTTGCAAGAATATTATTTAATATCTACTAGGGTCAATATGGCCGGATTTTCTGTTAGCCATGTCGTAGACGTCCAGATTCGTAGAAGAAGTTTGTGGAGTTATTAATAGTACAATCGAACATGATGTCATAATAAATAAAAAGAGATTACTCTTTTGGACTTTTTACCGGGTTAAACTTAATTTTCTTCAAGAAAGAATTTTTTGGGATACCTCCGGTATATAGCAAAAGCTAAAAAATGTTCTAATTTGTTATTTCATCACACAATCCATTAATTTTTGGTGACAAGTTTCAAGTCTTGGTTTGACTCATCAACAGGTCCCAAATAGCGGAATTGGGTGATTAGAAAAACAAATGAAAAAATGAAAAAAGAAGAAAGAAATGTTGTTTTTCTAATCACCCAATTTCGCTATTTGGGACCTGTTGATGAGTCAAACCAAGACTTGAAACTTGTCACCAAAAATTAATGGATTGTGTGATGAAATAACAAATTAGAACATTTTTTAGCTTTTGCTATATACCGGAGATATCCCAAAAATTCTTTCTTGAAGAAAAAAGATGTCATAATATATCCAGTTTCCGAAGAAGAACGGAACAACATTAAGCAGACGTATTTAAAATATTAATATAAAATTTTAAATATAGAGAAAAAAGTTTTTATATTAAAAGGCCTGTTATTAAGATTGAACAAGTGTACTATGCTGTTCGAAAGTCTGCTGATACTCAAAATGTTTTATTGGTACTAAGTTTTATAGTATAGTTAGATATTAGATTTCGACCTCAAAATCATTACCGTTAATACCAAATATGGTGGATCTGTTCACGATTCGTATGTATGGCATAATTCAATTGTGAAAATGAAATTTCTACGCGAATACTCATCTGAAAAGCGAGGGTATAGGCTTCTGGGTTTTTTTTTTTTTTTTCTTAAGGCATCAAGACAGGATATCCCATCCCAAACCCGAAGGCTAGAGCGGCCCATTGTGCTATCTTGCTAGAATCCTTTTCACCAAAACCTTTCCCGTCCTCTTAATGAAGCGAGCAGTGGCCAGTGATGATGCCAACCACAGTTCTACATTGCTTCCATCCGAGCCCCATGAGAAAATCAGATATATTCCTATTGGGCCCATCAAGTACAAGTCCTCAAGCTCTCCCATCTCTGCTGATGCTTCCTATGAACATCCGCTTTGGTGAGAGACCCGATACTCGACGTGGAATGCCTACGGCGGGTTTCGATCCAAGGAACGGAAAATCAGAGCCAGTCCTAGCTAAAAGGTCAGCCCTTTCATTGCCCATGATCCCCATGTGACCAGGGACCCACTTAAGGGACACCTTGTTTTGGATACACAACTTATCCACAGACGACCCGTAATTCCCCAGTAACTTGGGCTTTTAGGCTAGCACCTTCCTAATTAAACTGAATACAAATTACTACAACAAAAATGTACATTTTACAGGTGACTATGGCTACAGTTTGCATGAATCTCATAGCGGATCCAAGTAACTACTCTCAAAAAGATTCGGAGTTGTGTAGATAGAGGCATTAACGACTTCAAAAGCAGATTTAGATACATTTGTCGTCAAAAGATATTAATGTATTCTCCAGAAAAAGTTGGCTATATCATTACGGCTTGTGCGATCTTGCATAACATAATGTTTATGTGTGGTTATCCTCTTACCTTTAGAGAAGACATAGAAGAGTATACCGACTTGCCAGAAAATTCAACTGAGGATAGCAATGGCAATTCAACGAACTCAGAAGAACTCACATGAGGATAGAAGGTTAAGAAATGATTTTATAAGTAATTTTTTACATCTGTCCTCAGTAAAAATAAGTACGCGAATTAAAAATATGATATTTACGAAAAAAGAAGATTGTAGAAAGAAAACTGTTTAATTCATTGAAAATAAGAATATTCATAAAAACTTAAAAATGTCACAACATAAATAACAATTTTTTCATAATTTAAGCAAAAAATGTGTTATGCATTCTTTGCAAATATCACTTTTATGCTGATTCCTCAAACTGATATGCCGACTCATTTAAATTGCAATCAACTAGTGGGCTGAACCTTGATTGAAGCAATGCAATCAACTCCTTACTTAACTTAACATCTTTTTCGAGTAGCTCTGTGGCCACGCGTCTGTGACTTCGCACCAGTTTTTGAACGCGTGACCAATTAACGTGTAAATCTGGCAATTTATTTGTCGAAATTTTCAGCTAGTAATACCCTGTTGAGCATAGAAAGCTGTATCTAGGTAGGCGTTGATTTGCAATGAATTTTTTTCTAAACAGAACAAATTTCATTTTATTGTCAGAATTGAAGAGACGAAGTTGTTCAAAAGATTTATTACGTTGTTTTTAAAAACTCTTCTTGAAATACAAAATATTTTACAATAAAGGAAGCAGGGAATACAATTTCAAGAATCAACGACTTTTATTTAGCCTTTTAGCTATTATGTGCATATAGCTGTTGTTGTTCCTCGGGCCGTGCAGGTGTTGGCTGGAATCTTGTTGAAGTGGATATAATAAGATTCACATTAAATTCTCCCTCTCGTTCAATTTATGTTTTATTGGATATTAATGACTTTACAATACATTCAATGCTTTCAAGTTAAAATACAAAGTTAACATACAGAACAGGGGGCTTCTACAGGCAGAAGTCTCCCCGGATAATTATATTCAATTAAAATTACTTTTAAATTATAATAGCTAAGAGAGAATAGTCCGGCTAAGTCGAACGCAAAAACTTAATTGGTTTTCTTTTCATACCTTATGTCAAAGAAAACATGACAAGCCTACTCTATAGGAACTTTCGCTCTTCGAACAGTACTATTCCGACTTTCTCCTAAAACCTACAAATGTTGTTTCTGACTAGAAGTCACGCTGTCACAATCTGTGGCTTGTCACCACAGCACTCCCCCGCCAGCGAAACCTTTGGTTTCAGCGAATCAAGAAAGCGCTGCGGCGGCCTGGTGGTTCGTCCAACCCGTGTCGTTCTTTGAGGTAGTACCGTGTGTCCGTCAGTATTAAATCTAATCTGACGTGATGCCGCAGGTGGTAACAATGCGTTTGAGTCTGCCAATGTTGTATTTGTAGTCCCTACACGTTCAGATTCAGCTTGAACTGAGTTTTCACGATGTTCACTTAGTGTTCGCGCAAATGAATCTGGAATTGACTGGGTATGTGTATCTATGTCAGACGCATTTGTTGGATTTGAGTCATTTTCAGCGTAATGTGGTTTGAGACGATCAAGGGCCTAACAAAAACTTGCGAACAGGTGCTAAGTTCTTTGAATATAAAAGGGCTTAGTTTCAAAAGGTTGGTCGCCTGGACAGGCCTTATTTCGGAAAAAATATTGCATAATGTTTTGACGAATGTGCCTTGAGGTTGTGATTGTGAATTTTGAATGAAGTCACCTGGAAGTCGTAAATTTTGTTCGTAGACAAGTTCCGCCGGCTTGGCTAGGAATTCTTCCCTGAGAACTGTTCTTAGTCCAAGCAACACAAAAGGCAAACTTTTTGACCAGGCTTTTTCTTGATTGGCCATTAAAGCTACTTTTAATATGCGGTGCCATCGTTCCAAGAAACCATTCGCTTGAGGATGATATGCTGCGGTACGGTTGCGTCGAAAGCCTAACAGTTTAGACAATTCTGCAAAGAGTGCGGACTCAAACTGCGTACCTTGACCAGTGAAAAGCGTTTTTGGGACACCAAAGCGAGCTATCCAGCCGCTACAGAGGGCTTCTGCGACCGTTTCTGCGTGGATATCGATCAATGGAATTGCCTCAGGCCATCGAGTGAACCTGTCGTTTACAGTGAGGCAATACCTAAACCTTCGGAAGGGATCAGTGGTCCTATAATGTCTATATGGATGTTTTAAAATCGATCCGTACATGCTGGGAATGTACCCAATGTATTGTGAACATGTCTAGATATTTTGGTTTGTTGGCATAGTAGACAAGCTGGATAAGGCATCTGCTACTACATTGTCTCTGCCTGCAACGTGTCTAACGTCAGTAGAGAATTGTCCAACGAAATCTAAATATCGTCGCTGCCTGGGTGACGCTTTATCAGAATTTTGCATAAAAGCATACGTTAATGGCTTATGATCTGTGAAAATTATAAACGTACGACCCTCTAAAAGATAGCGAAAATATTTTATACCTTTATACGCCGTTAAGAGTTCCCGGTCATAGGCGCTGTACTTTTGTTGCGCGTTATTTAGTTTTACTGAATAAAATCCCAAAGGCAGCCAGTCCTTGTCAACTTTCTGTTGTGTCGCCGCTCCAATGGCCGTATCAGAGGCGTCTACCCATAACGCCAATTCGTCTGTCAAAATAGGAAAGGAGAGAAGGGCTGTCAGTACTAGTTGGTTCTTAATAATATTGAACGATGCGGTAGCTTCATTGGACCAATTGATTTTTTGTACTCCCTTTCTTTTGGGACCAGTCAAGTATGAGTTCAGAATAGGCTGATGGCTAGCAGCGTGTGGTGTTCATACCGAGGAAGCGTCGCAGATCTTTAACAGTGCTGGGAATTTTGTAACGAGTGATCGCTTCTACTCGCTCAGGAGATGGTTTGATTCCCTGTGGTGTGACCAAATGGCCTAAAAATTTTATTTGCGTTTGCAGTAAAGAACATTTGTCGATATTAATGATGAGACCGTATTCCGAGAGGCGTTTAAAAATTTGTTCTAATTGAGAAAGATGTTCGACTTCAGATTTGGATGCAACTAGAATGTCATCCAAATAGACAAAACAAAATGAAAATTCTTGAAATACTGCGTGAATGAAACGTTGGAACGTCTGTGCAGCGTTGCACAGCCCAAAGGTCATTCGTGTAAACTCGAAGAGTCCAAATGGAGTGCAAATTGCAGTTTTTGGAATGTCCTCAACTTCAATAGGAATCTGGTGATACGCTCTCGTTAGGTCTAACGTTGAAAAGAACTTACAGTTCTGAAGATGATACACGAAATCGTGAATCAACGGAATCGGGTATCGGTCTGGAATCGTACAGGAATTGAGACGGCTGTAATCTCCACAAGGTCTATAGTCACCGTTCTTCTTTTGCACCAGATGCAGTGTTGATGACCAACAGCTATTGGAAGGTCTACAAATACCTTGTTTCAACAGAATGATGATCTGGACGTGCTGTCGATACTGACTTTTACGCCGATGGGGTAAATACTGAATTTCTAACGAGGATACTGTAAATTTGGTGTTTAATGACAGCATGTCTTGTTTAGAGCACTCCATTTTCATTACATTGACAGCTCCATTTGTTTACTGCTGTTTTTTCCCTTGTTTTGTTTTACATTTGCGTTTAGTAAAATAGCACTCTATTGTTGCAAATTTAAAATCCTTTGAATATGCTCTCGTCGCTTTCTTCGATAATAATCTTTTTTATAAAAAATATTATTTATAATGTTTGTTTTTTTTTTCAACGCCTCTTTCATGAAGTAATATTGCATTTAACATATTTTCCCCCATTTTTATCACTATTTTTCCCTAAATGAAAAGTAATTTTGACTGACTCACTTCACTAAAATTTGACATTTGGTACTTTATATTTGATATATGACAGTTGAAATTATCTCAGTAGCAGTGTGAGCACCGTCACATGATTTCAAAATTACGAAATTTCGGCTCAGTCTGAACATGGTATGAGGGTTTTTTCAACGGAAAAGCATCATATCCAAAAAAGAAATATGGTATCTCTTTGTTTCCGATATACATATCATCCCTCCGGAAAATATAGCTTCTCGTGCAAAACAGTTCTTCCCAAGTTCTGGCCAAGAAAACATTGGCATCCCCCTCACACCTGTGAGCACCGATATCAATAGTTATAAATCGGTATGTAGCATCATTTCTTGCCGTAAGAACAATACTATGAAATTCATGTTCAAAAATGAAAGTTTAGTCAACCTGTATGATAAAATAAAACTATTAGCAATTCTGTACTCACTTTGTAATTATAGAAAAGCGTTACAGCATTTCCTGGACACTAAATGGCAAAGTGTTTTCTATCAATTGCTGCAACATAATTTGGAAACTTCCATATTGCATTGAAGTCGTTGGCAATTCTGAAAAATGACGATTTATCTATTGGTGGAAACTCCCTCTCCTACACTGTACAAATCGCACTGAAAACGTCATCTAGAATAATCCCAAAATGCTGTTTGCTTATGCGGTAGATTGGCCATACATGCGTCTTGTAAAGGACCACTCGCCAAATATCTATATAAAATTACATGAACGATTTTTACTGTAATCTATTTATTATAAGCACATACTCCAATAAAATTGCTAGTTTTTCCTTGGGGCTAATTTTGAAATGTGGTCAGTATTTCTTTTTACTGAAATATGTTCTACTACCAACTCAAACAAATCATCAAAAATGGAAAGCTGCATATGCTCTCTTTGAGAACTTTCGGATTGCGAAACATATCTTCGAACTAAAATATATAATAGGAAATTTAATAAAGTTACTAAATTCGAATTGTAATATTTATGTCGGTATTAAAGCCCCCTTTTCACTCCCCTCCTGTAAATATGGATTTACCTAAATCATTGGCGTTATCCTGCTATAACATGCTTCCACAACAAAAAGCACACTTAAACCTGCCGCAGCAGAAATCGCGTCGTCGATTGGATTAATTAAATCCATTATTAATCACTTAAAGTATTTACGAAAACTTCTGAATAATTCGTGATTTTGACAGCACTGTCACTTCGTTTTCTCCATACAAAACTTACCTCAACGTTTTACCAGCAAAAGAATGCTATTTTTTGGACACCGCGTGAAATTTTACCAATACCCAAACTCTATACTAGGAACACCGAAGCAAAAACAAAAACACCCCCAGAGCAACAGGATGTGCCTACTAATTATTTTTCTGATAATTGAACTGTGTCATCACGCAATCACAATTTATATGAAGAATTCAGAAAAATTATTAAAATAAACTATTTGGTAACAGCTTTGAAAAATAAAAAAGGTAAATATCATAATAAATAAAAATAAAAAAATTTAAAAAAAAAGATATAATTACCTGACAGCTTAACAGAGAAAAGTAATACTTTTTGCAATTTTTTCAGTAAAGAAATTACAGAAATTTTAATCCGAGCATTAAACTGTTAATATTTTGTTTTGTTCTTTATTGCTGAAATTAATATAAATACGAAATATAAAATAAATTAATATAAATCATTTTTTGTGCAATCGTATGATACTGTAACGCTCAAAATGGTTCATAGCCGTCATATCTTGTTACTGTCAGAATACCATGGTTGAAAATAACAGATTTCATCATGTGTGTGTGTGTGTAGCAAATAATAAAGATTCACTTATTACCAACTTAATGGAACTATTGTGATTCAATCCCTACAACAGTCAAAAATAATCGAGTTATTTTTATCATCCGAAGCAAACCAATTTAATCGCGGAGTTTATTCCTTTTATGAATGAACCTCCTTTGTCCCATTTTCATGTTGCACAGCGCAAATTCCAGCAAAGGAAAATGGCATCGAACGTAAATCCCTTTAAGCTGTGGAATTTGCGAAAGCTTTTCAAGAAAATCATAATACTTGAAGAGAATTTTTTGGTCATTTTATGTTATTGTTGGCTATGCATTATCATTGGCAAAACAAAAATTCGATCCTTGGAGCATTGGCTAGTCAGATTTCCTGTATGGCAAATACAAAAAAAAATATTAAAAATAGATTGAGATTCCCCACTGATAGAATGGGAGCGATATTTTATGCGAAAGTAAAGGACGTCGACTTTAAGTTCATTTTTGTTACATCTTGCAGCAAGCTTATGCAAATCGCTTTGGTGATTCAATTTCCTGTCTCAAAAGGACTTTTCTCGTACCAAGAGGGGTATATACATACATTGAATTATCTTCTGCTGTCAAATATCTGGAAAATGTTAATCTCCTTTGAAGTATCTGTATATTCCTGTTTTATAATATATTAAGCCGTTACGACATTAACAAGTCGGTTTTTCTCAAAAGACACGATATTAGTTAGAACTCGTAAAGTACGTTAGATTTCTTGTGCTATCCTATTCAATCTCTAGGCTAGTTAAGCATGGAGAACACTCATCGATTCGTTTTTTTTTTTTTTTATTTGTAAAATCCAATTTGTATTGGAAAATTTTCGTAGAAAACAAAATGCAATTAACTCCTTCGAACTTCATTCACGATTTTATTGTAGGATTTAACTTACATCCGTGACTTTATACCAGCATGTCGCATGTGCAGCAAAGAGATTGTAAAATTTATAATTGGATGAAAAGCAATTTAGTTGCTTTATTCAACTACACTTGTAGTGCTAGATTTTTCTGTAAAAAGTTGTGCAGTAAACTAAATTCTATTTTAAGCAGTTTTCTTAAGTTCTTAGTGGATCTTCTGTGTATGGAAACCTAATTTCGGTTGAACCAAAAAAATATATAACCCTGGAAAACTCATATCCCGAGTTAAAAATTACATTAAAAAATAATTTTTTTACTGATGTCACTACCCAACTTTTCTAGGTCATCAGAACACAAGCACGATAGCAACCTCTAAAAGCGCGCATGGGAATTCTCAAGATAATTTTCCTAAGAATAAAATTAATGATGTAGTAAATTTTTGAGGAGAAAGTTCTTTTGGTGTCATCCATGAATAGTGCAAAAAATAATTCTAAGAAATATTTTCAAGTAAATTTTAAAGAAAAATAAATTATTTTAGCACATGACATGAACACTCCTCATCTCTGTAGGAAGAAAAAAAGAGAAATTTGTGTTGACAAAACACACCCCCCTTCTAATTATCGCTGAAACTAAAAAAATATTTGCCATTAGGATGCTACTTGTTGAGTAATTCAATAAAATGTTGTAGCAATGTGTAAAATGAGTGTTGCATGATTATAGACCGTCCTTTCGGCTTTAGATGATTTATTCAGATGACAAAATATTTAGCTTTAATGATTCAGATGGTCTGTGCGGATACTATAGGGATCTGTGGAAAGAGACCCGGGATTTTCAAATAAGAAATTGTTGGGACAGGTTTTGGATGGTACGGGCAGGTCATGGATTCGTAAAATTGGCCTACTCTTGCTATCGTTGCAGTACCGGGAGGTCCTCAGACAAATTCTCCTTCCGTATCTTGCGCACAATCCAGGTGATCATTTAATTTATTAATAGGATAACGGCACGATCCTCATAAAGCTGGTTCGTGGAACATAATATCAACCTCCTCGACTGGCCAACACTTAACGCAAACTCTATGTGAGATGGTTAGTTCGAACAGTTTATAAAGATGCCAAGCAAGTAAACACCATCAGTGAGTTTAAAGATGGCGTTGAAGCTGTTTGGCTAACATTGACTTCACAATGTTTAGGCCCTATACGTGGAGTCAATGCCACAAAGACTTCCGCACATCGTGGCGAACAATGGTTGAGCTACTGATTTTTAATAAAATTTATTTATTTATTTTTATGCAGTATCATTATTGTTAAATTACATAAAGTTATGTTGTTATTTTGCACATTCTCACAGTTTTTTAACGAATTACTCCACAAGTCCAGTGCTAACAGAAATCTTTTCTTATAAATAATTATTTTTAATAAACTTTTAACTTCTGTGCACGGTGAATAAGTTTTAAAAAAACTGCCTAAAAGTGGGCCTGCAATCTTCCAGTGCAATCACCAACAGCTGAAGAATCAAGGTGTCTCTTTCTCAAAATACTCTTTGGAATGCTCGCAAGTGGGACTTAATCCAGCTATCTCAAATTTTTATTTATTCCGGACTGGAATCGAACCTACACTTTTAGAATCGGTCAATGATGGAGAATTGAAGAATTTTAAGAATTTTTATTTTTAACGATTCCAAATCAAATTATAAATACAAGAAGAAAAAACAACCGTCTCATCCGGGGTTTGAAACCGGGACCTTTCGCTTGCCGGGCGACTGCTCTTACCACTGAGCTAACGAGACAGATGATTTCAAACCCCGGATGAGATGGTTGTTTTTTCTTCTTGTATTTATAATTTGATTTGGAATCGTTAAAAGTAAAAATTCTTAAAATTCTTCAATTCTCCATTATTGACCGATTCTAAAAGTGTAGGTTCGATTCCAGTCCGGAAAAATAAAAATTGAATTTACAATTTATTTGTGCGCTTTCATCGTTACTGGTTAATGCCAGCTGAAAGCAACGTGGCTTAGTAGGCTAATTACAAATTGATAATTGCAAGAGGGAAAATCATCTGTCTCGTTAGCTCAGTGGTAAGAGCAGTCGCCCGGCAAGCGGAAGGTCCCGGTTTCAAACCCCGGATGAGACGGTTGTTTTTTCTTCTTGTATTTATAATTTGATTTGGAATCGTTAAAAATAAAAATTCTTAAAATTCTTCAATTCTCTATCTCAAATTTATTATTGCACTCGCTTGCTTAGAGATAGTAAAAATAGACCAACTACTGAACTAAATGTCGACCTCGAGCGATATCGATGTGCAATAACGGAGAACCACTGACATGTAAACATGGACTGCTGGATTTTCTATTTAATTTGGGTCAACTTTTGTTGACAGCGGCACAGTATATTCATACAGTAGAACAATTTACAAACTACTAGAAAGCGAATTTTAGAATTTTAATTAAAAAACGAACTCCAAAATTTCTCCCATAAGAGGGAACTATTAAGTATGATACGGAAGTAAATGGGCGAACAGTAAGACACAGTCGGATTTTCTATCTGTACTTGTTTTGTAATCTACGCTCTAATGACATTATCATGTTGGTCAATTTCCCGTTCAGGCGCGCTATAATACTTAAATTCCAAAAATCAAATCATAAAATTGATTTCCTAAAAATCCCTCAGAGATGTAGATATCAATAAACTGACGCTAATTATAAGTAGAAAAAAAACACATTGAAAAATGATAACAAATACAAATAAGTAACTTGAAAAAAATAAAACGTCATACTATAATTAAAATCATGAAATTAATTTAAATAACCTAATTAAACCTGTTGTCCAATTGAACTCACTGACTGAGATTCCCGGCATAACCAAAACATGCTTTAGTTTAAAATACGGGGAAATTTGTTAAAACTTCTGCGCATCAAAATAAAAAACAAAACAAAAAAGCCGAGGATACGGATACGGAGAGACGAGTTTCCGGCCTGTTAGAGGCGGTTGTTGTTTTTTTTTTTTAAGGAAGAGTAGCAAACGACATAGAGCGGAAAACATCCAGAATCAACGATTTTATCTTAAAAAAAAAAAAAAAAAGACGTCAAAGAAGCACAACAAGGTCAGCGTAGAGATTCTGGGACCTTTCGTCAAGAATTTTCGATAATACTGTAGGGAACTGTAGGGAAAATATCTCCTGAACCAGGAGATACATAGTACAGTCAAGTATCCTATAGAACAGTGCTTTTATAATGCGATTTCCACTTAACACGTAGCAGAAATTGCGACAGCACTCCTATAATGCGGTCTCCTTATAATCAGTGATGCCAGGCCGGCATTTTCACTCCTATAACGCGGTCTCCTTATAATCAGTGATGCCAGGCCGGCATTTTTCATACCGTTTCAGCACATTTCTCCCACGATTAGCACAATTTTAAAAACAAATTATGCCGTAATTTTTTTCGCATATTTAATTATAAATGGAATAATTTCAGCGCATTTTCTTTCTCATGTTGGTTTTTTTATACGTCCCATTAATGCAGTGAGATTCTTGAGAAATTAACATTTTCATATTGATTTTATTTTTTCCCGGACGGGAATCGAACCTACACTTGTTAGAATCAGTCAATGATGGATAAAGAAGAATTTTAAGAACTTTTATTTTTAACGATTCTAAATCAAATTAATAAATACAAGAAGAAAAAACAACCGCCTCGTCCGGGGTTTGAAACCGGGACCTTCCGCTTGCCGGGTGACTGCTCTTACCACTGAGCTAACGAGACAGATGATTTTCCTTCTTGCATTTATCGATTTGTTACTAGCCTACTAAGCCACGATTTGCTGGAAAAAATAAATAAAAATTGAATTTACAATTTATTTGTGCGCTTTCATCGTTACTGGCTAACGCCAGCTGAAAGCAAATCGTGGCTTAGTAGGCTAGTAACAAATTGATAAATGTAAGAGGGAAAATCAACTGTCTCTTGTATTTATTAATTTGATTAGAATCGTTAAAAATAAAAGTTCTTAAAATTCTTCTTTATTCATCATTTTCATATTGCATAACCTTAAAGTTCGATTTCTACATAAGCTAACCATTAAGAATAGATATGTTGAAATGTAAAATTCAATTGTGTTGTACACCGGGTAGAATGGAATTTTAATTTCAATCAAAAAGAGAATTACAGAGAATATTGTCGTTTTTAAAATTTGTGTAAAACTGATTATTGAAAGAAAATCTCTTACCTCTACTTCGATATCTCTATAATCATTTATAATCCAGGTGTCTCGATAAAAATCAGAGTTTGAATAAATCACCAGAAATTAGTGATAGTGAGCTGCAGAACAGTTTGCCAAACCATGGCGTTAAATATATTAATGCTATAATCGTGGATTCGAATTTCGAAACTAAAAAGTAGGTTGTATATGTTCAAAATTACAATTTACAAATTGTGAAATCTGAAGCAACTGAGCCTAAATCCAAGACCCTGGGAAAATTAAACCAAAAATATGTAAATTGATAGGATACAGGTCCTAAAAAACCCTATCTGCCGTAGGAAATTCGAGCAATTAGAATAACAAAGTATATTTGATTTTGGTTTAATAGAAGTCTACTACATTATACCTTTTTACCTTCTAGTCTTTCACGAAATTTTGTGAATTCCGAAAGCATTTCCACGTCATATTAAAGCTTTTATATAAAAAAGTAAACATTTTTAAGAGTCACAAACAAAAGAAACCTTAACGTAACGAGTTTACTAACGAAATACTTTGCATATAAATAATATTACATACACAATACGAATATTTATATAAATATATATATATATATTTTTTTTAAAAAATATTTAATCACGTAAAAAGGCTAGAATTGATCTAAGACCAATTCTTATGATACGCTAGATTAATGCCCGTGTGTTATTTCGTATGATGTACGCGCTTTATTGTTGAAGTGGTCCTTCGCATATATTTCCAGAATATTTTGTCAGACAGTAAAAGTTAATGTAACTAGTTTCATAGGATTTTATAATCTGAAGAACTTTTCAGTACAACAGAAATATGTTGGACTGCTTGTTTTTACAGTATACGTAAAAAACATAAATTTGTATATGGCAACACTAACAAGGAGTAGCCCGATTTAGCCCATTTTTTAAATTATACCATATTTACAATTTCTATAGAAATTCCTTGTACAAAATTTAAGCACTCTACATTGACACGTTCTCAGGCAGTGTCGAAATAAATAGTGAAAGACGAAATTTTTGTATGACAACCGCACGAAGGAGTTGCCCTATTTGTCTCTTTTTCGAACTTACTATTTTTTCAAGTACGTGTTCAAAATTTCAGCTCTCTAAATACACGCGTTCTCGAGTGCTCGGATGCACAGACGGACGGACGGACGGATGAACAGACGGATATACAAAAAGCAAGACAACTTTTAATATTATTCGTGGGTGTCCAATCCATTTTGCTCTACCATCATTATTTCTGTGCGTTACAAACGAAATGGCGAACTTAGTACATATATCCTATAGATTTCGTCTGGGGTATAAGAAGATCGCGATTCGCCCAAAGTTTCTGTCGCCAATGTTGAATTCTAACTTGGGGGTTACACGAGATAGTACAGCTTTCATGCAACTTGCACTATACTTCTTGCACGTGGTAATCCCTACTGTCATGCAGGCAGCTCAGCTTTGAGCGAACTTGCATGATGAAAACTGATGGCAGTTGAGGTCATAGTAATCTGACATTATACAATTTTCAAAATGGCGGAAAAAAATGCTTGAAAGAAATTGATAAATTTATACTAAGAAAATGATATTTTCTGGGATAATTTGCATTACATCATTTACCACCGCCTTCCTCTTTATTATTTCTTGGGTTTTTATCATTCTGCTAAGTCCTTATTGCTATAATTTTCCAAAATATACAAGACTTTACGTCTCGATGCCATTTTCTAAAATGAACTTGCATGTAAGATGATAAGCCATCAAGCGCACTGCCTTCTGCTGTCAAATTTAAAATCACGTTGGAAGAGAGGCTGATGCAAGCTTTACTATAAATCTGTTCGCGTACTTCTCGTGCAAAAACTTGTTATGGTCGTAGCATATTGCATATAGCAATATGTCACCACGGACTGAAGCGTGTAGGCCCGGCTTGTTGTCGACTACAGCATGAAACCAAAACGCGCCCCGACCGAGAGAAATGCTTCCTCAAGCTCGGTGTCATGTGCAGTGACAGAAGAAAAAGAAGAAGACTTTTTCCGGCGGTCATTTTTCTTGTCTTTGGGAAGAGTCTGGCTTGTGAAAAATGTGTGAAATGTGGAGACAAAAATTGTCCTAAATTTTTTTAAATAAAAAATTAAATGAATCGGGAAAAGTAACTAACTAAAAACCATATTGAGGTGACCAGTAGAAACCAGCGAAATTAAATAAAACGAGAAAAAGTAAAACAACTAAATTCGACAATATCCCAGTGGATAAGGAAAATAGACGGCGTGGGCGGTTTGTTTAAGGCGCCTAAGGAGATCGAGGCAATTCCATGAAACCAGCGCTAATTGTGAAGGAAATGAAAGAACCGAAAAGTAAAAGATAGGGCAACTGTGGAGCGACAGCAGGGATAAGGTCAGAGAATTCTTTTTCTAGGTTAGAATTGCATTTTGTCCAGCTAGGGCACGTTGTGCCCAGTACCCAGCTTATACAATTACGAAAATAAGGAGAATCCGACCCCTCCTAGTCCATTAACAAAACAAAAAAAAAACAAAAATTTAGCATACATATTGTCGTTTACTGCTTATCATTCGAATAGTCTGGCTGAAATCACTGAAGCATATTGATGATAAAGTCAGGGCACGTAAACTTCCACTACCGTCATTGACAGCGGAAAGCCTAAGGACTTCGAGTTTATTGCAAATCATAAAGTTTCATTCCACTTTGAATTCTGACTGGAACACTGCAAGGAGGCAGTCACCTGGTGCACTAATCATTATTAATACATAGACGGGAATTTGTTTGAACCAACGTCTGCAGGTGGGTGCATATCGCTGCTCCGTTTAACCGAGGTCAGACTCTAGAGATGATTAAGCGACTCATCAAGGATTTAATACAAAGGGTTGTTATGGTTAGTTCGTCCAATATAGCCAAATTCCAGCACAAGTTCTTTTTGGTTTTCACTAGTATGTAGGCTTTTGACCGTAAGATTTCATTAATACAGTATGGTACATATATACTTAGCTGGACATTAGGTTTTGGATACTTGAATTTTGCATGCACATATATATATATTTACGCTGAATTCTGTGCACATATGTATACATAACATTACCTGATATAAGATTTTTTTTTTTATATTCGAATTTTGCTGGTACATATATATATTTACGTTAATTTTTTTGCACCTATATATGTACTTACCTGACATAAGATTTTGATACTTGAATTTTGCATGCACATATATATATATTTACGCTGAATTCTGTGCACCTATGTATACATAACATTACCTGATATAAGATTTTTTTATATTCGAATTTTGCTGGTACATATATATATTTACGTTAATTTTTTTGCACCTATATATGTACTTACCTGACATAAGATTTTGATACTTGAATTTTGCTCATATATATTATATACTTACCTGACATAAACTTTAATATTTGAATTTTTGCTCACCTATATTCACTGTAACATAGGACTCTTTTAGTCGAATTTTGCCAATGTCAGGTGCGATAGCTCGGACCCAATACTATCCTTGAGTCAAGGCACCCAGGGCAACGATCCCGGAAAACTTGTACTATTTATTTCTTCCATACAGGCATTCACAGCGGCTGAAGCGCTTCAATCGTTGGAGAAGGAGTACTGTAAGTACGTTTGAATTTTAAGTATAGCTCGAGTTATCTGAGAAAAAAAGACAGGAAGATTTTCACTTTCTTTAAATCGACCCTGAGTCCCAATTCAAGTATGGGGTGGGTTTGAAATGATCGCCAAGCACATTTAATTAGATATAATTGTGTAACAATAGAGAGATGTACCTTTCAAGTACCTTTAAGTACCTATAGGCCTATCTAATAAGTGCTACGGGGGTGAAATTAAGAAAAATTTTTTAAAGAAAGGAATAAATGTAAATTTTGATTATAACGTAATGAAGTCTTAAAGTTTATCATTTCTTCCCTCACATTTACTGGAGCCCTCTAACATGAAGGTCGCATAGGTCCGCTCTAATTTCGTCTACAGGTCAGCCAAAGGGACTTGGAAATAGTGCCCCCCAAGTCAAAGGGAGGATGGGGCAAGGCCAAGAAGGCATAACATCTGCGCCTTCAATTCAGCAGTAAGCAGGTAAGTGACGTAAAGGTCCCTTCAGGACCGAGTGTGTGCCGTTTTTTTGTAGTGCAGGCACGAAAATTTTTTTGTCTATGGATGATGACATGCGGCAGGTATTTCGGGAACTCCCCCACACTCTCCGCCATCCTTAGCCGAGGTGCTAGCGTGCCGCCCTGTGCTATCGCTGTCATCAGGCGATCTGTCAGCTCATGCTGGCAGTTTGGACTTAACGTCCTGGTCAAGTCGCCTTCAACATACTTCCATAACAAAATGGCGCCCAACGTGGGGCCACCTCAGTTAGACTTCGGTGGTCTAAATATAAATTTTACTGGGGACTGAGACTTTGAGAGAGATGATCATCTGGTATCTGCCAGTTGATTGACCTCAAGTCTCACATCCAGTAGAAGATATAGGTGGACCTGAGTCTAATTGGTTTTGTGAAAATTTTTTTTGTAAAGTAACGTAATATTTTGAAAGTTTTATTGGAAGTCTTTGATATTTTGAATTTTTGGATTAAAGTAAAGTAACGTTTTTTGAATTTAATGAAAGTTTTTTGGAAGTTGAAATCCGGCTTTAGGTTTGACTTCGGTCAAGCCTCAAGCCTGAACAGTTGTTGAATTTTTTTTGAAAGTTTTTTGAAATGTTTTTGGATGATCTTTCCCGCTGGCCTTCTGCCATGGAAATGGTAGGTGGCCTCACGAAATCTTTCGTTTGAGCTCTTGTGGGGACATGTCTCTGTTGGCCAACTGGCTGGACAGAGTTATGAATCTGCGAGACAGCTTCTTGGCTTCCAGCTAATTAGTTGACCAGACTCATGACTCTGCCCGGCTAGCGAACTAGCTGGACACGACGATTCGGTGAGGAGAAGAGAACGAGTTCTCGGAGGATGGGATTGATGCTGGAGATCTTCAGTGATCAGGAGTTGGCATACTGCTAACTGCCTGGCTGAAGAATCTCTGGCAGCATTCTCAGCCTTTGATACCTCCGACTTTACTCTTCCCAGATTTCTGCAAGAGCTCCGACTTTTTCAATGCACACACTCACGTCACTTGCTTATATCTGTATTATGACCTTGGAAGAGAGAGAGCGACCTGACCTCTTATGTGGGAGTTAGCTTCGGGAGGTGAGGGAGAAATTGTCTGATCTTTGGAAATTGTTGAAACGTTTGACCTGTCTTTGCGATTTTTTTTGGATTCTTCGTAGTTTGCAGAATTTATGAGAATTTAGTCGACGAAGTTATTGACGCTTCCTGACATCGGTTTTTGTTCTGGGGATTCAATCCTCATATTATCTCGATTTAAGAAGCTTAAATTAACTCTTCGAGTCCTTGTTTTGCAAAATTTATTTTTAAAAAAAAAAAAAAATTTCTTCGGACGCTTGGGAAGATATTTCCTTGGATCATAGTATCTCATCCCAACTTTCAAATTTAGTAGCTCGTTAGCTTCGATCCTGTTTGAGCCTGTGATCTCGATTTTTGACCTTTTTTTTTATTTCTCTGATATTCTTCTTCGAACCTTTGGTTTGCAAAACGTTTTCAATTTTGACTCACTATGGGTACAGTGAGAACGCCACCACCTGCGACAAACGGTATGTCAATGCTACCTGAACCATGCTCCATCTGTCGTGATGCAAGCTGGTCAGTCGAAAGGAAGCCTGTAATAACCAAATGTGAACACATTTTTCACCAGGCATGCCTGCAGCATTGGATAGGTGAACATGCTAGTTGTCCTAACTGTCGGTGCCATATTACACAACAAGACTTTATCGAATATACAGGTGCAATCCCAAAGAGACCGAAGAAGGTGAAGCCTGTGAAGTCTACTAAGCACGATGTGCCGAGCTTCAATCTGCCTACTTTCGACCTACCACCACCTAATAGACGCTCTTTGTCTCCAGGAATGTTCAATTTGCATTCCCGGACGTTCACTAATCCCAACTCACGGCAAGACAGTCCATTACCACCAGCCCAAGGCCACACCTCAGCTGCTACGGATGCGTTGCTGGCAGGCCTGCGCATTCAAATGAAAGACTTGGTACGTGAAGGTCTCGAACACAGCCTCAGTACATTACGGTCTGAGTTAGTAGATAGTGTCCGTCAGCAAGTAGCAGCCATGGTGCCACCAATAGATTTTTCACGTCCACCCCCGTCTATGGGTAATCCAAGAACGTCGAACGATTTTCCCAATACAAGGAGACAATCATTCCATAGACCGCCTTCAGCCTTTGGTCAGCCTATGCCAAACCTCGCTCCACCTCAACCAACACCGCCTATTCGTGTTCCTGCACATGTAGGACAGCGACGATCCGGAAGTCCCATCCGTAGATGGAACCTGACGTACAATGGAAATAACGCAGAGCTCCCGGTAGACGAATTCATTTTTAGAGTCGAAGCGCTCACGCACTCCGCTCTGGAAGGAGATTTCGATCTGCTGGTAAGGAACATGCTTACGTTATTAACAGGACCAGCTAAAGATTGGTACTGGTCAATATTGAGGAATAACCCTTTCCCAACTTGGGAATTCATCAAAATGGGATTGTCCATGGAATGGGGAGTGCCCAAGGATGATTTAAAAATACGATTACAGCTGATGTCTCGAAAGCAAAAACCTGGCGAAATATTCGCTATGTATCACCACCATTTAGTATTGCTGCGTGACCAGCTACAGACCGCCATGCCAGACCAAGAGTTTCTAGAGATTGTTAAATCCAATTTGTTGCCTGAGATCCAGGAAAAAATATGTTTGCACCCCACTTATACTATAGGACAGCTGAGATCGCTGGTTACTCGTATCCAAGCTACGCAGACACGCATTGCTACAGCTGGTAGTTGGAATCCGTACCGGAACCAACGAGTGCACGCAGTTGACAATTTTCAGAACTTGGACCCTGAACTGGCAGCAGCGACAGGCAGTGACCACGGCCTAGGTGAGCTATCGAGTATTTCAAACAAAAATGCTATTGTCTGCTGGAATTGTGATCAGTCTGGTCATTATTATCAAGATTGTAGACAGACGAGTCGAGTTGTGTTCTGCTATGGATGCGGACGCAAGAATGTTTTCAAGCCTGATTGCCGCTACTGCAGACAGAAAAACGAGAGACGGGTCGGGAATACCAACACCTCTTCCCGACCAGCGTCAACGTCGCAAGCAGCAACTGTAACGAACAAGGAGGAAAGCCCGCTCCATTAGTAGACACTCGTGATAACTCCCTAACGTGTCCTCTGATATCATTCAGTGACTCTGGTGATATCAGAAAAGCACCGGATTGTACAATTACTTCACTGGAAGAGGCGGAGAACTTGATGGATTTCTCTGCAGATCTTCAAGCTCCCATTTCCACTTCTGGGGAGCCCATGACAATACTAGACACTTCCTTAGAAGAGTCTTTACTCTTCGATGTCCCGTTGACACCTATAGCACGTGTAGCTGACAAGGTTACTGAGCAGGAGATTTGGCCTCCTGCCATTTCTATCTTAAAACGGCCACCAAGCTCTGATATGACGAGTGGGCGTGAGCCAGTTTTACATCCGCTGACGCCGTATCATACGCGTCTGCAGAGATACAGAGCAGCAAGAGACCGAATTTTCTCCTCAGTAGCAGAGTTAGCTGAGATTATGTTTCCCGACCGGGATATGAGACCGAAAAGGAAAAGATCAACCGTTCGTTGGCGAGAATACTGTCGACGAATGAAACTGGAAAGGAAAAAACTAGCACAGATTTCCGTGTCGATGCCAGACGACATTCGACCGTACGCAGAAGTAAAGCTGCTCGGGCGAACTGAGACTGGATTACTTGATAGTGGTGCCACTGTCAGTATTCTAGGCCAGGGAGCTCTCGAGAAGCTTGCTGAAGCAGAGGTTGAATGGAAGAAGTATCGGACACAGGTCCAAGTAGCTAATGGTGCCATGACGACTGTTCATGGTCATGTGAACTTGGACGTCACTTTCCGTGATAAGACCCAAAACGTGCGTTTTTACGTGGTTCCTGGGCTCACACAGGCACTATATCTGGGAATAGACTTCTGGCGCCTCTTTGGGTTAGCTCCGGATGTCCTAGGTATAGTCGCAGAAGTGAATCCAAGTGGGATAGCTACCTCTGACACCGATGGGCATATCCTTTCTAGTTTAGAACACCAACGCTTAGAGAGCACAAAACAGCTTTTCCCCTCTTTCGCCTCTTTAGGCCTGGGAAAAACATCATGGGTCACTCACAAGATTGATACGAATGACGCCGCCCCGATAAAACAGCGCTTTTATCCGATTTCCCCGGCAGTGCAAAGTTTGATGGATGCAGAATTAGAGCGAATGCTGTCACTGGGTGTGATAGAGGAGAGCCAGAGTCCTTGGAGCTCTCCAGTTGTTCTGGTAAGGAAGCCTGGAAAGGTCCGGCTTTGTTTTGACGCCAGGAAGGTCAACTCGGTTACAAAGAAGGACGCCTATCCGCTACCGCAGATAGACGCACTTCTGAGTCGACTTCCTCCGGCAAACTACATAACGAGCCTGGACCTGAAAGATGCATTCTGGCAGATCCCACTGGACACTGATTCCAGAGAGAAGACCGCTTTCACAGTACCTGGTCACCCTCTCTATCAGTACACAGTGATGCCATTCGGCCTATGCAACGCTCCCCAAACGATGTGCCGCCTCATGGATAAAGTCATTCCTTTCGATCTTCGTGAGAACGTTCTCGTCTATTTAGACGATTTATTAATTCTATCATCTGACTTTGACACTCATCTCATGCTGCTAGCCAGGGTAGCGGATTGTTTGAGGAAAGCTGGCCTTACTATAAACGTCGAGAAGAGCAAGTTTTGTATCAAGGAGACTAAATACCTGGGATTCATTGTAGGAAGGGGAGGTATGAGAACTGACCCTGACAAAATATCAGCCATAGTTGACTATCCGTCACCTAAAACTGTTCGGCAAGCCCGACGCCTACTAGGTATGGCAGGATGGTACAGACGGTTTATTCCGAACTATGCTGATTTGACTGCATCCATTACAGACACTTTGAAAAACCCGAGTCAGTTCAAATGGACATCTGAAGCCCAGACGTCTCTTGATCTACTCAAACAAAAACTTACTTCTGCTCCGTTGCTAGTGAGTCCAGACTTCACCAAACCGTTCGTCATCCAGTGCGATGCGAGCCAACAAGGTATTGGAGGAGTGTTGCTTCAGCTAGATGACGATGGCCACGAGAAGCCAATAGCCTACGTCTCGAAAAAGTTGAACTCCGCTCAACGAAATTACACCGTCACAGAGCAAGAATGCCTAGCTGCAGTCTTGAGCGTACAGAAGTTCCGGCCCTTCATAGAGCTTATGCCGTTCAAGATAGTGACGGATCACGCGAGCTTGAAATGGCTGATGTCTCAAAAGGACCTCAGCGGAAGACTTGCTCGGTGGAGTTTGAAGCTTCAGGGCTTCGACTTCACTATTGAACACAGGAAAGGAAGCCTGAACGTAGTCCCTGATGCGCTGTCACGCATTCATTGTGACAGCATGAACACAAACGAAGATCCTGGCCCGGAAGTTGACCTTAGTTCGCCATATTTCAATTCGTTGGAATATGAAGAACTGAGGCATAAGGTTAAAACGACTTCTGGCAAACTACCAGATCTTTGCGTCAGGGATGGCTTCGTTTATATTCGGACTGTTCCGAGAACAGGCGATCCGATCCAGGAGGAAGAAGCGTGGAAGCTTTGGATTCCACGTGGGCTTGTCACCGACGTCATTTCGAGAGCGCATGATCCGCCGCTAGCTTCACACGGAGGAATAGGGAAAACCCTAGAACGTCTGCGAAGACATCTGTACTGGCCACGAATGACAGTTGATGTCAGAAATTACGTAGCCGCCTGTGACGTGTGTAAAGAAACGAAGGCTCCTAATACTATTTTGCGACCACCGATGAAAGTCCAGTCTGTGATAGAACGACCATGGCAAAAGCTGTACGTCGATTTCTTAGGTCCATATCCTCGGTCAGTTAAAGGAAACGTCTGCATTCTGATAGTTCTTGACCACTTTTCTAAATTCCCACTTCTCAAACCTATGAGAAAAGCGTCTACGCTCAATGTATGCCAATTCATTGAGACTGAAGTGTTTCACGTGTTCGGAGTTCCGGAGACCATAGTCTCTGACAATGGAGTCCAGTTTTGCTCGGCTCAGTTCGCCAGACTACTGGAAAAGTATGGGGTAAAGCATATGCGAACGGCAGTTTACTCGCCGCAAGCAAACGCCTCAGAGCGAGTAAACCGGTCTCTGTTGTCAGGGATTAGGGCCTATATCCAGAAGGAACACACCAGATGGGATGAGAAACTGAGCCAAATAGCTAGTTCCCTCCGGAGCTCTTTCCATCAAGCTACTGGTTTCTCTCCCTATCGAACACTCTTCGGTCAACAAATGATAGAACATGGCAGCTCCTATTCCATCTTGAGGAGCATTGGAACTCTTAATGAGCCACTGAGAGTAGACGCAGAAGATAAAATGAGATTGATCCGTGCGAGAGTGCAGGAAAATTTACAACACGCATTCGAACAGGGTTCAAAAGCCTACAATCTCAGGGCAAAACCCGTCGAGTTCAAAGTTGGTCAGGAGGTATTTAGAAGGACTTTTGCCCAAAGCAATTTCCAACAGCAGACTAGTGCTAAACTGGGACGAAAATTTGTTAAATGTCGGGTTAGAGCCAAGAAAGGAAACTCACTATACGAACTTGAAGATCTGCGGGGAAAACTGTTAGGTGTCTATCACGCTAAAGACATCAAGCAGTGATCATCAGTATGAAAACATCGTCGATACTTATTGTCGTTTATTCCTGGTAGCCCTAAGAAGGCATCCAGCCAGCTTAACTGGTAAACTATAGGATATCACGAAGCCCTCCTATTGCCCCGTCAATGGTGGGTGATATACCTGTTGAAAGTCAATCTCATTATAGCACCCCTATCGCTTGTGAGTAGATAACCTTTTATAGTCCCTTCCGGATCGGCCTCATTAGGAGGAAAATTTTTCCTTGTCTGTCCAGCTGCAACATTTCGTTAATCGTCGGACATAGTAGTACTAGATCTATACCTGGTAGCCCTAAGAAGGCATCCAGCCAGCTTAACTGGTAAACTATAGGATATCACGAAGCCCTCCTATTGCCCCGTCAATGGTGGGTGATATACCTGTTGGAATCCATTCCCATATTCGGCTGTCAACATGTCACTACTTCGACGACGCCTTGGAGACACACCCTTGAACAATCGCAGCCTGAGATCAGGGTGAGAGGTTGCGCCGGGAAAGCTTAGCGATCAGTTCTTTAGGTTACTGATCGCGGGACTTCCTCAGCATCTCGGTGAAGGAAGGCAGAGAGGCATCGACCGGCTGGATTTTTTGGGTTACCAGCTTGTCGATGTAGCTTTGGCTTCCCCACACGGAGAAGGATGTCGAAGTCTGATCGAAGACTGACGAGACTTCAAGGATGTGTCCTCGACGTGTCATCGGAAGTAGAGTCTGAGGATGAGGAAAGCATAGGGTCGTGGGACGTGACACACATTGAGCGCCCGCAGTGATGAGGCCTATGTGTAAGACCGGCTAGCTCAGTCGACCATTTTTCAGCGTCGTCTGAACCACGGGTGGCGCAGACCACTCTGCCCTGTTATGGTCGTAGCATATTGCATATAGCAATATGTCACCACGGACTGAAGCGTGTAGGCCCGGCTTGTTGTCGACTACAGCATGAAACCAAAACGCGCCCCGACCGAGAGAAATGCTTCCTCAAGCTCGGTGTCATGTGCAGTGACAGAAGAAAAAGAAGAAGACTTTTTCCGGCGGTCATTTTTCTTGTCTTTGGGAAGAGTCTGGCTTGTGAAAAATGTGTGAAATGTGGAGACAAAAATTGTCCTAAATTTTTTTAAATAAAAAATTAAATGAATCGGGAAAAGTAACTAACTAAATTCGACAATATCCCAGTGGATAAGGAAAATAGACGGCGTGGGCGGTTTGTTTAAGGCGCCTAAGGAGATCGAGGCAATTCCATGAAACCAGCGCTAATTGTGAAGGAAATGAAAGAACCGAAAAGTAAAAGATAGGGCAACTGTGGAGCGACAGCAGGGATAAGGTCAGAGAATTCTTTTTCTAGGTTAGAATTGCATTTTGTCCAGCTAGGGCACGTTGTGCCCAGTACCCAGCTTATACAATTACGAAAATAAGGAGAATCCGACCCCTCCTAGTCCATTAACAAAACAAAAAAAAAACAAAAATTTAGCATACATATTGTCGTTTACTGCTTATCATTCGAATAGTCTGGCTGAAATCACTGAAGCATATTGATGATAAAGTCAGGGCACGTAAACTTCCACTACCGTCATTGACAGCGGAAAGCCTAAGGACTTCGAGTTTATTGCAAATCATAAAGTTTCATTCCACTTTGAATTCTGACTGGAACACTGCAAGGAGGCAGTCACCTGGTGCACTAATCATTATTAATACATAGACGGGAATTTGTTTGAACCAACGTCTGCAGGTGGGTGCATATCGCTGCTCCGTTTAACCGAGGTCAGACTCTAGAGATGATTAAGCGACTCATCAAGGATTTAATACAAAGGGTTGTTATGGTTAGTTCGTCCAATATAGCCAAATTCCAGCACAAGTTCTTTTTGGTTTTCACTAGTATGTAGGCTTTTGACCGTAAGATTTCATTAATACAGTATGGTACATATATACTTAGCTGGACATTAGGTTTTGGATACTTGAATTTTGCATGCACATATATATATATTTACGCTGAATTCTGTGCACATATGTATACATAACATTACCTGATATAAGATTTTTTTTTTTATATTCGAATTTTGCTGGTACATATATATATTTACGTTAATTTTTTTGCACCTATATATGTACTTACCTGACATAAGATTTTGATACTTGAATTTTGCATGCACATATATATATATTTACGCTGAATTCTGTGCACCTATGTATACATAACATTACCTGATATAAGATTTTTTTATATTCGAATTTTGCTGGTACATATATATATTTACGTTAATTTTTTTGCACCTATATATGTACTTACCTGACATAAGATTTTGATACTTGAATTTTGCTCATATATATTATATACTTACCTGACATAAACTTTAATATTTGAATTTTTGCTCACCTATATTCACTGTAACATAGGACTCTTTTAGTCGAATTTTGCCAATGTCAGGTGCGATAGCTCGGACCCAATACTATCCTTGAGTCAAGGCACCCAGGGCAACGATCCCGGAAAACTTGTACTATTTATTTCTTCCATACAGGCATTCACAGCGGCTGAAGCGCTTCAATCGTTGGAGAAGGAGTACTGTAAGTACGTTTGAATTTTAAGTATAGCTCGAGTTATCTGAGAAAAAAAGACAGGAAGATTTTCACTTTCTTTAAATCGACCCTGAGTCCCAATTCAAGTATGGGGTGGGTTTGAAATGATCGCCAAGCACATTTAATTAGATATAATTGTGTAACAATAGAGAGATGTACCTTTCAAGTACCTTTAAGTACCTATAGGCCTATCTAATAAGTGCTACGGGGGTGAAATTAAGAAAAATTTTTTAAAGAAAGGAATAAATGTAAATTTTGATTATAACGTAATGAAGTCTTAAAGTTTATCATTTCTTCCCTCACATTTACTGGAGCCCTCTAACATGAAGGTCGCATAGGTCCGCTCTAATTTCGTCTACAGGTCAGCCAAAGGGACTTGGAAATAGTGCCCCCCAAGTCAAAGGGAGGATGGGGCAAGGCCAAGAAGGCATAACATCTGCGCCTTCAATTCAGCAGTAAGCAGGTAAGTGACGTAAAGGTCCCTTCAGGACCGAGTGTGTGCCGTTTTTTTGTAGTGCAGGCACGAAAATTTTTTTGTCTATGGATGATGACATGCGGCAGGTATTTCGGGAACTCCCCCACACTCTCCGCCATCCTTAGCCGAGGTGCTAGCGTGCCGCCCTGTGCTATCGCTGTCATCAGGCGATCTGTCAGCTCATGCTGGCAGTTTGGACTTAACGTCCTGGTCAAGTCGCCTTCAACATACTTCCATAACAAACTTTCTGGGTATAAAAACCTACTCTTGTGATGGGAGAAGAATTTAAAATGAATGAAAAACTAAACGAACGCTTTTCATGCAACTTCGTGAAAAACAAGAAGAAGAAGTTTGGAATAACATTTGCGAATGGAGTATTGTTTTATTTATTTTTTTAACTTGTTGCACTCTTGCAAAGTCCCACGAGAGCATTGCATAGTCAAACTATCTTCATTCGACATTTTGGTTGCGCTTTAAAACCATTTCGGAAAATTAAAATTAAAATAACTTTCCTATGACAGCTATCAATTTTCCTTGCCAGAATGGTTCAGTAACTAAAAACTTCGGATAAATTCATGCGAGAGGGGAAGCTGTAACGTATGCAAAACTCGTGTAATTTTATATGCACGAGAAAGCAAACGAACGGAAAATGTGTAAGTTCGTGCAAATTCATTGAAATGCATTGTCCCAAAACTGAGTACGGGAACAGACCTTATCTCGTATAACTCCCGGGTTAGCAACGTCATCTATTTTCTCTTATAAACACGAAAACCAATATTTATACTGTACGATGCTTCGATTTTAGAATATGGAGAATACAGGAAGTGTGATAAGCTAAATTTAGCGTAGTCGAATTCTGCTTGTGTTAGTATCTGTTACCACTGAAGTGAAAGCTCTGTGCAGGCGTATAGTAGAATCAATATAGAGAGCCATGCAACAAGATACATATAGATTGATAATATTGCGCTTGCTCCCACCGAAAATGCTCTTAGTTGCAGTCACTTACGCCAAGAACCTAAGAAATTTCTCAACTGTCACAAACGTAAACAAATCTCAGTGGAGCGTAGCTAGCCAAATAATTTTTCGATATTTCATCGTTTTTGTTATCGATATTCAATTTAGTTTGACATTTTTTATTTTCTAAAACTTTTTGTGTACTCACATTTATAGCAACTTTGTTTACTTCATACATTTGATTTTTACAAGGCGTGTAGTTTACAGTACACAATCTATGCTATTACTTAATTTGTTCTTAAGGTTTGCTAATTTAATAAGTAGTCATACATATTGAGCTACATAAAGTACAGAAAGTAATATTTCATAACTATAGGTACTTGCTTGCAAGATGATTTTAAACGGCGTAAATTGGTATTGTTGTGGCAATTTTTCACGGAACACTTCATGCTGTAGATACTTGAACATCACTTAAGAATTTATCACTTTAATAACAATATTTTTTCCCAAATTTTCTTTTACTTTTTAGTTAATAGATTGAAAAAAAGCAAACCGGCATTTGACAGCTGAAAATACATTTATCATAATGTATCTCTTTCTTCAATGTGTCTCTTTCTTCATTGGGTGTTATGTGCGATATTGAGTAGACGTTTCTTCAACCGCTCCTGTAAATGTTGGCACACTGTTTGCTCGAGTGCGTGTGGTGTTAAATTTTTATAAATATCTTCAGTAATTGTGTATTCTTTGTTAAATTAATGTCGTCTAAAGGCTTGGCAAAGAATCGAAATGCCAGCGATGATAGCTGCATTGTAGGTTCCGACACCTGCGTGCAAACACGGAGTGGCCCTAAACAGCGAATAACTTCTCTTTCGTCTGATCCTCTTGAGAATAAATTAATAATAAACTTGAGCAACTATTAAATGAAAAATTGTCCGAAATGGTTTATTTTCTAATTACGATCAACGAATTCAGACATTGGCTGACCAAGTAGGGCTACTGAAAGATAGATGTGAGACGCTTTCCCGGGGCAATGAACATCTGCAAAATGAACATCTGCAAAGTGATCAACGGCAATCTGATGTGATTATTAAAGGAGTACCTTTCCTTATTAGTGAAAAACCTGTTGAAATTGCAAAAAAAAATCTGTTCTTTGGAAGAACACATACCATCTCCATACGCTGACGCTTTCAGAATCAAATCTAACGGAAATACCGCAAGGTCATCGATTGTTTTAAAATTGTCTAGTGCAGCTGAACGGCGCTAATTTATGCAAAAACTTCGCATTAACCAGAGCCGTTTAAAATTAAATGCAATCGACAGTGGCTTTTATTCTTACGGCCAAGTCTACTGCTTCGAGAGTTTATCTCCTGGATCCAATACAATTCTACAACGTGCTCTCAGCACGTCGACAAAACCTGATATCATCTGTTTACGCTAAAAATGGTATTGTGAATGCCCGCAAAAATGATTCACAAAGGCCGTTCAAACCTATGTCAACTTGTTGATTTGGATGCAAAGATTCAGGGCATTGTATAAGAAGGTTATGCTAGTAATTTACTTTATTTTGTTTCTCTCAATTTTGATTTGATTTTATGTTTCTTTCTTTTTGCATTGTTACTATAACTATTTTTTTTTTTAGTATTTTAAATTTGTTCTCTTTGCTTAATTTTATAAATCATTCTCCATTTCTTTTGGTCAAATTGTGTTTTCGTCATGTTGATTGGAGTTATTGCTCGGTGTCCCAGGTTGCCTTCTAATGTAAAAATCTACTCATATTTCCGGATTAAATAGTGCGAGAACGTTGCTCAACATATTTTCCCAAAAAACAAATGGCTTTAACATCTGTCATTTTAATGCAAGAAGCCTTAGACCAAAGATTATTGAAGTGCAAGGAATTTTTTATAGCAGTAGGTAATGTGCATTCGATATTCATCTCCGAAACTTGGCTTAATAAGAATATTTTATCTAACTCGATTGCAATTCCTGGATATAAGTTGTTTAGGCGCGATCGTGAATGTCAGATCGGAGGAGGAGTTGCTATTTTTGTAAAGGATTGCTTTAAATCCAAAATTATTAAAAGATCCATTGAGGGTGGCATTGAGTTTCTGGCTGTTGAGGTGAGTTGTGCTACAGAAAAATTGCTTCTTATTAGCGTTTATTGCCCGCCAGGTACATTTAATCTTGACAACGCTGTGGAGTTATGTAATTCGCTGTCCCATTTCTCACAGAAATATACCAATATAGTAGTTGGCGGAGATTTTAATATAAATCTCTTACGTAACAATAGCACTGCGGATTGCTACTTACACTTCTTTCAATCGTGCTTTTTACAAAATATCAATAACGGCTTACCTACTTACTACAATTGTAATAATCCCTCGCTTTTGGATTGTTTCTTTGTATGTGATACCAATAATGTCCTTTTTCATAATCAGATAACATCGCCTAGTATATTTGATCATGATTTTATTTATTTGTCTTACAACATTTGCTTCTCACCTTTGCCTAAGATAATTAAATTCCGTTCTTACGATAAAGTTGATGTACACAATTTGCTTGAGGAAGCTTTCACCCTTCCTTGGGTTTGTATTCAGGACTCTTCTTCAGTCGAGGAGCAATTGAATATTTTTTATGGTTTCATATCATATCTTCACAACAAATATGCACCTTTACATATAAAACGGATTACTCCAGATCGTATTCCATGGTACTCTCGTGAAACCGATTGTCTAATTGCTGAAAGAGAACAACTTTTTCGTAGGTACAAGAGATGTAAGTCGGACGAATGTTTCTCCAGGTAAAAAGCAATTGGAAATAATACGAACACTGTAATTAAAGGGACAAAGAAGAACTATTTCAAACACATATTAAATTCATCGTTACCTTCTAAGAAACTCTGGTCTAATTTGAAGCAGTTTGGTGTATGCGGAAAGGGTTTGCCACCTTGTGACTTGAATACTGATGATCTTAATAGTTATTTTACTACACCCTGTAATATATCCTCAACACAACCGGTTCCTAATATCAGTTTGCATTAGGATTGGTATGCTGCCCGCGCTGCAGCTTAGAAAAGTGTAGCACGGAATTTTTCCTCCACCTGAATACTTCTCAACCAAGAAATGTATAGCATGCTAGCGTCTGGACTCTACCCTTAAGAAGTGATTATTTGATTACTGTAATATGTACATACTTCAAAACACATTCTAGTTTGCCTTCTCTTTACACACCTTATTCAACCACTTGACTGAGAAGGCAATAGGTTGGACTATTCCGAACCATAGATTAGTGCAAAATAATGCGCAACCCATTTGTTATTTTTGTGATTTTTGATACTTCAAATGAGTCATGAGAATATTGAATTTTCGGTCAAAACAAGTCGGCATTTCGAATAAGTCATTTGAGTTTCGGTTTTCAATGAAATAAAGTTTGCGCAAGCGCATATTGAATGGGTGATAAATTTTTTATTTATTTAAGTGCTTCCATAAGATGTAATTTTTAATTTTATGGTTGGATTATTTGAATTGCTTCATAATTCATATGATGAATGAAATGTAATAATTTTATAAAATGAGGGGCTCAAAAGCAAAGGAGTACAAGTACACTTTTCATACTTTAACTTTAACTTTAACACTTTAAAGTTTAGATATCCTAAATCCTGTTTAAAGTCTTAATTTTTTGCAATTATAATAAAAAATATTCCGCATATTTTTATTGATGTGGTTAAAATAATGTTCGGTGGTTTTTGGCTTAGTAAGAAGGTATTAATTTAATCCCTTGAAATCACTTTTGACCCTTTCCCTGTAAGAGGTGCCTATGAACAAAAACGCCCACTTGTACGTCGTTAAAAAGCGGCTACTATAAAACACCACGGGATTGTAATTGAGTTATATCTCATTGCCAATAATATTTTGAGTATATCTAGTTTGTATTTATGCACTTATCTCAATTTTTAACAAAATGTGACTTCTACTTTTGCATCTTTTACATCTCGGCAAAAGTACTTACAAATGTATTTTTGCGTAAAGTGTAGTTCGTTCATAAATATGCCATGGATGGCAGGGATTGTAATTTTTTTTTTTTCATATCTTTTATGTGTAAGCAACCAGTAGCATAAATAAGGTAAGATAATAAAAGAAGGATACTTAAGGGGTCATAAAAGCGTTGCGATGAAATCCTGATTGCATTAACGCAGGTATGACTGTTCTACCTGCTTCTCATAAGCAGCCCACTGGTGTGGTATGATCTTGGTCAGGGTGAGCAGTCTTGATCGTGATTTTACGGAGGCAGGCACATTAGTGGGTTGGTTTAGAAAAGCAGAGTTTATAATTAATTGAGTTAACATATGAAAATATTGTTCTGAAGCTTCCAACATCTGTCAAAAATCAGAAGCAAATTAATACCATTCTCATACGGCAATACAACTGTGGAGCCCTGTGACCATTCAAACAATACCTCCGCATCTCCCTAGTGTCAATCCCAAGATTGTATCTCAAACTCGATGTCTTAAAATTACTGTAATGGGATTTTCAATAATATCCGTCTACATAATATGTATAGCTTTTGGATGCCTAACAACATCTTACTAGCATAAAGTTTTTAAATCAAGTTTGAAAAGCGGCCAAGGTGGATTTGCAAAATTTACTTTTACACCCAGTTTAAGCTATTGTTATACCCTGATGATGAAATTTATAGGGTTCTGGAAGGAGCCCGTCGGCGTTGCTCGGCTATAATATAGATACCTAGATGCGGTGGGGGTGGGGTGGTTATAGATGCATAATATCTAAGCTATTATCTGACTCGATCGCGTGGTTCCGTACTCAAGGGTTTCACTGTATGTGTGTGTGCATTTGTGTGTAGCTGCGTCCGTGAGTATGTGTGTGTGTGCATGTATTAAAGTGCATGTGTCCATTCATATGTGCGGGAGAGTATTGCTCTCTACGTCGACGCGTTCTCAAGCAGTGCTCAAATATTTAGTAGAACACGTAATTTTTGTATGGCAACCCTAAGAAGGAGTTGCCCGATTGGTCCCATTTTCGAACTTAAGTATCGCTTTTTTAAAAAAAGGGGTATGTACAACATTTGATCTCTCTACGTCGACGCGGTAGGCAGTTTTCCAATATATAGTGAAAAACTAAAGTTTTGTGTAGCAACACCAAGAAAGGGTTGCCCGATTTGATCCACTTTTGAACTTGTATTTGCAATTTTTATGAAAACGTTGTATACAAAATATGAGCTATTCATCTAGATGCCTTCTCAGGAAGCTTCCAAATATATAGTGAAAAACCAATGTTTTGTATGGCAACACCAAAAAGGGGTAACCCGATTTAGTCCATTTTTTTAATTTTATTTACCATCGCTATGGAAACACCACGTACCAATTTTTTTGTATAGCACCCATACGAAGGAGTTGCCCAATTGGTCTCATACCCATATTTGATCTATATTTAAACTTTTTCAAAAAAGGCCCGTGTACGAAATTTCAGCTGTTTACCTCGATGCGTGAAGCAGTGTCTAAATGTATAGTGAAAAACTAAAGTTTTGTATGGCAACATCAAGAAGGGGTCACCCGCTTTGGACTATTTTGACATTTCATTTAATATTGCTATGAAAACACCATCTACCAAATTTTAGTTCTCCACGTCGACAAGTTCTCAGACTGCTCAAATATATAGTTAAAAAAAGAAATTCTTGTATGACAACCCTACGAAATAGTTGCCCGATTTGTCGTATTTTTGAACCTAAATTTACATTTTTTTTTAATATATAGTGAAAACTCAAATTTTTTTATTGCAACACCAAGAACGGGTTGCCCGATTTAGTCCGTTTTTTTAAATTTTATTTGCTATTGTTATGAAAACATCGTGTACTAAATTTCAGCTCTCTACGTGCACGTCCACTCCTTGTCAGACAATGTCCAAATACATACTTATATGCTAAAATACTAAATATTTGTATGGCAACCCTACGAAGAAGTTGCCCGATTTAGTCCATTTTTAAACATATATTTTTAATATTTATGAAATCGCCGTGTACAAAATTTCAGCTTTCCACATCTACGCGTTGTCAAGCGAAATTGGGCAGCTCTTTCGTAGTGTTACCATTCAAAACATTCGTTTTCCACTATACATTTGAGCGGTAATTGATTTTCTTATCAAAATAATTACTTTACTCGAATAATGCCCAGCTCTAACCGCAAATTAACCTACATTCATCTCTGTTCATTATTAATGAACACACTATGAGCAATTAAAAAGTAAAGAAACTCTTACACCTTCCTCTATACAACTTTTCATATATGTAACTGCTGAACCAACAGTTTTCAATGCATTTCTTTTTGCTCTTAGTAATATTCCATACTCGATAAGAGAAAGTGAGTACGACACTAAATCACCGAAATGCTCTTAGTTTTTTCTTAAGCAAAAGATTCTAGTTTCCGATATACCCCCGTATGTGTTCCTTTCAGTCCATTTAATTTCATTAAAATCCAATCACTGCGAAACCCTGACATCAGTATTCTCCTATGCAACCATAGAATTCCAAAATCGGCAAGAGAGCAAAGAAATGCAATTGTTAAGTTCGTGCACTCACTAAGTGTTAAGGCGAAGAACTACGGTAAGTGCATTAGTTGCTTTCCCAATCACTTTTCGAGCTGCTCCTTCCCAATGACCCATCGTTTGTTGGGGTATGTTGGGTATTTTGGCAAGCTACCAATTTCCACAATATAAGTCAAACCGAAACGACCATCGAAATGAATTTATCAGCACAAGACTTTGGCTTTGTAGGTACTTTTCTTGTGGTTTCCCTTGTTCCCAAGTCTACATGGAGAGTACCAGGTAAAATATTGATCGGACAGGAAAACGTAACCATGTCGCTGTTTTATGGATTACCACAATCCGTGCAGTCCACTTGAAAGACATTTCATTTAGAGTTTTTCTCGGTACACTTGTAATAATAATAAATCTTCGTGTAAGACGCGTTCCTGAAACGTGAAATACTTTCATTTTGTTGCTTGGAGTTTTTTATTTTTAAGAAAATTGTGCGAAGATTTCTTCAATAAGCATTTAATTGAAATCTATATTAGTAAAAGTGAAACTGAAAATTATTGCTTCTGTTTTCCCTCAGTAGCATAATTACTTAATCTGGCAATATAAAAGAAGACATCGATTCTCTTATTAGGAATTTTAATCTTTATATTAATTTCCGCACGTGGTACTCTAACAAAGGCCTTAGCATAGACCCCAAAAAACGGTTATCACGAGAAAAACGAAGCTTTCACAGATGGTTTCACTTCTTGATAATACGGAATTGATATTTTCGGATGAAATCAAATTTCCGGGGGTCACTCTTGATAAGAAACTTACCTGGAATTCACATCCATCCACAGTGATAGAAAGAGTGTCGTCACCTTATTTGCAGAACATGGGGTCTGAAGAAAGGAATGATGTACTGGATGTACACCAGGGTTGTTAGAGCTATGGTAACGCATGCAGTCCTCGCATGTTGGTCAAAAACTAATCAAAAGAAAACCGAGGCACTTCTGAAAAGAACCCAGCAGTTCGCCTGCCCGGGGAGTAATTGGTGGAGTGAGTACCTGTCCTACAGCAGTCATGAAAGCCTTATTATATCGTCCACCTCTGCAGTTGTAGATGAAAAGGAATCAATCTGATTCCAACCGAAAGGAGAAAAAGTTCAAGCCAAGTGATCTAGTTCGTAATTTAAGTATATCAAAACAAATATGCTTCAAGAAAATGACGACAATATTATCACAACCAAGGTGGATTTTGTACGACCATTCGGCATGGTTTTGGAAGGAAACCAATAACAATGGCCTTCCACTAAACCGTCCTTTTAAAAAGGATCGATGGTGTGGTATACAGACGAACAGTGGAGTTAGACTTGGCATATACGCACCCAGATGCCATATCTCAAAGACCCTGGGCTCTACCTCTACTGTATTCCAAGCTGAGGTATTAGCGATAGAAGAATGCGCCATTACCTGCATTAAAAGAGCCATAAATGGCTCAACTATCTATATACTCCCATATATTCAAGCCTCTGTCACGGCTTTAAAGTGTTCTTCACTTCTGAGTCAAGGATAGTCTAGGGTTGCTGTAAACCCCTACAAATTTATCGAGGAGGAACAAAGTTATCCTCATGTTTGTACCTGGACAAGAGGGCCATAAAGGCCAAAAGAGGAGTGGAAGCTCTGTTTGTCGGACCAGAGCCATTTTGTGGCATTTCGAAATATTACTTCAGGACTACCCTAAATAGGTGTGAGAATAAACAAAAATCCGTTTTTTGAGAGAGGTTACAAGAACTTCGTCAGGCCAAAACGTTTATCAACACATCTGACGGAAAACAAAAGAACTCTTTTCATGCTGCTGGTCCTTGAGCTATTACCTAAACAAGATGGACTTGGCTGAGATTTCATCCTGCCGCTTCTTCTTCAGAATGCTCATGATACCTAAGAGCACTTGCTCTGAAATTGCGAAGCATTTTCCAGGAGGGGATTACTCCACCTCCAACATGTTTCTCCTCCATCCAATTACATGTGGAATCTCAATCCCAGAATCGTTCTGGACTTAATTAACAATACCTGGAAAAGGAGTAAGTTGAACGGGGATTTATAATAGATCATTCAGGTTGCAGTGAATGCGAGGCTCGTCCCTGCATACCTCTCCAAAAATCTAATCTTATCTATCTTTATATGTATTATTATGTTAATGAATAGAATGGCCCTATGGATGAGAGAATGTGGTGGGTGGGAGGATATAGTTATGTAGGGATGAATTGAATAAATGGAATAAAATGATGAAATGATGATGAATGGTTGTACATACATATGTATATGTATGTATATGTGGATTATATAATATGGATAAGATGCATGGATGGATGAAATGGATACATATGACCGCTATTCTTGGATAAATAAGTTCATGTATATGGAGGATGCGAGGATGGTAGAAATGAATTCTTGTTTGGATTAAATGAATGAAGAGGAAGACCGATCAAATAAATGGTTGGCTTGGGTGGATTTCTGAGATAAGTAGAAATGATGAATCGGATCGATGGATGGATAAAAGTATGGGGTAAGTGGATGATACAGGCGTATGAATCAGATAGATGAAATAAATTTATGGATATAGCTGTATGAACTAATTACGATTTACTGGATTGTAAGAATTTCAAATTAAAATTAAAAACATATACCTTCGTGCGATACCAATGAAAACGTGAAATGATCCTCTATTACAATGAAAATCATAACAAAAGCGAATTAACCCTACTAAAACAAGAGCCATATCCAAACATCGCAAGCGTAAGGCGATAAGCAATAACAAAGTAGCTTATTACCAGTATAAAAATATAATAAATTGCGATTTCATTCAGAAGAAAAATCTGTCATCAGTCCTATTCTTGAGTACGATTGAAAAGTTATCCCTCTGATCCACATAGTCTAGTTTTTTTTCCTCATATTTTAGAGACCTTGACACTTATACATAAATCCAACTTTTTGGAGTACCCTTAGACACCAGCAGAGAAAAACTATTCTGTAGAAAAATTCTCGAGTCAATTTATAGAAAAATTCGCACAAAAATACCGGCATACACACAGATTCCATTCCTTCATTCCATAATTCATGATTTCAGCCATGCATATGCATTAAAGTAAAACATAAAACTATGTGTGCATTGCATGGCTTTTGTATGGTTAGCCTAAAATAGCATGGGGCAGCAGCTTTTAGACCCCATAAGAGAAATTTTGTGATAACATTTCATGCTTTATACGCAACTTCATGTTATTCCAATAAGTAACCAAAGCTGCTAAACGCGAGGTACTACATTATGGAATTTCTCATAATATGTACCTTCGAGTGGTGATTTGCTGTGTTTGGGCATGAAATGGCGGAGATAAAAAATACTCTTCTTTTCTAGAAATAAAATAAAATTTTAGAATCTGAAATGCCACAATTTTAAGCGGAGTTTTTGATAATGGCTTTAAAAATAATAGGTGTTTTTGATTTGCATTTTTTTTTCCTCGTTGCCATGAAATAAACATTTTCAGTATACGTTTACAACATCAATTCTGTTGGTAATCGATACCAAATTACAAATTATTTTAACAGCACGAATAAAAGTAGAATTTTGTAATTCAAAATTTGTACGTTAATCGAGATTTACAGGTGTTTGCCAGCAGTTTGTTTTTCAGTGTTTTACAACATACACATAATATAGTTTTGAGTAAAGCAAAGCCACATTAGTTAAAAATCAGCGAAGAAGGATACAAGCCTAAAATTTTAGGTTATACCGACTGATGAAAACTGCGTCGAAATTTCCCTTTTTCAGGGAATTTTACTACTATTAAAGGAAACAGGGAAACAATACAATTATTTAAGGAATAAAATCAAATCCAAGCAATTTCTCTTATTTTTATGCCCTAGTTGTAATCTGTAGGGTATACTAAGTTTGTCAGTCCGTTTGTAACATCTAGAAATAATTATGGCAGAGTAAAATGGATTGGACACCAACGCATAATACTAAAAGTCATTTAGATTTTTGCATGTCCGTCCGTCTGTCCTCACGCTAACTTTAGAACGCGTGTACGTAGTGAGCTGAAATTTTGCACATGAGCTTTTTAAAAAAAAAAGTAAAATTAAATTTGAAAAAGGGACAAATCAGGTAACTCCTTCCTAGGGTTGCCATACAAAAACTTCGTTTTTTACTACATTTTTGGGGCCCACGAAATCGTACAAAGTTATATTTTCATATGAAGTGATGAAACTTGAAACCACATAAACTAATAACGCTGGATTAATAAGCAATTAGATTCATTCAATTAAAATTCGGTTTCTGAATAAAAATTATACTAACTCTGTAATGATTTTATTAGTTCAGTTCCATCTAAAGGTCATATCATAGGTTTTGAGAAGCTTCAATTCGTTGACTAGACAGTAGTGATGTTACAACAATAAAAAAATCGAGCATTCTTCTATTTATTCTTTATACTTAAACCACTGACATATAATAAGAATGGACTCAGCCATCCTATCTAATTCCTATAGACAAAAATGCCACAAATTTTTACTAAAATCTATTTGTCTCTTTCAAGCTTAAAATGTGCACTGAACTGTAACGAATTTTGGAAACAGTACGGCTGTGTTAATTGGAATACACGGGAATTGACATAAAAATGCAGAAAAATATATTATTTATATACGTCTATCTCTTACAAGCTCAAGCATATTTGACATCAAATCTGCAGAGGAACACATTTTTTCAGTAATATCAAAAATTAAGTTTTGGGTTAATTAAAATTAGTTTAACTTCCTAAACAATTTTCATTTAATGCAGTACTGTTCAGGCCACACCAGTATCCCACAGTGATTCCCTGATTCCTCCTCAGATAATGTTCCTAAAAAGATACAAAAAGGAACACAAAGAATTTTATCTTAATATAATTTAAACAAAAAATACTTATCTGAGGCTAGGGAACTTCCTCCCTTCAATCCAACGCCGTCCTAAAACTTCCTCCACTATTTTTCCACCTGAAAATAAACAAAAACTCTTATAAATAACTAATAAATAGAATAAATATAAACAAACTTACCAAAAAACTCCTACCGCAGTATATTTACATTGACATATCAAAAATACCAACACATCACACCAGATGTTCTCGCCCTCGCCGCAGTAAGAGTTCAGTGCAACTCAATGGTCTCATATGACGTCACTGCGGGACGCCGCCATCAAAGTTTAACAACTTTGAGAACGAGGGTTGCCAAGGCAACCTATCATGAAGCCGAAACGTAGCGGTTCGCGACGGCTATAAAAAGGCGACGAGCTGCAGCAGAATCACCCATTCCCAATTCAGAATTTGATCTGAAAACATCAGAATTTACTCTGATTTTCCTAATCATCCAAACCTAATTTTGTTTCCATCTAAGTAGAAATTTACTCCTACTGCAGAAATTTAATTCTGCTAAATCCATCCCACATCTAAATAGGAATTTACTCATACTGCAGAAATTTAATTCTGCTAAATCCATCCCACACCTAAGTAGGAATTTACTCCTACTGCAGAAATTTAATTCTGCTAAATCCATCCCACACCTAAGTAGGAATTTACTCCTACTGCAGAAATTTAATTCTGCTTATTTTTTATCTCCCACCTGAGTAGGAATTTACTCCTACCGCAGAAATCTGATTCTGCTCATTTTTGCGTCTCCCACCTATGTAGGAATCTACTCCTACTGCAGAAATCTACTTCTGCTTTAATTTATCCCACGTCTAAGCAGGAATCTACTCCTGCTGCAGAAATCTACTTCTGCCAAATTATACTTATTTGATCATTGCTCCCGTGCTTAGACAAAAACTTCTATTGTCAAGTTACTTCATTAAATTAACAGTGGACTTTTTTCTCTTTCTTTCAGAAGTAAAAGGAGAACAAATCTCTGTGGCAGTATTTTTTTGAACTACTGAATTTTTCTGTTGAATTGTTTTAGTTTAGTAGTAGTATTGAATTTTGTTTGAATTATCATAGTAGGCTAGGATAATTTTAAGCGTTGAACTATTTTTCATAGGTTAAGTTTTTTAAAAAATGAATTTGTGATAATAGTTTTTAAGCAGTATATTTGAATAAAATTTTATATTTGAATTTAAACAAAGCTGAGTTATCCTTTTACAACCGGCACCCCCCTTTACCTTGAGCACAGATCTCACAAGTACGATTTTACAACACCTTTAATGTTTCCAATCTACAAATAATAACTAATTATAAATCGATATGCAATTGTACGAAATAAAGAGTTTTCACAGCCTGTTCAATATTTGTGCCATTTTTGAAGCTCAGTCCATTCTTATTATATGTCAGTGATTCAAACGGACAAACAGAAATACTGTAAAATATTTTCTGGGAAATATTAGGCTGATTTCCTTAGGCTAGGTATACACGCTGCTAGCATGTATAAGAGTTCGTAGATAGTACGAGAGAAGAGTATTACTTTAACATTAGAATATTAGATAAGTAAGCAATGAACGAAAATGAAAATATATATAAGATCAAATTTTTTACGTTGAAAAGTTTTGAAATTCCCTCAAGCTCCCAGCACTGTTGTACGGTCCGGTGGTCAGTGGACTCGAGCTCTTACTGTAAGTAATTGGATATTTCCGGCTACTAATGTTGGAAGCTTTTCCCCTTTCGCATTGGGTTGCTTAAGTGTTTTTCTCAGATACTCATCAGTTTTCCTTTTAATGTGCTTTCGTGAGCATACATATGCTGGGGCAACCAGCTGTTTTTTAAAAGGTTGACTGTATGTAGAGCGCAAAGTAAATCTAAACAAATAAGTTTGACAATTCAGATCTTGGCAATACTGCTCGTAGTACCCACGAAACCTTTTTATTTTTTTTTTTTTTTGCTCAACTTGGAGTGAGTAGAGTTACGGCACTGTTGGAAGATCCTCCCATATTGTGGGAATTTCTGGCCTGAAAAACATTAAAAGGGAAAAGGGAATAAGGGAGCATGGTAGTTCAGAAAATATTTCCTTACAATTGACACAAAAAGTTATATTTTCCTGCTCAAGTATTAATTTGCGGTGGGGCATACATCCTTAGTTACGCCACTGGCATTCAAAAGTATGGAGTTTGTTGGCCGCAATGCATCTTCTAGAAAGTGTTAAGTAGATTAATAAAAAAATGAAATATTTCTGTTTGATATATTAAAACGCCTTAAAACTTTTGTAGTGTTAGATCCGGAGAACTTCGGTGAATGCTCCAGTATAATTAGTTAGTTTAAAATTTTTCTCAAATCATTTCATTCGAAGAATATAATGAAATCGATTTGGAGTTTACAATTTTAAAGAATATGGAAAGCAAGGAGCTACTAAAAAATTTAAAAATTTTTAATGAATTTTGGCAAAGGGTGTCGATTATTGAGAAGGTAAATAGAAATTTTTCCTTTGATTAGTATACTATCTAAACATTTATTATATCTTTTCAGCGGCTGTAGAAAAAATATTTTTTAACGTAAATTTGAATGTAAGTAAAATTAAAAATTATATGGATACATCAATATTAGAAGGCATACATATTACACGATAAACGCAATTTTAAAGAATATTATTATTAACATTAATAGCTGTGCTATGTTGCTTGCTGACAGTATCAAGGGTGGATACAGTGATCTAAATAAATTAAAATTTATACTCCAATCAAATGCAATAGAAATTAGAAAAATAATCATTTTAAAAAGCCTGCTTGTAAATGTGCATTAAAAAATAAAATATATTTTCTCTCTTGACTTAATGGCTACAATGTTTATCCAACTATTTATTTAAATTACTTTACTTTGAACTTAATACAATGTCAAATGAAGAGAAACTTTAGAGAACTTTTGTGATGTAGGTATGTAAGTACTCACTAGATGAAGGGAGGAATTATTTGCTATTTTTTTAGCATGGATTCTCAAACAAAGTTTTTTTTTTAATAAGCTTTATATATTTATTATGTTTTTCATTTTTAGTCTTGACTTATTTTCAAAATATATAAAATTATATCATTAAAAAATTTTCAGTATAAGGAAAATGTTTGCATTATATAGCCTTGGGTATAATTAATATCAGATTCAGTTTTCTTACAAATATTTAATTTAAATCAAATAGAGTTAAATATATTATATAAACCCTAAAAAATTAGCGCTCCTGGAAAATTTCTTTAACAAAGTGTCTATTTGAAAAGAAATTGTTGGAAAAAAATTAAAAACGTTGCCGTGAATTTGTAACAAATTGAAGCTCAGCCCAGGTAATTATTATGTTTGAATGAAACTGAGAATTGAACTGAAAACTGAAAATGAACTGCCTACTTTTATGTGAAAGACATCAGTATTATGACAAGGCAAGAAGCGTATAATATCGACCGCTACCGCTCGACTATCCTTGCATTTAAGTCATACTTTATGGCTTGCATATTCCGGGTGTTACGACTGATAGATTTTCTATTTAATACGGCACCAAAAACTAGGTTCTATTCGTTTCGAGTGTATCTGGTTTTTTAAATTTTTTTAATAACTTTTTTTTTTCTATTTTTCTCAATTTTTTGATTTTTTTCATGTTTTCATTTCTTTTCTTTGTTCTATTTTTCATTTGTTTTTCAAATAACTCAATTTCGCTATTTGACGAGTCAAAACCAAGACTTGAAACTTGTCACCAAAAATATAATGGGTTGTGTGGTGAAATAACAAATTAAAAAAAAAAATTTTTAGCTTTTGCTATCTACCGGAGAATCCAAATAAATTCCTTCTTGAACAAATATTAATAAAAGAAATCCGGCGATATCTGGATGCTAATGAAATTTGCATGCTGAAACAGAAAGAGAAAGCTGTACAGGACAATCCACAACTGATGTAATAGAGAAACTTGAGTTATGAAAGAGCAAAATGCGACGTTTAGGAGTACTCTTACTATACAACCATAAAGGAATGATACGAAATGATTACTAACTGTCCAAAAATTCTAAGAAGCACTTCACTTATAATTTTTTTAAACTTTGCTCCTTTTTCGCCAAATGCACTATCACCAGCTTACACAATGCGACAGTCATCAGCGCTGACAAAATGTCAAAAGCCTTAAGTGCGTTCCTCAGGCACAAAACACAATTGGGGCTTTTCTTCCATCTCTTATGTGAATAGGCTGAACCACAATAGCCGTAAAGGACTTTACGAATTTCAACGTGACTGCATATTTTCCGTAAATCGATATCACTTTCCGTAAGGGTTATTATCTTGATATTTAATGTTTTCAATTTGAAAAAGTGGTAAAAGCAAAAACATTAACAAACGGAAGTTGATTTAATTGAAGATTTGTACCTTCTATTAATTCGGAGTAGCATTCTTGTCTATTTCAGTTTTCATATTGCACTTTTAATTCATTTAATAATAATTTAATTGTATGAAACATCACGTCTATATGTAATGAGCGACTCTTAGCGCACTATAACTACTTACGGAAAATTTGATATTTAAACTTAACGAAAGTTCCCCTCCGACGAATTAATTTTAATTTGGATACGTCTGTTTAATTGCTTTCGACATACTTAAGTACCTTTACGGCTAATGTGGTTCAGCCTAGTCTCGTACATCGGCACGAAATTACAGCTTGAGATTTTTAGCCAATTATATAGCTAGCTTGAACTTAACAAAATTTTAAATTTCTAGCTGGCATTGTCACTTCGAATTGTTCTTATTTAACTTTGAAAGCTTATTAGTTGTGCTCAAAACTGAAGTTTCCTTATATGCTATATAGTGAGAGTTATCTTGAGACGCCTAACAAAAGCGACAAAAGTATTTAACTCTTCAAAAATCCTAAAACATCTTTCAAAGCAAAGTTTTCCCCCAAAATAGCACTCAATATAAAACAAACCTTTTTTCTCCTTGAGAAGTTTTTATTATTACGCCTTCAGAATTTCAGATTGCAAAGATTTTATTATATTGTAGCATTTTCGGTAAGCTGATAATTTCATATCTGCTGCTTTAAAAAAAAAACTTACAACAAAAATGTTTTATAACTTCAATATCATAATTTCCGATGACGTTGAGAATGAAAAATAGACTGCAGTTATGGGCTCTGTATGGCGCCAAGACAGTTGTATAACTCACAATTATCTTAATATAAAAAATATGGAATATCAATGCTTTTCCTATGCGATGACCACCACTTTCCGTTAATAATTTTTGTTGTATTATTCATAAGATGTCAAGATCTTATCGTTATTAATAATTAAATGTAAAACATTGGGCCACTCAAGAAATGAATGAAAAAAACGGATTATCAAAATTATATCTATTATTTTGATTTCAAGACAAACTTTATCATCCTTTAATCATAGTAGGGTTGGGTGGGGTAAAAAGTGCCGCGGGTAAGAAGTGCCATCTTTAATATCTCGTAGTATAAACGTAGTATAAACGTACATGCAATGAATGCACCTTGCGTGGGGTAATTTTCGCCACATAGGCAGTCGCTGCCAGACATTAGGTAAAAGCGTACATGTAATAGTGCTATTAATTTGGCAAAAAGTAAAAAAACATCATGTCGGACATTTTAGTTTCTTTCTGAATGTGCTCATCATGGTTAAGTCAAGTAAGGACCTTTATATTGCTCTTTTCTTTGTGAGCACTCTGATACTACTGAAAACTATAAATGTTTTGTTGTCATTGTTTTCTATCTAGAAACATTTCTTGTACATTTCGGGGTAAAAAGTACCGTGGGGGTAAATTTTTGGTATAAGGCAGATAACAAAGACTAAAGGTTATCGTTATCTGTTTAACAACCTGAATTGCAATGCGGCTACAAATATTTTCAAAAAGTAAATATAAAAATAACATTTTGAAGTGATGCAACTAAAATAAGGTTAGACTATCATATTAAATTGGAATGCTCGTCTGTGTTGAATATTTATGATTATTTTTGAGGTTATGAATAAATATCGATAACAACGTTATAGATTCCGCTTTTTTATTCTTCCTTACCAGGTTGCAACAGGTGGAACTTTTTATCCGCAACAGGGGTAAAAAGTACCAAACGACTTGCACACTTAAAATCAATTAATAACGTAAAATAATAAAAATTTTTGCATATATTTATATTTTTTGGTATAGGTACGTGAAACCCTAAAGATTGTATGTTCAAATTATCATATAATTTGACCTAAAAGTTTATGATATATGGATGACAATTCAAAAAGTAGCACTAGCAGCCCCACCCTACCCTAATATATTGTCCTGTAATAACATGTATATGGAACTAGTGATAAAATCTTTTATCTGAAATTGCAGATGGAATGCGTCCTTTCGGGTAAAATTGTCCTTAGACAGACTATTGTACTAAGAAAACTTTAAGAATGATTCAAAGAGTTTCTGGAGAGCAAATTCTTGCTTATTGAAAGCTGTACCAGCATGATATCGCGAACAGCTATTTTTGGACCAAACTCTGTAAGTTTTCATACATTCAAATTTACCCTGAACACAATTACCATTCTGTGTACCCATTGTCAGATTGAATATTTGTATATTTGTTAGATACAAAAATACGAACATTTTCAAAATGCCTTTTATAATGCTTTAAAAATGGGCGAATCTGGCTTTAAGTTGTGTGTCTTTTTTAAATGTCTCCGCAAATTACTAATTGAAATAAAGTCGATCACGTTCTGCTTTGAAATGCATTCTATTGGTAGCAATTTGACTGATGCAGAGAGTAACTGTAGTTCATTATTCGGGTCTGCAAGTGCTTTTGTAAATTTTACGATATTCTTCTTGAGTTTAAGAAAAAGCGTGTAATATTACAAAATCTCCTCCCACAGAATATGTACTAATTTTTACATTTTATATTATCAAAATATCTCACATTTCGTAAAAATTACGAAGCAAGCTTCCACCATCGCAAGCGTACGTGCGTTCTTTTTTTACGAAACGTTTTATAGATTTTTGCAATATGTTTGTCAAATTTCCTATAGATTTTAAGTAATTATCTCCAATACTACGGAAATCATTCAGATCGAGATTTTACGACAGCTTTCGTAAGTAAGTTACGAAAAAAATGTTTGAGTGTAGACTTAGTTTGTGTCCAATACGATTTTATATGCAACACATAATTATGTTCCATAATGTTTCAAATTATGTACAGGTCTATCAAATTTCGCATTGTCGCTAAGTAATATGATATACTTATATATGTTATAAATAATTATAAATAAATAACAAACATTTTAAGCTTATGGAATTGAAAAAAGATCGGTGGTGACAGGGAACTTTTCTTTAAAACAGAGAAATTTTTATCGCTGTCAAAGGAAATCGGACCGGTTCGAGTTTTCATCTATGGTTATATCTTCCATCATATAAGGCCTATAAAATCCAGATCTGACCACTCAAAATTGTGATTCTTTCAACTGTTCCTTTATTTCTTCCAATGATTTTCTAATCGTTTCAATATTTAAAAAATTAGTTGTTTACTTTTTTTTTCTTTTAAAAATATTTATCTGGAAGAAAAAGAAAAACTTTCTCTTACATATTTTTTGCAATTTTCATCAAATCATTTTTTGTTTGAAATTGTTAAATTGACATTGACCTTGATTTCACATTGGTCTGTTTTTATTCAGGAATATATATCATAAATGTACAGTTTTGTGTGAAAACAGATAATTTCCGGAGTATAGATTAGGGTTACCTATATAGCTTTCTTGCAACTCCTTTAACTACTCAAAAAGTTCTGGTAAGCATGAAGAAGTGTAATTTAGTGATAGAACTACGTTGCCTACGTGCCTTGCAATGGCAGCTCCACTGAGAATTATTTTCGAAATATCGCTGTATAGTGGTTGTTTCCCGCGGCTATGGAAACATTCTTTTATCATACCTGTCCACAAAACAGGTAGTAAAAATGAAATTTCTAACTGTATCTAACTGAATCTATCACTTACTATCAATAATCAACTTCCTGTAAGAATTTGCTTTGTTCAAACCAACATGGGTTTACTTCGTTCAAGTCTACAACCACTAACTTGCTGGAATTTGTCTCGGATACCATTGGCGGATTGGCAAAAGGCTATCGGCAGATTATATTTATACAGACTTTCGTAAAGCCTGCGACAACTTATCTCACTCCATGATACTTTTTAAAATGGGAAAGTACTATATGGGTTTCTCCCAAACATAGTTTAAACCAAATCGAGTTTCACAGTGCATTCTTTTACTAACGTTGGTAGTACTGATTAAATTGTGAACTAAATTAGTTATCGCCGCATTGTGAAGCAATTTTTCTATTAATCAATCTGTCAATTGGAAAAGTAAACAGACCAGAAAGTAAAAAATAAAAAATGTGAAGTTATATTGACTAATTTTAAACATTCTACCATCGAAAAGGGCTGCAAATTTTAATGGATGTGAAGTTAAGCTATTGCTTTCCCTAGTGCATTAAAAAGTCATATTGCAAAGTGCAAGAAAACGGACAAGTATAGATTCGAAGACAAAGTGACAAAGTTCTTTATTTAAACAGAATCTAGCATAAAAATTAACGTCGTCCCACTCATTAAAATGATTTGGCCGATTTTTAATTACTCACGGTCGTCGACAGAGTTTTGAATTTTACTCAAAAAGGGTTCTTGATCGTTAAAAATGTCTAAATCTGAGTCCATGATAAAATTATTTTCTTGATACAAACAAATAATGTTACTGCCAAAATAAAATGTCATACATTTCAAATACTTTTATCATGAGTTTAAACCGAGGGATGGCACGGTTTAAACTCTAGTTTAAACCGAGATTTAAACCAAACTGTGAAAACCATTCGTCGAGTTTAAACTAAATATTTGGTTTAAACTCAGACTGTGAAACTGGCCATAAGATATCTAAGCATTTCATTTCATTTTATGTAATTGTCGGCGTGTACCTTTAATATTTTGTGACATAGGCCTTCACCTCAGGCTTACCTGAATAAAAACGTAAGCCCGCGCCGTGAAATCGAGAATAAGTGCTGCTTTAATTAATTGAACAAATTGTGTCGCCCCTTTGCCGCTCGCGACATTCGGTATATACAATTCTATAGTCATTTCGTTCTAACGTATCTAATACACATGTATGTATATCTTTCATCCTTGCTTTTGAAAAGAAGCACCATATGGTTTAATTGACAACACAATATGGACATTACAGGAGGTATAACACTTAATTTCCCTTCGATTTAATAGGAATATATAATTGATTATATTCGAAAATAAGCTACCTCAAGAATAAATCATATTAGAGTTTGAAAAAAAATTTAAATGAAAGTGTGTAGAACCGAAAGGCCTATCAGCAGTGAAAATATCCATCCATTTGGAATTACTGAAGTAAAACTCAATACTGGTGAGTAACCCTCTATTCTCCATCTCGGAAGTATATCCGTAATTAAAAAAAAGAATTCTTTGCTGACAGAATTACTTTTCATTTTAACGTACCAATAAAATAATTTCGAATATAGACATTTTCGAAAGTTGTGTTAGAAAAAGCCTATCTTTTCGATTTAGAACGAACGAAAAAGGTTTGTTTCATTTGGATTTTACAGATTTTTTTTTTCATAAAAGGAAAGTAGCATAAAATATCTTCACCGATTTGCATTGACTAAGATGAGATACAGGATTTAGGCGTTTTTGCAAATAGTTCACGTGCAGAATTTTGTTTTTTTTTTTTATTGTTGATTACAGATGACCTCAACTCATTGCACAAAATACTGGTTAAGTTGTGAAATAAGAGGCGTGTTTAATTACATATATGTATTCTTTTATTTATTTATTCCCACACTTATATTGAGCAAATCCTAATACGATCCTCACCAAGACCTGATACGCTTCAACCATTAAGTCCTGTTCATAGATCCCGTCGTAGGATTGTCTTGAAATTTTATGGGAATGCTTATGTAGTTGATAGAAGTTGGCCATAAAAATTTCAGATTTTTACTTGATGGCATACCTGAGATATGAAATGGGTATTTAAATACCCAACAGGCTTTAACGGGTTTCTAGTTTACTTGAATTTTTGAATAAACGAAAGTCTGCTTAGAATAGCAATAAAGGTATATTATTCGCGGAAATTTTTGCCAATTTGCGCTAGTATGCAGGCTTGCATTAGCTGGTAGTAGCATTTCATATTTTTCGCATTACTATTTCGAAAACGGTTAGCACGCGTGATCAGGTTGTAATTTTGAAAGTTAACTTTATATATTGTGTAGTAGACATTCATTCATTCCCCTGTAAGCTTAGTGTTTAGTTTGAATTGGAGGCGGAAAGGGATAGTTTGAGTTAGGAGGAAGGCAATTATCGCCATGCACACAAAATAAATGTGATCGTTGCTCCACTAGATACGATTGAAGTAATACTGAAGAATTAGACGACAATCTTCAGCTGATCACCGATGTAAATGAGCTGCCTTGTTAGATTTCATTTTGAGATCTTTGCAACGATAATAAGGTACACTGTCGAATGCGTTGTGATGATATCGCAATAGAAGCTGACTAAGAAGATATAAGAGATGAGCCATATCCTTGAAAATCTCGTGGTAACTCCGCCTATCAAATTTTTCACGCAATGTTTGATAAGCGCGTAATATCAAACTAGACTCCTCGTAAAAATTATGAGATTACGGATTTATTCCTGCGTATTGTGTAAGCAAGCCAATTAGATTTAGTTGTAAGCAAGCTTGGGGAAATTTACTCTGTCTTCACTAAAAACGGCATTGTCCATGTCAAACTGAAGGAGAACGATGTCAGAGCTAAAAAAGTGCTGAGCTTTATTATGCGTTACCTCGGATTTGCGTGCGGCCCTTGACAACGATGAGTTTGCAGTAACGATATTGCTGGACTTTTCCAAGGCCTTCGATAGCGTAAACCATTTAAGGCTTGTATCTAAACTAAAAAATATTTTCAATTTTTCAAGTTCAGCCTGTAGGCTTGTGATGAGCTTGCTGTCAAACCGAAAACAACGAGTTAAAGTGGATGGTGAGTTTTCTGGTCTAATATCACTGCGTCGAGGTGTTCCACAAGGTTCTATTCTCGGATCACTTCTGTTCTCTCTGTTTATAAATGATCTGCCAGAGAAAGTCCAATTTGCTAAGGTTCACTTGTATGCGGATGACGTGCAGATTTACCATAGTAGCTCTATCGGCCTTATGGAGAACTGTTTGGGGTGCATTAACGAGGATCTAGTAAACCTATCTGAGTGGGCTCGTGAAAATGATATATGGCTAAACCCTGCGAAATGCTCTGCAATCGCAATACACAACCCAGTCTTTGACCCCGAGCAGCTTCCTCCAGTTTGTATCGACTCTTTTACCCTTCCGTATGTAGATAAGGTTAAGAGCCTTGGAGTTATGATAAATGCCAATATAAAATGCACAGATTATATCAGCGCACAATTGCGGAAAATTTATTCTGGTCTGCGGATGTTGTGGTTCTGTGCTGATATACTACCACTCCGCACTCGTGAAAGACTTGTCAAGGTTCTCCTCTTGCCTCACTTCTGCTTTGGAAACTTTGTTTACCCTAAGCTAGATACTACAAGTGAACGTAGAATGGAAGTAGCCCTTAATGACTGTCTTCAGTTTATCCATGGACTGCGACGTTATGACCACATCACGCCCTATAGAACATCGTTGTTATGCTGTACATTGCAGACATACTTGTATCGCAGAGGGTTGACCTTCCTGTTCGGCCTTATTACCTCACGCAAACCTAGATATCTATATGATCGCTTACAATTTCTGCGTTCAGCAAGACACCGAAAAATCCTTATTCCCAGATTCTCTAAACGAGTCATGGAGGGTTCTTTCCTTGTTCAGTTGATTCGTCTTTGGAATAATTTACCCACACATATCCAGGGGGCGGAAAGCATGCATACTTTTAGAAGATTACTCCGGTCACATAATCTTTAGTCTTTTATTTTTCTTTTCATTTTTTTTTGTTTTTTTTTTTATATTTTAATAATTCCTTGTTTTAGTTTGCTAAATTTTCTTTTCTCTTTTTGTTTTTCTTTTCTTCTATCTTTGCTTTTATGATTTCTTCTTTTAAGCTGAATTAAATTAAATTGAATTAAATTATTTATAAAGTGAATTAAATTTCTTTATTTAGTCTATAAGTAGTATAAGTTCAATAATAATTAATTTTAGAATTATTTATTTTTTATTTTATTTTTTTGGTTTATTAATTTATAAGACAGTAGTATATAAGATAAATATCTTGTGTACAATTATTTAATAAAGATGAATATGAATATGAATATTGATGTTTCGCATCACCCAATGGATTCTACTACTGCTACCTGTTCATCCTATAGCTATGCTGGTGCATCAATAAATACGGATACAAGTTATGGCCTTTACGAAAACGGTATATTGCAATAGTTATCTCATCTGGAGACGTGTACAAATCAAAATGTTACTTTCGACAACTTCTTTACCAGCCCTAAGCTAATATATCGGCTGAATATACTTGGGTCTTCGCATCCGGAATTGTGCGTGACAATCGCACTAACCATGCACCTCTAATGGAAGTAAAAGGACATCTGTTTTTCAATTTGATAGAAATATTAACTTGCGCTGGAATGACAACTCTGTAATTATTATATCTTTCAATTGATTGACGCCATTGATTGTTTAACTGTTCCATTTTATGCTTAAGTATCTAGATTTTTAAGATTTAGGCTAATGTGTCGTGCCAAGCGCTATGATAAGTAGATCCCCAAAATGGGATCAAACGAACAGCCGTTACACATTCATGAATATAATCAACGAATGGGTTGGCGTTGACCTTATGATAATGCCATCAGCAACTACCGCATTAGAGTACAGAGAAAGAAGTGGTATTGGCCATTGCTTATGAATGCACTTATGCAGCAATAGTAGGCACATGGAAGTTAAATGCCTTGTGCGCGAAGTATAAACGTTCAATAACTTAGGTACAATTTGATTTTCGTGTGAATGTTGTGAAAGCTCTGGTAACACTGTAGGAGGTTCGTACTCCAATTGTTAGTAATACATTCCAAATATCTAGGAGTACGAATCGTATTGATGATATTGTTGATAAATTGACAAAACCTACTTGTTGTTGCTAAGGCGACACTGAGTTTGGTTATAATAAATGCAAGGTGAATCTGCATCCCCAGTGTTTCAATGACGTACCACATGACATGGAAAATGTTAAAAAGGTTAATAAGTTTCTGTTTTTTGTAATATTATATTTTTATATAATTAAACAATCTTGAATTCTATCCTTTTAAATGCAAAGATTTGTATTTCAATTTTCATGTGTATTTTGTTCACACTTTGGCCTGATTTAAATACCCATCAAAGTAAATAATCTCCAGAGACCCAAGGATTGATGCGATCGTGGTAGTACTTTTTCATTCGATAGAAGACACTAAAGGCTAACTAGCTAATTTTGTGGAAAATTCACGACATTTAACTGCGGAAAAAGGCAAGTAAATATAACAATTTCGATTTGTTCTTAAAAATTATTAATAGTTCTATCTTTCTCCTCTCTAATAGCAAAGGAATGAATGCTATATCTGTTAACTGTCGCCAGATACATTTTTTTAAACACACTAGTATTTTTGGGTATTTAAATACCCAATAGGCAATAATGGTCTCCATGCTTGGGATGGAATCTCCTGTCCCCCTGCCTCAAAATAAAAAAAAAAACAACTCCTAATCCCCTAATCCGGTATTATTTTTACAAACCAAAAATGGTTTAAGATCTAACAGATGAATGAGTCCAATAATTCCCATATTTTTACATAAAATTCTTAATCGTAAAAATAAACAAAATACTTTTACCAATAAATTACCAACCAAACTAGAAACAAAACAGAAAAGTAAACATGGAGAAAAAAACTAAATTGCTTTTAACCACAGACCGAAGAGATTCTATTACCTGATGCAGACTTGAACAGGTTTAGAAACGAAATAACCAAGAGAAGAGACATACCGCGATACTCTGGTCCTCCGTAATAGAAAAACGTCTTTGACTCCAATTAGATTGCATCTTCCGTCGATAAAGAGTTGAAAATCGAATTTTACTTCCATCTGCAACATTTCTTCCAGTTTTATAAATTGCTTTTGCTAGAGGCAGTCAGTGAATGCTGTTTTCCTTCAGTTTTATTCTTGTGGAATGAGAGGGGAGGTCCCGAAATAGATGTACGTCCATATATACGTACATACATATCTTCGTTATTACGCTTTACCTTATGCCAGAGCTGTTAAGGTGAAACGTTTTCCAAATCCTTTTTATCCCATTTGAACGATGCAAGGATGTCTAGTGTTCTCTTTGTGTCAAAGCAAAATCGATCCCCCTTGATTATGTTTATAATAGAAAAAGTTCCCTCATGGTTTTTTTCCCTCCAGACAAACTTTTGATATTTTTCCTCCCTGAATATAATTCTACTGTACGAAAATGTCCAAGTTTATATATAATTAGGTGATTTTCTTTAACTTCCATGACAGAAGTAGTGATCCAAGTAGAGAGCAGATATCAACGAACTACTTATTTAAAGAAATCCACTCGCATTTCTCATAGGAAAGTTTTGGCACCTTTCACGACTACTTAAGTTATTATTTCACTGAATATTAGAGTTGTTCAGTTATGCTGAAATTTTTATTTACCATTAGAGTATACAAGGATTTGTTCGGATTTATTACATGTATAGTATCATGACGAGAATGAATGTTACATTTTCGCAAGATAATCTAACGTCATGAAATGGAATGACCGAGAGGGCGCCGCTGTTTGTTGAAAAGTAATAGTATCAGCAACCATAATTCTACTGAGATATTAAGCGAACTTCGACTTACTTGAACTGTAAAACCATCAAAAAATTTATACTTGATCTTTAACAACAGCTGCCACATCACTCGTTCTTATAGAGCCCTAGCGGTGCCCAATAGTCAGAAGCGTTCAGTCTTCTTAATTTGCCGAGAAAATTGAGATGCTGCGTCATCAGCTAGAAAGCTAGATGACGATAACACTTTACCTCGTAACTCTATTATAAGAAGAAACCGCTTTTTGTTATCCTTTGAAGTGCAGTGCTTTCTGACGAATGCAAAGACTGCCTATTTACCATCTTATGTTCTAGAGTTGGATTTGAGGCCTTCTTATATAATATAATTGAACTCGCCTTGCGTTTTAAGGAAAAACTTATATCACAGACGAGATTCAGAATCCTAAATCTTTCATTCGATATTAAAAAGAACAAGATCGGATACAAATCTTCACATTATGCATCTAATCTAGCATCAGCCCGTTTTACCTGTTATGGAACTATGTTGAATGATGAACATCGGACATGAAGTCCAGACTGTAAGCATGAGCTGACAGATCACTCGACGGACAGCGTTGACTGCAGGGCGGCATGCTAGCTCGCCTCGGCTATTGGTGGAGAGTGTGGGGAGGTTCCACGAAAAACCTGCCGCTGCCGTCTGCCATAATCAAAAACAAATCGTGCCTATTTAACAACACACCGGCAGGCATTCAGTCCTGAAGGGACCGTTACGTCACTTACCTACATCCAATATTGAAGGCGTAGATGGTATGCCTTCACTGTATGTCCCAACCACCCATCTGACTCTGAGGGCAGATGTTTCTAGAGTCCCTTTGTTGACCTGTTAAGAGAGACTAGCGAGCTAGACGACCTTCATGCGAGAGGGCTCCGGGATAGTGAAGGAGAAATAAAAAGCTCAATGCATCTCCATTACGTTACAAAGTTCATTGCCAAATAAAATCTTTACAAATTCAGTATATATCAACGCATCTTACAATATTCTATAGCTGGAACTACCGAACTAGCATGTTCTAAGTTAAGCTATAAGGTTGGTCTCTTTCAAATACAGTATACCCACTTTACAAGTGACATGGAACGACGCAGAAACCTTCACGAGACAGATTTACCCCAATACTGGGTGCGAAACGATCAATGACACCAAGTCCTTTCCCTTTTCTAAGATCGTATTCTGATTTCAATGTTAGCTTTCCTTTCTGTTTATTTATTTAATGTTTTCTTCATTTTTATTTTATTTCACAGAGCATTACTCGAAGCACTGAATCTACTAGAGGGCTAACAGATTGCAGAAATACTCAACTTTATTACTAGACTTTCTGTCTTTGAATTTGAAAAAATTTGTTCGCGGAAATGTATACAATATGTGATAAGTATATCTTATGTACCATCAATAAAAATTCAATATATGAAACATGAAGGATAAAATTACTTACGTTTGATATTATGGTTTACTGTAGAGGCGCCTCCTTGAATGTTCCATTGTATTTCTGTTTGAAAAGGTGATTTTGTATGTATACTATATATATATGCAAGAATAAAAGGACTGGCGAAAAAGAACAAAATGCCGGGCTGTTTTGGCCAGCAATATTATAAAGTTTGATTCTCTGGACTCGGGAAAATTCCTGTTTTCACTAACCGCAACCCTACTTGAGTTCCTGGTGGGAACTATGCTATTAATAATGTACATATATCAAGAAATTGATCATTTAAGTGGCAAGGTTATGCACTATCACCTTGAATTTATCTTATCACTCAGTTCAAATCTAACCCAGGAAATTTATTCTAACGAGGCGGTTACTTGCGTTAATCCATTATATTACTTTAGCCTCTTTACTAGGCATATTTATATATAACAGGTTTTCCAATAAGAGGTGTTATTTTGATATTCAAAGAAAAATGCCATTTTTTGAGACAAATGATCGGATCTTTATTTCATTATAAAGAGGTAGGTATGCCGTTAATAATGGAAAATAACATCAGCCAAATGACCACCACGACCACGCCTACAGGACCATATCCTTTTCATGAAATTTTCCATAACCAAATCGCAAAGTGGCTGCCCTATGTCCTCGATAGCCTCACGAATTCCATCTTTGAGGTCTTGAATCGACGCTGGGCTATTGGCGTAGACCTTTTCTTTCACGTGGCCCCAAAGGAAGAAGTCGCAAGGTGTTAAGTCACAAGATCTCGGTGGCCAATTGTGATCACCTCTTCGAGAGATAACACGGTCCGGAAACTTTTCCCGTAAAAGATCAATGGTTTCGTTGCTTGTATGGCACGTAGCGCCGTCTTGATCGGCCGGCTTGAGTTCTTGTGTTAACTGAACTTTATAAGTCTTAAGAACCAAATCATTATGCAAAATACGGTGTAATGACGTTTGTGGAATGCCTAATTCCAAAGAACGACGAGGAATGGGCAAACCTGGGTTTTCTTCAACACTTTCGGCTACAGCAGCAATATTCTCGGCTGTTCTTGAGCGACGTGCACGGGTTTTATTCTTCACATCACTAACTTGTCCCGACAGCTCGCATTTTTCTACCAATTTCTGTATTGCGGTCCGACAAGGTGCTTCACGACGACCCAAAAATGTTCGAGTTTTACGAACCGTCTCTGCCACATTTTCACCATTTTTATAGTGAATTTTAATAATTTCAATGCATTGTTGAATCGTGTAGCGTTCCATTTTTATTAATGGCGTAGTTTCTACTTGTCAAATGTCAGAAAATGACAGCTCCAAAAGTGACATCTACCGAAATAGCGGGCTAATTAAAATAACACCTCTTGTTGGAAAACCCATTATATATATAATACTATCTAAATGGAGTGGCGTGCTCGGAGACACAAAAACACAATAGCTAGCCATACACGATGGGATTTGCAATCGAGCAATCTTGTACATCTTTCCTTCAGGAAAACTCGTGGGATTGTGTAACTTGCAGTAAAAAGCTCGTTCGCAACTCACGGTACACTCTTTTCTAATGGAAAGAGTGTATAATGTAGAGCTTTCACGTGAAATTGACATTTTCATATAAATTTGTGCATTCTGGAGTGTCGTGTTTTCGTCTCAAAAATTTCGACATTTGAAACGACACTACTATACCTATTTGACAGTAAACTTCAGCGTTTTAATGAGTAAAGAGTATTTAAATACGGAATAGCACACAAAAACGAACTAGCAATTATTTGTTCTCTCATAAGAACAATACCTAAAGGTTTTTATTTTATTAATTTTCGGATTTCTGGAGCAAAGGAATATGCCTAATTGTGGCGGTGCATTGGACGGGAAACATATACGAATCACATTTTTATAGTATTGTACTTCTTGCCCTTATAAATGCTAACTACGAGTTTATTTACATAGACGTTGGTAAAAATGGGAGAAACTCGGATGGTGGTTATTTCAATATTGCTCGTTGAACTATAAAATGGAGGATGGCACAGTAAACTTCCCAGTAATTCTTGAAACAATTGCAAATCTGAACTTCACCTTAATAGGAGACGAAGCATTTCCTTTACAGAAAATTTTTATGAAGCCATTTGCACAAGATATCTACCTTGAATTATGAAAAGAGAATTTATAACTATCGCTTATCGCGAGTTCGCAATGTAGTTGAAAACACTCTTGGCTTACTTTCAACGAAGTTTTGTAAATGAAGGACAAGTACCATGGCAAGATGACATGATAAGGAGTGGTAAGACATAATGGATTTTTAAATCATTCAGATAAAAGTATTTTAAAAAACGTACTTTCACGGTTAGCTTTAGAAGCATACTGCTTGTAAAACTCAAGTAATTCATCATACCCTCTATTTTTGACATTTCGATTCTTGTACTCATTAGCCTTCACTTTCCATAAAGCTGGATGTTTTCTATATATATCAATAAAATTAATCAAAAAATCATTGGAAATGCACCGTAGATCTGACATATCGTAATCTAAATAGCAAGACCTACTTCAAGTAATCAACTCCAATTGACAAGATTGCGCGCGGGTAAAATCTTATGTGTGTGCTTGAAGAGGAGAGGATAACTGTCGATACCATGCACATGATTGCACGCGGTTAATCGTTGCGTGTCATATCGTCACCACGCATACGAGTAGTGTGTGGCTTGCTAATGTCTTTGTCATGGATGAACAACATAGCAATTCAAACGCGTTCCTTATCCTTAATAATACCACCGCGAATTCTGACTGGATCCTAGTACAAATCTATTCTAATAGATCTAGTTAATCAATGCAATTACTGTCCTTAGTCAGCTAGATTGAGTTACTATTTTTCTGCTTCTTTTGTTCGTATGCCAATATAGATACATACGGTTACATAGCTCAACTCACGTATTCCGAAGTACATAAATTAAATATTTTAAACGGCGGGGAGCCAAATGATACAAATACCCTATTACTACTAGTTCTAAATGAAATTCTTATTACGTGTTAATTCTATACTAGTTCAAACCCGTTTGCGATTCCAGTCCAGCAAATTGTTTTCGACCAAAATTGTCCAGATCAATTACTTCCGCGCGACATGATAGTCGTGGGACTGCTTGTTCCTTAGTTTCGTGAGGCCATCATTCTAGTACGAGGCTTTCTCTTTTATCTTTTGACAACATCCTGGTAACCTGCTATTTAATGAATCGTGCAGATATCCCTACACCTCTAAATGCTCGGATGATTGGATTCCTGTAGCTCGCTATAACCGCTAATTTCTACGCCGGCGCTTTTTAATATTGTTGTCTCCTTATTCAAGGGTATAAATTTATGACTTCTGGAACCCCTTGCTCCTAAATAACTCTTGATCACAGGATAACTTTTCGATTTTTATTTATACATTCACCACAATCCTTTTCGAACCTCAGCAAAAGACCTTCTTTTTTCTTTCTCAAAATACACACTTTACAAGCCAGAGCAGTTCTCTTCTTCCTCCTTTTGTCAGACGAAAAGTAAAGGAAGCGCTCTCCTTGCCGCGGGTGCGTTCGAGATCTCTGTCTGATAACAGCCGGCATACACGCTGCAGTATTTCTCAGTGTAGGATATTGCTATATGCAATATGCTACGACCATAACATACCTCACTATAATTCACCAACTCGCGGTACTTAAGATCTTCTCAAGCTTTCACTTACTTCATGCATAGAATACACCATTTTGACTACTTAAGCTGAGTTTTCAATGCCCTTCCAACTACCAATCTGAATAGTTTTTCCTCCAATACCCACTTTTCCTCCAAACGCATCAGATATCTTCCAGATTTAGGTTATTTCAGGACTTTAATGGGTTTATGAAGCTTACATTAAACTGTAGCTGAAACTACATATTTTGATTTCGCCTTTGTTTGGTCGATTTTCTTTAATGAATTAATTTTATATTTTCTAATTTTTGTCAGCTCTATATTTGTGCTAACTGTTCAAAAGTCAATTTAAAATAGGAGCTTTCAAAACACTTTGGCAAACTTTCAAATAGCTTTAATCACAGACACACACCACTGTACACTTTTAGCAAAAATACAAATCAAGGCAATTTCAGAGTAAAGTGACGGAGGGCAAACAACTATTAATTGTGTTAAAATAATTATTGTCTACAGGAACCGAAAAAAAAAATAGAAAATAAAAGGATAGTTGTAATAATTTTCTTCATTTAATCAAAAATAGTTTTTTGAGAGATATCAGTTGACGAAGAGTGTGAGATCTAGTCTCGAACGTTAGAGGATGGTGCCAGTTGTAAAAAGGATAACTCACCGATTCAATACTTCAAATATAAAATTCTATTAATAATTCAAAATCAATTTTCTTAACCTAATATTATAAGAATTCAGAATAAAACAAGGCTTAAAACTAGAAATTCAAGAAACGATAATAATTTAAAAAAAACATCAAAATTCAGTATAAATTCCAATGACGTAGTCCATTTCTTTAGATCTGAAGAGAAGAAGAAGAACAGAATTAATTTTCTGCTGACAGAACGAATTTCTGTGTACATTATAGGAGCGTACAGCAGCGTGTAAAACCGAACAAAGTAAATACCACAATAAGTGTGCTGCAAAGTGTGAGATGAATAGATAGCACAATTTGTGTGCTTCAGCGTGTAAGAACAAGATGTAGCACGTGAACTAGCTTCCGCATGTAAGACCAAAGTGTAGCGCGTGCTGAAATGTGTACGGTCGAATAATTTCAGATTAGACTCTGAACAGAATTAGACTTCTGTATTAAGGATAGGAATAATTTCAAATTTTACTCTGAACAGAGTTAGATTCTTTATTCACATTATTCTCTGAATTAGATGAACTCTAAGCCAAGAATGGTGCCATCTACAAGTCAGGTCAAGTCAAGTGTGTTTTGAGCATTTTCTTCTTTAAATTGTTGTCGTTTCCCTCGATGTTCCCGTTTTGTCTCCTTTTCATCCTTCGAGCTCATCTTTAGCCCTCAATCCGATTTGATGTCGTCTTTTGTCATCTTGTTGACAGTTGCCCTTAGTATTCTTCAAAATTTGCGTTTCGTTGTCGTGTTTTTTGCCCTTACGGCCGATGCGCTAAATCAGCCGTACTGTATGTAATTCTCTCTTTGGATTTAGCTGTTAGTGAAAGGACGGGAGAAGGAGAAAAGGAAGAATAGGATGTGGATTGTTCGGAGAGTTTAGAAATCAATGGTTTCTAAAGAATTGGTGTACTTCAGAGACATTCTTTGAATAAAGGTGGCTGAAATGTAACAACTCGCGATAGTAGTCACCTTTATGCATGTAAAAACTTATTCTACCATCATGTAGAAGGTAGATGTTTTTAGCCTTGGGCTTTATTTTTATGTTTATGATTAGGTTAGGGTGAGCTGGGACTCTGCCTAGTTGCTTCTCGGCAAATTCGAATAGATATTCCTTGAAGGGGCGGCCAATGTCACCCTCGTAAACTACTTCGTTACGAAAGTAATTTCGGTTGGCTCTTCTATAGAGTCCTGTGCAAGCTCTAAGTATCTTTTCGACATCTTCGACATCAAGAAAGCAGCCTACAGTACACTCATTCCTACTTAGGGCATCTGTGTGGAATTTTAACAGGGAGTGAAATGTATCGTACTGTGCCTTCAAGCCAAATTGTGACTCCTGCGGTATATTTTTGTCTTCGCACGTATTTATAACCTGTTACTTGATGACTTTTTCAAATAGTTCTCGCAAGTTTGAGATTAAGGAGATGGGTCTGTATTGATGTCTTTCGACGAAGTTTTCTGAGGTATTGGAAAGATGGGTGAGATTTTTCACATTTCCGGAAAGTAGGAGCATGTATTGAAGATATTTGCTCGAAAGTCGAAAGCTATAGGCGGTAGCTTTTTTATAATTACATTTGAGATTTTGTCGGGCCCGCTTAATTTTTATTGTCTTTGGTAAGACGAAGAGTTGTATGGGGCTCTTGAATATATGTTGCTCATCTGGATAAATTCCTGGATTATCTGAGCAGAAGAATTTCGTGGAATTGAGTCGTATAAACTTAGAAAAGTACTGATAAATCTATTTACTTCAGAAGTAAAGGTTGGGTCGCTAAGGCCTGAGTTGAAGGCTTAATTTTTTTTAGACCTTTTATAACTGTTCGTCGCAGAACAGTTTAGTTTGCTCGCTAATAATTACAGACAAGCATTTGTCTTACCGACTGATAGGCCGCATTTTGTGAATACAGAGATCTGTGATATAGGCGGTTCAAGATCTTCGGTAGTTTTTGCCTCTATATGTACAGGATTTGGAGGCTCGCCGGCAGGTTTTTGTAGCTATAGTTTGTTGTATTTTAAAGGTTTCTACTATTGGCTGGGAGATTTCCTTGATAGAGTATCACCAACCTATCTTGAAACTCATTCCAATTCTTACCTGTCACGGTAGGCCCGGTGGGAAGGTGCATTGTTAATATGTTTACCGGACGGTTAGGTTTAATTGTCAGGTCTACTGCTAAGTGGTCGGGGGGAGCCTGAAGTGTGCTGCAATTGTAATTAGCACTTTGCGGGAGGAGGTTTATGAAACTTGATGAAACGAGATAGAAGTCAATGTATGAGCCTGATCGGGGGTAAGTTGGGATGGTTGATGAGACCACAATGAGGTCATGGCGATTCTGGTTTTGGTTAAGCCAATTTGTTATGGTTTTGCCTGGCATTGAAATCTCCTGCAATGACAGTGTAGGTGTAGTTTGTGGAGAGGTTATTTAGGAATTTCAGAATTATTTTAATCTGAGCAGCCTGTGCTCCACAACTGTTGTACATTGAAATGAGGAGTAAAGTTTCCTGAGAAGGTAGGAAGACTTTTAATGCCGTGCATTCCATGTTACAGAGTGGCTTGAGCTGAACTTGTGCAAACCTTAGCCCATCCCGTCGTATTAGGACTGCTGTTCCGAGGATTGACTCTGTTTTGTCAGTGCGTATGGTAGACATTTTTTCAAAGGTATGGTTGTGCGGGGAGTTAAGATGTGCCTCCGATAGGAGAACGAAATTTGGTTTGTGTTCCGTGAGGAACGAATTAAGGGCTATTCTCTTGCATTGCTGCACAAATGAGTTGCAGTTTAATGCAATTATCTTCATTCTGCTTATTTCCCTAGAAGACACAGGCCGAAAGCAAATTGAAGATAAGCACTTTGGCGTTCCGCTAAGGAACACAGTTTTCTATAAACCGGAATAAAATTATTGATTTTGCTCATCAGTGTGAAAGATCACACCCGAAAAGGGCTTTTGCGTCTTGAGTGCAGAAGTTGTCTGTCATATTTTGGGGCTTGCGGTTTGCGTTAACCTAGAGGCTTGTGCTTGTCATGGGCAGGTCTTGGAGCTATAGAGGTTGTTGTTGCTTGTTAGTTATAAGTGAGATATTATTTGTTTTGTTAGTAATTACTTGCGAGAACGACATACCTGGCTTGATGTAATTCCTCACCGATTACCGGGTAAATAAATCTTGTTGCTTTTTACGGCGTTGAGTTCTTTATATTTCGCGCATCCCCGTTAATTGGCCGGATGCCATTCCTGTTTGCAGTTGACGCAGTACGGTTTTGATCCTGTATAATTTTTTTTTCTTGGACATTCTCCTGGTCCATGCTACTTGTCGCATTTCACGCATCGGTATAGCTGTACTAGCCACGTATCCAAATCATCGACATCTTTAACACTTTTGTGACGTGTTTTTCCCAAAACACGATCTGGTGCAGTAGTCTGTCTTCCTTTATGATCTTGCTGATATCATATTTTCCGTCGAAGGCTACGATGAAAGCGTCCATCCACTTTTTTTTCAGCTTTTGCCTTAGGGTAAATCTGTATGATTCCACATTGACCTGGCATAGTAATTCGGTCCTCTTCCGTGGATGGATTGAATGTGCATTTGTTGCCGCTTTCCAATTTGATGAAAAATGTTGGCCTGCTTGGCATGGTGCTCAGCGCATCATTATATACCCTGTAGTTTAGTCCATGGGCAATTATTGGTGGGGGTCTACTCGGATTTTGCTCCGGTCTCGGTTGTAGTTCTTTATTCGGTATGACGAACTGGTTTTCTGTTTGTAACGCTTGGTAATAGTTGCTGCTCTGTCTTGGTTCTCCTGCTGGTTAAGCCTTCTTGGTCAAGGCTTCTGGCGAGTTTTTGCGTGGCTTACGCTTTCCTCGGACCAACTGGTAATCCCTGCTATCAGTGTTTTTTATCTCCTCTTCATACTGTGACATGAGTTTTAAGTCACTTGTTTCGCCCGTAGATGTTGATGCGTCACTTTCCGATGCTAATTGCTGTTTCCCCTTAAGCAAATTCTGTGCATGGGATTCGATAATAACTTCCGGAACGTCAATTATGTTGCCCGTATTAAATACTTGCCGTACGTTTGTCTTGACGGCATTTATAACGTGCTCCTAATTAGAGTTCATTTTGGTTATATTTTTTTCACTATCACTAAATATTTAGGTGTCCTATATCATCGCAATTTGTTAATTTTTGTGTCTTTGTGCTATTTACATCTGATTAGTTTTAACACAATGCACTACACTAAACAAAGAAAATTGAAAATTTTTCACTTCACTACCTGCTTAATTCACACTTTCTCTCAGCAAAATACCGTCGGCAAAATGCGAATTTTCTTATTTTACCTGGTTTTATTATCACTGGGTTAAACATTAAATTATTGACAATAAGTGTTGCTATCTTCATCTATCATCTACTGAATTTCGTCGGCTTTATATAGTCGCTGTAACCAGTTATGTTTCTAGTCCAAATTGTGTTGCCCTGGCAACGCTTATTACATTTGCTTCTGACTGCGGCGAAATCGGCTGACTGGAGTAATGTCACTTAATAACATGTAAAAATTGTCAATACGGAGGTACATAGGATTTAGTAAGTTCGCGATTTATTAGTTTATTGTTAATTGACAATTATTTATTGTTTTTAGATAATGCAATCTGCATCCTCAAAGATTCCTTTTGAAGTGAAATTCGGAAATTTAATGACAGCGGAATAAGGAATAAGGCTGGAAGTACCTCGGAAAAAATTTCGTGACATTTAAATGGACTGAATAAAGAGAAAACTTTTAAGAACTGTATCAAGAACAGTTCATATCACACCCCAAAAACTTGAGGCTTCCGGTTATAGTACACAGACTTGACACAGGTAGAAAAGAAGGAGCAGGTGTTGCCATATATTCAACCATACCCTGCAATCTCAATTAATCCTCGCATATCTAAATTAGTAACGATTTGAACGTCGAAGTGGGTTCTATATCCACCCTTTATAATTTATAGTACATACGCGAAACTCACTTCTTCGCCCAAAACTATAATAGCAAAACCAGAAGTTTAATCTGTTTTCTCATCCTCAAACAAGCGAGCCAAGTTCAGGTGGGTGATTCTGATCTTTTGTCGTACTTTAATGTCAAAATATACGCCTAAATGAAATGAACTTTTCTACTGAATTTTTCGTGTTTTTATACAACTCATCAAACCTTGCATTACGTAGAACGAACTGAAAATGACACTTCACATGATAAATTCAAAATATTATTTCGAATTTAAGCACTTGTATTGCCCTAATTAGGTGTGGAATATCCATTTACCACAGTATAAAATTTTTGTCACAACCTCTGAAACAGTTGACTAATTTGTCGTACTTTTAGGCGTGTATTCTGACATTAATTCATTGCAAATTCATTTTAGTTCATTTTGTAGTTGATGAAAAGGATAAAGCAAAATGAATATGGTGAATATGAAACTACGACAAATTTGAGGTGAAATCTCAAAATATGTGACTAAAATATACGCCCAAGCTACGACAAATACATCAGAATCGCCATCCAGGTCAATATAGATTCCTTAGACGGGTAGTGAGATCTCTGTGCTTGTACTCAAGCTAAAGGTTGTTACTGGACAACTCAACTTTTCAAATTCAAATCTAAAAAATTTTATTACTAATATCAGCATTCAATTCGTAAAATATCCTAATAATTCAATACTAATACCTTAATCTAATTTAGTAACTTCAATCAATTATAAGAAAATTCAATAAATTCAACAGCCACAGTAATTTACTCCATTTACTTCTGTAAATAAGAAGATAAAGAATTAATGAATTACTTCAACAAAATATGATTTTTTGTTTTGGAGTATGCTGATACATTTGGGCACACAAAATGCCTTTACAGCAAACGAGCGTACTGCAGCGGGTAGGTGTAATGAGTTTGCTGCAGTGTGTAAGGCTGCAGAAGAATGAACATTCAAATTTTGTATGTACAAAGTTGAAGTATAGTGCAACGTGTAGGCGCAACAGAATGAAGTTTTCTGCTATCTGTGTAAAATACCACAGAAATAGCAGAAGTAGTTTTCTGCAGTAGGAATAAATTCCCGCTTAGATGTAGGATAAGGGTGAAGATGACGGATGGCAATAAAGCAGAAGTAAATTTCTTCAGCAAGAGTAAATTCCTGAAGGCTGGAAATAAAGCGGAAGTAAATTTCTGCTTAGATGTGGGGTAAAGGTTTGACAGAATACAATTTCTATGATTATAAAATTAAAATTCTATATAACGGAAACAAAAATTAGATTTTTTACAAAGAATAGGAAACAGATTAAACTCTGATGGAGGATGTGTTCAATGTACATTCTGAAACAAGACAGAGATGGGTAATTTTGCTCCGGCTGGTCGCCTTTTTATAGCCGCTACGAGACGCTACGTCTCTGCTGCATAATGTGTTGCCCTGGCAATGCTAGGTTTCGTAACTTGACTCTAGTAAAAGTAAGCTAGAGTTGAGTCTGCCTAATAAAGTTGAGTCGAGCACATCAGTTGTTTTTATAAACGCCCCAAGATATACTAATACATCTGAGTTTTGATTGCGGTGAGGGCGAAAACATCTGGTGTGATGTAATGACATTTTCACATGTCAAAATGTAAATACACGGATGGAAGTGAGATTTTGTTAAGTTTGTGATATTTGCATATTTTTACTAGATATTTCTTATATATTTCAGAAAATACATAAAGGGTTTTCCAATAAGAGGTGTCATTTTAATTAGCCCGCTATTTCGGTAGATGTCACTTATGGAGCTATCATTTTTTGACATTTGACAAGTAAAAACTACGCCATTAATAAAATGCAACGATACATGATTCAAGAACGCATTGAAATTATTAAAATTCACTATAAAAATGGTGACAATGTGGCAGAGACGGTTCGTAAAACTCGAACATTTTTGGGTCGTCGTGAAGCACCTTGTCGGACGGCAATAAAGAAATTGGTAGAAAAATTCGAGCTGTCGGGACAAGTTGGTGATGTGAAGAATAAACCCGTGCACGCCGCTCAAGAACAGCCGAGAATATTGCTGCTGTAGCCGAAAGTGTTGAAGAAAACCCAGGTTTGTCCATTCCTCGTCGTTGTTTGGAATTAGACATTCCACAAACGTCATTACGCCGTATTTTGCATTAAGATTTGGGTCTTAAGGCTTATAAAGTTCAGTTAACACAAGAACTCAGGCCGGCCGATCATCAACAACGTTGAGTCTTTGCTGATTGGGTCCTTGAAATGCATGAAAATGATCCGGAATTCCATCGAAAACTCATCTTGATTGATGAGGCCCATTTCCTCCTCGATGGCTTCGTCAACAAGCAAAATTGTCACATCTGGGGCTCGGAAAACCCAAGAGTTATTGTTGAAAAGCCTCTCTATCCTCAACGTGTGACTGTTTGGTGCTGTTTATGGTCCCGCAGGGTCATTGGACCTTACTTTTTCGAAAATGAGGCTGGAGCAACAGTTACGGTGAATGGATTGCGCTATCGACAGATGATTAATGATTTTTTATGGCCGGAATTGAATTGTATTGATCTGGACAACGTTTACTTTCAACAAGACGGCGCTACGTGTCATACAAGCAACGAAACCATTGATATTTTACGGGAAAAGTTTCCGGACCGTGTTATCTCTCGAAGAGGTGATCTCAATTGGCCACCGAGATCTTATGACTTAACACCTTGCGACTTCTTCCTTTGGGGCCACGTGAAAGAGGAGGTCTACGCCAACAGCCCAGCGTCGATTCAAGACCTCAACGATGGAATTCGTGAGGTTATCGAGGACATAGGGCAGCCACTTTGCGATTTGGTTATGGAAAATTTCATGAAAAGGATATGGTCCTGTAGGCGTGGTCGTGGTGGTAATTTGGCTCATGTTATTTTCCATTATTAACGGCATACATTCCTCTTTATAATGAAATAAAGATCTGATCATATATCTCAAAAAATGGCATTTTTCTTTGAATATCAAAATAACACCTCTTATTGGAAAACCCTTTATGATTGGAGGGAAGCTGAGACATCGCTGGACCAAAGGATTCATTTAAATTCTTTGTGCGTTCTTCATTTATCTTTGTAGGAGGGATATTTCATCGAAGTATTCGAACTCAATATGTGGACTTAACACTTGCATTGAAATGTTTTTTACTAACTTTTTAAAATCAATTATTTTATTTTCACAAAAAAAACAGCTGGAACTTATTCCAGTCCCCAATATGATTCTAGTTAATTTATTTTACAGAATTTTATTTTTGGGAAAATTTATTTATTTTTTTACTATACCTTTTCAACTTCAATTTGTAAATAAGCAATATCAAATTGGAAATAATCATTTTCAAATTGGAAATAAACTTTAAAAATTTTAAAATGAAAAGTTATAGCAAGCCGGGCACGATAAAATAATGTGTAAAGTTTTTCATTTGTTGTATTTTCTCCAAAAAGATAAAAGTTTTCTATTGTAGATATATAATAATAATATTTTTGCGCTTAAAATGCCGTATATTAAGAGAAGGGAAGCTGATAATATTGATAAACAAATTTGTGCTTTGTATAACAATGATGGAGATTGGAGAGCGCCCGCAAAAACATTAGGAGTGAAAACGACAGCTTCATATAGATGGGTTAATGGACAGAACGTAGCTGAAAAGCAACGAGGTGGGAATAGAAGAAGTAAAATCACAAACGAACACCGTAATTTTATGGAGCAATGCGTTGAACAAAATACAAGAATTATTTTAAAGCAATTAAAAGAGAAACTTATTCAGGCTTATCAGATTGATGTCTCCGTGGAATGTGTGCGAAAACATTTTGATGGTATGCTTTTTACACTCAAGGATATTCGAAGGAAGCCTGAAAATGCCAAAAAATGAAATTAATAAGAGAAAAAGACGTCAATATGTTGAACAACTTATTGCATATCAATCTGAAAATAGACCAATCATATATATGGATGAAACGAACTTTAATCTTTTCGTATCAAAGACAAAGGAAAGATCCATTAAAGGAAGCCGTTGTAGTTATATTGCAGCAGGCTGCCGTGGCGCCACTGTTCATATTATTGGATGCATAGATAATGTGGGGCTTATTCATCACGAAGTAAGAAGAGGAGCATTTAAAACCCTGCAAGCTAAAGAGTTCATATGCAATTATCTGCGAAACGCCCTAACCAAATATCAATCACCAGTCGTAATGGTAATTGATAAAGCACCGTTCCATACATCTATTGAAGACATGTTTCTTGAAAGTGAATTTATAAATCATCGGTTAATAAGATTAGGCCCGTACAGTCCAATGATAAACCCAATAGAACTTTCTTGGCAGCTCTTAAGGCTTCTAGTAAACAAAATCTAGCAACAGAAATGCCACAGATTTTAGCAGATGAAAATAGGACAAGTTTGACCCAAACCGAATTTCGCCTACAAAGGATTTATTTCCAATTTGAAAATGATTATTTCCAATTTAACATTGCTTATTTCCAATTTGATTTTGCTTATTTCTAATTTGAAGTTGAAAAGGTATAGATGTAAACAGACTCAAAGGCAAAAAAATACACTATCCAAAACCAAAATTATATATTTTTTAAATCAAATAGCTTACTATATAATTGTTTTCTTAAATCTTCCGGTAGGTACTTTTCAACTAAGTTCGAAATCCGATTCCTGAAATTTGGATCAGAACCCGAGCTAACCGGATCTGGATCTAAACTACCCGGATCCAGACTAAGAAAAATATGTTCAAAATTTCATCCATATTGCATTGCTTCATTGAGAAATTATAAATTTCAATTTTCCCAATGGAACAATGCAATCTGCAGGAAATTTTGGCTACTAGGATCCGAATTACTCGGATACCTGGAGTTATTCCGGATAATTCGGATACTTTCAGCTCTAATTTGAATGACAGGTATAGCTTGAAAAGCTAACATCCGTACAAATAACTAAATAGTTTTTAAACCATTGAGATATTAAATAGCCTCGGTAGCGCAGTTAGAAAGCCTGCTGAATACCATATCAACCCCGCAGTTGTGGATTCAAATTTTACCTCGACGGGTTCCTGTGTTCTACCTTCCTACCGACTTTTGTTAGAGTCGAAAAGTGAACTATTACATCAGAGGGAAATTTGCAAGTTTGTACCATTATGTATATTCCAAAAATAATTTAGAAGGACATCAATAGTGAAAAAAATTAATTTTTGATATATTTGAGGTAGTATTGTCTTTTCCTGTAATTTTAATAAATATTTTTCATAATATTTTCTTCACTTTCATTCTAAAAGTAAACGGACCAGAATGTCCATATACTGGTCCCTATCAGACATTTTGCCTACCAAAGAGCCACTTTAGGGAGGCATTGCTTAAGTGGGAAAGCAGGCAGCTGGATCTCTTTTTTCGTAGCGCGCCCGGTATGAGTCAGGGGAAGAAATTCTTCAACACCTCTCCTCTCCAGACGCGCCAACTTATTATACTTAGCAGGCAGTCGCTCAGACTATTTGCTCCGGCTCCTCGATGCATGTTATTTGTAGAGTGCCCAGCGCTAGCAGGTCTAAGGCTGCAAATCACTGGGGAAGCACTTATCTCTCCAAATAAAGTTTTGAAATCTAACCCCAAGAGCAATAATCGAGCTCGTCAAAAAACTCAATTTTGCCTAACCACAATAAGGAAAGGCACAATAGATCAACTATGGTCGAGGTGTCCGCATGGTCCTGAAGGCCTAGTCGCCTGTACTCTTGACATTAACATTATTCTAAAAGTAATTTGTAAATCTAATTTACAATCAGAATTCATATAAATTATTTTGATGCAGCAACAAGAACAACTTCAGTCAGAATCGTTTTGCCACAAATCTGACTTGTGTCTCAAATAAAATTCGTAATGAGTCTCAATTAAAATACCTTGGAATAGTTTGTGTTCAATGCCCGAAGAAACTTATCATCAGAAGTGGACATAGCCAGATAAATGGAGATCAATATTCGACAATTAATTGAGGGCAGCAGAAGCATACCTGATAAGCAGTCTTTATTGCAGCTAGTAGAGCACTCAATTAATTGTGAAATTTGACTCGCTTCTATTCCAGGTAAATTTTCATGTTTACTATTTTGTTATTATTGTTATTTACTGATTTTGTTGTTTAGTATTTTTTGCAATTGCCTCAATTTCATGTAGCATAATTTTTTTTTGCTTACGATTGTGTACTTACTTTACTTCAGTGATTTCTCTTTGTTTTGTTTAGGTTTTTTTTTTGTTTCCCTTTTTTTTTATTCTTATGAAAGCTTTTGTTATACTGCTTTAAAAATCATCTTTTCCGTGATAGTAGTTTTTGTAATGACGCTAATGCATTTTCTAAAATAAAGTCAGAGTCTAACCAGAAGCGTCAGTTAGTAGTTTTTCTTAACCATCTCAACCACCAAATTCAAGATTAGATGCACAGTTTAATCTGAATCCATCTTCCAAACCGGAAGTGCAGCTTTGATTTCATCATCAGTCTTGATCAGATCTCAACAAAATGTTGAAATCTGTTCAGAAACTCATATATTGATTCGCAGGTACCAAAAAGGTACACGAAACATTACAGCTTGTGTCTTTCGCTTTAATGGAATGCTTTAATTTTAAAAATGAAAATATTTACATACATAATTTACGTGCAATAGAAGAGAACAAGCAACATCTACTGGTTCAGATAAAAGCAACTTTAGGTTCGGAGAAGCGTATTACGTGCAATACACACGCGACATCTATTGGTTCGGACAGTAAGCAACTTTAGGCTCGGAGAATCGTTATTACTGGAATGGAACTTCAGGAAGGTTCTGAACAATTTGTACAGTATAAATCACAGACTTCAATAATATAGGCTGCAGGCCTTTCCCATACAAAATGATTCAAGCCAGCATATGCCCCCCATCAAAAGGACAAAACACCCCAAATTACTGTTATGCTGCGGGATATTACATAATTAGGGCTACCATGATTAATCAAAATGAAGGAAAATTTTTAATTTTATTTTAAAAATTACTTTTGCACGCAGTTCTTAATTAAGTTGTTGCTATATATTCAGAAAATATTTCAAGTATTTACGTTTTTCCCGTTTCAAATTTAAAACTAAGCTTAGTACAACGCAACTACAATGCTGTAGTACATTGAAAAGTAAGAATCTTAAGAATTGATAAATCTGCGCTGTATAGAAATCTTAAAAGTGTATATATTTCTTCACGAATTTTTATTTCACATAATTCCTTTTAATCTTACGAAATATATATTACGAAAATTCTCTGTACTCTGTGTACTTTTTTTAATCAAATTAAGAGCAGCTTGCGTTAAACACTTTGCACATTTGGTCAAGTTCTGTCAAAGGCACCGCTTTCACATCCCAGGAAGAAAGGTGAATTACCTACGATATCGGTGAAGTGTCTATGCCAGCGTTTTTCAACCTGTGTGCCGCGCGATATTGCTAAATGTGCCTCGAGATTTTCTGACAAATAATTAAAATTGCATGGGTTTTGGAACTTTGAAATAGTATTTATAATTGCCCCAATAGTTTCTAAAAAAATCACTCAAAACAAAGTCCATCGATTTGAGAAACTTTACGTTTTACCGTTTAACATTCTACGAGAAAAATTTGGATGAGTATTGGCTTTCAGTCAAAAATTTGTACCCTCAAAATTTAGCTTGAAGGCCATTAAAATTCTTCTGCATTTTGCGTATTCATTGTTTTGTGAATTTGGATTTTCAGCATCAGCAGAAATCTAGTCCAAAAACCGGAAAAGAATTTTTGTCTGGCTGGCTTTAGAACATCGTTTTGATTTAATTTGTTCAAAAAACAGGCTCTCAATGAAAAAAATTTCTTAAAAAACTTAATTTGTTTCGTTTTTTTATATTTTTTATTTTTAGGTGTGCCGGAAAGAATTTCAGATATTTTAGTGTGCCGTCAATCAAAAAAGGTTGAGAATGAATGGTCTATGCACTAGTCCAAATACCTGAATCATACTTGGTCGAATATGAATCATTCCTACCTACATTATTAGATTCATTTCAATACTGGAGTAGATCGCGGGCCTTATTACCCTAACCTAAATTTTCAATGAGACTAATGTTCCTATATAGGATTAAGATTGTGACATTATTTTCGTTCCGAAGAGAGAAGACGGTTTGAATTTGCTCTGTTGTACGTAAGGATAAAGGGTTTTCCAATAAGAGGTGTTATTTTGATATTCAAAGAAAAATGCCATTTTTTGAGATAAATGATCGGATCTTTATTTCATTATAAAGAGGAAGGTATGCCGTTAATAATGGAAAATAACATCAGCCAAATGACCACCACGACCACGCCTACAGGACCATATCCTTTTCATGAAATTTTCCATAACCAAATTGCAAAGTGGCTGCCCTATGTCCTCGATAGCCTCACGAATTCCATCTTTGAGGTCCTGAATCGACGCTGGGCTGTTGGCGTAGACCTTCTCTTTCAAGTGGCCCCAAAGGAAGAAGTCGCAAGGTGTTAAGTCACAAGATCTCTGTGGCCAATTGTGATCACCTCTTCGAGAGATAACACGGTCCGGAAACTTTTCCCGTAAAAGATCAATGGTTTCGTTGCTTGTATGGCACGTAGCGCCGTCTTGTTGAAAGCAAAAGTTGTCCAGATCAATACCATCCAATTCCGGCCATAAAAAATCATTAATCATCTGTCGATAGCGCAATCCATTCACCGTAACTGTTGCTGCAGCCTGATTTTCGAAAAAGTAAGGTCGAATGACCCCGCGGGACCATAAACCGCGTCAAACAGTCACACGTTGAGGATAGAGAGGCTTTTCAACAATAACTCTTGGGTTTTCCGAGCCCCAGATGCGACAATTTTGCTTGTTGACGAAGCCATCGAGGTGGAAATGGACCTCATCACTCAAGATGAGTTTTCGATGGAATTCCGGATCATTTTCATGCATTTCAAGGACCCAATCAGCAAAGACTCGACGTTGTTGATGATCGGCCGGCTTGAGTTCTTGTGTTAACTGAATTTTATAAGCCTTAAGACCAAAATCTTTATGCAAAATACAGTGTAATGACGTTTGTGGAATGCCTAATTCCAAAGAACGACGAGGAATGGACAAACCTGGGTTTTCTACCAATTTCTGTATTGCGGTCCGACAAGGTGCTTCACGACGACCCAAAAATGTTCGAGTTTTACGAACCGTCTCTGCCACATTTTCACCATTTTTATAGTGAATTTTAATAATTTCAATGCGTTGTTGAATCGTGTATCGTTTCATTTTAATGGCGTAGTTTTTACTTGTCAAATGTCAAATGTCAAATGACAGCTCCAAAAGTGACATCTACCGAAAAAGTGGGCTAATTAAAATAACACCTCTTATTGGAAAACCCTGTATTTATAACTAAAGCTGTTGTGGGCCTTATTATCCCCCTGAGAGTAAAAAGGCCAATTTTTGTTTTTATTCAAAAGTATTTAAAATAATCGGATTTTGTTGATTTTCTTAGTTTGAGCAAATTTAAAGGGAATCATTCTGCTAATTAGCATTTTAAAAAAGTTGATTATCGCTTTGGGCCTTAATAGTTTAATAAAGCCCTTGGAAAAGGTTTTATAAAACTGAATTATTTTTTCAAATACTCACTTCGGTTATAGTTTTTCTATTGTTTTTAGTTGTGCAGATAAATAAGCTTGACGGAAAACTTGTTTTTGTAGTTCTTAATCACCAAATACTCGATTTATTGCATTTTCAAATTAGGTGGGCCTTATTTGCCGCAGGTACCTTATATTTATATTTATCAAATACTTTTATTATTTGCGAAAATGTCCAATAACCTAGAGAAGTACTTTAAAGGGAAAGATTTAAATCACTTTCACATCGAAACCGAAAACCGATAAGCTCTACACCGAAAATTCGCTTTTCTTTCAATCAAAAACCGAAAAGTTTTTTTCGGTTAAATGTAATTACCATAAAAGTTGTATGAGGTGAGGCTTAGTACCTTAGAATATAGAGACAACAGGGAGTGTTGATACCTGTAAAATTCGTGTGCACGAGAGCTGATTTTTTCAGGGTATCGTGAAGTAGGTCAGCATTATATTGAGGAATGAGACAAATGTATTTTCAGCTGTCAAAAGAAGATTTCTAATTTGCAACAATTTGAATCTGGTGAAAATATACGTGGGAAATGATTCTTTAGGCAAGTATAATTATAAAATATTATTTTGTGTACTTTACACACATTTTTATATTAAATATTTGTTTATTGAAGATTTGTTTACGTTTGTGACAGCTGAGAAACTCTCTGGGCATCTAGGCGCAGTGGCAGCGACTAAAAGCATTTTCGGTGGGAGTGTTATGGCCCAATATACGGAAGATTCTTCCAGCAGCCAAAGGCGCATTCTAGCGAAATAATCAGCAATTGCTAAACAATAACCTCGCATGGTATTGTTCTGCAACTGTCGGTTATTTTGCTGATTAGCCCAACAGCTGGCTGCGATGAGCGGTTAGTGAAACAATCGACGATTACGATAATAATTAACCTCGCATGGTAATTATTATGTAAAGCGATTGTTTACTACTAAGCGACTCAGGTGCTGCAACCGGTAGAACAAACGGCAAGGTTGTTGTCGTTTGTTTACATCCGCGTTGCGAGTAAAAGTTTACTTCCGAATATTGGAGCATAAAAGACCAATGACTGGGCTGTCGAGTGCCTGTAATATTCTATTCTTCCAGTGAGCAGTCGCGTTGCATAGTGGTGTCAAGTTTCCGTTCGGTGCGGAGTACGTAATAATTATTAAGATAGGTCAGTTTTAGTAAATAAAGATTTATAACGTAAAAAGAAATTCGAGTGTCGTTTTTAATTATTGGATTTGCTTATTGATTGCTCAGGGGGCACGACAGGAGCAACTGCCGTATTTTTAACCATATGCCTTTGTTGCCCCGCACTCTATATTGATTCTACTAGACGGCTGTGTACTGAGCTTTCACTACAGCGGCAACAGATACTAACACAACCAGAATTTGACTAAGCCAAATTTGGCTCATCACACTTCCTGTACTCTCTATATTGAAAGTTTAGTAAGACCGAAAAAATATTTCGTCCCGAAACGTTCCACATGTGATAAACGAAAAAATAATGACAGATGCAACCGAAATTTCGTTTTTCAGCCGAAAAAAGATAAAAGCTGTGTTTTTCTTAAAAATATGACATAAATATATCATTTTATTAGTAAAATTATTAGTTTATCCTATTTCCCATGATTTTATTAATCATTGGAGCAAAAATCATGTTTTAAAGTGGAATAAATTGTGTCTTTCGCTTTACAGTTTTCGGTTTCGATGTGAAAGTGCATTTAGGAAGAACACGAAAATTCCCTAGCACTTTGCCATATATAGAAGAAGAAGAAGAAGAAGAATAGGCTCTCTCTATTCTGTAAACTCTCTAACTTAAGGAGCATGACATAAAACATGATGAAATTTATATGACTTTGTAGAACATCAATAAAATAACTTAATAGAAATGAACAAATTACAAAATGTGGCTGAGGTAAAATTGTTAAATCGGTAACCCCAAACTGAATTTTCCCTGACTTTGAGAGCTCAGTTTTGGTGGTGCGTACTATACTTGCTACTTACTAATAACTCTTCATATTTCAGTAGGTAAGTATTAAAAGTTATTTTGAAAAAAAAAAAAACAGGAAAATTAAACCAGAAACATATCCAAGCAAGCCTCTGGCCTGGGACTGGATTCTGATCAGAAGTAAATGACAAATGATAATGACAACTTGACTTTTTCTCGAAAATGCGATTCTTACACCATGATTTCATCCATAAAAAGTGACATTTAGCGTTAAAATATGACTTATTTTCGAAATACCAATTCTTAGAAAACTCGATGACATAACAAATGACTTTTTTCCATGACAATTTTTGCAACCGAAGTCACTTAGTCCATGCCACTGTGACTTTTGTCATATTCAAGTAGTGTATATATTGTCATAGCAGCAAGTAATATCAAAGATGTCAAGTATAAAAATAATGAATATTTGTATTTATTATATTATTATATATTGTATTTTTTTTTATTATTATTATAAAGCCAAGCTCAGGGGATACCCTAAGATGCAAAGCATACCATGGCAGGAAGGAGGTAGGAAAAGGATTAGGGGATATGAGGAGAGTGGCGGAGGTGCCAACGTCCTTAAACTTTTGCAGATTATATGCCGGAGGAAAAACAGAAGATAGCAAGTTCCACATTCGCACCGTTCTGGATAAACAAGCATCACTGAATTTTACTGTACGGCCGAAAGTAATTTGAAGGGTAAAAGGATGTGCGTGGTTTGCAATGCGAGTATTGCGTGCAGGAATCACTCTACAAGAGATTAAACTAGATATTTCATTAGAGCATTAACCATTTAAAAAAAAAACAATTTTAGCAGCAAACCGCAGAAGGACAAGTTACTCCTTATAACATTTCAGCAATTATTTTACATACTACCTCCTTCTTTGTATACGCCTTCGCAATAAAATGTGCTCCATTACTTTGTTGTTCGGAACATATTCAACCACTGCGCAATTGTCAAATTGTAACTGCTATAATTTAATATACATGTCATGTCATCCAACAACAGAATTCCAAATTATAGTATAGTGACATTGTCCTTCCTTCGAAGTCATTCTGTCATTTTCATTTGTCATTTTAATTTTATCAGGGGTTGGCCCCTGGTCTATCTCAGGCTTCCTCGCTGCTCGCTTCAAGGCTTGCCTTAGAGAGTTGAAAACAATATGACACCACCGGGTTCGGTACTATCATTGTAATTTTGATTGTATTTGTGACAATTCCTTTACATCCTGGGCAGAAATAATTTATTATCGGTTTTCATAAATGCTAACTATAAATTTCAAGTGATTCTTATTTGCCAAATATTTCGTTTGACAGAACAAAATTAAATAAAAAGAAAGAAGTAGGCTCGACAGAGAAGAATTTCCAACCTTAGATTATACAGAGTGTTTCCTCCACGGTGGTCCATAGGGCGGAAGGTAATAGTACTCACCTAGATGAACAAAAAATTGTATGGCAGGCGGGGGGGGGGGGGCGTCCACACCAATTGTTTCTCAGATACAGGGTTACTAAAAAATTATGCTAATCTTTCGCAAACACTTTTACATTTATTTTAAAAAGTACAGGGAGTGCGATAGCCATCAAGAGCTCAATGTATGCAAAACTTCATGGCCTTTCCAACGACTCCCCCGCACTTCTCTCCCCTAAGAGTTATTGCGGTCTAAACTAAAAATTTCAGATTTTCTTAACTTTTTTTTTATTTTATTTTTTTTTTTTTTTGTAAAAAGCTCGTTAACATAATTTTTCTTTTATGAAAACTGCAAACTGTAGAATCTTCTCTTTAACCTATTACATCCTATGCGCTATTTGCAACCGTTAAGGAGTTTTAGCTCTTAACCTATTAACATAACCACATAATCTCAAACCTATTCTCAAAAATAATTTGTTCCCTTAGTGACTGAAAACACGTCATTTAAAAAACATACTTGCTAATTTCGGTTTGACCTGAATAGGTTTTGAGTTAATAACTGTTTAACGGCAACAGTTAGCACATAGGGTGTAATAGGTGAAACTAACGAGAAGAGTCTACAGTTTATCGTTTTTATAAAAAAAGTGATATTAACGAGCTTTTTGCAATAGAAATAAATAAAAGTAAGGATTACTCTTTAGGATTTTTTACCGGGGTAAACTTATATTTGTTCAAGAAGGAATTTATTTGGATTCTCCGGTATATAGCAAAAGCTAAAAAATGTTTTTAATTTGTAATTTTATCACACAACCCATTAATTTTTGGTGACAAGTTTCAAGTCTTGGTTTTCACTCATCAACAGGTCCCAAATAGCGAAATTGAGGGACTTGAAAAACAAATAAAAAAATAGAACAAAGAAAAGAAATGAAAATATTGAGAAAAATATAAAAAAAAAAAAAATATTAAAAAAAAAATGTTAAAAAATTTAAAAAATCAGATTCATTCGAAACGAATCGAACCAATATACGCCCGCAGTGGGCTGAAAAAAGAAAAAAAACAGAAGAAGAAGAAGAAGCGTTTCGTGTTAGCAGAAAACTTTACACTCATCGGTACATTTTCATTTTTCATTTCTTTTCTTTGTTCTATTTTTTCATTTGTCTTTCAAGTCACTCAATTTCGCTATTTGGGACCTGTTGATGAGTCAAAACCAACACTTGAAACTTATCACCAAAAATATAATGGGTTGTGTGAAGAAATAAGAAATTAACTTTTAACTTTTGCTATATACCGGAGAATCCAAATAAATTCCTTCTTGAACAAATAAAAATAAAGGTCAAAGTAAAAACAAATAAAATCCGAAATTTTTAATTTAGACCACAATAACTCCTGAGGGGAGAGCAGTATGGGACTCGTTTGACAGTCGTTCGAAAGGCCATAAAGTTTTACATACAATCAGCTTGAGGCAGTGACCATGCACCCTGTACTTTTTAAGATACAGTGTATTTTGTGAAAGCCTAACATAATTTCTTAATAACCCTGTATCTCGCAAACGGTCATGCAGTTTTTTGTTCATCTAGGTGAGTACTATCACATTCAGCTCTATGGACCACCATGGAGGAATCACTATGCTATGTAAAATTCGTATACGTGTGATAAACATTTTTCTTTGTTGACACGGGAGAGAAATGACAAGAGGGCTGGTGCTTAGTTTATGTCAGTTCGACATTTCTGACATTACTGAATTTATTTGAAATTACGAAAACAACTCCGGTGTTGTTTTAGTAATTTTGTGAGTAAAAACGTGATATAAAGTGATTTATGCGTTTGTAATAGTGAGATACAATAGTGAAATCTTGTTTTGTGCAAGAGATATTATATAATAGGGACTCAGGAGTCTAGAATGAAGTGCGTTGTGCTCTGCTGCAGAAACAACCAGAATTATTGCCGTAGAAAGTCGTTTTTCAGGCGTGTTTAATAGTTTGAATAATAAATTATAAAGTTTTAAATAAAATATAATCGAAATAGTTATAAAAATAAACAGCTGTGATAAAAAACATTCAATATTTTCCAATGCCGGTTTGTTTGCTTACAATTGATTTGTCATCGGGTGTCTATATGATATCAGCCATACAAAGGCAACGCCAAGAAATATTATCTCAAAATAAATGGGGAACAAGAAAAATTCTTAAAAATATAAAAAGGTAATGACAAATTATAAACTTATGAACTTAAAAATGATACGAATAACGGTGACAGGAAATTAAAAAACTTGATAAAATTTCAACTACTAAATTATGTATTCCCTCAGAAAATATCGTAGTTTACAAATTCCATGACTAAACAAACACATAGACGCGATTCTACTACATGATGAAAAATGCTTAAGTTTTTCGTCCTCATAGCCTATCCTTTTTGCTTATAATCTAAGTTTCCAACATTGAGCAAAACGCGCCTTGCTGCTAGGTTTTGAGAAAATGGTGCGAATTGGGCAAATCCTTCGTAGGGTTGCTATACAAAAGTTTTATTTTTCAGTGAGACAACTGAGACAAAACTTTGAGCAATCGTCTCTGTTGTCTCAGTTCAAACCAATCAGCTGATTTGCCAATATTGACATTTAAATAGTTTTAAACACATAAAATGGATAGTAATAAATTGAGAAAAGTGTTGTTAGTTTATTCAAATAGCTTTAATTATTAAGCTTAATTAATTAATTAAGCTTTAATTATTAATTAAAATCACAAAATAACGAAACTGAGTTAACTGAGACAAGAAAATTCAGTTTCACTTGTCTCAGTTGCTCAGTGGATGTGTTCGAAATTGGTAGCTCAATATGAAACTGAGACAGTTGACCGAAAGTGCAGTCTCAGTGAGCCAACTGAGAATATCTCACTTGTCTCACTGAGAATGTGCTTACCGAAAGCGCCTATATATACAACATTTTCACAAAAATAGTAAATAAAATTTCAGAAATGAACTAAATTTGTCATTTCCCAGCAGGAAATATGTCAACTGCTTGTAAGGAGAATTGCTTCCACACCATAGCCAGAAAATATCTTTTCCGAAACGATCTCTTACCATAGCTGAAGGAATCTTTGCGAAAGCAGGTGTTTCCAACTCTGAGTTTACCCTTGTAGCTAAATTTAGCTACTTCCCAGCTCCTTGGTAGCTAAACTCATATTTTTTTTGTAGCTAAATGGTGGCTAAAGTTTTACTTAAATAAATTTTTGAATTGATCTAAAAAATGAACCACAAACGACAGTGTATGCACATCTATATGTATGTCAACACGTTCAGGGGGAAGAGAAGGAAAATTAATAAGCCCACCTACGTGTTATCAATTAATAATCGTTCAATTAAAAAAATAATATTATATTAACCAAAATATGTATTTCTTGTAAAGTCCTATATTTATGACAATCAAATTAAAAGAGTTTTAAATAACACACAGGGGCTAAATCCAAAGAAGTCAAATCTAAATAAGTAATTCATTAGATAAGATCTTTCAACAGTTCTGTAACATCTGCGTATGTACTCACTACTTAAGTCTCTAAAGTCACAATTTTTTTAACAATAAGAGCAGGAATTTCATACTCATCACAGCTTTTACCATACTTTTGTAACCCAAATCAAATCGAAAGGATTGAACCTAAAGTTTTTAATTTCATTTCGTTCAGAATTTGTTTTCAACAATATTCATGAAGCTAAATATTTTCCTATATCAGCATGAATGAGTTAAAGGCAACGATTTTTTAACAGTTGAAAAAACTCTTTATGCAAACGAAAAATCTTTAAAAAAGAAATTTCATTGCAAAAAGAGGGCGTTTCATATAAGCAGGAATCGTATAATCATCAGTACGGCTTGGTTCCTGCCTGCCGTATACGCCAAATTTTCGAGCTGCAGACTTAGCAGCAAACTGAGTCAATTTCATTTCATATTGACTTATTTCGCTATGAATTTTCATAGCAACACTCAATTTTATAACAAACTGACAATATTCTTTAAATGAATTGTTTCCAGTATCCACTGTATCTATAAATTTTACAGCTTTACAGTTTCTTGCCCGCATTTCTGTAGCAACGCAACAAGCAAAAAAGTAAATACAATTACAATTTTCAGCAGTGCCAATACAATTAGTGCCAGAAGTATACTTTTTAGCAGCTTAGATATCGGGTACAGGTCAGCGTACAATTTTCTTTCACATTTTGGTAAAAAATGTATGGTCAAAATAAATGAAAATTTTAACCATGCTTTGGTAGCTAAAGGAGCCCACGGTAGCTAAATTGCTACCGGTAGCAAAATGAAAATCTTCGTAGCAAAATTACCTTCTTGGTAGCTAGATTTAGCCACGAAGTAGCTAAATTTGGAAACACTCCCTTCTCTGAGTTTAGGCTCATTCATTTTCTGTTGTGAAAGATAACTCATATGCATGTGAAAGCACAGCAGAAGTTTCAATTTTTCCGAAGAGCTCTCTTACCATAGCCAAGGGAATCTTTGTGGAAGCAGATCTCTTCTCATAACCTATCTGTTTTTTTTTTTTTTTTTTTTGTGAAAAGGTATGAGTCATATGGAAGCACAGCAGAATTTCCATTCTGTATTAGTCAGTCGAAGAGTGCGGTTAATTGAAATTTAATTAAATTTTAAATAAGACGTAGCGTATTTAAAATAAAACTGAAAAAACTGAACTTTATGGATAAAAGGCTTTATTTTGATTCCCTCTGTATTACCCAAAATCGCTCCTAGAGTGATGCACTATAACCGCTCCCTCTGCGAACATGCTCACGTTAAAAAGATATGAACAGGGATACGATGGGGAAGCGCTGCAAGCTTCCAAAGAAGCGCTCTTGCATTCGTCTTTGAGCGCTTCCATTTCCCGCTTGGTTGGTGGTGCCATACAAACTTTTGGTTTTCTCTTAATTCAACTTTTTCATTTAGAGTTTAATATTAGTGGGCTTATACTAAATATAACTTTTTGTCTTGTTCTAATAAGCAACAGATTGCAGCCCTATCATTGTATAGCTATTGCTGGTATATCCCGCTCCCAAAAAGAGTGAAGACCAAGAACAACCGTATTATATTTGAGTATATATAATCCCTTACTCTTCATACTTTTATTAACTTGTGATTGAGAGGTATTTAATATTATGTATACGTACATTATCTAGCGAAAAATCTTGACAAAACTAGAATATCTCTACTAGTTAAATAATGTCTGTGTTCCTCAATACAAGCATTTCATATGTATACTTTGTATACGTGTAAAATATAACAGTTTTACGAAACTATGTAAATTCGATTTTACGATTTCCTTCAATAAACCACAGTAATTCGTTTCTTAGTAATTTTATTACACCGTCGATATGCAAATTACATTTTTAACAGCTTTCTGGCAATAATTTCATACACACACTTACACACATACTTAACATATATTTTTGCCGTCAGAATAACTCCTTCCTAGGGATTTTAAAGGATTACTTAATATAAAATATTGTTTTATCCTCTCTTTCAGCTGTCAACTAGGAACGACAAAGTTGCAGTTTTGGCATCAAAAAATATGAAAGTTCATCAAAACTTTTTGATTCTGAAATTTTTAGTATAGGTATACGAAAACCTCTTCCATAATGCACACTTGGCAGAAGGAGGAGGAGGAGAGATTCTATGTCACATAAATGTACATATGTTTGTTATCAGCTGTTGTACAGTAATTGTAATAGTGGCTACTAAGCTTCATACTAATCTTTGCTCAATTTCAATCCCAAAAGGATTAGAAACGCAAATTCTAAACGGAGCGATTCGAAATACATTTTCATACATGTGTGTATACATACCTACATATGTACATAAAAACATAATCGAAATTGAGGTTATAAATCATAAATTATGATTTTAAAAAAAAAAATCGAACTAGCGGAAGCCCTTTCCGTGATATGTTTATAGCATAAAAGTTCGTCATTCCGCATCGACATACATTCGGCATTCATTTCGACAGCAACTCAGTTATGCAAAACCGCAAAAGTTAAATCGTGTTAAGTTTGAAAGCGAAGAATTTGTCCCTGGAGATGCTGAAAAGCTGTTTCAAAACTTTTACATATAAACTTCCTAGAAGTTTACATAAAATATATCCCCATGCGAGCGTAGTCGTCGTCGTCGGCTTTATGTTTGTGTTTTCCGTTAACAAAAAAAAAATAAAGAATTTTCCGTGTGCCATTCTGTTACCATTGTTTTTTCGTACATCAATTCCTTTCATACGGCGATGTCGTGTGTTGGTCGAAATTTTTCGCAAAAAAACTGAAAATTAATTTCGACAAAAGCAAAAAGATAGCAAAATATTTTTATTGAGTTCTGTAGGTGTGTGTGTGTGTGTTTCTGTGTCTGTATGTATGTATGTATGTTGGCCGGCCAGCCCCGATCTCGTTGACGAAAAAGTTTTTCTTTGCTTCACCGAATGCGGCTTGTAAGCTTTTTGTTGCGGTATAACGACAAAATGGCAATTTAATTTAAACTTTTACGTTTGATAGAGGTTTTTGCATATATACACATAAAGTATGTACAGCAATTATATATGCATATGTATGGATTACAAAAGTGATACCAACCATCATGTTCAATTAGGGATAGTTACAACGGCTGTAGGCTATGGCAAAAGTCAGTTCATACTGAACTAGTTGATTTTGGTATAAAATGCACTTTGGAAAGGACTTTTCACGTAAATTTGTGAATTAATTTTCAATGTTTATAAACTGTAAAAGTATCTAATTGCACCCGAAGGGTATACACAAATAATTACATTTTGTTAGTAATTAAAGGTAGTTGGCAGGTTAGTTTATTTACATTTATATTTATTTGCATAAAAACGTAACTTGATACATATGTACGACAAACTAATGAGAGTTTTTGAACGATTTCGGTTGATTAAATACCTACTGCTATGCCGTTATGCTATTGAGAGCAACAACGTGGAGCTTATTAAGAAATTTCAATAACGTAGTTATAGAGATAGGGTGTTTTAGAAGATGACGATTCCTATATAAATAATTTTTTACTTAATTCATTTCTTAAGAAATGAATTAATTCAATTCAGATGTAGGCAATGTAGGTTCTGCATAAAAATAGTCCGCTTTATTACCAAAAACCTTTAATTATCATATATTTGAGGCACCCAGCGCTAAAACGGCCTAAAGCAAAAAAATTCATAAGCAAACCTCAAAACATATCGGTGGCTTAATGTCAGAAGAGTGTATCTACAAAAATGTAGTTTTAAGATAATGAGCAACAAAGTTTTCACTGCGGATATTTCTTTCCTTGAGTAATTTTAAAATACAATACTTTCATATTTTTTTTATTTTTTATTTAAAACAACGTTACATAATAAAATTTAAGCGGATTTTTTCTCTTAATTATTTATAATGTAATTTAATTTCAATGACTTCATGAATAGTTTGATTTCTTGAGCTGCCTGCCATTCGAACTGCAGTGTACCAGGCTGTGGGATCGAATATTTCTACATATTTGGTTTTCTTTTCAATGTTAGCATGAACGCTATCGCATTCCATCTGGGAATGTCCAGTTTTAAAAAACAAATGATATTTTTTTGTTTTTTTAAATAGCCAGAACTCTTCCTGCCATAAATCCATTTTAGTACCTATTATTAATTTTTTTATTAACTTCTTTGTAAAAATTTGTCAAACTCACTCCACTTTATTCCTTTTCCTTTCCGAGTAGTCCTCACTTAACTGATCAAAACACACAAATAGTCTCCTGAGACCTGGAGACGACAAATGAACAAACTTCGAACCTGGAGAACAGTTTGTTTCACAATACACGAAGGGTAACCGTACTCCGGTACTACACCTTTTACAATAGTACTCCATTTTTGGTATTAAGGAGTCCATTTTATTTTAAAAACTTCACTTTTTGTTAGCAAACCAAGTTTATTAAAAAGTTTTTATTCACCTACCCACCTTTTTTTCCATAGAAATCCAAATTAGTACAGGGTTTTTCATTAAGAGGTGTTATTTTAATTAGCAAGCTATTTCGATAGATGTCACTTTTGGATCTGTCATTTTTGACATTTGACAAGCAGAAACTACACCATTAATAAAAATTGAACGATACACGATTCAACAACGCATTGAAATTATTAAAATTCACTATAAAAATGGTGAAAATGTGGCAGAGACGGTTCGTAAAACTCGAACATTTTTGGGTCGTCGTGAAGCACCTTGTCGGACCGCAATACAGAAATTGGTAGAAAACCCAGGTTTGTCCATTCCTCGTCGTTCTTTGGAATTAGGCATTCCACAAACGTCATTACACTGTATTTTGCATAAAGATTTGGGTCTTAAGGCTTATAAAATTCAGTTAACACAAGAACTCAAGCCGGCCGATCATCAACAACGTCGAGTCTTTGCTGATTGGGTCCTTGAAATGCATGAAAATGATCCGGAATTCCATCGAAAACTCATCTTGAGTGATGAGGTCCATTTCCACCTCGATGGCTTCGTCAACAAGCAAAATTGTCGCATCTGGGGCTCGGAAAACCCAAGAGTTATTGTTGAAAAGCCTCTCTATCCTCAACGTGTGACTGTTTGACGCGGTTTATGGTCCCGCGGGGTCATTCGACCTTACTTTTTCGAAAATCAGGCTGCAGCAACAGTTACGGTGAATGGATTGCGCTATCGACAGATGATTAATGATTTTTTATGGCCGGAATTGGATGGTATTGATCTGGACAACGTTTACTTTCAACAAGACGGCGCTACGTGCCATACAAGCAACGAAACCATTGATCTTTTACGGGAAAAGTTTCCGGACCGTGTTATCTATCGAAGAGGTGATCACAATTGGCCACCGAGATCTTGTGACTTAACACCTTGCGACTTCTTCCTTTGGGGCCACGTGAAAGAGAAGGTCTACGCCAACAGCCCAGCGTCGATTCAAGACCTCAAAGATGGAATTCGTGAGGCTATCGAGGACATAGGGCAGCCACTTTGCGATTTGGTTATGGAAAATTTCATGAAAAGGATATGGTCCTGTAGGCGTGGTCGTGGTGGTCATTTGACTGATGTTATTTTCCATTATTAACGGCATACCTTCCTCTTTATAATGAAATAAAGATCCGATCATTTATCTTAAAAAATGGCATTTTGATTTGAATATCAAAATAACACCTCTTATTGGAAAACCTTTTAGTAGGTACAGATTGAACTTGATAGGATGGTTTGGTAATGGTGCTACATTGAAATATACCAAGTTCAATCAGATCAGAACAAATCTTTTATTGAAAAAAAAAAAAAACAGATAGAATAAAATAATTTCAAGTGTGAAATGTAATTTGCATTTCGCTGTGTAATACTTTGCTATTGTGCTAATGGAAACGCTCTCTCAAAGAACATAGAATTGTAGAATTTAATTTAAAACTTTAATATTAATTGTTCCTTTTCTTTCTCACAAAATTTGAGTTTACCTTAAGATCTTGTTCAAATTCACATCTGTTGAACATTTTTCATGGGTATGGAGGAATTAATTCATAAAAAACTACATCAAAAACAAGAGTTACAAGAAATAAAAAAACAATGCCGTGATGCTTATATTATCTAATAGAAAGAAATATTACATCGTATAAATTTTGAGGACCCAGTACTAAAAGCAGTTGAGGGAATGGATCCAATTTGTTTAACTCCAAGTTTCAAACCTTTAATCACGCTTTTCCCAAACCTTATTGATCGAAATGATATCGATGCGCTAGACGGAGAATGATATGTTGTGTAAATACAGGAATTTGTACCAAAGTCACTGTTATTTTAAGAATACTAGATTTTTAATGTAAAAATGTTCTAATTAAAAAACATATTTCCCAATTTAGAAAAAGTTAATATTTGCCTTATATGCCTTCCACATACATCGCAAGTGCGGAAAGAAGTTTTTCGACGGTCAATATTATTAAAACTAAAGTCAAAAATTCTCTTGACGTAGAAAATGTAAATTCCATAATGGTTGTAAAAAAAACCGATATTAATATTATAAGCAAAATAAGGACAAAAAGACAAAAAGACCAATTCTTACGATACCTAAGATGAATGCCTGTATGTAATTTCGCACGGTATGCAAGTCTGATTGTTAAAGTGCTTTTTCACATTTATTTCTAGAACGGCTCATCAGACAGTAAAAATGATATGTATAACCAATTTTATAGGATTCTATATTCTGAAGAACTTTTCAGTACGATAAAAATGTTTTCACAATATATGTAAAAAAAACTACAATGTTCGTATGAAAAGATCAAGAAAGGGTTCACCGATTTAGTCTATTTTTGAGACCAGCCCGTCCCTTTAACTCGTTCATGAATTTGTCTGTCTGTATATTTCTTTTTTACTATTTTCGACACTCTCGTAGACCCACTTTTCGTCATCACAGCGAGCTGAAACTTGCCACACAGGTTCATGCCGATTGACAATTGAATCTATCAAAATTTGAACCGGAAATTTCCATGGAAAACCTATTTTTATGAAAACGCCGTGCACAAAATGTTAGCTCTCTGCGCTGATGCGTTCTCGGGCAGTGTCGAAATATGTAGTGAAAAACGAAATTTTGGTATGGCAACCCGAAGGAGTTACCTGACTTGCACAATTTCGAACTTAAATCTTTTTTTTTGTTTTTTTTTTTAATATTTCACGTGTAATATAACTCGAGAATGCAGTTTTCATTAGGACAGACAGACGGCCGGACGGATGGACAGACGGCCGTACGGATAAACAGACGAACAGAGGGAAATGCAAAAACCATAATTTTTAAAATTATGAATGCGTATCTCACCCATTTTGCTCTACCAGCATTATTTCTGTGCGTTACAAAATAATGAGCAAGTTAATATGCACTTTGACATTTCATATCCCAGGGTTGAAAAATGCGCCCCAACGACTGCTTTTTATTGCGAAATAAACATTGGTAACGGGATGTCTGTAATAATAGGAAATAAGTAGCGGACAGCATGCAAAAATACTTTTTTTTTTGTACAAAATTTGTCATTTATGTACTTCAAGAAAAGTAGAATGTCTCAAATAAGAACATTGGAGCGAAATGGAACATTTCGACTACATTAATCGGGGCTTACATGCTGTTCTGCGTTGATGATTTCTATTCACCATGTCCGAAGGAAGGTCTTCATCAGATCGTGACTAAATTTTGAAATTGAATTGGTTCAGAAATATCGGAAATATGAGGTAAATTCCAAAAAAAGAAATCAGTCGAATGGATAACGTAGTCTTTTGAAGTCGGTAAAAAAAAGGGAACAATGATTGTAATAACTTTTACTGGATTCTTGAAGATCTCATAAAAAAAAGAGCATCTTCAGCTATTGATGATTAAATACGTTCGACGAAGAAAGGCAAGAAAATACTGTATTTCACCACAAAATTTTTTTTAGAGTTGATCTTTTTTAACATGTATTGCTTTCATTTTGTTATTTTCAAGCGTAGTTGTTTATTTTCCGATAAAAGGCACCAAGAAATTTTTTTACATGGCACTCTTAGGGCTACAGAGCTTCCCCACTGATAATAAAACGAATAACTTTTAATAAAATTTTAATTTGAAAATTACTTACATTAAAAAAGTTAAAGTTAAAGTTAATTTAGTCGTGTACTTCATTTTTTCCGAAAGTACTCCGCTTTGGCAGCAAACAATACTACTCTTGAGCATTTCCAAACGACAGCACTGCTCCCCGTGCAGCTTTACATTTATAGTGTTGGTCTATAATATTGTCGATGTATAATTATAAAATAATCTATAAAAGTGAGAAGAAGCAAAGAGATATCTCTCCAAAGTGTAGAGATATCTCTTTGCTTCTTCTCACCTCTTCCCTAGAAAACCGGTATGCAAACCGTATCAATAATACTCGTGTGGGATGCCCCATTAATAAGGCTGCTGTCAGGGTGCGCGAGAGAAGCAGAGCGGAGCTCAAAGCAGAGCTTGTTCATGCGATAAGCAATGCGAGAAGATGCCTTAGTGAATGCGAGACGCGCTTGAGATTTTGCATGTGTTTTGTTTTATTATTTTTCACTTTATTTAGTTGCGACATTCGGAAAATAAAGTTATGGATTTGTCCGACGAGGAATATTTCGTTTCCCAAAATATTTGCAATTACTTTTTTTTTTTTAAGACAAATCATTTAGGGCCGGTTTCACAGTTCAAGTTTAAACTTAAGATGTGGTTTAAACTCAGTTTATCTCTTCAACACAGTTTCACAGTGGCAAGTTATACCTCGTTTAAATTTAGTTTAAACCACCAAAATTGGGCGTTTAAACTCAGTTTATCTTTAAATGTGAATGAAGTGACATTTCGTGCGTTTCAAAGAGTACTTACTCATTTTCGTAGGTTTAATTAATTTATTTCATTTTTTTCACTTTCGTAGGTTTAATTAATTAATTTTTTTGTCAGAACGATTTGGCCGACAATATTTTGACAGTAAATGACTCAGAAGTTCACAATTGTACAGAAAAAAGCTTGTTAGTTCACAATTCCATAGTTCTGCCATACTAAAAAAGGTCGAAAACAGTGAAACTCATTCTGGTTCAACTTAAACTACGAACGGAGTTTAACTAATCCCGTGCTTAAACTCGTACTGTGAAACCGGCCCTTAGTGCGCATCCATTAAATGTGCAAAGGAAAGAATATGAGGAATTTCATCACCTATACCGTGAATTCAGGAATTACCCCAATAGATTCTATCAATATACACGAATTTCAATTGACCCGTTCAATTATATTTTGAGCAAAATCGAATTTAAACTTATCAAAAATTGGGCAAATTTCATTAAAAATCCTATATTACCTTGTGAACAGCTTATTGTAACCCTTAGGTAAGAAGACACATCTTAGTTTTAAAAGAGTTTTAACTCAATAATTAGCAAATTTATTTCCAAAACAAAATTAGAAAACCAATTAAAAAAAAATATTCGTTTAAAAAGTTGAGTCATTTAGTGTTTTTAATTTATAGAATTATTCGTAGTTGATGGAAAATGTTCAGCCGGGACGGGAGTATATTGTATTATCGCATTTGTTACTGAAGTCGGGTCCAACCGTTGCCAACTACTCAGATTTTGCTGAGAAACTCAGTTTTTTTATCTGAAACTCAGTTTTTCAGTTTTTACAGTGAAATTCTCTGTTTTTTTTTTATTTTTTAGCCTGAAATGCTCAGTTTTCAGATTGAATTTTCTTTGTTTTTCAGTTTTTCTTATGTTGTCCTTTAAAGCTTTTACTAAAATTGTAAATGAATGAACCAATTATTGAACACCCTGAATACATCCCTGTTCCTTAACAGAGAAGTTTAAGATGTGCGTGGTCGTCTCATATTCTCACCACACTCAGTGTGATACACTCTGATGTAGCCACAAAAGCAAAAAATTATGGAAATAGTTGAATTAAGCAATATAAATTTTTACATCCTTGTGTAACACGATGGTTAATTTTAGAATTAGTTGTTAACCGCTTAATAATTTTAATCGAGCCATTACGAATATATTTTGCACATCTATTTGTAAAATAAAATCAGCAGAAAAACTATTACGATTATATCTAATCCCACTGATGAAACGTATCTTCATTTTATGTCGTATAACTTAAAACATATCAATACTGTGAATAAATTATATCACAGTGAGTCGCCAAACTATTAAAACTATATACGGTGATATGGAAAGACTTTTACGACTCATTTTGGACAACTATATATGTTTTGATCACGTAAAAAATACAGAAATTGAATATAAAAACCCGCAAGTTTTTAAAGGTAGTATTAGTTACCTTCAAGTGTGCAATCTATTTTAAATACAATAAATAAACCAGAAATAGCAGAAGAATTTAATAAAAATTTTCTAAGAATTTTATATATAGAATTAGTTTCACAAATTTGTTCAAAGATCAGTGATCCCATCTTAAGGAGTTTAGAGAATATAATTAAGGACCAAAATAAAAGTATAAACACTTTTCAAACTTAGTACCAGATATACAGAAGTTAGATGATGAATGGAGAGCTGCGAGTTTTTGATTTTAGTCCTTTTAAAATCTAACCGATGAGGAATATTTTAAAAAATTATCACTTTCTAAGAGACACGACGATTCTTTAATTTTCCCTAAACTTTCTAAATTCTTTTTTGAAATGTTAAGCCTCCCTCATTCTTCTGATAATGTAGAAAGGGTATTCTCAGCAATTAACATCAATAAAACGAAAGTACGAAATAAACTCGGCACAGATACCCTCTGTAGAATACTTTATTCGAAAGATTACTTAAAACTAAGGAGCATGAATTGCTTTAACGCAAAAGGAACTAAAAATATGTACCAACTATTAAATCAAAATATGTATGATTTTAAACTAAATAAATAAGGCTGTACTTTTTATTATTATTATTTTTTTTAGTAAAGGAAAAATTGTATCTAAATGTTAACTCGTTTCTTTTTGTTATTTAATTTATATACTGGATTATATTTATGTTTTCGTTTACATGATAACTAATAAAAGAGATTCAGATATGATTTTTCATTTCTCAGTTTTTTTTGCAACTTTTCAGCTTTTTTCTCAGTTTTTCTGATAGATTTAGTTGGCAACGCTGGTCCAATGAATAAACTTTGTCTGAATAAATGCTCACAGGTGAAGATATTGTAGTGTACTGTGTGGACTCATCGAAAATCGGTGTAGTATTGAAAGAACGGACGATAGGACGAAACTGCTGAACCGGACGCGGAGTGCTATATACGTATTTATACATAGTATTTTGTATATCCATTCTGCACAGGAATTTCTGAGCTGGCTCTAACTTTCTAATGCGTGGACTAGCAAAAAATGATTCATGCTCTTCCCTTTCACTTTTTTGACTCTAACAATTCCAATTTTCGCTTTTCAATTTCAATTAATTTAGCACAATTATTTACTTGTCTACTACTTGCAGTTTTTGCTGGAGTTTGGGTCTTTTACTTCAAAACTCCCGAATTGTTCTTCCGTTTCTGCATTTTTTTTCAAAACTCTGTTCTTTTTCAAGACTCCCATTGAAATTTTCTTTATCTAGTAGGTCAATTATAGCTTTCAAATTCCCACTAGATTCCTGGCATTTCATTTGGTCCTTAAAAAAAACTAATGACTTAAAGCATGGCCAACTTCTATATGAATCGGATTCTGCCTCTGAGATACCCGCATCACCTGATTTTCCGCCAGGAACTTTTCTCAATTCTTTCTTGAATTAATCTCAAATATATTTCCACTTTGTTTTTAAGTCTTCCTCTGAAAAATATGTGACAAAATATAAAGCAACAATTTTTTATTTTTATTAAGAAAATCATGTAGATTTTAACTTATAGACTAACACTAAACTAATTGAAATCATAATAAACGAAATTTTTTATAGGTATCTCGCAACTGAATAGTCTTTCACTTTCTTAGGATTTTCCTTCAGGATGGGCAGAACAACAGTCGGTGCCATTGTAAAGGAAACGTGCGAAGTACTATGGGAGAAATTACAGCCAGTTCATATGGCTCAACCAACATTTTTAGAAATTAGGGAACTTCCCGAATTGCATTGGTGCTATCGATGGAAAGCATATTCGGATCAAGTGTCCAGAGCATTCGGGATCAATGTTCTATAATTCAAGGAGTGGCTGATGCGAATTGCAAGTTTATAGCAATTGAAGTTGGAGGTTATGGTAAGCAAAGTGACGGTGGAACATTTACTTCATCTCAAATATTTCAGCTCTTAAGAAGCTATAACTTAGAGCTTCCTCCTGACACCAATCTACCTGGAACAAACATTGCAATGCCTCATGTGTTCCTGGGGGATGCAGCATATCCTCCTTTGCACTCCCTACTCAGGCCATACGCTCGAAGAGATTGGAGCGCAAGTAATGATTATTTTAATCCTCGACTCTCTCGAGCTAGAAAATGCATATAATGTGCATTTGGCATTATCAACGCGAAATGGCGTATACTATGGAAGCCAACTGAAACTCCTTCTTCTCTGGCTGAAATAATAATTAAAAGTATTTGCGTACTCCACAACGTTATCGTTGACCGCGAAGGAAATAATAAAATATTAAGAGAAGTAGAAAAGTTTGCACGAATGAATAAAAAAAGCAACAAATCAAAAGTCTCCAATAAGTCGGTCTTGAAAACTGCCCGGTTAATAAGAGATACTTTTCGCGATTTTGTATGTCGTAATAAATTGAGCTAGAAATAAATAGTATTAAAACTTAGGTACTTGATATTTTAATTTTCTTTGATGCACATAACCATAACTTTTCCACCAAAATTCTGTTGTGGTAACTTTTATTTGTCTGATCCCACAGCGCAGGGCGAGAGAAAACTTCACTAATAAGTGTTTCCACGTGTATATCCATTTTACCATTATACAAAACTTCTAACTTAAGGAAAAAACCATCTTTGGTCCCGCGAGAAAACCCTGCACAGCCAGCTTTCTCGCTTTGCGCTTTGACATCAGCTTTGCTCTCAGCTCCGCTTTGCCTCTACTCTGACATGAGCGCGCAACTTTGTATGAAAACGTATGTACATAATTTTTTTTGCGCGGGCTGTCGCACTGGCCAGCTTCCAGCTCGGCTCCGCTTCTCGCGCGCACGCTGACAGCAGTCTAAGAAATACCTTAATTTGACTGAAAAGTACCCTATAAATTTTGACAAAGTCAACGAACATTCGCAAAAATGTCCCGTAATAAAACTAGTTTCAAATTATGCCGGAAGAAGGTGGCCTGGAAAGTAAAAGTTTAATAAGCCAGATTTTTTTTTTTGTACAATAAATTCTTTCACTTAAAAGTCAAAAAATTGGAAGATGAAGTTTTAGAGCTATTACATTCCGATCACATTGGATCCAATCGTAGGAAGTAAGTCGCAAGAAGTCAAATTTATTTTAGGAATATAGATAGAAAATAAAGCTGTTTGTACAAACCTGTGTTATCTATCAACAAACATTATATGCAAACAATTCTATACCTCAGAGTGGCCAAAATCGTCTTTTGTATTCGAAAGAATTCATATTGACCAATTTAATTTTGGGAAATTTGAATTGCTGATTCCATTATTGAAAAACTTAAATGCAAATTTTCTTATTTGGGATTCCCCGTTGAAATTTGTAGTGATAATGGACCACCCTTTTCATCAATGTATAATTTTATTAATTTTGCTCCTGACAATAGAAATAACTCCCAATTTAGAACTAGCGATATGAGTGGGTGAAGTCATGGTTTGATATTCGTTGTAAAGCTAAGACGGTTTACTATCATCACCTTGTGTAACATGGAAGTTGCGGGGTGTTTCTTGAATAAATATGATCTTTTCTTAACGTATCGGTTGGATTTGCCCCCCCCCCTCCCGGGAATAAATGTTTTGCTCCTTTCTAGCACTTCAACCTATCTCCTGTTCTATTTATGACCAACAATTCAAAATCACTGTTTTAAATAGGTATTTACGTTGAAGCAAAATGGACAGATCGAATGTCAACAGAACTATGGAGATGCTCTGACTAGGACGAGATAGATCAAAAATACAAAAAAGGCAAGAAAATTAAGTTGTATTAACCGCGCCCTATAATTTAAAGTAAAAATATCATTACCAAGCAATCCCGGGGAATTTTCAAGGGAGAGCCCGTTTTGGGCAAATAAGGGCCCCATGGAGAAGAATCGTACGAGTAGAAGCCGCAAATATAGGAATCATGGAGCTGAAAACTGTCGAATTGAACAGGATCCGATAGAAAGCAACTGCTTCCACCCTATCTTTCTAGCCTAATCTATCTATGTATATGTTTAATTTTATATTATAGGTAATATCAAAAATAAGAAGAAGAAAAAATTCATAACACTTGTACTTTTTTAGTTGTTTTATATGCAAATGTGTGTGTGTGTGTATTTTTTAAATTCTCCATCAGATTTATTGCTCTGATATTACTAAAATTAGACGTAATTGCTCTGTATGTCAAAAACTCACAGCTCTCTACAACTGTCAGGTAGCTTCTCTGATAAGATTAACATATGACTGCTGGTGGAAATAAGAGGAAAAACTCCACCGTATCATCATATAAATAAATAGTTTCTACCTAAAGTATATTTTTAATTAAATTCTAGAAAAGCAGAGTTTTTATTCTGATTGATTACTATATATAAATCACCGGATTGACAGCTGTCATTTCCAAATTTATCGTATGCAGCTGTGGTAGAATAGAAAGATTTTTTTTATTTTTCCATTGCGGGAATCGAACTCACAATTTTTAGAATCGGTCAAAGATGGAGAATAGGATAATCTTAAGAACTTTTATTCTTAACGATTGTAAATTAAATCATAAATGAAAGAGGAAAAAACAATCGCCTCATCCGGAGTTTGAAACCGGGACCATCCGCTTTCCGGGCGACTGCTCTTACCACTGAACTAACGAGACAGATGATTTTCCCCTCTTGTATTTGTTTGATTTTATCGAGCCTATTAAACCACAGTTGCTTTCTTCTATTCTCCATCTATGACCGATTCTAAAAATTGTCAGTTCAATTCCCGCATGGGAAAAATAAGTAAAATTGAAAAATTTGCAATTTATTTCAATTTATTTATGCGCTGTCATTGTTACCGGTTAATGGCAGCTATGGCACTAGGATTTAATAGGCTACACAAAAATCAAGAAATACAAGAGGGGAAAGCATCTGTCTCGTTAGGTCAGAGGTAAGAGAAGTCGCATGAAAAGCGAAAGGTCTCGGTTTCAAACGCTCGACCAGGCGATGTTTTCTTCTCTTGTATTTATGAATTAATTTAGAATCGTTAAAAATAAAAGTTTTCATCTTTTCATTTCCCAACCATTTCTTTCCGAGAGTCAATCAACTACGACACCTAAATTAAGGTGTTTCTAAAGGGTTTTCCAATAAGAGGTGTTATTTTGATATTCAAAGAAAAATGCCATTTTTTGAGATAAATGATCGGATCTTTATTTCATTATAAAGAGGAAGGTATGCCATTAATAATGGAAAATAACATCAGCCAAATGACCACCACAACCACGCCTACAAGACCATATCCTTTTCATGAAATTTTCCATAACCAAATCGCAAAGTGGCTGCCCTATGTCCTCGATAGCCTCACGAATTCCATCTTTGAGGTCTTGAATCGACGCTGGGCTGTTGGCGTAGACCTTCTCCTTCACGTGGCCCCAAAGGAAGAAGTCGCAAGGTGTTAAATCACAAGATCTCGGTGGCCAATTGTGATCAATTGTTGAAAGTAAACGTTGTCCAGATCAATACCATCCAATTCCAGCCATAAAAAATCATTAATCATCTGTCGATAGCATTCACCGTAACTGTTGCTCCAGCCTCATTTTCGAAAAAGTAAGGTCCAATGACCCCGCGGGACCATAAAGCACACCAAACAGTCACACGTTGAGGATAGAGAGGCTTTTCAACAATAACTCTTGGGTTTTCCGAGCCTCAGAGGCGACAATTTTGCTTGTTGACGAAGCCATCGAGGTGGAAATGGGCCTCATCACTCAATATGAGTTTTCGATGTGATTCCGGATCATTTTCATGCATTTCAAGGACCCAATCAGCAAAGACTCGACGTTGTTGATGATCGGCCGGCTTGAGTTCTTGTGTTAACTGAACTTTATAAGCCTTAAGACCCAAATCTTTATGCAAAATACGGTGTAATGACGTTTGTGGAATGCCCAGTTACAAAGAACGACGAGGAATGGACAAACCTGGGCTTTCTTCAACACTTTCGGCTACAGCAGCAATATTCTCGGCTGTTCTTGAGCGACGTGCACGGGTTTTATTCTTCACATCACTAACTTGTCCCGACAGCTCGAATTTTTCTACCAATTCCTGTATTGCGGTCCGACAAGGTGCTTCACGACGACCCAAAAATATTCGAGTTTTACGAACTGTCTCTGCCACATTTTCACCATTTTTATAGTGAATGTCAATAATTTCAATGCGTTGTTGAATCGTGTATCGTTCCATTTTTATTAATGGCGTAGTCTCTACTTGTCAAATGTCAGAAAATGACAGCTCCAAAAGTGACATCTGCCGAAATAGCGGGCTAATGAAAATAACACCTCTTATTGGAAAACCCTTTATTTTCCCTGCTGAGCCTGGCGAAGCTCTTCAAAGCTCCTTTTTATAATTAGATATAGGAATACCTTCTTCACTGGATGTTCTCCTTTTAAGTTCAACGACAACAAAGTTAGAGACAAGTTTAACAGTTTGGCTACTCTGAGACTACGTGTTCAATACACGAGTAGTAGTATATTCCCATCTACAACTGGAGCTGTACTCAAATTTCCTTGCATAACTTACGCACCTGAGTTACCCGTCAGGTTATGTCATATTTTCAGTCATCCTTAGTTTTGTAATAAGCTTCTTTATATCCACTTTGGGATCTAGAGATTGCTTTGTTACAATAGGCATCATCTCTACTAGCGCGAAGGCTTACGTCTCAGCAGTAACCGCCGCTTGATTTATTCATCCAACGGTGTTAGAATGGCTCCCATTTACGTACCCACCTTCTTCCGTTTGACATGTGCGACAGTGATGATCAGATTCTTATTTTTATTAAAAGATAGAATCATTGAGACATTTACACTTTAGCTTGGTAAACAGATTTTCAGCTGGCTATATTCACTTAAATAAAGAGGAGAAAGGAAAGATATAAAGAGCACAATCACAGGAGCTGTTCGCAGGCCACTGCTTGCGGCAGCATTTAAAATGGACTGCATCCTGCGGCTTCTGCCAGAATGCTCATGAAACTTCAGAACACTTTTTTTCTCTTTCTTTTTTTATAGGCAGGAGGACCAGAGATCCCTAAAACTGAGGCCAGGGCGGCCCATTGCGCTAAACTGCTAGAAACCCTCTCACCAAAACCTTCCTATCCTCTTAATGAAACGCACCAGGTCTTGGTGAGATAAGTTTTTCAGCTCATCTACAGATATGAGGGTAGACCCAAGCATATCCAGCCTGCTCCGGGCAAAGTCCGGACAAACACGCAGAAATTGCTCATTTGTCCCAGTCTCTTCTTCCAGGTGGGACAGACAGGGATGGTTGTCAACAACTCCCATCCTTGTTTGATGAGCTTGCAGTAAACTGATTCCAACCACAGTTCTAAACTGTTTCCTTCCGAGTCCCGAGAGAAGTTCTTACTAGACCGATCAAGAAAAGGTCTCGTGTACCTGGAAGTGCTCAGGTTCGCCCATCTCTGCTTATGCTTCATACAAACATCCGCTTTGATGAAAGACTGGATAACCGAGGTGGAAACTCTTACGGCTGGTTCCGGTCCAAGAAACGGAGCACCAGAGCCAGACCTGGCTAGAAGGTCAACCCTTTCATTCCCCATGATCCCCATGTGACCATAAACCCACTAACTTTACCCAGTAATATAAATGTTATCCGAGGACCACTCAAAGCCATCAAGGCTGCATGATTATCGAAAAGATAGCAATGTCCTTTCACTTTATCTGCATATCAAGGGCTATCTTCGCTGCGATGGGAAAACTTCAACCTGGAATACAGTGGTGAATACTCGAACCCAATATCAGGTTCAAGAAAGTAAACACCCACACCGACTCCCTCATTAGTAAGGAGAGCCGTCATTGAAAATTTTTAAAGCGGACCCTGGAAGGGTCTACTATACTACCCTCAGCCCACGACTTATTTTCGGTAAAACTCATAGAGAAGCGACCCTAAAACGGAGCTCTGGCAACATCGCATCAAGTGGCATCCAGGCCAGAGGGTTTTCTCGTTCCAACAGCCCATACTCCAATAAGCAAAGGGAAGAACCAGTCCAACCGTCCTCCCAACGTCCCGATGAGCGAAATCTATACACAGCCCTTTTGGCATCTGCCTGACTAACAAGATTCAGAGCACTTACTCTATGATTATGAAGCAATAGCCAGGCGAATATTACTCCACCTCACCTTTTCTCTAATAAACTACGTATGGAACCTCAATCCCAGAATGATTCTAGACCTTATTATCAGTCCTAACTTAGAACGGATATCAGAATAGATCTTTCAGGTCTCAAAGTATACAAGGCTAACTCCTGCACACCACATTATGAATCTAAATCTAATCTAAAGTGTAAAAAGCAAGCGACTGTATATTGCATTTTAAGGTCGTCATATGGCTACATACATTGTGACACGTGTAACTATTTTTTGTCACTTCTTATACCAGAGACAGACTTGCGGTTTCATTATTGCAGTTTGAACTGAACGGAAAGTGTGTTTGTATATACTGAGAAATAAGTCTGTATGCATTCGAAGTACACTCAGAAAAATTTCGAGGTATATAGAATTTATTGCAATCTAACCCTATTTAAACACGAACCTTTTAGAACCGAATTTTATATTGCAATGTTGGCTGCAACTTTTTGTGACATTTAATATTTGACGCTTGTCAAGTTTAAGTGTCTATTACGTTTTTATTTTCCATATAGACAAGTAGTTTCATACTATTTGCTCGCATTTTGCATGTGCGCGGAATTTTCTTAAGACAAATGACAAATTAAATTATTAAATCACTTAATTAAGTCTCTAGTATCACACCACTTTACATTTGCTTCTCTTGTTTTCCCAAAACTTGACTCTTACTGCTGTAGAAAGTTAAATATCGCTTTTGATGACTGTGTTAGATTTATATTTGGGCTATGCAGTTCCGATTATGTATCCCGCCTTAATTTTACGATACTCGGCTGTTCACTGGATACTTATTTAAAACAGAGGACCTTATTTTTCTTCTATAATCTATTGATTACCTCTCAACCCCATTATCTAAGTAGTATGATCCGCCTTCTTCGGTCAACTACGGGTTATAAACTCTCGATACCACGATTTCGTACTGCTATTTATGAGGGTTCTAACATTTTTTAACTAACTCATCTGTGGAATCTATTGCCCAATAATATTCAAAGGGCCAGCACTATCGACACATTCAGGAAGCTTGTAACAGATTTTCTTAATTAAATTATTTTTCTCACAGTGACACATTTTTGCATAGATTAGCATAGTTTTATTTTACGTTTTTTTTTTTTTTTATTGTGTCTTATGTTGTTTTAGTAGTATCACTTTGTAATGTACACTTTTATATATAGTTTAATTCAATTTTTGATCCTATATTATCTTGATATATAGTTTTACATTTAGTTTCGGCTGTCTTTTGCCCTTGCAGTAACCCATTTTTTTTTTTTAAATAATGCTGATAAAAGATTGTAATCTTGTAGTATCTTAATGAAATAAATTTGAATTTGAAGTGTAAGTTCGTTCTCTAATCAATTCTCAGTATCGTAAACTGCAAGTGTGCCTCTGACTTTCTATTATTGCAATATGAAATAATTGTAATATCAATATCTCAATTTGAAACCGCAAACCTGTCTCCGATATTAAACGCGATAATTTCACAAAATCTAAGATACAAAGAAGACAAATCCAGAAAAACTAAAACCATGAAAAAATCTATCACGCAAATTCTAAAAGTATAGCAAAAATAAAAGTTCTCATCATAAAAAAAAACACATTTCAAAAACTTTTTCTCTTCCAAATTATTATTAAAAAACACACCTTTACGAAAACGAAACATTAATGCTCCTGAACAGCCTAAAGCTCAGCTCTTATTTGATAGAGCAGGGCTTTTTTCTTACATTCAAACTACTTTAAGTAACCCTTTAAGTATGCCATTCAAAAAAGTGAAACGAGTAACTCACCTATACCCACCTGAAACTATCATTAAAAGAGTACAAGTCACATAAATAACGAAACTTTCTTTAGGCACTAGACGCACTCCTTTGACCCCACTTACCACTTCAATGTAGTGGAACTAGGGAAAACTTTTTTTTATTTATTTTCTTTCTTTCTTTTTTACCTCTATGCCATAACTTTCCGTTTTGTAGACTTTGTGGATAAGTTTCCCCAATTAACGCAAAATATATGTAACCAAACGACATCTCTTGTGGAGAGACTTTGCAAGTAAAACCGTGTAGTTAGGTAGTTCATATATGTAGAAGGAAAAAATTCGTCGCAGAAGGAAGACACACATTACCTGGAATTACGAATATAACCTCTGAGGGAAGGGAAAAAGTTTAGAATAATTTCAGTTTACTTCATGCATTGATGATTATATCCAAAGTTCTAACGACTAACGGACGAGTACCTACGAGGAAAAAGTAGGGTTGAGCTTCAACGACATGTTCGTCTAAGTTGGGTACTACGGTACTACCGACTACGCCTGTAGCCTTACAGCTGGATTGGATATCCGCTTTGCTAGAGAAATTTGACGGTGTACGAAAATGTTTAACACACGAAACCAGGAAACGGAAATACCTAGTTAAATGATAAAATTTGTACACGACTCTACATATTACACACACATACACACACACTAATTCATATCCATATATAAGTTATCTTCTCATCTAATAAATCTCTGCCTGCCTGATGATCTTTCTCGGTCTCAGTTATCTTTGTCACTTTAAGTTTGTGAACTTTGTTGGTAGATCCCGATTAATTTTGAGTTGCTTTAAACTATGTCATTACATACTACACCATTTCAAATTTCCTTTCATTTTAGCTACATCTAATCTGGTGTAGTATATAAAAACACGCACCCACACCTACATATAGCTCAATATAAATACAACTGTGCAAAAGTGCAAAAACCCCCAAGTGCTACCTGAGATTATTTGCTCCTCTTCTTGGTGTTCTTGCTTTCCTTGCGCTCAATTTCCAACTGGGTGGAGGGGAATCCCTTCAGACTATACTATGCGAGATTCGAGGAATACCCCAGGGACTTTATTTATTCTGGAACATAATAAACCTCAGAAATATGCTTTCTGTCGAGGTATTAAATAAATCATTCAGGCGAATAAAAAATAACCGAAATTTTTGTTAGATGCCTTCCTCCCAGACAACTAACTTAAGTGAGGAGAACGACTGTGATTCATAGTCAAACGGAAGGATGCGATGAAACTGGAAGGGAATTTGACAAAAGGATTTGTGGGTTGGTTTCAAGATACCGAAAAATATATATAAAATACACATACCTACATATTATATATGTATATTAAATATACAAGAAATCCTAGCCGTCCTTAATGATGGAGAAGCCAACAAAACATGACTGAAAGGAGATCAGGACAAACCCGTAATATGACCCGTGAAACGAATTACTAAATTCTTTCCCTGTTGACGAAAGGAAGAACAGTTTTTGGCTCATTTAATTGATTTACTTGTTCATACTGAACTTGTTACAGCAACCTTGGGTTACCTTTTTAAGCTCCGCCTGTTAAGCGTAATATTCAAGAAGATTGTATTTTTCCACTTGTACTAATGCTCTCGAAATACCGTTTGCTAATTTGACCTCCTTTTTGGAGAGCAGAACAAAAAAAAATCTTTACCTTGAGTATCTACGGAATTTTTTTTTTCGAGTAGTACAACCTAGCCCTACCTTTTCAATGTCCGTAATAGTAAGAAGGAAAAAAATTATGTTTCTACAGAAGGCAACTACAAAATATTTACGTTTGCAATTTTCACTACATAGAAATCCTGGAAAATGACTCAAGAGTACTTTTAATTTCCTTCAAGTACCTACCTATACGTTTCTCCTGAGGACATGCAATTTAACTAAATTACGTAAGACCTTTTTATTTTTGTAGAAAATAATTACAAAATTGCTGAGTAGATTCCTACAAAAAGACAATAGGGTTTCGAGTTTCGCAGTTGAAAATATAGCCCAACACTCCATCGTACTTTTGTGAAATTATTCACTTTGGCAATATGTTTTACCCTCGCTTCATGTAGGTAGTGTTGAGAACACTTATGGTAACAAACTTACCATTATTGCTTGTGACGTCTATGTTGTTACACCCTATATCAAATCAGAGGGTATACATTACTAAGTTTGTCAACCCGGTCGTAACCCACAGAAATAATGCAAGTAGAGAAAAATGGGTTGGACTCCCACCCATAATATTATAAGTCCATCTGTTCTATCTGTCTGTCTGTCCATACTCACGAATAACACGGTTAATTGATTCGGTGTTATTCGAAATCGTGTTATTCGATACTAAAGATTAATACAATTTTGGAGATAATGTTCGGTGCTATTCAAAACCGTGCAATTTGCAAATCGCGATCCATACAAATTTGTGGATTTGGTTCCAAAGATTAATTATGAAAACATTAAAAATAAGAACAGAATTTTTTTATGTATCGCGTTTTCCAATAAGAGGTGTTATTTTAATATTCAAAGAAAAATGCCATTTTTTGAGATAAATGATCGGATCTTTATTTCATTATAAAGAAGAAGGTATGCCGCTAAAAATGGAAAATAACATCAGCCAAATGACCACCACGACCACGCCTACAGGACCATATCTTTTCATGAAATTTTCCATAACCAAATCGCAAAGTGGCTGCCCTATGTCCTCGATAGCCTCACGAATTCCATCTTTGAGGTCTTGAATCGACGCTGGGCTGTTGGCGTAGACCTTCTCTTTCACGTGGCCCCAAAGGAAGAAGTCGCAAGGTGTTAAGTCACAAGATCTCGGTGGCCAATTGTGATCACCTCTTCGAGAGATAACACGGTCCGGAAACTTTTCCCGTAAAAGATCAATGGTTTCGTTGCTTGTATGGCACGTAGCGCCGTCTTGTTGAAAGTAAACGTTGTCGAGATCAATACCATCCAATTCCGGCCATAAAAAATCATTAATCATCTGTCGATAGCGCAATCCATTCACCGTAACTGTTGCTCCAGCCTCATATTCGAAAAAGTAAGGTCCAATGACCCCGCGGGACCATAAACGGCACCAAACAGTCACACGTTGAGGATAGAGAGGCTTTTCAACAATAACTCTTGGGTTTTTCGAGCCCCAGATGTGACAATTTTGCTTATTGACGAAGCCATCGAGGTGGAAATGGGCCTCATCACTCAAGATGAGTTTTCGATGGAATTCCGGAATTTTAATAATTTCATTGCGTTGTTGAATCGTGTATCGTTCAATTTTTATTAATGGCGTAGTTTCTACTAATGTCAAAAAATGACAGCTCCAAAAGTGACATCTACCGAAATAGCGGGCTAATTAAAATAACACCTCTTATTGGAAAACCCTTTATTTCTAATTGTAAAATTTCAGATGTACAAAATTAACGTAAACTTCATTCAATTTAGAAAAGTGAAACTTAAAAATGTAATAAGGTAAAAAAATTTAATTATGTATGTTCCATAACTGTCACTCTCCAAACAATGATTTGTTTTTTCATGAATGTTTAGAGGATCCCCTTATCAATGAAACTTTCTTGATCACTGTCGTCATCCAAAATACGAGTTCTCTTCCTTCGAGGCGGTATAGCAACTCCTCATCACTGGAAACATTTTCATAGTTGATATTGGAATATGGCACTCTTTTATTTTCAATTACCGACCTGACATGTTTTCAAATGTTGTTGAAAGGTTCTTTTGTGTAACAGTGACGGATCAATCTCCATAAAATGAAATTCTAATTTCTTTGCTAAGTTCAAATCATGCTTAACATCAGTGACGTAAATATTGGAAGAAGAACCTTCAGAAAAATTTCGTAAGTCTTCATTGACAAAGGTGTCTTCATAAGACTCATTAATTATTTCCATTAGATTGGCTTCAGTGAACATAGGTTTTTGAAACAATTCCTCCAGGTCTTGGCTATTCAAATTATCAAATCCCTCTTCACCTATCTTATGAGCAGTATCAAGAATTCGATTGCGTAGAGTTTCCCCGGATGAATCAGAATTTTCTATTTTCACAAGAACCCTTAGTTGTTGAAGGTGTTATTTCGCTTATGGCAGAGGATATGTTTGTTATGCATTCATAAATAGAGAATTCTTTCCATGCCTGGACAAGCGTTTTACTGTCGTCTGACTCAATTTTTTGCAGAGTTGTTTCAAACGATTTTCGAATGAAATGGGCTTTGAAAGTTGCGATAATAAATTTTGAAACTTAAATTTTGTTCTACCATATAGTTTTCTACTTCCAGAATGAAGCAGTTTGAAAACCACTCCTTATTTGGTGTCATCCAAGCTGTTTTATTTGCTCGCCAATGAACAGGAAGCTTAGACATATCGATATTTTTTAATGGTGGGGGAGTGAATGACCGGTTAGTAACCAAAGGCTTTAACATATAATTTCCTGAAGCATTAGTGCACATCAAGAGAGTAAGTCTCTGTTTATCTACTTTGAATCCAGGCACAGATTTTTGGATTTTTGAAATATACGTTCGAGATGGCATTCTTTTCCAATAGAAAGCCGTTTCATCTACGTTGAAAATCTGATCTGCAGTATATTGTCCATCTTCTAGAATTATTTGTAGTTCCAAAGTGAAAGACCTAGCAGCTTCTGCATATGGTGAAGCACTTTCACCTTGAAATTTAAGACTATGCAACGATTATTTTATTTTGAATTTCTAGAGAAAGCCCTTACTTGTAGAAAATGACTTTTGTTGTTGTTCTTGTGTATATGACCTTCCCATTTCCTTCAAATATTTATAGATCTTCAGAGGTTTTTGTCCAATAGTAAGTCCATCTAAAGGAATCCGTTTATCATTTCAATCATGTATCCAAATTGCAAGAGCTTCATCCATTTTGGCAACGTTTATATCCCGTGGTCATTTCATTCGCTTTGATGTTCTATCCGCTAAGACATTCTCCCTTATTTTTCCCTAATTTTTTTAATCATCCGAATAGTTGCTCCATGTAAATTTAATGATTTGGCTAAAGTTGATATTTTCACTCATTTTTGTTACTTGCCTAAAATTGTTTTTCCAATGACATTTTGCAAACCTAAGAATCGAGAAATTTTGTTCAATAACTGTCAAATTAACTAACAATTAGTGTGAGATCTAGTCTCGAACGTGGGAGGGAGTGCCGGCTTTTAAGAGGACAACTCAGTCTTTCTAAAATTTTTATTCAACAGAATGTATAAATTCAATTTGCTTAACCTAATCTCACAACAAATTCAATAAAAATTCAAATAATAAAATACTTCAAACAGATAAAGTAAAAATAACAACAAATTAAAACTTCAAATTCAAAGTCTGTTGAATCCTGCCCTTTAGTTTGCTAACATTTATTTACTCGTTCGAAAAAATAAAAATGAGACCAGAATAAATCGTCTGTAAACAAAATGAACTTTAAGGTAAAAATGTTAATGCTACTGCGTGTGGGCAGAGGGGTAGCAATATTAAATTTGCACCTTTGTGCAATTATTGCTTTAAGTGCTGCTACGTGTAAGCAGAAAGGAATCAAAATGGCTTTTGCCTCGGAGTGCAAATATTGCTGTAAGTGTGCTGCAGCGTGTATATGCTGCAACGTGTAAGATTGAACAAAATATATTCAGAGTAATCCAGAATCGACCTTTGTAATAAAGGTGAATACTTCAGATTAATTTCTGAATGTAGAATTATTCTGCGTGTACGCAGAAGGGTAGCAATTTACTTCTATAAGGAAGCAACGCAAATTAATCTCTGCTTCAGAATTATTATTCTACTTCGGTATGGACATGAGAGTAGCAGATTAGTCTCTGCGGCAGAATTATTCTTCTGTTTAGGTGTGGGAAGGAGTATTGCAGATTAGTCTCTGCAGCAAAATTATTCTTCTGATTAGGTGTAGGCAGGACAGTAAGAAATGATAGGAGTTTTCAGATCAATCTCTGAAATATAGAATTAATCTTCTATAATGGAGGTTGGAAATGATATTCTTGTTACTCGGATTAGTCTTCGAATCAGGTGAACTGTGAGCCAAGAATGATCTTCTGCTCGGCTTTATATAGCCGCTGTGTCCAGTTATGAGGTCCCGCATCTCGGTGTTGCCTTACCGACGGTTGTTGCATTTGCTTACCTTTGCGGCAAGAACTGCTGATTTGACGTAATGTCCCTATATGACATTACGAAATTTAAGTATACTTTAGGTAAATCTTGATAGTTTTGATTTATATATTGGTTATTAATAAGTTTTGTGTTAATTTTTCAGGTGGAAACGTGTATAGAACCTGAAGTGGATTATTTATTCTAACCTTAAAATTCTTTGTGGATGTTTCTTTTCATACTTTTTATGCGATGCTAATGTCAGGGGATTAATAGGCTGAGACTGCATCGGGGGAATGTTGATATGATGGTGGACTGAACAGTTAGTATAGTATAATTACTATAGAAATATTACAAACCCCCACAACTAAAACCTGGAAACTTTAAAATCATTCACATTAACCAGTAAACACTCACCACTTTATGCAGTGATATTTCTGTAATATGAAAACTGTCTCTGTACATACTTGGATTTAAAAACTTACACGAATAAATTCTACACAAAATTTAATAAACAATATCTTATTCTTTTCCTTCTTAAAGCTCAGGCCTTTGATACATTAAAAAACGAAAACGAAAACGCTGAACTAAACAACACACTTTCCTAGCCTGCAATATCGAATATTTCCAATTAAACTTAACTGATAGATCGAAAAATTCCTATTTTTTTAATATTTAAAGAAATTGTTAATATTTTTTTTTTTTTTTTTCGAGAAAAGCACTTTCGAATGTTTTCGTTGAATTTTCATTTAAAAAAATAATGAAATGTACTTTTCTCAAGAAACAGTGTAAAAATCTAACAATTTTTTGCGAATAATGAAAAAATATGAATTTTTCGACCTTTTAGTTAAGTTTAATTGGAAATATTCAATGAAAAGTGAGTTTTTCGGTTCAGCGTTTTCGTTTTCGTCTTTCGATGTGCCTACAGCCTAAATATTTTGTCAACTTTAAGTATATGCCATGCATAGTAGACACGAGAACTAAGTACTGCGTTATTAATACATACTACCAGACCTGTAAAGTACTTAAGTACATTGGTACTTAAGTACTAGTATTAGTACCAGTACCGAGACTTGTACTTGAAAAGTTTTAGAGTACCAGTACCCGGACTTGAACTTGTAATGTTTTTAAGTACAAGTACCGGGACTTGTACTTAAAATATTTCCAGTCCAGGTACTGGTACTGTACTGGTACTTGTACTTAAAATTTTACAAGTGTAGACCTGTAAAGTACTTAAGTACATATGTACTTAATTATTAGTATCGTACCAGTACCGGGACTTGTACTTGAAAAATGTTAAAGTACCAGTACCGGGACTTGTACTTGAAATGTTTTTAAGTACCAGTACCGGGACTTGTACTTGTACTTAAAATATTTGAAGTCCAGGTACTGGTACTGTACTGGTACTTGTACTTGCAAATTTACAGGTCTGCATACTACACACATTCAATTTTCTTGTAAGCCGTCGATGTGTATATGTACATACATATGTATAGTGAGACCGAATTAATTTTTAACAGTAATATGCGCGATTTCATGTTATTCGAATTCCGCATTATTCGAGGGTTGTTGCTATTTTTAACCGTTCACGACTTCGTGCAATTCAAGTACCGTCCTATTCGAGGGATGCCAAGTATTTAAGTTCGAAAATGGGACCAATCGGGAAACTCTGTGGCGGTAACTGCAATATGCTATTGATTTTTTTAACCTTTGTCCGTTATGTTTAACATCACCTATTGTGGATTCTAGCATCACAACGTTTGATAAATCCGCTATCAAATGGACCAAATCAGTTAACCCTTTCTGCTTGTTGCCATATAAAACTTTAGTTTTGCACTATAAATTTGGAAAATGCATATGAACAATGAACTAAATCGGGAAACCCCTTCTTGATGTTGCCATACAAAACTTTGGATTTTCACTTTATTTAACTTTTATTTTCATCTAGAATGTAATATTATTAGTTTTAGACCAATTATTGAAATTTATGACGATTCTAGCTAGTTGATCAGAAGAGACACGACCAGAATCTCTCAATTGTTTATCAGTTTTAAAATTGGCGTTTTTGCTTATTATTGTTTTTCGCAGTTTCTCCTGCCAATATCTTTTTTCACGTAATTTATCAATAGTACATAAATCAATCTTGGTAAAATATTTGTCCATCTAAGGTAGATGTGGGATAGATGCCGTATGATAATAGATACAGCAGGTCATCTTGGTTTAAAAGAAAATTCTTACCGACGATCAGTGAACTAACTCAAAGATCATTGCAAAACTTACCTAACTTGTCTATAACCTGCTGTCTAGGGCTTAAGCCCGCAAAGATAAAAGTTATTCCTACTTCCATCTCCCACAACTGGGTAACATTACTCTTGAATTTAAAATGACCCCAAATACCTAGGAGTGATACAAGACTCCAAATAAAATTGAAGGACAAATGTGATTGAGGGCGTCTAAAAGGGAGGAACCATTTCTCTGTAAGTCTACAATAAAACTTTAGGCAAAATATGGGAAATACACCCTCGCATCGTGAGACCTATCCTCACATATGAAATCTTGGTGTGGTGGAATGTTTTAGAGAAAGCAACGTACCTTAAAAGTATTTTCTAAAATACAGAGAGCTTCGTCTTTATGCATTACAGGTGCTTTTCGAATAACACCAACGCAGCAATAGATATTATGCTCCGTAACCATATCTGAATAGATGTGGAAGTAGGAACTGGGGTATACTCAAGCATTCCCCCAAATACCTCAAATACAGGTATCGCACCGTCTAACGGACTACTGTAGTGTGTTCCAGGTGGAGGTTCTTGCCATTTAAAATGCGAAAAAAATCTTTGAAAAAGAAATTTCTTTGCAATAGAGGGCGTTTCGCATCGGCAGGAACCTTAGACTCGTCAGTATGGCTTGGTTTTTACATGTCGTATCCGCAAAGTAAACAGCCAAGCTGACCTCATACATATATGCGTATAAAATAATTTTTAGATGTGAATTATATAAGAGAAAAATACTACGTATTTACTTGAATGCCTAGCAAGATTAGCGCTATGCGGGACTAGCATTTCATAGATAGTTTTGCTATTAAATAAATTCATATCGAATTTGGTTAATTTAAAATTGACCGAGTTTGCTGCTAAATAAAAAAAAATTTTTATATCGAAAAATCTTTGGAAAATAGAAATTTATATTTTCCCAATGAAGCAATCCAATTTGGATGAAATTTTAAACCTCTTTTGTTCAGTCTGGATCCGGATAGCTCCAGTCCAGATCCGGATAGTTTAAATCCAGATCCGGATAGTTCGGAGCCAGATCCAGATAGTAAAGATCCAGATTTCAGGAATCGGATTGCTTGCAGATCCGAGTATCCAGATAGAAAATCCGGATCCAATTTTAAGCTCTAATTTAAATTTAGAAAAAGGTTATTATTCCGCAAAAGAATGCAAGTTTCAAGAATACATACGGCCGCCCTAAAATACAATTCTAACCAAAAGTAGCGTTGTTAGTAGCTCATTACTAGCATTTTATTAATTGTTTGTAGACTAAAATATTCAAGCTTGATTTAAGTACGGTTAGAACAACTTACTAAATTAAATATTTTTAAACCTGAATTAGTATTATTCAAACTCAATCTTTGGTTTAAACTCCTTCTGGGTGATTACGAAGCAACGATTCCTTCCATCTGCACGAAATCCTCAGGGTCTTCGCTTCAGGCTCGCAGAAATATCCTGCTTCTCTTCTCGGAGGTTACGCAACTAAAATAATACGAAACCTCATTGGCAGTTTGACATTTGCCGAATTCTCTTTTATGGGTGAAAAAAAAACTCCTTTGCTTTTTTTTTTGTGGGCTATCTCGTGAACTTTTTTGCCAGAAGAGACTCTCCTTCTCTGCCTGTGATCTCATTTCCACAATTTGTCGCCCTATTTTCTTGTTGGACTTATAAATGCTCCATATTTGTAGAGTTTAAGGTAATAATGATAGTGTTGGTCCACATTGGTTGTTTAACTGGTTTCGTCGAAATAAGCATTTCGTTATTGGTTAAAGTTTCTCCTTGCAGATCAGAAATTTCTTGTAAATTTTACGTATGTAAGTTATTCAGTATTTATTCAAATTTGCCTTATTTGCAATTTAGCCTTTTATCCTAACTTAGTGATCATGTCATGTATTATGTTCAGTTAATTTATTACTTTCATTTTATTAATTAGTCTTACTATAATGAATCTAGTAGGATTATTAACTAACATCTATTTCTTAAATAGAGATCCAGCTTTTTCAGCTTTTAGAACCTTGCGGAGGTACCTAACGATCTTTTGTTAGTTAAAACATGATTTGAATCTGCTAAACTCCGCTCAAGCAGTGAATTCACTCAAGTGGTGAGTCCACTCAATCAGGTAGATCAAAATATGAGTGCGCTCAAGCAGTGAATCCGCTCAAATTTCGAGCGTTGAACAACCACTTAAATGTTGAGTGGATTCAATGATGAACGAATTCATTGCTTGAGTTGAGCGATGTGCTAAGTCAAAATTGAGGTTTGCACATCCCTGCATATAAAGCCTACAACTTCAGTAGAGATATTATTATGGAGGATCTCGGGTGTCATTTAACAGGTACTGCTGACCGATTTGCTTCCAATGCGAGAAAGAAACAAAAGAGCTGGCTGTTCAAGAAGAGCAAATTTTTAGATAGAAGTGAACAAACTGTTACCGTAGGCTTATAAGCAACAAGACCGGAAATTTTATGAGCATCATTCATTGAAAAAGAATATTTAATGGCGCAAAAGAAGAATAAAATACAAAGCGCGTTTAGGGCGAAGTTCTGTTTTATAGGGGGCAAACTGCGTAGTGAAGAAAGCGGAACATCAAATGATTGTAACACAATACGAAAGTTTTTCGAAAACTGTGCCTTATCGTCCAAAATAACAGGTCTAAAATTGACTCTTACTTGATAGATGTGACAGTATTTTGCAACGTTTGTCATAGGGATATACCTAACATTAATAAGAATAAGTTTAAGTAAGTACACGGCTCGACAACTTGTCCAGGAATATCCTTGGTACATACATACAATGAGCCACTGACATGTATAACATAGACCGCTCTTTTTCCTGTTTCATGTGAAACCAATTTTGTTACCAGGGGTGTTACAATTATCTTAATACCAAGTTTCATTTCCGCTTTAATGTTCAAGTCCAACAAATTTGAAATACATTCGAAATTATTACTTTTACTAGAAGCTTAATTCATATAACATCAAGTGTTCCTTAAACTCGATTTTTAAGCAAATAAAATTAAACAGTTTCTATTTACCCATCTCTAAAAGTAATAGATATGGAAGACAGAGGAAACATTATGAATATTGTATTTCCATGTATTTCTATTATATTATATTCATTTGATAAATAAAAAGAGATTACTCTTTTGGACTTTTTACCGGGTTAAACTTAATTTTCTTCAAGAAAGAATTTTTTGGGATATCTCCGGTATATAGCAAAAGCTAAAAAATGCTGTAATTTGTTATTTCATCACACAATCCATTAATTTTTGGTGACAAGTTTCAAGTCTTGGTTTGACTCATCAACAGGTCCCAAATAGCGAAATTGGATGATTAGAAAAACAAATGAAAAAATGAAAAAAGAAGAAAGAAATGAAAAGTTTAAGAAAAATAGAAAAAAACAATTTTTTTATTTATTAAAAAAAAAATTTAAAAAATTTTAAAGAAACAGATTCATTCGAAGCGAATCGAACCTGTATACGCCACGCAGTGGGCTGAAAAATGAAGAAGAAAAAGGAAGAAGAAGAAGCGTTTCGTGTCAGCAGAAAACCTTCCACTCATCGGTGCAGCTTGGTTTTCTGCCTGCTGCAGACGCTTGAAAATAGATCAAACCGATCTCTTCTCATATAAACTCAGAATAAATTCTGGGTGTGAATTATATGAGGAAAAACACTCCTATACAAGCCCAGGAGGAAAAATAAATAAAAAGAGATTACTCTTTTGGACTTTTTACCGGGTTAAACTTAATTTTCTTCAAGAAAGAATTTTTTGGGATATCTCCTTTTTCTTCTTCATTTTTCAGCCCACTGCGTGGCGTATACAGGTTCGATTCGCTTCGAATGAATCTGTTTCTTTAAAATTTTTAAAATTTTTTTTTTTTTAATAAATAAAAAAATTGTTTTTTTCTATTTTTCTTAAACTTTTCATTTCTATCTTCTTTTTTCATTTTTTCATTTGTTTTTCTAATCACCCAATTTCGCTATTTGGGACCTGTTGATGAGTCAAACCAAGACTTGAAACTTGTCACCAAAAATTAATGGATTGTGTGATGAAATAACAAATTAGAACATTTTTTAGCTTTTGCTATATACCGGAGATATCCCAAAAAATTCTTTCTTGAAGAAAATATATTCATTTGGAAAATCGACTAACGAATGCTGGATTTCGTACAGAACTTATTATTTGAATTTCAGCGGAACTTACTTAAGAGGAGTCATTACCAAGATTTGCAAGTTTAGTACATTTTTCAATGCGAATTTCTGGCAAACTATTTGTAGCAAATAAATCAAATATAACGAAGAAGTCTTGTGAATAACGTCGGGAAAAATAAAAACAAATGTTTTGGAATGGCGATATTAGATCGGAAACTTCTAACAAAAAAGCAAAAATTTAAGTGTTTTAAATCAAATTCCTGTTAGTAGGTATTCTCATTTCTTAGATCTTCACTATTTTAGAAAGGAAAATCCTAGATTTAGTGAATAACGTCGAGTTTTTTGATTTTTAGTGGCGGTTTTGTTTTTTAATTATTTGACTCTAATAGTACTTGTTTTGGAAATACAAAGCAAAATGGTATGTTTAACAACTGTGTGAAAAAAAAAATTAGGACAGTTAATTTTCATTAAAAATTTTTAATTTATTTGAACTGGAAATATTCATTTTTCATCTTAAATTGTCCCATGTTGGGTTTCTGTCTTTTACGCTAGATGCCTCTATTGTGGTCTGTGGTGTAGGTCTAGGATAATTTTATATGAATTTTCTCAGTTTCAAGACACAAACCTTGGTATAGTAAATTTTGTTCCCTACAGGCTCACTAGTATCTACACTATAACTTTTGCTGAGACTCCTCTCAAATCAAAGAGAGAAATCAAAAAGATAAACCTATGGAAAAGTGATCCCAAGTTGTTGTAAACAATTTCAGTAATATCAGCGGTCTACATATGTTATACAGGTCAATGCTATGAGCGCAGACCACTGTGTTTCCGGTGTTGTATTTGCGATTGTATTTTACGTTAATATGCCTGTGATAACTACAAGTAGCTTGGGAATTTATTTCTATTAGAGGTTCCCATATCATTAATTGCCATGGGCTCCCACTTGGCTAAAGACGGCACATGCAAGATCATACGCAGATGATTTGAGCATCATATTCCGGCAAATATAAAGTTTATTGCGGAGGATTATCTTCTTCTTATTGCTTTTTTGGGAAGAAAGATGCCCCGAATGCAAAATTTCTTGATGAATTGCATTGCAATCGTCTGGGAGATAACTTCCAAGTATCGCGCTGATTGTTTTCATTACAATATTTGCGGGGAAAGACCGCACAAAGTTCCAATTCGAACATTGTCAAGAGAAATCCTATCTCGCAATTAATTAAAAATTGAACACGGAGAGAAAAATTGAAATTCACAGCAAATGCACATTCGATTGAACTCGTTTCATTCAATTACTTTTCTGTCAAATCAAACAAAACTAGAAGGTTTGTCCAAAAACACGTGAACAATGCGCGTTCAAAAAAAGCTTTCAATTTAACAATCCACATTTAGGTTTTCATTAATCGTAATGTTGTTCGTTTTGAAGGCGAAGCACCTTCATTTTAATCATCAACACAGTTTTAAATTTATACTGTGTTTTTTTCCAGTCTAGAGTCTGCCATTTCACAAATTAAATATTTTTCTTTTAATTTTTTATATTCCGCCTATACCCACTCATTTTAATACCCTTTTAGAAGCTGAACTTGAAATAGAAAGGCTAGAGCACGTTAAGAAAGCGCACATTGCCGAATATTTTTTTCAGATTATCACTTAATAGGAATTAGTAAAACAAAATTTCATCTGTAAATAGGCGTATGTAAATTCTTAAAACAGAAATATTAAATAATTTTTGCATTTTATCGTCAAATACAAATTTCAGTAGGATGTTCAAACTGATGATAACAGACCTATCCTTAGTTAAGTTAATCAGTTACCATCAACGCTTTCGTCATCATGATATTTTTAGTGAGAGTCTTACAAAACTACATTATACTTAATACGTGAAATTTTAACATAAGTAAACGACTTTTTGTAAAGGTGGATGTCCGACAAACTAAGATGGAAATTACTTCTAGAATAGAGCAAGTCCTCAATTTACGTGATTAATTTCAGTTCATTATTTTCTGCCCAAGTTGAAAAACTACGTAAGTCTAATAGTACCTGAGCGCCATCACAGAATAGTTATTAATTTGATTAGGCTGATGTTAAACAGAGTTACCTTCTCTGGCAGTAATGTATCCTACTACACTGTCAAACCAATGTAACGTGAAGTGAAAATATCAACCGTCTCATAATTTCACTATATACGAGGAAACGTTAAGAGGAGTCAGTACCAAGATTTGCAAGTTTCATACATTTTTCAATGCGAATTTCTGGCAAACTATTTGTAGTGGAATAATGGTTTATATCTTAAATTAAAGGTAACGAAGAAGTCTGGTAAATAACGTCGGCAAAAATTAAAAAAATATTTTGGAATGGAGATATTAGCTCAGAAACTTGTAAAAAATGGTAAAAATTGAAATCTTTTAAATCAAATCCCTGTTAGTAGTATTCTCATTTCTTCAGATTGTGACTATTTTAGAAAGATAAAGCCTAGATCTAGCAAATAACGTCGAGTTTTTTCATGTTTAGTTGCGTTTTTTTTTTTAATTATTTGACTCTAATAATACTTGTTTTTTCACTCGATATTTCACCAACTAGAAATTGCAATATTCCGTGGAGAGTTGTTGAAATACAAAGCAAAATAATGTATTTAATAATTAAGTGAAAAAAAATTTAATAGTTAATTCTTGTTAAAAATTTTCAATTTATTTGTTGGATTTCTGTATTTTACGCTAGATTTCTCTAACGTGGTCCTTGGTTTAGGTCTAGGCTAATTTTATATTCAGGACAAAAACCTACGTATAGTAAATTTTATTGCCTACAGGTTCGCTGCTATCTAAATTGAAACTTTTGCTGAGTACTGACTCCTCTTAAGGAGATACACGTTAAATTTATACGCGATATTAGAATAATTTCTTTAGTCTTTTATTCTTTTCATTTCCGACAATCTTAAAACTCATCGGCTTGTCTGGGGTTTTATTGATATCAGCGTATGAGAGCCATGCAAGTATTTACATACAAAAAAAAATATTTTTTATAACATGTCAAGCAAAATAGAAACCGTAAAAATTTTAAATCAAGTTTTGACGTTCATGTGTTAAAAGTAAGAACGGTAATTTTCAATAAAACTAAAAATTATGAAAACTAAAAATCGCATTTTGAAAGCATTTTCTGTTTATAACATATTCAAGATACCATTGATGAGAAGTACAAATTGAATACATTATTTCGTCACGCAATATGAGCCAGTCAGTAATAAGAGAAGAAGTTATAATTTGCCTAAGGTTGATGTCACATTTTCCATAATTTCCGTACTCGAATGGAAAACCTACTTAGTGTTATTAAATGAAAAATTGATTTTGTTTGTTGTTATTCAAAATGGAAAATAACATATGCATATAGTCTTGACACTTTTCATTGCACAAACCCCGCTCTTTACCCGGGGATTACACGAGATAGTACAGCTTGCATGCAAGCCTCCCTTCCAACGCGATTTTTAACTTGGCAGCAGATGGCAGTTCAGTTGATGTCTTATCATCTTGCATGCAAGTTCATTTAAAAAATGGCACTGAGGCGTAAAGTCATGCGTATATTGGAAAATTATAGCAATAAAGCAAAAATGGATTAGACAGCAACGCATAATATTAAAAGTTGTTTTGATTTTTACATGTCCCGCTGTGTTCATTATAACTCGAAACGTATGTAGTTAGAGAGCTGAAACTTTGCACACGGGCTACTGAAAAAAGTAAATGGGAAAAATCGGGTAACTCTTTCATGGGCTTGCCATACAAATATTTCTCTTTTTACTAAAAATTTGGATACTGCCTGAAAACGCGTCAACGTAGACAGCTAAACTTTTGTACACGGCGTTTCCATAAAAGTAGTAAATATAATGTCAAAAATGGGATAAATCGGGCAACCGCTTCTTGGTGTAGCCATATAAAAATTTAGGGTTTTTACGAACACTGTGAGAATGATCAGTCCTAGACGATTTTATTGCACTGAAAAGTTTTTAAGAATATAACATACCATGAAATTTTACTGTACGATGACCGTTCTAGAAACATATTCAAAAATCAAACTCCACAGATAGGTGACCATACGAAATTATAGACGGGCATTCATCTAAGGCAGGGATCGTCCGTCAACCTGCGGCTCGTGAGCCTTATGTGGGTCGGTAGAATCATACTTGTTGCTCCTGAGTAGTTTAATAGTACATATTGAAAAATTAACTGCAATATTGCAATTGCCATACAAATATAATAATCCTGTGTACACATGAAAAAGCGCGGCAGATTGCATGCATGTAAACCTAGCTTTAGCTAACCTTGCTCTCCACACTCACCGATGCCACACTCAAAACCAAAGCGAATAGAAACAGAATCATTACCAGGTCACTGGGAGACAGACCTTTCGCAAAACGGTGGATCACAACGTACTTTCGTTTTAGAGGAAGCACTTTGCGCACTGACGGTTGCAAAAGAGTTTGTATGTGTGGATTTAATCACTAAAGTACCCAAATAATGACAAACGGACTTTCTCACAAAGAGTTTTCTGGGTTATTAGAGGAAGCAAATAGCCAATATTCTGATCTTCTTTTGCATAACAAAGTGCGTTGGCTCTCCAGGGGCTCAGTACAGAAACGTTTCGCTTCATGCCTTGAACATATCAACATATTTCTACTTCCAAAAGGAATTGAATATTCTAAGTTAAGTAATGATGAGTGGATGCAAAATGTTTACTTTTCGGTGATATGATATTACATTTAAATAACTTGAATAAAAATCTACAAGGGAGATGTAATATTGCACACACTCTATTAGAAGCGATACTTTCGTTTGAATAAAAATTAACATTACTTGCTCAAGACATGGAGAATGGACATTAACTACATTTTGAAACTTCAGGTCATTGTAAAAATGCAAGAGTCTTTTAACACTCGTTTTAAAGATTTTAGTTCTGAAAAATCTACTCATCATTTTTAACAAAGCCACTAGTGGCGATGATGTGTGAGTTGAATTTTACACCATTCCCAACTATTGATGGAATTTATTTGAGTTACAGTTGTTAGATTTGAAAAACAAAGATCTATTGACAGAAAAGTTCATAAATTTGTAGCCAAAACTAGAAAATTTAGCTATAGAGAAAGAAAAATTGGCTTTCAGACATTAGTGGACGGATCTTTCAAAATGAAGGAGGAAAAAATTATATATGAAACTGTCTCCTGATTTATTGATCAAGTGAAAACAGATGCACTTGGCATCTGGAGAATTTTCGGATCTAATTACAACTTTTTTCGAATATGACGATTATTAAAAACAAATTAAGAAATTCGCTTATTGACGAAAGCCTCGAAGTTGCATGAGGTTAAAACTTCTGAATATTCACCAAATTTGAAACAACTTTGTGTCTGTACTCAATCCCAAAAATCTCACTAATATTACATATTTGAATTTATATTATTTTTTGCATTTTAAGCAAGCAATATAACCTACTGAAAGTAGGTTTTTACAACTATTTTTTTTTTAAAGTTATAAAAAAGTGTTTGCATTTGATTTAATACTTTGACTTGTATGCTATTGTTACTACGTAAAATAGAATCTTTTGATTTCACAATAAATACATGTTTCACAACAGATAACGGCTATATTTTCTAATACATATTACCGATGTATGTACTTATTATTGCTCTTTAAAAAATTATTTATAAAATCGGGAAAAAAATTGCTCTTAACTCCAGAAAGGTTGCCGACCCCTGATCTAAGGTATCATAAGAATTGATCTCAAAATAACTTAAAAGTTCAGTAGTTTGTTGCTATGCATTAAAAACGGAATGAATACCACCCCCGGCCCCGAACAAAACTCCTTTTACCTTGTAAAAGAAAATTCGATCTATGTAGTATTAGAATAGTGACAATTTTCTAGCAGGAATAAAAGTGAACACTGTAAGTAACAATTTTTAAGAGCTGCTGTAATTAGTGTTAATTAGGTATGAATCGATTTCTGAAGTGATTGTTAAGATTGATCAAAATAAATAAAACTCAATCATTTCAAATTACTCGGAGTGTGATTATTCTGTTGAGAGCATATCATTGGGTAATTAATTTCACGAAAGTTTCTTTTCAACTAGAAGTGGCAAAATATATAAGACATACGATTAAGATCTTGGATTTGAGTCGATTAAGTAATTTCCAGATGTGATTAAGTTTCCTTTACTTTTCTTCATCTTATTAGGAGGACTAGAGGACATATAGTTGTTTATATTTATCAAAGATGCAGTATAAAAGTATCTTGTGCGTCTTTAATAGATATCTTGCATTTCCTATTGCCCGTTTCATCCGTAAACTGCGCACCAGGTAATATAACGGAATTCAGTATAATCTCCTGGCACTTTTGAAGGTCTGCCCAACACTCCGTATCATTTATATTATTTCCGGAGTAAGTACCGAATTTCCTTTTGAATTCATCCCATTTTTAGATGTTATTGCTTATCTTCCGGAATACAAATAATTGAAATCAATTCCAATCTGGAATTTATAAATTTACTTAAAGTCTTAAAATGTTTAAGACTTCGTCCTACCAATTCGTATGCTTTGGAATACTTGTATAACGTCCAATCTCACAAAAATGTAAGGCAGTTTGTAGATTTTTCGTTAAAGATTTCATTTTGTCTTAATACAACAGTTTTCTTCCGATCATACATACTATTGTTTCATCAATTTCTTGAGCAAGAGTGACTTCTGATATTTATTCTGGAGATGGTCGAGGAATTATTTTCTTTATATTATAACTTATTGTTAACATGTCGAGCAAATTACCACTAACTTCTGATCAATTATGCCATATTTAAAACAAAGGATGATGTCAGTAAATCTATGGACTCTAGTATCCGATTCAATAGGAATAAATGATTATTCATTGGAAAGGTATTAACATTTCGAACAAGAATTCTGTCTTGATTCCTTGTGCGATCTATCGAGTAGATTTAATTTTTACGCTATACCTCCACCGTTTAAGATTGATTTTGTTAATATTTGATGATTATAATAAAATATAAATAAAACACAATGATAATGTATTTTCGGTTGTCATTTATTCTACTATGACTGTACTGCCCGTTAGTAGAACGTACACGCAAATTTATTTCTTAAGATTCCCCACTAATTACATTAAGATCAGATTATGTATATAAGTTGTTAGGTCAGAGATCCACACACACTAGAAAACACTTATTCCCACTTAGAATGTAAAACTCAATATATAAGTTTTGGTAAGAGAATTTTGTATCACACCGAATACACTTATTGGGAGAATAGTTGCAATATAAAAACGTCAAGAGCGTAATACATAAAAATATAAATATGAAAAATTAATATAGAATAAAGAGAAATTATGATATTTAATAATTATGCGCAAAAAATGTAGAATATGTAAATACATATATCAGTAAATATGTAATAAAATAGATATATGAATAAATACAATTTTTTTACAAATGACTGGTACTCACCGATCTACAACTTGACGCTTGAGGGTTGGCTTTAAACTAATGTTAAGACCCATGGTTAGAACAATTCTTTGTTCCCGTTGAGACCAGAAATAAAGTGTTAATGTTAGTAAGATACTATCTCAGTCGAGACCCGAGATAATATTCTTTAAGTCTTTAGTCAGACGAGACCCGGCTTAAAGTGTTATCTTATCTTCAGTCGAGACCCGGAATAAGATGAATTTATTTTCGTCGAGACCAGATATGATTGTTAGTAAATATCTGAACTTCAGTCGAGGCCCGGATTAAGATGCGTTTATTCCCGTCGAGGCCAGAAATAAATGTTAATAAAAGATTATCTCAGTTGAGACCCAAGATAATATTCTTTAAGTCTGTCGAGACCCGGCTTAAAGTGTTATCTTATCTTCAGTCAAGACCCGAATAGATGCGTTTATTTCCGTCGAGACCAGAAATAATTGTTAGTTATTAAAAGTGATATATCAGTCGATACCCGATATAAATGTTAGTCTCTAAACAGCCAACTTACCCCAAGCTATGCCAAGTACAAAAATAGATCGAGATCAGTCAGCTTGTCGTATATATATAGCCATTGCTTGCACACGACACCACTGATGGAGTAGCAGAAGCACATGATTACAAGAATTGGCAGTGCAGCTGTGATCTTACGGTACTAGTGATAAAATTTGCATAGCAACGAACAAAAATGCATAGCAACAAGAAATGTAGAACAACACATGCTGCTGTGTTAAATTAAATTATAATTGCTGATTGATGATTGTATTTATGTCATGCATTGTATGCTACATGACAACACGTGCTTTTTTTATATGTTGCATCCTATTTTTGGGAAAATTATAATTAGATTAAACTCATTTTCTTTTCAGAGCTCTATTTTAGCATGATATTTTTGTAATATGTTCCCTTTTCAGGAATTGTTTTTAGCATGAATCTAACTGGTTCCATCAAATTATATTAATTTTAATTTGATCTGTTAAATTGAGACTATACTTTTGTATTGTATTTGTGCAATATGTTATGAAGATGACAAATAAATGGCTATATTGGGTTGTGTATCTGCTTTTTGATTAAGAGTAATCGAGTAATCGAGTTGGTTTTAATTTTACTAAAAATTTGAATGCTTTGTTTTCAGGATATTTTCCTTTCAGAAGTTGTTTTTTTATAAAAATATATTCGAATTAATTTGGTTCGAACAATGACATCGTTTAGAAATAAGGCAGGGGTTGTAAATCGCGCACCCTGGCGTGCCCTAGGTAGCAAACAATACATATTATATGCCAACAAGTACATATACAGTACGTCGCACATAGGGGTATTGGGCCAATCTGTCGTTGACATTAAAGCTGCATAATATTTTTCTAATAAATAATGCATCTAAAAAGGTTGTACTTATAGAAAAAATAAATAAAAAACTGTATTTTTAAATATCATTTTATTATTTTCCTTCAAAAAAAGATACAATTAATTTTAAATCTAAGATATCGATGAATTCCATTGTTCTTCATCATCATGATCCGCCTCTGCTTCATCTTCAGAGGCAGGTTCAGCTGGTAACAGTATTTCTACTGCCTCTTTGGTAAAGGGTAGCGTTTTCCTCTTAGGTGTTGTTCTCATGCTGGTCACAAGAGGGTCTGAGCTCAGCAATAGTCGGTTTATAACGTCGAAGTTACAATCCACTCTTGAAAATTTTCTGGCAAACTTTTGACTTTATTGGCGGAGATGTTTACTTCTGGCCTCAGCAGCCTCTTCTGATAGTAACCGGGTAATATCCACACTTTCTTTGACAAATCTAATTCGTATAGGGCGGACAATATCTCAGTGAAGAAGATGTTAGGTTTTGCCACAATACTTTTTGCTCATTTATGCCACATACCAATCTACTAAGAGGCACAAAGCTACTTTAAAAAATGTTGCAATCAGTTGCATAATTTTGCATCTTCTGCTTGAATTGTGCCTGTTGCGATCCATAACAATCCCACTTGCAAATAACCTCCAAAGAGTTACACTCTTCTGCACTGATATCACATAAAACATCCGCCAAAGAGGTGAGTAACCTTGTAGAAATATGGCTTAACAAATCTGGAAGATTTACTTGAGCGCATGTTTCTGTCATTTGTTATGACTCTTTGGGTGGATAACAGTCACTTTTCAATTTTTGTAGGACACTGTAACTTAAGTATAACTTTTTAATGGCACTTTTTTCTTATTATCTCATATTGGCGCCGAGAGAGATCAGCTTCCACGTACAAATAGAAAGAGCCAACAAACGCGTGAGCTTTTCTTCATTTTCTTCTTGCATTTTTTCGTTCGCTTTCTTCATTTTACTCTCTTAGGGGAAGACACGACTTGTTTCAATATATTTGCAGGAATCTTGATTCCGTTTTATCTGCTTTCTTCCATCTTTACTTAAATTCTGACTTTATGTATGAAAATTTATGCATTAACTGCTGTGCTTCATCGCCAAAGTAGGATTCCCTAGATAAAAGGCAATGTTGTACACCGTAAAAAATATCCGCTACTATAATAGGCAACAAATTGTCAACAATGGTAGCGGAAATTTACACAACTTTATGCGCACTGCATAACCTTATGTAAAGCAATTTCGCACTGTATGTAATTTTACATTGTTTATGCATTTTTCAATTTCCGATGTAAAATGAGATATGTAAATTTACATATTGCTGTGGAACTAAGTTACAGAAGTTTAATGTAATTTTACATTATTTATGAATTCTTCAATTCCGTATGTAAAGTAGACAATATGTAAATTTACCAATAGTTATGTAATTTATTTCAATTGCCAATATAATGCTTCGTACAGAAATGAATAAATTACATACATAAACAAGTAAAAAAGCTAGAATTGGTCTAAGACCAATTCTTATGACCATAGCATTAATATGTAATAATAGATTAACAATCAACATGTAAAAGAAGTAATGCTAGTTTCAATGCTAACAGCTACCTAAGAAATCATAATTTTATGAAGCAATAAATATTTGTAGGTATGCAGTATTTCCATGATTGAGTTTTTTTTAGCGAAATTCAATTATAAAAATACTACGTACCTAAAAATATTTTTTGATTTTTAAAGCGGTTTTTAATGTAACTGTAGGATCGAAACTAGTAACATTTCTCTACATGTTTTATGATTATTAATCTATCACCAACTCACTCCACAAAATCAAACTATACACTGATCGGCGACCGCATTCTGATATAATTTCCCGTATAATGATTCATAGCAACACATCTTGATAAATGTATGAGCATGAGCAGAGTATTGAAGGAAAAAATAGAGATAAATGCAAACGTCACTACTTATGTTATATTGAAATTTCCTTTTTAAATATGGGGAATTCAATGCAAATTACAGTATTTTGTGGAATTTCACGCAAATTTACAGTACAATACAAAAGTTTTGTAATGATTATGTAAAATCACAGTACTGTATGGAATTTTACACAAATTTACAGTACGATACAAAATGTCTATGTAATTAAATTTGAAATCACATAAATTATCTAAAAAATTACTTACTTTACTTATTTTTGCAATTAAAAGTAGGAAGTTTGCAGATTACGTAAAAAGTATTTAATTTCTTAATGATTATGTGTATATACATACATTTTAAGCGGTAATGACTATTTTAACCATAGTAACTTTCCACAAAGTTAGTTCATGATTTTTTATGGTGTAAGTATGTCAACTTTTCTTCAAAATGTGACAAGTTTCGCTCTTGCACTTTATCAAAAAGTGATTTACTGAGCCACCAGATGACCCTGAAGCAAAAAAAAAAGGAAGATAATATATAAAGATAATGTAAGTTACAAATTTTAATTATCTTTTTTTTATTGTCTTAGTTTATTACGTCTGACTCAAAAGGGGGCGGGCCTGGCCATTTTTAACCGGCTAGATTAGCAAAATACCCGTACGTGCGTTGTCCGGTTAGGGATGTACTATAATGTTAAATAATATTGTTATCATTATTAATTAATAAGTAACAATGGTACTTTCTAACTCTTACATGATGTGACCACGTAAGAGCCAAGCATCTTCATTAATGCCGTAAGCAGGTAAATCTTCCATGGCATTTTCTCAGTATACCTCTATTTGTATATATTTCTATATTTCGTTGTGTTGTTGTGTTCCGAGTGAACTCAACACCGGTTTCTGGGTAGCATATGACTCTGTATCATTCCTAATGATGCACAAAATGGCAGTGGTTTATGAAATGACCAAAAAATATGTTATTTGGCTATTGCTAAGACTGTCAGTACAGTATAACTCTGAATGGGCAGGGATTTTGAACTAGGCGCAATACTCTACTCAGCTCAAAAAGAGCTAACCAACGATGTACTACACATGGCTATTGGAGTGGGTTACTAAAATATGCATCATCCTTTATTTATTTATTTATTTATTTATTTATTTCATCTTATCTCATAGTCACCTTTTAGAGCCGTTATTATCGAATAACTAAATTTTCGAACCAATTTACAAGGTTAAAAAAAAAAACTTATATTAAAACAGTTGAATTTTAGCTGATGCACTAATTTCATACTTTAATATACTGCACCACAAGCCCGTTATAAAAGCTTAAGATTTAATCTAGCGGTTAACTTTCTTTCGATTTACTTTACATACAAACTCAGACTGAACTCAAATGTTCTACGTAATAAACCATTTTTGAAATAAAGTTAAAATGTTATCTATTAAGCCTTTCACTACCCATATTAAACGCGCGATTGGAAAAATTTTGTATGTGATGGGTTTTAGTCATATAGGTCACAGAAGTAATTGACCTTCCTGTAAAGGAGTGGTCAGTGAGAAATGGACACTTAAATTTAAATTGGTAGTAATGCTAGTCAAACTCTGAACTCTTAATGTAAGAAAATAAGAGGCTATCATAAGCTAATGAAAGAAGTTTTGATTGAAAAAAAGTAGTCTATTATGTATTAATTATTTATTTTAATTGTAATTTATTTAAATGTAATTTAATTGTTAATAGACTTGATTGCAAAAGTATAAACATTTTCGGAAAATGGCATTGTCGTGGCCCAATATTCAATTCGGTGCGGTTGTGACATCATAAATTTAGCTAGCAGCAAGTGTACGACTAGTTAAGCAGTTTGCGGTATCTAAGCATTTTTACTTCGCACAGTTAAATGCTTGGCGATTGCGAATTGTTTATTAAAAAACTGTCGCATCCACTGCTGTTGTAATTAAGCATTAAGCCATGGTTAAGTAATTCACTTCGCGTAGTGAAATGCTCAGCTGGGCTTGCTGTTTGTTTACTAACAGTATTGGGGTCTCCAACTGACGGCAGTGACTGATGTAATGCTTTGCGATTAATTGCAAGGTATTGCACTGGTCACTAGGTCAGAGTCGCTTCCGCCTGTAAAGATTCTAAAAGGTGACCCGACTTTGCGAGTGGATCAGGTTGCTCAGTTGTGTTTTAGCGATCACAAGCTATAAGTTGTGAGTAATCAAGCTCAAATTGTGTTATTGTTCGAAGTAGTTAATTAAGTAAAAGTTTTATATGTGGATTACGCGAGTGTTTTACTGGGGACACGACAGCATTACAAATAACATATTCTCGTCGATGATACTCGAAGAAGCATTCCGAATTTCCCAGAATGCACAGATGTTCTTTGTATTTGGAACAATAGAAATATGTTCTCTGCTTGCATCCTTGTAGTTTGCATCGAACTACTGTGCTTTGCGTTTAATCGTAACGTAGAAAGTGAGTGACTTGGTCGTAACGAGAATATACGCCAGTCCTTTTTTAAATGCAAGCCAGTCCATTTGATCTTTAAGCAGTATTCTATTTCTGAGAGCATCTGCTCTGTACTCAAGCCAACTAGCCGTGATCGCTATGTCGAACAAATGCATAATTACACGCAAGGTTCATTTTTTGTATATAATAAAAATACGATAGTACTGCAGCATTTGATCAAGGAGACCATTCCTTGTTGTATAGCTGCAAAACCTGAAATCGATAGACCTGGATTTCAATGTATACCGTGTTTTCTGCTTTTAAATACCGCTGCACTTTATCCGGCACTCGTATTGCAACAAAGTTTGAAGCCAATAAACATCTTGTTTGTCATACCATTTCGTGACAATTACTTTCCTGTTACGGCCGATTTTTTTTTTCTCGAGAATTTCTAACAATGTTCAGAAGATTGTGAAAAAGTTTTCCGTCTAAAATTTATAGCTTACCAAATCTCGTGGTACTCGCTTCAATAACTTAAGAGCAATAGCCGCACTGAAACGAAGTTTTTCCAAGAAAACGGTTCGATTTCAGTGATCGAGCCTTGGCAGGCAATGAAATCGAACGGCAATTTAGTTTTAGCGTATAGCATGGCTTTCTTCGCATATATTGTTTAACTTACAGACATTCTTTGAACGGTATAATCGACATGATAAAATTTAACATCAATATTAGGTATCAACTGTTAGACTACCAGATGCAAATGCGTACGAACTGCATAAAATCGATTGCGTGTGTAATGCTAAAGCTTGCATATCTTTTCAGAGGGTAAAACTTGGAGTTCAATTTGCTCTGTGAGTGAGTAAAAATGAAAAAAAAACAGAATTTGCTTACATGCGGATTCGTGTGTAATCGTTTTGTGTGATTCATTCATACCTCGTTATGAATGAGGTAAAAGACAAGCGCATCAAATTTCAGCGCTAGCAGAAATTATAATATGTATGCAAAGTGCATCAGGTTCCACGACAGCAAAGAAAGAACATATTACGCACGTGAGGACACCGCTCTTTCAAAATTATACACATGAAAATGTAGGCAAATAATATCGATTGTAGATAGCATTAAGAAATTAATGTAGATTGCTTACTTAGCAATAATTAATGATTATAAATAAGGTAGCATTAAGGAATAATATAAGGAATAAAGAATAGAACATATATGATACAGGTAGTTCTTATTCTTCAGAACGCAGAGGGATTTAGGCAGCTGTTCTAATATATTCGATGTATGGGCTTCTCAGCCAGACGTCTATCCCAAAAATAGCGAGGCAATCAGCCAAGTATTTTATACGAAGATATTGAGGCAACACAGCCAGATATCAAGTAAGGATTGAGACATTCAGCCAGATCCGCAGGTAATTTTTGGCTTTTTAGTCGTATATGAATATTGCGCCCACATGTCATATATTCAGCATATAAATTGATTAATCTCATCATGAACAGAATCGTGGCTATAGGCGAATACACCAACCCATTAGAAACCAACATCACAAGTGACCCCCCTTTTCCCAAAACATTGTGATCCGCGAAAATTTCAAAATTCCTATCATGCAATGTAGTAGGTCAGTATTTTGTTTTTTTGTTATCATCAATTGGCAACACTAATTCCATGTGCCAATACATAAAAGATGCACATCGGCATGTCCATTCCGAAAGAAGCAATTTTCTTTTTGAGTTTTTCTTAAGTTTTTTTTTATTGCTTCATATAATTTACATTTTTTTAAAGAGGTAAGTACTAAATGTTTTACGCTAAGAAATGCGTCGAGCGTACACTAGCTATATTTCATTTGGAGCGACTGGAGCACTTACCCGAACTGTTGTGCACGAATAAAATGAAATGAATTTACCTATATAGCTACGAACAATTTTAAGGACTTTGTTTTATGTCTAAAATTTGAGACCGAACCAAATATTAACTTCTTCGTTCGACCTTCCTTATAAAATGTCTGAAAACGACTAAAAATTTTATAGCGTCCTTCTAAAACTAGGCACGCGTTGAGAGGAATAACCATTTATTGCGTTTTAGAAGAAATTATACTAAAACATGTAAACGAGACTAATAAAAGCGGCAATCTAACAAAAAGGTGAAAGGATGTCAAAGTTCCTGAATCCCGAGAAGTGATAAAACCCAAGGAGTCATAAACAACCCTGTCACCAGACCAGAATGAATGAAAATGGTCAAGGAAGAAAATTGGCAGTGCATAGGTTGGCATAGGAAAAATATACCAAGAAAATCAAAGGTGTTCTTATGTAGGGTAAATGCACCAATTCGCGTCCACTACCCAATTCGCGTCCAATTCATTATATAACATGCCATAAAACGACGTATTTTCCTTAAAATGCAGATATTTCTTTTTCCTCATGCTCGTGTATATATCTGCTACCCCTAAAGTGAGCAATCGGATGGTTGAGTTAAATCTGAGTCTTCAGAACTTAGTCCATTAGGAGTCGGCATGTAAATAATGCGAAAATGCAAGATAACATATTTTTTTTGTAACGTAGTGCTATGAGGTTAAAATGTAAGAGACTGAGTTTTTTATGCCATTTTTATTTCGTAAAATACATATAATATTGTTTAAAATTTAAGTAAATTTTCGGAATAACCACATTAATTTTAGTGTCCACGAAATGGATCCATGACTATCATGAGCCAGTTCGCGTGTACTGGTGACCGCAAATTAGAATATAGGGAAATATGGAAAAATATACTGCTACAACACTAAATGAAGTATTGTCATACATTCGACAAGGAAATTTTTCTATTAGAACAGCATCTAGCATCAAATAAAATATTCCAAAAAACATTACAGGATAAATTGTCTGAAAGATATCCTGAAGGCGTAGAAAAGTTTGTACCATAAAGTATTTTAACGGAAACCGAAGAAAAAACGAATTAAGTGATGCGAGTCGTTAGCCACATGTGGGTTTCTATTAAGTCCTGATAGCCTTTTAAGCACAGTTCAAAAAACCGGCCAAGAGCGAATCGGACTCGCACACGAAGGGTTCTGTATCATCGTACAAGATTTAACACTATGTACTTTTTATTTTATTATTATTTTTTTATTTTCATTATTTATTATTACAGCAGCTATAGTATTACTCACTCTTTTCATGTGTCTACCTAATACGGTTCAAGAGATACAGCGATTGTTAAGGTCGAGCAAAAAACGCCGAAGAACTCACAATTCTTTTATGGGCTCCCTTAAATTTTTAATTTAATTTTATTTTATTATTATTATTTTTATTTTCATTATTTGTTGTTGTATTGTTGTAGCAGCTATAGTATTTCTCACTTTTTGGAAATTTCGTGTGTCTACCTACTACGGTTCAAGAGATACAGCGATTGTTAAGGTCGAGCAAAAAACGCTGAGAAAATCGAGATTCTTGGGCCCCCTTTAATTTTTAATTTAATTTTTATCATTGGTTATTATAGCAGCAATAGAAATACACACTCAGTAAAAATTTCAACTCACTACCTAGTATGGTTCATAAGATATAGCCCGCTGACAGACAGACGGACAACGGAGGCTTAGTACGGGTACGGAACCCAAAAAAGGAGCAAGATGATAGCACGAATACATGCTTCAAAAATGGGCGATCAGGGCGAAAATGTTACGACCTTTTCCTAAAATGTTTCTGAAGAAGTTATTCGAAAATGGTTTGATGAGCTGCAAAATTATATAAACGAGATGAATGCAGGACACATTTGAAGAAACAGTGGTTTTCTCCTACATACGACCGTCTAGGGATGTAGTTAATAGCCACGCCTAAATCACTGATTTTTAGTTCGTTCTGAGTCAGGCTGCATAAGAATATATCCTGAATGGGGTTATTGGTTACATGGTTAATTACTGAACAAATTCAAAAACATGTGAACTTTTTTGTTGAGGGCCACAAGTCACACTTAACATTGGAGCTATGCGAGTTTTCAGGCAAAGGGGATAATTTTATACGCATTTTCTCCTAGCACAACACATATACTACAACGAGCAGATGTTTATGTTTTCAACTAATGCTTCATGAAAAGTAACGGGAGTGTTTAAGTGATGATCTTGTTTTAAAAAGACGAGGCGCATGGAATTCGACGCGATCACTTTACACAACGAGGATATTGTCAAGATCGTTATTCAATGATCTAGTCATTCAATCTCGTTTAATACATGTGACATTCCCTCAAAGTCCGCAAGAGTGTCAAAGAAGTAAGCAAAATCAAGGTACTGTCATCGGCAAAATTATGGATGGGATTGAAAGCAAGGGAAACCGATCATTAATGAAAATTAAGAGGAAAGACGGTGAGATAATAGAGCCCTGGGGCACACCGGCATTTATAGGGTGAGCTTCAGATATAACACATAATACAGATCAAAAACTTCCAATCCACAATAAAAGTGGAGACGGGAGATCAAGAGATTCAAGTTTGGCTAAACAGTATGTTGAACTAAATATAGCTTTAAGGCAAAAAAATGTTTTATTATTCTAATTTATAAAACGTTGAATTTCATTATGTTATATAATTCCTTCTTGATTTGTTCCTTTTAATTTATTGAAATTTAAAAGATGCTGTTATGTTGTGCACAGTTTGAATTGAATTACATAGTTTTAATTTGAAGAATGTTATGTTTTATGTACTGTGAATTATATCACAACCTTTATTTTTTAATGGCTTTTCAAATCAGAAATACCGAAAACTTAATAAAGTCGTATCTTTCAAAACAACATGTATTTAATACCCCATATAAAAGAAGTTTTTTTTTAAACTGGCCGCGAATTGGCACTTTGGTGGACGCAAACTGGTTTAGACTGGACGCAAACTGGTCATTTCCGCATACACTGATATTTTCAATTATTATGCAGACTAGATAAATGATTTGAGTTTTTAATTTAAATTAAAAGATAAATATTCAACTTACTATTGTACTACAAAAGTTTAAACAACGACATTAAGTAAATTCCATTAAAAACCCTTCTTGTAAAGATGGCATTTCCTTAAATGGCCGCGAATTGGTGCGTTTATCTCATCATGAACAGCGTCGTGGCTATAGGCGAATACACCAATCCATTAGAGACCAACATCACAAGTGACTTATTCTCCGTGAATATTGGCAATGCTGTCCCCCCTTTTCCCAAAACACTGTGATCCGCGAAAATTTCAAAATTCCCATCATGCAATGTAGTGGGTCAGTATTTCGTTTTTTGTTATCATCAATTGACAACACTAATTCCATGTGCCAATACATAAAAGATGCACATCGGCATGTCCATTCTGAAGGAAGCAATTTTCTTTTTGAGTTTTTCTTAAGTTTTGTTTGATTGCTTCATATAATTTGCATTTTTTTAAAGAGGTAAGTACTAAATGTTTTACGCTAAGAAATGCGTCGAGCGTACACTAGCTATATTTGATTTGGAACGACTGTTGTGCACGAATAAAATGAAATGAATTTACCTATATAGCTACGAACAATTTTAGGGACTTTGTTTTATGTCTTAAATTTGAGAACGAACGCAAATATTAACTTATTCGTTCGACCTTCCTTAAGAAATGTCTGAAAACGACTAAAAATTTTAAAGGGTTCTTCTAAAACTAGGCACGCGTTGAGAGGAATAACCATTTATTGCGTTTTAGAAGAAATTATACTAAAACATGTAAACGAGACTAATAAAACCGGCAATCTAACAAAAAGGTGAAAGGATGTTAAAGTTCCTGCATCCCGAGAAGTGATAAAACCCAAGAAGTCATAAACAACCCTGTCACCAGATCAGAATGAATGAAGAAGGTCAAGGAGGAAAATTGGCAGTACATAGGATGGCGTAGGAAAAATATACCAAGAAAAATAAACGTGTTCTTATACATAAGACGTATTTTCTTTTCAGTAGTGATTTTTAAGGATAACTATACTCTTAAACACATTTTTATAGTTAATTTTAAATGGATCCCAAAGTCATGTACACCTACCCTCGATTTGCACGGTACCCGATTTGCACGGTTTCAGTTCAACACGACTGAAAAAATGAGGACAAATTCAATTTATGTTATAATACTAATTTTCAGTTTAACACGGTCATAAAAATTTTTGAAAAAAAAAAATTAAAACAATCGCGCCAATTCAGAATTAAAAAAAAATTAAAAAACTACTGTGTAGTACACAGTTATCTCGCCTGCTCAGTTCGAATAGGATGCACTAAAATGAAATATTGTGGGGTTGCTTGTGCGTTCATGTTTTCATTTGAATGAACTTGAAAATATTTATGCTTCAGATCTGAGCTTTCAAAAGAGGAGAATAAGGCCCACAATGCAGCAGAACAGAATGAAGCAAGAAATGGGATAGGAATTAAAGGCTAAACACAGTTTCGATGGCAGACGGCAGACTTTTGTAGCAAAAGGAACAATTTTCTCCACGTTTTATGGAGCGTGTATTAGTGTATTACATATGGATGGATTGGGATTGGATTGAAGCGAGGTTGGGATCCGAAAAGGGTTCCTGGCTACAACAAGGCCCATTGTTCATCCTCCAGACTTATGATCAATTGCTCAGAAATCCCAAACGGATGCTCTAACAAAATTCAAATTTGGCCCCTACTCTCCTTTCCGGCCCTGTCCTATGCTGGTGACCCCTGAGAAGAGAGTGTCTAGTGAGAATTGACAATACAGCTCTCAGGGTTGGCTTGCTTAATCTCAATAACTCTTTCGTTTCATTTGCGTTGGGTAAGCCGCACAACTCCTTTGTGGTTCTACCTGAGAGATCATCCAAGCAAAGGCGACTGTGTTGGCAGTCGACCCAAGTAGGAATAGTAGAGGCTAAGGTGTTTTGGTGCAATCCCAATTGTGAAAGAGATTTCTTTCGAGGTTGCACTAGGACGAGCAAGTTTTTCCGCCTTTTATTCCCGCTAATGCCACCGTGACCTGGCGCCCAAAGTACCAGTACCGCGTTGTTGCGAGAAAAGGAATTCAGGGTAGTTTTACATTCAAATACAAGTTTGATGGTTGTAAAACGTTTTCACAAGGCCTTGACAGCTGCCTGGCTGTCCGAGCAGATTGCAATATCCTTGTTCTTAGTAGGTATCTGAGTTTAGAATATACCTTCCTGCTTCAAGGATGACCTTGACATCCGTCTGGAAAACCGTTACATGGATTTCAAGGTGAATGGATATTTCCATGTGAGTCTCCTCGCAGAAAACACCTGCTTCGGTGTTCTCTTCCAATTTGGAGTCATCTGTATAGAGGGTTTGTCAATGGTTCAAGCACAAAATGTGATTCCCATTCTGTCCTATCCGGAATTTTCGACTTAAAATTGCTTTTCAGCATAGTCTCCATGAGGTACGATGGACTACACCAATTCAAAGATGGATTCATGTGAAACTCTTGTACCAGTGTGAATCCAGCTCCGATTGAAATGCACTGTCAGCACAGCGATTGACGTCCCCTTCGTGACGTGTATATGAACGGGGTGTGTTAAGGATGACCTCAAGAGCCTTCTACCTGGTTGACTTGAGACATAATCTTGGAATTTTTTCGAATATCTTGCGATGATTGGTGGACTCCATTGCCTTCCACCATACCATAGAACTGTTGGTTAGCATGGGTCGGATTATGCTAGTATAGATCCTAAGGATCATCCAAGGTTTAAATCGCCACTTTTTCCAACGGATCTGTGGCACATCGCGAAGCCTCGAAGAGCATTATTCACTCTGTCCTCAATGTCTGGTTCTAGCTCAATTTTCTAACTCATATGATATCTAGATATTTGACTCTTTCCTTCAATTCCAAACGTGTGAAATGTTTCTTTTCTTAGTAAAGAGGCATAAATCTATTTTCAATGGATTAATGCAGAGTCCGAAATCCGCACCCCAGTCCGTTCGGATCGCATTCTGCACCAGTTCTCAGAGTGCAGATTCGTAGCTACCGGTAACCAAGATCACCAGGTCGTCGGTGTAACATACTGTTTTGTACCCATCTGGGTAAGGGTTAGAGTGTTAGAGATCACCCATAATAAGCACCCACCACAAAGGTGATAAAATATCTCCTTGAGGGTGCCTCTCTGAACTATTTTTACTCATCTCACCCCTCCCAGTTCGGCAAAGAGAGTTATATTATTCAACATGTGTGCAATCCAGTGTTTTAGGGACCGGTTACATCCATGTTTTGTTAGCTTTTCAGTGAACTTATGTGAAGGATATTATTAAAGCCACCTCTACATCGATATAAACAGCCAGCGGAGATTGTTTACGGAGGAAACCTTTTTCAATAGAATGCATAACCTCTAACTTTATTCAAGTAATTCATGTAATACTAATTAATTTTTCATTTTCTCGATTTAAAATGTACGTTTGCCTGAATTTATGAAAAACTACATACTTATAATATCAAAATATATTAATATATGTGTAACATTGTTTCACCTTAGATGCATACTTTTTCAATATATAACATGAATTTAATTGCACGATTTCAATTTACACGTTTTCGGTTTACACGGTACTTTTGGATAACGAATCCACCGTGTAAATCGAGGGTCAGATGTACACTAGACTGTACATCGGTAATGAAAAGGTTAAAATGGGAGACTTTGATTCAATGTTTTATCATTTTGAATGAAAGACCTTCATTTTGCTTTCTCGCAACAATTAAATATTTTGAATTGAGCTGTTCCTTTAATTTTCAATAAAGACATTTTTCTGAGTCTAGAATTTCTCAAATGTTGCAACAAATATCTGCTGCTACTCTGTTGAAGTATCAATTATAAATTATACATAGTTTCCAATTTTAATAAGAAAATCAAAAATAATTAACAACAATATTCGAAAACCACATAAATAATTAGCAGTAGATATCCATCGATGTAGGTACACACACGGATTTGAATATACAAATTATGTGAAAGCTTACATTGCACATGTACAAAAGCACAGAGCAACATTGAAGCCGTTGAAATTTATCTTTTTCAAGCGAAAAGATTCATACAATAGAATGAGTGTACATAACGGGATTTATTTGTTGGAAACGAATGGATTTGCAATGTAAACTTTCCAAACTTTCACTAATTTGTTACTGCAATTCTCCATGAATATTTGTTCGAGTGTACTCAATGGGCAAGAAATCAATTTATCGACTCTGCCACGAACAGAATTGGGTAATTGGCCGCTCCACCGCGCCGCACCGCGACCCCAAGATGGAAATAAAAATTTTCTATCTGAAAAGAGGCAGATGTACTATAGTACAGAGATGGAGTTATACTAGCTCTCCTTATGAATCTCATTCAACAGAAGTAGTTCCACATTCTTTTAACATAAAATAAGTTCAGCAATGCACCAATCGCTGCCATAACCATTCAACTTCAGGCTTCGCTTAATCCTCTTTTATGTCTTCTTTAATGCAGGCACTTGAATTCCAGGCTTGGGTGCACCATAAAAGGCTAAATTCCAGGTAAACGAACAATTACCCCAGATGTACAGCAGATAACTAGCTACCTATACCTACCCCCCCCCCCCCCCCCCACCTCCCCCGCCATTCCTTCAGCCGTCATGGACAGAAATGAAAGTATTAACAGAGTTGTTGTATTATACTAAAATGGATAGGGGAGAATGGTGGGAAGAGTTCTAGGGTGATAATCCATTTGAAGCGCCCTTTTTGTGACAAATATAAGCAGAAGAAAAGCTGGGCGATAAGTGCTTTGTTGTTTTCTTGAATATCAATTCCAAGAGATTGCTAGAAATTAAGTCCTTTCTGATTTTTTCAGTGGTTCTTAATTAGTATGTACAGGTGAATTTGCATAAGCAGCTTTATCAATTATTGTTTTTATAGTTTTTTTTTATACAAAAAACTATTATTTCTTAGAAATTTTCCTTTTAACTCGACCCAACGGTACACATATTGTTAATTAAAAGATTATCTACATCAAACAAAAATGGTTTGACAACGATTGTTTACGAGCGAGAAAAGTCTCGTTTAGATGGCTCAATGTGTACCGGAAAACTAATACTGCATTAGCAAAACAGTATTACGTAGAAGCCAATATGCAGTTCAAAAAGTTATGTAAAATCAAAAAGAAGTCTTATTACGAAAACCTTAAGGTGAAATTGATTCATGTTAAAGATTCCAAGACTTGGTGGGGTTTAGCAAAAGAAATATGTGGTAAGAAATTTATAATCGGCCCTAACATTCAAATCAGTACTTTAAAAAACCACTTTGAAACATTACTGAATCCAAGACTCGAGTACAAGCCTATTCTTTATGCTTCTCCATTAATTAATGACTTTGTTTTAGATAGCGAATTTAACTTAAATGAACTTGATTTTCTCCTAAATAAAGCCAAAGACAATAAAGCGCCAGGTATAGATGGAATACCTTATGAATTTTATAGAAATGCCCCAGTAAGCTTTTTAAAAGAATTGCTAAATTATTTTAATTATATTTACAATAGATGTGAAGTCCCTGAATCTTTCACGAGGTCGATTATCTTCCCTCTTTATAAAAAAGGTGATGTAAATAGAGTAGAAAACTACCGTGGTCTTTCCTTTATGAACACATGTCTCAAGCTTTTTGTCGGTATGTTACACAATAGAGCGGTATGTTGGGAGGAGGCCCACAATATTTTGAATGAAAGTCAGGCAGGCTTTCGCAGCGGTTACTCCACGATAGATAACATTTTCAATCTAATAAATGCTATCAAACTCTCCCATTCATTCAATATAAAAAAGGTGTATGCCTTCTTTGTAGATTTTAAAGCAGCATTTGATACAATTGAAAGGGGAGCACTTTTTTATAAATTGTACAATATCGGAATGTTTAGTAAGTTTGTGGGTATGCTGATAAAAATTTACGAGGTTACTAGCGCTCAAGTCTAGAATGGTGAACATCTCTCAGATAGTTTTGTGACAACATCTGGGGTAAAGCAAGGATGCATTTTGAGCCCGCTGTTGTTTGCAATTTTTATTGACGACTTAGAGGATTCTATGGAGGTAGGCCTGACACTTGAGGACATTAATTTAAAAGTCTTAAAATATGCTGATGACATCGTTATTTTATCTGACGATCCACACAAACTCCAGCGTATGATCAATAATCTTCAGGAATACTGCCACTTGTGGAACCTGGTTGTCAACTTGGAGAAATCCAAAATTATGATTTTCCAGCGTGGGTCAGGACCCAAGAAGAATAATGAAAATTGGCAATATAATAATGTGCAAGTAGAAGTTGTAAAGGAATACACCTACCTCGGTGTTACATTAACACCGAAGCTATCATTTAACGCCCACCTTAAAAACCGTCTACAGTCTGCAAAAACGGCTATTAATGTAACTTGGAAAAGTTTTCTGGGAAAAGAAGGAATTAAGCATTCTGACAAATTTGTTCTGTACAACGTTGTCTCAAGGTCAGTTCTTTGTTACGGAGCACAGGTGTGGGGTTTTCAGCAATATGACTCTGTTGAAAGGCTACAACGATACTTCGTTAAAAGAATGCTTCGTTTACCGACAACTACCCCCAACTATATGATAAATTTAGAGTTTGGTCTCTCTAATATATACATTTACACATTGAAGTGCCATTTTGACTACATGTTGAAAATTCTGTTTCGTCTTTCTCCCAATAGGGTCCCTCATCAGCTAGCTTTAAAAGTAGTTAGTAGGAACGTATTCTGGTATAGTGAGTGGCAGGAATTAGCCAGCTGCCATAGTTTAGATGTGAATATATCAGGTCAGTCCTATAACCATTTAAAAGCAATTCTAAATAATCTCGTCAGCAGAGAGGAAGCACTACTTATTCAAAGAACTACTGACAAAGCTAGGAGTTCAGTAAGGCATGAGCTTTATGATAAACTGCAATACTGTAATATGAGCAGTTACCTTCGTGACGAATTCTCAGCGAAAAAAATTAATTTGATTACCAGGTATAGGGGAGGGCTTATAAATTTGAACGCCAGTCCGTTTAAAAATTCCGGTGGAACACTTTGCTTGCTTTGTAACTTAGGGGAGGACGAGAACTTGTTACATTTTCTCGGAGTTCGTCCTGTTCTTTCAGAATTCCGCATTAGAGCCTTTGGGAAAAACAAACTTGCTGAAGCTGAAATTATAGACATTTTAAATGGAAAGGACAACTTTAATGGTTTGTTTTTATATGCAACAACAGCTTGGAGATATCGTTCCTTTTTGGTGAATGAATTTAATGGTTAACCAACTAATACCTTTTTTTTTTTAACAGATAATGAGTAAAAAGCTATTAATAATAAAAATATACTTAGTTAGCTTGCTAATCCCGACAGACGGCCTTGATTGCCATTGTCGCAGTTTATTTATTTATTATTTAAATTTTCTATATATTCTATTATTATTTCAGGTTAAATTTTTTAATTTTTTTATTTGTTTTTATATTCTTTTTTTCAAAATTTCTCTTAAGCATAGTGTATATACATATATATTGTTATTTTTATCCTTTATAGTTTTATTTTCTCTATGAACTATATTTAATTGAATTGAAGGGAATATAAGGAATTATGTTAGCTATAATTTGGAAATGAATAAACATTACTTACTTACTTACTTATCTACATATTTCTAACAGATGTGTTAAGCTTACAAATTCGAAATCGAAAACTCTTTTTTGCATTATTACTAATCGACTTTTATTAACCTTTATGTATATCACCGATCAAAGTAATGGAAACTATTTTTCAGTATTTGTACGGCCGATTATGAAAAAGAACAAGTAAAAAAAGCTAGAATTGATCTAAGACCCCTAGATACCCTAGTTGAATACGCATATGTAATTTGATATTATGTAATAACTTCCTTTTTCATTAAAAATAAGCTTCCAATGATTTTGTAAGCGAAATCGCAAAAAACAAATATCTCGAGTTACAAATTCGGCACGTTTAGCTGAATTAACGTAAAATTATCTGAAATTAAAGATGAAAATTAACAAAGATACTCCTATTTCTTAATGTGTTTTATCGAATAAGGCGAATAGAGTTCCCGGAATTAAAATTATCATTTTATTTGTGATATCTGTGCTCAAGCGAAAGGGGGTGCCGGTTTAAAGGATAACCCAACTTTTATAAATTCAAATATAAAATTCTTTATTTCAAATATGTATACATATATCGGTTAAAACTAATATCACAAATTCATTTTAACTTGATCTTAACCTATGTAAAATAATTCAACACTTAAAATTGACCTAGTCTACTACGACAATTCAAAATAATTCAGTGAATTCAATCCAAAGTTACAAAAAAAAAAGAAGAAATGTCGTCACAGTGGTTTGTTCCCTTTATTTCTGAAAAAGAAAGAAATGAATTCACTATTAAATTCATGAATTAATTAAACAAAAATTAAATAGAAGTTCTGTGCTACACGTATAAGCACGGTAGCAGTAATAAAAATAACTAATTTGGCAGAAGAATGTTTGCGCAGCAGGAGTACGTCCTCGCTTAAATATATATTAGAATGAAGCTGAAGTAAATTTCTGCAGCCAAAAAACATTTCTGCTTAGACGTGAGATAAATCAGAAGTAATTTACTGCACTAGGAGTAGATTCCTACTAAGATGGAAGGATGGAATTAAAGCAGAAGTAAATTCTGCAGTAGGAGTAAATTCCTACTAAGATGTGGAATGGAATTAAAACAGAAGTAAATTTCTGCAGTAGGAGTAAATTCCTACTTAGGTGGGAGATGGAGAATAGCAGAATTTAATTTCTGCAGTAGGAGTAAATTCATACTTGGATGGATTGACTTTGGATAATTATTAAAAATCAGATTAATTTCTGATGTGTTCAGATTAAATTCTGAATTGGGAATGGGTGAATCTGCTGTGGCTCGTCGCCTTTTTATAGCCGCCGTGAACCGCTACGTTTCGGCTTCACGATGGGTTGCCCTGGCAAGGCTCGTTCTCAAAATTGCATTGGATTGAACTTGGACGGCGGTGTAGCGTCCAAAATACGAACCTACATATTAATATTTACATATCTATACATAAATAAAATTATTAATAAAATTTTAAAATGTAGAACGGAAAATTTGGAAAAGAATTGAATATTGCATTAAGAAGTAGCCTAAAGAATTACACTATAAACAGTACATGTAAAAATTTAATTCAAGTATATACATACATACACTTAGAGTATTAGAATTTTAGGTATAGTAAAAATGTATATATATATATAAATATTTAGTAGTATTGAAGAATTCTTAGAGTCAAGACTGCGACAAGTACAATACAATACAAAAGCATCGTAATAAAATTATATAAATATTTTTAAATGATAAAAAAAAATATAAAAATATAAAAAGATTAAACTAACCAAAAAAATAATATATAAATAAAAGGAACAAATTCTTTTTATTATTTCGTAGATATTTTAAATAAATCTCTATCTAATAAAATCTTTATTTTTTTGTTTCATGTAAATGAACAAAAAATCAAAACTTGCTCAAGCTGATTTCTGTGAAAGAAATCTCAAAATACATTGATGTTGGTATTCAGGAGTCAACAAGAAATAATAATATTTAACTACCAACCATCAATAGGCGGCGTCCCGAAGTGACGTCATAGTGTGACTATTATAGAATTAAAAGTTGGACTTCACTCACTGCACTCTGACTGTAATGTAATGTCATTTGAATGACATTACAAATATAAGTAATTGGATTAAAGTGAGGAAATGGTAAGATTTATGATGTTTACGATTATTACTACATATGTTATTAATATGTTTTTCTTTTAATTTTCAGGTGGAAATGTAATGGAAGAAGTTTAGGACAGCGTTGGACCAAAGGGAAGAAGTTCCCTAGTTTTAGATAAGTGCATTTTTTATATTGTTTTAAAAAGTTGAATTCTTTGTGGATTTTTTTGTATCCTTTTAGGAAGCACGTCCTGGGCAAGAATTTGCCATCGGAATGCCGATTATGTATTGTGGGCTGAACATTATTTATTTTTTGATCCATAAAGAAAATAAATTGTAAGGGAGTACTTTTACGTACACTATAAAAACAGTAGGACAATTCCCTAAATTTAAGACAAGCTTTTTTCCAAAAAAATAAATTACATTTTCTCTTATATAAAGGAAAAATCATTTTAATTTACCAAAATCAATTCAACATTAAATGGATATAGGTATTTGGCACCAGAAAACCTACATAGTATGTACATAAAATTCCCGAAATATTTAGCTTTCTCTGATAACAGGAAAGGAACATTCAATAAATTAGGTATTATTCTACATTTGGAAGTAACTACACTTTAGGATTAAAAATCTATTCCACTTTTTCCAAGGTGGAGCTTTCCCTAATCTTATCAAAAAATACTGAAGCTTAGTGGCACAAATTGTTGCCACTCACTTTAGGGAAACGTTTTTAGTGTGTAAGTCGATTTACGTTGTGGTAATCTGTCTGCCGTTTAGTCCACTAGTATTAAAGGTTTGACAGTTGTCAAATTTGTCAAATCTGCCTACTTCTTCACGAGAAAAATGATAAATAATATTTTAATTTTGTTTGTACACCTCATGCATAAGAGAATAGAGCAGAGATGAAAGTTTCAATGTACCAAATTTCTAAAAATTTTACAGCCATTACGGACGGAATACTTTCATCAATAAGTCAGAATGCTATAAGGAAATTTGTTGTGACTCAGGTACCAATGCCCTAAATCACAGCCATAAAGGTCCATGCACCAACATATTGCCCTATGCAATATATCGGTGCATTGCAAGTTGACCCTGAAAATTAATTTGAATTAATCCATTTAAAAATGTCAATTGCATTTAAAAATGCATTTGTATATTGTAGCAAACTGCAATTTTGCATAAATTGCATTTTGTTATCAGACACACATGCCACTCACACGATATGCTAAATTTACCTACATACAGTGTCTTCTTACTTTTTTCCGCATGTACACTCTACATACATACAGTACTTATTATTTTTCCAATCTAATTGTATGTACATACATACATACATACAATTATCACAATTATTCGCGCCCTCTTAAAATTAATTTTTCAAGACGGGCGCACAAGTGCATATCGGATTACAGTTTTGCATTGATGCATATAGCTTGCACCCAAACTTTTCTACATTTTCTCACATACGATTTTTAAACGTCGTGAGAAAGTAACAAAAAGAACAAAAAAGCTTTTGGAAGATTTCACGGGTACCTGAGCGCAATATCGCTGATCCTGAGGGAGTTCGATTTTTTAACACGACAAGTAAAGTTCGCTCTGGAGAAACTTGTAATTCTTCCTATAAAAAATATTACGAAAAGTGCAATCCTTCCAATAAAAATATTAAAGTGAAATTTTTATTATAAATGTAGAAAAGTGAAATTCTTCTTGTAAATATATTAAAGGAAAATTCTTTTATGAATATACTTATTACACTTAATTCTTCCTATAAATATATTAAATAATTTAAACATCATCTTTGTAAACTTGAGGGATATTCCCGTAAAAAAATATAACTAATTTGGTGTTTACAGAGATACACCACTTTACTTTTAATAAATATTTTGGTGAACCTGAGTGTGTTTATTTTGTGAAACTCATCAAATCGGTCGTTTCTTCACGCTAAACCTAGGAGCACGAACGGTCAAGTTATAACATATTTGTCTCTCCCTCTGACTAGTGGTACATTTTTCCTTGTTAATTTCACTTATTTTCATTAAAAATATAAAATGAAATACAAACCCTGTCTATTACTAAACATACTCATGCAAGTTTGTGAACGATTCCTTATATGAGGTTTATGTCTATGTGTAATACTAATTTTGTAAGTCAATACCGTATCAGAAGCCGAATTAAAGTAGGACTAGTTTTTCGTAATGCAGCATGTATAAACCACTTCGTATTAGTTTTACACATAAGTCGCCTTACGTAAAACTAGTCCTAAATGGCACGGTCTAAACGGGCTCAGTGTCGCAATTGGTAGGATTTCTGACAGTATTTAATTAATTCTTTCTTTCTTAAACGATTACGAGAAGTGGTGAATACTTTTGTGAATACCTTTCTTTTCAAAGAAAAAAAAATAAAGCTGGCATTAGCATCTGTGAAATTTTCCCAATATATGTCAAAATCCTGAAAATTTATACGGCAGCACTAAGAAGGGATTCCCCTATTTAGCACAATTTTGAAATTTTATTTACTATATACAGGGTGTCCTGTAAGTCGACGTCAAGCCGAAATCGGGTGATAAACGAAATCATAACAGTTACCAGAAAAATATAAAAAAAAAATCTAAGTCATGTATTTTTTAAATTAAAGGCATTTCTTTTTTTTATTTATTATTTATTTATTTATTTATTTTACATTAGATGTAGTTATATAGAACTAAAAATTAGCTTAACCTAACTATCAACTAATGATTTGGGCCCACGGCTACTAGTGTTGTGAATAGAGATCAATCAATTCTTGTTCTGAATATAAATAATCAATTAATCTATGTGAAACAAGAATTGGTTGACATCGCTTCTTGGCTAGGTCATTGTTGTGTGGCGAAAAGCAAGACCTTACACAATAAATGCAATCAGGTCTTGCTTAAACGGTGGCACTGTTAAAACTTGCAGTGTATCGCATTTCATAACAAACTCAGAATTATTGGGTTTGTTGTGAAAACGCGTCACTACGAAATATACAGGTGACTACCGGCTAGTCACAGCGGTGACCTGGTTTATCAAATAAAAAATAAAGGAAAACAAAGAATGCGCGGTGACATGGTCGCTGAAAATACTCAAGAAGGGCAGTCTTTTTTGGATTCGAAGAGAAGTATCAAGTTACGGTTTGTTATACGCGACAAATTAAATACACGACCTATATATATATATGAGTAGAACTAAAAAGATTACGTGATATAAATACATAATATATATATGTGAATAAAATTAATAAGATTAAGTGATGTGTTTTTGTGACCTGTTTAACTCAGCCCAATAGCATTGGAATCTGTACAGGAGATCTCAACACTAGGCCATCTGGACAGCTACATGGTGTTTTGTCTGACTTAATATTCTTAACATTTACAGTTCATTATATTGCAACTATAAAATTTTTAAGTTTTATTTGACAGATTTATACTTTTTTGCTGTAATGCTGGGCCTAGCTTCATCTGCCGTAATGCTAAGGAACGTAATTAAAAAGGATAAAGAAAATAAAAACTAAAACTACTCCAAGAATAATAAGGGGAATACAAGCTAAGAGGTTTGCTCCTAATGTTTATTCTTTTTTTTTCGAGAAAATATACACTTTGTAATGGTTTTTTAGCTCCTGTTGATACAAATCTTTACTTTTTTTCAATTTTATTTTTCTTATGTAATCCCGAATAGTGCTTATGTAACCTATTACTTTAAATTCTAAACCAACTGTTCCAGCTTGGGAGAAAATGTCACATTTTTCCGAACCAAGAATAGAAAATTAATATTTCACCCAAATTTAACTGACTGTAATGAAAAAATAATGTACTACGCTAGTTTGGCAAGTAACTTTAAAAGTTGACGCATTTGATAAGGATTCTAAAATTGTATAACACTTGCTACATTATTTCTTAGATTATGGAAAAAAAAAATTTTTCTTCAAGAAACCCAGTTTTGAAAAATTTCTTTTCGCCTACTAAAAATGATTCTAGTGTACCCAAAGCTTGCCGTAAGACCGTAACTTTAAGATTCTAGTTTGAGTGAGACGGAGAGTCATTGCATGAAATGTGAGTGAGCAAGATAGTGACGCTAGCTCGTCAAATCATTGAGTTTTTACAAATGTGTATCGCCTACTCTCCACAGAGGGCCGACTTCCAAACCAAGTACATGATGAAGGAAGAGTTCCTTACCTTACGAGGACGTAGTACTTTAAGCAGTTCAAGAAGACCCAAGTACTTCGGTACGTGCAATCCACGTCAGAAATCAAATTTGCATAGATCCTTGACGAAATTTTATATGGGCATTCATCTAGGGTATGATAAGAATTGGTCTTAGATCAATTCTAGCTTTTTACTTGTTTTATATACAAAAGGAGAAAAACAACGGAACTCCTTAGGGGGAGCACAACGGCCATTAGAAAACTAGGGGAAGAGTTGAAGAGAGAAGAGAATTCAACATGTGCTCTTCGAATGTCCTGCTGTGGAGTTCAAAAGGTCCACTTCTGTTCGGATAGCTAGGATAGCTGCATGTTTTAAAGCTCAGATGTATTCCGATATTCCCCTCTATTTCTCCTCCAACAACCAAAATTTAACAAGTACAACACTGCTACGTTTAAAACAAAATTTCCTTTCATTTGATACTGAAATTGTTGGTTATTGAATTAAATTTAAAATAACAAACTTATTCGAATTTTGATTGTTGTGAATATTTTCGAAACTCGAAATTGCTTTGATCGATGAGGCAAAAGTGTCTAAAATTCAACAAATTATAAATAGACTTTAGTTACTTCAATTAACTAATACTACTATTTCAAAACATGTAACACCAAAGAATGGAACACAATTCACATATCTGGGCCGGGGCTGATCGCACAACCTTAGTTTTATAAGATATTGTCCAGTAGAGCGCCTTCAAGCTCACTGGTGATGTGGCAATAACTTGTCATATCGACTCGCTCCAGCACCGCCGATATGTTGGATGCCTTTCGCTCTTTTATTGCTACATTCATGGTCAACGTTCTGATAAAATATCTAGTCTGATCCCTTGTAGAACGGTTCCTGCACGGAATACTTGCGCTGCAAACCACCGACAACTTTTTACGCTTCAAATGACTTTAGGCAGTACAGTAAAATTCCGTGATGCTTTTTATCCCGAACTAAGCGAATGTGAAACAGTCTACCATCTTCCACCGACATATTACAATCTGTGAAGTTTTAAAGGTGATATATTTCGGCACCACTTTCCTCCCTCACGTTCCCTAATTTCTTTCCTTATCTCTTCCTCTCATGATGTGCTTTGCATCATAGAGCTTGGCCTAATAATACAAAAAAGCTGGCCGAGTGAATCTCGAATCGAATTCAGTGGCGTAATACATTATTGAGTTTAGAAACTATGAGTGCAAACGATTTAAAAATTATGAACAGCGCGTGTACTAAAGGTACAAAGCGAACAGCCTTAATCAAAGACCTTTATTTTCCTGAATGCCTCCAAAATCAACATTAACATTTTTTTCTTTTTTTAAATTACAAATCGGATGGAAATACTTATAAATCTAAATTGAAGATGGAGAGGATCATCAAACAAAATATTGCACACTAAATTTAAGTCATACAAGAGTATAGTACCTAGTGAAGAATCAGAGCATAATATGAATATGTTTCGTGGTCAGGCTACCCAAAAAGGGCGCCTAGTATCTAAGGAGTCCGCTTATAATTGCACATCCTCATAGTCCATAAATGATAATTGACATAGATCGAATGAAATTAGGGGACTATAGATTTTTTTAACAATCTGCTCTATAGTTGTCAAAGTACAGCATGGAAATATTTAATATGTTCATAAGATACTATCGATCTGAGAACATCCAATGATTGTCTACTTGCTTTATCATCTAGACCTTTGTTGAAAAATAAGCCTCAAACTTCTCCATTCTGTGTTTTCAAATGAAATTTTATATTGAATTCAACCAAGGGTATATTTTCTGATGATTACAAAGACTATACCGAATGATATTATTAAATTTCCTAATAAAGTACGTGCGGGCAGAGTGGTTGTGAAAAATTAATTAAATCCAGTTTATAAAATATTTTATTTCATTCAATTAAAAATTGAATTTGCCTTACCAAAGGATAATTGCATTTAAGTCCTGATTACAATAATTTTCTCGTAAATTACATTTGGCTGTCACAGGATTCTATAGGGTAGGCATAGGTCCATCCTATATACAGAGCACTAAACATACATATAAACATATATGGAAATGTTAGGCTCACAAATTTCAGCACGATAAAATATTATAATTAAAATTTTTTATCTAGACCACTGTGGCTTTAAATTCAAATAAATACCTATCCAGAAATTGTGAACTCTTTAACTAATTAAAAACTCTTTTAACCCCGGAACACGTTCATTTATTTGAGAGGAGAATTCAACTCTATGCAACCAGTTTTTTTTTTAGTCTAGCGAAATGCATACTTCTGTTCTGTCCACACATGACATATGCGAGGTCCTAATTAAATCTCCAGGCACAAGTCAATGTTATTCTCATGGAACACAGGTATATGTATGTACAGGAAAAAGGGCGGCTGTATATACGGGACCTAAAATAAATACGTTCAAATAGGATGCGATTTAATTCGATATGACCACGTTCGACAGAGTACACGCATATGTATGTAGGTATAGTTGTTCCACATCGTCCCATTAATATAAATTCCTCGCAAAGCAAACTGTTCACACTCAATAGCTTAATAAAATCCCCTTTCAAGTATCCCATGTATTCCTCAAGGGATCTTATTTATCCCCAAATAATAAACCGTCCATTGCCGACATTCAGAGCAAGGGTGTGGTTTCTGGAGTTGCGTTAAATAAATCATTGTTGACAAATAAAAAATAACTAGCACTTTTATACTTCATTCTGCTTGGACGTTTCCTGCATTCCCCAACACCTTTTTCGAGCATTTCTTCAGAGAATGACATATGGAGGGTTCAAGGTTTGAAGCATTATCCCCTGATATGGCCTGGTATGGCAATGTAGAGGCTCCAGTACAATTCACTATATGGATGGAGCTTAAGAAGACGGCACGACGTTGAAGACTTGTGACAATATGTCAGCACAAATATGTTGAAATGCTTATCCAGATAGTAAAATGGATCACTATATAGTGGTAATGGGTAAAATTTCTCAGTCAGACAGAATATAGAAGCTCTAGATTGCCAGGGTTCGGTTCATGTGTTAGGATGGATTCTGTATGCATATACATTCTGCCCTGACAATTGCTAGAGCCTTACGGGGCCTAACAAATTGTGACTGCCACGTGTGAATAATTATCGCTTTATTTAAGATATTATGTGTGTTGAAAGGATCAGGATGCGACCGAGAGTATCATGCATCTATGTAAATACATATGTAAAAACAGGAATAATTTGAGTAATATATAAGGAGAAGAGATAGGATTACTTTTACGTTTCATGTTATTTTGAAAGTTAATTGCATGTAGACAAAAGTATTCAACTTAATTCTAATTTACTGCTAGCAACGTGATTTTCTAATATGTTTTAAATCTTGAATTGACATTTAGAGACAACATTTTCAAAAATCTTCAGAATTTATAAATAAAGATAGTTCCTTTTGAGACAACGGTTCTGGGTTCAAATTATAGGTATAGGGACAACGCTCTTCCTACTAATATTAGAGAAATGCTACTGACAAAATGTTATTCTGTATGTTTTGATATGAGTCATATTTTTCAAACTCGGGTTTGGGTTTAATACATTAAAATTTGATGGGTTTCAGTTCGGGCTCGTATTCGGTTTTACTGTTTTTAGGAAAAAACGCAATTTTTAATGAATATCTTATTTGCTGTGTGTTGATTATATATGAGACTGTTTTTGTGATACCACATACAATGTCTATTTGGTCCCAATCTCTGGAAAATCATAGAATCATTGCCATATACAGACCTGTAGTCTTCAAGATCCGGCACAGTAAGCACGCCGATGTCACCATCCATATTGAGAGGGTATATGGAAAGATCGAGGAGAATAGTTAGTGAAGTTCAAAAGAACTTCACGTTAACTCGATTCACAGCCTTTCAAATATATACTGCACTATATGGAATTATTAACTTTAATTCAAAATCACCCTAGCACTATGCTCACTAAATAAAATAGCTTAACTTTAAGAATTTCACCGGCTGAAAATTCGTGTTTACTTAAACACCGTAGATAGCTCCACTGATAGGAAAACTGCTGATGAGCTATTTGGCTGGAGCGAAACGTTCAGTCAAGCCTGTAGCTATCTACACGGAATTCTTAAAATTTAATATATTTAAGTACACCACTTACCCACTAACAAGGTTTGACAGATTTAATACGCAAAACACAAACTCACTGTATTCTTTATCTAATTAAATAAAATTTTACCTCTGTATAGTTCATTTTAAAGAAAGTGCTATAATGAAGGCGCTGATAGCCACCAATTTTAGATATTCTGTTAATATAATACCCATTTTAAGTCATCTTCCATCACAAATGACCCAATCACTATCAATATGTCAAAAAACGGGTATAAAATACAATGATTAGAAATATTTAAACTCATGGAATAACTATATCTCATTCTACTCTAACCCATATCTAGTGAAATCCTTAGTACCGACCAGTTCACTCGGTGAGTAAACTAATTATGAGGTGGTATGCTATTGTGCTCCATCAGTATCGCACATCGCCTCATTCTCATATTTTTATGAAAACTGGTAAGTCGATATCCATATCCTCGCAAAAACAAATTATTTTTAGAAAAAACTCATTAAACCTAAAAAAAATCTTAATGGTTCTACGATTAAATAATTTTTTTTTTCCAGAGTAGAAAACACCGTACTCTCAACCATGATGATGTTACCAAAGCGCAGGCGATACTCTTATGATATGCCGTATTACAGCCTTGTTATGAAACGAAGAAGGAGTGGGGGATTATTGGGTTGAATCAAGGAGATAACGGAATGCATTTCACTTCAATGTTTGCGGCTTATAATTAAGGTGAGGGGGAGGCAGATGATGGTAAGCCACTCCACATTCATACCATCTGCTTATGAAGGATTCGCGGAATTTCGTGGTATGGCCGAATTTGTCTTCAAGGATGTGGGAGGTGACCTCGGGTCTAAAGATTTCGTCACAATGATTTGACAATACCAAATATTTAATCAAACCAACTAAGGTTGTTAGATATTTCAATGCCTAAGATGTTTAGGGATGGCGGGTTCAAGATATCTACTCCATCGACGGAAATAGGTTGAACTGATGTTGCGGTACATTTGAGTGATAACAGAAAACAGTACTTTATGGAAGAATTAAACAAGACCCGATTCGCTGTGCAAAACTACGAATAGGATTGACTTCTGTTCCAGGAACAGGTATGGACCAAATGCTGCCCAGAAGTGGAGTACCTCCAAGAAGTTTCTTGCATTAATGTATAAATAAAAAAAACATCAGTTCGAGAGGAAATAAATTAACGTATCTTTTTAAGAGTTTTTTTAAAAGTCTCGCGTCATTTGTGATCCATTTATACTGTTAGTATTTTTGTATTTATCGTATCTGCTTTATGTGGACTCCCAAACCTATAGGAGTTGGGTGCGGAACTTAATTGCGGGGCGGCGGACGAAGCCCGAATATCCCTTCATAGGAGGGGAAGGGGAGGGGAAATTGACTCTTGTCTCCCTGAACAGGCTTTGATGCGCTTCGGTTTATAGATTAGTGTTGGCCTGAGGAGCAAAATGCACTAAGTGTTCATTCTGGGCAGCACTTGGTCCATCTCCCATACAAAAACTGTCAATGTCCTTTCAATTTTGTTTTTGACAGGAATACTAATAACACATTTGTTATAGATAAAATCTATAAGGTATACTCAGTTTGTCATTCCGTTTCTAACGCAAATTATTCTGTCCGTTCGTCTGTGCGTCTGCTACGATGATAACTCGAAAATGCATTCACTTATAGAGCTGAAATTTTCATACTACCTTTTCGAAAATACTGTCGATACAACACAAATTTAAGTTCGAAAATGGGGGAAAATCGAAGGCGTGGAACTGGAACTCAAATTTGAGGAGCATTAAGCTTTTCAGGGACCCAACAACAAATAACAAATACAAGAAAAACCTGAATAAAATAACACTTCTAAACGTCAAACCATTTGTTCTTCAAACCGATGGAATTTTTTTTTTTTTAGTAATAGTTTTGTATAAGTGCTCCATTTATCTACTTATCGGTCCCAGTAAATAAAATTTAATATCAAAGGCTTTGGGTTTTATTTAAAACTGCACCGTACTAGACTCTATCTTCATCACAACTGGACGCAACGACTTCAGTGAACCATAAGGTATGTATGTATATACGTACGGTCTGTGTAGCACTCAGAAATGAAACCTTTTTAGCGATTAACTGACTATGTACCCAAATTTATCTGTTGTCAACCACCGCATCAACATTATGCATCAATAGTTAGAGAGATGAGTGTAGTAATGGGTCTGGTCTCTGGTGTTGTCCATGGGTGAATAAAAGATTACCCCACTCTAAAAAATATTCTTGTAAATAATGGGTCCATATCAGTCGTGGAGGGCGGTGGAAGCGTGATGGCCATGGAAGAAATGGTTACTTTACATTTGGACCACTAAAGTCATTGGTAACCAATTTGTTACGATGTGCAAGTTGTCCCCATCTATGTTCTATGTTTATTTGATAAGCGATACTGTAAAGACCTTGTTGTTTTAGATCTAATTCGAATGGCCGAAGCACCCGAATCTTTGAACAATGGCGTCTCCTGAATCTGTTAAGCTCCGTCCTGCTTTCATTTGGGAGGAAATCTTCATACCTCGGAATGTGGACGATATCGACATAGGCATACCGGATTTACAGGATATGTTTTAAAATCCAAGTCCTGCAAAACTTAAGGAACCTATTTTTGCCTCCCATTTGGCGAAATTTGGTGAAGAAGTTATCGGAAAAATTTTGTTAGTTATCATCCGCAGCGAAATGTTTTAATCCTCTAAATGGAAAACGAAAACAGCATAGAAATATAACTAGGATCTTACTTAAGGTTAAGATAAATAATTTAAATTCATTTAAATTAAAATAAATAGTCGAATAATTTCATTAGAATAATACTAGTATTCGCATTCCTTGTTACTTTAAATATTGTGTTTTCAATAATAGTTATCATAATTTTGCTTTAAGTTCAAACTTGAATTCATACTGACAGCTTATCTGTACATCTATTTGAATCCCATACTCGAGCCATCTAGCCACGCTTCCATTTCCTATATAATTTCGTTTAACTACAATATATTCAAAACTCGGTGGTATTCATCATCGTTATACAATAAGTCAAAGTATACATAGTTTGGTTCGTTACCAGCTTATTCGGGTAAGCTATTGGTCCAGGGTTCCGCGGTCGGAAAAAAAAACAAAATTATATGAAAATATGGAATAAATAAAAAAATAAAAAAAAAGGTGAAATAAAAAGAATTAAAAAGGAACAAAAATTAAGAATGCATAAATAAAAAAATAACAAATAAACGTTAACTAAACAAACAATAGAAGCCATAACACAGAGTAAAATAAAGACAAAAATATATAATCTTGTGAAATTAAGTCACGATAGAAATAAAAGAAAATCGTGAAGCCAACGCAATAAACATTATATATAAATCGTAACAATTGAATAGAGACAGTGGTCTAAACATTACGATATAATTTATCTTACTTGGAAAAAATGACAGATATAGCTCACATGATTGTAAATATTTCATAGAGCAAGAGTCTTAATAAATAATAAAATAATAATATAATAAAACGAGGTGCAGTCTGATTATCTTAAAACAAAAATTAAATATTCAAAGAAAATATGTGAACGGTGCGTTAAAAAAAAACCCTGTGAAAAAAAAATCGAACGCAATCAATTGACCTACTACTACAAGCGTCAAATGGGACTCAAAACTGGAACGCCAAGAGGCGCGGTGTGACTTTTTTTGGAGACTGACGACTGGTTGAGCATAGATAAAGTGGCTTAAAAAGTTTGGCTTAGAATTGAAAAAAAAGAGGAAAGGAACATAAAGAGATAAATATTTAAAAAAAAAGTTAAATAAAAATAGAAACAAGATCAAAAAAAAAAATTAAAAGGAGTAGTGAGAAGGATTAGGAGGGACTTTGGACCAGAGGACGTTTTTTTTGTGCATTTACCGACACGATCCAACCTGGTGCCATGATAGGAATATCACCAAGTTAAGTATACCTAAATATTTTTTTTTAATAATAAGTAATCTCGTTTTTATTGATATAAAGTATTGTGGCTAGCTGGTGGAAAAACGGGGTCTTATTAATTTTCTTTTACGTGAAATTCTTCATCTAAAATTTGAGATTTTGTTATCTGCTGAATTCATGGTGTAAATAAAGCATTCAGTTCTCAGTGATGAGCTGTCTCCATTAATAGATTTTGTGATTAAGCCTTCGATAGGAGAAAAATCACATGGCGCCCAACACTCAGACTTGGACCCATCCAATCTCCTGAGCTAGATTAACATGTGGTCTGGAGCACGTAACAAATTTTCTGCTAAATCGGTAAATCGTTGCATAGTCCAGTCATTATAGCAGAAAAAAGGGCATGTAAATGCAAATGAACCGAGCAAGCTGATTTTTGGACATTGTGAAAAGCTTAACTTGAAATTGTCGACCAAGATTTCCTATGAGCTTTCTCCGCCATATTTTGCTTTCTCGTTGGATATCTCAACAATGAACAATGTTAAGTGAAAGATTCATATGACCTAAATTTTACAGCGTAAAAAAAGCAATCAACAAAAAAGTATGTAATCACAATTTTTGTATCATGACGGAGAGCCGAGTTATCGCAAAAAAAATTAACCCTTATTTAAAAATTGCGGAGAAAGCTCATATGTAATATTGGTCGACAATTTCAATTTAAGCTTTTCTAAGCCCACCCCCTACACAATATCTAAAAATTAGCTTGGTTGGTTCACTAGCATTTTCAAACATGTACAATGACTGGACTAGTGGTCTAAACAGAATTTAAAAAACGAAAAAAAAGAAAAGAAATCGAAAAATTTTAAAAATCAAAAATTAGAATGTGAAACTTGTAGGATGGTAAATTACATACCTACCCAAGATTGATAGAAAAAAGCAAAATTGCTAAATGTAATATTACATGGCGGAAATTCCACAAATCATGGAGAACCAATTTTCTTCCAAATTGGACAATCCTATCGCAAGATCTGTCAATCTTATGTGTTCATTTCATCGAATAGTTGCGGAAAGATAACATTTAAATTCTATTTTAATATCCCGAAAGACTTCTGTAGTGGATATATTTATTCATATATACATATATGTACATTTCAATAAAAGATAGGCAAATATTTTATATATATTATATATATATATTTATATTTTCTTTTTCGCATTATCTACATCGAAACGAAGGATTAAAGCCTAATACAGTCCATGGACATTCATTATTGGGAGTTTATTTACTTCTTAAGGAGCGTTTACAATGGCACAGTAGAGTGGAGTCACCAGATTTCATTTTCCCACCAGAGTGGATTTCACAGAGTAGTGTCAGATTTGAAAAATTCCTAATCTCACGTTGGTAAGATAATGCGAGAAAATGCAATCTGCTGACTCCACTCTACTCTGCCATTGTAAACGCTCCTTAATGTTTTGAAATTCTATCAAAATTTCTACGATTATCCTAAAAAAATACTTCCCCCCATAGTTTCTGGACTGGTTACCTTACATGACCCAATTCTTAAGTGTTACAAAAGGATAGGAAAGGAAGGAAGGAGTCTTCGTTCTTGGATAGCGAATGTATCCAGTATAAAATGTGTATTTTAAAACAATTTAAATTTTGAACATTTTCATACCTGTGAATTTGAATTAAAGTGAACATACCTATTCACATTCAAATACCTGACGATGACTAGTTTATGAAAGTTCTTATGCCACAAGTTAGTAATTACTCGTACTGAATTTTATTTTATAACAATGAAAACTAATTTGAATGCTGTAAATCGAAAAAAAAAACACGAAAAGATTAATCATATATTAATTACATACTAAGATATTTTGTATAGTAATTCTTCCTATTCTATTCGTCCTGGAATCAATGCAAGCTAGTATTTATTCCCGCTAATTCCCCCACGCACACACCAGCTGTATATAGGTTTTTCAGGTCAACTTAACATTTTTTCAAATCAACTTAACATTTATTCAAACCAAAATAACGTTTTTTCATTTCAAATTAAAGATTTTTCATTTCAAATTAACAATTTTTTATTTCAACTTAAATATTTTTCATTGCAAATTAACGTTTTTAAATTGAAAAAATAGTATACAGTATGTATATTTATTTTTTTGTTGCAATACTTTTGACACAGATAAATTTATTAATTTCAAATATCTAAATAAATATGTTATTCGGTAACTTAATAATAAATACAATACAATACAAACAAATTCTAGCATGCATATGGTAATTTATGGCTGTTTTGGTGATTACTCAACTTAATAAAAATACCTTATGTTTCACTGTTGCGTTATTTTTGGAACATACTGTATAATAAAGTTGAATCTAAAAAACTAAATTTGAAGTTAAAAAAATGAATTTAAATGAATCAATACAATGGGTGTCCTGCTACAGCCATTGGTAATTTCATTGTCATGTCCATGTAATAATTATTGCAATCGGCAGAGGTCACACTTGCCAAAGATTCTTTAATTACATCAACTAAATTTAAACTATTTTCCGAATCAGCCAACAAATTTCTTGCAGCCAATTTAGTTTTCGAGAAAACTTTTTCTATTGGATTAAGCATTGGGGAGTATGGGGAAAGGAACATTAGTTGGTGTGTGGTCTCTCTAACCTTATCTTGTATTACACTAGTCTTGTGTATTTTTGCATTGTCAACAACTAACCAAGCATTAGTGATATTAGCTTCTGCCAATTTATTGAATAACTCAAAAACACCTGCAAAATTTTTGCATTTACAGTTGAGTTTGATATTATTTTTTTATGTATTATGCCATGTAAATTGATGGCTGCAATGAGCGACACATTTCGTCCTCTTATGGTTGGAACTATGACATGAGCTGCAGTATTCTTCTTTGAGCGAGCTTTAGCTCTCCGAAGGTGACAGTTGAATCCAGATTCATCAATAAATATAATTTTCTCACGTGATGGTTGTTGTGCTAAGGTTTACATTTTTGCTTTCAAATACTTTAATCTTAATATTTTTTATAGTAATGGCCGGATTACGTTCTACTATTTCTTCAATTATATTTAAAATTTCCGTAGTTAACTTCAATTGCCTTTTACCACCACGATTTCTGGTCAAAACCACACCCCCATCATTTTTGTACCGACGTAATATAGATGTAGCCGTATTTTTATTAATACCAGCCAGTTCTGCTGATTCACCTATTCTCTTACCTTCTTCATAAAATCTTATTAATAATTCTTTTTTTTTCCAAGCTTATTTTATTATTGGTTGCTAAATTACGTTGTCTTCTCTGACGAACAACTAAATTCGGGTTATTTTCATCACCACTATTATCTGAATCCTCTCTTACTTCCATAATTCTGCGATAATGAGCCAACGGAATAGAATCATTAGAGGAACTGTCACTCAATTCATTATTAGATAATATGGTATTGTTCATTTTTTTGCTGATTGAAATTTAAAGGGTCCAATTAAATTATAATTTTTAACTTTTTTAAACTTACGTTCGATAATTACCTTGATGATATTTATTGTTTAAATGATATTTATTCCTTTAATTTGTAACATTAAAAAAATAATTAAGAATTGAGCCATGCAATAAAACAAAAGTAATCAGAATACTAAGATGATTTTTTATTTTGGCAAGTGTTCATAGATATATTCTTGAAAAAACCAATTTCAATTTAAAAACGTTATATTCTTGAAAAAACCAATTTCAATTTAAAAACGTTAATTTGAAATGAAAAATATTTAAGTTGAAATAAAAAATCGTTAATTTGAAATGAAAAATCTTTAATTTGAAATGAAAAAAACGTTATTTTGGTTTGAATAAACGTTAAGTTGATCTGAAAAAACGTTAAGTTGACCTGAAAAACCTATATTAATTATGAAATGAAAAAGGAGTAGACTTACAAATTTCGAAAGATGATTCTTAAACTATCCCTTCACATATGAAATTATACATAGATGTCGCTGAAATCGCTTTTAATTAGGTACCCGCGAAAATTTGACACCGCGAAGATATATGAAAAGATAGCCCAATTGGCAATAAGTACCCCGGAATGGTAGGCACGCTGTATGGTATACCCAAAATTCGCAATTCTCCCGTTTTTCGACAATTTGACTGTATTAATGCAGTATGTGGGAAAATTTTAATGAATTTATACAAAAAACTAATAGTATTGTAGCATATACTTACCTTATAACGCAACTGTAACGAGATTTTAGTTTTCAGTAAAAGCCAATAAGAAATCAAATTAAATTGAATCGAGTGATAATTCTGAGATTTTTTGTGAAACTTTTTTTTAAGCTATTACAACATATTTGTTTCTTTCATAAATCATAATACAAGTCTCAACAACTGTGATGTCATTAACTAAGCTTAAAACCACACAAAACCGCACTCGACGGATGATGATGATATATGGGAAAAAATTACATAACAAGGCTGAGAATATGAATTTAAATTTTCTCTGGCTCCTGTTACTGAAGTTCATTATATTCACACAATTCAGACAACTTCAGTTGAACATATTTTCCAAGAAATTTCTAGATATACATATGAACATATGTATGTATCTACAGACAGGTAGATAGCGCTTGATAATCAATTCCAGGAAATTCATATGAAGAAATTCCCTAAGTGGCTTATCTTAGAATAAAACACATCATGTTGAAAAGGAAACATCTCATTAAAAGGGGCCTAATTACTCGGGTAGGAGAATAGAAATAATTTTCACGAAAAAGCAAAGTACGATACCGAATTAAGCCAATTATAATTTTCAGCTTTTAGTATCGTAGTTCCCTTGTTTTCTATTTCATTAAAATTAAAAACAGAATCACACGACAACAATCTCCATCCAAAGGAGAAAAATCTCCTACACCTTAAAGGTGGTATCTATCCTTCGTGTCCTTCGAGAAGCAGGAAACAAGAATCAATGTCAAAAATGGTTTCAGTCTCCGAACAATCTAATTAAAACTTTTTGCGATAAGCTTATTTAGCTAAGTGGAATATTATGCTGCTAGAGCGCCTTATTTACGTATAAGTACACCCCAGTCAAGAACAATCCCAGTGCTAAGCAAATGTCTAAGTGTTTCGACGAGCTAAAGGTGAAGCAACATGCAAATTCACTTACCGTCAATACGATTGATTTCACTGGAGTCTCTGATCTCCTTAATGAGAAATCGATTTTAAGCCGAGTTTGTTAAGAAACGGTTATTTTGGGGCAAATGGCAGGCGAATGGTGCCCCTTCTGCGAGTGCTAGATAAAATGCAATTTATGCTTCTGGATCTGTCGAATGCAGGTATTGCTTGAAATTTAAATTCGGAAACTTTGCCACCCCATGTGTATATGTGTTGGTTTTTTGATGAGACCGGACATCTTTTTACTTTTACCCTGTCCCCTTCCGTTGGATTTTTTAACACAATCAATTTTTGAGGGATATATTAATTTGCATGACGTTCTTTACCTCTTTACTTCTTGTTTGCTGGCCCGCATTAATTTCAACAAGAGCTTGGTATGACCGCACGATAAATTTGTAATTTATATCTGAACAAGAATATTTCATTCCAACACACACACATACAAATGGGCAGTTTGGGGACCAAGTGCATGACTGCAGAGACTAACCTAGAATAGCGAGAGGGGGTACATATTTTGTTGACTTATGCGACTGGAACTGAAAGAGTTTCTGGTCTTAAATTCTAAATGACTCAAGCGCGCATCTGTGGAGTTTAATTGAAAATAAAGTTTCCAAGTTTTATATATGAAGTTTCCCTAAAGAAAGTCCTTATTCGAAAATTAAGTGAAACCCAAACGCAGAGAATTTGTGGGTTATAAAGTTCTTCAAAACGTACGTCTGGACCAACTTTATTTTAACTTTCAAAAATTTCAATTTACTTCAGTTTTATTCGGTAATTTACAGTTATATGAACATATATAGGATTTGCTTCAAAAGGAAGCCAATAAAAGTTCAGAAATGTAATGATCTTCGTACTTAGCTGCAATTATCTCATATTTAATTTGTTACTAGTTTATTTCTCAAGGGATTTTTTTCGGAAAGATATACTTAGTCATTTCAATTTAATTAATTATATGCGTTCGTATAATGTTATGTGTATCGATTGTAAGCAGAATAGTTGGGCACGTGTTCAAGCAATACAAACTTATACATTAACTGGTAGACAATTCCATTGACTACACAATGTACGATAACTAGCCAATTTCCATAGATAATTTGGCAACAAAATTTGTTTGATCCATCTAGAGATTAGATACCACACATATGCTTAGAGGTGCATATGACCTTATGCATTCGTAAGATACGTTTATAAAGAACATTTTTATTTTTTTATATATATTATTATTAAGCCAAGAAGCTCAGGGGATACCCTATGATGCAAAGCACAGCATGACAGGAAGGAGATAGGGAAAGGAATTAGGGAATGAGAGGAGAGCGGCGGAGGTGCTGTGCGACCAGCCCCGGCCCAGATATGGTAATTGTATTCCATTCTAGGTCTGATATGAGACTTGTAGAGGAGCGCTAGATTTGAAGAGCTGAAATATTTCTTACACCTTTTCAGAAAATCGAGACACCTCGATGCTACTTTGGCAATAGAGAAGATGTGATCAGTCCAGCTTAACTTACTGGAAATATTAATGCCAAAAATACATAAAGATGGTGTATCGTAAATCAGTGCTCCATCAAAAGAAACGGCAGTGGATAAAATATGATCTTGTTTTAATGAGACGAGACAGCTTTGGGACTTAAGCTTTGGGTCTTAGACAACCATATTGGAAAGATCGTTATTCAATGATCTAATCGTGCAATCTCGTTTAACATATACGGCGTTCTCTCTAGAATCCGCAAGAATGTCAATGGAGTAAGCGAAATCAAGAGTACTGTCATCGGCGAAACTATGGATGCGATTGAAAATAAAGGAAAGCAGATCATTAATGAAAATTATGAAGAGAAATGTAGAGATAATAGAGCCCTGGGGCACACCGGTATTTATAGGACGAGGTTTAAATGAAACGCCATCTCATTTTAGGCGACCTTATAAGAAACTTTCAATCCATAATAGAAGAGGAGGGGAGAGAGCAAATGCTTTAAGTTTGGCTAAAAGAGCTGGATGCCAGAGTCTCTCAAAGGTTCTTGAAATATCTAGGCCCAAGATTTTGGACTCACCCAAATTATGAAGACTACAGTCCAACGTTCCGTGAGAGAAGTGAGCAAGTCTCCAGGCGAGCGTCCAGCTCTCTTTTCTTGGGAATAGGCTGAACGTGAGGTAGTTTCCAAGCAGATGGAAATTTTCCTATCGAATAAGACAAGTAGAATAGTTTGCGCAGAGGTTTGGCCAAGGATGAGGCACAGCTTTTAATTAACATGGGCGAAAAATAAGAACTTGCTACTTTATAGAAATTGATCCTCTTAAGGTCTTTGAGCACATCTCTCGTACGGATGTGTATTGGCTCTTGTACACATCCACATGGGAGTTGCAAAACAGGTGTCTGTGATTTGGATGGAAAATGAGAATTTGAAGCGAATCTAGCAGCCATAATATTAACTTTGACCAGGGAGTCCACAATTACTTCTCTATTTTAAGTAGTAAAAGTATAGAGGAACTTTTTCTTCCCTTGTGGCCTGCCAAGATTCTTTGTCTGACACTCTAGTCAAAAAGAAATTAGTCACTTTGGATGATTGACTTGCAGGTGCTCCACGTAGTTTTGTAGCCTTGTTTGAGTTCTGGACATGGATGCAGTTGATAGACGCGAAAAGTAGTCCCTTTCGCTTTTATTGCTTGGTTGCACTTATCGTTAAACCAAGAGCGATTTTACTGTTGTTGAGATCTGCTGTATGAATACGAAATATTTTCACGCAGGCCAAGATTTAGAATGTTATTAAATTCTAATGTGCATTCATCAACATCCATCGAAGCAAAACAGGCCGACCAATCAATTTCCCTAAGACACTGATTGTGACTTTCCCAATCAGAATTTTTATAGTGCCATAGAAACCTTCTTGTAGGTGGTGAAGTAGGGCGGCACAGGTTTGAGGTGGTAAATTGAGCCGTGATTCGGCAGTGGTCTGAATTATCAAGAAGGAGCCGACTGAAATGGAATTAATCTCTGGGTGAGATGTCAAAAATAGATCTAATAAATTAGCTCTTTCTCCAGCTGCATCAGGGATTCGTGTGGATTACTGACTTATAACAATGGACTAAGCGATTTACTATTTCATATGGCACAAATATTGTGTTTCTGTATATCACCGTTAGTGCACCCTTTAAAAGTTTTACTACATAAAAAACATGTAAAACTCAACCAATTAGATGAAATTTTACACCCGAAAATCGAATTAAATTAAATAAGAATATTTTCTTGTGTCCAAGTGATATTTTAATCACTTATAAAGAATTAAACTCTTCCGACCTGAATTTTCAAAAGTTATTCTTAACTGAATCCTACGTATGGGCAAGAGAGACGGAGCCTGGTAAACACTATCTTTAAATTATTCTCTCTGCCGTGATTGCATCTGCACCCAACATAAGAACATCAAATGGAATAAGTAAACGTTCAGTAAGCGATATTTTGGTAGCTCCAACTCTGCCATAGGGCGAAAGAGAGAACTGTAAAACTTGTGCCATTCTTTCCTATAGGAAAATGGCAATACGCTCAGTCAACTGTTATAAGTCAGTTGTGTGGATGCATCCACTAGCTGTTTCAAATTAAACGATTCACAGAAGAGTTTGGCAAATCGACATCAAAACCGCCTGCTAGGACTATTTCGGAAAAAGAAGGGACAGAAAGCATGTGATGAATATTGTTGGAGATATTGTCAAATGCGGATACCGTGTCGTCATCACACATATTCGGGCTGCGATAAAGGAATCAGAAGTAAATGATGTGCCTGTGGAGTATGAACCTAATCCATATGTAACTAAATTCTGGATTGGCGGAAGGATAATCTTTGAGGATAGTAAAGGCCACATCATTCCGAATATATGTTGGAAACCTCCTATGAGGAGAAAAAAGAGGCACCAAGCTATAACCAGGGACGTGATAGTGAAACGAGCTTGGTTTCACTTAGCGCAAGAATTGCCGGATTTTTAGAGTAAAGGTGGTAGTACACAGAAAAATGATTTGCACTTAACCCGCGAATGTTGCAGAAATATAAAATAAAATTATGCGTGATCAAAAGCAAAACAAAAACCAGAAGAAAAAAGCGACACACAGCAGCACAGATATTTGGGCGCCACCATCAGTAGTCGACGACTCAGCCAGTTAAAAAAACAAAAATAGTGTATGCCTATTGCAGCTTTAATACCTCAGACCATGCAGTTCAATTACCACAGCTAGAAGGACCCGTAGACAAATCAGTAACAAGTACAAATGCACTTGCACTGATCAGGGACACTTCTATAAGGTTTACCAAAACTTCACAAAAACGGTACACCAGTTCGCCATTTTTTTCGCTTACAAATTTTCAATCAAAAATTCGCTAGAATTGGTTACAAAAACTAAGGATTTATATATCCCTAATAACACTAAATAAATTTCATTTGATGTTAGTAATTTGTTTTCGACGATTCCTTTAATTAAATAAAAAAATGTGTTTGGTCACCAAACAAACTATTTTCACTGTTCAGCTAACAGATTTTTTGTCACCACCGCCACTGGACTCCAACTGGGTATTGACTAGTTATCAACAGATGGCGCTCATGACACTATTTCGGGTATTCGGATAAACGGATATCCACCGTTATGTTTTCGTGAACTTTAGAGCTTTCGGACTATAAAAACACGAGTAACGAACTGAAAGTCAGTCAGTTTTCCGCTGACCATCCAACAAACAGTCTAGGACTCTGACCTAGACTTTACCTAGAAATCGAGCAGTTTGAGCCGAATTCTAGTTACTTCCTCCAAAAACCCACCAGGATATTAACCGGGACACTTCCCAATCCATAACGGCCTCAGGTCTCCCACACTCCCGTGAAGTTCTCACAAATAATGATTTGGGAGTTTCACAAGTAGTATAAGCAGATAAAATAAATTTAAGCTATTCATGTGTGGTTGTTGAGAAAGGTGATCTCACTACCCACAAATTTTTTCCTTCGTATTAAAAGTATTTTTCTAACTTCAGCTCAACCCTAGAGATATAAGAGAGCCGACTGAATTCTTTACAATTTTATTACAATTGTATTAAGCTGATTTTTTTGTTAGCATTAAAGTTTGAAAGTGAAAAATTCATTTTATTTTTATGTTTATACAAAAACAAAATTTAAACCAAAATCTTAGACAGAAATAAAATATTGCAATTGATTCGTTTAATAGACCTGTGCGCATTAACCAAAATTATTTCCAATTGAACGGGAAATTTTACATTCAGAGTAATGGTTTGGCTAAGGGTTCGGCTCTTTCACCTTTTCTATCCGAATTCATTATGTGGAATCTAAAAAATGAGCTTTTTAATTTTGGTCTTCCTGTTATAAAACATATTTTATTTTGGACAAGATACTCGTATGTAGACGATATTCTATGCATCTGGACGGGAACAGAATGACAACTGGAATATTTTGTGAGAAAAACTCTAAATAAATTAGACAAAAACATTTTATTTACTGTAGAACTAGACAATAATAAAATCAATTTCTTAGATCTGACACTTAAAATAGACAATAACTAATTATGTTACAGTATTTTTAGAAAACCAACATTTTCTGACACTGTAATTCCAAGTAAATCTTGTCACCCTTGGAATACAAAAATGGCACCTTTCACTGTATGATTGAGAGACTATTAAAAGTTCCTCTTAGTGTAGCTAATTTTAATAAAGAATTGTCCACCATCTTGACTACAGCATTACATAATGGATATAAAGAGAGTACAATTATCTGTATTCTAAAGAAAAAATCGCTCAATCAAGTTGTCGATTCCATTTATCTAGATGCCATATACAAGAAAATTCCACATATAGAAGGTTTATCGAATAAATTCAAAACTTCATTTAAAATCTCTAATATAATACCAGCCTTTTCCAATAGATATACTCTCAAAAATTTGCTATCCAATAACAAGATAAAATCTGAAATTGGTACAGTGGATAAAAGTTGAGTCTATAAGCTTAACTTTAACGATTGCCAAGCTGTTAAGACAAAAAGATCTCTTAAGACAAAATTTTCTGAACACATAAAATCTAGTAAATCCAATAACCCGAACTCTGGCTTTGCATAATAAACATTCAGCTAATTTAAACGACATGAACCTGGTGCATTGCTTAAAAGGTGGAAAAATATTAAACAAGTATGAAATCTATGATATCAGAAAGCAACAGAAGAATGGTACCTTTCTAATTAATGACCAAATTGATTTCAGTAATAGAAGCGCTCTGCTAGATCCTGTTATAGTTAAAACTACTTCTCAGAGCATCTAGACAGCATAATCACAATCGATAATTAGTAGTCGTTTAGCCTTGATGATAATGTCCTAATCGAATGAAATGCGTCGGCTTTATTTTTGGTTTTTTAATAAAATCACAAATATATTTATATAGAAGAACATAAATTGCCAAGTGTTTTTTTTTTAAAATTCTTTAAATTTGTTTAAAATTTATGTTACCTTAAAAAATAACGTTGCCGTACTGTGCAGCTGCTGTGATGATCATGATAGGGCACGGCAAAACCCTTCACTTGGATATATGTACTTAATTAAATAATTATTTATTTATAGCGCGTCGGATGGAATTTATTTATTAAAGTAGGTGTAACGGATTATAGTTTTTCCTTGTTATTGGCACAACAACAATAATAACACTGTATTTAAGTACTGCACTGAAACCGAACCAGAACAGCACGGGACAACATCCGTTGAAGTTGGCTCCACTCACTCAACTCGAAAGATTCGGCGAAAATATAGAAATATGAGAAAACCTACACAAATCATAAATGAACCAAACATAGCAAAGGTCTAGACTATCAAAGTTAATGAGAATGAGTGACTTTTTCTAAACTCGATTACAAAAATCGACTTTTTTTTAATAAGAAATATGTGAATACTACAAGATCACCCTGATGGAAAATGATCTGAAAAATATAATCTTCAATAAATCCTATAGACCTATCCAAATAAATTTCAACATAGTATGGAAACAGATAGAGGCATCTTTTTACGATCGAGGGAAATTACTTGTGTACAAACCAAAAAGCAAAGATCGTAGCACTGATCCTAGCGGGATACCACGACTAACAATCAGTAATGACGAATTCCCCTTATGCATTTCCACTGACGGGCCACGATTAAGAACTACGATGTGCACATCACACGGATTTAATAACTAAACGATCAGGGTCCACTTCGATTTAATACGTCACATATTTGACAGTTACAAAGATTTGTTAAGCTCGTAGCTCACTATATTCCTCCACCGCTTAGCTGCAATAAAGTATAGCCTCAGTAAAGCAAATATCGACGTTCGATCTTCCATTAAGGGCTGAAGTTCTTTAGAAGGAATGTGAAGCCATCGCTGAGTAAAATAACAAGGCTGTTGGTGGTTTTGCCAAATTTAATCAACGCTGGTGAGAGAACTTCAAAGTAAGACTGATGTATGCACATTCACTTTCGGATACTCGTAGAACAATTCAAACGCAAAATGAAAAAAAAAAGATGGTCTAAGCTCCCAATGATTACTAAAAAATTAATTTCAGTTGATTAAAACGATAAGTTACCCTTCTAGAAATGTTTTCGATCGGAAGTTCATGAACGCAACGGTATCAGTGAAGATTATAAATTTATCATATGAAATAATTTGTGTCACATTTGTTATGATTGCGTACGAGTGAGTATACTTGGACGTGAAGTCCAGTCTATCAGCATGAGCTGACAGCTCACTTCGTGAACAGCGTTGCAAGTTCAGGGCGGCACGCTAGCACCTCGGGTATTGCAGAAGAGTTGTGGGGTAGGTAGCCCAAATCCTGCCGCTGTCATGAACCATATAAACAAAAAAATCGTGTCTAAAACGAACAAAACGGTCGCATCACATACGGTCCTGAATGGAACCCTTACACTACTTACCTAGTATTACTGTGAGGACACAGATGGACTTGCCTCTAGGCCATTACCTAATGCTTCCTACGGACACTGGTTTGCAATGTCCCATAAAATGATCTGAAAGGGAAGTGTGGAGGAGTGAGCCTAGTCAACCTTCATCCAATGGAGGGCTCCAGGAGCGTGACGGAAAAAGTAATGAAACCTTAGAGCATTGTTCAAATTAAATTTCAAATCATTTAATGGTTAAAAGTATCTAAGATATTAATGTTTTGATGATACAAAACTTAGTTGGTAAATTTCAAGAGCAAATACTAAATTCATATTAATATTAAACTGACAAATGAAAAAAAAAAAAACAAAAGAAAAGGCTAAAGCTAAAAACAAAAAAAATACAATCATAAGAAATAAGCAAAGCAAAAAGAAAAATTATAGTAAGGAACAAAATAGAAATTAAAAACCAGCAAAAAAATTGAAGAATAAAATAAGCAATAGAGACAACTACTACCAGTGCAGGGAGGGAAAGAGCATACAAAACCGGAAGACATAAGTGATAGAAGAGGACAGATGACGTTTCAGCGGTACTCTGAATGAACCGGCCGAGCTCGTGCGCTGCAAAGCCGCTGGAGGACTGTTCCAAAAACGAGCAACATGAACAAGATGAGAGCGTTCCAAAATTCGATGTTGATAACGGGGAACCCTCAGCATTAGGTGCCTGTCAGTGTTTAAAAAGCTGATGTCGGAAAATAGATAGCTGGGGCGCCTGGTGTAGATGATCTTAGGAAGAAAGAGCAAAATTATCAGTATCAGATAAGCATCTAGAGACATACCCAACAGATAATTACGAAAGAGAGAAACGTGATCGTATCTTCTCAATCCATGAATAAAAAGGATACAGTCATTGAAAGCGACATTCAGCTTCCGCCTACAGATCGAATCCAAGTGTGGGAAAACAATGCTTCTACTTGTGAAATAAGGCAGAGAAGAGTCTTCACTACCTTGGAACGAAAAGCAGGAGAGAGAATCCCCGCAGACAACCACAACCTTCGAAGTATTCCATAAATTGTACCCAATGTATTTTTAATGTGGTCACAGCAAGACATAGAGGAGTTGAGGATAATTCCTAAATTTCGAGCAAATTTAACGTAAGGTAAAGTGGTTGTATAAAGTGCCTTTACCTTATAGTCGCAGAAAAGCCAAAGGTTCTTGTACCTTGACTTGTGTTATGAGGTGTGCGCAGTACTTGAACCACCACACCAGGAGTTTGCTGAAAAGTAAAAGGATTATGAACAAGATTGATAAGTAAAACACACCGCCGAACGTTTGTAAAAAACTGAGCCTCTATTTCTTTCCAATTCTGATTTTTATACACTCAATTACATATGTGAAAAATACAATTAGCAAAACGCTTGCTCAGTAAAAAGAAACAAATTTTATCATCTACAGAAATTCTCACGAGCCAGTGCCAAGAAAAACAAAAGTGTCCTCTTGCGTATTCTTACAAGACACCGCGGTAGTGAAAAACAAAAGTGTCAGTTTACGTCTGGGCTGAATCTTTCTGATTTTCTTATCAGCAAATTCTTCTATGACTCGTGAGAATTTATGTATTACATTAATGCATTTTTTTGCATGAATTTTGTTGAATATGAATTAAATATGTTTTGGATGAACATTCTCCCCCGAATTGAATGCCTAGTTCAATTAAGCCTCAAAATTGATGCTAAAGTCCGGGTCTTCGTTGTTGGAAGTGCTGACATAAGACCTTGGTGCAGGTTTAGGTTTCTTCTTGACAAAAGGCTGAAACATCGTTGCACGGAACTTGCAGCCAATGTAGAGAATGACGGCTGCGGCTAGTAGTAGTCCAATATATGATACGGCAAATTGATGGACATCATTTCCGAGAATATGACTTCTTGTTGGCAGTTCCTTATAGACTTGCTGAAGCTGTCCCTTAAGGTCGTCTAGGTCTTCCCAGCTCGGATGATAACGGTAGGTCTCATTAGAAGAGAAGGGTGTCTGGGTTGGCATTATAAGTTTAGTCAAGTTGCCTGAAGGTGAATAGGACATCCTTGAAATTGTTGGGTAGATGTTGTGCCCTTGAATAGTTACAAGTTCCTGCTTGATGACACAGTCACCTTGAATTTTTAGGATACCGGCCGCCTTGAGTACTAGCGTTGTCACGTTGCTCCCGCACACAACATTCACTGCCGTTTCCTGCTTGAGGACATAAATCCATTCATTAGGATGGTAAAGTTGTATCCAATGTGGACCATCTCCTATTTTTATTACTCGACATGCGTGTGATTGTGGAAGCTGGTTAATCAAATCAATTTCACAAGCGCTTATAGTTGATCCCTTTCGATATATTGGATGTTTTTGTCGGCAAAGATGTTTGTCTTCGGCTATGGATGTACAAGAATTCAGATCTTGTTCTGTAAGTGGGTAGTATTGGTCACGATGCAGGTTTATTACTAAGAATGGTGAGGACGGCTTAATTGTCAGAAAAGTGTTGTTGATCAATACTGGTACAGATATAACCTTACAGAGCTCAAAATGTTCCAGTGCTAATAGTGGTAGCTTGATTTTGAAGATTATATGCCTTGTTGCAATCTTTCCTTCAATGGTCATTAGATTGTATAACGTTAGTGTATCATCCTGTGCCGTTGGAAGCCTCAGTGACAAGGGTATATGTTCCTTTATTGTAGACAGCTCTTTTCTTAGTTGCAGAGGCGATATGAGTTGTGGGTTGATTTTCCCATGATGAGTGTCGATGAGCACATTCAATATTAATGATTGAATTCGCTGAAAGTTTAATGCGGACAAAGTTGCTTGAATCGTTAAGGATGTGAAGATTTCAGATATCCTTTGTTGATGAAGCTCTTCCTTTAAGCCGTTGATTTGTTTGGTTAGCTCATTGATGTGGAATTCAAGATTTTTGAATTGCTTATATATGATTTGCTGGTTCCTCTTGATTACATTTACTGTCACATCTATGAGAGAAGTTTGGTTTTTAATCAAGCTTGTGATGTGATCCTCATTTTGTTGTATGGTGTCAATGGTTTCAGACATTTTTTCTGCATAGTTGGAGTCTAACACTCCGAATAACACATTTGCAATGCTACCTACGAAATCCAATGCTCCTCTTTTTACTCTGGATGCGTTTTTCGGAAGTAACAGTTCATTATTTCTGGACAATTCATCACTTAGGTGTTGAAAGTGACCCACAGTTCTTAGACAGATATCCCTTTCCTTCATTAGATGACAGAAGTAGTTTAAGGTATTGGTGTAGTTTGCAAATACTTCAAATTTGCTCCAGTAAGGTTGCATATCATAATAGGCAATGATATTCCATTCGCTTGAGATTATGTTGGCTGTTCCCAAGTTCTCAAAATATATACCAAGCTGGGATTGAAAGGGCCGTAACTCTAGCGGAGAGCCTTGGGTTGTTGGCAGCATCAAACAAGTCATTAATAATGTAACTATTGCGCTGCCTAGTGACCGACGAGCCCTTTTTCTTGGACTCGTATTACCCTTATTTGAGGTGTTTTCGTCTTTATCGATGTGACTTGAGTTATTACTGACATTGTTCTGCGTTTTCGAGATGTTTTGTCCATCATTGGTGTTACACTTGATTGGTTTTAATGAGTGCAGTACGCCGTCGACAGGCTTCGTTGAAGATTGGTCTTCTTCAACAGGAAGAGGTGCTAGCTTATGTATTGCTCGTCGGAGAATACCACTTGACGTTCGAACATCTGCCACTCGCACTAGACCATCATTGCCCCTGATGACATTAATTATACGTCCCAGTGGCCACTTCAAGGCGGGCATATTGTCTTCTTTAATTATGACCATGTGGCCTGGTTCGATGTTCTGACACCGCTGTTTCCATTTATATCGGTGTTGAAGTTGACTTAAATACTCCTTGGACCAGCGGCGCCAAAATTCATTTTTGATGTGCAAGACGAGTTTCCAGCGAGTGATGAGGATTGTATGCTGGGGTTGAGTGCTAGGATCGATGGAACTTGTCAAAGGCTCCCCAATGAGAAAATGCCCAGGTGTCAGCGCCATTAAGTCATTGGGGTCTGAGGACATTGGGGTTATTGGCCTGGAGTTAATAATCGCTTCTATTTCAACTACGGCCGTCTCAAGTTCTTCGTACGTCAGTGCGGCTGAGGCAATTGTTCTTTGCATCATGAACTTTGCCGACTTAACTGCCGCCTCCCAGAGTCGCCCAAAGTGCGGTGCGCGCGGAGGTATGAAGTGAAATTCAATTCCTTTCGAACTGCAAGTTGCTGCTATGGTATTTCTCGTCTTGTTATCTGTCATCATGTCCTTTATTTCTTCTAGTTGGTTTTTGGCTCCTACGAGGTTGGTGGCATTGTCACAGTAAATGTTCCTAGGAGTACCTCGGCGTCCTATGAAGCGCTTGAGAGCTCCCAAAAAGCCCGCTGAAGATAAATCACTCACTACTTCCAGATGCGTGGTTTTGGTAGAAAAGCAACAGAAAACAGCTATATACGACTTTTGTGGTCTTTTCCCTCTGATTTTGAAGTGAGTGTATGTAGGACCACAGAAATCAATTCCCACATTCACGAATGGTCGCGCTGGCTGCACCCTATCCTCTCTCATCCAAGAAGGGCGTAAGGCTAGACAGTGCGCTGGTCCTTGCCACTTCTCCGGATTGCCTTAAATGACAGATATCTCCATTAAACTCTTGATCCTGCATTTGTCTTATTATGGTTTCTTCCGCTTCGTGAAGTTCCTGCAGGCTGAGATGGGGTTCACTCATAGTTTCACAGGACTGGCGTCTGATCCTTGAAACGAAGCGGAGAACGTATGCCACAATTCTTTTGAGTCGAGCGAAGGAATTTCGATGATCCACTGAGTATACAAAGTGTATATCATCATCTGCTGTGGTGGCCGCTGCGATTGTGTGTCGATTCTCAGTACTGGATTTCGGCAGTCCCTTGATGTATGGGACTGGCCATGCCGCCTCACTTCCGTGCAGGAAAATGGGTCCGTAAAACCAAAGATTACAAGAGCTTAGCCTTTCTGGTGCGATTCCTCTTGATAAGACATCAGCTGGATTATCCGTAGACCCTACATGTCGCCATTGCTATGGCACAGACAGTTGTTGTATCGTGGACACTCGGTTCGCAACGAAAGTGTGAAACGACGAGAAGGGCGAGTTTAACCAATTGAGGACAATTTCGGAATCCGTCCATAAGTATATGGTCTCATTTTTTAACGTCAAGTCTCTTTTAATCCGTTCTGAAAGCTCGACTGCCATTTTGGCTGCACAGAGTTCTAGTCTTGGCAATGTAGTTTGCTTTATTGGAGCCACCTTTGACTTTGCACATAGTAATCGCACTATTACAACATCATCCTTATCAACAGCCCGTAGGTATGCTGCGGTGCCATACGCCTTTTCCGACGCGTCCGCAAAAATATGAATTTGCACAGCCTTTGGCACTCTGTGAGCTAGCACGTGTCTTTGAATTTTTATGCTGCTTAATGTTTTCAACCCTTCTCGGTATTTAATCCATGATGAGTGAAGTTCCTGTGGAAGAGCTGCGTCCCAGTCTAGCTTGAGCGTCCATAGCTTCTGTAGAAATATTACTACAACTAGACCCATTATGCCTAGAGGGTCAAAAAGGTGTGCGATTTCGGAGAGTGCTATGCGCTTTGTGACCTTGTCCTTATTATTCCATGATGGTCTGATTTGAAACTCATCGGTTTTAGGTAGCCAAGTCAAACCAATTGTCTTGATGTCTTCCTCAGATTTATTGATGAAATCTAATTGTAACTCGCGATCTTCTTCCGATATATTCTCCAGTAGTCTTGGGTGATTTGAGCACCACTTCCTCACTTTGAATCCTGCTGAGTGAAGGATGAACTTCAATTGGTCTTGCATGGCTATGGTGTTTGTCAGACTGTCTGAGCCGGTAAGCACGTCTTCAACATAAAAATCGTGAGCTAATGCCTTGGCGCCAAGGGGGTATTCTACAGCTGCTTCTTCTGACAACCTTTGAAGGCATTTTGTTGCCAGATAAGGAGCACATGTTGTGCCGTAGGTAACCGTTGACAGTTTGAAGCATTTAAGCCTTTCATTTTCATTACTTCTCCACCATATTAGTTGAAATTTCTGGTCAACCTCCTCAACTTGTATCTGCCGATACATTTTGTCTATATTGGCGGTAAAGACGAATCTTGGTATCCGGAATCTCAACAGAATTGAGAATACATCATCTTGAATAGTTGGCCCCGTATATAGAATATTATTGAGAGAGAGGTTGGATGACGTCTTCGCAGATGCGTCAAACACAGCCCTGAGTTTGGTGGTAGTGCTGTCAGGTTTGATCACACAATGGTGAGGTAGGAAGCAGTAGGGACGTTCGATCTGATCCAGTTTGACTTCCTTCATATGACCGAGGTTTATGTATTCATTCATAAATTGAGAATACTGATCCTTCAGCTCTGTACTTTTAGCGAGTCGTCGCTCTAGGGCCATAAAGCGTTGGAAGGCGACATCCTTTGATTCTCCTAATTGTTTGGGATCCTTCTGAAATGGCAATCGTACAATGAAGCGACCGTTGGAGTTTCTTCTTGTAGTTTGGTTAAAATGGCTTTCGCAGCGTGTTTCTGCAGCTGTGAAGTTGCTGGTGTTAGTTGTTGTCTCCTCCAATCTCCAGAATTTCTCTAATTGTTGGTCCATTTCTTGATCTTCGAGGATTGCACATGTTGCCTGAGCTTGAGTTTCGTTTGTAATCTTGCCACCTGCTGTCCACCCGAAGGCGGTATGCTGAAGTGTTGGTAGTGTCTCGCTTAATTTGATTTGTCCGATGTATAGTATTGTGTAGTATAGCTCCGCGCCGATAAAGAGATCTATTGACTTCGGTGTATTGAAGTCAGGATCGGCGAGTTGAATATTATTCGGAATGGGCCATTTCGATATGTCGATCATCTGTGTCGGCTGAGGAGATACTATGCGTGGCAAGACGTATGCCTCTAATCTTGTGTTAAATCCATTGATTCGTGATTGCAATGCTAGACTCACTCTGCGTTGGGCTTGTTGTTTTCTTTGCCCGATTCCCTCTATGCACATTGATTCGGGAATTTCCATTAGTCTCAATTTTTTGGCCATTTTTTCCGTGATGAGATTTACTTGCGATCCTGAATCTAAGACCGCTCTGCACTCAATAGCTGGTCCGTTTCCACCGCTCACCTTGACCAAGACTGTGCTTAAGAGTATATATCCCCTTGTTGTTGCTGCCGTTTTGGTTGTTAGTGATATTGACGTCTATTTCCGGTGGACTTGTCACAAGCTCCTTCGCAGAGCGGTTGGTGGATGCTGATTGTCGGATTGATGCCAGCACCTTACCTGAATTTTCGTTGACCTTCTCTGTTCTGTGAGTTTTGTCTGGAGGATGCAACAGTGTATTGTGCTTACGAGAACATCGTGTACAATTGCCAGAGAGACAGGCAGTTAAATTGTGTCCCGTGCTCAAGCAATTGAAACAGAGTTTGGCGGCCTTCACGAGGCTGATTCTCTTTTCTGGTGATAATTGCAAAAAACTTCTACAAGCAAAAAGCTTATGATCACCTTTACAAGCTGGACAAGTTGTCCCTGTCTTGGTTGTCGAAGCTAAAGACTTTAATGTATGGAGTCTCCTTTCCTCTATTCCTCTGCCCTTGCTCCCAAGCGCTTCCAATGATTGAAAGCGAGTCTCTAGGAAGTCTAAGAAAGTGTTGAGGGGTTGCAGGTTTTTTGGTTGTGCCAATGACTGTTCCCACAATGCATGGGTGGTTTTGTCCAGCTTCTTGACCAAGATGTGAATGACAATAGGGTCCCATTGATCTGTGGGTACTCCTAAATTTTGCAAGGCCAGCAAGCACTCCTGTGTTGAGTCGTGCATGGACTTGATTGCTATTGGGCCTTCGACGGATATACTTTGTTGGGAGAGCAATTTGTTTATTAAGGCGGTGACGAGCAGTCGGGTGTTTTCATATCTGTCGTTGATTAGCTTCCATGCTATTGCATAGTTTGTTTCTGAAGTAGTGATATGCCGAATGAGCCTTACTGCTTCTCCCGAGAGACCTGTCTTGAGATACTACAACTTTTGACATTCTGCAATGGGCTGATTATGGACCAACTCTACGAAGAGATCATGGAACTGCCGCCAGTCCAGATAATCCCCGTCGAACGTTGGTAAGGAGATCTTGGGTAGTTTCACTCTGATTACATTGGCTGTGGTAGCTTCTTCGTTAATTGCCCTGCTGCCATTGGTAGTTTGGACTATCTGGCTCAACTGTTTGTATAGATGAGCAAGTGTATTCTGAATCTGTTCTTCCAGATTGAAGAAGCTTTCAATGTCATAATCGAACGTGTCAGGAGAATCTGCTAAACTCCAAATTTTATGGTGAAGCTCTTGCAATACTGAAAAGTGCCGCTCAACTGTTTTGATTCTCATCTGGAGTGTTTGAGATTCACTTGGCCCTTCTGGGTTGCCAAGAGTAAGTTGAATGGCATGCATAAGTGACTGCTGTTTACTCATAAGAACACGAAGCTGATTTGTTCTCACAGTTGAAACAGGAGTTTCTTTATTAGATTCGACTACCTTGGCAGCTGGTTCTTCTTGTATGGGCTCCGTAGACAGGACATCACCTGCTTTTTCTTTTCCCTTAAGCTCCATCTGAGCCGTATCTTGTTCCTTGATACTGGGTGCATCGGGTAATTTGTCTTTGCTGCCATGAGTCTCTTTGTGTAACGGCAATCTAGACATGATCTGTCCTCTAAATTTCTCATAGCCCGTCTGTATGCCGTAATAGTAGTTCTTTGTGAAGTAGCTATGTTCCAATCGTTGTCCGTATAGAGTTCGAATTTGAGTGTCTGTTTACTCAAAGTCGGCCCATAGTTTATCAATCATTTGTAGCCTCTCTTCGAATAATTGGTCGCCAGACGCTGGATTTCATCACCTGTATCCTTCTGGCGTTGAGTAAGCTGGTCTAAGCTCATGTTGATACAGCACTGGAGGTGCGTTTGATATGTGAACGAGATGTGTGACGTGAACGAAAATCACGTCGGGGTCACCAAAATGTATAAAGTGCCTTTACCTTATAGTCGCAGAAAAGCCAAAGGTTCTTGTACCTTGACTTGTGTTATGAGGTGTGCGCATTACTTGAACCACCACACCAGGAGTTTGCTGAAAAGTAAAAGGATTATGAACAAGATTGATAAGTAAAACACACCGCCGAACGTTTGTAAAAAACTGAGCCTCTATTTCTTTCCAATTCTGATTTTTATACACTCAATTACATATGTGAAAAATACAATTAGCAAAACGCTTGCTCAGTAAAAAGAAACAAATTTTATCATCTACAGAAATTCTCACGAGCCAGTGCCAAGAAAAACAAAAATGTCCTCTTGCGTATTCTTACAAGACACCGCGGTAGTGAAAAACAAAAGTGTCAGTTTACGTCTGGGCTGAATCTTTCTGATTTTCTTATCAGCAAATTCTTCTATGACTCGTGAGAATTTATGTATTACATTAATGCATTTTTTTGCATGAATTTTGTTGAATATGAATTAAATATGTTTTGGATGAATAGTGGTGGACTTCATATTTACAGTTGGAAACTGTGAGACATCAAGCTTTTCGTGATTTAAAATCATGTAAGTTGATTTATTGGAATTTAATAGTAAGTCATGGCTTTTGGACCACTCGAAGATTCTCTTCAAGTCTGAGTTGATTCGCTCGACACAATCCTCAATAAGGCCAACTAGCCTATCCAAATATATCTGAGCGTTATCCGCATACAAGTGTATTTTTGAGTCTTCTATTACATTGGGCAGATCTTTTATGTACATACTGAACAATGAAGGGCCCAGTATTGAACCCTGAGGTATTCCACAAGTGAGAGGCAAGCTTCTTGAAAGTAAATCTTTGACTTTGACTTGTTGGGAGCGTCCAGTTATAAAGCTTCTGATAAGTGCCACCGAGGATGAAGAAAAACTGAACTTGCCTAAAAACACGCTGTTACAAAAAAAAATTTAATTCATAAACATCTATCAATTCTAAAGGAAAAAATACGATTTCTGCTGACATAAACTGTGTGTACCAGGCCAAAGCGAGAGACTTATCTGATGGCATGTGTGTTGTGGTCGACCCAATGCACATATTAATAATTACATTAACAAAATATGAGGTTTACTAAAGACACCTTGCATCTCAAACCTATTTCACCTGCGCATAATAATATATACAAATCTTAGGTAAGAGTACATACTTGAATTATTAGATAAAGTGCGATCTCTCAGCCGAGAGTCGTTGACTCTACCACAAATACTGGAATAGTTAAGTTGCAGAATTCGAGCATAGGCAGACACAGGCAATTTATGTTTATCTATTTCAATTTTATGTAAAGATTTTGTCACCTGAAATGACATCCTATTTACGCTGATTGAAATATAATGGAGTCACGACATGATAATCAAATTATCGGCTGCTCCACACTGGGAGTATCATTATTAGCACAACACCATGGTATTACAGGACGTCAAAAGTTGGCTCGAGATCAAAGCAATAAAGCTTAAGCGACAGAACTGCTCGTCACTACTGATTTGTACGGTGCTGTCTAAATCCGCTAACTAATAATAATTTAGAATGTTCAGCTTTACGCTGTCTGCGCCGACAGGATATCCAGTGGTAGTAATTTTATCAATTAAAATATGGTCAAAAATGTCGTGACGAAAATAAATGTGACAATGTCGTAACTGCGTGTGATAAACACCTATGGATAGATGGAACTATACGTCTTTATATGGTCTACATCGACAGCCTTCAGTCATGATAGATCAATGCCAATTTGAACTTTTATATAATTTATATTTGTACGCCTTCCTACCAAGGCAATATCAAATCATAATTAATCACAATTACTCAAAGACGTCTTCCTTCAACAGTATTTTTATATTTTTCTGAAAGCTAGTCACTAGTTGGTTTTTTTATGTATTCTGCACAACGAGAACCCTCAACAAAAATATAAATGACGGAACCATAAATAAGAACGCCGATGAATATTCAAAGTTAGTGATTCATTTCACAATACGTCAGATTTCATAAACTATTCCAAATTTATAAATAAATATATTTCGGAGATTTCCAGCTCAATAATATAACTTAACATATATACAATTTCAACTATGTCACTTAAAAAATAAAAGTTCACTTAATTAATTCTATCAACTTAAGTAAAACAAATTATGATAACTTCAAAAAGTTCACTTTTCAGGAATGGCACCAATAAATATATATGTGTAGATATAAATATTAAATGGGATATGTAATACGAGATATGCAATAAATGACTAATCCAAACGTACTCAGCAGTCTAAACTGTGGAATCGACATTATGGCGTTGGTATATAAAGAGTTAGTGATTATCTTGTACTAGTAACCCCCCCCCCCCCCCCCCCCGAATAAGAGACTTTACTTCAATCGAGCACCAAAGCAAAGTTGTATTCTGATTAGTAGAACTCTCCCCGCAACAAGATACTTTACTTCAGTCGAGATCCAAAGCAAAGTTGTATTATTAGTATTTATTCTAGTCACTACCCAGAAGAACGAATCTTTATCTCAGTCGAGACCCAATATAAAGGTTTCATATGAGTAAATTTTATTCCAGTCGAGACCCAGAATAAATATCTTTTTCTCAGTCGATACCCAAGATAAAGTGGATTTGTTACTAAGATTTATTCCAGTCGAGACCCAGAATAAATATCGTTTTCTCAGTTGATACCCAAGATAAAGTGATTTTGTTAGTAAGATGTATTCCAGTTGAGACCCATAATATGTATCTTTATCTTAGTCGATTAATCAATATAAAGTGAATTGGTTAGTAAGACTTAGTCCAGTCGCGACCCGGAATAAATATCTTTATCTTAGTCGTTACCAAAGATAAAGTTATTATTTTAGTACGCTTTATTCTAGTCGTTACTCAGAATAAGGTAAATTTGTTAATAATTTTAAGCTATTACCACTAGTCAAGTCGATTCCAATGTATGTATCACTAAGTGCAGGATCCAAAAAGAGAAAGATTCAAGTTGGCCTGAGACTTATATTGCCTCTGAATTGCGCACGGCAACAACAAATAACTCTACACTGCGAATAGCAAAAAATAGTGCATTGACATTAGCCAGTAGCCACACGGCACCATCTAACAATTCTTAACTACGCATAGAAACAGTAGTGCATTGAAGTTACCTGATATGCGCAGCAACTGCAATTCTGACTATGTGTGTTGCCGTTCTTGATTTTGATTGGATACCTATTGTAATATTGCTTAATTTGCTACTTTTTAAAAGATACATTTAACTGAAAATATGACTTAATCTAATTACATTTGATTTCCGTAAAGTTCATCGTTGACAAGTGGATTTCCTCTAATTGAATTGTGTACCGGTTTGTTTATGTGGAATGTAGCCATGATGTGCATAGTTTTGTTCTCAACCTAGTTTCGATAAATAGAAATACTTGGAATTAGAATTATTTGTATGATTTTACTTTCAGGTGCCTTTTCAATGTTGATTTCAACATAATGAGAGCACAAGATGACGGATCTACTAACAGTTCCCAAGGGAGCTATGTTGCTGTCCGAGTTCACTCTCGCGACAAGCTCTCCCTTGGACTACTACGTTCCTGATTATGATGAGGTTCAAGTGGCACCCTTTCTTTTTCTTATTACAGCCCCTCACTTCACTCGTGGCTGACTGAAAACGATTTGCGAGGGAGGGATAAAATCCTAACCGGCTCCGTCTACTAAATTGCTCTTTCTCCCCCGAGATTATTCCTGCGAAGCACTACCTACCATACCTCTGTATCTTATCCTTGAAACTGTCGTTAATAACTGAACTTCCAGATTAAAATGTTACAACTGGGTTGAAACGACATTATCGTTAAGCGTTACAATACATGTAGCCTAAGCCTTCGTTTTTACTTAAAATTTTGTGATAATAAGTCCCAATTATTTGAGTTATATTTGATTTGAAAATGCTGGCGATTATAACCTGTCTTTTCTTCAATCATCAAATTGCACAAATGTCTTACTTTTCTTCTTTCCCGTCAGAGCCACATTTCTTTCGTCCACCAGTAATCAATCGCACAGCAAACACGGCAGCACGTCCGCAGTATTGTCACTAGAAATCAGTAGCCCAACTGTAGTATACTGCATTACGCAGCATGCTGCGACCATAACAGGGCAGGGTCGTATGCTTCATCTGTGGACCAGACGACACTGAGCTGGGCGGTCTTAAAACATAGGCCTCATCTTTGCGGGCCCCAAATATGTAACACGACTCACGATCACTCCTTTCATTGAAATGGATACTGTGCCAGCGCTAAGCAAGCCACGAAGGCTTGTCAGACTCTGTCTACACGTAACGAGTCAGGGTCCCATCCCCGAAGTCATGCCAGTCATTGGCCAGCGCTCGACATTTTTCTCGATATCGAAAGTCATAGGTGTACTCACAAGCTGAACTGATTCCAAAGTTTTGTCCGCTCTTGACCTCTCACTCAGACCTGTGTATTGTCACTAGATGCAAGTAGCTCAGGGGTAGCATACTGCATCATGCAGCATGCTGCAGCCATAACATATTATCTGAAAACCTAAACGAACGGCAGGCAATAAGAAACAAAAATTAATGTAATTTAATTAAAACTTATTTTTTCTGTTCCAATAAACGAAGCGTGAGTATCATTTCTTACCAGCTTAAATCACGCTTTCTAAATTTTATGCTTGTAACTACTTGCTTGCTGGCTTGCTCAAAAATTTTCAAGGCCAAGTTAATTTAAGTGAAGTCATTTTGATTAACTATGCAGTCAACTGAAGTTTCCGGGGTGAACAGATCACAAATAGTTAGCTTCTGTCCTGCCCTTGCCGTAATCCCGCATAAAATCTGATTTCCTAACAAATGCTAGTACCTATATACATATGCACTGTACACCTATACTTCAGCGCTTCGGCTTGATTTTCATTCATAACTTAGCGAAGCATTATGTAACAAAAACAATAAAAAGTTATTTTGTAACTAATTTTTGTAACCAAATAACTAAATGGTTAGAAACTAACTAAAAAGTTATGTAAATAACCAGTTAAAAACTTTTTTTACTAATGAATTTTAAAAGCGATTAAATTACATTAAAGAAAAGAATTGTACACTTCGATTGATTCTATATTCGAGAGACTGTTGCTGGTTTTTGTAATATTTACCAAATTGGAAATAATCTTTCTGGTGGGTTATTGTTTCAAAAGTTAACAAAATGTTTACAATACATAGATACAAAAATAACATGAAAAGGATGAGAAGTTTCACTTTCAGTCACAATTAATTATGCAAACCTGAAATATTGCTACATGAATTTCTCGAAATTCAAGCTGTGTATGTACTCCAGCCGCATCTTGTTCTTTTAATTCAAACTTGACTGTCAAAATGTTTTAATTGAATACTAAAGTTTTCTGATTTGTTTCGATAAATTATGACATAAACCCTGAAGAGAAAAACCGGAACACAGAAGGGAGATCTTACTTTACATGACCACGACAACTAGTTGTGATGACACATATTAAGCTTTTTAGGGGATTCAAGCCCTTCGCTACCTCTCTAATGAAACAATCAAATTTCAGCAAAATTTCCGAGGATGGAATTTTCCATGAATACAAATGAGCTCTCTGTGAGCTATTGGGTGCAACTGTTACACAGTAGACAATGTCTCTTAATTATGTTCAAACATAACTAAACCACAGGGCGGTTGTTGGTTCTGGTGGCAAATGTTACGTCCCGCCTGAAGAGGCCGGGATATTTTGGTTATGCTGAAAATGTCAGATAAAGTACCAAAAGTCAATGGTAAATCTATGGTTGCACAATTTTAACTAAAGGCACGATTTCGGTTTAAGTTTTGTTCTAACCGCTTTTTTTTTTTTTTTAATTCGTTTATTTCAGTGCTGTAGTTGGTGTTACTTCAATGGCGATATACACGTATACGCGCATGAAAGAGACGTTCTCAAAGTAGTACTAAGCCAGCGGGAAATGTGTCAAGCGCTTGCAAAGGGAAGCGCTTCCACACAATAGCCAAAAAATATCTTTTCCGAAGCGCTTTCTTACCATAGACAAAGGAAGCTTTGTGGAAACGCATCCCTTCTCTGAGTTTAGGGTTATTCATAACCTATCTGTTTTTTTTTGTTGTAAAATACTGGCTTATATGCATCTGACAGCGCAGTAGAATTTTTATTCTTGAAATTTTTAATTTAAAATTAAACTGAGCGCATTCAGAATAATACTGAAATTTTTAATAAAGCCCTTATCTTGATGCCCTCTTTATTCCCTACAAATGCTGCAAGACTGCTACCTTACAAGCTCTCCAAGAATGTTACCCTGCAAGCCGGAAAATATCTTTTTCGAAGCGCTCTTTTGCAATAATCAAAGGAATCTTTGCGGAAGCAGATCTTTACCCTGAATTTTGGCTTATTCGGTTTTTGATGTGAAAAGATGACTCATATGCACCTGAAAGGGCAGCAAAATTGTATTCTTTAGTCGTCAGTTAAAGTATGCGGTTAACTAAAATTTTTTTAATAATATTGCCATTTTTGTTTAGAAAAAATGCCCTTGTAATTCGAAATTGTAATTGAAAATTAAAAGGAGCGCATTAAGCATAAAACTGAAATTTTTAGTAAAGCCATTACCTTGATTCCCTCTGTATTCCCTATAAGCGCTCCAAGCGTGCTACCCTACAAGCGTTCCAAGATTGCAACCCCACAAGCGCTTCAAGAGCGCTTCCCAATAATCTGCATCTGAGGGCTTCTCTCTGCGGACATGTTCACGTTAAAACGATATGAACTAGGATATGGTGGGTGGGGAAGTGCTCTTGAATTCGTCTTTCAGCGCTTCCATTTTCCACTGGGCAGTTATGTACAAGAAGTATAGAAAATTCATTTTGAGTTTTACATGAAAATGCATTAATCATGAATTGGAGGTAAAAATGCTATCATTGACCCGGGCGTATTGTAATGACCGATCAAATGCTGACGGTGTAAGCAATATAAAAAATAGTTTGTACTAATTGTTATCGAAATGCTGGTCCCTATTCAATTATGTATGATATATGCGGAATATGCAATTTTTTTTTTATAAAAAAGAAGCTTAAATCGAGTTATAGCAACCAATTAGTAACCAGAATAAAGGCTAGAATTGATATAAAAGCAATCCTTACCTAATTTAAAGTCGTTTTTCGCATCTACGTATTTATAGAATGGTTTGTCGAACAGAAAATATAATTGTAAGGATAACGTAAAAATTTCCATTGTTGTATGGCAACACCCAAAACGGGTGGCCCGAATTAGTTCATTATTTAATTCATGAAAACACTCTTTACAACATTTCAGCACAGACCAGAAATAGGATAAATATGTCTAGAAGTGATTTTTGGACATAGTTTCGCTGTTCGACCCTTTTCCAGCTTATAAACATATTCAGGAACCTTCCAACTTGCAACTCCATCGGGAGTAATCCAATCACATTTTAATAATCTGTTCTTTATGCTTTTGAAAAGATGCGGAACATCATATCCAGCATAGATTTTTTTCTCATTATGTTCAAAAAACGGCTTCTCCTCTGTTATACCTATCAGTTTATAAAATTTGCGATTTGTTGGTCCTTGATCGCAATTTATCATTTTTACTGTCAGTCCCATTTCTGAACAAACGTCCAAACATTTGTAAACTTGCTGTTGCAAAATTTCAGCTGGTATACTGCCAGGACTTGCTATGTAATGTAGCACATATGTAGCACATGTGAAAGCCAAGAACATTTCGCATATAATTGTAGTTTGCTGATGATCTAAAATAAATAAATTGAGAAATCCATTTTCCGCCGGGTTGTATAAACTTTTGTTATTTATTATCATCTTAGCAAATGTCTTTGAATTTTCTTCAGCATCAATTTTATTTTCTATAAGTTCAGAAGTAGTTACTTTTCCCTTAACCCTTAACCTTGTTTTAGCTTTTCGAAATCTATATATCTTTAGCTCTAAGTTAGCCTTAGATTTTCTTAAATTCTTAGCAGAAATCTTAAATTTCTGCACGTCTTTCCTAAGACGTCTAATTTGCGTTTTACATCTATTCAGTTCCCGAGAATACTTACAGCAAACTCTACAGGCAATCGGATCTGAAGCATGAGACTCCCTATTAACTGATGAAAGGATTAGTGAAGCGCGATTCAAATCTTCAATGTCAAAATCTGGGTTATGTTGCTCTTCTGTGTATATTTTTCTAGGCTTCGAGAAATCAAAACTAGATTGAGGAGAGCAAGGACGTACATGATCAGTATGAACTAAATATAAAGATGGTACAGCGCCATGTTTAAGAAATTTTTTACCAATAAAGGTATGTTCAAAATGTATATTGCAAATGTAAAGCACTTTCTTTGCCTGGATATCTTCTTTACATTCTCTGCATGCATTTATCCAAATATCATATCTTTCGTCGTTTTGTTTATGAAATTTAAAAAATTTTCTATTTGGGAAATGTTTTAAAGTTGCTTGACAGCAACGAATAGAACACTTTATTTTCCAACTTTTTGACATTCTTTACCGTAGATAATGGATATATATTCAAACACGAGAACAGATTCCAAAGAATTAATATACAATATAGGATGTAAAGTTGTGTAGGTATATAGCCTAAAGATATTAATTAATGAAGAGAATTTATTTTCAAGAAATACTTTAACCTCTAAGTAAAATTAAAGTTCACGATTAAAACAAAAACAAAACCCAAGGAACAAAGAAACAGAAAAATAAATAAATGTAAATACGTAGATATACCTAATATAGTAAAATTCAACCTGATGTAGGAACCTACTATGTATGTAGGTATGCTTATTACAGATAAATCTGCAAGAATACATTTAAATAAATATAGCCAGGCACTTACCTAATTTTTATTTAAGAATAGAATGTCCAAAATTTTTATTACAAAATTTAAACCGGAGAAGTTAATGCAAATCGATGATCACAATGAAATTTAAACTTACTTCAATAAATTCTGTTCGTGGAATGTAAAGTGCGTACGTATTTAAGTACAACCAAAGAACGAATAAAAGCAACTCTCAGCGGTTCGGCTTCCCTGCTTGACTAGTCGTGAAAAATGAAAATAAATATCCGGGTACTCAAACTAAGAGAAAAAATTTGTGCAAGTTATTGAAAACATTAATTTATTAATCCGACCCCCCCCCCCCCCCCCCCCAACAAGATGCAATTCAGAGCCAAACAATCCAGCAAGGACTGGGCAGACAGAATTTGTTCGGACCGTCTACAGCCACCAATAATGCTCACGAATTCTGAAGAAATATGGTCGATTTCAATTCTAAGAAATAAATCAATTCTTTCCTACATTGAACACAAATTTATACCGGCCTGAGACAACGCTCATAAAAATTTTTAGTTAACAAGCCCAAGCAACCAAATCAATCCAACTTCCACGAAGCCGATTCTGCCCAGACACAACTTAATCGAATCGTCTTCAGCCACCAATAATGCAGAAAAAATTCAATTTTTGCCTATATTGAAAAATTTTTTTGGTTCGTACCCATGATATATTTAGCCGAGATCAGTGAGTTATTGAGGTTTGCTATGAGCTCTGCCATACTTCACATTCTTAGTACTAGCGTCGATATCTGGGTATTTCTTGTCTGTGCTAATATGGCAACGACCTAAACCAATTAAAATCGACAATACTTTCTTCATTTTTCATGTAAGACGAGAGCAATGAAATGGTGACGGTGTGAAAACCAATTTACTGTGACGGCTTTTATCTAAAACTTTTAAAAAGTCTGTATAAATGACATCAACCTGTCTGTTCTCATCGAGAGTCGAGGTTAGAGCATCAGTAAATATGATTAAATTTGTAATTGTTGAACGCAATGGGAGGGTACCATATTGCTTGTCTGCGATGTTTAACTTAGTTACATAAAAAAGCTGATTATATACATGTATGTATGTAATTTCTGTACAAGTTTGATTTTTGAAGTGGTTTTTCGTAGATATTTCTATAACGGTTCGTAGGCCACAAAAAATTATTATAACCAATTTTATAGGTTTTCATATTATGAAGAACTTTACAGTACAATAGAAACGTCTAGGACTAATCATTTTTCACAGTACACGTAAAAATCCTAAATTTTTATATGGCAACACCAAGAAAATTTTGCCTGAATATTTAGCCCATTTTTGAAATTGTATTTACTATTTTTATGGAAACGCTGTGTACAAAATTTCAGCACTCTAAGCTAACGCGTTCTCAGTAAATGTCCAAATAAATTGTGAAAGACGAAATTTTTATATGGCAACACCACGAAGAAGTTGCCCGATTTGTCTCATTTCCGAATTTAATTTTACTTTTTTTTTTAACCCGTGTACACAATTTCAGCTCTCTATGCGCACGTGTTCTCCAGTTATCCTTCGGACAGAAGGACGAACAGACGCAAGAACGGACAGACGGATATGCAAAAATCAAAATAACTTTTAATATTATGCGTAGATGTTCAATCCATTTTGCTCTACCATAAATATTTCTACACGTTACAAACGGAATGACAAACTTAGTATATTTATAGGGTATAAAAATATGTGGGTACAATACGGCAGTAACTCTTAAGAACTCACTTGATAGACAGGTGCTGCCTTGGAACTCCTACTATAGGCTACAGGCCTCCTCAATAAATTGATTATTCATCAAAGGAAATATTCACAGTAAACATCAACACCATTAGCGGAGCATACAGATATTTAGATGCACCAAGCTGTTTCTTATTGTGCAATGGGCATGATATAGGACAGCTTACCTTGTCCTCCGTAGTTGGGATTATGTTTCTACTGCGTTTAAAAGAACAGTCAGAGAGCAGGACGATTTTAAGAGCAATTTATTTTTGGGGTTTTTTTATCCACATTGAGAGACAATTCATGTGAAGCATTACGCAAAATTATTATTTAAATATCTTATAGCACTAATACGACGCTAAGATTTGACAAGTTAATAAGCAACCATTTGCGAAACTTTCCATATTAGCAAAATCTTAACAGATCACCTCGTAACAGTATTGAACTCTACGGCGACTTACATGACTGCCATATTAAATGGAAAAGCACAAAGTGGAAATAAAATCAAAGAAACAGAATTGGATTGACCATACCCTGAAACGAAATACTGACAAAAATAGCACGGCAGGCTCTCGCCTAAAGCCAGCAGCAAGGACCGTATCGTACAGGAAGACCCAAAGTCACTAGAAGGAAAACCATTTTGACAGAAGCCAAGGGATTTGTGAATATTACGAAAGTTATCCAATCTGTAAAAATCAAGACCCAGAATAATGTAGTCAATCTACTTCCAGGTAAATTGGACTGCAAACATTTCAGTGTATGTTTATCAATACTAAAAGTTGCCCCCGACTCCATGCAAACTGCTGATGCTGAGTAATGAACATGAACGGAAATATTAATTGAACCCGAACATACACATGTATGTACATGTAAGTAGTATAGGTGCATGTATAGTCCATAGGTAGATAAATGTGTATGTGGCTGAGTACGGTAGAAGATTGTGAAAGGTGCTTTAAATTTCAAGAGTTCTGTTTGCCTCCAAAACAAATTGGACGCAATAGATTGCGAGATGTTTGTTAATGTAAACACAAAATGAAATATAATGGTATACAATAAAATAAAAAATAAAAGTAAAACAGCTTACAACCGTATAAATTTCAAAGCAAACATCAAACAAATAATGGGGAAGGGGGAAACAACAGGAATTTTTAGGACTACACATTCGTTCTACCGCGAACTAAATATCCTTTTCTGATTTTCCCATCAGGAACATAATGACAGTGTGGTGGAATACATAGATAGGAGAACATAATATTGACAAAATCACAGTTCCAACTGGTAGCAAAAAATTCCCAAAAGAAATCAGCAGAACAAAATATAGCATCGAATGATAGAACACGTCCTATGGGATGAGAATTGGCAGCATGGATCTACAAGGGACGTCAAGATAAATAAAATCCATTCATGAATGGTGCTTTGATGAAGTGTCCTGCTCCTTGCCAAAGGAGTTGTAATTAATCTAATTAAAGCAGGTCACGTGATTTCCGTCGGAATTTGGATAACGAACACATGACGATATTATTCGACAAAGGACTACATATATATTATGCTATACTATATCTAGACAGTCTTATCTCAGAATTTTAGCTTGATTCTTTTAATTATCCCTTGATTATGTGCCTTGAATTTCACTTGAATATTTTTGAGGAGGTGGATTATCATGAAAATTAATTTTTGAATAATTTTCTATAGAAAACATTTGCGTGTAATTTATTCACATTTTAATAACATTTCGTAAAAATATTTTATGAAAGGATAAATTCACCGGAAATTAATTTATTTCAATTCTTAATTTACAGGATTTGTTGAAATGATACCTTGCTGTAACAATGTTAGGAGCTTAGGTTTGGTTTTTAATAAAACATAACATATTAGTAATGTGATGGGTAGAAAATTTGCTGTTCTACGCAGTTTGTGGATATCACCACCTATCACCTAAGCGTATTCGATTTGATAATATTGAGCTACAACAAAAAACAAACCCAATAAATTATTAGTTCAAAACACCATGATATCAAATTGTAGGGAGGATAAGGACTTTAACTTACCAAAAAAGGACCCGACCTTATATAATTGGGGAATAAAATACTCAGGTGACTATAAAGCATCAGCGTCCGAATTTTTACAGCGAGTTGCTGACAACTCTCGTTCACGTCACGTAATAGAGCTAGAAATTTTATTGGGCATGACTGACCTATTAGAAGGTTCAGCTCTAAGATGGTATAGACGTAAAAGGGATGAATTTTCATCATACCAACTGTGAGATCTAGTCTCGGACGTAGGAGGGAGTGCCGGTTTATAATTGACAACTCAGTTTTCAAATATAAAATTTTATTTAATAATTCAATTTACTTTGCTTAACCTAATATCACAAATTCAATTCAAGGAAAAAACTTTAAAAAAAACTAAAACTAACCTACAAACTACTATACAATTCAATAAAAACTTCAAAAAAGCAATAAAATAAAAGTATTAAAAAATAATAAAAAAGACAAATTAAAAGTTGAAATTAAAATTCAATGTTGCGCCTTCTCACTTGTTATTAATTCTGAAAAAGAAGAATATCTGAGCAAATCCCATCAAATTATATTTCAATATATACCTATATTAATTGATAAAAAATGCCATTGTTGGTGCGTGAGGGCACAAGGAAGTAATCAGACACTCAGATTATCTCTGGTCAGAATTATCTTCTGTGATGATGCGTGAGGGCACCAGGGTAGTTAAAAGATTCTATAGAAAAAATCAGACACTCAGGTTATCCATGATCAGAATTATCTTCTGTATGATAGGATATTCAGGTTATCCCTGATCAGAATTATCTTCTGTATGATAGGATTGTACTGTCCGTTAGTAGAACGTACACGCAAATTTGAACTTAGTGAAACTGAAATGGATGCACTGGTAAATTTGGATCAAGGTCAGTGGTCGAATCTCTTATCAAAACAAACATGTTTTGTAATGTAGCGGTAATTGAACACTACAGCTATATTACTGCATTTTAGGTAGGTTAGTGTAGCGGTATGTTAAAATGACAAGATATGTGAGCTTGTGTTTACTGTTACTTTATTGACCAAAAATTACTTATTTTACGTTAGTCTGAATTCTATTTTTATTTTTTCACTTTAGATGTACTTCATTAATTTAATTAATTATCTGTAGGCATGTATTCTTGAGGTGTCGTAACGTGACACGTGCTCAATTTTATACCTCAGATTTTCACCAATTTCACTTTTATTATATTTAATTTCACTGTTTCTTAGTGCTAAATTGTTACTTACTATAATTCACGTGTAGCTTAATATTAACTAATCTACATTGTTTTTTCACATGAAGCATTAATTATGCGTGGCTTGCATGAAGTTAATGCTATGTGAAAATAAACTAAATTAAAATGTCCACCACCAAATGTTTTAGGAATATATAAAACAAATACTTATCCTAAAAACGTTCACCACCAAATTCAAGTCACACCAAAAACTTATTAATTTGCTATTGCAATCCTTATAGCATGTGAATGCTGTACCTTGCTTGGCACGTTGACTTATGCTATAAAGATTTTGAAGTTATTTTCACTAATGAATAATTTTCCACTTTGAAGAACACTAGATCTATGCGAAGTTGCATTTACGATCGCTGTCAAACTAATGAGCGTTTAGTTAGGGAGCACCTCCTTTTTATAATGTCCGAGCCGCCATTTTCGGACAAGGTCCACATGAAAAAATGCAAATTTCATATATTTTTTGCACATTATAAGTCCATGCTGTAATGTCAAAATATTCCAAATTATGTGAATTAATTTATTTTTAATTATCCATAATTTTTCCTAATTCATTTATTGAAATATTTCAATTTTTCTAAAATTCCCTATCATACTATGTTGATTTCCGGTGTGGAACATAAATTCTCTCACGAATTTTCTTCTGTCTCGTTTCCACATCGTTCTCTTTCCCACTCATTATGGGAATTAAAATTACCTTTTTTTATAAATATTTCCTTACCTGGGCAATTTCGCGTTTTTTAATTATTGCCAACAGGTAGAGCGCGGCCAACTTCATAAAAGTGATTATTTACTTCGTCGCGGTGACAGTTGGTTTCGCGGATTTTAAATAGTGAAGTTCCGTGTTTTGTGTTGGGTTTTCCTCATCAACAAATGGATTAATTATTAAGGTAAGTTGTTTAATCTCTTCTATAAGTGCTAATTATTGATTTGCCAGTGCATAATTTGCAAGAATCATGCAAATTATGCGAAAAATTGTGTATTGAAAAATTGTTAGTGAAATGTCAACAATGGCAACAATTGTTGAATTTCACTAATAATATTGTGTATGGATTCTGCGAATTCATGTAATCTGCACATTTAAGCATAAATGCAAGTTTTGCAAATGTTTATTGTGCAGAAAACATGAATTTCGCTAAGAAATTCCAATGTTTATGTTTGCATGTAGTGTTGTTGTTGTACTGCCAAGAAATTTGTTTCTTGGCAGTTTGCGTGTAACTATATTTTTGTTTGTAATTTTTTGTGATATCTTTGCTCCAGTTAATTATATTGAACTAATTTATATGCTTTTTCTTATTTCAGATGCTGCATAGACGTAGGAAGGGCATATGAGGACACTGGAGACTGGGATTTTACAGGGAAGTATTAAATAATGATCCCTATAAATTAATATCCATTTATTTATTTTCAGCTGTGTTCAACATACTCCCCCCCGTTGAACAGTTTGTTCAACCAAAGCCTTCTTTATCTTACGTATACCTCGCTTGTGGTAGTGATGAAAGATTAATTCTCCGTCCTTGTTGACTTTTAATTTAACTTGGTATTTGTCGGGTAGGTTAATAAATTTTTCGCGGTTCCTCCGCTGCTGTATTGCCCGAACATTAATACGCTGCAAGACATATCGAGGTAGATATATATCTACGCCTTCTCGCGTTCGAAATTTTTGAAAGCTATTGTTCATTCTCATTTCGAACTCGTTTATGTTTGTGGTCAGCAGAAGTCTGGATAATTGTGATATCCGACTGCCATTAACTACCACTGTCTGATCCGGGTGTGGATCCGTAAAAGGAGTTGGGCCTACAAACGGTAAGTTTGTAGCCGTAGTTAATTCCTTCGCTGCTGCGCTCTGGATGGCTCTCCTCTGGTTCTGGCAACTTCTTCTCGAACTCCTGAAGCCAATTCGTGGGCCAACTCCGGCCTGGGTCTGCCAAAAACATCACATCCCGGGTCACGCAACATCCTCCGCTCCGGGCTTCCTGGTGGGCTAAAATAAATGTCCTCCAGAATATATAACGTATCATCCTGTTCGTAGGTGAATGACATCTGAAATGGCAACCAGTTAGTATGGCGTAACGTGAATAGAACACAACCCTCAGCCAACAGTAGTACACAAAAGGACAGACACATGACGACACTAAGAACAGGTAGTTAATCTATAGCTAATGGTAGCGGACTAATTTTTGCAATTGGTCGTAAAAAACTACCGTTTCGCGTTTTGACCTTGACTACCCGAACCAGATCATCTGTCCCTGGATGCACTTGTTCGATTATGTCCATTAACCAACTTGTGGGTGGCATCTGATCGTGTTTTACAAGTACCACGTCCCCTACTTGAATATTTGGTTGTCTTGTATACCATTTGGGTCGATTTTGCAATTGGTTCAAGTAATCCCTTGACCATTTATCCCAAAATTGTTTATATAATAGTTGTATGTACTTCCACCGTTTGGAAGGTAGTATTGCTTCATGTGTATAGTCTGGCTCTGGAATGGCATTAAGTGCTTGGCCTATTAAAAAATGTCCGGGTGTGAGGATAAGTAAATCCTCTGGATCATTTCTCACGTAGCATAGCGGTCTAGAATTTAGACATGCCTCAACCTGAGCCAGGACTGTAGAGTATTCTTCGAATGTGCATCTGGAGTGTTGTAATGTTCGGCGTAAATGGTACTTTATTGCCTTTACTCCAGCTTCCCATATCCCTCCAAAGTGTGGAGAGGCTGGAGGATTAAAATGCCAATTGATTTGCTTGGAGGCAAGATATTGTGCTGCTACTGGAGTTGCACCTTTAATTGCTGCTTGCAAATCCTTGTCTAAAATCGCTTTTCCTCCAATGAAGTTGGTGCCACAATCTGAGTATATGTCACTACACAATCCTCTTCGTGCTACAAATCGTTTTAATGCAGCGAGGAATGCTTCAGATGTGAGATCTGATACCAACTCCAGATGTACCGCCTTTGTGGCCATACAAATGAAGATGCAAAAGTATGCTTTCAGCAATTTTGCATTTCGTAGGTTTGATGCTTTTATTATTACAGGTCCCGCATAATCAATTCCTACGTTAAGGAACGGTCTCGTTATATTCACTCGAGACGTTGGTAGATTTCCCATTAATTGGGTTCTTGTTGTAGTGCGATGTTTAAAACAGATAATGCACTTATGTATTCGACTAGTAATTCGGCGTCGTGAATCCAAGATCCAAAATCTATCTCGACTAGTGCTGAGAACTAGTGATGGACCGCCATGCAGAGTATCCACATGTAGTTTATCAATTAGTATTAGTGTAACGTGATAATCACGTGGTAAGATGATTGAGTGCTTCCTATTATATGGCAATATTGCATTCAGAAGTCTACCACCTAATCGTATTAGACCGTTGTTGTCCAGAAATGGATTAAGCTTGATTAATTTGCTATGTTGTGACAATGGTTTCTTGCCCAACATATTCTTATACTCTTCTGCGAACGCAGTTTGTTGTACGAGTTTTAATATTGTTACTTCAGCATTATTCCATTCCTGCACAGTGAAAGCTTGAACGAGTTTCGATTGCGGATGCCGACAATTGTGTATGAAACGTTGAATGTTTGCTACAATTCGCACAAGGCGAGTATACGACGAATATCGTAAAAGAAGATTGTTGTCTAATTTCGCTAAAAAACTTACTGTAGGCAGTTCTTTAGCTTCTAAATTTGTTTGTTCCGAAATGTCCTTAAATTTCGGCCAGTTGTCCTGTTCTTCAGCTAACCATGATGGTCCATGCCACCATAAATGATTACTGGTTAAATCTGCTGCAGGAACACCTCTGGAGGCTAAATCTGCCGGATTTTGTTTGTGGATATGTGACGACACTGTTCGAAGCGTACAACGTCTTGTATTTCGACGACGCGGTTTGCTACGTAGATTTTCCATCGTGCTGGATGTTCCTTGATCCATTGCAAGACAATTATTGAGTCTGTCCAGGCGAAGATTGGCACATGATGTAGGCGCATATCTTCAAGTGTAGCCTGAAGCAGTCGTGCAAGTAATAGAGCTCCATTAAGCTCTAATCTAGGAATTGTTGTTGGCTTAATTGGAGCTACCCTAGTCTTTGCAGTAAGCAAATTGGTATGAATTAAGCCGTTCTGATCGTCTACCCGTAAATAAACGGCAGCTGCAAAAGCCTTTGTAGACGCATCACAAAATCCATGTAATTGGATGCTTGCCTCAGATGAATAGTTGATCCATCTAGGGATTTGTATGTTTTCTATGCATTTTAAGTTACGTTTAAACTTATTCCATTGTTGTTCTATTATCTCCGATACCTTGTTGTCCCATGCACATCCTGTGATCCATAGTGCTTGCATGAGCACCTGGGCTGTGATTACCACTGGTGCCAGCCAGCCTAAAGGATCGTACAGTGATGCGATGTCAGACAGAATGGTTCGTTTAGTTACCTTGGCATGAACTGTCCATGGTTTGGTTATAATGGAAAAACTATCCAGTTTAGGATGCCAGCGAATTCCTAGTGTTTTTACAGATTCCTGGTCTGTGATTGTTAGTGTTTCTGTGAATTCACGTTGCTCTGCAGGAAGATGGCTTAACAACTCTGAACTGTTGCTTGTCCATTTCCTGAGATTGAATCCTCCAGATTTCATCATACCTATTAGCTGATTTAATAAGCATTTGGCGTCATTAAGATTGTCAGCTCCAGTCAGGAGATCATCCACATAAAAATCTGTCGTTGTAACCGTAGAAGCTAAAGGCCATCTTTGCTGTTCATCATTTGCTAACTGTTGTAGCGTCTGAATAGCTAAGTATGGCGCTGACGCAGTTCCAAATGTCACCGTGTTCAGCTGAAAATCCTGAATCTCCTTCGTTTAAGGATGTCTCCAAATGATTCGCTGAAATGTTCGGTGATCGGGATGCATGGTGATCATGCGATACATCTTTCCAATGTCTGCGTTCATAGCGATTTTATATTTGCGCCAGTTGAGCAACGTGGCGAATAGCTTAGGTTGCAGAACTGGGCCCTTTAGTAGATACTCATTAAGGGATTTTCCATTCGACGTCTTAGCTGACGCATCGAATACTACTCTCACCTTTGTTGTCGTGCTTTCCTTCACAACGGCATGATGAGGTATATAATAATGGGGCTGATTGATATTGGGCGGAGGTATTTCCTCCATATGACCCAACAAGAGATATTCGTCCAAACATCTCTCATATTCAACTTTCAAGTCTGGATTTCTGGCTAATTGTCGTTGAATTCCTTGAAAGCGTTTGATTGCTTGTATTCTCGATTGCCCCAGAGTAGGGTTCTCGTCGTTTACAAAAGGTAACTTAACTTGATAAGTTCCATTATGCAGACGCTGGTGATTGAGTTGATAACTCTGTAGACATTCCTTGTCTTCTTTTTTGAGAATGGGGTTTGTGGGAAATTCTTCTGTTTCCCAGAACTTCTTGAGTTGAAGAGCCACATCATCAGTTGTGATTGTAAATGATGACGTTTTGTGCTCTGCATCATCTATGCTAGACCCTAGCAAAATCCAACCAAATATTGTGTTGACTGCTGTAGGAGTCGTATTTGTTCCTTGCCGAATACCGGTTCGCAATATTTGAGCATAAACTCTTGCTCCTAATAATGCATCTATCCTTCCCGGTTTCCAGAATGTGGGATCTGCGAGTTGCAGTTTCTTTAGCTTCGCGCATTCCTTTTTAGACACTATTCTAGAAGGCAGAGGATCTGTAATGTTCTTAAGTATTAGAAAGTTTTCTTCTAATACTGCTGTAGATCTCGTTGTTCGAGGCCGAAGAGATAGTATTGTTTGGTGCCTTGAGATGGCTGTATGGCTAGTGTTTAAGCCTGTGGTGGAGACTGCAATTGGGCTTTGTACTGCTCCTAATTTCCTGCAAGCTTCCTCCGTGATGAAAGATGACTGCGAGCCACTATTTATCAGACATCGTAGAATATAAGGTTTTCCGCTTTTTGTTTGTGCTACTACTAATGCAGTTGCTAGTAGAGCATTGTGACTTTCTCGGGTTACGAAGTTATGACTAGTGTTTAAGCCATCAGTATTGTTGACTGCTTGTAACCGGGAAAAGCTTTCCTGTGAGGGGCTAGATTGATTAGCTTGACTTGAGCTCAATCTAACCTTGTCATGTGCTGACTTATGCTCATTATGAACAGCTGAGGACTTGGGTTTTTCCTTATTGTGTTCTTCATGAAGGGTGCTATGATGTCTCTTATTGCATTTCATTTCCTGTGAGGGGCTAGATTGATTAGCTTGACTTGAGCTCAATCTAACCTTGTCATGTGCTGACTTATGCTCATTATGAACAGCTGAGGACTTGGGTTTTTCCTTATTGTGTTCTTCATGAAGGGTGCTATGATGTCTCTTATTGCATTTCAGACATCTAAATTTGCTAGTGCAATTATTTAAGTGGTGAATTCCTAAGCAATTTGAGCACCGACCTGATGCCTTCAATATCTGATATTTGGATGGTATGTCCATCGCTAGATACTTCGGACACTTTTGGAGGTAATGCCTGGGATTGCATGCTGCGCATTTAAATTCATTTGTAACGTGATATGACTTTGTCACATCTGGTGTGGTGTTTGGTTTGTGATGTGGTGTGGACTTAACTAGACTATCTGCTAACGATTCTAAAATTCTTAAACGTGTATTTAAGAACTGCTTAAATGACTTAAATGTTGGGAGTTCTTGTGTGCCTCCCTGCTCTTCTTCCCACATTTTGAGGGTAATGAAAGGTAATTTTTGTACTAACAGATGTATTAGAAGTACATCCCATGATGTCGTATCAACTTCTAAACTTTGTAATTGTTGGATACATTCGTCTGTTGTATCAATTATTGACTTGAGTCCTTTAGCAGACTCTGCATTTAGTTTGGCTTGGTTTACCAAAACCTTTAATTGATGATTAACTAAAATTCTCTTGTTCTCATATCTAGCCTTTAACTTGTTCCATGCTGGCATGTAATCTTCATTTGTTACTGGGGTGTGCCGCAACAATTTCTCAGCATCACCCACTAAACAAGATTTCAGATGATGCAGCTTTTGAACTGGTGTTAGCTTTGTATTGTCATGAACAAGAGAGATGAATAGATCATGAAATGATCGCCATAAATCGTAGTTGCCGTTATACTTGGGCAACTGAATGCGCGGAAGGAATGATTCCTGTTGAACAACAGTTGTCGAATGAATAGGTACTTGTCCCGAGCTTGATGCTTCAGAAGTTGGGACAAATTTCCGCAATCCTTCTACTAATTCTCCCATATATTCGGAATATTTTAACTCTGTTGAGCTATGATTATCTTGAGCTAAATACTCATGTTGCTTTTCATCAGAACTTTCTAATAAAGCCTGATTTATTGCCATATCTGTATCGCTATATATTTCCCATAGTTTCTTCAAATCTGTAATTTTAGTTTCATAAAAGCCTTGTGTTCGTTTAGCAAGGTTCGTTTTCTTTCCATTTTCGATTAACTTTTCAATTCTTGCACGCAATATGCTTTCCGTAAGGATTAGTTTATCTACTGAATCCATGTTGATTGATATTTTACGATTAGTTAATTAACCGTGTGGGTTAAATGATGAAGATAATTGAAAAAAAAAGCAATTTAATGCCACGTGGGATAAATGTAAATTTAGTCGAAGAACGTAAATTGATACCGTGTATGACAAATTGACGTGAAAAATATTTATCTAAATTTTCGTTACTAATTTTAGTTAGTTTAATTAATCAGCTATTTATTAAGAGTTACTGACATGTAAGTTCAGCAAGTACTATGTAACACGATTTACTGACATGTACGTTCAGTAATTATAACAGAAATTTCGAAAATATTCGAGCTGCCTCGTCTGGGCACCCTGAAGTTTTATGTCTAAGCACGTTTATAAATTAATTTTTGTATTTTTTAATGAGAACTGCCACGTCTAAGCACAGTTATTATTTTGAAAACTTCTTAAAAACTGCCACGTTTCAGCACAATAACAGTAAGAATTGCTTGACTAATTTAATCGTAACTGAATTATTGTCAACCGCAACAGTAAACAGGCACACATTCCTGGATGGAACCACCAAAAAATGTTTTGTAATGTAGCGGTAATTGAACACTACAGCTATATTACTGCATTTTAGGTAGGTTAGTGTAGTGGTATGTTAAAATGACAAGATATGTGAGCTTGTGTTTACTGTTACTTTATTGACCAAAAATTACTTATTTTACGTTAGTCTGAATTCTATTTTTATTTTTTCACTTTAGATGTACTTCATTAATTTAATTAATTATCTGTAGGCATGTATTCTTGAGATGTCGTAACGTGACACGTGCTCAATTTTATACCTCAGATTTTCACCAATTTCACTTTTATTATATTTAATTTCACTGTTTCTTAGTGCTAAATTGTTACTTACTATAATTCACGTGTAGCTTAATATTAACTAATCTACATTGTTTTTTCACATGAAGCATTAATTATGCGTGGCTTGCATGAAGTTAATGCTATGTGAAAAAAAACTAAATTAAAATGTCCACCACCAAATGTTTTAGGAATATATAAAACAAATACTTATCCTAAAAACGTTCACCACCAAATTCAAGTCACACCAAAAACTTATTAATTTGCTATTGCAATCCTTATAGCATGTGAATGCTGTACCTTGCTTGGCACGTTGATTTATGCTATAAAGATTTTGAAGTTATTTTCACTAATGAATAATTTTCCACTTTGAAGAACACTAGATCTATGCGAAGTTGCATTTACGATCGCTGTCAAACTAATGAGCGTTTAGTTAGGGAGCACCTCCTTTTTATAATGTCCGAGCCGCCATTTTCGGACAAGTTCCACATGAAAAAATGCAAATTTCATATATTTTTTGCACATTATAAGTCCATGCTGTAATGTCAAAATATTCCAAATTATGTGAATTAATTTATTTTTAATTATCCATAATTTTTCCTAATTCATTTATTGAAATATTTCAATTTTTCTAAAATTTATCAATATGGCCGCTCCCTATCATACTATGTTGATTTCCGGTGTGGAACATAAATTCTCTCACGAATTTTCTTTTGTCTCGTTTCCACATCGTTCTCTTTCCCACTCATTATAGGAATTAAAATTACCTTTTTTTATAAATATTTCCTTACCTGGGCAATTTCGCGTTTTTTAATTATTGCCAACAGGTAGAGCGCGGCCAACTTCATAAAAGTGATTATTTACTTCGTCGCGGTGACAGTTGGTTTCGCGGATTTTAAATAGTGAAGTTCCGTGTTTTGTGTTGGGTTTTCCTCATCAACAAATGGATTAATTATTAAGGTAAGTTGTTTAATCTCTTCTATAAGTGCTAATTATTGATTTGCCAGTGCATAATTTGCAAGAATCATGCAAATTATGCGAAAAATTGTGTATTGAAAAATTGTTAGTGAAATGTCAACAATGGCAACAATTGTTGAATTTCACTAATAATATTGTGTATGGATTCTGCGAATTCATGTAATCTGCACATTTAAGCATAAATGCAAGTTTTGCAAATGTTTATTGTGCAGAAAACATGAATTTCGCTAAGAAATTCCAATGTTTATGTTTGTATGTAGTGTTGTTGTTGTACTGCCAAGAAATTTGTTTCTTGGCAGTTTGCGTGTAACTATATTTTTGTTTGTAATTTTTTGTGATATCTTTGCTCCAGTTAATTATATTGAACTAATTTATATGCTTTTTCTTATTTCAGATGCTGCATAGACGTAGGAAGGGCGTATGAGGACACTGGAGACTGGGATTTTACAGGGAAGTATTAAATAATGATCCCTATAAATTAATATCAATTTATTTATTTTCAGCTGTGTTCAACAAACACTATTCACTTCGTTTTAACTTCCAATAAACTTTCACACCTTTTTTTAAGATTACCCACTAATTATATTAAGATCAGATTATATAATAAGGTCAGAGATCAACACACACTATAAAACACTTATTACTAAAGACTTAGAATATACGATTATCAAGAAAAGTTGTATTGGGATAAAACTCAATATATAAGTTTTGGGTCAGAGAATTTTGTATCATACTGAAAAACACTTATTTGCAAAAATTGCAATATAAGATCGTCAATATATATATATGTAAAATTAATAGAATAAAGTCAAATTATGATATTAAATAAATATGCACCAAAAGAGTATAAAATGTAAATATATATATGAGTAAATGTATAATAAAATAGATATATGATAAATATTATATTGTTACAAGTGACTGGTACTCACCGATCTATAACTTGACGCTTCAGGGTTGGCTTTTAGCTGATGTTAAGACCCTTTGTTCTAACCATGGGTTAAAACAATTCTTTATTCCCGTCGAGACCAGAAATAAAGTGTTAATGTTAGTAAGATACTATCTCAGTCGAGACCCGAGATAATATTCTTTAAGTCAGTCGAGACCCGGCTTAAAGTGTTATCTTATCTTCAGTCGAGACCCGAAATAAGATGCGTTTATTTCCGTCGAGACCAGAAATGATTGTTAATAAGAGATTATCTCAGTCGAGACCCGAGATAATATTCTTTAAGTCAGTCGAGACCCGGCTTAAAGTGTTATCTTATCTTCAGTCGAGACCCGAAATAAGATGCGTTTATTTCCGTCGAGACCAGAAATGATTGTTAGTAAAAGATTATCTCAGTCGAGACCCGAGATAATATTCTTTAAGTCAGTCGAGACCCGGTTTAAAGTGTTATCTTATCTTCAGTCGAGACCCGAAATAAGATGCGTTTATTTCCGTCGAGACCAGAAATGATTGTTAGTAAATATCTTATCTTCAGTCGAGACCCGAAATAAGATGCGTTTATTTCCGTATAGACCAGAAATGATTGTTAATTGTTAAAAGTGAAATATCAGTCGATACCCGATATTATTGTTAGTCCCTAACAGCCAACTTACCCCAAGCGATGCCAAGTACAAAAAGAGATCGAGATCAGTCAGCTTGACGTTTATATAGCTCTTGCTGCTTGCACACGACACCACTGATGTAGTAGCAGAGGCGCATGATTGCAAGAATTGGCAGTGCAGCTGTGATCTTACGGTACTAGCGATAACATTTGCATAGCAATTATTATATTATATTATATATTATATTATATATTACTTGTAATGATGATAATGATAGAGTTACAAATTGATCGGCTTGATCTGATTATATTTGTGCCATGCATTGTATGCTACATAACAACACATGCTTTTGTTTTCCTATGTTTAGGAAAATTGTAATTAGATTGAATTTATTTTCTTTTCAGAACTTAATTTTAGCATGGTATATTTTAATATGTTCCCTTTTCAGGAATTGTTTTTTATCACGAATCTAACAAATGGAAATAATTTTCATTTGATCTGCTCCATGAGGTTATAATTTTATGTTGTATTTGTGCAATATGTTATGAAGATGACAAATACATGGCTATGCTGGGTGGTGTACATGTTTTTTGCTTAATAGTAATCAAATTAGAAATATGTTTACTAAAAGTGTTATGCTTTGTTTTCAGCATGTTTTCTTTTAGAAATTTTCTGTTTATGAAAATATATTCGAATCAATTTGGTTCGAACAAGGATGCTCAGGTTATCCCTGATCAGAATTATCTTCTGTATAATAGGATGCTCAGGTTATCCCTGACTAGAATTATCTTCTCTGGAAAATGTAGGAAGCACGATTCTTTATTACACAGATTAGCTCTGATACAGATCAACTCTGCCAAAAGAATGGTGCCATCTACTGAAATTCATCGGCTTTATATAGCCGCTGTAACCAATTATGTCTTCTCGCCTCTTGGTGTTGCCCTAGCAATGATTGATGTGATGTCTGAATGTACCACAGACAGCTGGTTGACGTAATGTCATTTTCTGAAATTGCCAATTGTAAATATAGGGGGGAAATGGTAAGTTTTGTTATATTTTGCGTTATTCTCTGGCTAATGAATTTGTTGATTTGTTTTTAGATGACTGAGCTACATTTAATTATAGCTCTATATATTGTAAACGTGTGTTGCTCACGAAAATTTATTTAGCTTTAAGCTAAAAGGAGCTGCTAGTGGTAATGCTGTTGGGAATAAATGCAAGATGCGGTGTTGGTTCAGGTAAGTATTCTGTATTTTTGTGCTTTTATCGTGAAACTTTGTGTTTCTTTTATTTTATATTTTAGGAAATATGTATACTCATCAACAAAGAAAAGCATCGGGGGAATTGACATGTTGGTAGAATATTCATCGTGGGATGACAGCATATTTATAATGTATGTGTGAGGACTGAACACCAACAAATTGTTGAATCCTTCTTAAATCCATTCGAACCAACATCACAATCCGAAAGACTTCTTGACTATCTTAGAGGCCGTAAGCAGTTTGAAACGGATAACATAGTCCAATAAATTTCATATATGGAAGACCAGTTCTTCCGATTGCAGCATACACCAAATGAAAATACAAGATTAAACATTATCAGAAATATCCTTCTCCCACAATACATTCGAGCCACAGCTCTCCTTAATTTTTCTTCTATCGATCAACTCGAGCAGACATGTAGGAAAATTGAATTTAGCGAAGCTCAAGCTGAGGCAAATAGTGTCATTAGTGCTCACACAAGGAGCACCTTGAACCCATTTGCGAGTTATACTAACACTAGAGGCTTTGCTTTTGCAAAAAAGAATATATAATTCAAATCAAGCTAGAAATTAAAATCAAAATACAGCCGTGCACAATTTGAATTGGTTGAGATCTAACAACAACAGGTTTTTTTTGGAAACACTGCAAACACTGCAAATACACAGAATGTAGTAAGCAATAGCAATCTTCGAGGTTCTTCATTAAACTCTTGGGAATCAAGATATGCCAATAACAACAAAGGAAAAATTAATAATTCAAATCCAAATGCTAGTAGTCATTTTCAAAGAGATAATTTTAATAAAATTGGCATACCACGGCTTCATTAAAAAGAGTACCGCAAATACTTCGAATCACTACAATTTAGTAATCTTAAATAATAAATCGGACCATATTTAACTGTTGAAGTAATGGTGATTGAAATAACTGGGTTATTAGACAGTGGTGCACATTGTTCTGTAGGAGGTAAATTAGGCATACAAATGTTAAGCTCCCTGGGTTTAAAACAATAAAACTCAAATACTCCTGTAGTCAGGGCAGCTGATAATTCAAGTCACAGCGTAACAATCACATTCCACGTACATATAGAATTTCAAAATCAACTCAAGGTAATACCCGTCATAGCAGTAGAAACCTTAAATCAAACCTTAATATGGGGCGTAAACCTCTGGAATGCATTCGAAATTAGTCTTCTACGTAAAGCACAAACATGGGGCTGTTATAGTATTTCAGACGCTAACCTCAACCATAATAAAATTGTAGTTGTCGTGTCACTAAATGAGGCGGAATTGGGTCGACTAGAAATTGTGCGTAAAATATTAGAAAAATTAAACAAAAAACAGTTAGACAGAACCCACCTGATAGCTTATGACACAGATATGACTCGCTACCCAAAGTGCAGCGGGGTTATAAAGTATCTCCAAAAGTTTAAGATAGATTAGGTAATGAGCTTAATAGAATGAAGCAACTAGGAGTCATAGAACCGTCAGTAAGTCCTTGGTACTCCCCGGTAATTTTAGTCAAAAAGTCTAATGGAAGAGATCGGCTGTACATTGATAGCCGAAAATTAAATTCAGTCACCAAAATATGCGTCTATCTCCATCCACGAATTTCCGCAATTTTAAGCAGACTAAACAAAGCCAAATATCTGTCTTCGATTGATCTCAAAGATGCCTTCTGGCAAGTTCCCTTAACCGAAAGCTCAAAAGAGAATACTGCCTTCACAGGACCAGGTCATAGCTTATGGCAATTTATAGTAATACCGTTCGGTTTTACCAATAGCCCAGCAACCCAGCAAAGACTAATGAACAGACTTTTTGGTCCCACTGAGGAGAAAATATTCACGTATTTAGATGATTTAATCATCGCAACAGATTCATTTGACGATCATATTCGAACCTTGGAAAGAGTGGCCGATAAATTAAGGAATGCAAATCTTACGATTAATATTGAAAAATGCCAACTCGTAAGAAGCAACCTTAAGTATCTAGGCTACATTGTAGACAAACAAGGACTAAGAACTGACTTACTCAATAACAGAAAAAGAATGCTTGAGTATAATGTTTGCAATTGAAAAGTTGAGAGGATTCCTGGAAGGATATAAATTTTTCATACTAACAAACCATTCTCCTTTGACATGGCTTTTCCGACAACAAAATATTTCAGGTAGATTAGCTCGTTGGATTTTACGACATCAACAACAGTTCAATTTTGATATAAAATATGTAAAATGTAAAAACAATGTCGTCCCAGACGCGTTATCTAGAATCTCCCAAGTTAGTCTGATTCAATGCCTCCCAGACGAAAGCGATGTTTGGTACCTACGAATGTGTGAACGAGTGAAAAACCAACCAAATAGAATGAAAAATTGGAAGCTTGACGGATTAGCACTATATATTAAACCAAATATAGAATCAGGAAATTATCAAAATCGTTGGAAAAGAGTCGTCCCTGGATCTGCTCGGAAAGATGTTTTTTTTAAAAGAGTGCCATGATTCCCCACTTGCGGCACACTTGGGCAGTTTTAAAACCCATAAACGAGTTCTAGAACAATATTGCTGGTCGGGAATGACCAAAGATCTTGCGAATTACGTAAAAACCTGCGAAATATTTTTAAAGTTTTAACCTACTGCTAAGCCACCCCTCGGTTTACTAGGCAAGTTCAAGGAAGCCGTTCGACCCTAATGGATCCATTTCCTAGATCCATACAAAGCAATACATGTATATGAGTCATCTGCGATTGGTTTACTAAGATGGTGTCCCTCTTTGTCTTAAGAAAACCAACTGCAAAAAAAGTATCAGAGATCGTAAAAGATAGGATTTTTCTAGATTATGGTGTGCCAGAGATTGTCATTACGGACAACGACCGTCAATTTGACTCAAATGAGTTTCGAAAACTTCTTTCTAATTATAATATTAGCAAATTATGGCTTAATTGCAAATACCATCCCCAGAACAATTTTACTGAGCGCTGGAATAATGTCATAGGAAGTGCATTAAGATCATACATACATATCAGATAATCATAAAACTTTGGACCGCGAAATTGTTTCTGTTACAGTATCATTAAGAACAGCTGTTAACATTGTCACGGGATAGTCGCCTTTTTATTTGAATTTTGGTAGGGAATTTAGGGATCCGATCGTGCTCTTTATCCTAAATTACAGCCTATTGCAGAAAGAGACAAGTTTTTTCAAAAAATGGAAAAAATATATGAAGACATTTCCAAACGTTTATTTCAAGCCTACGAAAGAAACAAAAAATATTTTAATAAAGGAAAAATACATTAAAAATTCGAAATAGGCGAAACAGTATACAAAAGAAATTACGTAATTTCGGATGCCACACAAAATTTTTCATCCAAGCTAGCGCCGAAATTTATTAAGTGCGTTGTGCAAGAAAAAAGGTCCTATGTGGTGCACCGATTGGCCGATGAAAAGGGAAAGGATATAGGTTGGTGGCATACAAAGACTTGAAAAACTGTTGAAACTATATCCAACATTTTAACTAACCTCAAAGACTCCTACTTACATTCCGCACAAAACCCACAGCGGGGTGAGGTAACCAGTACCTCACGTAACGCAATCGCTAATTACCGGCCGAAATGTAGTAGTTCACTTCTAGGGTTTAGCAGTATTTTGCACACATAAGAGATCTAAATATAAATTTTAAATAATGATGCTTAAAACCTTGGTGAATAAGGTTAATCCTTACACGAACTTTTACCCATCCAATAGTAATTGACTATCTAAACAAATCCAATTAAGCAAAAACAAAATAAACAAAAATTAAGCACACACCTCGGTTCGACATTTGAACACTCAAAACAATTCAAAAACTTATTAAATTAAAAATAAATTATTTCCGCAAATAGTTTTTAATTTTGGAAAGTTATAATAGAAAAAAAAAACAATAGTCGTCAGACAATTTTTTTTTTACCCGGGAAAGGGGAGAATGAAAGGTTGACACAAATTAACCTAGGGAATATAAAATATATATAAAGCCACCGACATACATATACAGATAAATTTTAAAAAGCATTAATAATAGATTAGATTAATAAAATCAGGCATATGCGAATTCACAGCCTTTTTTAATATGTAAATTGTACAATAGCAATAGGAATAACTTAACAAATATAAAATGAATAAATAATTCTGCAAAACTATATTATCAAACGAAGTTTTAAAATTAATAAATAAATAAAAATTCCTAATACGAACCCGGCTGAAAAACTGATGATAGCAGCGCCACCGAACCAAAAGACAGTGAAGACGAGAAGCGGCGATTCTGACGGGTGAACGTCACTTGTGATTTGGACGGGCAGCAGGCAACAAATATTTTTTTCACACACTGGCGAAAATAAGTCAAAAGATCAGATTTCATCCTAAAAACGCTAAACAAAAAGGGATAGTCATCCTCGTGATACCAATCTGCTTGTCCATAAAAAAACAATCTAGCTAAGGAAGACTAAGAAGAAAAAAGCATTTTTTGTTTAGACGTCCAGCAATAAATTTTATCCTTATGTAGTCACGTCATTTACCAGAACTGCCAGGATTGCACCGATGGACATTCAGGCAAGATAAAGTAAAAAATAAAAATATAAAAAAAATATCTAAAAAAATACAGAAACACATACGCAAAAAACATGAAACTAACCTAATTTGTGTTGTAGCTATACCTAAAATTATTTCCTAGCAAGTACTAACCACTTAATTTAATTATTCTGGAAGCACGGTGGTCGCATATGTTTTTTTATTCGACAATTGTCAGAGGTTGTGAATTCGCAGATATCCAAGGGTTGACTAGATTGAGCCGGCCTGGTTGCTTTTTCTTTTATTATTATTTGCATGGATCATCCCTTAATTGCTAAGATGATAATAGCACATTGGTCGGGACTAGGTGCAACCTTGATTCGTATCATTAATGAATTGTTAGGAAATGGAAAAAAAGCAAATACAAAAAAACAAATATAATCAGTATGTCCATTAAAGTTTAATTTGTTGTCAATAATAACTGCTAGATATATAATTTCTCTCACGCATTACATTTTTTCATAATTAATTTCTAAGTTCTCATTATATGCACTATTATGGCCATAAATTTAGTTTTTATAACATTAATATTTCAGTTTATTCTTTCTAAAGGTACGTCCGCACATAGCAAACATTCCCTAAATGTTTAACAAATATTTGTCAAACATTTATCAAACATTTATGGAATATTTGCTGACTGTGGACGCACATTTTACAGTTTTGGATTCTTCAATTTAATCAAAATGAAATGGAAAATATTAGATGTTTGTTAAAGTTTGTACAGTACTTTCAGTAAGTTTTCAACAGTAGTGAGAATTCATTTTGGAGAATTTTTTAAAAACAAAGTAATTATGAGTGAGAAATTGGAGAAGACATGTTAAATAAAGGGTTTTCCAATAAGAGGTGTTATTTTAATTAGCCCGCTATTTCGGTAGATGTCACTTTTGGAGCTGTCATTTTTTAACATTTGACAAGTAGAAACTACACCTTTAATAAAAATGGAACGATACACGATTCAACAACGTATTGAAATTATTAAAATTCACTATAAAAATGGTGAAAATGTGACAGAGACGGTTCGTAAAACTCGAACATTTTTGGGTCGTCGTGAAGCACCTTGTCGGACCGCAATACAGAAATTGGTAGAAAAATTCGAGCTGTAGGGACAAGTTAGTGATGTGAAGAATAAAAGCTGTGCACGTCGCTCAAGAACAGCCGAGAATATTGCTGCTTTAGCCGAAAGTGTTGAAGAAAACACAGGTTTGTCCATTCCCCGTCGTTCTTTGGAATTAGGCATTCCACAAACGTCATTACACCGTATTTTGCATAAAGATTTGGGTCTTAAGGCTTATAAAGTTCAGTTAACACAAGAACTCAAGCCGGCCGATCATCAACAACGTCGAGTCTTTGCTGATTGGGTCCTTGAAATGCATGAAAATAATCCGGAATTCCATCGAAAACTCATCTTGAGTGATGGGGCCCATTTCCACCACGATGGCTTCGTCAACAAGCAAAATTGTCGCATCTGGGGCTCGGAAAACCCAAGAGTTATTGTTGAAAAGCTTCTCTATCCTCAACGTGTGACTTTTTGGTGCGGCTTATGGTCCCGCGGGGTCATTGGACCTTACTTTTTCGAAAATGAGGCTGGGGCAACAGTTACGTTGAATGGATTGCGCTGATGATTAATGATTTTTTATGGCCGGAATTGGATGGTATTGATCTGGACAACGTTTACTTTCAACAAGACGGCGCTACGTGCCATACAAGCAACGAAACCATTGATCTTTTACGGGAAAAGTTTCCGGACCGTGTTATCTCGCGAAGAGGTGATCACGATTGCCCACGGAGATCTTGTGACTTAACACCTTGCGACTTCTTCCTTTGGGGCCACGTGAAAGAGAAGGTCTACGCCAACAGCCCAGTGTCGATTCAAGACCTCAAAGATGGAATTCGTGAGGCTATCGAGGACATAGGGCAGCCACTTCGCGATTTGATTATGGAAAAGGATATGGTCCTGTAGGTGTGGTCGTGGTGGTCATTTGGCTGATGTTAATTTGTATTATTAACGGCATACCTTCCTCTTTATAATGAAATAAAGGTCCGATCATTTGTCTCAAAAAATGGCATTTTTCTTTGAATATCAAAAGAACACCTCTTATTGGAAAACCCTTTATTTTAGCCAATGGTGGCCACATTGAACAATTCATTCGATTCAATTTTTACGATTCATTTACTAGTCATTTATTCAGTCTATTCTCACTCGGCACTCTACACAGGATAGGGTTTGTTGCTGACCCTGTATGTAGGGGAAGCGGAACGGAACTCGAAAAAGTGCCTCACTTTATTTGTCACTGTCCAGCTCTCTCGGGAAAGAGTTACAGATTCCTTGGCTCACACCTCCTGGACGAGCTGCACGAAGCCAGCAGGGAGGATTGGGACCTATGAGCAATTGCTCATAATTCTGGAGGGTAAACAATGGTCCTTTTAAGGCCTACGTTTCAGAGCCCCTGTTACAGGTCTCAAGCTCAACCTCAACTTTCAATTATTCAGTCAAAAAATATTTCATTTACCTGCACCACAGCTAAGCAAGTACCTACCCTTCTATCTCTTCTTGTTTTTCTTTATACTATGCTTTTGAATATGTATGTGTGATACATCTGCTGACGAAAGAGACACGTCTGTGCTGAGTTACAAACCGGCGAACTTTGGAATCCTATTCATAGCCGCGTAAAATTCGAAAATCTTGTCTAAGAACAAAAGTAAAAAGGCCTTTGATAAATTGTAAAATTATTTAAAAAATTCTTTTGTTTCTTTAGTTTGTCAATAATTAAGATTGGAAGTGTGTGTTTTCGTTACTTTTGAATAGATGACCTCATTACTATATACTACTGATTACTTTAAAGACAAACAGACATATAAGCATAAACACGTAAATCTTGCGTTCCAATCAGCTAGGTATGTATATATTTTCTTGCCATATTAATAACTTACTCCCTAAAGTTTAAATAATATAATGTAAAAAAAATACATATCTGCCAAACATACATATAATTCCTTATTTATAATAAAATATAATAAAAAAGTAAAATGTGATAATTAGAAAACAATTGGTGATAGTATTCGTATATTGCAAAGATTTTATTATATATTATCGATAGCAGAAAGTGGCATAAATGGTAATAAAACAAAAAATTAAGTACTTGTTACTACATATTTTTATTAACTTATTTTAGAAAAAACAATAACGGATAGTGTTAAGGTAAACTCTTTTGTTTCCTTCTTAATAAATTGGTAGGTTGAAGTGATTGACCTCTTGACCTCATCCTTGTTGTTGTGTTGGTGTTTCACCGACTACACGAATTTCTTAAACCTGAAAGGTAAGTTACTGGTTAATATCTCGGGCTACTCGGTTCTTGTACCGGCAGCAATAGCGATTAAAAAATATTTAATTAAAAACTCTGCTATTTTCCAAAAACGAATGACTAATTTTATTCAGTTTAATATCACGTATACAGGGTGTCCCTGAAGTCGACGTCAAGCCGGAATCGGGTGTAAACGAAATCTAAAAAGTTACCAGAAAAATATAAAAAAAATCTAAGTCATGTATTTTCTAAATTAAAGGCATTTCTTTTTTTCGAGAAAATATACACCCTGTGATGGTTTTTTAGCTCCTGTTGATACAAATCTTTACTTTTTTTCAATTTTATTTTCCTGATGTAATCCCAAATAGTGCTTATGTAACCTGTTGCTTTAAATTCTAAACCAACTGCTCCAGGTTGGAAGAAAATGTCACATTTTGCCAAACCAAGAATATAAAATTAATACTTCGCCCAACTTTAACTAACTGTACTGAAAAAAAAGTGTACTATGGCAGTATGGCAAGTAACTTTGAAAGTTGACGCATTTAATAAGGATTCTAATATGGTATAACTTGCTACATTATTTCATAGATTACGGGAAAAAATAATTTTTCTTCACAAAACTCAGTTTCGAAAAATATCTTTTTACCTACTAAAAATGATTCTAGTGTATCTAAAGCTTACCTTAAGACCGTAACTTTAAACTTCTAGTTTGAGTGAGACGGAGAGTTGTTCCATGAAGTGTAAGTAAGACAGATAGTGACTCAAATGAGTCAGATACGGTGAAAGTCACCACTTTTTAAGTATTTGCACACGCAATACAGATCAGTACGTTACGCCCCTTCGTTTTTTCGTATTCGTTGGTATTATTTCGTACTTACGACTTTTAGCTTCGTTTATTGGAATTGTTGATTTAGATTTGAACAGTTTCGATCTCTTTGCGATGACTTCTGCTTTCTCCTGGACTATCGTGTGATTGTGTAATGCCACCACATAAGAATATGCCAACATGCACTTCATTGATGGGGAATGCATCCAAATAATTGGTGTTTAATTTTAAACTTAAGGAAAATTTGTCCTAAATTTAACAAAAAGTTAGCATCTCTGACTCGAATACGTCACTATCTGTCTCACTCACACTTCATGGAATGACTCTCCGTCTCACTCAAACTAGAAACTTAAAGTTACGGTCTTAAGGCAAGCTTTGGGTACACTAGAATCATTTTTAGTAGGTAAAAAGAAATATTTCAAAACTGGGTTTCTTACAGAAGTTTTTTTCCCCGTAATCTAAGAAATAATTTTGCAAGTATTATACCATTTTAGAATCCTTATTAAATGGGTCAACTTTTATAGTTACTTGCCAAACTGGCGTAGTACATTTTTTTTTCAGTACAGTCAGTTAAAGTTGCCCGAAGTATTAATTTTATATTCTTGGTTAGGCAAAATGTGACATTTTCTTCCAAGCTGAAGCTTAGATTTTAAAGCAACAGGCTACATAAACACTATTCGGGATCACATAAGTAACAAGTAAAGATTTGTAGCAACAGGAGCTAAAAAAGCATCAAGGATGTACATCTTCTGGAAAAAAAAGAAATGCTTATAATTTAAAAAATGTATGAATTAGATTTTTTTTTAATATGTTTTTGGTAATTATTATAACTTGGCCTATCACCCGATTCCGGCTTGACATCGACTTGCGGGACACCCTGTATATACAAGCTAAAATCTAAACACCTGTGCATCATAAAATTTGCTGACTCAATTCACACCACATAACTTTCCCAGCAAATTCTAGCAAGCTTGTCACCGCGCTAAAGCTTGATAATTTACCTGGGATCATGTTGCGTATGGCGATCGGTGAGAACATTGTATGGCGTAACTTGAGTAATGAAATTGCGAATAAATTCTAAATTTTACACATAAAGAAATTCGGGATTTTTAATGCTATTTTGCAGTTTTATACATTCCTCCCGCATTGAGCTCTAGCTCAAATTGCTACTTAAGCCTATACGAAAACTTCAAATGTTGGTTGCGATACTGTTCGGAATAATGTGTTACGTCCTGTCTGCTTAGTGAATAGTGTCTTCGTCCTAGGTACAGGTATTCCCTGTTGGGTTGGACAACTTTTAGCAGAATTGCCTCTGATGCGCTTGATTAATCAGTAGCCTCCGGCTATGATGATGTTGATGATTAGGCCAATCTTACTTCATGAAGTCAAGTATTAACACAAACTGAATGATAACGAAAACATAGAACTATTTCATTAACACTTATTGTAATTAAAAAATACATAAAAACTTCATTTGAAAAGCTAAATAAACTTGACAGTTGCAACTTTCTGCAAATTTCTCCAAATTTAAGCGGATCATACCATACACGTAAGATACTTACCAAAATAAAAAATACTCAAGAAGGCTATTTTTGGATTTTCCGGTACAGCAGCAAAAGCGAAAAAAAAATTTAATTTTTTAATTCATCACACAAACTTATATTGATATTGGGTGGCAAGTTTCGAGTCTTCGGATTGACTCATCAACAGGTCCCAAAGAGCGAATTAAGTGCCTTAAAAAACAATTCGCTCGAATTAATCTGGTTTGGTCGACATTTTCCAATAAATTTTTTCTCTATTTTTCTCAATTTTTCCATTTTTTCATATCCTTTCATTTTTCTATTTTCATTAGTTTTCCAAGTCACTCAATTTTGCTACTTGTGACTTGTTGATTAGCGAGCGTATAGGTACTACCAAGAAAAACTCTTTCTACCGGGCAATGAAAAACTACTGTGAGCTAGAAAGGAGCAACACTACTTTTAAAAATCATTCTGTCTAACAAAATGAAAGTAATATTATCGGTCATTAGTGCGTAAAAAAGAGATAGATAAAAATTATAAAAATTCTGAAATACATGGTGGATCATAGATAATATGCCTATATAAAAATTCAATATTCTTTTACATTAATATTTGTAATAAAGAGGATATATCGTGGAATTACTGTACTATTAGATGAAAGAAGTTTTCCATGTCTAGCTATTATTAAAAAAACTGAAACCTAAAAATAGCTAATTAACGAAATCTTAATTAAATTTGTAGATGCGTATTTTATTTATGGCTCACCCTCTAGAATTATGACACACATTTTTACCATGTTCTGAATAAATTTAAGATACAAAAATTTCAAGATTAGAACAATGATAAAAAGTTAAATGAATTATAGTTACTCAACACTTTTGGTCACTTGACTCTGAAAATTTCTAATAAGAGGAAATGGGTTTGACAGTTCTCACTTCACAATTGAAATACTTTTCCGTTGAAATGCAATATTGAATCGTTTAGAATTGAAATGGCGTGAGTTGCTTCAATACTAACTGTTGATTTGTTGTTTGGATAGCGTTATTTCAGTTAAATATAGACAAGTGAGGTTTCTACATCAAATTGATCTACCTCTATACAATTTACTTCCATAAAAAACAAAACTTATCACAATATGGAATTGTGTGTACCTTTAAATTTTTCGTGTTAATTAATTTAAAATGCCATTCCCAATATTTCCTGTGGTAGCTTTAATTAATTAATTTTGTAACACAAAGTCATTCGAAACAAAAGGAGATCAGTCAGTCTATTTATATACATGTCAGTGATAAAAACCACAATTTGTAAAATGAACCAATACACCCTTATTCGCCAGTGTGTTAAAAACAACGTGCTTGTTTATTCAAAATGTAAACATTTCCCTAAAAAAACCAAACCAAGTATATTTCTCTCTGCCACACATTATGCTCAATTTCCTTAAAGCTACATGTAATTCTTTGTTCCAAAATTTGCATTCATTTTTTATTTTATTAATTAATCTCTTTCTATTGAAGAGCTGTTCAAGAGATTTCTCTTGAACAGTATATGCCTGTGGCTGTTGATGAGGTAAAACTAAGACTTGAAACAATAAGTTGTATAATGAAACAACAAATAAAAAAACATTTCGCTTTTCTTGCTGTACCAGAGAATTTAAAAATAGTCTTCCTGAACAAGTAGAAAGTTTGCCCGATAATAAATGACGTAATATGAAAAATTAATTTAATTAAATCACAGTGTTAAATTTCCAACACGAAAAATTTACCAATTCACGACTCACAAGCTCACAAGTAAAAAATAATACAAAAGTGTGCTTACGAATCGAATTATATTTGAATGACAAGAAGATGTTCGAAGTACACCGAATCTATGAGTATGGGAATACAATTGGATTCGATTCTAACGTAAAACGTAAGAAGTAAAAAAGGTAGGATTGGTCTAACGTAAGACCAATTCTTATATTACCCTAGATGAATGCTAAATCTGCGCAAGTTTAATCTTTGAAGTGGTTTTTGAATATATCTCTAGAACGGTTTGTGGACCAGCAAAAATGATTATAACCAATTTTATAGGATTTCATATTATGAAAAACTTTTCAGTACATTAAAACCGTATAGGACTGATCGTTTTCACAGGATACGTAAAAATCCTAAATAATTGTATGGCAACACCAAGAAAGAGTTGGCCAATTTAGTCCATTTTTGAAGTTATATTTATTATTTTTATGGAAACACCATATAAAAAACATTGAAACGCTCTACGTTGACGCGTTCTCAGACAGTGTACAAATATGTAGTGAAAATGAAATTTATGTATGGCAACCCTACGAAGGAGTTACCCGATTTGTCCCATTTTCGAACTAAATTTTACTTTTTTTAAGCCCATGTAAGCCCATGTGCAAAATTTCAGTTCTCTAAGTATACGCGTTCAGACAGACAGACGGACGGACAGACGAGACACGCAAAAAGTAAAATAACTTTTAATCTTATGCGTGGGTGTCGAATCCATTTTGCTCTACCATCATTATTTCGAGGTGTTACAAACGGAATGAGAAACTTAGTATACCCTTTAGATTTCATCTAGGGTATAAAAAGTAACGAGTACTTTTGAAAAATGATATCGTTACTTCTCATTAGATGAAGTAACAAGTACCAAAGTAACGAATGGGTACTATTCGCACTTCCCTAGTTAAGAGTCACCAACAAAAGAGAATTCATTATAAAAAAAATTTTTACATAATAACTCTTATAAATAGAATGCACTAAAAAGTAAAAAAAATTGTTATCTTTCTCACTGATAGATACAAGAAAAGTTTCTTTGCAAAATAAGAAATGCTAAGAACGTATTAAGATTAACAATATTTTAAAATTATATTATCTTGTTTGACTTTAAATGTTTAAGCCCTTATCAAGGAATTGCGTAAATCTACAGCTTTTCAAGTGCCTTATTAAAAGTGTGGGCATGCATGACTATAATCACAATTGTCTAACTGCAACACATGCCCAAACTTTTAAGATTTAATCTGAGTTCTATCATTTCTTATTGTGCAACGAAACTTTTCTTGTGCATATCACTGAGAAAGAAAAAATAGTTCTTACTTTTTAGTGCAATTTTTTTACGAAAGTTATTTATTTTAAAACATTGTTTAATATATTTTATTTTCTACCTTTTACTCATTATACATCTTTGCTAAAAACTCATATGCATATTAATTCGCATCGTTTTGGTGTAATTGATTTTTTCTGTGAAAGATTATCTTGCTTTAATGTAAATACTTCCATATAAAAAGGTTGTAAATGAAAAAACTGAAAAAAAAAATGTTAAACATAGAAAATTTAAATGTTCCCATGAAATATGTAAAACCTTATGCTAAAGCATTTAAAAGAAAAATCAGCTCGCCTGCACCAACCTAGACCACCTCTGTACATAAATTCGCAAATCGCGCGTTTTAACGATATTCAGATGAAAAAAGTCTGTTATAAAGTTTTTTAGAGAAGGACATAAAATATGCCATTTAATAGCGCTTAGCAAGAGCTTGTAATTTGATATCAAATATGGCCCAGATTGGACAACCCCTGGGGAGTACCCCCTTCCCCTACCATAAAACCCCCAAACACATAAACAATTTTTACCCCATCGGAAAGCTCCCCATTGACTCATTGTGATCAAAACCTCATGTAAATTCATCTACGGTTACTAACCTAAAACTATTCCTAAAAAATTTCACATTTTCGTCCGAGCGTCGCCCTCAGGCACAAAGCTATTTAGTCAAGTTTTAGTGTGTAGATAAAATTTATTTAAAAAATATTCCATTTTAAAACTGTTTAAAACTGGATTTTATTAAATAAATAATTATTTAATTTTTTTACATAGAACCTAAGTCCATAGCCTGGCTCTGAATTAGAATTCCCAATTCCAATTCAAGTTGTACCACAGTGCAACATCCCTCAGTACTCAATTCTAGTTGTACTTATACTACAATACACCATTCTAACCGATATAAACAAGACCAATTTAAGAGACCAGGATCCCTGATAAAGGATTTCTTACAACTCGTAACTTCGAGATTAACAAATAACGAATACTGAAGACTCCTTATTTATTACAAAATTATGATGATCTATCCTTCAATATTGCAAGTTTTAACAGCTTGCCTTTTGCTTACACTGTTATCACCGATAACCATAAATGACTACAATTGGATTAGTTACTGTATTGTAGCTGTAGAGTACGGAGTCCCTTCAAACATCAAATGAAAGGTGAAGATTTCTAAAATAAAAATATTGAATCGAATATTTATTTCAAGATTTTGTTATGAAAATATTCAAAATTTGAAAATATCATTATAATTTTTTAGTTATTTTTAAACTTAAAGGTATGCTATTATTGAAGGGAGTAGAGAGATAGAACTGCAGAAATATTGTCTGTAAACTGAGGTATAATTTTACCTCACAGAGTACGGAGTAAAAAAGCTGCATAGTATTAAGTGATGAACATACCTAGAAACATAAATGGCCCTCTAGCAGGCAACCAAAGTATTTTCGACCCACCTCCCATACAATTTATTGCTTATCTTGACAAGACTGGCCGCGCAACCAAATACCCTCTGAAAAAGGTAATCAAATTATAGACTAAAAACAGCATTTAAATTTTTCCGTTCGGTATTTTTGTTTAGATTAAAAAATTTATCACGAACAAAAGCTTTATACCAAATTAAGTTGGACAGTTTTCGTACCAACCTTCATAGTTTCATATTCTCTACATAACTATATGTACAGAAACTTGTACAGAAATGCTAACCTAATACTGGATATTCATTCGATTCATAAACTGTAAACCCCGGGCACGTTGTCATTAAATTTCATGTTTCTTCCACTCGGTGAGATCCAAAATGTTTCCCGGCAACTACATTACATTGTTAACATAAAATATTTCATTACTCAAAGGTAGGTTCAGAACATTTCCAAATTAAATTTGCATATGTGCATTCCAGCGTGCCAAATAGAGTACCTACCTATGTACCTACCATAGATTGAATATAAGACTGACTGCATTAAACTTATACTTATTTGCAACATAATTCGTAGGTATGTATGTATATGTATGCGAATGGCGTTATTGCTATATTAATTAAAATCGAAATTCCACTAACTGCTCTACCAACCATACACACACACATGTAAATATATTAATTAAGCTACATACATTCTTCAAACCACAGAATTACATTATACTACCCACCCTTGAGAAATGTTTTTACAAAATCAAAGTCGTGTTTCATAATTTGTACAGACCTTGAAAATTTTCAGCAGCTTTAATTATACAATGTTAAAGGCTAACAAAAACATGTGTTATAAACCTACATAAATTTTAATTAAAACCGTATAAGCCAAGCATATGTATATACGTAATAACTACTAAGAATTTTTTTTTTCCACCAAATAGATACGCTTGCTACCTTAAAAATATCAAAAACCCTCGACTCTTTTGCAACTAAAAACCGTGCTTCAAAAAGATTCCTAAGTGCAACATTGTTCTCATCCATTCTCCTTGTTAATTGCTTACATTTGCACATATCCTAAATCCCTGAAGTGTGTCGTTACCTCAGCTCAGAATCATTTGCCTACCACTCACATTAGAACAATTGAAACAAAACAGATTTTTCCGCTTTAAGCTTAAGGAAACTGTTGCATTGTGAAAACTCTCCCATGAAGTTTCCAACAATTCGAAGGAGAAATTTCTGAAAAGTTCTAAAAAACTTATTACTAAGGTCATGCGCACTGAGTGAGTAACGAACGAAAGCTGTATTTCCCCGGTAATTTTTCTGCACGTTCCATATATACAATAGGATTTTCGCCCGAAACCCTTCTAAAACTTAAACTCATGGAGAAACTGCTTGTATAAGGAGAAAAGCTTTATAAAGAGACAAATTTTCTTTAAAAATCGACAAAATATTTTAGTTGCTATTAATGAATAAATAAATTTTGAACTAATAGAACTGTAAATAAGTAGATCCACTCCATATACATTTTAATTTCGTCAATTATTTTAGAAATCTACCCAAGCTAGTTGCTAGCAAGTTACATTAAGTTTACCATGTTAATGGACATGATGACATCATACAAATCATTGTTCATCACTTACCGATAACCACAGGCTCCATCACAAATCCTCAGAGCGTAGGATTCTATAGGGAATCATACCTAACAATGAAATTCTGTCCTTAGGTAGAAAGATCCATTTCTCAATGTCATGGTGTCAGGATAGGAACTACTTCTGGGTAAGGACTGACAGAATGCTTAATATATTTCTTCACTGTGGCGCTCCAGTAACCAATTTTTAATGTTAAGCTAAATATTAGTTGCTCATGGTCGTCCCAGATTAGAGAGAAGGATAACCAGCTAGCTTCTTTTCAATTATGGACAATAAATGAGATTCGCAATATTAAAACGATAAAATAACATAAAAGGCGATAAAATGAATGTAATCTTAAATTAATAATCCGATGCAGAACACCGGAAAAAAAACCTTTTATATACACTGATAGAGATACATCGAAACTACATACAGATGGCCTTGGCATAATACCCAGCCACTGAAAAAGTTCAAGTCAAGTATCATTAGGTCGCCAGTCCCGGAAAATATTATTACTGTCCGCCTGCATACTAGGCCCTAAAACATGACCATCATAAAATGGTATACACAGAAAAATCTAAATAGGACAGAGAGGCAGTGGCGTAAATAAGGATGTATGCCCCCCCCCCCCGCAAATTAACATACTTGCGCAGAACAATTTAATATTTTGTGCGAATTATAAGGAAATATTTACTGAAATTTATGTATTAGAGAATTGCCACGATCTCCCAACAGCGCCTTCACTCCACTCACTCCAAGCCAGTGTTGAGCAAAAAAAATAAAAGGGTTTCGTGGGTACTACGAGCAGTGTTTGCAAGATCTAGGTTGCCAAACTAATTTGTTTAGATTGATTTCATGCTTTACATTCATCATTAAACCCGTTAAAAAACCACTGGCAGCCCTAGCATACGCTCACGAAAGCAGATAAAAAGGAAAACCCATAAGTATCTAAGAGAAACGCTTAAGCAAGCCAAAGCAAAAGGAGAAAAGTCTTCCCACATAGGAAGCCGGAAATATCTAACTACTTAAAGGGCCCGAGGCCACTGATCACCGCAGCGTACAAGAGTGTTGTGAGGTTGAGGGACTTTAAAAAATTGTCAACTTGAAAAATTTGATCTTATACATATTTTATTCTAAAGCTAAAGTAATACCCTTCTCTCATCTACGAACTCGATGCAAGCTAGCAGCATGTACGCCTAGCCTAAGGAAATTAGCCAAATATTTCGCAAAAATAATTTACAGCATTTCAGTTTCAGGCGTATCTTTTTTTCTCCGTTTAAATACAAAGAATAAATAGAAGACTTCTCGACCTTTTTATTGTTGTATCATCATTATTGTCTAGCGAGCGTTTTTGCAGTTGCTCAAAGCCTTTAGATGGAACTGTGAAATAAGAAATCATTACAGAGTTAATTTAAGTTTTATTCAGAAACAGATTTTTAATTGAGTGAATCTAACTCCTTATTAATCCAGCGTTGTTATATTATGTGGTTTCAAGTTTCATCACTTCGTACGAAAATATTAATTTTGTGGGCCTTCGTGGGCCCTAAGAAATCTTGGGCCCCCCGCGTGGCGGGGTCTGCGGTGACTTTAGTCACGCCAGTGCAGAGTGGACAAGTTCTAATCTTCCAGCAGGAAACTAAACGGACATGAACCGTTATAGAGCGTAACCACTTTTAAGTTGTCCAAGTTAATTGGACAATTTTCATTTTTCCTGTATCTTATTACGTCTATGCGTCAACTTTCAAACAAGAAAAACAAAAGTACCAAAGTACCAAGTTCCCGCTTTGAAATCTGTCAGTCAGGATCCAATATGGCCGAACTTCATGCAAACATAAAGATGCATTTGGGTTACGCTCTGTACAGATGTTTTATATACAATGCAATGTTTCCTGCTCGAAGGTTCTAATATGCGACTAAATAAGGCTCGTTTCTATCCCGTGAGTTGTCTTCATTTTATATACTCTAGATAGTGATTTCCAAAGTGGGCGATACAGCCCCCTGTTGGCGCAGGAACGATCCGGGGGGAGGGCTTTGAATAAAAATAAGTAACAACAACGGTAGTACAAACAAGTTTGGGAACCACTGCAGTAGATGAAATCTATAGGATATACAAATTTGTCATTGCGTTTGTAACATCTAGAAATATTTATGGTAGAGCAAAATGGATTAGACACTCATGCATACAATTAAAAGCTATTTTGTTTTTGCATGTCCATCCATTTGTCCGTCCGTCCGTCCTCACGATAACTCGAGAAGACGTTCACTTAGAGAGCTGAAATTTTGTATACGGGCTTTTAAAACAAAAAAAAAAAGTAAATTTAAGTTCAAAAATTGGACAAATCGTAGGGTTGCCATACAAAAATTTCGTTTTTTACAATATATTTGGATACTGCCAGAGAACGCGTGGACATAGAGAGTTGAAATTTGGTACATGGTGTTTTCATAGCAATAATAAATGAAATTTCAAAAATGAACTATATCGGTAAACCACTTCCTGGTGTTGCCCTATAAAGATTTTGGTTTTTTACGTATACCGTGAAAACGCTCAGTCCTAAACGTTTTTATTATACTGAGAAGTCCTTCAGAATATGATACCCTATGAAATTCGTTATAATCATTTTAGCTGTCTGACGAACCGTTCTAGAAATATAAGCGAAAAACCACTTCAAAAATCGAACATCCATACAAAATTATTGCGGGTATTCATCTAGGTATCATAAGAATTGGTTCTTTGACCAAATCTAGCTTTTTTACTTGTTAATAGGTGACTTATATGCTCAAATAAAGCCCATAAATATCGGCCTTTAAGATATCTTCGGATGGTAAGGTTTATGAGTTCAGTTACCAAAATAAACGGCGACTCAATCTTATTGACTTTTTTAGTTCTCGAAAAGTTACTATAGGTGAAACCAACTTCAACCATAAAAGAATAATTGGTTACCACAGTATGAAAGAATACGAGGCCAAATTGAACTTAAGTCGCAGATGAAGATGGAAGACGTCTGAAATTCCCGAATAAATGTTAGAAGTGATTATCTAGTATTAAGCTGACTAGAGCTACAATCTGGAACACAAAATGCAATGTAATTAACCCAAGCAGGTTAAATTTAGGGAAATTTAGAGAAATTTAGGGAAATTAACAAAAAAAAAAGGTTAGTCACCGAAAAATACCACCAAAATACTGACCAACGAGGCAAACATTAACGTGGTGTAGAATATATCTAATATTGCCCTCATAATATCACTGGAAGATAGTCTCGGTTATGATCAACGAAACCGACAGGAGTGGTTGGCTCAAAAATCTAAAGCTCAGTACCACCAGCAATCCAGATGGATGGCTAAAGCTGCAATACGAATACTCACACTAAGAACTAGTGATGGGTCGGTCTCGAATGATTCGGTCGTTTTGACCGGGTCAGTACACTAAACTCAAAGGACCTGAGCCACCGTTCAAAATCATATCGGTCAATCGGTCAGCTAGACTCAAGGATAAAACAAACTGGTCCCAAACTCAAACTGATCTCAAACGTTTTGTTTACAGGGTTACACATCCAGAACAGTTTATATTTTTTCACATTGAAATAAAACTTTTGCATCTAGTTCACATTGTGCGAGTATATATTCCACCCACGACTCTATTTTGGCAGCGTAAGAAACAACAAAAATTTACTATACTAAGCATTCAGAAAGCTATCCTTTCTGAATTAATTTTAATTGCTACTTGTGCCTCAACTACCCAACTCTGTCGCCAAATCGTCGTATTGGCATTTACGTCCCTTCTGCACATGCACAAGGGTGTTAAGGGGTGCCAAGCCAATGCAAGTATTTAAGAAACATGATGGATAATCTTTATAGTTTACAGTATTATTACATATTTTATTACTCTCACTGCAACGATCGACTTGGGACTTTAAATTTCGTTATACGTGCACACATACTTAAAGCCCACTAATTTGGATTTGTGTTATAGATTTCTAATTTTCATTTAATTATAAGTGTTTTTTTTTAAGGAAAAATTATTTCTATGACTAAAGAATGAAATAAATTGAAACAAATACAAAAATGTCTGCAGCATTGAAGACTGATTTAATCATTCAGAGAATGCAGCAATTTTTCATTTAGTAAATGCTTGGAACCAACCGGGTTGATTTGACATGCCACATTTCAGCAGTTGATCAGTAATAAAGGCTTGTGATTGCTTAACACGCAGTGATAAACCAGTCACGAATAGCTGCAAAATTGATAAGTTAAGCGCACTTTTAGCTACGAGCATTGCTCTTATATGAACGATCTGTTGAGGTAGGTAATTTTAGGATATTAGATGCTTATTCCCATCTGACTCAAATGACCCAAATGACCGAATCTTTTACATGAGTCACTTATACCAAAAGACTCGTATGACCTGAGTCACCAAAATTACCGATTTTTCCCATCACTACTAAGAATGCCAAATCGCTATATCAAATAACTAGACAGCTGTCATTTATTAAGAATACTATAAAGAGCAAAAATGATAGGTTGCTGCAACTTAGTATTCTCAAAACGACTTTTCTAGAGCATCCAGAAGAAAGCAACAACGACTTGCAAATGAATACGCACGCTCCATCTAGTACGGTAATAATTACCACAATTCGATCGCTATCCAACTGCAGATATAGCTCATGGAAATATCATGGGACAACTGTACATCCCCAATAGATTGTAGGGAAAATTTCATCAATCATCTTTCAACAAACCATACCAATCCTCTGATAGAACATAGTAAACTGAGTTGAGGACAAGGCAGACCCAAGGGTACCCAGCCTGCTCCCGACAAAGGCTGGACAAGTACACAGAAAGCGTTCGCTTGTCTCCGGCTCTCCTTCCAGGCAGGACAGACACTCAGGGCTGTGAATAAGCTGTGGCCAGTACTGATGCCAACCACAGTTCGCAATATTTCCTTCCGAATCACAACAGAAAATCTTAAAAATTCCTATTGGGACTATCAAGCAAAAGTTTTGTGCACCTGCTGATGTTTCATACAAACATCTGTTTTGATGAGACGCTCGATAACTGAGGTGACAATACTTACAGTGGATTCCGGTCCAAGGAACGGAGAACAAAAGCCAGACCTCCCTAAAAGGTCAACCCTTTCATTCCCCATGATCCCCATGTGACCAGGAAGCCACTTAAGAAACACACCTTATCCAGAGAAGACCTACGGTCCCCCAGGAACTTACATGTTATCCGAGGGCCACTCAGACCCATCAAGGCACCCTGACTATCCAAAAGGATAGCAATGTCTTTTGCCTTGATTTCTAGATCAAGGGCTATCTGCACTGCTATTGTGATGGTTAAGACTTCCATTTTAGAGCGAACCGGGGAAGGCTTGATAAGGCACCTCCCTTAACACACGATTCTCTTACAGGAAAACTCACAGAGAAGCGACGCCCGAAACGAAGCTCTGGTACCATCGCATCAAATGCCATACTGGCCAGAGGGTTTTCCAGATCCAGCCAAAACGCCCCTGAGCAGTGAGAAGAGTCAGTTCACCCGTCCTCCCAACATCTCCATGAGCGCAATATACACACAGCCCTTTTGGCATCTGCCTGTATTACAAGATCCATGGGTGGCAGATTAAGTGTGACCTCAAGAGCAGAAGTAGCCGTAGATCGCATGGAGTCCGAATTTCCGCCCGCCAACTTCCGGATCGCAGTCCCACTTGCGTCTTCGGCCACCGTATACAAAAGACATATGTGAGCATGGGTCTTACAATCGAAGTGTACTTCCACTGCACCATATTCGGTTTCATGCTCCATGTGCAGCCAAAGGCTCTCCTGCATTGGAAAAGGATATTTACATGATATCTACTTATTGGCCCATCGATAGCAGGGCCTCAACACAATCATTCAAAAACTTGCAGCAGAAATTAGATCAGCTGGCCAAATTATGAAATCGGCAAAAATGAAAGAAATGCGGTATAACATTAACAGCAGCCCCGGAATGCCAACAAGAACAATAACATAGAAGTTGAAGAATTTCTGTTACTTTTGTCATATAATTACCAAAAGCGGCTGTACCTACAGTAGAAGAATAAATAAATCAATATACACCTTTTCTCAGCTACGCTGGACATGAAACTCCAGAAAGATCTTAATTAAAACAATACTATGGCCACACAATCCCTAATTTGTCATCAACCGACTTTTGTAAATGGGTGTTTACGTCGAAATCAAAAACATCGCTAGACATATTAAGTGGTTAACAATGAACTGTGGAGAGAGACCTTCGGGCCAAGATAGGACCGATGAGAAACTTACATAATTTGTATGTTCTCGTTATAAATTTAAATCTGGTTGAAAACTAATCTATGAAATCAAGAAAGAACCACACTAACCCTTAATCTCGACTACATGTACACTTAATTAATTAGTTTCAATCGAGTAAATTAAGAACTTTCCTCTTATCGGATCATATAATGCGAGGAGAATGGATTATACCTGCAAGAAATTTCATTTCCCAGTTGATGTTAGTTGCACAAAGCTTACTATGTAAGCCAATCTACTCATGGTAAATCTGAAGTTTATCTCAATGTAAAATGCAACTAATCCATGTTTGGTAAGATACTTTAGTTACGAAAGTACAGTTACTAGCTGTTAATAAAATTTAAACAACTGCTCCACAGTGCTCTAATTATTGACTTGAAAATTCTTCATGAAAATCTCTTTCATCTTTGCAGATGGCCATAAGTTTGGAACTCATACGAATATTCAAGTGTTATGGGGTACTGTACTGTCGTGTATACATATGTATGTATGTCCCCACAACGGTAGCACACACCGCATAGTATCTACTTAATAATTTCTCTTTGGATACATGAGTTGATGCATTTTAATATTCATAGAATTTTAAGCTAAACGCAAGCAATGACTACTCAAGACAAGACATTTGTACCCAAGGGAAAAGACTAAAAACATACTTCGTCGTACATATGTACATAAATATGAGGTATGCGACTATATCTCTATCACTTGTGGTGAATAACTGAAGTTTATATTGACGCTTGACAGAGAGAGAACTAAATAAAACACGTAGAAAAATAAACATTTATTTAAGTTTTTTAACATTTTCAATATTTACCTAACTATTCTAATCCACGTGCATTCAAGAATTTATATAAATTTCAAGATCCCATCAAATCTCTAAAGAGTTATTATTAGAGCTTGAAGTAGAATGTGAAAGACTGCGACCAGGAAATTATCCAATAACTGAACAAGAACTCCAATTTTTTTATTTTTATTTATTTATTTCCCGTCTACCGATTATAAATCTCACAGACAACCAAAAAAAAGAAAAAGAGTAAAAGATAGTCCTTAAGTATACGCACGCCCTAACTATAGATAATACTACATAACTAAGAAATACAATACAACCAGCATAACGCAAAACATAATCAAAAACAATTATAATAGAAATTGCGACAGTAGTAACTAATGTAGGTAACATTATGAACATGATAATAATAAAAGTAGATCATCAAATTACAAAATAACTAGTACTACAATATAATAATAATAACTGATAAGAATAAAGATAATATACGCATTAGATGATCAGACAAATGAAAGTAGCAAAATATAAACAACTGTCACACTGCTATAAAAGCACAAATTATAAAATTAGGAAAGAGAGGAAATGAAACTGCTTACAGAATTCCTGATAGAGCACCTATTTTCATGAAAGTTAATGATGCAACCACAAAGATTAAACTGACGAACAGAGCTAGTAATTGGACCATTAAGGCAGTAATTTGTTCTGTGAAGCGACTCATATAAAATGGAGAAGAACCTCAGATTTCTAGAGGGAGTGTAAAAGTGAATATGCTCAAGCAAGGAGGGAGAGACAAGTCTATAATCTAGCAGATCCTTAATACACATGACGTTACGGGTCTTGCGTCTAGTGGATAACTTCTGCAAGTCAATGAGTTGACATCTTCCATGATACGGGGGTAGATCGGCAATCCAGTTCAGCTTCCTCAAAGCGAACCTGGTGAATCTCCTCTGAACACCCTCCACCCTGTTACTGTGAATAGCATAGTAAGGATCCCACACAACAGAACAATACTCAACAATAGGTCTGATCAAGGATATATAAAGGCTTTTAAGAGCATAGGGATCAGAAAATTCCGCCGCACGACGCCTGACAAAGCCAAGACGAGAATTTGCCTTGCTCACTATGTAATCAATGTGCTGGGAGAAGGACATCTGAGAATCTATAATAACACCAAGATCAGACGCAAAATCACACTTAGAGACAGGAGACCCATTAACGGATAAGTCGAATAGCAAGGGAGAAGCCCTTCTTTATAATGTTAGATGCTTACATTTGGATAAATTCAACGATAAACTATTAAGGCAACACCAATGAGCGAATTTATCAACATCAAGTTTTAAGTTGGCTATATCTTGATCATTATCAATCTCAATGAATATCTTCAAGTCATCAGCAAAACCAAGGCATGAAGCAAAACTGAAAATCGTAAAAACATCATTGATGAAGATAATAAAAAAAATAGGGCCTAAATGATTGCCCCGTGGGACACCAGAGGGAACACGAATGAAGCGAGATGACACATCATTAATTCCCACCGTTAGCGTACGATCAGATAGATAAGAAGAAATCCATTTAAGCAATGATGAATGAAAGCCAAACGCACTAAGTTTAGCAAGTAGCAAGCGAATGCTAACCCTATCAAATGCTTTACTAAAGTCTGTATAGAGATTTTATGTACATCACAGTAAAAAAACATGTTAGGTATTATTTTTCAAAATATTACAAAATACACTGAGACTGGTGCCAATACCTTTTTGAAAAGAAAAAATTAATAACAGGCAAAGATAAGACCGAAAATTTTGTTAAGGTTATAATTAAGAGAAAAACCAAAAATTAAATACGAGATAAAATGAAATTGGGGGAATTAAGGGGTTGAAAGTGGTTTTTTGAGATTTTCGACGAAATGTGACTTCCTACCGCACAATGTTCTTCGCGAAAGTTTTATAAATAATAAAAATATTTAAAAGTTTTATATAAGGAATTTTTCAACATAACCTCAAATTTTTCAAGAAAATGCCGCAAAACCAACTTTTCAGTTTTTTATTTTTTTCTCTCGTAAAAGGAATTCAAATTACATGAAATTTTGTGAAAGTATACCTTTTTTTAATTGAATAAGCACAATTTTTTTGGAATCTGGGAAACATGTAGTTACCGATATATTTACAATTTTCAAAAAACAAAAAAACAAAATTTTCCCCCAAAAATGTTATGTGTGTTTTTTTAAATTTAAATATTCTATCTGGGCTCATTTTAATCGCTGAAATGTCTACTTCAAAATGGTGTATATATGTTGATGGTTTATTTTTGAAGAAATCGCTTAAAATTGAATAAAACCAAAAGAATGACTTTTCGAATCACGAAATTAAATTTTTTTTTTTATACTTTTTCAATTAGCTTTAATATTTACGTAAATAATGGATTAAATTTCAATGACAGAATTTACTTTAATGTAATATTACTAAAGTTGAATCAATTTAATTAAAGACAGAGGCGGAAATCATCCTGAAACTTAAAGTTTTCATGGCAATGCAATAAAAGTAAATTTTACTATTTTTTCACTAAATAAATAGTACAGGGATAAGTAATCTGTTTTGGGCATATTTAAATAAAATAATTTGAATACGTCATTTTTAAGTAGAACAATTAATTTATCGATATTGTTTTATAAAAATAAAAAATTTATGAGGAATTATAAAATTCTAAAGAATTTTACATCTTCTTCTTCATCAATAAAATTTTCAAATTCCGAAGGATCTTCGAGATTATCGTCGTGCTTTGTAGTACAATTACTGTATTTATAATTAATGCATCGGCGTCTTCGGGAGCTTGCTTGCATAAAAATCCCGCTGATTGCAGTTTATCTGACATAGTTTGTATTAATTTTTTTTTATTATTTTGATCGGATAAAAGTTTCTCTTGCAAAACGGTATTTTACTTATATCTTAATATTCAAATGTAGAGATGTTTACAGATTTCTTACGACTTGAACGTTCGGCTTGTTTCGTGCCCATCGAAGTGGAAGTAGATGCTGTAAGTGTTATTGTTACAGTTTTATTTACTTCGGGATATCCATCGAATACTTTAAAACAATTAGCTGCATAAAGCTTCGAAAGTAATTAAAATATGTATTTGAAATTTCTTCAATAGTAGCGTTCTTTCGTCAAATGACTTTATGTAGTAAGAACCCGCCATCCGTGACACAACACCCCTATAGAGTTTATTACCAATTGCACACTTGGCTTGGTTATTTGATCAACGCGGCCGATAACAAAAAGGCTATGCAATGGGGCTAGAACGAAGATCTAAGTAGACTCGTGCCCAAATTTATCCCAGACAGTTCAGAATTAATTCTCGAAAAATTATTAAAAAGTGTTAGCTGCAGCTGTGAAAGTGGTTGTAATAAGCAAAGATGTGACTGCCGAAAATACGGCTTAAAATGTACCAATTTATGCAGTAATTATAATGAAAACTGCTCAAGTAGAGATAAAGAAGTATTTGAAGACGTAAGTGATTTGGAAGAGATTATTGATGAAGAGTTAGCAAAGAGTCTTTATGTTGAAATTGAGGAGCTCGAAGACGGCGATAATTTCGAAGATCCTTCGGAATTTGAAAATTTTATTGATGAAGAAGAAGATGTAAAATTCATTAGAATTTTCTAATTTCTCATAAATTTTTTATTTTCACAAAAAAAAATATCAATAAATTAATTGTTCTACTTAATAATTACGTATTCAAATTATTTTATTCAGATATACCCAAAACAGATTACTCATCTTTATACTATTTATTTAGTGAAAAAATAGTAAAATTTACGTTAATAAAGGTGTACACTGGGCCAGAGAGTCTTAACTATAGCTTACGACTTTCAGTACGGTACGGTACATTGCCTCTGTCTTCAATTAAATTGATTCAACTTTAGTAATATTACATTAAAGTAAATATTAAAGCAAATTGAAAATTATAAAAAACATATAAATTTCGTGATCCGAAAAGTCATCTTTTTTGTTTTTTTTTCAATTTCAAGTGGTTTCTTCAAAAATAAACCATCAACATATATGTCGTAGACATTTGACGTAACTGAGCACTTCACAAAAAGTCTAGACACTTCATGAAAAGTAGGCAGATAGTGTAACGGTTTTGACTTATCCACTTAATACATTATGTGTCTGAAATTTCATGAAGTACGTCAAATGTCTACGACATACTATATACATATATGTTGATGGTTTATTTTTGAAGAAACCGCTTAAAATTTTAAAATAGACATTTCAAGGGTTAAAATGAGCCTAGACAGAATTTTTAAATTGAAAAAAAACCTCATAAAGTTTTTCGTTTTTCAGCTTTTTTTTCGAAAATTGTAAATATATCGGAAACTACATGTTTCCCAGATTCCAAAAAAATTGTGCTTATTCAATGCAAAAAAGGTATACTTTCACAAAATTTCATGTAATTTGAATTCTTTTTACGGGAGGAAAAAATAAAAAACTGAAAAATCGGTTTTCCGCCATTTTCCTGAAAAATTTGGGGTTATGTTGAAAAATGCCTTATATGAAACTTTTATATATTTTTATTATCTATAACTTTTGCGAAAAACATTTTCCGCTAGGAAAACACATTTGGCCGAAAATCGCAAAAAAACCACTTTCAACTCCTTAACGCCAGCTCATTTCGAAATTTCACTTTATCTCGTGTTTATTTATTTATTTATTTATTTTTTTTTTTTTTTTTTATAACAATAAATAAAATTTTACGACTGTTCCTTGCCTGTTAATAATTTTTTCCGTTTTAGCCTTTACAATCCATTTTGGCACCAGCCTAACTTGAGTAACCAACTTTTAAAATGCTGACAGTTGCTCACATTGTTGCCGGGAGGGGTGCAAGGTTTGAATAATAGAATACAAAAAAATATATAAGTATTTTCTTAATTGTTTTTTTATTCAGTTATAAAAAAAGTTACGAAATGTCAATGTTTGAATAAAACCTTGAGACGTCTGGGTTGTTGTTCAAAATTGTTCAGCATCTTGTTTGAATTCATTCCGTTTTAACTTTTTCTGTGATCAGTAAGCATGGACAGACCGCTTACCCTCGCATCTCCCATCGTTGATCGATTCCATGTGTTGACACGCTGTAATGTACTAAATGTACGTTCAAAACTACATATTGTTGCTGGAATTATCAGACCAACCTTGATTGTCTCCAGTGATGCCAGATTGGGCGCTTTTTTGAAAATGGGCATATCAAAATTATATAAAAAGCGCCTCCGCCCAATTGATCTTGGTTTTATATCATACAAGGTGTTTTCTCCATAGTGATCAATAGAGCAGAATTTGACAGTACTCACCTAAAAAAAACGAAAAATTGTATGGAAAGGGGGGGGGGGGGGGGGTAAATCGATAGTTTGGGAATCATTGAATTTTAAGAATAAAATCTAGTTTTTCACAAAACACACAATATCTTAAAAATTACTAGTTATTGTGGTCTCCATAGTTTATTAACCTTTTTACATCCGCGCACCATCAAAAATTCAAAAAAAAAAAATTTTCCGGACCATCAACTTTAGTCAACTTTGGAATAAAATAATAAATATTTATAAAATTGATTGTTTTATTCAAAACAAATAATTTTATATATGTTTTTAAATAATTAAGACAAGGTATGCTGATACATAAATATTTAAATTTATTAAAACAGAAAGATGTAAAAAAAAGTAATTCACAAAATACAACATTGAATTTGATTGTTTATTGAAATAATCAAATATCATTCAAGATTTTCCATTTTTATTTTATGTCTTGACCCTAGAGTTGCATCTGAAGCAGTGGCGGATACAGCGGGGGGCGATCGGGGCGATCGCCCCCCCCCCTAGAGCTCTAATAATAATAAATCAAAATTTATATTCCAATCCCCAATGAAAAGAAAATACAAAAAAAAAAATTTAAAAAAGACCGTTTCTATACCGGTGTTAAAGAAATAGAAAATAATTTCTCCCTTCATTTCTCCAGAGTTTCCCTTCATTTTGCATTTTTAAATTATATTACATTTGTATATAAATATTAAAATTTTCAAGGTGTACAGAGAAAACAAGATCTGGACAGCTCAAATTACACTACGACTACAGTGAATAACAATATCCCGAAATTTAAATTTGGAACTCCTAATGTTTAACAAAATACTTAATTAAATTACTTTTCTTTGAATATGCTTTCTTTGTGTACCATGAAAATTTAAAAATTTTTATACAAATGTAATTTGAATAAATGGAAAACTCTAGATAGTTATTTGATATATTTATTGTTTTTTCCTTTTTAGTCATAAATTATTCTCAAAAAATGTAAAATTATATCACTAATGAATTTTCAGTCCAAGCATTGTTGCACTTTTTTGTGATCGAAAGCTCACAAAATCCGGGTATTTTTATGAAAAGTAGTATGTTGGGAAAATTATCATAGCCGGGATAATTAATCTCAGATTCAGTTGTCCTGCAAATATTTAATTTAAGGCAAATATAATAATATATATTAACCCTACCTAATTAGCATTCCTCGACATTTTCTTCCACCATTTAAGTTGCAAAAAATTGCAGTCCAGACCAAGAAATTATGGTGTTTGAGCGAAATGCAAGCGACCTATGTATGAAAAACACTAGTAGTAAGGCAAGCAAGAAGTGTATAATGTCTATTTTATGTGGGATTAAATTTTACTATGCTTACGGGATCAAAAACTTATATTATATAGATAAAAGAACTTTGGCGATATCTGAATGCTAATGAAATTTTCATGCCAAAACGAAATGAGAAAGCTATACAGAGCGGTCCACAGCTGATGGCAAGTGCAATTATAAGGGGCGATGGGGGCGATCGCCCCCCCTAGAGCAAACGTCTGGATCCGCCCTTGATCTGAAGACAGATCGATAGGCTTTTGTTTTTCATTATTATCAAGTGAGCATGAGTTAACGTCTTCTATAAAAAGATTATAAATTCACAAATCTCTTTTGCGGGGATATTCTTCATCGGAGTAATAGTGAATAAATTTTTCGATTAAACCCCTTAGATATTCGTCAATTATTTTTAATATGAATTTTCAGATTATATTAGTAACGTTTACAAATTCTACCAAAAGTGAAACATTTCAATGTCTTCTTGTAAGCCACTTCCCCAATAAATCAACTTTCTTTTAAACCCATCTATTTTATTTCATAAGGTGAATATATTTGTGAAAAATCCTTGAAGAGAAATATTAAGTTCATTAAGAAAGCCAACTATACTCGCCAAATATGCAAGTTTGGCTATCCATTCGTAATCACTAATCATCCAAACAATTGGATAAAACCGAATTTTGCTGTATAAGAAATATTTTTATTTCTTCTGTCAGCTCTACAATCGTGTAAGAGCTTTTCCTCTTGAAAGCTAGCGAATCTCTGTGTGGAGAAGAGATGTTGATATTGAGAATCCATACTCTCGCACAATGTCTCCAATAATCTCGAGTGCAAGGCTCGAATTCGAACATTATTGATGATCTTAATCGCGTTATTCATCAATGCGAGACTACAGACAATAGTATCACTAATTTCCGGGAATTCCTTGTTAATTCACTGAGAACACTAGCAGTGGCACGGATTTTGATATTTAATATTAGCATTTAAAATTAATGCTAACTATTTTTGAACTGGAAAAAATTTTTGTGGATCACCCAAAAATCTTCGCGGACCACTGGTTAAGAAACTAGCTAAACTAAAGATGATATGTTCCCTAAGTGCCTGAAAACAGTTAATTTTGAAAAAATGTCTTCTAATTTTGGTATGACCTGATTAGGTTATGAACTAATAATCGGTCAAATTAAAGAGGAGAGTCCACAGTTTAAAGTTTTTATAAAAAAAAATTAGCTTAAACCCCTGTTTGTGAAAAAAAACGAGGTCAAAATCAATAAAAAGGTAAGAAAATCCGAAATTCTTAGTTTCGAACACCATAACTCCTAAGGGGAGAAGAGTACGGAGCTAATCGATCAGTCTTTGGAAAGACCATAAGTTCCGCCTACAATAAGATCTAGATCTGTAAGTGACTTTGGACTTTTTGAGATACACGGTATTTCGTGAAAGACTAGTAAATTTTCTTAATCATCCTGTAACTCCGAAATGGCTGTAATGCAACCCCCCCCCCCCACCCTTACCAATTGCCATACAATATTTCGTTTGACTAGGTGACCACTATCACCTCCTTTTCTATGGACCACCATGGACGAAAACCCCCTTATTAATGGGGAACTTATATACGTATAATTTTTTTGGAAGAATTCTCACGTTTCCGCCACACATCAGACTTACAAAAAAGTGGTTATACAAAAAATGTAAGGAATTTAGTCTTTTTCAAATTTGTATCAGCCATTTTTGTATCAACCGTTGAGGAATTATTTTGAGAAAAAAACACACACAATTTTTTGTACCTTTAATCCAAGATGGCGGACTGCGCAGACCCCTACGAGGGTCAAAACTTGGATTTTTAATCGGGGCCCGGAACTAAATAACATATATAAAAATCACAACTACCCCACCTTATTTAGTCTCTACTGACTGGACTATAAGTGACATAAATAATTCGAAATACTCATAATAGCAGACGAATGAACTGATATTTCCTCGGTAAAATACTTATGCATTTTGGTACGAAGCTATTCCGGGAGTTCAAAGAATATTAAAACAAACTATTTAGGTTTAATACAGGCAGATGAAACCACAGCAAATTCTTTGCAAGAAGAGCTGTGATTTTTTTTTTGAAAATTTTAATTTTAATAAAATTACTTTGGTGGGTTTAGGCACAGCTTGCAGTGTTAATAATTTTTGCGGAGGAAAGCGAGATCTTCCTAATCTAGTTTGAATAAAATGTATATGTCACAGCTTAAATCTCTTCACCTCGAAAGCTGTACAAGTTTTACCAGTCCGTTAGAATTTCTTCTGAGAGAAACGTACAACTGGTTCTCTCACAATACAGTACGGAAAGAACAATATAAAATAATAATAAAATTTAATGAACGGGGGAGTTAATCCCAAAAATTTAAAATATGATTTTGTATTTATTGTCAAAAATTTTAAAGACTCAAAACTATTTTATTAATAATATCCCTGCATTTGAAGAATTTTTTTGTTAGAAAGAACCTAGTCAGGATCGTTCTATTTATGACACACAATGTAGAAAGTTCTATTTTAAACGAATTAAGTCCCAACCAAATCTTGGAAATCAAAGCCAATTTTAAAATGTTTATTATAATATTAATTAAGGAAATATCTAAAAGACTACCTAATAATTTAGATACTATAGAAAGCCCACTGACATGTATATAAATGGACTGACTGATCTCCTGTTTCATGTTGCACCAGTTTTGATTTCAGAAAGTATGCTATCACTGTCAATGGGAATTTATTTATATGCATGTCAGTGGGATTTATCGAATTTACCATATAAGTATTTCGGACTATTTGTATTGTCAAATTTTAATTATGAGCCGAAGGAAGAGTTTTTCACAAGGCTGATTTGGTAGGAAAGTTTTGGTTACCAAGTTGTCAGTTCTGGATATACCGCTGAGCTTTAAGCAATCGTTACAGTTCAGTAGAAATTTATGCTCTCACGCCATTTACTTTCATGCATTATTGGTTCCACGAGCAGTCTATTTATATTCACGTCAGTGAGAAAGCCTGAAAATTTTTACTCCCTCTGTTTGCCTGAACTATTTCAGGTCTACTTTTAAAGATTTACCTTTATATATGAGAATTATCGAATGACGATATAAATATTCTAAAGGTTCACTGGGATAAGATAATATGTATATCACGACTGGAAGAAAAATTTCCTAATAACACTACAGGATGTGTCCGGAAAATAAGTTGAATAATTCCGTAACGAACTTATTATTGAAAATAAACGGACAAATGTTTAGTATTCTTCAAAATAGCACCCTTGGTCATCAATGCACTTTTTTCAGCGATTCTGCCAACTCTAATAGGCTTCCTGGAACACCTTGAGGGGAACCTCTTTCAGACACCTCGTCGCGACGGCTTTCACGGCACCTATCGTTCCATAACGATGACCGTTTAAGCTTCTCTTTATTCCAGGAAACAAAAAGAAATCCGTCGTTGCCAGATCGGGACTGTATGATGCCTGGCGCAACGTTGCCACATCGTGCCTGGCCAGAAACTCGCTAACTATGATGGCGGTATGAGATGGCGCACTATTATGATAGAGTCGCTAATTTCCACTGATTTCCTTCCTGACGCGAAGAACCCGGCTTCGGAGCCTTTCAAGGGCTTTAAAGTAAAATTGGCTGTTGGCAGGTTGTCCCTGTGATATAGATCCGTGTGCAATATTATCCGCACATCAACACGAGACGTGGACGTCCTTTTTGATGCTTTCATATGCTTTAAAGAATTTATGTGCTTTGAATTTGTGTTATCGTATGATTACACTTTATTTTCTAACATTGAACATGTTTGTTATTGAACAAATACGAATCTGTCTTACTCAGACTTCATGGAATGACTCTCTGTCTCACTGAAAATAGAATCTTGAAGTTATGGCCTTAAGGCAAGCTTTGGGTACACTAGAATCAGTTTTAGTAGGTAAAAAGAAATTTTTCTTAAAGAAAAAAAAATTTTTTTTCCCGTAATCTAAGAAATAATGGAACAAGTGTTATACCAGTTTAAAATCCTTATTAAATGCGTCAACTTTTAAAGTTACTCGCCAAACTGGCATAGTACATGTTTTTTTTTCAGTACAGTCATTTAATGTTGGGTAAAGTATTAATTTTCTATTCCTTGTTCGGCAAAATGTGACATTTTCTTCCAAGCTGGAGCAGTTGGCTTAGATTTTAACGCAACAGGTTACATAAGCACTATTCGGGATTACATAAGAAAAATTAAATTAAAAACAAGTAAAGATTTATAGCAACAGGAGCTAAAAAATCATCTAATAAATAAATCGTTGGTGAGTGTAGAATTCCCTAGTTTATGGAAATAATTAATTGTTATCCCTGTTCAGAAATTTAAAGAAACAAAAAAAAAGCAGAATATCTCCAGATTGCACAATATCTCCAGATTGCGTCTCGTGTCTCTTGTTTATAGAATTGCTCTAGTTGAGTTGTTTATAGAATTGCTCTTGAGTTCACGTCTGGCTCCAATAAAATTTGTGGCATTATCGCAATACAGATGACGAATATGTCCACGACGAGCATAAAATCGTTTCAGGTTGGCGATGAAGGCTTGAGATGACAAATCAGAGACGATCTCCATGTTAATGGCCTTGTGGCAAAGCAAACAAAAACTGCCACATAGATGTTGTATGGATGTTTACCACGAAGCTAATGTCGTATGACAAAAGATCCGCAAAAATCAACACCAGAGTTGATAAAGGGCCTTGCTGGAGTCACGCGATGGGCTGGTAGGTTTCCCATTATCTGCTCAGCTAAGTTTGGCTTCGATCGAAAGCATCTATAGCATCCAAATACGACTTTTTTCGCGATACTTCTCAAATTAAGCACCCAATACTGTTGACGGACGAAGACTGTTAGTGCTAAGCTACCTGCATTAAAGTTTTTAGTGTGATAATACTTTACAAGCGACTGCACAAATGGGTGAGACTTCGGAAGCAAGATAGGATGCTTTGCATCATGGGTAATGTCTGCATTCTGCAGACGCCCTCCAACTCTTAACAGTTGTATTCCAGAGTTGTTTTCGAGGAACGGATTTAATATACGAAGACAACTTTTGGAGCTTATCACTGAAGTCCTTTCTAGGTCTCGAATTTCTGTACCAAATGCTGTCTGTTGGACTGCCCAAACCATTCGTTTCAATGAAGTATCCAACTCTTCTGTTGAAAATGGTTCTGTCATCCTTAGTTTTCTGCTCCTCGATTGATTGCCGAATATTTTGAATAAATCTGAACATGAAGCAAATTAGTCGTTGCAATTTACGAAAGCCGTTCAGTTATTTGATGTCCAGGAGAAAATGGTCTGCATCAACGATGTTATTGGAACCTGGCTTTTCTAGTGTTGTTGCCACAACTTACTTCTTCTCCGTTCGGGAATATCCGCAACCGAAATGCCAAGAGTTTTGGACTTGGGCCACATTTCTTCCGGCTTCCTTAAGAATGATGGTCCTTGAAACCACAATTCAGAGCCAGCTAATTCTTCCCGCAGCATACCACGAGATACGATGTCTGCAGGATTGTTTTTACTATCCACGTGATTCCAGGATATCTTAGCAGATATCTCTTGAATTTTGGCCACTCGATTCGAAACAAATGAGTTCCAGTTGGAAGTATGGGATGACAGCTAATCGAGGACAATCCTTGAATCCGTCCAGTGAAAGATTTTATGCATTGTGATACAAATCGTTGAGCGAAGGCGATCGATAAGTTCAGCTAACAGTAGGGCAGCGCATAATTCCAACTTGGAAAGAGAGATAGTTTTTACTGGCGCGATTCGAGATTTTGCGCACAGTAGTCGTATCTCCGTACGCTCGCTGCGAAGCATCAGCACATCCATGAATTTCGATTGTAGCAATTGCTGCGTCAGTTAACACAAATCGAGGAACCTAAATTTGTTCAAGTGAGCCAAGGTCATTACGAAACCGTTTGCCATTGAGTATGCAAATTCTGAGGCAGTGATTCATCCCAATTAACTTTTCGAATCCAAAGTTCTAGAAGGAAAATTTTTCCTAGCACGACAGCAGGATTTATAATGCCAATAGGGTCGTAAATTCGAGCCAAATCGGAAAGAACGACTCTTTTTGTTATTGACGTGGAGTGCGAAGTCAATTTGTAGCCATAAAAACTAAATTTGTCTGCTACAGGTCCCCAGACTATTCCCAGGGTTTTCGTTGTCTCACTTGGTTGCAGCTGAAACATTTTTTCTTCACTGTCTTGAGATAGATCGGCAAGAATGCGATTGTCATTCGAATACCATTTCCTAAGGTCAAGTTGTCCACCTCTCAAAATTTCTACTACATGTTTTCTTATTTTAATCGCTTCCTCCAAGGATGCTGCACCCGTCAATAAGTCGTCCATATAAAAGTCCCGTTGAATCAATACACTACCAACAGGAAAGGTTGTGGATTTCTCATCAGCTAATACCTGCAAACATCGAGTAGCCGAGAATGGTGCAGCTGCTGTTCCGTAAGTGATTGTGAGCAATCGATAGATTGTTATCTCCTCACTGGGATGATCTCTCCAAAGAATACACTGCAAATTCCAGTCTTCTGGATCCAGCAATATCTGCCTGTATATCTTTGCGATGTCAGCTCTTACTACATACCGATGGATGGAAACGAAATCGAATGACGATGTCAAATAATTCTAATTGAGTGGATAGGCCCACCATCATGATGTCATTTAGGGATTTGTTGGAACTAGTACGAGCAGACGCATCGAACACCTAGTTGTACTGTCCGGACGAATGACGCAGTGATGTGGCATATAATATTGTCTAATGTGCAACTTAGCTTTGTCTACTAACTCCATGTGGCCCATTTGTAGATATTCTTGTAAGAATTGTGAATATTTCATCTTAAGCTCCAAGTTCCTATTCAGTCTTCTTTCGAGACTCCAAAATCTTCTGAATGCACCATCGTAAGAATTCCTTAACGAAATGGGATCTTCTCGAAAGGGCAGCGACACGATAAAGCGCCCAGATAAGGATCTTTGAACACTGTTCACAAAGTTCGACTCGCATTCCTCATGTTCGAGTGAGGAAATGCTCCGAGATTCGGAGAGGTTTTCGATGGTCCAAAACCTTTCCAAAATTTTATTCAGTGGATCGTCTTCTTGTTCTATCCCTTTGTCTGTGAGAATGTTGGGGACGACTCGAGAGCTCGAATTCTCCCAGTAACGACCCAGCCTAATGAAGTTTTCTGTAAAATTGGTTGGTTTGGTCCAATTCTTATCTGTCCTACAGCAAGCAACTCAAAGAATATTCCCCCTCCGATTAAGAGGTCAACCTTTTGTGGTTCATAGAAACTAGGGTCTTCTAACTCAATGTTTTGGGGAATACTCCAGCCACCGGTATTCACTTTGTAACTAGGATGTGTGTTGGTGATAACTGGTAAAACGCAGCCGCTCAAACTGGAGGTATCTTCGCTGAGTCGAGACTTCACACATAGGTCAATTCTTGACTTGATTGCTGTTGATATCGCTCCTCTGCCTTCAACTTCACGGTTCATTTGTTCTCTTCTTAACTGCGACCTTTGTGCCATAGTTTCTGTTACGAAATTCTTTTGTGAAGCCGAATCCAAAAGCGCTCTGCAAGGAATGAATGAGCCTGGGCTATCTCGAACCAAAACGACACAGTGGCCAAAATGACGTATTCATCTTTCAAACTGTCTTTCTGAGCTGTTGGAGGCGATCGGGCATCTGCCTTCTATGACGTATTGACAAATAAAGCTGCATCAGTCAAGCCTTTAACTGATTTGGGAACATTGACGACATAATTTGACGTACCCTGCGATTTAGATTCTTCCTTCCATTTTGAACCAATAGCAATTGATGAAGATTGAAGATGAAGCAATGAATAATGTAGACTCTGACATTGTTCACACCTTTTACTAGTGCAAGTCGTAACTGAATGTCCCTTCTTTAGGCAGTTGAGGCATAATGAAAAACGTTTTGCTTCATAAAATCTTTGAAGCGGTGTCATTGACTTAAACTTTGGCCAATTACAATTCGCTTTAACGCACCGAGGATTTGGCCAAGAACTAGAGAGCAGCATGGTTGATGACTTATTAGATGGTCGTTGGGGCTTAAATTTCGAAAAATTGCAAAAGTTTATATTACGACATTCCAAACTGGTACAACGTTTGGAATTAAATGTGAAAGTTTATTCCATGATAGAAGATCTTCCAATGAATTTTCGTCATCCCATTTTGAAATGGTATCTGGGTCTAGCTTTCCGATGATCAAGTGAACTATTATTCCATTCAGAATATCTTCGCTGTTTCCAAGGCTCTTCAGAGCACGAAGGTGGCCATTAGACATATCAACAATATCCCCAAGCTGAAACGAGACTTTACTAGCACGCGGAACTACTAATAGTTCCTTTATATGAGCCTGGAATATTATGCACTTGTTTTCATATCTCTCGCTTAACAATTTTAAGGCTTGCTCATAATTATCTCCTGTAGATTCCAAGTCTTTAATGGTTTGAAGTGGCTTCAGCAAATGTTGAAACCTTTTGATATTTGTCAGTTCGATATCATTGTGAACCAGCGTATTGAACGTGCCGATGAAATTGACCCAATCTGTATACTTTCCAGAAAAGTGAGGCAGCTTCAACATCGGTAATCGTGAATATCGAGAAGTAAGACCACGGGAACTAAGTGAAGTCTGAGCACCCAAAGTAGTAGCTGGAGAATTGGATGCAATAGAAGCATGCGATTTGAGTTGAGCGATATGTGACAATAATTTCGATCTTATGAAGCAATACAATTCCTCGAGCTCATCTCGTTTGTCGGCTTCTTTTTCTGGTTTATCAGAGCTACATTGTACTTGGCTATGAATTGCCATTATTTGAGCGAACCGCGATTCGAGTAAACTAAGACGAGTTTCAAAATCGAATATGTTCATGGAATCTATGTTTGTGTCTACATAATTCTTAAGTTTTGTAAGAGAGCCTTGTAATGATGCCCTTTTTTTTCTCAAAACACTCAGCGATTCCACTGCTGTTCTATCACTACTACTAGCATCCGTATCAACTCCACTGTCACTTTGAGCACGCTCCTGTGACATTATGTATTTATTGAGTTATCTTCTGGAATCTTTAAAGATGACAAAACTTCCTTTGAATTGAACTCCAGCGAGGACCTGTGACGTACAGATGTGTACTCAATGTCGATGGCAAATGATGATTCAATCCAATCTGTGTTCATCTAAACAGAACTTATCAAACAATTTGTAAATACGAAAACCAATGTATTTTCTTTTTACGGAATGTCACGACGAAAAGCTAATGCTATATCCGTGCTACGAAGGACCAAAAAATGTTTGCAAATATAGCGATTTTATTTGCAACACGGAACGACTAATTAAAAACACACTTCTTCTTGTGACAACGAATTGAATTTTATTATATAATTTACAAAAGTCTAAATTGTTTTTTTACGGCCAACTTCGACCGAACTACTTTTTGTTTCTAGTGACAGAGTACTTAGTTTGAAAAATATAAAATTTTTATAACATTTACTCTGCCAGCTTAAACAAAGTTCATTATTTGAAATTTAACGCGGCGTACTACAACCTCAAAAAGGCAAAACTGAATGCCAAAACAATTTCAATCGATTGATTTTGTTGGTAGTACTGCAGCGACTATGGCAAAATTTGAAACTGATCAATCCCGACGATAATTTCGACGATCGATTGTTATAAGTCAGTGGGTTGCTGGTACTTATAATCATTAAATTGAATTTCCTTTATTTCAGGTTTTACTTCAGTGGCAACTCTGAAACACAGTCGCATCGATTATGAAAAGCCGATTCTCCAGTCTAGCTGACGTCGGTCTTCCATAAATATGTTTCTTTTAGCATGCGCATCTTACGTTTTAGTAAAGGCGGTCAAAAAATGTCTTAGCGGTCTACCGGTCTATCGTGATCGACTTAATGCCCACCTCTGCTTTAGAGCCTAAGCTACTATCCACACATGTGAATTGGGTTCCATGCAATTTTAAGTGAATCTACAGGCAGCTACATGTGAATTATTACTAAGTTGAGAGTTTTTGTTTGGGAAATTGTAGTCATTTGGTTAAGATAATTTGTTTTAAATAGTTTTGTTAGGAAAGGTATAAAAGTTTGATTACGGTTGGGAGGATAAGAAAGCAGGCTTAAAATTATCATAACACCATTTTTCGATATGAATAGTAGTTTAAGGCAGAGGAGCTATTCAAATCCAACTTTGTTCAGTTTTACATAAGAACCCTACAAACAGTTTAGAATGTTCAGACTAAGTTACGGATCCCATGTAGTAATGAGGGTTTCTGTTTCATGGCTTAGGAAGTATTTCTCGAGGGTTTCGGTTTTAACAAAAATAGAAAATTTGTAAATGAATGTACTGTTTTCATTTAAAACCATTTTTTTTTTACTTTGAGTAGGACAGAGCTTTCCGTAAACCTGATATAGAACTGATATGGAAATGACACTTATATATCTTTCAGAACCTCAATAACTTATAACAAAGTATCCTGATGCATGCCTTATAATATAAAGTTTACCTACAAATTCTACTTCCGTTTGACCATTAAATCTAATTACAAATTATTGAGTTGGCACCATTGCTAGTGCTTTAAAATGTACTTATCTGAAATAATCTTTCCTATCTCAATAATTGATTTTAGTTGTCAAGTTGTCACTTGAAAATTACAAATCAATATGTACACCTGGTAAGTATGTCGGACATCACGAACCTTGAATTACTCGTGCTATAAAAGGAGCGAGTGTTTTGTCTAAAAACCCTTTACGTGAATGTTTAACATAATTCTAACATAGTCCTTTTTCCAAGCCACAGGCCTTCGAACAAACTGCTATATACCAGCTAAAATTATATATGTATTGTCTTATATGGTAAAACTTTTCCTTTTGCCCCTATTAACAAGTAGGTACAGCTTAGATATATGTATGCATGTTGATATATATACATGTACCGAAGAAACCGAATATAAATTGCTACATAACCTGAGACTGAGGTAAAACGAACTGCGTAACAGAGCCTTTTCTTTGTGTAATGTCATATCGACCACTCGCGCTCCAGGTTAAGACATATGGCCAGGCATTAAATTATTAATAGTTGTGATTAAATATGTCAATGAAAGGGAATCTATCAATAGCATCTGGTTCACGTGCACTTGTCGTTTTTCAGAAGCTACCGTTATTGTATTGTATAGTTACATAAAACCAATAACTTCCATCGTAGTGATAGCAGAATATTAATAATCGCAGGCTTCATGTTCCATTAGATTAAATCTTAGAAGATTATCAAACAGGAATGCTGGTATCGTATGACTGAAGCCGACAGTCCCTTATAATAAATCGAAGGCGTACGCATTAACCAAGAACAAAAAAGACAAAAAACCAGTGGGACCATCGAGGATAAATCAATGCCAGAATGTAGAATTGGTAACAAATTTGCACTCTTGACTGCTCCTTGATGAGTTCTGCTAGCTAGTTTTACCTGCACTGTCCTCCCATGCAAGAAAACTTAAACTCAACACAAACATGGAGAAGCTTCACTTAATTTCGCTTGTAAGCATTCCTGTTTGATATATAATATTCCAAGGATATAATTAAGTGCATTCGAGAACAAACTTTACAACTCCTATCCGTGGTGTCCCATATACTTACGAGTAAGTATATCGCTTGAAAGGTTTATTGCAAAGTCAGTTGATGATAAACTAGAATCAAGCGATTTAATTTAGTAAAGAAATAATTATTGAGAAGTGAGTTATTAGTTGGGAGAACTCAAAGATATTGGAGCAGTTTTGAAGGTGACATTCTTCTTCTTTTTTACTTAAGTTGTTAATACACACCCCTGGGATTTTAGGTAAAAGTTTTTTAAGATACGTCTTATCCCATGAATTTTATAAATGACGCTTTTCTAGGCAAGAGCTTCCTAGAGAAAACTTGATATTAAGAGAATAATAATCTCCAAGACCGGATTTTAGATAGTTGAGCGGGGTCATTTGTATTGTGTCATCCAGTCACCTTTCCAGCAATTAAATTTAACAAAAAAACACATCAATTGGGGTACCAATTGTCCAGCACCGTAAGTCGCTTAGTGTAGTCACCGCAGTACTGTAGTGAGGTACTAAGAATGTTTCCGCAATAAGCGGTGTGGATCATGTGTCATTTTTTAGTCTACATTTTTTATAAAAGTCATTTTTACTTTTCTCGGTTTTACACACTGGTATATGTAATATGGACTGCTCGAGATGCTATTTCATGCGGATACAAAATGTGTCAAAAATTGCTCTTTCGTCGGTGCCAACATTGAAAAAACCATTTGTGGGAAATTGTTAGTGATTTTAATAAAACCTTTCGAATTTCTGTTGAGCATATATAAATATATTGCCTTTGGTAAACCACTTTTTATTACAAATTAACCCAAATAATTAATTTAAAAACATTTATTTCGACGAGCGCACGTATTTAGTTGTTGTTTACAGTTCTTTCTCAGTTGGTACGGGGTGTTTAGACCGATAGGGAACGCTATATAGAAGTGAGTCCACTTTCTGCAGTGTATTTATATGGACGTTGTCAGTCCATATTATACATGTCAGTGGTTTTACATAAGAACGCTGCAAATATTTTAGAATATTAGGAGCTTGGACTAAGTTAGTGCTCTGATGTGGTAGTGACAGAGTCTGTTTCCTGACTTGGGAAGTGTTTCTCGAGGGTTTTGGATCACCCAAAGTTGAGGTGCCAAACTCAAATTCTGAGAAAAACCTATACACACACATCACAATGGGACTTCGAGCCAATCCTGGTAAGACAATAGCTGTTGCCTTTACGAGAAAAAGGAAGCTTTATTTACAAGAACGATCTCTTGAGGTAACAGTAGTGGAATTCTCAAAGGAGGTCAAATATCTAGGTATTAGCTTAGATAACAGACTAACCTGGAACTCCCACTTAAAAATAGTACTAGATAAAGTGGCAACATGGATATGCCGCAGGCTTTTTGGCAAAACATGTGGTCTTAAACCAAAAATGACTCTGTGGTCATACACATCTATTAATAAGACCCATGGTCACATACGCCTCACTCGTTTGGTGTCCAAAAACAAAACAAAAGACAGCTCAAGCTAGTTTGCAAAACCTACAATGGCTTGCATGTCTAGGAGTAACCGGTGCCATGCGTACCTGCCCAACTGCGGTCTTAGAGGCTATGTTGGACCTCCTACCCTTACATTTTCTTGTTAGGGAGCAGCCCTACTTAGTACAATTAGGCTACAAAGGGCAAACCTCCAAAGTACAAATAATTTGGCCAAGGTGCCATCTCGCAAAGGCACTGGGTACCTTACCAACCATTTTTTAGGCAGAAATACACGCCATAATACTCTACGCTCGCGAAATAATCTACAAGAATTTGCGTGGCGTAAAAACATACATAATATCAGACAGCCAAGCAGCACTTAAAGCATTAAACTCGTTTATCTTTGAGTTTCAGCTGGTTTGGGACTGTCTTACTGTCTTGAAGCAACTGGCCGAGACAAATAGGGTGACACTGATCTGGGTACCAGGACATGAAGGCATTAAGGGAAACGAGATTGTGGATCGCCTTGCAAAGGAAGGAGCCAAATCTCCATTTATTTTCCCTGAACCTGTCTTTGGTCACCTCTCAGCTCAGATCAGGCTTTTGGAGGACAGAAATAAGAAGGAACTGGGAAAATGCCACGGGGCTGAGACAAGCGAAGAAGTTTATACAGTATTCGCAAACGGAGGACAAAAGAATTCTGCACAGTCAGTAAAAAGGAACTAAGGCTCATAACGGGCCTACTTACTGGACATTGCCCATTTAGATACCATCTTAAGAAGGTGGATAAGGTCGATGATGATACCTGTCGATTCTGTATGGAAGAGATGAAATCGCTGAACATGTCCTGTGTGACTGTGAAGCTCAATACCGCATAAGGCTAAGACATCTAGGAAAGGCATTTCCACTGCCAGAGGATGTCGGAAAATGGCCCCCAAGAATGTTGTAGGCTTCATCAAAGACCTTAATTTCGAATGGGCGTTCTATGGCATTTAGATGTAATGTCACAAAAGATCTTGTAGGTCACGGTGACAAGATGAGAGGCGGGAATACTGTCTGCATCGCCGTTATTAATAATAAGAATACATCACATGCATACAATAATATTCATTGAAATACCTTTTTTTTTAAGTTTTGGAATAATACTATTTTGTATAATTTTTTGAAGTTGAATTACATAAATAAAAAGAATATAGAACAAAAAATATATTTTTCAAATAACAAAATTGATTAAATATTTTTACTTTATTTTTTAGGGGGGTCATGACTCCCAGCACCCCTTGGGTACGCCGCCAACTACATATATGTAGAAGAACGAGGTAATAATATATTTGGAACTGTGTCCGTGGAAACTACTACGAATATGTTAGAATAGAAAGTACAAGGTTTCGCTAACCCCCACTAAACAATATTTATCTTTCGAAGTATAGAATCTATTTCACTGAATATATCTCCATCTTCTTCGATATCGTATTCCTATTGAGGAAAATACCCCCTTCGGTAAAAATGGTTCTCATATGCCATATCCCCGGGAGAGATTTTGGCGTGACGGCAAGTAATTAAGAATTTGATTCTTCCGATTAATAACGCATTCATGATACAAAATAGATACTTCTACTTCATGATACAAAATAGATACCTCTACTTTATAGTTTATCAACTCGCTATCTTATCCTTCCCGCAATTCGCATTCTTATCCCTTTGCTTCATATTCTTTTTACCTATTCGCAAACTTTATATTGTTAGTTTTCAAAACTGAATCCGTTCTTCTGGATTTCTTGAAATTCAACTATAAAGGACTCTATATACGGATTAACTGAGGATAATTTTAAATATCCATACGCACTAATTAAAAGAACTTGCGTTGAGCCTACGATACTTTTGGCGATTGGCAACCCATCTACGAGGTCTGTCCAATAAATACGCGAACTGAGGTCATAAAAACTTTATTTTACAAAATTTAGGATACATCAATCTTATCTCCCTCAAAATACTCCCCATTTGTAGCAATGCACTTATCCCATCTACGTTTCCATTGTTCAAAGCATCCTTGGAAGTCCTCAGAAGTCAGGCTTTTCAGCTGCCTCGTCGTTTCACGTTTTATCGTTTCCACATCGTCCAAGTGCCGCCCCGCATGACATTTTTGCATTTTGGGAATAAAAAGAAATCGCTGGGAGCTAAGTCTGGTGAATAGGGTGGGTGATCCAGGGTGGTGATCGAATTGCGAGCCAGAAACTGGCGGACAATCACTGATGAATGAGAAGGCGCATTGTCGTGGTGCAGCAGCCAACCATCACCATCACACAAATTTGGTCGCACACGACGCACACGATCCCTCAATCGCTGTTAGAATGGCATGTACCGACGATTTTCCCAAATTCAGTTCTTCAGCAATCATCCGGACAGTGAATCGGCTATCGGAAAGCACAAGAGACTTCACTCTTTCGATGTTTTCTTCGGTACTGCTGGTCGACGGTCGTCCTGCTCTGGCATCATCCTTGCAGTCTTCACGGCCCTCACTAAAACGCTTGATCCATTTGAAAACAGCTGTTTTCTTCAGTGCGTTCTCTCCATAAACAGCTCTCAACATTTCATGAATTTCCTGTGAGTTTTTCCCAAGTTTCACTAAAAATTTGATATTGACTCGCTGTTCCATCTGCTCATCAATCTCCATCGTCGACAAGAACAAAAAAAGGCCACCACAAAAAAAATCCTAATTTCACTTGTACGCTTTCTTCGACCGTCTGACGGTGACTGCCGCTTCAGTGGGTCCCCCGCAAACAGATTAGCTAGTGTACATGGCCAAGCATGATCTCAAAGCCACCACAGCAGCTCAGTTCGCGTATTTATCGGACAACCTACGTATATTAACATCTATGGACGGAATTTTCAGTGTGACACTATGTTATTGCACATTTATTGCCTTGAAGTAAATAATAATAAATATTTGTTGCGGCTTAATCAGAAGGAATATATTAGAGGTATACTTATTTTCTTTCAACAAAATGATATCGACTCTTTATTAAGCTGGCTTCCCACGACGCGTACTTTCACGAGCGCGTCATGGGAAAGGTCTGGTTCGATGTGGCACGAGTTCGCCTGTGCTGGCGCGTCCTATCCATTTCGAGTCGGCAACTTCAAAGGCGCGGCGCGACCGTGCGTGAAGTGGCTCCAACCTTCGTGGGAAGCAAGCTTTAGAAGGAAGCAAAAATGAAGATATATAATTTCCTTCTCTTCTTATTTATCCCCACTACGAATTTATTTCTTATCGAATATTTATTATCCTTGTAATATTTCTCAAGCAATAAAATACAACAAAACTCGTATTGAAGAGATCCCTACCTATTCGTCCAAACGCTTTCTGGTCTAGAACAAATAACATTCCAGCAACATTTCACCCACACATAATTCCGCCCGACGAAGACGAGTAAACGATAAAATTTATCTTCACCGGAATATGATGCGGGAATTATTCGCTTATCATCTTACAGTATAGCTTGATCACTTGGAAAGGTACTCGTTTGAACAGAAATTTGTTATGGAAATTCGTATTCTGTCCATTTCAGTTCCTTCGTAATCGATTTTACGAGCTTACTATTCATCGAATTAATGAAATAATTGAAAACAATTTTACTCTTCACGATAAAAAAGTTCCAATATTGCTACTGTTAGCGCAAGTGTTAATCAGAATGAAAAAAAAATATGTTCGCCGATGTTCTCAATAGGTGTGTATTTCACGAATGTCTACATAGGACGTATTTTTAACACCGAGCGTATAGTAACAAGAGAAATCTCTTGAACAGCTGTTCAATACACCTTAAAACCCTGTTCACGAGCTCGATACGATACCTGCGATATTTTAGCGATGTCCTGGTCATTCTATAGATCTATCTCTATTTGGGACTGGTTTTTATCGCGCGATACGTTAATAAACCCCTGTTCATGAGTGCGATACGACACGTGAGATATTTTGGTGACATCTCGCTCTTTTTATAGATCTATCTCTATTTGCGACTGGTTTTTATCGCGCGATACGTTCCTAAGGTTGACAGCAATTTTTAAAGTTGACAGCTATAAGTTAATTTGGTTTGGTTTTGTTTATGAAAGGAAATATTGTAAATCTCGAAATACAAAGTGTTAATGGACAGACAAATGGAATTAAAAGCAGCACTATTAGTACTACTTTTGAAAAAAAAATCTCCTGGAGCTTTCCACATTCAAGGCACCTAAGCGGAAAACTTATAGGAGAACAATTAATGTGCGGCCTTGTTTTCTGCATCGTTTCACTCAAGGATTCTAACATACAGCAGTTAAGGAGTTCATAATTGCGGATGAATGCCATTTTAAGGACTTCTTACGGAAGACTCCTGCACAGTTCAATAACTTGGTGGCGTTGACTGCGCCTCTTCTCGTTAAAAATAATGGAGCTCACCATGGTGCAATAAACGTTGAAGATAGACTGTGCATATCCTTAAGGTAATTCAAAAATTTGTTATTTGAGAAAGCTTTTCAAAGAAAATATTTAATTTAAAACAGGTTTTTGGCTTCAGGGTATAGTGTGACTAACATATCCTTTTTATTCAGGGTGGGAAAATCGACATCGAGTGGAATTATTTCTGAATACATGGAGGTTATTTGGGAGTGTCTTTCACCAGTTGTCTTTCCTACTTTGGATGACGAAACATTCTCGCGAGTAGCTGAGGAGCTCGAACGCAAATGGCATATGCCAAATTGCATTAGTACTATTGATGGGAATCATGTAGTAATTCAGGTAAGATTTCCTAATTTAAAATCTGTATGTCATGGTATTATGCTCCTACAAAGTCAGGATCGAACTTCTATAACTACAAAAAGACGTTCAGCATAGTTTTACTGACTGTAGCTGATGCATCCACCGAAATTCTATACTGCGACATTGGTGCCTTAGTAAAAAAGAATGACGGTGGAGTTCTGAAGACATCGTCGTTAGCTAGGCTGATCGCGAAAAGATTTCAGTGAGTTGAATATTGATTATTATTGCAAAATCGAGAATACAATGCTTTTTGTTTTCCTTTCCAGATATCCAATCCGCAGAAGTATGGCGATAGAGATTCCCGTTCCCATATTTTCTTATGAGTAATGCTGAATTTCCTAGGGGACGTCATATTGCATATTGGTGCAGAGGTTCCAAATATTTCGAAAGCCTATAAAATTGAAAGTGGAAAATGTGGAGAGGGTGGTGAAAGTAGGAGGGTGCCCACATAATTGGCTTTCCTGTGAGGCAATAGAATTTCCTGACAACGACATTATTCGATCGACTGAAGGACTATCTGATGTAATAGGTAGCAGCAGCAATACTCCAATGCTTGGACAGGTTGACTTAGCTAACTTACTTAGCGTTTTTTTCGTGAATGATGGTGCGCAGAGCTTTCAATGGAAGCAGTTGTAAAAAATTAAAAAACTTAACAAAGCATAAATTAAGTAGTTTAACGAAAGTTACGATTTTCATTTAAAAAATTTACTACTGCCAATAATATATATTATAAAACCACACAAAAAAAGAACACATTATTTCATCACATTAGTAGTAGTTCAAAAGTTGATCACATAATTGGCACTTAACATCACAGATTTATTCATTTTCTATATTGGATAGAACTTCCATAATGGTCATTTGAACCCATGACACCTTTCTTGCAGGGAACCTGTTTAGCCTGGATGCCACGTATATCCCGAAGTGCTCGTTTTAGCCCTTTGGATGCGGCTGTGCCAGGGCTGGCACCACACTTTTTATCGCCCACGCTAACCAGCTCTTTTGCAAAGTCCTCCGAAGCATCCCCCTTAATTGTCTCTTCCCGAGCACGCTTATTGATTGGAGACAAAGTGCAAAATGTTCTATAATACAAAATGTTTATAATTATATTGGTAAGTATTTAATTTTTTGGAACATACTCTCTCGGGGAAACAATGTCATTTACAAATGAAAGCTCCCCCGCATATTTGTATTTAAGTGTTTTCTTGGTTGCAGACCCAGATGGCAGATTGTTTTCTTTTCCGTTTCGAATAAAAGCAGTTCGAACCTACCGCCATTTCTTCCGTAGATTACCGAAACCTATTATTATTATTATTACCATGTATTGTATAATTAATGTTCGACCTTCGGCTTCATGAAAATCTGTAAAGTAAACATTAAAAATGTTATAAAATTGTGTTACAGCTCAGAATTCACGCACCCGCGGTTTCCACTTCTTTATTCCTGCCAACGATCTGCGGCACTCCCATAATTTCTTCGTTTGTTGCAAAAATAATTAATTTGCTTTACTTCGTGTTTTAAGTGTTGTTACAATATTAATATTTACATATTATAGTAAACTACGACATTCCTGTAGAACTGAGGTTAAGTTGAAAATCTCACCAAACTAAGAGCATTGCTGCGATTAATTTTTATATCGAACGAAACGTAGAAAGAGTAAGCATGTTCAGCGACAACTACATTGCTGCAGCCAATCAGATCTTTGTCGCATGCGATAAATTGCGCTCGGGAAAAAGCCCTTATTCGCCAGAAAAAATAACCACTACACCCTTTTGAAAAATTTGTGATGAACTGAAATTAAACATTGAAACCTACATTCAATGATGGAACCCGACAGAATTAGACCCACTGATCCCCGCTACATCAACAATATTAAAATACAAATCAAGTAATTATCCTTAATTTTTGGATTTGTTCAAGAAGGAATTTATTTGGATTCTCCGGTATATAGCAAAAGCTTAAAAATGTTTTTAATTTGTTATTTCATCACTCAACCCATTTTATTTTTGGTGACAAGTTTCAAGTCTTGGTTTTGACTCATCAACAGGTCCCAAATAGCGAAAATGAGTGACTTGAAAAACAAATGAAAAAATAGAGCAAAAAAAAAGGAATGAGAAAATGAAAAAAATTGGAAAAAAATTGAGAAAAATAGAAAAAAAATTATATTATTTGAAGCGGATAAGATAAGAATTAATTCTTTTGTCATACTGTAAGTATAGGCAGAGAATTTGTCATGTTGTAGAATGACCTATGACAGAAATTATGTTTTTCGATTTTTTTCAATACTGTATCATGCAACAGCAACCGTACGGTGATCCTCAAGGGCAACCATGCATATGTAACCAGGTCAACTAATGAAAAAGTAAGTCACTGTTTTTTTCCCAACGCTCCGTCATTTTTGCACTTTGATAGGCTTTACTTCACCAAAAAAAACTCCATTAAGCATTGATGTTTACATTCTGTCTCAGAGCAATATATCCAAGCTTCGTCACTTGTTATTCTATAAACCAACCAACTTCACTCGAATTTTTTGAGAATTTTGTTCGTCCAATCCTTTAAGCATATAACTAAAGCATGGTCTCATTTTCACAAGCTTAGTTACTGTCCCAAGTAATCTCGTTTTCAGCCTCTCTTAGGCCACAAGAAAATTCCTTTTGTCATAGATGTATCACATAAATTAATTAAACCCTTAAAACACAATAACGTATTGCCTGCTTTTTCCAACAAGTTAACCTTAAGGAAATTATTGGGTAACAATAAGTTAAGGCCTGGGGTTGATGACTTGGAAAAAAGTGGAGTTTACAAAATATCTTGTAATGATTGCGACGCCATTTATGTCGGAAAAACAAGACGGAAACTAAAAGTTAGGTTGAAGGAACACATTAGCTCCAAAGCTTCTAATGTACATCAGCATCTAATGTGCAATAAGCACAAAATTAAAGATAATGTTAAACTCCTGCATAGTCTATCGGCCGGGAGATTGTTAGATAAATACGAAATTAAAGAAATCCGTGCGGAAAAAGAAAAAGGCAGTTTCATGTTAAACGAACAGACTGATTTCAAAAATTCAAGCCCTCTCTTAAGTCCGCTTCTGTTGGAAAAACATATTTCTCTAATTTCAATATTTACTTGTATGTAATTTTCATTTTGGTATGTACTGGTAATGATGAGTGGTTCGATGACTTCAAAAGCTGTATATATTAATTAGTCCTCTGATGATGATCTTTGAGATCGAAACGCGTTAGGCATAAATTTAAATAAAAAAAAAAAAAAAAAAAAATTTATATATTTTCTGTGAAACATAACAAGTGTTTGAATTTTTCCTTAATTGAAAATGAGGTTTTACCAAGTGCCAACAGCAAAAAAATCTGTTGATTACATTAAAATCTCTTAGGCCGTTCAAAAAACGAAACCCCTAATCCGAAAAACGCAAATTTTGCCCTAAGCTCACAGAAATTATCTGCAATACATGTAGTAAAATATTGGATATTTATTCTAATTACAGTTTGAATAAAAAAAACTGTTTCTTTGTTCCTTTTCGTTTTTCGATGTGCAAGCGGCCTCAACATACTCACCAGTTTACTTGCGCCAGTACGAAAACGAGTTCCACGCACACAATAGTCAAATTGAGTAATTTTCTGCAATTGGTACACTTTTGATTTAAGTAGTCTTTAATAATATCGGCTGAAGTGGAACTTGTGAATTGTCAAAACAAACTAATAAAGTTTCCTTTCGGACATATTAGTTGCAAGTCGAACATTTTTTATTCATTGCTATCCTTTAAATCTTACAAAATCACTGCCAAAATTTAAAACCGTCCGTTTGTTTACAAACAAAAAGACACAAAAGTGTTGATAATTCACGTACCACTTCAGCTAAGATTATTACAGACTACTTAAATCAAAAAATGAACTTATTGCAGAAAATGTACTCAATTTGACTATTTCTTAAGCTCCACTTCGCTAAAAAGTTGATGTGTGTGGAACTCGTTTTCGTACTGGCACAACTAAACTGGTGAGTATATCAAGAGAAGGTGAGGACTAAAAACGAGGTTACTTGGGACAGTAACTTCGCTTGTGAAAACCATGCTTAAGGGAAACGAAATACCGCGCAAAAAAAAACTATTAGTGTGAGGGAAGCTTGGTTTTTAGGCGAAGGGGTAGAAAGGCAAGATGAATTTAACCAAGTTTAACTTTGTTTCAATTCGAGTTAAATGTCAAATTCCTGTTCCTGCGCCGGGTTTTGTATTTAATGTGTTATTAATTAAAAAGCTTTACGTTATTCCGTTAAAAACATTTGAAGTAACAATTTTGTGATTAAGCCTTGGAATTAATTTAATAAACGTGTAAACATTTTAATAATAAATTGTGCTGTGCGGTGTTGCTTTAATAATCACCAAAATAATCCCGGAAAGGCGTTTTTCAACCAAATTTTTTTCTTTTCTGCAAATACCGACAACGGAAGTGAAAATGGAAAGTGAAGGGAAACAAATATATCAAGATAAGTGTTCAAAATATTTTTTTTTCTTACGTTTTTGTGTTTCCAACTTTTCTTTGTTCTTCAATTTGTCAGTGACAGTTCACAATATTGTTTTATTTTAAACATTTAACCTAAAACCCCCTATAAAAATATTTTAGATTTAATACTTCCATGAGCATAACGAATACATAAACAGAATTCTACCACATAGCGGAAAATGCCTCAATTTTTCGGGCTTATTGAGTTTCTTTTAGTTATATATTCGAAAGTCCAATACACACGAACTTTTCTTCTTTCTTTTTTTTTTTTGTTCTATTGTCTCAAATTGTGCGGTATACATTGGCATGACAACAAAAGTTTTGCACACCAAAGTGATCATATAAAACTGGTTTTTAGTTGACTCAATTTTCAATCCTAAAAATGTCACAATATCACAGGAAATTACTCGAATTTTTTCCGTTATCAAATACGCACAACATCGATGATTATTCACCAACGACGGCTGTAGAAAGACAACCTTCAGGATACTCATCACTAGGAGAGAAAGTACGTCCCCGATGACATTATATATTCTGGAAGCCAGCTGTGTGGTGCTTGATTTTCAACTCCTTCGAGAAGAACCTGGTGCGTCTCTTGTTTTGGCCGTGATAATTTGTATATGATGAAAAACATTATGGTTCGAAAATGCTCGCGGTTTAATTCTATTTTTTCACTGAAATCGATTTTTTCAAATACGCACCAAAGTTAAAGCCTATACTAATCTAGTTCTAGTAAAATGTAACATTACAATACAAATTTTAGTAAAATAGTAAGCAACAATTTTTTTTATGATCTTTCTAGTGCAGTATAAAGTTCACCAGTAAAAACTGACCTTAATAAAATAGATGGCACTATAGCTTTTCCACACATTTTACTAGGCATTTAAATGCACGAAGTATTAAATGACTGGTAAAATTTTAACATTCCTATTTCTATGCAAATTTGCAGATTGTTTTTTGATTGATTGAAGGTTTTCATTTGTGTTAACAAAATGTAAAAATTAATTACTTTGTGTTCTCCAAATTAACATACGTCAAAATTTTACTAGTGATGTTAATATGAAATATTTGGAGACCGCTTTAAGTTTTACTATTCCCGAACTCGATACTAGGCTTTAAGAACAAACGATTTGTCCGAACTGTCAAAGTCAGTTATCTTTTAAAACACAAATTTAATTAATAAATATAAATAATTTGGATTCATTTCATCAAGTCGTAAAATTTGTTTAGGCAACATTGCACGAATTTTGGGAAAAATTTAATAATAATAATTTAATACATTTTTTAGATGACAATAATAACATTCAACGTATAATAGTTTGAAAATGCCGCGAATTTTAAAATAAATCCTCTTATTGGAAGACCATATTTCATTATATATCTACCTATATAAGTATAACAGAGAAGTCATATGTCAGTTTAAGTACTTCCTGCTGATTTTTATTGCTGCCCTATATCCGAAGAAATATGTACCTCTGCACAAGCTATTTAAATAGGAAGATAAATTATCTCTATACGTATGCATAGTCAGTCTACTTTGAGCTTTATCTACAAGTAACAATTTTATAGCCATATTGTCCTGCACTGAGCCCTCAGTCATATATGTACATATAGAAAGGATGTTAAGAGCATTATTCCAGCCTATTCCATACGCTTCTCTCTTCCCCCAAAGCACTTGCAATTAGACCTCACGTACAATTAGATAGTAGAAATAAATGATTCTCGTAAGTAGGTACATCTGATCGGTAGTTAATCAAAAGTGTATCTACATGCTTACAACGTCCTCTACACTTTATTGAGCTCACTCTCTACATCCTATGCAAGAAGCGCACACGTGTATAAATTGACCTTATCGGTTCCTTTTATCTGGAGCGCTGGCCACATGGCCTATTCTGAAGATAGAAACGCCAACCGAATGCGTAACGTCGAGAGGAATCCAGGGAGTCATTTCACCGGGAGCCACATATGGTTTGTATATATTCCATTATTTCCGAAGTTCCCCATAAAAGGATATGCGATTGTAATAATTCGCATATAATGGCGTTCGGAGAGAAACTGGCAGAAGGAGCAGACGACGGCTAATTGCTTCAAATAGTCCACATGCTGGAAACAAAATCAGGGAAATGTTCCTTGCTAATTAAGTCCATAATGACCTATTAAGCTAGCATTAAGTGGTAAACTGTGTGTACGTGGTGAACGTAATGAGTGAATAACTCGCAATTCTTTCTTCGTAGTACATGGGGTGGTGTAGGCGGATGGAATGCAGAGGGACTGGTAACTGGAAAAACTATACCCTTTTCGGGGTAGTATAGTTTAACGCTTTAATGCACTAACCCAGATTATTTTTTTTCCTTGTTTTAAATTAATAATAACTTTTTTTCATATAATGGTGAACTTTTAATTTGAATTTAAAGTGCCACCCACACACATGCTATAAACTCCATATACCCATAGTCACATACCTCTATGCAGTATGCTCACATGAATATATGACCTCAAGTGAAGTAAGGCAAGGGTAAATGAAATTTCGTAAAAAGTTAATTCTTTGCTGGAAACTATCCGAAAAGGTCATTCGTAATATAAATATATTTTCCTTAAAAAAAAAATTTTTTAAAAAAATTAATTTCAGGTCGGTTTTGTTAGAGTATAGTCCTGAGCTCCGAGCTGCAGATACAGTTGATCTTAAACAGTCGACGGGCCACGGGTTATAATTCATTAACTTTTTTACTGCTCTATAGTGTTTCTTCTGTGAATGGGAAGCTTTGTTGCACCATAGTCGAGGGCATTCTGCAATCATTGTGGACCTAAAACTAGGCCGGATCCGGATGTTCTTTTGCAGAATTCATCCTTCCCTGGGATAAAAGGAAAATGAGAGAAGAATTTTGTATTTATGTGCACACTTTGCTCTTCACTTACTCCTTTCCCATAAATTAACTTTTAATTTGAAATAATGATATTTTAGATGCGGACTCCAGATGAAAGCTGTGTGCCGGATTTCCTTTAATTCGTTGAAATCTTCTTTTCAAATATTCAGATGGAAAAACCTGTGGGCTAATCTTCTTATTTGTGTTTCCAAAAGAAATTTGGGTCATGGATTATCCAAAATGCTCTTAATCCCATTTGTTTTGCAGTTTATTTAATTTAGTAATTTCTTAGAGTAAACCGGTGAAGAATTGCTGCACTTTTATAATATAAGGAAATTAGGACACAATTCAACTTTATTTATACAAAACATCTGATATAAGAAGGCGAAATGATGTTTGTAAATTTTGCAGATACAGGATGGTAAAGGATTTTTGTTTTTCATTTATAAATCACCCTCATAACTTATTAACGATAGATATATCCTGGGTCTTATTCTGATAGTCGAACGTGCCCTAAATGACTGGTGACACTTGATTTTCGTAGGACTCGAAATATTTCACGAACTCAGTGTAGCCACAAATGATAAAATATTCCCGTACGGTGGCACCTGTCCGGTATTTTCGCTTAGCCCTCATAAATGCGACATACGATCAGTTTTTCGAAATTCTGTATAATCAGTTAAGAACACATATCAGTGCCGTAGATTCGATCAGTTACGTTTGGATCATTTTATGCAAAATCATCCAAAACTGTTAGACTTTTCCGTAACCAAAGTAAAACAATTTGGGAGCCCGACACGCAGGGGAATGTAGTACTTTTTCTATTGGAGACAACTTTTTTCCTGTATTTTTATTTTAAAAACCTTTTCTATCTGCGTGCTAAAAATTGCAATGGTACTTGGCTTCTTTTTAGATATATAAGTTGTTAAAGGCGCCATATATATACGAGTACCCTATAAGTAACATAGTGGTGAAACTACGTAAACCTTAAAAATTTATATTTCAAAATAAAAATAAAACAAAATCGTGCTAGAGAACCTCAATAGTAAATTGTACTATTTTTTTGAGAAAACAAAAATTGTTCGATGTTTCTGAATTTTTTATGAAAAATATAAAGCATTTAAGCTAGAAACATATTGCTAACTTTTCCTATCTCGATCTCAGTATAACCTGAAGAACCTTTGCACTAGTAGTAGTACTTTATTTAACAGCAATAAATACACTTTTTATGACCATAGCTTACATTCTTATTTAAACTTCTATGCAATAGGAACAATTATCTTTTTTTTTCTTTTTTTTTTTATTATAAAAACTTCATCAACGGTCTGATTACTGAGTTTACAAAAGTGCAATATAACCAGAAAATGACAGAAGTATACATAACAATAATAATGAAAAAACAAGTAACTTTAACTAAGCTGATCTCTTATCAATGCAATCAAACTGGCGGTTAAAGAGACGAGACATTTATGAAGCCGGCTCGTGCATGCCATAGTTTGTACTATACTGAGGAACACAAGGAGTGCACAGGAATATATATATTGAAAGTGTTTAAGAGCTCACTCCTTGTATACACTGAAATGCAAATACAACTCTGGAACTTTTACGTCTATTCTCAAGAGAATCTAATGGAAAGAGTTTAAGCCTATCAACATATGGAAGCAGTATAATAGGCTTGTCCCAATGAAGTCCATACAGAGCAAATCGGACAAATCTCCGCTGCACAGCCTCGATACGATTTATGTTACAGCATAGAAGGAAGACCAGACAGGACTGACATACTCCAAAATGGGTCTAACGAATGTGCAGTAAAGGATCTTCGTTATGAATAGTTCATTAAACTCTTTTGACCACCTCTTTACAAACCCCAGAGTAGCATTATCTCTGGCCACGATTGAATTAATATAATGTTCGAAGGAAAGACGAGTATTAAGGAAGACACCCAAATCCTTGGTTTTATAAAGTCTAGTTAATAAGCATCCATCTAAAGAATAATTAAATTCCAATGGCCTCCTTTTACGAGAAAAGGACATAGTAGTACATTTGGAAATATTAAAAGTAAGATAGTTAATAGCCCACCATTCATGAAAGGTGTCTAAGTTCGAGTTTAAAAATCCATACTCGTTTTCATTAGAAACAATGCGGAACATTTTGGCATCGTCAGCATAGCAAAGAATTCTTGAATTAGCCAAAATCAGAGATACATCGTTGATGTAAATTATAAAAAGGAGTGGTCTAAGATGGCTTCCTTGAGGTATGCCGTAAGTATTATCTATTCCGTCAGAAAGAGCTGCGCGGAATATAACTCGCTGCGTACGATATAAGTATTCAGTTCAATCTCATTTCTTATTTCAATTAGTAATTCATTATATATTTGCAAACCTTTTGTGAATTTACTTAACCTAAACGTGTTATTATTTCTCCACGAATATGGTTGCATTTCATAGACATATCTAACATAATTCACAATGAAAGTATATTATTCTTAATTTCAGATATAGGCTTTAATATGCTTTAACACACCTGTTGCTCCGTTGCCTTACATTTAACCATTTTAGTACATCCTACTTATGTTGCCTTGGTGTTACTCTATTACATCGTAGTATAATACTCATTGCCTTATTTTGTTGTTTTTGTAACCTATTGGAATCTTCTGTCGATGCCACAAAAATTATCGCATCACAATATTGGAAATGAGGTTTGATTATTATATTAAATATTTTGATAAGACTAATTGTAGAAATATTGTTTCTGATTCTCCTGAAGAATGAGATCTTTTCAGCTACCTTTTTCCGAAGAGAATAAAAATTTATTAAATTTTAATTTATAGTCAATAACTACCCTAAATATTACTTCATTCCCTTGACTAGTACGATATTTTCGTTATCCATTTCCATACACAAGTCTATATCTACATGCACTTCGTTTTCTCTATATTTAATTGCACCTGGTTCATCTTTAACCATTACAAATTTGCATTAAGTCCTTTAAGTTTTTTACACACTCTGAAACATTCAGTCCTGTTATAAATATTAGCGCGCGCATCATCAGCAAATAGTATATAGTCTGTACCTATACTAGAGAATTTTTCCCATATCATTAATATATAATATAAACATCAATGTTGCTAAAAGTGACGCTTAAGGAACACCAACCATTACATCTCTACTGTTCGAATATACACTACCAATTTTTGTTGTTTTCGATCTATCAATCAAGAACGATTTAAACCTCTGGAGCTCTGTATCTCTGCACCATATTGCTTTAGCTTTTGAAGTAAGATTGCTCGATCAACAGTCTCGAAGGCCCTTTTCATATCCAAAAATATTGTAATTACGAATTTCACTTAATTTATTCCAAATTCCACACAGTTAAAACATATGTCAAAGCGGTCTCACATGAATGCTTGCCGTAAAACCCCGGCTGATTCTGTACCAAGATTTTATTTTTCTCCATATTGCCAATTGCATTTGTGCCACGTGCCATCTTTTCCATAATGTTTTCGCATGTAGGTATGTAACAATTTTTTTTCCGGTCTGAAGTTTTCACGCCTATTACGAATCAGGAAAATTACCTGTTTTCATCCGTAGTAATCACATTTCTTACTAATTCGCAGCAATACTTGAATTAAATCGTTCGAATTTATAAATATAAGTTCCAATTGAGTAATAACAGGGTCTATCAAGTTCATGTATGCAACAATATCTATAGAATCAAAAATTATATTTAAACTGTCTACAGATTAATCACTTAGCTTATTAGCCACTCATTATCCCCGTAATAACCATCCGCAAATTCGACTATTTTAACCTCCTTTCTGGTATTTTTCAGTACTACAGATTTTATCGTTTTCCACAATAATTTTTGGTTCCACGAATTTTCGATTTAATAAAATGACTCTTTACTTTGTTTATTTTGGCCCTATATATATCATCTACTCATAGATTTATAAAGCTCCCAATTTTCTTCCTTCCCCAGAAATTTCACTTCGTCAAAAAACCTTACCATATACAAACTAACATCCAAAAACTGGGCAAATAGAAAAAACATCAGCAAAGCTCCTCTCGAATATAAAATCGACCATGCCTCAATAATGCCTCGACTTGAGTTGATGGCGTAAAAGTAAGCCAGAAACGCCTCGCTCCAATATAAAATCAACGATGCCTCCATATGAAATCTTAGAAACTTACTAGAATTTGTTTCGTCGAATTTTTATGCATTATTGGAGGCCGACAACGGCACACATGAAAGCATTATATGTACCTGAAAATAACTCCAGTCGGTCAATTGAATAAAAATTCTGCGAAAACATTTTCTAAGAAATCAATGATTATCTACCCAGCTACGCCCATATAAATTGTTATGCGGGACTTATATGGTAAATAATAATGACCTTACTAGTAATATTAATACTTCCGAAAGTCTTCTTTCATTACACTGTCATTATGTTTAAACCTTACACCATCATTAAAAATGAAAGTATTTCTTTTAGTACCGAGCAATTCATCGAGCGAGAAATGTAAATTTTTTAATGTATCCTCGCAGAAAAGTTCACATTTCTATAATTATAACATTACGCACAAAGCGAAGCACTAAACGGCCACGGTAAATGAAGAACTTGCTACAAAACCGTGAAAAGTATTCCGATGTTGTTCTATCAAAAGAAATTAGTTTTACGGAAACGGGAGATTACAAAAACTATTTTCGCATGAATGAATGCACATTTAACCCTTTCGGAGCTAAATAGTATTGGCGAATGTGTTCCGCATGGGCAGTATTTACTACTCTATGTAGCACACCCCAATGCTGAACACTAGTCCGATTTGGATAAAACTTTCAGAGTATGGAATACAAAAATAGCCCACCCATATTTTTTTGTTTCCCCTACCATGCTCCACCGCTGGATGGGCTTAGAAATTTCGTGATTTTTCGATGAAACGTCATTTTCAAAAAATCATATCTCGAGAACGGAGCAATTGCTCTGATTCAAATGCCAAATGAAGCTTAATACTTTATGTTTTTCATAAAAATATATAACAGGACCGAAAGAAATAATAAATTTTAGTTAATAATAGTACTTTTTTTCAAACAAATAAATAGTATTATTTACTATTGAGGACTTCTAGCACTTTTTTTTGTCTTTTTTAAGACTACGTTCAAAACATTGTGTTGATTTTCAGTTTTGTTTTTGAGATATGAATTTTTAAAGTCAGCGTATACCCAAAGTAACCCGTAGCACTGACGGGAATGTATCGTTTTTTTTTCTGCTGGTGACCTCTAGCACTTTTTCTTTTGTGTTTTTATTTTAAATAAATAAAAAATAAATAAAGAATAAACAGAGGTGGTTTTTCAGTAGCAACTATGCAATATAATTTTGTTAATTATTCCTAAACTACTGGGAATAATGACTTGTGGATTTTCGTAAATACAGATTAATACAGATTATAGATATTTCTAAGAGAAAAAAAGTGGCTTAAATGTTCAAAATTTAGCGGAAAGATGGCGTTGAAAGTTATGTAATAACCAATAAAACGTAATTTGTTACAGAAATCATCTTACATTCAGTAGTTAGAATCGGATGGAGGTTTAGTGAAACCAGTTATTTTCAGAAGGGATAGGGGTTGCAATTAACTACCCCTATTTAGCCCTCATAGGTAACTTCCGAACTAAAAACTTGATTTCATTGGAAAATTTCGCCGTTTCCCCCCTCCCCTCTCCTCCTCTGGGCTAGTCCCTTAAATTTACACCTAGTATTGTGGCATATCTTAGCTTTATTCTGAAAAAATAATTCTTGAAATTCATATAACATTTACATAGAAATATTGATTTTGGTAGAAGATAACGTGAGGTTACCCGAAAAAAGTTCAATTTGGTCATCTTCCATTACAGAATAGACTCTAATAAATTTTTAAATATAAACGTTAAAGCATGTTTGGAGAATGAAATCGCATCTACATTTTTTTGTCCCCTAATCAAATATCTAAATAGTTTTTAAGTCCGATAATTAATTTCGGAGATAACTCGAAAAGAAGGGAAACCTTTTTTAAAGTGAACAATATCCGTTCTTTTAGTGAAAAAAATGACTTTATTTTATTCTCTTGTCTGCGAAGAATCGTTACGTCGACAAAATTTGACACCAAAAAAAATTGTTTTACAACAGACCGCTTATGCATACGGCAGAAAAAACGGGACCAGAATAGGACCAAAGTTCCAAAAAATCCGTTTTGAAAGGTAAAAAGTCTGAAGTTAACAGGATCAAAAAACAGGACCCCGCCACTCGATTACAGTCTATTCGCTCTATCAGTTGATACCCACTATGCTCCATTTTGGACAGTTCCTATAGGATGTGGTATCAAATGCCTCGAAGTGTATTCCTGCGAGAGATGAAAAGTGTTGCATATAAAACTCTGAGGTTTCCAAATCATGCATGAAAATGTAAAAGTTGTCAGGCATTTTGGCGGGAAAAACGTTAAAATTAAAATAAAAAAATTAAGGATTTTGTTTTTTACTTTCACGCCCTATAACTAGCGCTTTGAACGGGTGGAGCTAAAATCTTCGATAATTAGATCGAATGGTGTTTATTTTCCTTTTAACATGGCACATGTAGAACCTGATTTTATTTTCACCTAAATTGTTAACCGTTTGTTTGCAGCGAAATTCCTCACTTATGTAATGCTCTCAGCCTCAGCACATTCCCCCGCAGAAGATTGAATACAAAAAAATCGCTGTCACTATTACTAGCCATCTTCTAACTATATCACACTTCTCCACAAATTAAAAGCGAACTCAGAAATGAAGTGAGTTATGAAGAGCGCACCCTACAGTATCATTATATATAACAGTATCCCCACTATATGCCAATAATAATACCTGAATATCAGGATAGCATCATTACTGACTATCATTACAGTTTCTAAAAACCTTACACGATCATTACTAATATCATTCTGATAAAGTAATTACATTATTACTGATCGTGTCAGGTCCGCAAAAGTAGTCCAAGCACCCGTTGTCTAATTTGCCTTCAATAATGCATAAAAATTTCCAGTTTTTTTCTAAGAAAAAATATCCAGCAAATTTCTAAGAAAAAACTTAGTCCTTCCCTACATCAAGGAAACTTTGATTTTAAACCATATAACATAGCGGAAATGTCATAAGATTAAAAGAAAATATTTCAGCATTTGGTTGATGCAGTGGAACGCTGATATCGCAAGGGAAGACACAAAATGAAACAACATGACACGTGGGGTTGAAAGATGAACATTTCACTTCTTTTCTCACCTCATCCATGAGTAAAATGCTGATTTCACGTACGCAAATTTGCTTAAACAGGCAACAACTAGTATCAATTAAAGGATATCGCGGAGAAAAGTGTCCGGTGTAGAGCTTCGGCATTATATCTTTTTAAGGATTAGAGCTGATTTGATTTATAACGAAGCTGGGCTTATACCTAGCTTATTTGGCTGTAAAAGAGGTAAAATTTTGACATCTTTGCTACCCTGACACTAAATTTTCTGGTAAAAAGTTAAATATGTATGAACAATCTCAAAATATATTTTTATTAAACAAAATAAAAAAATATTCAATATTTTCAAGAAAAATATATATAAATCTTCCCTTTAAATCACAAGCTCTAAATTAATAATAAGTAATTACGGTGTAAGTTTTGACAAAGAAACGAAAAAGTCATTTATTTTTCTGACTTTAAATTGACATAATAGTTAATTATTCTCCGACGAAGTTCAAACACATTAATTTTGACAGTTTATTGCCTAAAAGTCCGCATCGCCCATTAAGCACGTTCGAAGCTAGAGAAAAAGCCTTTCGCTTAGCGCTGCTGAGATAGTAATTGTAAAGATATACATAGCTGCTTTATATAGCCATAGGTTAAATATTTTAAAAGTAAACCAGGCCTTTAGAGGATCATCTCTCAACTCAATAGCGGGTAAATTCAAAAATGTATTAAGGTGGTCTCTGTTACATCCACGACCTAATGTATATTTATGCTGGGTGTTGGGATTCCAAAATGAGGTGTTCTCCATGTTTTGGGACCTCGAACTTAAGGCACTTTCACATCAATAACAAGAACTGAAAAAGGTAAACTGAAAAACTCTATTTATTCCACTTTAAAACTTCCATTTTAAAACAAGATTTTTACTCCAATGATGGGAAATAGGATAAACTAAGAATTTTACTGAGAAAATAGTTATACACAGTAAAAAATTTCCAGTTGAAATAACGCATTTTATAGGGTCACTATAGATCCACTACATTTTGAAAGTTATTTTAAGTACTGGGTAAAAATCAAAAATGACTCTGAAATTTGTGTTAAATTAAGTAACCAAAAATCCACAAAAGCGGTTTTTTAACACAGAAATGTAGTTCTAGTGATTATTTATATTTCGTTATATCGACCCTTTAAGTGAGTTGTTTTTAGTCAATCTAAGCGTTACTTCAACTTGCGGCTTTGAGTTAAAATAATTTTGCTGATAAAATTAATCCAACTGTGGTATGTGCGTTAATTGCACTTTTGTGAAAGTCAAAAGTACCCTATTTTTGGGAGGAACAAATAAAAGATGCTCTCAAAGTTGGAAAATTTATTTCTTTAAATTTATCGAATTTTTTAAAAATTTATTATATGTTAAACTTATGAACATTTTTTCAGTATTAATATTACATTTCAATTCAGATGTTTCTTTTGTAATCAATTGTTCGTAACCAAGTTCTTCCAGGTTTTGTTTCATATAATCACTCAGAACAAATATTTTAATTTTCACACGCGAGATTTTTATACTTCGGCACCATACAACTGAATGAACAAGAAGCTTGCCAAGCGAAACACGTTGTCCTCTTGCGTAGAGTTAAGTTATGGAAGGGGTAGAATTAATACACACAGCTCAGTAAAAATAAAACACACATTGAGTCAATTTGACCCAACTACTGTGTTAAATAGCGTTTAACCCATTTTTTGGGTTATTATGAGAAAGTCGTGAGTTATTTTGACTGAAATAGGCGTTGTTTGCTTTTTAACTTTTTCGGATATACTTAAAATAACTTTTGAAAACTAATGAAATTCACGCATATTTCATTGACTCAACTACGCATTTTTCATTTGACTCATTTATTTTTTACCGTGTAAGAGATGAGTTATGTGCGATAAATATACTATTATTATTATTAGCAAAATTATTAGTTTATCCTATTTCCCATGATTTTATTAATCATTGGAGTAAAAATCTTGTTTTAAAATTGAATAAATTGAGTTTTTCGGTTTACATTAAAAAAATAACATTACATTGTTGTTTTTTTTACTCTCTTAATCTTCTTGAAAGCTTTTTCGCTTTGATATCCACGGATTTGTGAGAAAACACTTGAACTCACCTACAAATCTTATGAAATGGCATTTCTACAAAATTGTGACAAAAACCTTTTATTTGTTTTGTGAAATAGGGCAGGAGACCGTTTTAATATCTCAAAAACGAAAATACATTACCAAAAAGAATTTGTGAGTTAAGTTACAAAAACCACATCTGGAATTGTTTGCAAATTCAGTGACAATAGTCACGTGAAGATTAAAATAAAGCCACCTTTCAAGATGATTTAAAATTTCTCAGATAAATAATATTTGGAGTTTTCCAATACCCCGATATTTTTATGAATTTAAGAACTTAGTTATCTTTCAGTTATTTACCAATAAATACCTAATAGTAGGAAATTTCCTTCTTCTGTAAATGACCTTTTCAAGCCATTCTCCCTGGATATTCTTAAGAAAAAGAGGAAAAAAACACAAAATGCTTTTTGTGCAAGGTCAAAGTGAAGTCTATGGGGATTTATTAAATATAGCATTCTCGGATTTATTTAAACTATTAACAAATTTAAACCTTGAACAAATAATTTTAAACCCTTAAAATAAATTTAAACCGTGAACAAATTATTTTAAACCCTTAACAAATATATTTAAACCCTTAACGAATGAGTTACTTATTCCTAAGGCAGTTGATGGTCAATCGTTGCATTGAAAAGTTAGAAGTATTGCAGATTATATATGCACACTAAATTTGAAAAAAAAAAAAATTGAATGTAATGCTTACTTAAGTTGAAATAAAATATTTTAAATATAAATTTGTTAAGAGTTTAAATATATTTGCTAAAGGTTTAAGTCTTTTTGTTAACAGTTGAAACTCATTCGTTAAGGGTTTAAATATATTTGTTAAGGGTTTAAAATCATTTGTTTAAGGTTTAAATTTATTTGTTAAGGGTTTAAAATCATTTGCTTAAGGTTTAAATTTATTTGCTAAGAGTTTAAAATCATTTGTTCAAGGTTTAAATTTATTTGCTTAAAGTTTAAACTCATTTGTTAATAGTTTAAATAAATCTGAGAATGACTTGTTTTTTTATAGGGTATACTAAGTTTGTCATTCCTTTGATAACACCTCGAAATTATTATGGTAGAGTAAAATATATTGGACACCCACACATAATATTAAAAGTTATTTTAATTTTTGAATGTCCTTCCATCCGTCTGTCCGTCCGTCTGTCCGTCCGTCTGTGCGCACGATAACTCAAGAGCGTTTTCACTTAGAAAGCTGAAATTTTGTATACGACCTTAACAAAAAAAGTTAAATTAAGTTCGAAAATGAGACAAATCGGGAAACTCCTTAGTAGGGTTGCGATACAAAAATGTCGTTTTCCACTTTATATTTGGACACTGCCTGAGAGTGCAATAACATAGAAAGCTGAGATTTGATACATGGTGTTTTCATAGTAATAGAAAAAAAAATTAAAAATGGACTAAATCGGGCAAGCCCTTCTTGGTGTTGCCATATAAAAATTTTGATTTTTTTTACCTATACCGTGAAAACGATTAGTCCTAGATATTTTTATTGTACTGAAAAGTTCTTCAGAATATGAAATCGAATGAAATTTGTTATAATCATTTTTGCTGTCCGACGAACCGTGCTAGAAATATATGCGAAAAACCACTTCAAAAATCAAAATTGCACAGATGGGTGACCATACGAAATTTCATACGCGCATTCATCTAGGGTATCCTAAGAATTGATCTTAGACCAATTCTAGCTTTTTTATAATACTTATTTTTTTTTATAAAAGTGGTAATTAATTGTTGAGATCTAACCTTGAACCGAATTATAAAAGGAGAAAAGCTTGGAAGTCTTGAGTTAAACATTTTGCTTTCTTTTTGAATTACATAATCAATAATATTGAAATAGATTCTCAAATTGATATACGATTTATCCTGATAAGGGACTTGTTATGATCAGAATTGAACTTTACATATACATAAACTTATAAAGCTTAGATTTCACTCCAGCTTTTTAAAATAGATTATCTCTTATTTGTCTAATAGGAAAAAATATGTGAAAATTTATATCAAATAATGCTCTGGTAAATAAATAGCCTTTAAATATATCTAAACGTAAAGCTGTAACGTATCATCGGAAGTCTGATCCAATATGGTTTGAATATTATTTGGAGAACACTGAGAACTTTAAGGATTTAGGTGTCATTTTGATTCTAAACTAGCTCTCGCAACTTGTATTAACTCCGCACAGGTGCTTAAAAACATTAGTTTTTTTACGCGAAATCCTTCAAAGGCTTAAAAAATACTTTACCTCTGATTAGTTAGAACAATATTAAAGTTTGCATTAGTAATTTGGGGTCCTTATTTTTTTTAACGTAATATACAAATCATGAATAAAATGTAATCTGTATATTATTACAAAGTCCGAAAAAAATATTCAACTCAGGATCAGAGTTCAGTTAAATTTTGCAATGTGAATGAATTCCATTCTATAGATGAAATTCCGGTTTGAATCCGGTCTGAATCGTGGAGATCATATCCTAGGACCAGGATAAGAAACGCAGACGTTATACAAATCTCCTATGCCACGACGCCCTTTTGCATTCTCCCACAGCTGAGAAGCTAAGGTGTCTCTATGCCTATGCCAGAACATTTATTCAAATGTTGCACTTGGACATATCGGAACTTCATAACTAAATTGATCAAATCTAATCTGACATCTTCTGCTTCCCCAAAAGCCATCTATGATCCTAGGTTGGATGGAGGACTTCAATAAAGTACTTTAAAATTATTTCTGCTTTGAAAGCATCGATATCAAGGATTCCACGTAATTTACTACGGTTGCTTCCCATTTCAGAAAGATATGGAACAATCGACTATGTCAACAATTCATTGCACTGAAAATACTTTCCTCGGTATTATAATATTTTCCCTCCCATGCGATGTGCATTGCTAAATATTTTAAAGTACTGGTCCTCTGTATACTAAGTACGACATATCTGTCCAATCAAGCCACATACAACACAAAAAGGCCCTGACCTTTTCTCAAATTAACCTTAGCGTCCGAGCATCGCTTATACTGATGGCATATATCAGTTGCACATACTGGATAATTGCTCATCAGATATTACAAAGATAAACAGGTCATCCACCTAAGCTGGCAAAATAGATCCTATGTATGCTAAAGGATATAAGACGAGCCGTATATCTTTGAAATATGAACCGGAGATTGATGAACAGTGATCCTAGCCCAACATTATATACTGGGCATCCCTGATGATGGCCATCTCTGTCTGATACTCTATCGAAACAAAACAGGAAAAAACTATTCATGAGAAAAAAATATCTTCTACTCTGCCCTGCCCTTACAACTAGTATGATTTTCAGCTACAATGGTACACGTTTTAAGAGCTTTCGCGCAATGAGGTGATATTGCATCGTCTCTGTGTACCTAGTTCTTGTTCTTCTTCTTTATCTTCTTCTTCTTCTTCTTCTTCTTCTTCTTCTTCTTCTTCTTCTTCTTCTTCTTCTTCTTCTTCTTTTTCATATACCCTCCCTTCCTTAAGCAAATGGTGTCAGAGTCTTTCAAGTCCTTCTTCTTCATATACCCTCCCTTCCTTACGCAAAAGGTGTCAACTTTTTCCAAGTCCTTTGATTTGCCAACTGTTATAAGAAATAGCTCCATTCATCTGTACGCTGATGACGTGCAAATATATCTTGATCGTCCCATGGGGCTCTTAGAGGACTGTGTTAGCAGAATTAACGAAGATCTTCGTAATATATTAAAATGGTCAAACGACAATAATTTAAAGCTCAACCCCAAAAAATCTCAAGCGCTAGCGGTAAGCAAGGAAGCTGCGATCCCACCAATTTTCCCCCGATAGAGTTCGATCGCACCACTATACCATATGTACAGAAAGTTAAAAACTTAGGCATTGTGTTAAATTCACAAATGGACTGTTGCGACCATATCAAAATGAAACTAGGTAAGATATATGGGGTACTTCGCCGACTTTGGTTGTATGCTGACCAGCTTCCCACAATCCTGCGTATAAGATTGGTTAGGACACTGATACTCCCGCATCTGTCACATGGTTCCAATATTTTCCCAAGACTCGACTCACGGTGTAGGCGTAAGCTCGAAGTTGCCTTCAATGATTCCATTAGGTTTGCATTCAGGCTTCGTAGATATGATCACATTTCTCCCTTTCGACACCGAATCCTGGATTGCTCTTTGGAAACATATTTACAACGCAGAGCATTACTTTTTCTGTTCAACTTACTGAACACACGTAAACCAGCATACCTATACGAATTTATAAATTTTTTGCATAGTGATAGACGTAATGACTTGCTACTGCCTCGCTTCAAATATCTGGTTTTGAAATCTTCTTACTTTGTATATACTGTTCGCATTTGGAACTCTCTCCCAGTTTCAATCCAGCGAGCGAGCTCGGCCACTTCCTTTAAACGGTTACTCTGGCAGCACACATCATTAGGGTTATGACACCCAGATTAATTGTTATTATTATAGTCGGTTGACTGCACATGCTTTAGGATTTTCTTTATATTTAGTTATCTTTAGTCTTAATATTTAGTTCTTTTGAATTTGTTATTATATTAGAAATAGTATTATGGATGTTATTATCTATATAATTATTATTTCCTTTTTCCTCTTAATTTCTATTACCATCACTTATTATATGCTCAAACTCACGAAATATTCTTTTTTATTCTAGTTAGTGTTGAAAAGTGTTAGTTTAAGTAGTACTAATGAAAAGACTTTTGTCTTATTGTACTCTTCTTAAATAAATACTTACTTACTTACTTACTTACTTACTTTGTATTCCGCTTTATTGAATCTTGAGAACATTTCACTGTTGATTGACCTTTAAAAGTGTCTCAAGCAAGTTTATTTCCATGTGGAGGTTTTTCAACAAGTTTCGAAGAAATCCCATTCCGTTTTTATTTTGTGGCTACTATTCCTATACTCAACATGGTGGGAGCTCACATTTATGTATTATCGACATGAACACCTCTTTGGGCTTTTTAGTCCAAACTCGCCTTTGCACAGGTCATTTACTCCTTGATCTCATGCCATAAAGTAAGGCATCAGGTATCTGCCGGTGCAGGATCAGAGCATTTGACCAAACCCTAACAATGCTACCATAATCAGTGTTAATCAGCTTAAATTTCATTCTATTCTATTATTATCTATAGAGATAAATTGAAATCTGAGCTGATGAACGCCAATGACCGTAGCGTTGTGTTTCCCGTTTAAAAGTTGGGAAGGGGACTTATCAGGAAAACTTGATGAAGTCAGTAACAATTGCAGCTTGCAACGTACTTCCATGTTAGACTATCCGAACAGTGTATGCGCTCTTACCTCATATCCTGCCACATCCATCGGTGTGCAAGAAAGCTGTGTTGAAGAAGATCAATCTGGATTTGTCTGTTTCCCTTTTTAAATTAATCCCGTCAGCATAGATTTTTTAAGATTTGCGAATCACATCTTTAGTTGCTTTTATTTATAAAGGGCAATTAATTCCCATGAATTGTTTTATACATTGAACAAATCTGTTCTATCTCGTTCCTTGAGGAATCTCTGTGTCTTCCATATATCTTAACTCCATACGATTTATATATGAACGACCCAATTACATTGTATTGGTAACCACCATTTGTCACAAAATCAAATAAAAATTCAGTACCGTTAGGTTAATTTCATTTTTGTATTTCACCATTGACCCATTTAACTTTTATCAATATATTGCGAGAACCGTCGCGTCGATTTAAAGCTTACAAGGCACATATTTTCAAGCAAAAATCATTGTCTGATCCGTCCTTGACTTAAATGCCTGCAAACGTTGGAATCAATTAATAAATTCCATCAGGTACTGGTCTATCCGATACGATAAATTTAGGCTATACATATATCATTTAAGCAACTATTTCGAAACACCGGGTGGCACATGACAACAAAGCTTACAGCAAAAACTGCCCCCATATCGAACAGATCTGATATATGCATGGTGTGCTACACGCGGACGATAGAATATGTGCTTCGTGTCCCGTCCTAAAAATCGTTTATCAGTGCTGTCTGATGGGTGACTATGGGCGTCCCGAATGTGGTGGATGTTCATGGTTTTCTGCCTTCCAAGTCATATTTCAAATCTTCGGCATGGCATTCGATCGGTTCATTTCCTTTTCGGTCTGGAGCCTAACCGTAATGGTACTTTAGTTGATGCCCTGCAGTTTACAACAGACATAGTAGTACCATCTACTGGCCAGTCCCACACCTTCACCTCTCTAACCTTCCACCAAAGCATTGAGGGTGGAACAGATTAAGGCATTTGAGTGGAGGATTCAATTTACGTTAAATCGTTTTTCTATGCAAAAAGAGCGGTTCGGTCCGGCAATGTCCCAAGACGAAGATCCCAAATAGGTTTTGCTTGGTCCAAAAATTTATTGGTTTCGAAGGAACGAATTGATATCGCACGTTCCATCTAAGTGCTTTGGGTGTACATCATTTCCCTCATTGCTTAGGGCTGGGTTTTATTATTCGCCTCCGCCTTTCTATATCAATGATTTACACGCAACGCGAAGCTTTTGCTTAAAAAATAAAAAAAATAAAAAAACAATAATAAAAAACTTGCCCCGAATTTTCCATTTAGAAGTGAATGGAGAACAAACCCACGGGCGAGGAGCCATGAAATATGGGTTATTCGCACTAAAATTTTTTATGTTTGCTCTGATGATTGGTGGTCAGTGATAATATTTCCAACTTGGTATGGATATTAACACCCAGTAGAACTGCATATTTATGAGATTTTATGCAAAACCTTCGTTATTGCGCGGAAGTTTCATAAATTGTGACGGACCGCTCAGAAATTGATTCTCTTTGTTCGTATGAATTTGAAAGAATGGAACAAATTACTTAATTAGATGATTTTTTGCCTATAGGAAACATCATTACAACACAAATGAAAGTATATTTTCTGTTTGTGGAAAGCATGGGGTTGTAATTGAAACAGAATTTTTCATTGCATGTCCACTCAGTTACAGGACTTACCAAAATCAAATAGCAGGATGCAGAAAATATGAACAACAACAAATCGGCTCTCATTAACTGTTCACATTTAGTATACATAAGCCATTGTTATTATCTTTTATTTATGTTTCTACGTATATATATATACTGTTAACTATATACATATATAGTATATATATATGAAACTCTATTCCAGGAAACCTGGGGGCACGGCACGTTGACTGTATGTAGGTGCAGGTGCGTTACGACGTGTTTAATTTCAGCTCTTAAGTGATGGGGCTGGATAGCTAAAGTAGTTTAGTCCCGTGTCGGATTTATTCTTCTTGGAATAGCTGGGGTTAGCTTTGCTCCGATATTGGTGGGGTGGAGTAGCTGAATATAGCTTTGATTCTAGGTTAGTAAAGCGGAGTAGCTAAATATAGCTTTGCTCCTGGAAGAACTCTATCCAAAGTTCTCGTAAAAACTGACCTTTATTTACATTTCTGCATGATATTTATACAGTCTTAGTTTTATTCTAAGCTACTATCAATATACAGAAACTGTGCAATACTTCCGATCCAGCACTCACTTTGTGTACACAACGCGCAATTATTACAAAGTGTTAGGTCATGTTGATTTCATTAATAATAATTGTTGATAAACAAATAACGGCACTCGTCGCTTCTGCATATATGTATGTACATATAAATATCTCGTAACAACAACATCATGTTGAGCGCTTGCGGCTTATTGTTTATTAGTTATGTAATGCCCAGATTTCTCCCTGGAATACTAACCCGTTTTGATATTCGCTTATTGGTAACCCTGAGTAATTACTGAGTATTACTCACACACGAATAAATTATAAACAAAAGAGTTGAAATATTTTAGCGGAATACGATAACAGAAAAATGAAAGAACAGCATTCCCCCAAGAATAATTTAAGATTTACATAAAGAAATTTTACTTAATATAGTAAGGATAATTAAAAATGAAGGAATCACATTTTATACATATTGTACATTTTTTTTGTCATGAACAGATTTTATACTACAATTTTGGGTTCCCGGCCAATGAGGAGCATGAGGAATGAGAGGACTGACATGCTGGGAAGGCTCTCCCTCCCTTAAACTAACAATCACGCTTCATGCAATGCACTTAAGAAGTTGGGACGCTGAGTAAAATTTACTCACGGGTAGCATTCCAGGGTTAAGCAACTGCGGCTTATTGCACAAATCGTGAATTAAGTCACTTACATACATATGTTTTACCTCTAGCGAAAAGTCATCATATTACAATATGAGATATCTTTCTTTTTTCACTTGTTTTACATGCGGAATAATTGCTGCAGGTTAGTATCGAGTAGATATGTATGTACATACGTTCCGTTATTTATTTTTGCTAGCAGAAACTATAATGCATTGTCGATATGTACATGCATGCAATGATTTCATTTTGGTAAGAATTATAGAATTATATGCAATGTAGGTATGTACATAAGTCATACCCCGGTTAACGTTGCCCCGAACAACGTTGTTTCGCTGCAACGTCGGTCAGCTATGATAACCATACCCCACTGAACGTCCTGTTGCTTCGATGTAACGTTTTTTTAAACCGTTTTTTCTATACTAATGCTAAGCAGGCGGTGGTATTTGAAAATTTGTTTTTGTACATTAATTTTCATTTGTTTCCAATTTCTGAAGTTTGTTTTAATTATTGTTTGTGCAAGAATAATTTAGCTAGTTGTGCTTTGTGTCCTTCTTTTCATATTTAGTTGGACATATTTTGTTTAATTTATATATATTTTAATGTAACTATTCACGTAAGTATATTTTATATATGTATGTAAGTAGTCACCACTACTCAGTTTCATATTTTATTGACAGTATATATCATACCCAACAATAATGTTGCTAGTGCGAAGAAAATGAAAAGAAATCATTTAATTTTAAAGGTTAAACTAGATGTCATCAAACGGGTTGAAACTGGTGAACGAGTAGTGGATATAGCAAAACATCTTGGTATTCCACCAAAATCTATAAGAACCATTATTAAAGATAAGGACAAATACAAAAAATATGTCATAGATGCAGTACCCATTGAATCAAAATCGATAAAATCTAGAAGCACTATCATGGTAAAAATGGAAAAACTTTTGTTGATATGGATTGAAGATCAGACTCAACGTAACATGCCTTTAAGTCAAATGTTAATTAAAGAAAAGGCTCTTCATATTTACGATGATTTAAAAAAAATAATGGGGGACAAACGTTCAGTTCAAGCCGTGGTTGGTTTGATAGATTCAAAAAAAGATCTGGTATTCACAATGTTAAATTGTTAGGAGAAGCAGCTAGTGCTGACAAAGAAGCTGCATTCGAGTATCTGAACACATTTAAAGAGATAGTCGAAACAGATGGTTACAGTGCCCAACAAGTATTTAATGTTGATGAAACTGGACTATTCTGGAAAAAAATGCCAACCAGGTCCTTTATTGCGCAAGAAGTAATTTCTGGACATAAGCCCGCAAAAGATAGGCTTACTTTACTGCTTGGAGGTAATGCCACAGGTGATTTTAAGCTTAAACCAATGCTGGTTTATCACTCCCTAAATCCTAGGGCTCTGAATGGGTGTATTAAGAACAGATTACCAGTATTTTGGAAGGCAAATAAGAAGGCTTGGGTTACTAAATCAATCTTCCAGGAATGGTTTGTTGAATATTTTTGTTCTACAGTCAAAACGTTTTGTACCAATAACAATCTGGCAAATAAAATATTACTGATACTAGATAATGCTCCTGCCCATCCAAAAGACTTAGATGAACTGTCTGAAGGTATGGTTAAAGTTGTATTTTTGCCCCCGAATACAACATCAATATTACAGCCTATGGATCAATGTGCAATTGCTAATTTTAAGCACTGGCATAAATCTCAAACAGTTTTGGAAAGAGTTTAATATATTAAAAACAATCAATTTAATTGAACAAGCGTGGAATGCAGTTTCGCTAAATTCCATGCACGGTTCTTGGAAAAATCTATGGCAAGAATGCGCTGATGATTTCAGAAGCTTTGTAGAAACTACTGCTGATATTCAGCAGGAAATTGTATCACTGGGAAGACGTCTGGGCTTTACCGATTTGGATCAAAATGATATTGTGGAGCTAGTTAAATCTCATAATACTGAATTAACAAATGAAGAACTAATTGAATTGGACAAAAGCAATTTGGAGGATAAAGAAGATGATACGGATGGAGCTGAGGCTAAAATTTTTAAAATGGAGGAACTTAAGGATGCATTAACATATCTTGAGAAAGCTAAAGATATATTTGAAAGGTGTGATCCAATATTAGAACGATGCTCCAAAGTAAACAGAGAAATTGATAGTGCGGTAAGATCTTATAGAGAGTTGTACGATAACAAAAAGCAGCCTTCAGTACAGGTTACATTGCATTCATATTTTAATAACGCGCCGAGGAACGTTGAACCAACGACTAGCCGTGGGTCATCCGCAATTACTATTTTTAGTTATTCATGCGAATCGTCTGAAGAGAGCATGTAAGCTCAATAAATGTTTTTTTTTTAATTTTAATTTTATTTCTTTTAATTAATTTAATAAAAATTTTTAATTTTTGAATTTTATATTCTTATATATTTTCCCTATAATAATAGTAATCAAGTGTTTCTTGAAATGAATTTAATAATTTTTTAAGGTTTGAATGTACATACCTACTAGTACATACTATATATTTTGTATTTTTATATTTAATTAAACAAAAAATTGATTTTATTATAAAATCATTTTATTCTAATAAAGAATTAAAATCTAATTTTCACAATCTTTATTTTTTAAATCTCTGATAAATGCTCTAATATTTCTTAATTATGTAAATTGGTATATTAGCAGTATTTTTTCTATCAGGATATTTAATTGTCCCGTATAACGATGTTGCGATTAACGTCGCATTTTTCTGGAACCATTTAACAACGTATACCGGGGTATGACTGTATTTTCTTTTGATAGGCATGACATGCAATGAAAGTATGTATATACATGCGTTGCTTTGTTATAATTTCTTTAGGGATGTACGTAACAACAAAATAATAAAATAGTTTTGATTAAAAAGTAACCTTACCATTTTAAGCTCAATAACTCCCAGCTGAGTAATAGTTTCAATAGTGTATGCGCAGCCGTAGTCCGATTCTATAAGCAGATTGATTCGAATAAATCGGACCGCGGCACATTCACATATGTAATTAATACTCAGTTGAAAGCTTTTGTTTGGGGAATTGTAGTCTTTTTGTTAAGATAAATTTTTTTAAATAATTTTGTTATGAAAGATATAAAAATTTGATTACAGTTGGGAAGATAAGAAAGTAAGCTTAAGATTATCAGAAGTCAATTTTTCTATATGAATAGTAGTTTAGGGCGCAGGAGCTATTAAAATCAAACTTTTATCATTTTTACATAAGAACACTGCAAACATTTTAGAACTAAATTAAAAAAACACGCCCATAAAATTTCCGTCACCCTGTATCCAACACCTGAGGTTGATAGGCTAAACAAAAAAATATGCGTTGAATATTTTTTAATAATTACCACTGGGACAGAATGCAACGCGGATTTTACGCAGTACTCTCTAGCTAACTGTCAAAAACGCAATAAACTGCTGCCCAGAACGAAATTGCTGGGATTACGTTAAATGACAATTTAATGCAAAATTTATATTTCAATGTTGTGCTTGTGGATTTTTTATATATATGCGAATAATAAGAGTAACATTTGAAATATCCCGGACCTCAGTAATTAAGTTTTACATTACAAGAGGGAATGCCCACTTTTCATACAACTTTAGGCCCGACATCTCCAGACATGAGGAATGTCTTAAATGATGCATTATGGTACTCTAATTATATTTTATTTACTATATTAATTTCTATCTAGCGGGGAAAAGCTTTGGGGATTGGGGGCCTTATTCTTGAATAACGAAGGCAGATTCAGTATACATTAAGCTGTCAAAACCATTCGAAATGAATGTGCATGTGGTATAATTGAAATCCGTATTCGTTATTTGCGTATGCAAACCATTTGTAATATAACGAATGGGGTGCAACCATATATAACGAATTCGTAAAAACCATTCGTAATTTAAGAATAGCCCCCCCCCCCCCCATATAGCCTGAGCGACCCAAGTGACCCAAGTATATGCAAATGGGCTTTCCAGCAGCAAAAGCGTCCCTAGGAAGTTTTCTGAATTGGGAAAAAAGTACACCAGCCGATAGTATTCGGCAAGACTTTTAATTCGATATTCAACATGCGGTATTGGAGCCACCCCCCCCCCGGCGAGGATTCTTACCCCCTATTCTGAATGAAGAGGAAATTCTTTTTCTACGAATTGCAGCTGGTAATGAGCTGAGGTGAACAGTGAAACCCGTTTTCCGATCGGCTATAGCCCTACCGAGTTAGAATCAACCTAAGGTGCAAAGAATCTAGTACCTCTGTTCGAATAAAAAAGAGGGAAAAACTAAAAAAGTCAGTATAGGAGTGTGGGTACTCAAACGTCTTCTCAGGACCTAAGGTAATTGGTTCTGTTCTGGATTTTCTAAAATGTACTAGCTCAAACTTTAACCCCCTATCCCCAGCTTTCCCCCGCTGGATATAAATAAACATTGTCAATTAAAAAAATTTCAAAGTATCATAATGCATCGTTTAAGACATTTCTCATATCTGGAGGTGTCGGACTTAAAATGGGCATTCCCCTTTCATTCAAAACGCATGTTTTCTGCAGCTGTCAAAAATCTTCTTTGCGGTGCTTCTGTTAAAAGTTGGAAGTTGACTTTCTTGTGACGGTTGCAGAGACTGCAACCTGGGCTAAATAATATGTTTCTCTGCGTGACAAAGCTTTGCGTTTACCGCGGCATGAGTACGTTACGTTCTGATCTGTTTCTTGAAATTGGAAAGGTTCGTATCCAATGAGTGATCGTTTTTGTATGGAATTGCTGCATAGAATTATTTAATATTTTTAATTACCTGCTATTATGTGTTTTTTTTTATTACTATTATTATTTTTTTAATTTTAATGATAAAATATACATAATATTACTGCAATATGTTGCTTTTTCAGTCGCCTTATTTACGTATTTCTAAAGATGAGTATTTTTGACAAATCTCCTATACAAAGAAATCCGCTGTGATATTATTTAGAAATTTGCACCTTGATAAAGAAATCTGAAAATAAAGGATTCAAAATAACAGCTGTCTTTTCAAATACTTTTATAAGCACTTACATCAAGGTAAATACTAAACGACATTTCGATGTTATAGATATAGGGTAGAGCGGGGCTGAAAGTGCCGTGGATAAGCACTTCTTATCATTTTAATATCTCGTTTAATAAAAGGGTGTGATGTAACTATGTAATTAAAAAAAAAACATTCTACATTCATGCAATAATCAATTGACCCAAAATCAATTCTCAATTCAATATCACAATAAATCTGATATAATAATACTAATGCATTATAAGCAAAAAAAATTCACCCAAATGCATGTCACACTCGAACAGGCAAGAAGAAGTGACTGCATTTGTTTACATGTTTCTCAACATGCTTGCATCCCTCCAAAACAAATGTTAAACACATCAGTTAAACAAGTAATTTGTTTAAAATGCCCCAAATCACGGTCATATGCACATATCATTATGTAGTTATAATAATTAAGTTTAGGCTAGCAAATTCACTTGTGCATAAATAAGCTAGCTATATTTCATTAAATGAAATTCATAGATTTGTGATTAAACGGGCTGTGACTTTTCATTAACTGGACATCTGCTAACTTCTTAGCTGTGCCCAAAATATAAAAAGGGATCTGCTTTTACAGAGCTTCCTCACTGGGAGATCTACTTTTTATAAGGCTTCTCCACTTCTAAAAACATGTTCTTGTACCGTTCGCGGTAAAAAGTGCCGGAGTGGCAAATTTTAGCTATAAGGCAGAGAACAAAGGCTAAAGGTTATAGCAACCTATTTAAATATTAATAACAACCTAAATTGTGCGGCTACAAAGATTTTTCCAAGAAGTAAATATAAAAATAAAATTTTAAAGTTACACAAATAAAATAATGCTCGATGTCATTTTTCCCCTTAATTTCTTTGAAAATGATATCATAATAACTCAAATCAATGAAGCTTGTGCTGCTTTTTGCCATTTCGGCCTCTTGTTCAAATCCTCCTTTTTCATTTGTTCATCAAAATTATATTATCGCAAAAACCACAAGCCGCCGGACATGTGCTTTTCTGTTCACCTACTCCTCAATTGAATCGTTTAGAATTGAAATGGCGTATGTCCAAAAAACCTAAGTTTACAGTAGAGAAAAAAACTTTATTTTCTTTCCAAAAAAAGTTTGCTATTTTCCTATTTTGCTATTTTGCTATTTTGCTATTTTATGAAAGATTGCATGGAATCAAAATGAAATAATAAAATAAAGCAAGGAAAAAATTAAAACTGGTTGGACAAAAAAAACATATATGTAATGGACATGTGTTGTTTTAATTCCAAATGACAATTCTACACATATTTTAATAAAAAATTAATGGTTATACACCATAATATATTTTAAAATTAATTAATTATTATCATTAATATCTTCTCTGTCAGTAGTAGTCCAACGGAGAATGGAAGAATAAAATTCTGCTGGAATATATTTTGTGACTTTAGCATAATCGTCCAATTTTTTTTTATTGATAGGGTTCACAGAGCCATTTGGAAAAGCTTTCCCAGTCGGAAGTCTAATTTTGTTAATATTTTCCGTAGTCGTCGATTTTAGAGTTAGGAACGAGTGCTCAATTAAGCCGTCAATATATTCCCGAGCTCTTATTACGGCATCTTGGCTGTACTCAAAAGAGCCAAATGATGAAATCTGAAAATTCTTCTTTTTTTCTTTCGGAATTTTTTCCCCATTGACAGTACACTCTTTTTATAATATTTTGGACACCAGTTTTTAAAGTCAAGCACTATCTCATTATTTTCGAAAAGATTCACTGTAAAGTTCTCTTTACTTGAGGATGCGATAAACTTGCCATATTCCGAAGGAGTATAAATCCCATTTTGCTTTTTTATAAATTGTTTTATTACACCAAAATGACGATCACATGGTAAGTAACTATGGCCACGGATGGGTAGCAAATGGTAAACTTTTTCAAATCGTTTAATTATGATAAGGGTCAAAAGGAATCGTGCCATGACCACCACAACTATCTGATAACAAATAAAATTCTTTTACAGTTGTCGGAACATTTTTGCTTATAAAATCGTAAATAAAGCTTGCCACCTCATTAGGACTTTTCTTAGCGATACCTTCATGGTATACATATAGATAGCAATGGCCCGTTTTTACATCATGTATTGCAAAAGTATTTACCCATAATTGCCGGTAATAAAATATTTATTGTACTGCTATATGAGGCAAAAGTAAATTTTGCACAAAATCAACAACAATTCAATATACACTATTATTTTCTTCACATCTTTTTTTAATTTCGGTAATTTTGCTGTAAAACTTTTTAGCTCTCCTTTGATGTACCATTTTTTCGGCAACAGCCACCTTTTTATTATTGTTATTTAAGGTAGTATTTCTTATTTTTACTGCTAACTCCTCGTACTTAGAGCACACATCCACCTGCGGCCTTCCAAATCTTAATGAAAAATTTTCCCTGAAGTAAGTATAATAATAGTTGTATTTAACAGTAGAATCTCGATATTTTCTTAAAAATAATGGGTACATCTCAGTAACCGTTATTCGGGCATCCAGATACTTAACAATTGTATCACCATAATGACACGATTTAACAGGGAATGATGAAAAATGTTCATGAATTTGTTGGCAAATTTCACCTGAGATAGCATGATATTTTTGGTTTAGTCCCTTTTTGTCCCTAGGAGTCTCTCCAGCAGTTAATAGCTGACAAAACCAACGGAGTCTTCCCTCACTCATGGATAATGCATTCATTAATGCAGTCTTACAAACCCGTATTCGCGCATTGGTCTTATTCAACAAGTAATAAGAATATGATACCATTTTTGGTTCCGCCTTTTGATCATCTTGTTCCAGGCGGGGACGTTTTCGATGCACACATTGGTGTGATATGAGTGTTTGAAGATATAAGTCCTGCTCATTTTTAGAGCCCAAAGCGTCAAATATATACTTCCTGTCATCAGCACTGAATAAATTGAAGCAATTGCGTTTACACCTAGAGCAAAAACTTAAACAGTTATTATTTTCTATAAAAATAATTTTTTACCGGCATGAATCTCCTTGTTTCTTTGCTGAAACTATCCTTCCTTTCTGGTTAATGTATTCTTGTCCAGATATGCGGCGACTTTTTCTAACAGTACTCTTCCAGGATTCTTTATTTACTTTCCCTCTTTTTGTTTTCCGCAAATCATCAATAATAGTATCATCACTACTTACACTTGAAATGTCACTCATGTTCAATATCATCAAAATTTATATCAGTAATAACTGAAACTGAATATCAAAGCTTAGGCAAAATAAATGCAAACAATTATAAGATCTTTACTTGGTTATAAACATGTGTTTACAAACCACTGAAAAATTTTGAACTGACTATCACTCAGCGCTAACTTATAACGAAATTAAAATTCCAGTTAATTTCTTCTTCCATGTCCAAAACGAGGGAATTTTACACATTCAGGGCTGCCAGTATAGAATGTTTCTCTCCTAAATGGGCAACTTTATTTGGGAAATTTTGGGGGAACATAAAAGTTGTATTTATTATTTGGGGGAGACAAAATATGTTGGCGTGAATAGGTTTAGAATTAAAATGACACAAGTCCTGGACTAGGTTGAGAATTGAAATGACGTAAGTCCTGGACATGAGTTATTTCAATACTAAATGTCGATTTATTGTTTGGATAACGTTACTTCAGTTAGATGTGGATATATGACGTTTTCACACCAAATTGGTCTAGCTCTATACAACCTATTTCCATCAAAACAACAAATCATCTAAATATGGACATACGCACTTTCAATTCTAAACAATTCAATTATAACTTTCTTCCTGGTTTCATGAACTATTTGGAACGTACAAGTTTTTTCGTGATTTTCTGTTTCTCGAAATTTCGAGTTTTTTTTACTCGATTGTGATTCTCAATTTCAAAATAACAATATTTCAATGGATTGTACCACTTCTGATGTTGAATGGGGGTTGTTAAATTTAAATACGTTTATTTAGTTGTATGTTGTTGAAAACCAACAATAAAAAGCCACCTGAAAAAAAACAACAATCAGACAAAAGATTCTAATTCCAAGTAGTTTCCATTTATCGAATCTAGGCTGGGAACAAAATATGCTCACCTACCTATAACCATATCGATAAAGTAGGTTTTAGTGGAAACAACCAGCGACAATTTATGGTTAGATTCCACATAAAGAAACGGGGACACACAATCCAATTAAAGGAAATTGATCGAATTGTTATCAATAAAAATTTACGTAAATCAAATATAATTAGATTAAGCCATCTTTCAGTTAAACTTACCTTTTATGATTAAAGCAAATTAAGTAATCCAGCAATATGTATCAGCATAGGTAATTTGTAATCATGATACGAACGACTAGGCAAATTAAGATTGGCAACACATGTATGATTATAAGTGCTACGCATAGCCGCTATTGTTGCTATGCGCAGTGTAGAGTTAGTTATATAGGTCACAGGCTAATTTTAATCTCTCTCTTTTTACATCAACCGCTCACGGATTGCTTATTATAATAGGAATCAACTTAGCTAGTAAATACTATTAACAACCTCATTTTATCTTGGGTATGGACTGAGATAAAGATACTTATTCTGGGTCCTGACTGAGATAAAGTTAGTTATTCTGGGTAGCGACTAGAATAACACTTAACTAACATCAGACTTAAACTTGGGCTTCGACTGAGGCAAAGGTACTTATTCTGGGTACTGACCAGAATAAATACTACCAATACAACTTTGCTTTGGGTCTCGACTGAAGTAAAGTATCTTGTTCCGGGGAACGACTAGAACAAGAATAGTACTAACACACAAACTTTGTTTTGGGTCTCGACTGAAACAAAGTATCTTGTTCTGGGGAACGACTAGAGCAAGATATATGTATAATAACTTCCTTTGAACGCCATAAAGTCGATTCCATAATTCAGATTGGTGAGTACTTTTTATATTGATCTTTATTGTTCGATTATTTATCATATACAGGATGTTTCCTCCATGTTGGTCCATAGAGCGGTAGGTGATACTACTCACCTAGTCGAACAAAAAATTGTTGGGCAGGAGGGGCCCACATCAACCGTTTGGGAGATACAGGATACAGGATTAAAAAGTACAGGGTGGACGATCGCTACTGCAGAACTGCATAACCTCTTCAGTAACTGCTCAACAAGCCCCGTACTCCTCCCCCTCAGAAGTTATTGTGGTCTAAACTAAAAATTTCAAATTTTCTAAGCTTTTTTTTACTTTGACCTCTGTTTTTTCTTGTAAAAAGCTAGTTAACATAACTCTTTTTATGAAAACTATAGACTCTTCTCTTTAATTTGACTCCTATGCGCTATTTGCAGCCATTAAGAAGTTATTGGCTCTTAACCTATTCTCACATCTATTCTCAAACCTATTCTCAAAGATAATTTGTTCCTTAGTGACTGAAAACATGTCATTTTAAAAAAATATCGTCTAATTTGGTATAACCTGAATAGGTTATGAGTTAATAACTGTTTGACGGCTACAGATAGGACATAGATTGTACTAGATCAAATTAAAGAGAAGAGTCTACTCTACTGTTTATAGTTTTTATAAAAAAAAGCTATGTTAACGAGCTTTTAGCAACAAAAATAGAGGTCAAAGTAAAAAAAGGTAACAAAATACGAAATTTTTAGTTTGGACCTAAATAACTCCTGACGGGAGAGGAGTACGGGGCTGGTTGGGATGGGTTGGATGGAAAGGCCATACAGTTTTGCATACAATGAGCTTCAGATTACCATACACCTTGTACTTTTTAAGATACAGGGTATTTTGTGAAAACTTAGCATAATTACTTAATCGCCCTATATCTCCCAAACGGTTGATGTGACCCCCCCCCTCCTGCCGTACAATTTTTTGTTCGTCTATGTGAGTACTATCACCTCACGCTCTACGGACCACCATGGAGGAAACACCCTGTATTTGTTGCCATTCCTAAATCAGGTATTTAGTCATAATAAAGTAAACAAAGTAGTTATAAGAAAGTGAACAAATAATATTCTCTGGATTTCTTCCAAAATCTACCTATCTTGAATACCTTAAAGCTGAAATTAATACGACTCGCATCGAGCCTGATAGCGTACACCGTGTAAATAGACTTTCTGATGCAGCGATCACCGATATACGTCAATGCCTGGATGAAAGTCCCCAGTAGCTACTTTCAGATATTTGTACCAAAATTAATCACATAATCGCATTTCGAATACAGTCACGTCATAAAGGGAAGCCTTATGGCTGATTTATATTACTCGAACATTGCTTGAAAACAGAGTAAGTAGTTTCCCCTTATCTGAAAATACTTTAGAACGATAAGGACAAAACATAATCCAGCAAAATTTTACTGAGTTAAATGTCAAATTCCCCGACGAAGGGGAAATTTTTACTGCCATAATTAGCCATAAAAAGTTCTAGCCAGAAGTATATTTTATGGCAGTAAATTTTGCTATTATGGCAGCAAACTCATACATATAACTACAAGCGTGTACGAATATAATTGTTTACACGCACAAAAATTAAAAATATTTGAGGAAAGTCACAGCACATCAGCTGGAATGTGTCAAAGTTATCCTGATGGATGTAAGTACTTTATTCAAATAAATATTGCATTAAATTATAGACATCTTATAAAGTGTTCAATTTTCCAAATATATTTTCAGTGAAACAGTGCAGATAGTGAAATAGATAATGGCCTTATTTGAGAAACGTACTTCTTGTATATCCTACTGGCTGGTGTACTAGCCTTAAATAGTACTTGGACAGCAATTTTTAGTTGGATCAATTGGCAACGGAAGCGATCTCATACTCCAAGAACACAATCGAAAGTGGAAATACAAATAAGTAAAACTAACCAAGATATTATACTACTGAATTCAACTATCTGGATGCTTTCTGGAGCATCCTGCTCCTATAAAATTTATGTTTATTTCTTTAATTCGAAGAGATTATGTATTTAAATTCCATAAAATATTTTGGAACTAAAATTATTAACACTTATTACTATCAAGGAAATTGGTGTGTAATTTTTAGAAAGCTGTAAATAAAGAAATAAAATTTATATTTATTTAAGACTGAATTCGAAAACGAAAACTATCTGCTTTTATTAGTTATTGTTTTTTAAATACAACTAAATACATGTGAAATTGTCAAACATATTAACTAGAAATTTCTTCATCCATTAATTTTTCTTCTTTTTTTTTCTGTAGTTATTCCTTATAATTCTTGGTGTCCACCAATAATTTGATTTTGAACATTAGGAAGACACGGTGAGTAACGACTGTTTTCCATGGTAAATTCACCTGTACCTTGTGTACTAGACCCAATTGCAAAATAAAATCATATATAATAACAATAAAATCTGAAATACTGTGTATGGCTATGTACAGTAATTACCTTAATTCCCCTGCATATCCAAACATATTGTTAAGCGGAACTTCACCATAAATAGTCGCTATACCCAACGCTTGTTTGCGTGGCGCATATTCCGGCGTTTGTAATAAATAAACTTTGAATTTGAGTAGTGAACTATTTTTGACGTCTGACTATGTTTGCAATTGACACTTTGATGAAATGTTACAAGCGATACTTCGATATAAAAGAGTGGGAAATAATATTTTGACAGTCGATCACCTCTTCCTTTTCTTCTAATAGTGCAAAGTAATATGCCCCTCTCACTCACTTTGTCAGTAAAATCGCATGTTCGAGTAATGTAAATCAGCCATTAGGGTAGCCAAATGAATCCCAAGTGATTAACTTGGCAGCGACATACGATCAGGTTAAAACCGGACCGGTTTCAAAACCTGAAAGCAACCGTGGCTGGCCACGGTTTGATGGCGGCTGATACATACGGTTTGCTGCCGAATAAAATTCTAAACTGATTGAGTGCAATGTGACGCGACATACGTTTCGGTTTTTCCCGGACGGTTTGTTAAAATTTAATGCAGTGCAGCAGTACAGAACCAGCGAACGAAACTATATGTAGGTACATTTAATAAAATAATTTAAGATTGTTTTTGGAGTGCGCGTGCGATATTTAAAATAGTTTTAGGGTTTTTTTTTTTAGTGTAGTATAATGCCTGGCGCAGATCGGCTTGAAAGTATTTGATTTTGAAATTTTTTCCTTAACTATGTGAAGTAATATATATCAAAAGAGCAAGAAGATATTATCCATAAAAGCTAAAAAACTTTTCCTCATCATTCCTTAAATTTGCATGTCCTCGCGATGGTCTAATTTGATTTAGTGGATGCACTGAAAATCTACGTTGCAATTGTTTTTTTCTTTCCTTATTTTATAGCACCCCTAAAAATTACTGAACTGACTTCACTGACTTGTATCCACAAAATAATCGAGAATAACCGTCTCGTATGTTGTGTAATCACGGCGACGGTAAAAACAGTAGACGGCCAGCCGGACGGGAAAACCCTAATCGTATGTAGCTGCCCTAATGCAAAGAACAAGCCGTTAATTGTGAAGTTCTCTTCTATCTGCGAACAAAGAGAGTTTATTCAGAAATTTAAGAGGCATGGTCAATTTAAGTTAATTTAAGTTCTAATTTTTTATCTGATAACAGGATTAATGTCTTCGAAAGTTTAACGCAGCAAAATAGTCAAATTTTGGGATGTGCTTGAAGCTTAGAAGGGAAATTCGCATACACTCTACTTTTACCCGACGTGGAAATGTTAATATTTGTGTCAAATCAGATGATCCACCCGTTGTAGTTCCAGTACTGGACGTTTTGTTTGATATGATCGGCAAAGCAATTAATACAGAGGAATAATATGTGACTGTTTCTTTAACGCTTTTTTTTCTTTATCTTTTTCTTTTTTGGGATTGTTTTCGAACTTTTGAATTTTTCTGAATTTATTTAATTCCTTTAATTCTTTTAATTCCTTTATCGTAAATTTTCTTAATTTTATTTTAACGTAATGGACAGACTTCTTATCTGTAATTTTATAATTCTTTATATTTTGGTTTTGATCTTATTACCTCTAATGTGCATTATGTTGAGTAGAGCTTTCGCTTCTTGCAGATCTATTGGTTTCTGTGCGCGGATGATTTTGGATGATCGGTAACTTTTTATCGCTGGACGTGGTGAGGGCGCTTGTCAATGTTTTTTCTTCTCGATATAATAGATTAAATCTGACCTATCTCAACGCTAGAAGTCTTCGTAACAAGGTCGGTATATTGCAGTACATTTTCTTTGGGTCACAAGTTCATGCTATACTTGTCTGTGAAACTTGTCTGAATGAAAATATTTCTTCAAAAAGCTTGTCTTTACCCAATTACAGTATTTTTCGGAATAATCGTCTCGGTCGTAATGGAGGCGGAGTTCCTGTCTACGTGGATAATTCCTTAAACGTATCTATCAGTAACTCCTCTTCTCCCGGTGACAAAATTGAACTCCTTTGCGTCGAGATAGATACGGGTTTTGATAACTGTGTTCTTGTTAGTACTTACTGTCCTCCTAATTGCTTCAACATTGATACAGCTACAGAGTTTAAAGAATCTATACCTTTTTTACGAATCGTGATGTTGTCTCTGTGGCGATTTGAAAGTGCACTCTCTCTGCCGCATTATCAGATAACTTACGATATGAATTCCAGACTTTAAGCCTTGGAAAAATCAATATTTCACTAACCTACTTTAATACATCAAACCCGTCGCAGCTCGATTATAAGCTCACAATTGACTACGACAAAGTTCAATTTCATAGTCAAATTAGCCGTCCCAATGAATTCGACCCCGACTTCCTTTTTTTAAACTATAATCTTAGATCGAAGCCCTTGGCAAATGAACTGGTCATTACTTATCGTGATTTTAAGCATGTTGATTATGTTGGCCTTGGTGCTGAGTGCCGCGGATTGACTTGGGATGCTATTTACACATCCAACTCTAATGAACTAAAAATCGACTCTCGAAGCTTTTGTCTTAAGCCCTCCAAATATCAATGGTTAACTAGTGAGAATTGTCATATTATGGCCGATACAGACTGACACGTTGTCCTGTGATGCTTTCTAGGTACAAAAAGGTCCGCAACAGAGCTAGAGCTTTAATTCAATCCGCAAAGAGTACCTATTTCAGAGATAAATTAAATACAAATCTTCCTTCTAAAACCTTATGAAGGAATATCTGCAACATGGGTGTATTCGGTCAGAAATCATCTGAAATAAATATTGATCCAAATGAGCTCAATAAATTTTTTACATTAACCGCAGCTTCTTCATCTCAGGCACCTCGCATCAGTCCCATGATAGATGACTTCTCTGTTGATGGTTTTGCCTTTCGCTGCGTTGAGGAAGTTTAAGTGTTATCAGCATTACATGCAATTAAGTAAAATGGTTGTAGGATCAGACGAGTTACCACCTAGATTCCTTAAATTAAATGCTCCGGAAATAATACGAGTTCTTACGCATATATTTAATTACTGTCTTACCATTTCACAGTTTCCTGCGCGCTGGAAGCAGGCTCTTGTTGTTCCTATACCAAAGAAGTCTTCTGCCTTACATATGGGAGATTTTCGTCCAATAAATCTACTTTGTTATCTAAGTAAAATCTTTGAAAAGTTGATGTATTTGCAAATCATGAATTATATAAATAGATATTCTATATTATCAACTTTTCAATCAGGATTCCGTCCTTCTCATAGTTGTGAGACTGCATTATTGAAGGTAACTTCCGATATACATGATTTCTTAGATGAATATTGCCTTATATTACTTATCTTGCTCGACTTTAGCAAAGCTTTTGACTCCATAAATCACTCACATTTAATAACAAAATTATCAAGTCAGTTCTTATTCTTTTCGTCTGCTATTAAGCTGATAAATAACTTTTTGCAAGGACGTAGTCAACTTGTTCGAATCAAGAATAACAATTCCAAGCCTGAGTTCCTTAGCTGCGGTCGGCGTACCGCAGGGATCCATACTGAGCCTCCACTGTTCTGCTCGATGCCTCTGTACATTTCTATGTGATTGACGTTCAAATTTATCGTAGCAGAACAATATGGAGGACTGTATATGCCGACTTAATGACGATCTCCAATGCATTCATGAGTGGTCATTACAAAATAGTTTAGCACTTGATCCAAGTAAATCAAACTGCCTAGCAATTTTCTGAAATGGCATTGACTCAAGTATGCTTCCTCTCATTCTATTAAACCGGTTAACACTTCTTTTGTCAAGAATTTGGGCGTTGAACTTACTTGCAATCATATTAAAAGGACATTAGAGAAGATATATGGCTGTTTGAGATAACTCTGACTCAACTCTGTTATCCTCTCGCTTAGTTTGCGTCAGTGGTTAGTTAAAACATTAGTTATTCCACATTTTACATTCGCCAACATAATCTTTATAGTTCTTGACTCATTCTGCCGGAGAAAAATAGTCGTAGCACTCAATGATGTGATTAGATATATTTACAAATTACCTAGAAATAGCCAGCAAGCTCTCTTTTGGGTTGCAATTTAGAGAGTCATTTCACTTTTCGCAGCCTGAAATTTCAGCACAAGCTTACCCAAGAAGCCAAAATATGTGACAACAGAAATATGTGACCTTTCTGTCACATAATTGTTATATATAATGTGATTAGCAATATTGCTTCAGCTAAATGTCACAAATTTTAGACATTCCTCTAACAGCCTTTTTGGGTCACTATTTAGTGTAAACAGTGCCACAAAAATTGGTGATCACAAATTATACCCAGAAAGAGAATGCGATTTTGTCGACATGAAAATGTTGCTGTCAGGTTATCGCCATTTTGGATACTTTGGATATTTTGTAGAGAACGCGAAAGTTGTTGTTAGTTGTTTTTGTTGTGTTTTTGATGTTTGTGTTTAAAAAATGGTAAAATTAAATTAATAAAAAAAACTATATTAAGCAGGCAATATAAATATAAAATAAATAATGCAAAAACTGTTAAAAACTTAAGTGTTGAACAAACAAATCAATTATGGGGCAGAGAAGAAATACCGTCAGCGTCTAGTGATTTTTTATGTTTAGAGAACTTTAATAAAAAATTTGAAAACATAATTTTATGCAAACATTTTATAATGAATATATAGCTTTTGAACTGAAATAAGATTTTAATTTGGATCCCCTAAACAAAATAAAAACTGACATAAATGCCACCAAAATCACACAAATTAACGACAAAAATAACACATTTCTTGGTTAAAAATGTCAAAAAATTGTGATCAATTTTTGTGAAGATTTTGTCTCTTAATTTTGTCAAAAAATATTGAAACAAACTATGACAAAAGTACCCACAAAGTATGACAAATTTGTTGTAATGAATGTGACATTTGTTAGACGAAATGTGTAAACCCTGAACACATTTCCTGGACATTTTCGTCACATGATTCTGTCGAAAAATGACAAGTGTTTGTCGATTATTTGTCTTACAAATTTCACAAATGGCTACTGGGGTGGGTTAAGACTTTCTGTTTAGTAATGGTGACGCACATTTGGGATCTTTGTTGTTTTTTTCTCTCTCTCTCTCTCTCTTGTACGCTATTTTTAGTTTTCTTTTCTTTTTTTTTTTACTACTTAAATTACATGATCATATCTTTTGTTCTTTATTTTTGTTTTTTTTTCTCTCTTTTTTGCATTGCTTAGTTCGTAGTTGTTTTGTAGTAACGATGAAATTTATTTAACCAATGCACTTTGCACAATCTAAGATAGCATATGTATCTTTGTACCTAGCCAAATAAAAAATTATTATCTATTTTCTATTCTCTATTATATATTAGAATACATAAATGAAAATTCCATTATTGAAGATATATTCAGAAGTATATTTATATAGTTTAAGGTATCGTAGTACTTCAAAATCTCATGGTTCTAGTTAGTCATAAACGGAGTGAAATTGACGTAAATAAACCGCTAACTTTTAATGTTCATCCGCGTTATTATTTAATGTCCTCGTCCTTTATATAAATTTTTTTTAATGCTCTCACCACAAACAGAACATATTTATTTTACCTCATTTTGAAGGTGTCGAGTGTTACATAAAAAAGCTACTAAATTACTTTCACAGCCTATAGCCTCTCGGGCGGGACATTGTGTCAGTGTTCCCCTTTTGCCATATAATTTTCTGATTTATTTGTCCCGACTTTTCACCTCTCGCACTATACTAATATTACCGACCCCGAATGTGGTATACGTGCAACAAAGCTGTATGGCAACATCACATATGTTGCACTACGAACTTAACACAGTTTAAATAAAAAAAAAAGATATGTTCAAAACGCCTCTTATATTCATGCTGATACTTTCCTACACAATGCACGTGTTTATAACATTCTAAGAATATCCTTTTTGAAGTCAATTTCAACCAATAATACTAATGAATGTTCGATTGATATTCTAATCAAGCACACCATTAAGCAAACATGATTCGCATTTAAAAGGCATTTTGAAGCATTTCAATAAAAATAATTTTTGAACACCAGCATGTCTCCAAATAAATTAAATAATTCCCAGGACTGTATGGTTCCCATCCTTAATATTTTATTATACTGCATTCCAAGTATATTATGGAAAACAGGAATACATTTTTGCATAAATTCGTATTCCGGTTTTATATATTAATGACCCGCAGAAGTACGAATTGATGTCTAGATATTGTATATGTAGTTATACTCACTTGGAAAAATCTGGTTTACAAACCATATCCACATGTACATACATGAGTATACTACTATTTTCTCGGTCAATTCCCAGATGGATGGACTTCTCCAGAGCAGACCAGCTCCCAATGAAAATTATTAATAGGGGAGAGCAGGTAGGATTCGTACACTTTTTACACTAAGTCATGTAAAAGTAAAACTAATAGATATTTCAAAATAATCTCAATGCTGTTGAATTACCTACATATCTGGCTTTAATATTAGTGTAGCTTAGTGTTGATACAAAGTAACATGGAAATGCTATGATGAATTTCCCAAAAAATGGAAATCGTACGAAAGCACCCCACACGCGGGGTAGTTTCGTACGTAGAGCTGGGTACATTCGTACATCGTGGGGAGCCTCCGTACATTGTAATTAAAAAGGCTTTTTATATGAATTTAAACATTTAATGAGTTCAAAATTAACACAGAATCAACTTTAAATATAGTAATTATTGCACATTATACATAGTAAGATCTTTTTCAAATCTAAAGATATTAGCTGTTCTTGCTGTAGAAGCAAATTTGGGTGGTGGCAAAACACAGACCACGTCTGATAAGTAAACTGTTCCTTCGTCTTTGATATTTGGAAAAACAAATTTCCAGGTACCCGGCTTCTTTCTCAGAAATGAAATTTTATATTCAATGGGGTATTTTGTTAGCACCTGTCCAACATAATGTAAAACAGTCTTTTTCTTTTCGAACTTCACCAACACAAAGCTTTCTTCTTTAATGTTTTCCGTCATTACTGGAATTTCGTTCTCAATATCAGGTCCTTCAGACATCTCTTCTAATGGAGAACAAGAACTTTCCCTTAAACTTATGTCAGTCTCACCTTCACTATCAGTCTCCACAGTTTTCTTCTTTTTCTTTGGTTTGCTTTTTTTATTTGTGTCTGATAGCAAATTTAACGCGCGTTTCATCTCCTTAGCCTTTTGTTTTCTCTCTTGCTCTTGTTTCTTCATCTCTTTTGCTCGTTCTATTTCTAGCAGTCTATTTTTTTCTGGAGTATCTGTATATATCCTTGATTTTCCTGGCAGTTTTCCTTTCTTCGTTTTTTTAGAGGCATTCCTGTCCACTTTAGGGTAGGGTCGGATAATATCTGGCGTTATTAATCCCACAGATGATGTTGAGGGTGATGTAGGCGGCAATCTAGATGATAGATCTTGTGGAGTAAGAGTTATTTCTTCAGGTATAATTTGTTGGATGTTGTCATCTGAGACTGCTTTAGAATCGGAATGGTAAACTTGCACAGCTGCAAATTCTTCGTCACTGAAATTCAATTTGTTGAATGGCCATATCCCAGTCTTTTCAAAAGCATTTGAAATATTTTTGCAGTTAAATGATTCAAAATAGGCAATTTTGGCCAGTTTTGGAATATTGTATATATTAAGTGTTTTCCCCGGGTTATTCACATGCCAATCATTAAACGCTATCTTTAGCTTGGCCTTAAAAGGTCCAAATACTCCCACATCTAAAGGTTGGAGACGGTGTGTTGTATGGGGAGGAAACGATAGATAAATAATGCCATTACCACGAGCATAGTCCACCGCTTCTATTGTCACATGGCTTTCGTGATTGTCGACGAGGAGCAGAATAGTGTTATCTTTAGAGCAGGACGTTTTTTTTTTAATGTGTTTCAGGACTTCCAAAAATATATTAGAGTTTATCCAGCCACTCTTTGCAGCCATTCCCAGGCTGCCTTCTTGAGCACCTTCCATAAAGTGATCCTTGAAATGTACTCTGGGAAAGATGAATAGCGGCGGTATTGTGTTACCACTAGCTGAAATAATTCCTCCGAATGTTACGAGCTCACCCCTTTCTGCGGAAACAAGTTGACCAATTTGTTTTTGGTTTTTTTCCGCTAATACCTTTGGCGTGCTCAGCACTGTGGATATCCCTGACTCATCAAAATAATAAATCCGATCTGCAGTGAGTGCATATGTTTTCAAAACCTTTTCTAGGTTCTCGTAGAAATCAGTTACGGCTGTCTTGTTGAATCCATAAGATCGTGCTGCACTTGTATTTTCAGGTTTCCTCAGGCTTAAATTTGCATTTCGCCTACGATAACTGTCCAGCCATTCTTTTCCAGCCATTTTGTTATGATTCCAGCTAGGTGGATAATACATCTGATTCAATTTTGCAAATTCGTATGCCAGTTTCCTCACATGTACGATTGTCAACCCATAATGCATTTTGGAACATTTCGCGATGTACTCATTCAATAGAGTCTCCTCTTCGGTAGTGAACACTTGATTCGATGTGAACTTGGAACAAAAAACACGCGACGGAGTGTTGTTACCTTCCTTTTCTGCAGCAGCCTTTTTATGGTATTTTGTTAAGCGACTTTGAAGAGTTGTCGGCTTGATGCCGTATTTTTGTGCGGACTTCCTAATAGATAAAGTTTTATCTAAAACTGCTTGCATCGCAGACTTCATTGCATCTTCGTCTACCTCTCTCGTTCTAGTGCCTTTTTTTACATATATTCGTGGCATGATCCTGAAATAATAATGTTTTTATTGAAGAAACTTTCTGAACTAACGTGGGGTGCATTCGTACAGTACGAATCCATCCCACTCATATCTGTACGAAGGTCCCCCAACCAAAACAATCCAAAAATAAATTCAAAATAAAGATAACATTTGAGGTAATCCCAAAATGAATGTTTACATATTAATCTAAGGCACTTATTCAAGAACTATTATAAATTACTTTAACAATCTGAGCAAAACTTATTACGAATCAATGTTTTCAAAAACGAATCGAAAAATTACTTACGCGGTGCGAAAACACGTATCGACTTGTTCCAACAAAGCTGACTGTTGCACTGCCACCGCGCTTAGCTGTCAGCCTATGCGCATAGTGGGCCTCATACACACACAAATACAAACGCGCCAAAATGTAGAATAGTGTAGATATGACTGCTGTACGAATGCTCCCTCCGTACGAATCCTACCTGCTCTCCCCTACTCTTTTTCAATTAATGAATGTTTTCGCAAAAAAAAAATTATTTATTACAATCATGACTCTGCTAAATATGGTGAAGCGTGCTGATAATGTCTTCTGCTGTTACATACATGCAAATATATCATACATGTTACTTCGAGTATCATACATATTACTTCGATTCCAATATGTATGAAAGGATTGAAAATTGCGATTATTGTCCAAAATATTTACGCGCTTATATCTATATACGTATAGAGTTTGTTGCCTTCGTCGAACGCTGTTCAATAAAAACCTGTTTCGCCAGAGGACCTTTAATAAAAATTTTTATTCAGAATTCTTTACTCCCCGTATATTTACGCTGCTGTTCTGATCCTATGTAAAAGGAAAGGATATAGTCATATACTCTGAAAATCTACACACAATCTCACATTAGACTTGATTCAATTTGTTTTTCGACTTCAACGGGTTTCGGGTGTTAAATCCTCCGAAAAATCATTTTCATGTTCACATGATTGAATTCCAACGGTCTGGAACTGAACAAAAATTTCTTTTTTTCTCTTGCAATACTTCATACCTATACTCTTCGACATCTATAAAAGGTGTACCCTAAACGATTTAGATGCATATTATACAGAGACAGATGATAAATATGAGTACGATGAAAGGGTTGAAAATGAAAGTTGGAGGAATAATATTATCCCCAGAGGATTTTTTTCGAATGTAATGCACTTTTTTTTTTCATTTTATCCCAAAATGTGCACATACTTAGTATGGATAGGACATAGAAGAAATGTAATTGAACACAAAAATGACACAACAGTCTTGATAAGAACCTATATGGTAAAATAGTAGTTGAAAAAATGTTCAAAACTAATTTTGTTTTTGTTTAAAGAAATCAAAATTAATATCTTTTCACAAACTGATTAAATATTACAACCTTTGCAACTACATATGCGCCTTTTCCGAAAAATTTCAGAATTTAACTTACTGAACGCTGCTTTCTTCAGCTACGTTCAAACGTCATTCAGTAAATAATCAATGATATAATTCCTATTCACTTTTATATCATAAAATAAGAAAACTACGAAAGATAGAGTAACACTCCAATTTTCCTGTAATTCTTCGGGTGATTTCATGCTCGTATAAGAAGTCTTAACCCACTCGCTCATACAAATAAAAGATAAAAAGGACCTGCCAGTGTTTTTTAGAGAGCAAATCGAAAAGCATGAGTTACTGCTGCAATATTTACGAACTCTGGCTCGCGAATTACTCTATACTTATTGTGTTAAGCAATATTTCGCTTCAAAGTCATTACTATTCAAAGCACTTATTTTCATTAACAATACTCCCAGAAATCCTGAATATCTGACCCAAATGTAGAAATTTAATTTCTGTCTACTAACACAATTCATCTTAGCCTTGGCAAGGTATATAGAAAACAAGGTATTCCCATTAAAATTTTGACACATTGCAGCTGATAGCCTGTGACGTAAGTCTGTGACTAATGTATATACATTTTTTAAGGAAAGACAGGGAGAGTAAAGAGAGGATTGTGTCGTCTGTACCGTGGTTTCTTATACATTTTCACGATAATTCCTCACTAATTGCGAACGTGGTTCGTAATGGGAATACTTGTGTTCTATATACCTTACTCCTTGGTAGTTCAATTGATAGTTAAGCGCGCTTGCTGCTATCCGCCCGATAATGGATTCGAGTTTCCGCTCTATAGGACAGGACTTTTGACTTTTACAGTGTCTTTTCTCCCGTATTATTGCCTTCTATCTTACTCATCAAAAATTCTCTCACCTCTTTTTTCCAGCAGCACCAAAATATGTACTTAAGGGAAGTGGTGAGACATTTGTGGGGCTTTCTATGATAAGAAAATTTGTAAGGCCTTCGCCCTTAGCAGAGGCGTCAACCCAAAGAACTTCTATGAGCATGTTCACTGCCACTTTGGTAGCGTAGTCGCTATCGACTACGCACGACTATCCTCCCTGACCGTAGTCGAATGTGGTCGACTATTTGGTACATTCAAAGTGCGGAGTGAACGAGAGTCGTAGTCAAGCGTAGTCGTTGATTGTCAAAATTTGGCGGAGTGAACGCTTGGTAGTTAGTCGTAGTCTACAAATGGTTTTTACGAATGGTTTCATGAACATATGACACGCGGAGTAAGTAAAGCAGCAGGAAAAAACAATTCATTACTCCTAAAACCTTTAGATTAGGGTCATCATGATATTTTTAGCAGCATAGAAGTAGATCCTTCCCTTATTGGTCCACGCAGAATTAGAAACAATTTAACATTACTCAGCTATCATTAAAGTTGCAGTTGATAAGTTTTTCCATCTATATTAAACGTACGCTTTAGAAAACTTTGGGCAGAAATTTCCTTAAAAAGTACCTCAAAGAAGAAAACTACTATTTGAAAGCACGTTGCTAATGATTTTTTAACTTTCAAGCATGGTAAAATGAAGCATTGTTTTTAATGTTGTTCTGAAGTATTCCAATAGATGAAGATCAACATCATGATGATTTTAATTATAAATCTTTAGTTAGTATAAATTTTTTTATTTCCATAAACTCGTAAGTGTAGCTTAGGTTTAGCCTATCGAATAATGTAATCAGAAAACTGAGCTGCATATTTTGTAATTAATCTGTTCGCTGTTCAAATGATAACCGCAATCGATTTCTCAATTCCTTCTCGTTTACAAAATTGAATTTTGGTTCCGTCTGACAAATGTTTGCAACAAGAATAGCAAAACAACAACAACTATGTATACGACGTACAATTACATTGACAAGCAATATTTCACTTTCTCTTAACTTTTGCAACCCCTGATCTCATATCAGCGAAACATATAATGTATACCCATGCATACCTACATACTATGTAATATGAATGCATGTAACTTTTATAGGGAGAGATAAATCCAACAACGATAAAGCCTCTGGGATGTCCTTTACTATCCTGACGGCTACTCAGACAAATGGTTATTTCTGACAGTAATGAAACACTAGATTGGCAGATTTTTGAAGGCTTAAAGTTATTGGATGCCCTGTGTATGTACAACAAACATACAAATATCAATAATTGGTGCATCTAAAAAGATTTATATAATCCAGCCAGACAAGTCACATATCATACATATGTAGTTATTTGGCTGAACGGCATTATTGAGGTATTCATGCAGCGTTTTTGGGTCGGGATCAGCATAACTTTATTATCAATAAATGTAAGGGATTAATTCTGTTTTAAAGGCGGTAGAAAATTAAATTGTACATTTTTTCTTAAATTTTCTGGACTAACCCATTGATTTTAGCAACTTTATTTTGTCCCAGCCAACTAGATTTGAATTTCTCTGTACAATGTGTTTCAGTAAAAGACTTATTTCCAAATGTCGTTACGTATGAGGTTAGGTTGGGTTAAAGAGGTGCCGCCAAGGAAAGCCTGCTTCATTTAGACCACTGATGGTTCCATTGTAATTCATAGACTCATGGCAATCTATCCTTCTAGGAACAACTCTAAACCCACCCACCCTGAATAGCTAAGGAAACTCTGGATGCTTGTTTTTTTTTGTGCTTTGATCGTTCTTGTAACCCAACCAATCAAACGTATTTTTACACAATTAAAAATTTGAGAATATATTTTAATACCACTTTAGTATTAAGGTTATATGCAATACATAAAAAATTAGATTTGAATAAATGTGGCATATTAAGGCAAAATTTCAATTTCCGCATATTAGTTACTAATATATATTTTTAAATAAATTTTATAATTAGGCAATGGCCCCTATTCTGTAATTTTTCATAAAATAATATTTTATGTTATTTTATGGCGAAAAAATCCCTTCTTCATAAAATGAAAATAAAATATTTTAAAAATTCGTATTATGTCGTGGTTCCATAAAATTATTTTATGAATTCTTTTATGAACACGTGACATATTTAGTACATTCCGCTATATTTTCTATTACTTTTTGAACAGCTGCGTGATACTCTATTAAATCACCCACTAAATAATATTGAATAAATAACTAATAAGGAAACGGCATATCGGGTGAAAACCTACGCCACTCGACGAAATGTATTAGTGTGTGTTTGTGTTCGTTTCGACATTGCAGTAAAGAAATCGTGAGATTTTGAACGGGGACATTTTTTATAACCCAAATTGCTATGTAAAATAAACAAATTGTTGGCGCCCCCTTATCTTCAGATAATATTCCTTGGCGTTGCCTATGATAATTTAAATAACAGAATTTTCAAATAAGTGACCAGCCCTCTTGTCATTTCTCCCCCCGCTCCATGGGTTTGACTGCCATTGAATTGCCTACTAACGTACACTGTATTCGCACGAAACCCCACTTCCTTATTAGTTATTTATTCAATTCTAAATAATCATTTATTAAAGCAGCTGCTTTCTTAATAGCTCCGGAGATACTTCGGTGTAAAAGTGCTAAAATATGACAACTCCTGACTGGAGTTTGATACGAACCATGTCCATAGAAATGCAAAACAGCAGAAAGACATCCATTCCCTGCACTTTGAGATTCCTAACAAAGTGAACCGAATGGATATCTTTCCGGTATGAGACTCTAGTTACTCTATAAGTGTTTGAATTTGTTTTCTTAAAACGAAACATTTTGGGTATAAATTAGTTTACAAATCACAATATAAGAAGTTTATTAATTATCCAGCCGGAATAACTTTTGAACCCTAAGGTTGGGCAACTCACATGGATCGTAGGAATCGCGAAGATATCGTATCCTATGATCTCTTCTGCATAAAATTAAAACCTAGGCAAATATAATTAACTTTTTATATTTTACCATACCGCACCAGTGAAATTTTTACAATTTCTGACAAAATTGTAATTTTTATATATGGCGGTGGACATTTTAGTTTTTAATTAAAACAATTTTCGCACATCAAATGTTAATTGACGCATGCCATTTTCATAAAATGTGTCATACCTTTAAAATGTGCTGCTTAGGTTCTTTTATGTTATGCTCCATAACACGAAATATTTTATGTTACGATGCGTAAAATTAAATAAAATTTCTGGTACAGAATACGATTTTAGGGAAATATTTTATTTTAAGGCATAACATAACATAAAATGATAAAATTTTACCGACAGAATAGGGCCCAATATTACATTAAAGTTCAATACTGAACAGTATTAAATTTTAATCCAGGAGAATATAATCTAATACAAAGGGCGTAGCCAAAGAGTTGCAATTCAAAATATATGTATTATAATGTAATGCATGATGTGAAAAAGCAATAAATATATAATTAAACATCAATAGACAAGTATTGTATTCTAATCCCACACAGTATTAATAGTGACGCGGAAGGGAGAGCTTCATTACTCATTAGCGATGAAAGTAATAATTGAAATCATGTATTTTGTCATATACCTACGGAACCAGGGGCGGGACGGGGTACCGGGGATGAATGGGAAAGGGGTGGGGTGCTCCCTATGGACGACAGAGACACGCCACCTTCGTGCACAGCTTTCAGTTCGCTGTGCTGCGCTATACAGAGTGGTCGCTGTCAGTGAGAGAAACTGCTGAGTTGTTATTTTACCGAAGACCGGAGAAAAAGGTTCTAAATTCTAATTTTCGCTCTGCTACACCACGGTAATTACACCATATACTATTCTTTATTCGGAAATTTACATTACATGTTTGTTTCAACATAGTTTTAACTGATTAAAAGTCTAGTGATAACTCAAGGCTAACAAATATAACGGCCATAATAATCGTGTTTCAAAGAACGTTACGTCGGGGCACAATGAGTGGGGCACAATGGGCTATACCCCATTCCGCCCCTGATAATATTTGTACATCTCAGATTAATAGGCAGTTTTTATTTCATCTGCAGATGACAGTATTCTAATCTGTGAACTGCTCCAATAATTGGTACCCCATTGTGACCCGGGTGCATTTCCCATTATACCCCGGGAGTGGGGCAGAATGGGAAATTTTCTCTTTTTTTTTTTCAGACACTGATTTTGAACAGTAATTTTTAATTTACATAAGTTTAACTTTTGTTTATTTATAGAGAAAGATGTAAATAAACGTAAAAATTCATAAATAATGGTGTTATTTCTTTCAATGTCTCCCAAATTGTAATCGAAGTTTAGCTACCCCATTCCGCCGATATGGATGGAAATCTAAACTTTTGTTAGAAAACTGGCATGCTAATATTACCACTGATGTATTAAAGGAAACGCTTGGAGGTAAAGATTGTTTTCAAGGTACCTACATGCTTATTTTAAAATATACATTTTATACATAATCTTTAAAATTTACTGAAATACTTACTTGTAGACTACATAGGGTCCACATAATGAAGAGGCCAAGTTTACCACTGAGTTATCGCCGCTCCTTAAATTTGAAGAAAATTGGCCTTGCTACTTAATTCATAAGATGATTATAAACGAATTCAATTTTACATTTTAGTTAACAACATCTAAAAAAGAGTACGATTTAAGTTAAAAATATCCATATATTTTAGCCATAGGAGCTAACCGTCAAGCTATCTCGCAGTATTTCATCGTAATCGATAAAAAGTTGTCATTCAATTCAACATTTTTGGAAGTTTTTGATTTACTTTTAAAATGTTTTTTATATTTTCAATGTAGAATTTGATACATCCCTCACTAATTTTTACAATTCCTTTGCCTCTTATACAAGGTGTCCCAGACTAACATGACTATATTTAGCCAAATGATTCTTTGCGTCCAGACAAGCAAAAAATTGTATGGCATGAGACGGGGGGGGGGGCAAAAAGTCTCCCTACCAAGTTACAGGGTGATTAGTAAAATAACTTTTTTCATTAAACTTTCTAATATATGCTACATTTATTCTAATCTCATTTATTATGTATTGCATATAACCTTAATACTAAAGTGGTATTAAAATATATCCTAAAATTTTTAACTGTGTAAAACTTCTATTCTCTCTTAAGTTTATAAAACTATTTATTACTTTTTAATTTTTTAATTTTTTAAATTTTTAATTCTCCTTTTTTTATTTATTTCTTTTGTGTAAGGATGAGACTCCCAGCTAATAACAAACTTCATTGTCACCACTAATAACTCTCGCCTGACTGAGGAGCCTTTAGAGTTATATATATTTTTCAAGTCCAATATATTTCAATCTTATCAAATATTCGTCCGGGAAGAATTCTAGTGAGTAGAGATAGTCAATATTAAACTTTTGCATGAAAGAAAGTAGCTGTACTTGGTGAAGGTATATGGATATAGTAATATGTATTCCTACGAGCATGGCTTTCGGTTGGTTATTCGAAACACAATATTTCAAATTTAATTCGCAATTACCTACTTTTTATTATTCTCTACTGTTAGCTTTTACAAACTCACAAACAGCTTTACTTTAAGAGGAGTCAGTACTCAGTGAAAGTTTCAATTTAGATACCAGCGAGCCTGTAGGCAATAAAATTTACTATACGTAGGTTTGTGTCGTGAAAATGTGAAAATTCATATAAAATTATCCTAGGCCTACACAACAGACCACAATAGCGATATCTAGCGTAAAAGACAGAAACCCAACAGACGAGAATTTAAGACGAAAAATGAATATTTGCAGGTCAAATAAATTAAAAATTTTTAACGAGAATTAACTCTCCTAAATTTCTTTTGCACATAGTTGTTAAACATATCATTTTGCTTTATATTTCAAAAACAGTCAAATAATTTAAAAAAAAGTGCCACTAAAAATGAAAAACTCGACGTTATTTGGTAGACCTAGGCTTTATCTTTCTAAAATAGTCACAATCTAAAGAAATGAAAATACCTACTAACAGGAATTTGATTTAAAAAACTTAAATTTTTACCATTTTTACAAGTTTCCGAGCTAATAGCTCCATTCCAATACATTTTTTTTTAATTTTTGCCGACCTTATTTACTAGACTTCTTCGTTAACTTTAATTTAAGATATAAATCATTATTCTGCTACAAATAGTTTGTCAGAAATTCGCATTGAAAAATGTACTAAACTTGCAAATCTTAGTACGAACTACTCTTAATTATCACTAGCAATATACTTCAAATTATCGCAATCCAATTAGAACACTTTCGCCAATTCATTCACTTTCAACTATATTCACTGGAGTGTTTAAGACAAGATTCGTTCTTGGCGCTGAAAAGTTCTGTATTTATACTCTCCACAAATTGCCCAGAACTTTCCCGAAGATTCTATTTCAGAAACATCGATTCTCCGAACCTAAAGTTGTTTAATGTCCATACCAATAGATGTCACTTGTCCTTTCCTATTTGCACGTAACTATATATATATATATATATATATATATGTTATATACAGCGATTCTGTCCCAAAACGAACACCCATCGACACCGACCGATATATTATCCCTCACTCAGCTGAAGTCAGTGTTGTTATTCCAGGAGAGGGCGTAGACTGTTTGATTACTTCACTAGATTGCTGTTGCTGCTAAAATCATTTCTGTACTTTCTCTCTTCTCTGGGTTATATAAACTAGATATTCCTTTTCCTTGATGCCTACGGTGCTTATTTTACAACAAATGATATAACCTCGACAATCTGTTCAATTGAAGACTTCCATTTTTTCTTTCTGAGGCTGATTTACAAGGCCGAACTGGATCCTCGAATCGGCCCGAGAAAATGAGCCCAAAACCAAATCAAATTGTTAGGCTGATTACCACTGAACCGAAGATTCGCCAATTGAAGAGAAGTCATCTGGCAAATGAATAATTCTATATTTCAAATAAGGAATATAATATTCCAATTTAGATACCAGCGAGCCTGTAAACAATAAAATTAACTATACATAGGTTTGTGTCTTGAGAGTTAGAAAATTCGTATAAAATTAACCTAGACCTAGACCATAGACCACATTAGAGACATCTAGCATAAAAGGCAGAAACCCATCATCCGACACAACCATATAATTTAAGACCAAAAATGAAAATTTGCAGTTCAAAGAAATTGAAAATTTTTAACGAGAATTAATTCTCCTACATTTTGTGTCACATAATTGTTAAACATACTATTTTACTTTGTATTCCAACAACTTTCAATGAAATATTACAATTTCTCGTCGGTGAAATACCGGGAGAAGAAACAAATACCATTAGAGCCAAATAATTAAAAAAAAAACTAAAAATGAAAAACTCGACGATATTCCCTAGATCAAGGCTTTATCTTTCTAAAATAGTCACAATCTAAGAAATTAGAATACATACTAACAGGAATTTGATTTAAAAAACTTCAATTTTTACCATTTCTTAGAAGTTTCTGAACTAATATCTCTATTCAAATACATTTTTTTTATTTTTCCCGACGTTATAAACTAGACCTCTTGGTTATGTTTGATTTAAGGTATAAATAATTATTCTACTATTAATAGTTTGCCAGAAATTCGCATTGAAAAATGTATGAAACTTGCAAATCTTTGTACTGACTCCTCTTAATGCCGAACCACTAATAATTAGATAAAATTCGTTTTTTTTTCCTAGAACTGGAAAGATTTAATAAAGAAGAAGAAGCAAGAAATATATACAAAGAGCATGTATTCAAAAAATATTTTAAAGTGCGGGCGGCCCCTTCACCCTTAAAATTAAAATACCAGAAACGATGTGAACATTTTTGGTGATCTCCTATCAGTGAGAGAAAACTACAAAACTTTGTGTTAGTAGTTTATTCAAATTTACCCGACGTTTCCACTTTGAAGTTTAGAGTCCTTTTCAAGGGGCCTGTGGAATTACATTTATTCAGTCGTCTAACACAACACAAACACAAACTTCTTTGTATTGCGTCTCCCTAAATTGGAGAAAAAATTCATTCCTCCCCAAAAAATGATAATAATAAGATACCATTTATCATTAATTTTTTTAAACTATGCTTTTATTACAAATAATAAAATGCTTTTAAATCAAGTTTTCCACACAAAATAAACTTAAGAACTATTTCAAAAATAATATAATAGGGATAAGTAAGACGGATGCGATTGCATATTTTTTCATAAATAAGCAATATCCGGTGAAACTTCAGAAATACTAATTCGAAGGTTTTGCTCCAAAGAGTTCGTTGAAAGGCACGATTTGTGTTTATTTTTAATTATAAGAAATGAAGAAAAAGCTGTTTCACAAAGATACGTTGTTGCAAAAGGCATTAAATTGAGCAATGCATCTTTTGCGATGGACGGATATTCTTGCTGTCGCCTTATCCAAAATTCTGTTGGGCTTTTTTCATTAAACTCTAATTCAATTGAATTATCGGATCTAATATCAATCAATTCTTCTTGAGTCACCAAAGTATTATGATCATATTTCAATGTTTTAGCAAATGGTATTCTTGTCGTACTTTCGATCCTCGTTTATGTGTGGGAATTATTTAGCAAAAAATCGTTTAGATTCGTTAATATGATTTAGTATTATTTTTTTAATTGAACTTGAGATTAATATTTCAGGTGCTAAGAAACTCATTTAGACAAGGGAACATTTCAATATTTCCTTCGTTAATAGTTTCACCATGAACAAAGTTTTTGTTGGAAAGCAATAAGTTTTGTATTCAAGACTAAAATGTTGGTATCTTTTCCCTGCAGAGAAAGATTTAATTCATTTATTTTATCACAAAAATCTGCTAAATAAGATGTAAGACACGAAGCGAAGCTAGATTTGTTTTTCTGTCTAAGAGAAATAGTCGAAGCTCATCTTTAAGTTTGTAACGGCTATAATCTCTCTATTAGGAAAAAAAATATCTATTTTTTTTTTTTCTTGGGGGTTAATCATTCATCTTTGGTCAGTCTCATTTTAATCCAGACTTTGATTAAACGACTAATTTGTTTTCTTAATGAAAAGAAAGAAGAGAGAAATTAATTTCATTTTCGCATCGAAAGGCGAAATAATTGAGTTCAAGCGGAAATTAAATTTAAAACTCAACAAAAAAAACAAAAAAAAATAAAAAAATATGTATTTTTCTGTCCCTCAGAAATCACGCATTAAATTGGCTTTGTTAAGAAAAACTGCGCTTAACAAAGTGCAATTCGAGAGGCACTTCCTATCACCCAACAAAAGGTGCTGATCGATAAAGTGCAATGCACGTTAGAACATTTACCTCGTATCGCTTCTTTGGGGAATCAAGACATGCGACAATCGAGATCCTCACATTGTAAAGTGAGTCGTTGGAAGTAAGAACTTCCCCGGGAACAACTCAAGCCTCAGAATTTGGGTTTTTTTTTTTTCTTTAAGTTTCGTTCATCTAAACCTGGCACGCGGCTAGCAATTTATTACCAAAGATAACATAGTGAAGTGAAGGTACTAAAATCGCACAAAGTACCAGAATAAATTCGGTTGTGGTTTTGAATAAATATCGGAACTCGGACTTTTGTGCGTGTGTATAAAAATCAATTTGTTTTGTGGTTGCACCCAACTATCACCAAGCGTGATATAAGCCTTCTTTCTGAGCTATAAGGTGAGGTGAAATTACTTTTCTGTCGAGAGTGTAATTCCTCAGTGAAGTTTGTTTTACTATATACATATACCAGATGACAGAGTCTGGACCAGTATTGTGGGAATCCAAGAAAGCAAAATCGGCAGTGAAGTGCGCATACAAGCCTTCTCGGATTTAATTCTCTCCACGGATCAACCGATCTGTTAATCACCGTCGCGGGAAGATAGGGGATCAGTTAGGGAACGAGAAGAAAAAGAAGAGGGAAGGGAAGGGCAACAATAACAACCCGAATGTTCCCTTTGGTTTTTTTTTTTTATTTATTTTTTCAGCAATATTCACCAGGTCGCTGAAGCGCTTCATCGCCGGGGAGATTGTTATGTAAGTACGCACTTATCATTTGTGTAATGAGAGAATAGTCGGTTGTTTGTTTTGTTTTTGTTCTTTTCTTATCTTCGAAGAGCATATATAGGCTACAATAGTGAAATTTTCTTTCTGAGTTTTTTTTTGCTTTATTTATGATATGTAACCTGTATATGTACTGTCATATACCGTAATGTTTTCAGTTTTAAGTTAATTTGTCTTTGAATATTCGTGTATGGAGTTAATAGTGTAGTGTAAAGTTTCTTTTCTCTTTTTTCTGAATTTAGTCTATATGATAGCATAATTTTTTTTTATGGGTTTATTTTGTGATAGTGTAAAGATTTTTTTTTTAGTAGCGTAAGTGATTTTATTCTTTCCTAAATTGTTCTTTTTTTTCCTCTATTTCTTTGATATATAGATATGTAACCCGAATAACAGAAAAATTTTAATATCTAGATACATATGGATCTACAATTCTGTATATCGTAGCGTAACTTGTTACCTTATTTATTTATTTTTTGTGGTTTTGTCTTTGAGTTCTAAATAAAATAACATGGAAATAGGCTAAATATTAGTTTTCGTTTGGTGCTGGGTCCAGTTGGGGTTTTGGGAGGATCGAGATGCCAGGAGGCGGATGTAGTTGGCAATCCATCCTATGAGTTTGGTGAGTGGGGCGGTGGTATGGGTTTCAAGTAATAGAGAGGGTCCTATCATTCAGACTGGGGTCGGTATTCCTATATTTCAGTTTTTTTTTTCATCTTGTTTTCTTTCTATTTTAATCATTCCTCTAGAGCGGTACAGTAATAGGTGGTTGAACAGCGAGCAAGAACTTACCCCAGCCCTGAGCTTGAGCCGGCAAGAAGCCTGTACCGTGCTCGCCTAAAGATCAACCTCCATTGTCCCACAACAACCTTAAAAGGGACATAAAGTAGCCATGATCAGTCATCTGCCTCGCTGAGTTTAGTGGTCGAGAAGCGGTCACGCTGAGAGGTAGATATGACTGGCCGGAAGGTTACAAATCTGTTTAAAACTTTTCTTACTTCAGTATGATATAACAAAACCTCATGTAGTAAACCCATCTCTTTACATAACATAATTTCCCTGAGTTCGCAACACGTTTTCCGAAAAACCAAATGTTCTATGTGTATTAAGCAGTGAATATGTTGCGCTTCGGGCGATACTTTTTGTACTTCTCCCAGTCATTGCTGCTGCACCATCTGTGCATACTCCTACACATTTTGACCATTCTCTGAAAAGAACTCATCTTCTTTTACAAACACAAAAGCTCCCGGCAAAATAGTAAATCGTCATGAATTTGGCACCATTAACTGGGCATAATTTGTTATATCAGTAGATTCATCAATTTTTATTGCGAAGAAGCTGCTATGTTTAATAAGAGATATTAATTGAGCTTTAATATTACATCCCATAATATCAATTCTCCTTTTCATAGTATCGTTTGAGATAGGAATAGACTTCAAGGGATTAGCAATTTTATCACTGTGTATAATTTCACAGATTTTAATTTCTGCGGGTAATATAACATCTTCTCCTATCGTATAAGGTTTTTTTTGTTTTTGCAGTCAATAGCGCAACTTCAAAGTATGCTTTAAGCAGGTCATCAGTTAGCTTTATATAAATATTTTGAAAGAGAGCTCGTTTGTCTCTTTTTATCAGCTGCCTTTCTTTGAAAAAAATCAAGCGGCTTATTTTGGTATTCAGGTTGGAAAGTAGCTAAATGACTAGTGATGAGCAAAATTGGTCTTGGTCTTGCAGTCTTGGTCTTGGTCTTGCAGAATATGCAAGACCGATACCAAGACCAAGATTGTAAACATGCTCACAAGACCAACACCAAGACCATGTGTACGTTAACAAGCCCAAGACCACATTATGCAAGACCAAGACTCATTATGCAAGACCACATTATGCACAAGTCATAGCACTATTGTATTTTATTTATATAAAGATTAAAAGGACACAAATAATACATCCCGTGTACAGACAAGATTTATTTAGACGGGAATAAGGTAGTTTTTAACTATTTATAAATTTATGGCATGATGCATCAATTATAGAATTGCGCAAAAAAAACGAAATCCTAGATTAAAACTAAAACCAAAAGTTGACTGTGCAGCCCAAAGCTAAAACCTACTACAAGATCACTGATAATACCGAGACTGAATTGCAAGACCAAGAGCTGGAACAAGACCAAGACCAACACCAAGACTTGACTATGCAAGACCAAGACCAAGACCAATATTATACCAATCTTACCAAGAGCAAAACCAAGACTAAGTTTGCAAGACCAAGACCAACACCAAGGCCATTATAGTCTTGGTCTTGGTCTTGTATTTTCACATCACTATAAATGACGCACTAGTTTTCCTGGCCTCATACTATCGTTTGATAACTGGTTGAAACAAATTAAATTACACACATAGGTCTTTCTTGACCATTAAGTGTCGAGTAAATAAGTCCATATTTCAAATAATCAGAATTGTATTTGCGATTTTTTATCTGAGGCTTATCATCTGGGGCCACTTTCCATTTATTATCAGTTGTTAATGTTGATACCTTTAAAGAACAAAAACGAGAAGACGTTTTTTCTAATAAAAACCACCTTTTATTGCTCAATTACACGTTTAAAAAACACTACTTAAAGAAATTTTGCTAAATACATTTCGGACTCATTTGTCCATCTTCAGTAGCTTCCTACTTGACTTTAAATAAACCTAGTATTATGGTATATGACTATATTTACAAGTTCACTATCATTACAAATGCAATCGTCAAAGTTGTCAGCAAAAAATACAAATGTAAAAATATGATTTTAAATGAGATTAAGCTGTGGTATGTGATTGTCGGTTCAAATACATTAGCATTGAAAAAGAACACAATTACTGTCGTCAAAAAGACTAAAATATACATATATAAACAAATACTTTAATTTTTAATTTTATCCTACTGGCTTTATGAAGTTGAAGAGAGATGACGTTATTGGTGGCTGATCAATGTTCATTAATGTGTTGTTTAATTTTTTCATGTACACACTCTCCCACGCATCTAATTTGTATTGCTTTTGTACTGACTTTTTCAGATTTAGGCTGTTCGTATTGATGTTTGTGTGGCCTTCAGTGACCATATGTAAAGCTACAGTTGATACTGGTTGAACGGATTTTATCTGCGAAATATGTTCTTTAAACCTGGTTATTATCTTCCTTTTCGTTTGACCTACATATATCTTGTCACAATCTCCACAATTAATCGAGTAGATGCCGGATTTTTCTGCATTGCCTATTCTGTCTTTAGTATTCCCTAGTAGAGTTTTTAATTTGTCATTGTTGTTATATACTAAATGGATGTGGTATTTATCAAAAATATTTTTTAATTGGTTAGTGATTGCTGGATTATAACCGAATGTTGCTCTTTTTATAAGTGGTTTTTGCTGTTTATAAAAGGTCATTCTTTCATTGTCTCTGATACGTTTTGAATGTTTTTCAACGGATACAAAGTGAACGTAATAGAAAAATGAAAAACTGTTTATCAATGTTCTATGTAGCGGAAGCTACATAATAATTTTTATTTTTTTTTGTTAGTAAATAAAAATAGAATAAAATATAATTTGTGATTGTCAGAATAATATTTACGCTGACTATAAATAAAATGTTGTCAGAGTAATATTTGCACTGACTGTAAGTAAAATAAAAATATTCAAATTTGACGTTTAAAGAAAAACACTTTGAAGAAAAAAACTTTAAACACAGATACACACTACTGTACACAATTTCAGAAAATACACATCAAGACTTTTTGGAATGTATTTGTTTTTAAAAATATAGAATTATGTCAAGGATATTTTAGTTTTAAGTGAATCGCCACAGGGCAAACTTCTTTAACTTTCTTTAATTTAATTTAATTAAAAAATTTGTTAAAGAAATATCTAAAGTTTAATGCTAGATTTTTAATAAAATATTAAAAGATTTAATAAGTCTTAAAAGAAAAATTTATAAATTAAAATAAAAAAAAATATTATTACAAAATAAAAATAATTTAATTTCAATTTTATCCTATTACAAATTTAGGATAAATATATATAGATATATATACATTTATATATTTATGTTAAAAAAAGAACTGTTAAACTGCAGCATCTACAATTGTTGTCTCGATCTATCATCATTTATGTATCATATCATAAATATTAACAACAACCAGTTCAAGTTGACTCCAACCTCTCAACACCCAACAGTTCATTCTATATGAATTCGTGTGGTGACCGTCTAAATATTATATTGTAATAAATGTCTCCGATGAATGAGCTCTAACTAAGGACGACAGTATTAAGAGGAGTCAGTACCAATATTCAATGTAAATTTCTGGCAAACTATTTGTAGCAGGATAATGATTTATATCTTAAATTAAAGGTAATGAAGAAGTCTAGTAAATAACGTCGGCGAAAATTAAAAAAAGTGTATTGGAATGGAGATATTAGCTCGGAAACTTGTAAAAAATGGTAAAACTTGAAGTCTTTTAATTCAAATCCCTGTGGGTAGTTATTCTCATTTCTTTAAATTCTGACTGTTTTAGAAATATAAGGCCTAGATCTAGCAAATAACGTCGGGTTTTTCTATTTTTAGTGGCGATTTTTGTAATTATTTGACTCTAATAGTACTTGTTTTTCCTCCCGATATTTTACCGACGAGAAATTGCAATATTTATTTGAAAGTTGTTTAAATACAAAGCAAAATAGCATATTTAACAATTATGGGTAAAAAAAATTTAGGAGAATTAATTCTCGTTAAAAATTTTCAATTTATGTGAACTGCAAATTTTCATTTTTCGTTTTAAATTGTATGCTTTTGTCGGATGTTGGGTTTCTGTCTTTTGCGGTAGATGTCTCTAAAGTGCTCTGTGGTCTAGGTCTAGCCAAATTTTATATGAATTTTGTCACTTTCAGGACACAAGCCTACGTAGCATTAGGCGGTTATATACGAGGTGTGTTCAAAAAGTAACGTGACTGTATATTTTTATCAAAAATTTTTTATTTATTCATCAATATTAATTTTGTCCACTTCAAAATAATCCCCCTCAGATATAGTCCACTTGTGCCAACGCTTTTTCCAATCTTCGAAGCAGTTCTGATAAGCACTTTTTGGTATAGCCTTGAGCTCTTCCAACAATACAGTTTTTATCTCCTCAATCCATTTCTATTGGGACTATTGGACTTTGCTTTCGACGTTATAATTGTATACCTATGATTCATCACCCTTTTGAGCAAATCAGGATCATCATTGACGTCATTCAACAACTACTGAGCGATGATCATGCGACGGATCTTTTGGTCAAAATTAAGCAATTTCGGAACAAATTTCGCTGACACACGTCTCATCAGAAAAAATTTGATGGCACGAGCCAACCGAGATGCCGATATCATCAGCAAATTCTCCAATGGGGATTCGACTATTTCCCACCACCATTTTCTTCACTTCTTCAACGTTTTCATCAGTTATTGACGAGCTGGGACGTACAGAGCGAAGTTCGTTATTGGCATCGTCTCGACCTTCTTCGAAGAGCTTGTACTACTTATAAACATTGTTTTTACTCAAAGTAGACTCACCATATGCCACTGTCAACATTTCGAGTATTTTGAAGCACTTAATTTCATTTTTTAAACAAGATTTGATGCAAATTGTTTGATCCAGTTTTTTTAATAGCTGAAAATCGCCGAGCATACCAAACACTTCTAACCTTTATGCCTCTCACAAACAAAGAATGGTATATAGTTGATACTGTGAGCATATGTTCAGGACTTGTGTAACAACACAAAAAAAAATCGAAAATCGAATGTACGTAGCCTGCGAAATTTGAAAAGTCACCTTACTTTTTGAACAGAGATTGGTGATTATCTTCAAAGGATGAATAGTGCAAAGTTATGAAATCTTCGGGGTTATCAACATTAGAAATTAAGACTTAGATAGCTCTAACACACAACCAAAATGAGCAGCAGCAGAATCCTCAAAATTTTCTGATGTGGCTGGATGTTGTGGAAAGAGATCTTAAAGGATACTGCCGGCTATTGATTTCCAACAAAAATATAACGACAGAAGCGATTTAGTTGGTACGGGTCAGGTGATAATAACATGATAGTGAAGATAATCTAGGGTATTTCGAAGATAAGTGATAATGGACCAGCAATCATAAACTCCTAATTTAACCATTCATTTGAAAATCTGTTTTTTTTTTAATAAATAATTCCAAAGGAAACAAACTTTTATCCAGACCGGATCGAGTATTCAGAAATATAGCATCTAGCGGGTTGGTTTTTTCCTGTTCTGTCTGCCACTTCCCAATTGTCTGCTTCAGTCGACTTATCTGGAAAAAATTTACGAACCGAAGGAAACACCCCTTGTATGTGTGTATGTGTGTACATCGACAACGTAAAAAGTATACCTCACATACGTGCATGTAGTTATTTAGTATATGTACTAACAATACGTTAACTTTGTGACAAAATATGTCTAGGAACAGATGAGTTTTACTTTGGCAAATAAATCAAGGATATTTTTTTCTAGTTCAACATTAAACTATGAATCTTTCACCTAAATATGTCACGCGCTCGGGCACTCTGTCCTCATCCATTACCGAAAGCAACTTTCATGGAATTTATAGAGCGAAAATTATACGTAGTACATAATGTACGTGCAAATGCAGTAACAAAGCTGACAAAAAGCGCGTAAAACTATAAATCTCGAAGCTCTTGGAGCTATTTCAGGACCTAATGGTGGGCAATCATTTGTATATTTTTATTTGTTAACAACACTATGAACATACCTAAGAGTTTATTTATCTGATTCGGATCCGCACCAGACGTTTCCCATAAATCACTTTCGTCGACGAAGTTTTGTTGGTGTTTTTCCTATTGGAGGGTATGTGGCAAAACGTCAAGATTTTCTGATAAACGATTTCTTGGCCGAAAGTGAACAGGACTGCTTTTTCCCTCCTGTAATGTTGGCTGCTTCTATCGGAGATCTAAATACACCAATCCTTATTTGGTAGGATAGGATATACGAATTCAGCAGATAAATTGTCGGGTCGGGACGTTGAATTAATTTCTGATGTCTGAGCGAGCTTGGCGTTTATATTTGCGGTTTTATCAGGACCTCATACGTTTTGGTTTGATTTAATTGACCGAAACAATTCTGCTCTTTTTTTTTCTAATAATTTTGCTATAATTATGTGATTTATATCGTCAGTAAATTACAAGGGTTGACTGTGTCGTGTGTATGAGTATGTTGTGAGTTGGCATTCTGAAAAGTTTTTCTTCCTATTCGAGGAGACATAAAAGAACAACATAAATCACTAATTATTTCTGCAAGTTGGGCATTTTCGGGACTTAATAATGTATTAAGGTGTCATATCTTAAAGACAAAAATTTACTAGATTAGCTTATCTTAACAGATTTTGTTTCTAATTCAAACTGCGATATTCTTTGTGGACTGTAAAGATTAATGAAGTTGTCAGATTTGGCGAAACTCAACCTTAGTTTGAATATGAAAAGTGCAATCATCCTATCAGTTTATGCACTTATATGTAAATGTAATTCACTAATTTCTCCTTATAAATTCTGTCTTCACGATATTAGTTAACATGAATCAAGGTGCTTGTTCAGTTTTTAGTGTCTGTGTTATAATAAAAGTCGTCTTTTAGTCCAGTCAAATAAGCCGAAAAAATGCTAAAGATCGCATTTAATTTGTTTCAGGCTGCAATTTTGAGGGTTGGTGTAGGGTGGTCCTGAGAGTATTGTGTCAAAAATGCAGCCTCGCAGGGCCAAAAAAAAGGGGTGAAAGACAATAAAAACACCCCCGAACACGTGACAATCTATTTGCCGTGCGTGCGGTTTGGAAGAGGTAAAATTTTTGAAAAAATTAAAAATGCTATATTATTCAGAATATGATTCTAAATAAAAAAGTCTATGGTGGCCAACCCCTATCTCGAAAGATGCTAAGGGTGGACACATCGCTAGATACACTAACATGTGTCCGATTACTTCAATTCTGCAACATTTTCGTTCAAGAGCTAGCAACCAAAAGAAGCGTGAATTTTTCATGGATGGAATGGAAAAACGGGGGGAGTTAAGAAAGTTATCGGATTATATGTTGCGCAATATTTGCGCTCATGTTTTGCTGTGGTGACGTACTTGGAACATTTTTGAATTTTTCTTAGAATTTTGGCTGGTTGTGCAAAGCAAGCCGAGATAGGATGATTTTTGCTTTGAATGTTTTCTTTTTAGTTCAATATGGCTGCAGTTTTGCGCATTCGATGGTTTTTAGGGTTTTAGATGACTGCGATTGCGTAGGCGTGGGAAAAAAATAATCTTATGTGATTGTATGCATTTGTTGTTTGTTTTTAATTGTTGTAAAGGGTAGGATATGGGATTGCAGGCTACACAGGAAGAATGGGATATAATAAATTAATGGTATAGACTAGATGGGTGGGATCTGGGTTGCTTAGATGGTTAAAAATAGAAGCGTTACCTTATTTAAAAATTTATTACTGACAAATCATAGTTATATCAAATTCGCACGTGCTTTCTTTTTTTAAATTTAATTAAAAAAAGGTTTACTAATTCCCAATATGATATAGTGCAATAATTGTCCCTTGCAATTTTCAAATCAAAAAATCAAATCAAATTAAAAAGGTGCAGCTTTTTAGCTCATCGGTGCAGCTTTTTAGCTTTTGCTATATACCGGAGATATCCCAAAAAATTCTTTCTTGAAGAAAATTAAGTTTAACCCGGTAAAAAGTCCAAAAGAGTAATCTCTTTTTATTTATTTTCCTCCTGGGCTTGTATAGGAGTGTTTTTTCCTCATATAATTCACACCCAGAATTTATTCTGAGTTTATATGAGAAGAGATCGGTTTGATCTATTTTCAAGCGTCTGCAGCAGGCAGAAAACCAAGCTGCACCGATGAGTGGAAGGTTTTCTGCTGACACGAAACGCTTCTTCGTCTTCCTTTTTCTTCTTCATTTTTCAGCCCACTACGTGGCGTATACAGGTTCGATTCGCTTCGAATGAATCTGTTTCTTTAAAATTTTTTAAATTTTTTTAATAAATAAAAAAATTGTTTTTTTCTATTTTTCTTAAACTTTTCATTTCTTTCTTCTTTTTTCATTTTTTCATTTGTTTTTCTAATCACCCAATTTCGCTATTTGGGACCTGTTGATGAGTCAAACCAAGACTTGAAACTTGACACCAAAAATTAATGGATTGTGTGATGAAATAACAAATTAGAACATTTTTTAGCTTTTGCTATATACCGGAGATATCCCAAAAAATTCTTTCTTGAAGAAAATCTTATAAGAAAGTAAACTCATTCCGGCTTTAATTTTCAAAAGGTTATTTTTACCTGAATCCTGGGCAAGAGAGAGCAAGGGAGCATGGTTAACACCCAGGTATATAGAAGGCAAGGTACTTCCATTAAAATTTTGACACATTGTAGCCGATAGCCTATGACGTAATTGTGTGGCGAAACGTGGTTCGAAATGGGAATACTTTGTATTCTAGTTACCTTAGGTAAACACTATTTTTACCTTATTTTTCCTGCGGTAAAAACATCAAAGAAAACGTTCAGTAAGCGATATTTTGTGTTGCTAGCTCCAACTCTGATATAGCGCGAAAGAGAAAACTATAAAACTTATGCCATTCTTTCCTATAGGAAAATGACAATACGCTCAGTTCATTGTTATAAGTCAGTGGTATACCTCTAGAACATAATAAGAAGCATAGGAATGAGGGTATAATATACCATTTGTATAAGTATATGAGTGAAGCCAAAATTAACTCTCTTAGTTCAAAAGGTAAGAACGAAGGGCGCAAAATGCAGAGAAAATTAGATGAAATGAAAAAAAAACAGTAACAAGTGGTAACTTATGTGATGAATGAATGGCAGTATGTAGAAAAAATGTAGATAGATTTGCACTCCTAGACATTGGCATAACTAGGTAAGCCCCACACCAGAAAATTATGAAAATTTCCAAAAAAAAATCGTCAATTCGTACAATCTTAAGCCTAATTAAATTGAATCCGTTCGGACCGAAAAAGCTTTAACGAGTTCTTTTCTTCAAGAAAATCTATTAAAATCTTTTGTAAGATTATTAATAACTATTCTGAGATTACTCGGATTCCACTGAATTTTAATAAAGGCGTGATCCGTAGGAGAAATCATCCAGAGCTATTTTGACAGTTTTTGCGGACATTTTAATAAGCCTAGTACTGAGTTCCCAGCGAAGCGCCATTTTTCGCCGATTGATAAGGGTCTATGTTACTGGACCAACCCAATACTTCTCAGTAGAAAGATTAGCCCCTTCTCAGGAGACGCTATTGTAAGGAGATCAGTCTATAGAGGTACACCGCAGGGGGCGGTGCTATCACCATTGCTGTGACTACTGGTAAAGGATGAAATCCTCATCAAGTTAGAGAGAGAGGGCTTTAAGGCAGTCGCCTACGCGGATGACATATGCATACTGGTAACCGGAAAATTTATCTCTACTGTTAGTGAAAGGCTCGAGTATGCGCTGCTTAAGCTGGATAACTGGGCCAATAATATTTGACTGAGGGTAAATCCCTCGAAGTCGAAGCTGGTCTTTTTACAAGATGGAGGCGGGTGTAAAGTTTTCGACTTCTAATGCTGGGTGGAGAGGATTTTACTCTATCCAGCGAAGTAAAGTATCTGGGAATCATCCCTGATTCCAAGATGAATTACAAGATTTATCTAGAAGAACGCTGGTACGTTAGATGTACACACCCATAGTTGGACCCATCCTCTACAACGGCTCCACGGTCTGGTGGACGGCATTGACAGGGAATATAACCTGGATTTGCTGTCGAAAATTCAGAGGGCCTCCCGTATGGGAGTAACTGGCTGTCTACGCACCACGCCCTCGGCGGTACTGGAGGTCATGCTTACCTTAATGCCGCTGGACCTCTACTCGCGAAGTGTAGCGGTAATTAGTGCTGTCAGGGTAAGGGTGGGGGATTGTTGGATGGAGAACGGTTCTGGACACTCCAATATACTCCAGAAAATGGACTATAGTGATTGCAGGGAAGAAACAGACTACCACGTACCCATCTCGCCTTTTGGTGAAGGTGTCACTGCAATGATGCCCACAAGGGTTGACTGGGATGGGAAGGAGCCGATATTTCTATTATTATGGATGGTTCCAAGACAAGTGCGGGCACAGGATCTGGAGTGTACTCCAGAGATTTCCAATGGCGCGAGTCTTCTAAGCTGCCTGACAAATGCAGTGCTTTTCAGGCAGAGCTCCCAGCGATTTATAGGCGGCAATATTTGTATCCATGTGCAGAGAGCCCTCACGACACATCTGCATATATACTGATAGCTAGGCAATCATCAAGTCGCTGGATGCTGTGCTGGTAAATTCAAAATTGGTACAGTTATGCAAGACCAGCCTTGATAAATTGACTATAAGACACAAAGTAACCCTATGCTGGGTACCTGGCCATAAGGATATCTAAGGCAACGAGATGGCTGATGAGTGGGCCAAAAAGGGCTCTGAAATGGATAGCTCCGCAGCGGTAGTTTATGTGATGATCCAAATCGGAGCTTTAAAAGAGGAAATCATCAGGGGTGGCTACCTTAAGGAAAGCCTCCTGTGCACCAGCGGGGATACCTGTCATATTGCTAGGCAATTATGGCCTGTATATGACAGGAAAACGAGAAGGTAACTGCTTAATGACAGCAGAGCAAATACCAGGAATCTAGTAGGGGTCATTATGGGTCACTTGGCCACAGGGTACTATGCTAGAAGACTGGGTATAGCAGCGAACGATTTCTGCAGGAGCTGTAAGGACTCAGAGGAAATCGAATCCAACCAACACGTACCTTGCGAATGCTCCGCTTTGATGAATAAAAGAAGTATGCTATTGGGTAGCTACCTTTTTTCCTAAGGGAAGCAGGCTGGATCTGGGACGGCTTGAAAGGTTATCCCATTAGGTCTAGAGGCACAATGGACCCACCAGAGGGCTAAGTGATGCAGGCTAGTTTTCGTCTAGCGGCACCCCTCTTACCTAACATACAATAGATCAACTGTGGCCGCGATGTCCGCATGGTCCTGGAGACCTAATCGCCTCTACTCTTAACATTAACTTTAAGATAATTTTTAGTATTTTGCTTATGTGACCAGGCTTTCTTGTTTTTATTTCTGAAACTTACATTAATTATTTTTTTTTTCTTTAATTTACGTTTTACATGTGTTTATCCTTATTTTTTCTATTTGTTGACATTAATGCGTGGAAGCTATCAAGTTTTAAAATTAAATCTCGTTTATTGTGTGAGACGTTCTTTTATAACAGCAGTGCAATCAACTGGATAGAGCGCACAAAGAACATTGCTCTTATTTAATAAGTAAAAGCAACATTCAATAGGTACCTAACCTACAGCCTCTCCATTATTCAACCCCTAATTTTGCTTTTACAATTGCCACCTTTTGACACCAGCATTAGATCACGTTCCTTACTGCACTAAAACACGACCAGGGAATCCTTAATTAGTTTGCTTTAAGAAATGCCACTCATAAATTTAAGGCGAGACACAATTAATATACTTATTTCTGTGCTGGTCAGGGAGAATTCTGTGCATATTTAATCCTTTGTGTTCAAGGAAATCCCAAATGTAATTTAAGGAAACCTTGCAGTAGGGAGGAGATGCATTTTCTCACTCAATTATCTATCGCGCTAAAAATTTGTTTTCGTGCCGTTAATTGGGCAATTATTTTTAATGACATTTAGTTAATTAAAAGTTAAAGAACCCTTAAAATAACAAGATTTACGATGAGGACAATCTTAGCTTTTTCCCAAGAAAAGAGCAAAGAAGAAATCCTAACATTTTCTATTTTTTATGATTTCATAATGTCCGCGTATTTTTGAGAGCGTTAACTGAAGCGTTTAATTTATAAATGAAATGAAAAATTGTATGGCTACGAAAAAATAAATTAAGAAAAATCTCGGAAAAGAGCATTCGTTGAAAACTACTACACCTGCAGTGTGGTAGCTTCTCTTCTGGCAATTATTATTAAAGGTATATGTGAATATTGACTTACTAGTAAGAAACTAAAGAGAGTGTATGTATGTATATGCAATTTTTGCATGTCGAACGTGATGACTTTTCTTACTTTCTAACATATGATTGCATCTCTGTCTATCCAGATGTCACTTTTGTTTATGTTCTGTAAGGAAATGTACCTACCTTAGCACAAAAGCTGTAGGTAAAGTTAAAATTGGAAAGGGATTAGGTGAATAGAAAAATATTTACATTCTTTTATGTGGAAATTTAGTAATATTGTATTTGTATCTCTTTATACCCTAGATGAAATGTATAGGGTATACTAAGTTTGTCATTAAATTTGTAACGCACAGAAATAATGATAGTGGAGCATAATATTAAAACTATTTTGGTTTTTGTATGTCCGTCTGTCCGTCCGTCTGTCTGTGCGCACGATAACTCGAGAACGCGTATACTTAGAGAGCTGAAATTTTGTACACGGACTTTAAAAAATTGCCATACAAAAATTTCGTTTTCCACTATATATTTAGACACTACCTGAGAACGTGTCCGCATAGAGAGCTGAAATTTGGTACACGGTCTTTATAGTAATATCAAATAAAATATCAAAAATGGACTAAATCCCCTTCTTGGTGTTGCCATATAAAAATTTAGGTTTTTTACATATACTGTGCAAACGATGAGTCCTAGACATTTTTATTGTACTAAAAACTTCTTCAGAATACGAAATCCTATAAAATTGGTTATAATCATTTTTTCTGCCCGACAAAGCGTTCTAAAAATATTTGCGAAAAACCACTTCAAATATCAAACTTGCTTAGATCGATGACCATACGAAATTTCATACGGGCATTCATTTAGGGTATTTGAAAAATTTGTGATCCGACAAGTCATTTTTTGGATTTTCTCAATTTTAAGCGATTTCTTCAAAAATAAACCCTCAACATATATAGACATCTTAATGGTTAAAATGAGTCCAGATAGAATATTTAAATCGAAAAAAAACACCAATAAAGTTTTTCGTGGAAGATTTTGGTTTTTTTTTTTCGAAAATTGTAAATATATCGGAAGCTACATGCTTCTCAGATTCCAAAAAAAATTGTGCTTACGCAATGCAAAAAAAAATTTCATGTAATTTGAATGATTTTTGCGAGAGAAAAAAATAAAAAACTGAAAAATCGATTTCCGCCATTTTCTCGAAAAATTTGAGGTTATGTTGAAAAATGCCTTATATGCAAGCTTTAGATATTTTTGTTGTCTATAACTTTCTCCCAAGAATATTTTACCCCTTCACACCTCCCCCCCCCCCTCCCATTTTGCAATTTCACTTTACCTCGTGTTTAATTTTTGTTTTTTCTCTTAATTATAACCTTAAAATTTCCGTCTGGTCCTTGCCTGTTATTAATTTAGTCTTTTCAAAATAGTATTGGCACCAGTCTAATAGGTAAACTTTTTCAGCAAAAAAAAAAACAAATCTTAATATAATATATCCTATATATACATATATGTATATAAGTATTTGAAATATATTGAGTTAAAAGGTAATTCTTTACTTAGTAATGCATGCCTAACCCCGAGATGCGTGTGCTGACACTACAGTGCTTCTTCCAGTCTTCTTGCTTGATCTGTTGTTGGATATTTATGCTCCTGGCTTTGTTTGGAACCTCCTGAAGATCTTCCTTTTGTATGATTTGTGCGCTCATTGGGGATACTAAACACAACTTTCAGATGTCTATTCCTCAGCCTGTCCGTCTTCGTTTACTAAAATGTATGTCTCCACCGTATAGCATTCACCCTGTCGGGGTATCAGGCTTCCACCTGGCTCCTGTGAGGCCCATTCTTCCAGACAACTTACAAATTGTTTCTAAACGATATGATACCTAACTGAGTGATTCTCACTTTCCAGTTTCTTTATCCACTATAACAATTAATATCTGATGATGGTGGATCGTTCTTCGATAACCTACTCCGCCTGCCGGAGTTTCTATTTCCAGATTTATTGCTGTAATCCTGGCGTCTATTCTTTTTTTTTTTTTGGTTCCCTTTCTTTTCCCTCCACCACAATATCCTGAGGACCTCGTCTTTCCCTTTTAATCTTACCTTTTTACCGCGTTTTTCTAAATTTGAAAAAACTTTTTTCTTTATGATCACTTTTCACGTTTTGCCTCCGTCACTTCTTCTTCTTTTTCTTCCTTTTCTTCTTTTCTTGACAGCCCACACCAAAAGTAGTAGGAAGCCTACGAGTAAGAAACTAACAACAACAATTTTCGTGGCAATCTAAAAAAATGTGTAAGTTTATTCAAGGAATTTTGGAGCGGTTTTTGAAAGTATGAGGCAAAATTGTATAAATGCAGCAGCATAGTGAGCGCTAGTAATACAAAACAACTTGTTGAGATTCATGGTTCCCCAGTAAACCTATTTCCATCTTCTGTTGCCCAATAACTTACCTTGAAATTTCATTTTTGGTAAATCCATAATAAGAAAATATATATATATGCATATGGGAAACCCAGAAACTCTTTAAACAGAAAAACAAAGCAATTAACAAAATAAAAATAATAAAAACATAAAATTTGATTTACAAAAATAACAGTATACTTTATTCTTTTAACCCATTTTCAAGTAGAAAAAATGTTTCTAAGTGGAGGATATTTATCATAAAGTTTTTCAACATATAAAAACAGGATGTTTGCCCTATATTTCTCTTTCTAAAGATAATCGATATTGAAAATATTAAGGATTGTCGCAGGGAATCCGCAAAGAATAGTCAATTTTATTATTTCTCACTCCGCTTATAATACCGACAATTTGAATATCACACGATCTCAATATGAAGTAGGTACATAAGAATAATTGATCAATTTGTAAAAATGTTGTTTATATTTTCGAAATGTTCCCATTTCAAGCTGTTAGAATTATTCATCAAATATTTCATTATATTTACGTCTGTAAGATAAAAACAGTGTATACAACAGTGAAAAAAACGGCTCCCCCTAATATTCTCGTATCAATTTTCTCGTATCAATTTTCTCGTGGAACATTTGCTCGTAAGTCAATTTGCTCGTATCAATTTTCTCGTAATGCCATTTTCTCGTATCAATTTTCTTGTAATGCCATTATCTCGTATCAATTTTCTCGTATTCTAATTTGCTCGTGTAAAATTATGTTTTGAATTAAATAGTTCGCGCGCGCGAACCAATTAGTTCAAAAGATAAGTTCACACGAGTTTTGGATTATTCGATGAGTATTTAATTTAAAACATAAACAAATCATTTTATTTACATATAAGAATTTTTTAATAAAGGAAATACTTCTTATACTTAGAAAATATTTGTATTACTTAAAAACTAAATGTAGAAACTATCGCTTTTAGATAAGTTATTACATTGTTTTATTATAGATTTGAACAATTCGCTTAATTTTGTTGTCTAAATCTTTATATTTTCATCTTTTAATGGGTGGTTCTGCACCAGAAGACACTTGATCAATGATCATTTCATTTTTGTATTGCTCTAATTTCAGCATATTAATTAATTTCCAAATAGATGGATTAGATTTAATTATTTCCTTCCACACTATTATTTGTTCGAGGAAGATCCCTTAAAACGCTTTCGTAACAGTTCCAATTTTCGAGCAGGAAAGTTGGTTTACGACGATATAATTTTCGTGCTGGTCGACCTATCCAGGTGTCTTCAAAGTAATCTACTACTGGTAGCATTTCTTCAGGAAATTCTGCAGTGTCAATTAATATTTCAAAAGAAGTAATTACATCTTCGATTGGAACATAGGATAATGCGGGTAACATTTTCAGCAAAAGCGCAAAGTTCTCGTTTTCTGAATATTGCTTACTTAATCCGTTGTTTTGGATTTTTCTGTAAATGCATTGATTAAAATGGAAGAAGCAGCCCCGATTTTCAGCACTATGAAAAGCAAACTTGAATGCATTTACAGACGCTTTTTCAAAATCAGTCATGACAGTTTTTGGTTTCAAGTTCCTATTTTTCTTCTTTAATACATCCAACACCTCCCTGTATGTTTCTTCTGCTTTATTTGGCAGAAGAGCAAACACTAGTGGAATAACAAACCCGCCTACAATTCCATGTATTGTAAATAGTTAGCAGAAAACTTTCGGCGCGCTATCAAAAGTACCGTCATAATACCAATGCTCAGTGTTTTCTAAGACTCTCAAGTTATTTATCTGTTGCAAATATTAAAATCCGATCATTAGTTTTTCCACTGTCATATAACAAAAACAGTTCATTCTTCAGTGTAGTTTTAAAATTATTTGGAATTGTTATATCAGCTCGATTCAGAATGTTGTTGTTGGGTACATCCGAATTTTTTCTCTTTCTATTAATTGTCTTTTTCAATAACGGGACAGATGGTAATTTTGCTGAGATCGAGTAACTAACTTTTCTTGATGCTTGACAAATAATTTGTGATGGCGTATTGACTGTAGTTTCTGTGAGAAATTTTATTTCATTGATGATTTCGTCCGCTAAAAGTTTTGCTTTATCAGCACCATGGTTATGTGCACCAACAACCTTATCTATTAAGGAATTAATAATGTGAAGTCTTGCACGACACTTAATTTTTTTCGAATTTTCACATTTATAATAAGTTTTTTCTTCATACGAATAGTCTCTTATAAAAATGTAGCTTTCAAATACAACCTTTTCATTAGCACGAGAACTTTTAATAGTTTCCATAACCAATCACTATGAATCTATTAGGTACCTGTTAGCTCGAAATTCAAATCAGTACTAAAACTTTTAATGAAATGGTAGTGCACTGCATCACATCACTTATTTTAGTTTCGCAAACAATTTACTGTTAACATAATACAAGAGCCATTGCTTTAGTATTCGTTGTTTGCTATGAAATACTCGAAGTAAAATGTTTACAAGGTTGCACACGAGATAATTGTGTACGTGCAAATTGACTTACGAGAAAATTGATACGAAAAAATGGCTTTACGAGAAAGTTGACACGAAAAATTGGTTTTACGAGAAAGTTGATACGAGAAAATGGCTTCACGAGGAAATTGATACGAGCAAATGTCGTACGAGAAAATTGATACGAGCAAATTGCTACGAGAATATTAGGTGCTCCCGAAAAAAACATCGCCGTCTAAGAAATTTGCTTGCATATAATATGCAGTACTATTACGATTACAATGCTGCGTTCTTTTTTCCTGATCCCTATAAAAGAAGATACACGGATTTATAAATGAATAAAAACCATCAAATTGCCAGCTTTTGATGAGAATTAGAACCAAATATTTTAGATCTATTTTGGCATTTTGTGAATATTGAAATGCAATTTGATAATTTGCCCCCATAAAAAAATTATGGCTACCGATAGACGTTTTATAGAATAAAATTAATTTAAATTTCCAATGAACCAGTACAGTATAAAAACAAGTAAAAAAGCTAGAATTGGTCTAAGACCAATTCTCATGATATCCTAGATGATTACCCGTATGAAATTTCGTATTGTCACCCTTCTGTGCAAGTTTGATTTTTGAAATGGTTTTTCACATATATTTCTAGAACGGTTTGTCGGACAGAAAAATGATTATTACCAATTTTATAGGACTTCGTATTCTAAAGAAGTTTTTAGTACAATAAAAATGTCTAAGACTGATCGTTTTCACAAAATTGTTTATGATTTCTTCTTCTTTTCGTCTACGCAAGACAAGGAAGAAATCATTTCACAGTATTTGCATTAGTTTCGTGTGGAAGTTATTTTGGCAATATCATCCACATATCGCCCTGAAGATTTTTCATCCAAATGTTTGCTGGGATGCCGTTTCCTTATTAGTTATTTATTCAATGGCTATGGCTACGACCATAACAGAATTATGTGGACGAATAGAATTCGATTTGTTTTCAATGATTTTAAAATCGGGAATGTTCGCGAATAAAGAAATAACGTCAAATGAAACCAATTTTCTGTTTGTTTAATCTTTACATTATATAATAAATTTGATGGAATCAAATGCAGATGTAATTGTTAAATTTTTCAAAAGGATGCCAGATATTTTGAAAGTTAAGTTAATTATAGCATCTAAGGAAACTCCATAGCTTTCTAACTGCTCTTTCATTTCGATAATGGCTTTAGTTCAATTACTATATCAAATGTTTTACACGGTACATTTGCTTTCTTGATTAAGATTGTCGATTGAATTCTACACACATTTCGGGTAATCGACAGCACTTGGATTTAATGGAAACAAACAGATGGTTCCTGTGTCCAAAGAAGTGTCCAGAAGTGGACAAAATGTTATTTTTGCAAGAGCTTTATGTGTATTTTCAGTTTGCTTTTTTTTTAAGTCAGAGCCTTCCCATTACCTGGACTATTAATTATTATAGGGTTATAATTATATAAGAATTTAAGTTTTCTATAATTTTGTCACTCAAACCACTTTCGGGCTACGCTAGAGAGATTTCGAGTGGCGACACTAATCGTCCCTATAAACTGTGTATAAAGCATCTGTGATTTGCTTACTGTTCCAGTTCAATTTAATTAGAAAAATATTCTCACGGGCTTCTAATTTCAAACGTGTCATTATTACTACCGCAAAAACAATAAACAAGAATACCAACAGTCTAAATATTTAAATGTCTACTCAGGGTTAAGATTAATAAGATTATACGGGAAACACCGCTTGCTTGCTTAAGAGAAGTCAATGCTCAGCAAAATGTTTCATGTTTCAAATTAGATACCGCTCGGTATAGGCAATTAAGGGCGTGTATCTTTATTCTGCTCAGAGCTCTCGGAGCGCTCTGAACACCGATTTCTTGTATCTTTATTTACTTTCAGAGTATTCTGAGCGCTCTGAACGTGTATCCTATTGAAAATGTGAATACTTTTTTAAATTCCATGTTTCCTTCCTTTCCTTCAGCCCTTATATATTTTTATAACTTTATTATTATTATTTATTTAATTTTATAAAGAATTTTGTATTATCAATAGATATTTCACAAATCATAAGTGTTGCCAATATAAAAAAAAACTACCAGAACACTCAGAGCACTCCGAACCGAATTTATATGTTTTTCCAGAGTAATCTGAACGTTCAAAGAAATCTGTTCGATCTACGGAGCGGAAAAAAGATACATGTCCTAAATTTACTATACGTTGGTTTGTGTCCTGAAATTGAAAAATTCAATTAACCTAGACTTAGACCACATTAGAGACATCTAGCGTAAAAGACAGAAACCCAATATACGACAATTTAAGACGAAAACTGAATGTTTGCAGTTCAAATAAATTGAAAATTTTTAACGAGAATTAACTCCCTACATTTTTTTTGCTCATAACCGTTAAATATAATATTTTATTTTGTATTTCAACAACTTTCAAAGAAATATGTTATGGAAGTATGAAGAGTGATTGACTTGGACGTTAAGTCCCAACTACCAGCATGAGCTGACAGATCACTCGATGGACAGCGTTGACAGCAGGGCGGCACGCTAGCTCGCCTCGACTATTGGCGGAGAGTGTGGGTAAGTTCCACGAAAACCTGCCGCTGTGCCACCAGCCATATACAAAAAAAATCGTGCCTACTCAACAAGCCATCACTACACACCCGGTCCAGAAGGGACATTCACACCACTTACCATTACCTTGGTGAAGACGCAGATGTTCTGCCTTCACTGCCATTGTCCCATCTTTGTTTTCATTGTCCCTGTGGATCCAAACATAGAGTAGAGGAGCGGACCTTATCGACTCCTACATCGTGAGGGCTCCAGGAGAGTAGAAGGAGAAAAAGAAGTAATTAAATCATGATTACGTTATAATGAATCGTTATTATTTTTCTAAATACCACATTTCTATTTTGTCAAATTCCTCCTCACATAGTTCTACACATTTTATTCTTAGCCGTCATTTATTATGAACATTATTTTGTTTTTTATTCTTATATTCACCCCCGTAGACGTAACGCTCTCGCAGGCAGCTTTTTCTTAAATTTAACAATAATGAATAAAAAGTCTTCTTGGTTGTTGTGAGTTTTTGTTTTTCTTTCTGTTTTTACATATCAGTTCCTACACTCCTATAGCTTCACCCGTATCTTCTCTTATAACCTAATTGATAGCCACCTAACTATTAATCCACAATGTTTTAACAAGACTTCATTACTGCTGAGGAATCAATATTACGTTAACCCAATTTGGATAGGATTTTTTTTTTTTTATTCGATAGTTGGGGGGGTCGTATACAAAAGGCCTTCTGGATCTTGGACTACTTAATTAGTTTTGTACTAAACACGTGTCATAATAATTAGTTTCCTCATGAATGGTAAGTCTCTTACAACGTCGTACTTAAGTCTTAGAAGAAGGCTTTTAATTTCTCACGGACTGCTCTTTATGAAAAGTAAGCTCCCTACGGCATCTTGTGCCTGACTCAACGATAAGATCTATTAAATCCGCTATGATAACTGCTATCTAAATGTAGACCCGTTACAGTGACAGGGTATGATTTATAAAAAAAAATCTTGCTAATTCCTCTCCACTCAAGAGTAAACCCTATATAGGAGCCCGTAGGTTCCTGACAAACTTTACGCATTTCAAGATAATATCCTATATTCAGAGGCAAGCCATTTCTATTTGAATTCATGCCGATATAATATATATAATAAGGATGATATAGTCTAGGATAATATAATATGATAATAAATATAAAATTTTATAAAATTATAAATAATGATCGTTCAGACTTCACTTTTGCTGTACTTCTCGTAAATATACACTGCTATGAAATTATAATTATGTACTTATCGTTCTTAATTCACTTTTGACGGACGTAAAGTATGTGGTGCCGAATGATAGCACATATAAAGTCTTATGCAATTGAACACAATTATCCGACCTATTTCACTTTCGATGAACCGACTGTATGCTGTGCTTTATGAAACCCTATTCTAATTTCGCAAAGGGTCTGCCATTTTACGTCAAGTTTAGCATCCTTTTTTCATGCCACTGATAAACTGTCTGGAACGATCATGGATTAGTGATTACTAATGGTACGTCCTTCGCGCTCTAGAAGTCCAACTCTAGCAAACGTTGAGACCCTTGAGCCTCTGGGTTATCCCTAAGTCTGTGTTCATTTTTTCTTTGCTCATTTATCCTAGGCGGCTCTACTTCCTGGTCCGCGAACCAAGTGATAATTGAAAGGTTATTGCCGAAGCATACAAAAGAAAGTTTTATATTTAAAAAATTGTGAACCTATCTGTGCTGAGCTCCCTGTCTCAGTTTTCCTTTTATTTGGTTTCCGAAATTCCCCTTTTCTCTGCTTCACGATTATCTTCATCTGCGGTTTTTCCACTCGATATTTTAACACTTCTGTTTGGAGGGATTAATGCACGTTTACCTTTTTTCTTCTTTTTACACTCTAGCACTTCAGAATTTGAGAAAACTTTTTCCTCCTTCACGGTTGTCTACTTCTTGACTCTCTCCCGGGTTGAATTTTCTATTTTCGTATTCGATCTTTCGCGATATTTTTTTATTTCTTCTTAGACTTTTTCCAACCACAGTCGAAAAATCACATTTTTCTTCTCAACCTCTCCGATTCTTCCTCTTTTTTTCGGTCAGCCTTAATCGTCTGGTCGAGTCTCGTCAGCAACACATTCGGCGTGTGGCCCACGCTGTGTGCTGCTGCTAGCCGTCGGGTAGCACACTGCTGCCTGTAGTACGCTACGACCATTACAAATATTGCAATTACTTTTCGGTGAAATATCGGGATATAAAACAAGTACTATTAGAGTCAAATAATTGAAAAAAGCGCCACTAAAAATGAAAAAACTCGACGTTATTTGGTAGACCTAGGCTTTATCTTTCTAAAATAGTCACAATCTAAAGAAATGAGAATACCTACTAACAGGAATTTGATTAATAATACTTCAATTTTCACAATATTTTACAAGTTTCCAAACTAATAGCTCCATTCCATTTTTTTAATTTTTGCCGATATTATTTACTAGACTTCTTCGTTACCTTTAATTTAAGATATAAATCATTATTCTACTACAAATAGTTTGCCAGAAATTCGCATTGAAAAATGTACGAAACTTGCACATCTTGGTACTGACTCCTCTTTATGATTATTTTTTGAACGTATTATTATCATGCCAGAGCACCCCTTATAGAGAGGTTAAGGCCTAAGCACAATTGCGACGACGAAACTCCGCTGTCAACCTTCTAAAAGCACAGCGTCTTATCCGAATGCACCAAATCACGACGAACGACGGTAAGCGGGCGACAACGATGTTGCCGTCGAGATTGAGCAAAATTAATCGAATGAAATTATTTTGGCATTCAGTTTTATCTTTTTGAGGTGGTCGCACGCCGCGGTAAATTTCAAATAATGAGCTTTGAAGAAAAATTTTTTGAGGAAGTACGAAATCAGAGAATAATTTATGATTTGCAAGACAGGCAAGACAAGTGGACAAAAAAGACGTGGTTTGGATGGATATTTCAAAGCGTTTAATTTAGTTAATTTCTGCATTTTCAGTTTTTTCTCCACACTTTGGTCCATCGCATTTCTTTCAATATAATATAAAATACTCATATTAAAAATTTACTTTTGAAACGCTCGGAAACATTTAATAAATGAAATTTCAGTATCTTCTTCTTTCACAATCGGCGCTCATCGCCCGTCGTTGCAATTGTGCTCCCAATCTTTCGACGCGACGGCCTGTTTTGACAACCGAATTTCCCGTTACCGTCTGCCGTTCTCCGCTCTGCAGTCGCAATTGGCCTTTAATCATGATTTGCTCCGTCAGTTGATTGCTGCATTTTGTTCTTGACGTGGTTCAAAACTTCTGATGAATCAGCATTCTTTCGAAACAACTTGAACTAATGTTGCGTTGCGTCCCAAATTGACATAAGTATTAACCGTTCTTCGGACATTTTATTAGTACAATAGTCAGTCGAATACACCAAACAATATACTCAGTCTGCTTGTATATTGCAAAACGTATATAAATAAACAATATTCAAAGTTAACTATAAATATAATATCTCCATTATCTTTTTGAAAATACCACTTAACATATACAAAATACACAGAGAACTGATCTAGAAACCCTGGAAATAGGATTTCAAATCTTATTTAGACACGGCTTTTCAAATTGGTGCATGACAAGCGTCGAAACAAGACAGGAAATTCTTTCAGATAACCTTTATTGGCTATGATTATTCTATAAATAAATAACGAAAAAAAAATGTGTACTCTAAACAAAATATAAAATTTAACTGTTTTCATGTTGTGCCTCTGATTCTCTCCAATTCCTTTTAATCATCTCAACGATTTGAACGTATAGACTTGATTTTGTAAAATAGTAACCCGCACATAGAACTATAAAAGTCCAGGCAAGATAAAGGTACTTATCCGCCTCCCGTTCAATTTTATTCGACAGAGGTCCATTAAAGTCTTCTGATGTAACAAAAGCTGAATTGGATACTGGTTTTATGTCAGTGTGTTTCCCAACAAATTTGACAAAATTGTACACTGATGGTGTCGTGTCATTGAATTTAATAATTGCACGTCCTTGATGAAATAACATAATCGTAGGAAGACCAAGAATTCCAAATTCTGTATTAAAACTGTGAAATCTAAATGCATCAATTGCAACCACTTTTATATCGGGAAATTGTTTGGCTAGAGCATTGAAATGCGGGGCAACAACTGCACTGCCCGGACAGGATCTAGTGTAAAACAAAATTAAAGCGCAGTTCCCTTCTGAATTTCGTTTTGTAGAATTTCCGTGGGGAGCGAGAATAGATACAACCTCCTTTACGGAGTTCGCTATGTGCACTGTACCATTTCCCTGTTTTGCGATGCATTTTACTTTGATTGCAGACTTTTTACCGTCGGATTTTTCGGCCGACCCATAAAGATATTCAGGATCATTTATGTCACAGATTGTCTTGTCTATATAACCGATATAATCGATAAAATTATAAGTTGTATAACCCTTAGATATCACAGCTGTAGATGTTGCAATATCCTCCTCATCTCTTGTTTTTGATTCGAGGAGTTCGCCACTTATGAAATTTACTAACATTTGTAAACCCTTAAGCTCAAGCGATTGAACCATAACTCCTGGAAAAAGATCAAATTACTTTATTGATAAATTACTATTATAAAATTACCAATTGTTAAAACCATAGATACGCGCAAAACCAACATTTTCGTATTCGCAGAAATAAGACTCAAACAAATATTTGTTTTTAGTTTTAAACACGTTGACGTTTATATGACAAATGACATTTGCCAGCTGACAAGACAATTTGGGACAAATTCTGTACATATTCGCCATCTATTTGTCAGAACATGAGGATATGAAAAAACCAGAGATGTAAATGTCACTTAAATTTTTTTTTATTCAGGGTCATCCGACACGTAGCAGCTCGAAACATGCACATTCTGCAGGATTGCGCTCAGACGTGTCGCTACGGTGTAGTTCCTATATGATTACCGAGTTTGTGTGCCTGTTCAAACAAGTTACAATATTGATATAAATAATGGTTGTATCATAAATTCACAGCACCTAATAAATTCCGAAATGCCCATTAGTCTCGAATTGAAGGACGGGTAGCATACCAATATTACTAAAAGGAAATTGATTCGGCCATGTTAAAATTGCGTAATTCCTAATCGAAAGGTTGTACAGTTGTTTGCCTGTGATTTGAGATATTACAATAATTTAATTATCATTACGCTGCACAAAGGGAGGAAAATCCTCCCGCTTCGACCTGAAGCGTGTGGGTTGGCGATATTTCAGAATGGCCGAAACTTTGCTTGCAGTAGAACTGGATTGCTGCTTGTGTTGCAGCTCAAGAAAATGTAGCATGCTGTAGTGTGCGCCCTTGCAAATGAAACTTTGTCCAATTAGAATTAGTGCAGAGGTTCAACATTAAAAGCAGGATCGAATTTCATAATTAGGTTTATTATATAATTACATGCGTCTCGTTTATTTTTGATAGTAGAGCGGTAAACGCCCCAAGCGATGTCTTTTTACAATAATTAATTCACGTATGTAGGTATGCACATACTTCTAGGTAGAGTTTAATGAATTCATGTATTGTTAATAAGCCACGTATATTGAATATATCTACTTTATTTGACATCTGCTACTAGTCAAGGTATATAGAAGATGAAGTATTCCCATTGAAACTTTGACACATTGCAGCTGATAGCCTGTGACATATACACTTATAGGAAAGACAGAGAGAGTAGAGCGATTATTTTGTTCTCTATACTGTTCTTTCCTATACATTTCACAAAATTACGTTACCTAACGGTGGAACATGGTTCGTAATGGGAATACCTTGCTACTGGTACTCGATTAAGTGAATAAATTTAAATGTAAAATAACCTCTGAATATTATGGGATAACGAGTGTTTGGTTTATCCTCAGTGAAATAAATGTTGGTTTTTTCCTCTGGCTTTTTCCCTCAGTTTTTATTATCTTGGTTAGAGCGATTTACCACTGACAAAATCAATACGGGCTGCGGGAACAATAGCCACACGCAAATATAGTTGTAACTCGTGTTTACGAGTTCTTATAATCTAAATTTCGGCGATGCATTCTTCATATCACAAAATAGATGGTTTAAATTTTATTATTAATACAATAAACCTAACAGGTAGGCAGATGATTTACAAGTATGGGTATTCTTCGGAATTTTTCAGTGTTTTTTATGAATTTTCTCCAGGGCATATCATTCCAATGCCGAGCTGTGGGTTCCTTTCCATGCTATGTGGTAGATGCAATCTCTAAATACCACTACACACGCTCAAGCATATCGTATAACGTGTTAATGGTTCAGTTGTACGATTTGCATGAGCGTGTGTAACGAAAGCCGGGAGACTGAAGTTTGGGATGAATGAAATCGCCCGAAACTATTGCGTACAAGCAAATCTGACGTTTTAGTTCTAGAATTGAACTAGGCAAAATCGGATGTTAACTTTTGCCTCCACACGAAACTACTTTTATGCATACTTTAGTTCAATTCTAGAACAAAGTCGACAAGTTTGCTTGTACGCAATAGTTTCGGCCGATTTCATTCATGTCAGACTTCAGTCTCAACTCAAGCTCCGACTTTCGTTACACACCATCATGCAAATTGTATGAATTGGCTTGTGCATGCAAAGTCGTACATTTGGTTGAGCGTGTGTAGCGGTTTAAGATAAATAAACTGAAAACAACCAACTTAATCTTTAATAATTTTATGATATCTGAATCAAACGATTTCAATTACCTCAATCCAATTTCATAACCCGATTTTCTCCTATAATCAAAAATCATAAACATGTACAAGAAAAATTTTTTATGGGATGTAGTAGTACATCCCAAGCAGCACAACGCAGCGCGATGCATAGTTAGTTAACAAAGTCGCTAGCGCAGCACCGTAACCCCCGGAATATACAAGCCATGAACAAAGTCGAAAAAAGAGAGCAGCGGGCCGGTCAGCGGCCGACATCAAGTCTTCTTGCCTTGTCTTACTGCAGGAGTTTTCATATAAAAGTTGCTTGTATTTTGTTTTTTTTTTTTTTTAACTATTAGAAAGAAAACATATTTGGCTGCAATTTGTTTTAACTTCATTTTGCTGTGGGAGCGACAGTTTTGGGCTTTAGGACCTCTTTAAGATGAAATTTTACTTTTTCCTCCATGACAAGTATACAAAAAGCAGTGAGAATGAGCTCTTACTGCATGCTGTACCCGGCGCGTTAAGGCCTTTTAATAGCTGTATTCTTTTGTGTCCGCAGAACAGAGCAGAACAAAAGATACAGAAAAGAACGAGTCATACATTTTCATACAAGATTTATAAATGAATGGAACAGTACAAATAGTTCGCTTCAATCGACAGAACAATTTGTTTTCTCCAGTATATGGGAGTTCTAGAACAAGGTGTATTAGCTTGTATTAGCTTGTATTATATTCCGGGGTTACGGCAGCACCAAAACCTTCTAGAATACTTCCCAAGCCATGAAACACAAATTTATGTGTGCGTTGGGAGTCCGTTTTCTAAAATATTCTATACTGATATAAGAAAATAGTCTTCTAGTAATTTACAGCTTGGATCCTAGTCTTCTAGGAACTTACAGTTCGATTTCTTACAAAAGGCTAAACTTACTATATAATTTACTTAACAAAATAATAAAATAAAAAATAACTCTCAGCTAAGTAATAATTCCATTTATGTATGTGCAGCCAGAGTGTGAATCTGTAGACAGCTACATTCGATATCAGGTCCAAAAATGTATGGATTTGCAAAAGTGGTAAAATGTTAAATGCTCATTCAGAATTTGTTAGCTAATGTAATTTTAAACTTCTATGCGAAATTTCAGTGAAATTCATTAATGTTTAGAGGTCACTCAACTTCCTTTTTGGAAATATTTTCATTAAGTTCCTTTGTTCATTCAGCGCAATCGTTTACTACATTTCATGTCTTGATATATTCCAATGACGTCTGATATTCCGCATTTGTTTTCCAAGAGTTCGGATGACTATTAATAAACCCAAACGGGATGCCAAAAACTTTGAAGAAATCTATGGTGTTGGAAGTGACGAAATCAGATAATATTGATCCATTTTTACACAAAGTCTTCCCTGTTTGTTTCTCGGTACCTTGTTTCTTTAAATTATTTAGCATTTCAGATAAGGTACTTTCCGTCAGCAACTGGTCGAAAAAAGCTAAGCCAATGAAATTTTCTCCCAAATACCAAGTATGAGCTTACATTTTTTTCAATGCTGCGTTTGATATGGTATCGTTAATCCTTCTAAGCCTGTATAAAAATTAAAGAATGTTGTTAAAACGTTTAAAATTTAAATTTACTTACTCTTTAATTTTTATTTTTATTTGTTCAAGAAGGAACTTTTTTTGGATTCTCCGCTATAAACAAAAGCTAAAAAATGTTTTTAATTTGTTATTTCATCACAAAACCCATTATATTTTTGGTGACAAGTTTCAAGTCTTAGTTTGACTCATCAACAGGTCCCAAATAGCGAAATTAAGTGACTTGAAAAACAAATGAAAAAATAGAACAAAGAAAAGAAATGAAAAAATGAAAAAATTGAGAAAAAGATGAAAAAAAATTGCTATTAAAATTTTTTTTTAAAAACCAGATTCATTCGGAACGAATTGATTCGTTTCGAATGAATCTGGTTTTTTAAAAAAAATTTAATAACAATTTTTTTTTTCATTTCTTCTTTGTTCTATTTTTTTCATTTGTTGTTGCTAAAACGAATAAAATCATATTTTTACAATACATATTCAACAAAATCTATTAAGATACAGCATTCATTTATTTATTTATATTTTTCAGCTGAAATGAAATGGAAAAGCCAACCCATGATATCAACACAGAGTACTTACAATGACAATTCAATGATTTAAATTTTGTTTTTATAAAGAAAGGATATTTGTAAATATCATGGGCAACTTTTCCAAATATTTTGTATAACTTATACAAATTCCAAGAGTACAGCTTAATTACTTACTAAAAAATTAATTTAATAATATTTTTTCAACCAGGATAAAAGAAAACATAATGTCGGTAAACTATTCTTTAAGATTAAAACAAAAAAAGATCAATTTTCTGTAAAACAATTTCTCCATTTGTCACGCACTATTCGAAAAATTATTTTAAGTCTGCTGAGGGAAGGAAGTACCATAAGATGAAGTTTCTCAATTAAATATTATATCCATTAATAACGTAGTAACTAGTATTCAGTTCTTGTCTGGTGAATTATTTATTTGGCTAGACAATTTCTTTGAACGGAAGTTTCTACGAGCGGCGGCTGGATTGTACGGATGAGGGTGCACACTGAAATTGAAAATAAAAATAGAAAACCGATTAGAGTTTAGTTGGGTATATTTAAGTGTATCGATAATATTAGTAATAAATGCAAAAAACATTAATTCTACAACAGGAACGAATTGAAAAAAAAAATTAATTGTTAGCAAAAAAAAAAAAATTGAAAAACTGAATATTGTACAACATTTATTAGGCAAAACAGTAAGATTTTGTAGGTTTATTGCGTTGAGAGCGAATGAATCATTTGCCAAAATAACACACCATTTCGTTAACAAAGCATTAAAATTTAATTAGTCCGCGAATTAAGCGAACCGCAGTTAACCCGATTGCAGACTCTATTCACATTTTCACCGGTTGAGTATATATTTTTTACACTTTTCGAAGACTTATTCAAGGCTAAGATGCAAGAATATGGAATTATGTAGTCATCTCTCACGCTAAAGCTCTATTCCATAGAGGTTACGGAATAGAACTATTTGTGGAAATTGTCTTAATTCCGAGTTAATATCTTACTATAACACAATTCCCGGTGTGCAAAAACATCTGTTCAAACTGAGGAAAACGTAAATAGTCGGCAATGATGGAATAGTGGATTGTTCAATACTTGAATTGATTACATTTTGCTGTTGACGAAATAGCGTCTTATTTCGGCAAATAGTCACTTTTTTTGTTCAGTCCTAGGATTGAACAAATTTTTGGTAGTTGGGCGAATTCGGCAACTTATCCATCCAACATATGCATATCATCGGGGATACTGTATAACCGCAAGACTACTATTATCACTACCGCGTAAGTTTTTAGCAGGCATCAAATTTTTTTCTTTATTATTATTATAATGACAAAATTATTGCTGCTAACCTAGAACTCGGCCCAGTACGAGAAAAATATTTTTTTGATTTTTAACATGAAATTGACAAAATAATATTTTTTTTCTAAGTAACGTTACCATCAACCGCGAAATTGGAATTTTCCTACTCTACGCACGTTACTCTGTTACGATATTGCTAGCTTCGGGATTATGTAACATCACCAACGATATAACAAATTATCTGGAATAGAAATTATCTGCACAAAGTTTTATGTCTTCTTCTTCCTCTTGAATACTGAATGTGGCTCTCACGATGAGATCCTCTCTTTGATCCTTCTAATCATAATTTAATAAAGTTTCCTTTTTAATAATGTCATCATAAAGCAAGGAGAGCATAAATTATCTAAAGAAACCACATATCAATCCATGAAAACGCCAGTTAAGACACTAGCATTAAATTGGGCTAAACACGCTTACAAATATACCATGAACTGAGTCTGAGGTATTTTCGTACACAAAATAAAGGCACAAGTTTCGTAGCGATATTTTCTTTTAAAGTGTAGATATACCAAAAAGTTGTAGAAAAGCTTTCGTGCCCTTTAATACTTTGAATTTGGCTGTAAATCATTTCTAAGAATTACTCCTATGCGTACCACACGAGCTTTAACCAGAGCTCATCCTCACACCCTTGAAGTCAAATTCGGCTGTACCGTGAATTTCTGTGAATCCTTCATAAGCAGAACAGTACGAATGTGGAACAGTTTGCCTCTGAACCCCCACCCCCCAGCAATGAGACACAAACATTTAAGTGTATTGCGCACCGCCATCTACTTGTCTCAACCCCTTCTTCCTTTCCTTCCAAGGCTGTGCTACGGTATCATAGGGTATCCCTGAGCTTTGCCATCATGAAAACAAAATAAAAAATAAATTCTAGTGGTAAAAGTCCGCTATTTGTCACTTGATATTTTATGAGTGATTATTCCAAGTTTAGGCATATAAAAGAGCTAATTGCGGACCTGGCGTGGAAGCATAATACATAATTAATGTTGAATTCCTATCAATATTAATTTCATAAATTTTTCAGATACTGAAAAACTCCAAAGAACTGTTGGAACAATAGGGTTACACAAATTTTAACTAACTTGTTCAATAAATGCACAAAATTCGGTAAATGTGTCATATTGCAGGAGTTACGATAGTTCTTTACAGGATGCTTTCATCGAACAATCAATCCTATTATACAAGAAGAAGGCATACAACATACATTCTTCTAGATGAGAACTGTATGTACTAATCTAAGGATGAAAGAGCTAAGGATAGTTGGAGCTCTGATCATCTAGTGAGAAAAATAACTAACTTTTGAGTATTGATGTATTTATTAATAAAATATAAAAATCAGTGGTAATAGATCATCAAACTGAATACTAGGTTCCAAGGCAATAACAGCTTTTTATCGTTCAAAATAACCCCAGTCCTCCCACCGAGATTTTCAATAGAAAATGAGAAAATTGTAAGTCAATATTAAAGACGCCCAAATCTCATTCAATTAAACTAAATATAAATAGCAAATGTCCTCCAGTGAATCATAAAAAAAACTGGAACATTTTAACCTTTAAACCATAACATTCCTAACAGAATGTAAATCCAAGTAGTTCGTAAAATTGAACTTGGGAAAACTAAATCAAATGGGATCAAAGCTCACTCGTTAATGAGCACATGCATTAAGAATTTATGAACGACTCAGATGAGACCTCGATTATTTTCAAATGTTTCATACATTACTCACTCGTGAACTGTTAGGCTGAATTCACACCGGAAGCTTTAATCATGCTTTAATGATTTTTCAGAGCAATTGATTAAATATTTTTTTTTTTCAGAGCAACTGATTAAATCATTTTATTTTACCGGTGTGAATGGATGTGGCGGTGGCGCTATGTTTGAATCAAGAATGAAGCATGATTAAAGCATCCTATGTGAATTCAGCCTTAATTTCGAGTGTGTGAGTCGTGAGTAAAATAGTAAAACAAAATGTGTTTATGCTCCAAACTACAATATAATATTCAGAGATGAGCCCCTCCCGTGGTAGCCATGCGAAATTGAAAAACCAAACCTTTGGAAAATTATGTATTTCTCGTGGCTATTATCCAAGGTCCAATCTTGTAAATTCTGTTAACTGAATACAAAACATTTTTTTTTTTTCGGACATCGTAAGTTTATTATTACACTTACTGGACCGGAAGTGAGCTTATAACCTAGGCAGACGGGCAAAATCAATGATCATTCGTTCGTAATTGATTTTTTCAAAAATCAAGAGATATCAGACTTGTTCAGGCAAATTTAAGTTACCCTTCCGAATTTCCTCAGTAAAGTAAGAAGAAACACAGTAATTGTCAGTAAAATCTTTTAAAAAGTGCGTTTCAGAAATACTCTAATTATAAGCAAACAAAAGAAAGGATTGTGTATTTTTTGATAAATGCGTGCATTATTGAGGAAATTTACCTCTTATGAAAGTATGACCTATGCATTTTCAATATCTGCCTAAATGTGTAAAATTTCGTAGAATATGAGCATATGAATGTAAAAAAAATAATAATAATTGACCCGCTTCAAGTCTGGAAGAGGAGATCTCAGCCGATATGGTAGCAGAAACTTACTCTGATTAGTGGATAACAAATATTTGTAGAATTTGAATGTTAATTTGAAACGCGTATTTATAAATTCTAGTATGTAAGTGGTGTTCGGTCGATCACACGTTCACAAGCAACAGTTGTCTAAAATAGAAGAACATAGATCAAAAACCAAATAAGGGGACTCAGCGTGAATGAGTATTTGAAGCGACGAACTACGATTTCAGCTTAACATTGAAAATTTCAGAAACATAGTCCTTTATAACGCGATCGAAAGCATTTAAGTCGTAACGATACACTTCATGGAATGACTCTCCGTCTCACTCAAGCTAGAATCTTAAAGTTACACTCTTAAGGCAAGCTTTGGGTACACTAGAATAAATTTTAGTAGATGAAAAGAAATTTTTCGAAACTGGTTTTCTTGGAGAAAAACAATCTTTTTTCCGTAATCTAAGAAATAATGTAGCAAGTGTTGTACCATTTTAGAATCCTTATTAAATGCGTCAACTTTTAAAGTTACTTGCCAGACTGGCGTAGTACATTTTTTTTTCAGTACAGTCAGTTAAAGTTCAACGAATTATTAATTTTATGTTGTTGGTTCGGCAAAATGTGACATTTTCTTCCAAGCTGGAGCAGTTGGCTTAGAACTTAAAGCAACAGGTTACATAAGCACTATTCGGGATTACATAAGAAAAATAAAATTGAAAAAAAAAGTAAAGAATTGTAGCAACAGGAGCTAAAAAACCATCACAAGGTGTACATTTTCTCGAAAACAAAAGAAATGCCTATAATTTGAAAAATACATGACTTATTTTTTTTTATATTTTTCTGGTAACTGTTACGATTTGGTCTATCACCCGGTTGCGGCTTGACATCGTCTTACGGGACACCCTGTATATTTAAGACTTTGATCACATAAAAGCTTTTCAAGAACTTTGGCAAGGAAGCAAAGCAAACTTATTGGCCGGTAGTCACTAGTGTGTACAGGAGCAGAGCATTTAGCCAAAGGTACAACTGCATTTTTCCATATTTGTAGAAACTGAGAAACAGTAAGACATGAGTTGACAATAAAAACTAAACTATCTAGAATAGCTGGTAACAGCATCTTAAAAAACTTCGACGATATGTCATCAGAGTCTGTTGCATTTGACTTGATAGAAGTGACAGTATACCTCTGGAGATACGCAGCGGAAACTGAAGTCATCACAAAAGACATCATGGCCAACATTATAAAATCGTTGTGATGGAATGGAATGGGATGAAGTGAAATACGAATTGAGTTCGTCAGCATCAAAATCGCAAACAGGTAGATCCTTGCCGTATACCCCGCTTTGTTTCAGATTTGACCATAGCTTCTTTGAGGAAAGAGAAGGGTTTAGTAATCTGCTGATATAATTTATCTTCGCACTTCTAATTTCAGCTGTAACTCGATTTCTGACTGCCTTATATCGTAAAAAGCTTTCATTCGACTTACAAGCTTTGTATCTACGAAATAAATATTCTATTTCAGCAATAAGATGTTCAATTTTATCACAGTACCAAGGAATATGACCAGGAATAATCTGTTTACTTCGTATAGGAGCATACTTATCATGGAAGTAATATATGAATTTATAAAATAATGTTAATTGTTCATCAACAGATTAGTTACGGATAGCATCCCAGGACATAGTGAATACTTCCTCAAGTAGATTTTGAACATTCACACCATCGTATGATCGATACTTTATTATCTTGGGTAGGATAAAAACAAATACTATATGACAGAAAGATAAAGTCATGGTCGAAAACACTAGGCGGACTTAGTTGGTTATGAAAAAGAACGCAGTTTTTATCGGCACTGAAAAAGTAATCAAGTAGAGATGGATTATTGGTATTGTGATAAGTTGGAAAGCCATTATTGATTACCTGTAGGTGGCATGATTGAAGCAAATGCACGAAACTGTCCACGGATGTGCTCCTATGTAATAAATTTATATTAAAATCTCCACCCACCAACTTTGACCGAGGTGCAAGAGAGCACCCTCTAGTTCCTTAGCATTATCTAAAGTAAACATTTCTGGCGGAGAGTAAACGGTAAACAGTAGTAATTTCTCAGATGAGCAAATTACTTCAACTGCACGAAATTCGATTGGGCCATTGTAGGACTTCTTAACACTCCTAGCTTTAGGCAGTAAACAGCTACCCCGCCGCCCCAACGATGTTCGCGATCATGCCTAAATAATTTATATCCCGGAATTCCAACTGATTTCGACGAAATATACTTCTTTAACCACGTTTCGGATATAAGAATCGAGTGAGCATTTGCATCCACAAACATCTCATGAACTTCACAAAATTTTGATCTTAAGCTCCTAGCATTAAAATGGCAGATGTTAAACCCATTAGTTTTCGCAGAAAATATCCTGAGCAGCGCTCTCGTTATATTTAAGTCGGTAATCTTTTAATACTGTATATGACAGAGGGCATACAAAGGCACGCAGAAATATTCAGATGAACACAGTGCATCACTGAATTGACAAATATACCTGGAGCAGCTAATACGAGCACAGTCAGCATCATTTCAAAATAATCCTCACAATACTGATTAGAAACACAAAACAAACCCAGAAATTCAAAGAAAAATATTACACTAACCATAGAAATTCAAAGGTAAGCAATATACTTTTTTATCTACTTTTGACTGCTGAAAATTCTATCAATTTACAAAGCTTATATGATATGTGATAATCCTCTAGATGGTGGTTCGATGATCCAGTATATTTGAAGTCTACTGTTATTTTCAGAGCAACCCGAAGGCATTAACTCTTTATTATAGGAGCGGCTATTAAAGCTCAACTCCAAGTCAAGAATGGAAGCAGCTAAACAGCAGAACTCCTAAATGCTGGCGGCTGTGTTGCTTAAGGCTGAATAAATTTGTAAACATTTTGTTCCCCCTTTTTATTTTCCACAACTGTTATGATATGATTTGAAACCCTCGGCAAAATATTAGAAAATAATCAGTTCAAATGCTACCGGGTCTAGATTTTTGAAAAAGATGTTGCGTTTTTTTTTTAATCTAAAACCTAAAAAACCGTATATTTTTCTCCCACACCTAAACACTTTTTCATGTACACACCAATTTTTATTATTTTTCGTGTTTGTAAATACTACCGGAGTTGTTTTCCCAAATTTGTTAATATTTTTCATGTTATAATTACTTTTATAACATTAAGATTGAGACTCCTGAACTTACATAAAATTTATTGCTACACGCTTATTTTGGGTATATTTGCGAAGCGCACGACCCAAAATTAATCTAGTCAAAAATACTTTGCGAAGCGCACACCTATTGTTAAGGGATTACGCATTGTTCTAGCACATATCTTTACCTGCCCTAAGTAATATACCCCCGTAGGGTATATTTGCCAGGCGCAAAGAAATACACACCCAGGCAGGCACACACACACACACACACACACACACACACACACACACACACACACACACACACACACACACACACACACACACATCTAGGCAGGCGCACACACACACACACAGAGGCAGGCTGGCAGGGGCACACACAAGCGCGCGGAGCGAAGCGTGTGTGCCCCTGCCAGCCTGCCTCTGTGTGTGTGTGTGCGCCTGCCTGCCTGTGATATTGATATTAGTGGTTTAAAAACTTAACTTAACTTACATAGATCAGGCAAAATTCATAGATCAGGTAAAGATACGTGCTATAACAATGCGTTGACCTTAACCATAGCTGCGCGTTTCCAAAACAATGCGTAATCCCTTAACAATAGGTGTGCGCTTCGCAAACTCCTGCTTGTGCGTTAGGAGAAGTGTTTTTTTATGGCTTGTGCGCTTCGCAAATACACCCCTTATTTTAACACAAGAATGAAGAATGAGGTAATTTTATTCATAGCCAAAAAACCAGATAAATCCCGTAAGTAGTTAATTTTATAAAAAATCAATTTGTAAACCTCTATCGTGATAAAAGGTGAATGATTTATTCATTTTAACTCTCAAAAGCTTTTCGTGGTAACGACAGGATCTAGTAGTCCAAGCAAATACACGGTTTTGTATATATGTGCATAATTTTGAATAGTACTTTATAGGCATTACTGGTAGGCATTGCTATGTAATTAAAACGAAAGCTCACGCTACTACTGCATAGTCAAACTTTTTGAAGCTCGGAATCGGGATTTTTTTTTTCTGCTATTCAGCCTTGATGAAATCTGCTTGTTTATTGATCTTGCTTAGCTTATTTTGACACAAGAAATTATACTAAATCAATCGTTTTGCATAATTAAAAAAATCTATGTCTTTGCAGCGGCATGACGTCTATTTGGGACCGCCGTAATGGTATGGCATTGTGATAATCGTGAATATATGTATTATATATAATATTGAATATTGTCATTTAAAAAAAATTATCTTGTAACAAATGCTTAAAAAAAAATTATTAATGCGTTTTAATTAGTATGGCGGGCCATAAGCCCCACCAAAAGAGTATGGCATTGCGCTACCGCCATGTTTATTTTCAACTACAAGAAAATGTAAGTTTTTGTGTAACAAATTGTTTGGATACCATAATTTCTCCGACAAGTTTAATTAATTAGCCTCTAATTACGGCGCGCCGGCCAGTCCTAAAAGAGTGATTTTCGCTTCTTAAATCACCTAATTCGACCCTTTAAGGGTCGCCATACTTGTAACAAATGACTTGGATTTTCTGTCATCATCTCCCGGTCCGTTATCATTGAATGTCTCAAAAAGCCCACTCTCGATTTTTTTATTTATTTTAATCCATAATAGATTTTGATGAAACTGTAGAAAGGAGAAAAAGAAACTCCTTGTAGTTTGGATGGAGCAATTTTTTAAATAGATGTAGTTCAGAAAACTTTGAACGAAAATTAATGATTGATTTTTATGTTAGGCAACAAGTGAAAAAGTATAACCTTATTGTGTTCTGGAAAATAAACTTTTTCACTTTTCACATAACATAAAACTGTTAATAAGTTTTGAAGGATAAAAGTACAAATTTGTATGAACTTTTTTTTATTAAGAATTCAAATTTAAGGCTCGATAACTGGTATTTGTCATTAATCATAACATGTTGGATATTATTATAAAGGGCTTGATCCTGATATAGCCGTGAAAGAACTTCAGATTAAATCCGTTCACGATTGTGAACAGGTACAAGATGACCTTGAAGAATTTTACAATTGGTGCGAAAGCAATAATTTGGTACTCAATATCGACAAATGTGAGTGTACAGTCGTACATCAAATAAATCGTTGCCAGGGCAACTGAGGTGTATGGTTTCATACGAAAGTAAAATCAATAAAAACGTCTCCAAGGTTACGTAAGAAAATCTTTTACCTCAGTAGTCTTTGCAACGAATGAACTGCCTATATAAATGGGAATTGGCGCTCTAACAAGTGCAGTCCTTTCTGAGCAGACCAGGTAATGCTTTAAATTATCAATCTGCTAAGTAGTGCTTTAAACTACTTGATGCCACCAATTGTATAGTGCTGTAAACTATACAATTGGAATTACCAAGGATAACAGAAACTATAGACCGCTTTAAGGTTTATAGTATTCTTTATAGCTGAACAGTCGTACACTGCATTTAAGTGTAAGGGCTGATAAGCATTATTCAAATACTATAAAACTGTGTATGGTGATTCAGACAATATATAGTGCTCTAAACTGTATATGGTGAGTTGAACTATACACAGTACAGTAGACCTTAGCTACAGTACCTTAAACTGTCTTCAGTGCTTTAAACTGACTACGGTGCTAGTAAACTATTTATTGAGAACCAATTATACAATAATTGAAATCTCCTTAAATTCAAGAGTTATACATCGAAAACATATAACCCATCTTATAGTTACCAGTATATACCGCTTTAAGGTGTATGACTCACTAGACTATAACATTTTTAGTCACAAATAAATCTAATCACTGCATTTTTCTACCATTTCAGATAGAAAAATACAGCAGAAAAACCGGTAAACTATTTAATAAAAGGAAAAAACCGAATCATTGTTAAATATAAGTTTTTCAAACTAGTATAAGTTTTTGGTGTCAACCCACTGTTACAAAATAAATAAAAAATATAATTTCAAAAACTGACTGACTTGTCACTTACCTAGCACCTTTATTTTGATTTATTAATTTATAATTTTTGTAAGACGACCTAATAAGAGGTTCGTACAGTGAGGTTATGACATTCCATAGGAATCAGACACCAATCACTTATGATTATGAGTTCTCGGATTCCTCGATTCGCCGGGTGGACTCTGTCTATGACTTGGGTGGCAAATGTGACCACAGATTGAATTTTATCTCCCATATAAACTTCATGGTATCAAAGAGTAGTTCTATGCTGGGTTTCATAAAACGTTAGTCCCGAGAGTTTTCGATTCCTATTAAACATTGCGTTTATACACTTGCTTTGTGAGACCACTTCTTGAATACGCTAGCCAAGTCTGGTCTCCTTTTTACGGTTCACACATCGAGCGCATCGAGTCTGTTCAGAGAAACTTTTTACGATTTGCTCTCAGGCACCTACCCTGGAATAATTCATTGATTCTTCCACCCTATGAGGATCGCTTGAAGCTTTTGAATATGCACTCACTTGAGAAACGTCGCATGGTTGCCGATGCAACTTTTGTTCACCAACTCTTAAGCACGAATATTGATTCCCCGTTGTTACTTGACAAAATTTCTTTACGTGATAATAGGCACAATTAAGAAGGCTACCTCTATTGCATGTCAATTCCTCAAGGTCTAACTTTAGCATGTATGAACCTGTTAATCGCATGTGCATTACTGTTAATAATATGCCTGAGCAGTTTGTTCTTGTCGTTTCTAAGCATGTCTTAAAAAAACGTCTATATAATATTTAATCTTTTTAGTTAGATTTAATTTAGATTTTTATATTTTTGTTCTCTGTCGCATTGCATGTTATTTTATCTGGTGTTTGGTTTATGTTTAGTTTAACATATTAATACCAACACCGACTAAGGGATGAAACGCATGTAGTGTCGACCGTTTATTTATTAAACGTGTCCATGCAGCGAGCTTGTGTTAAGCTGGTTCTAATAGTCTGATAGTCACAACTACAACTCCTGTAAATTTGAGGTGGAAGAAGTGATTTTAGGGAGAAAATATAAACAAAGGTATGATTAGGTCACTCCAAAGAACTTATTGGCATATTTCATTCTTCTTATATACCGAACGCACTGCATATAATCTGACAACTCTGCACACGTCATACATTTTCGTTCAAAGTTTCCTGAACTAAATATATTTAAAAGACAACTCTATCCATACTTCAAGGAGTTCCATTTTCTCCTTTCTACAGCTCAAAACGTGTGGCTTTTTGAGATATTAGGTCTGTTCGCGTACTAGCTTGCAAGTACAAGTAACACTTATTGTAAGTGTTTACTCGAAGGCGTTCGCGTACTCGAAATTTGAGAGAGAAATTGTTGACATCACTTTTCCCCTCCGTTCAATTTATTATTTGATTTAACTAGAGAAAAATCGTCAAACAAAAACCTAAAAGTGCCAGTTTTGACAACTCCCGCCGGTTTTTAGTTATTTTTGAAGTTTTTAGCTATTTTACAAGTTTTTAATTTACTTTAAAACAAGCAAAAAAAGCTGGAATTGGTCTAAGACCAATTCTTATGATACCCTAGATGAATGCCCGTATTAAATTTCGTATGGTCACCGATCTATTCAAGTTTGATTTTGAAGTTGTTTTTCGCATATATTTCTAGAACGGTTTGTCGCACAGAAAAAATGATCATAACCAATTTTATAGGATTTCGTATTCTGCAGAAGTTTTTAGTACAATAAAAATGTCTTGGACTGATCGTTTTCAAAGTATACCTAAAAAACCTAAATTTTTATACGGCAACACCAAGAAGGAGTTGCCCGATTTAGTCCATTTTTGACATTTTATTTGCGAATGTAAATGCAAATGTAAATGTAAAAATATCATGTACGAAATTTCAGCTCTCTACGTCGACGCGTTCTCAAGCAGTGTCCAAATATATAGCGAACAACGAAAGTTTTGTATGGCAACCCCACGAAGGAGTTGCCCGATTTGTCTCATTTTCGAACTTAACTTTACTTTTTTTTTTAAGTCCGTATACAAAATTTCAGCTCTCTAAGTATACGCGTTCTCGAGTTATCGTGCGCACAGACAGACAGACGGACGGACGGACGGACATGCAAAAATCAAAATAACTTCTAATATTATGCGTAGGTGTCCAATTCATTTTGCTCTACCATCATTATTTCGAGGTGTTACAAACGGAATGTCAAACTTAGTATACCCCTATAGATTTCATCTAGGGTATAAAAATGGTAAAACCTGCTACTCCTCCCCCATTACAAGTAGAATGTTCTCCAAAAACATTTCTACGTATTCGAAGTGGTAAATTAAATTTCTTTATTGTAGGTACTAAATAAAGTAATTCTCCGGCATGCATATTTATTTCAAATAGGAACACAAAAATTCAATAATTTAAATAATAAATCAAGTATCCACGTTAATTATTTGACTTCTTAACATTAAATAAATAACCAATAAAAAAGTGGAGTATTGTGCGAATACAGTTTGATTTCTGACATTTCACATTTTATGAAAAAAGTTCGGGTTTAAAATAGCGATTTTCTAATAAATAACTAAGTAAAAGTAATTTTCACTTAATTGTAGTGTGATACAATAGTGAAATATTGTTGAATTTTATATAATCGAGACTCCGGAGTCTTGAATTATGGTGTTGAAGTGCGCTGTGCTATACTGCAGAAACAGCCGGAGTTTGTGTTGAAGGGATTTTTCAAACAAGTTTTCTAGTTTTACTAATTAATTATAGTGTTTTAAATAAAATAAAAGTGAAATATTTATAAAAATAAATTGCCATGACAAAAAAATTGAACATTTTCCAATGTCAGTTTGTTTCTTTACAATTGAATTGTCACATGGGCATTAAATTATCTGAGCCATACAAAGACAACACCAAGAATATTAGCTGAAAATAAGGGACGCTAAAATTTTTTTATTTTACATAGCAATTTGGATGTCTTCAAATACAAACACAGCATACTAATATATTTCGCCGAGTGGTTTAGGTTTTCACCCGATATGCCATTTCCTTATTAGTTATTTATACAATAGTTTTTAATCGAAGTTGTTCGCGTACTTTGCAACTGTTAAGTGGCCCATACTGGCTTCAATTAGTTGGTCAACTCTCCTACAATTTAAAGTTGATGCGATAAATTGAGACGTGTATGTGGATGTTGATAAGTTGAACTGCAGATTGTTAAGTTATAACTGCGTATGTGCGATGATTGAATATCTGGTAATTACAATTCCTCCTAGAATAATACACATATTTGTTCCTTAACTCATTCTTTAGAAAAAACGGTAAGAATTTTTAAGTTGATACCAATTTGACACGTGTATGGGCTGGTTGATAGATTGATTAACTAATTGATTAATTTGAGGTTAGTAAACTAATTGAAGCGTGTATGTGCCGCTTTACTCTCAATTTCTCTCCCTATTATACAATTTGACGTTTTTCACGCATTTATTTGAAATAATACGCGAACAAACCTACTATAACGGATATATCCATTACCCTTAACAAGAAATTTTCAGAAAAAAAAAACCTCGACTAATTTTTTCAGGAACTTTAAAGCTACCTTAAATAAATAGCATTTGCTTCATCTGGGCTTGCGATATATACATTCTGAGATATGAATTTTTTAAGTTACACCTATCAAGCAAAGTTTGTCACTTTTCGAAATTTCAAAATACCTTACTCTGTCAAAAATAGACAAAACCAACCAACTTGTGAAATTTTATCAAAATCGGAGATGATCCATTCAGAACATTTGTGACCCATAGCGTTTTTACAAGTTTAATTGGAATAATCTCCACCCTCCCAATGCGAATCAATGCACCAAGCTTGAAAAATACAGAGAAAATCAAGATAACTTACGTACATACATACATTAATACTTTATTTAATCGACATACCAAAATATAGTAATCTATATTATACTTTACTATATTTTACCCAAAGGTTCAGTTCAAGTTTGAATATTGTGTCTGCGAAATAACTGAAAATTGCATGCTTGAAGAACACAAAAAGTTCTAAAATTCCACTCCTCTTCAGGCAATAGTTTAAGAATTCGTTTATAAAGAAAAGGCGAAATTCAACCGTAGATAATCTTTTGAATGATGGCACAACTAATTTAGGTCACGCAAGTTTTCAATCTATATAGCATTCGTAGCCGTTAGTATTAAAAGTTAAAATAATACGCTAATTATATTAATAGTGTGCATTTTTCACGAATTAGTAGGAAGCAGAAAAACTGTCTCCAATTAAATTTTATGCAAAATCATTTTAGGAAATAAATACCACAGCACCTTGTACATGAAGAAAATACAGTGACGATAAAAATGTGCTACAATAAAAACTGTGACATTTCAGACCCGGTAAAATCTTGGGTTGTATAATCGCCAATCTCTATAAAATAACGTTTAAAAGTTTAATTCCTCAGTAGATAAAAATTAGTACTGCTTATAAGGTAGGTAGGTAATCAGTCATTGTTGCCAATTAACATACATATATGTAATAAATATTGATGAGTATACTCTTAAAATTGCAATTAGTGTATTTATAGAACATTCAACACACAAACCTTGTCGATGACGAAGACTGACTTGAAGAAGGTAGAGTTAGCGGCGATGAAGTAGGGGTACGCAGCGGTCTACGCGGATTTACCTTGGAAATATTTCGTCGTCTCGTCGGTGTAGTCGTAGTACTCGGAGAGCTAATTAATTTCCATTTCCGAAAAAGAATTTATCAGTTCCAGAAAATAATATTAATTCAAAGTAATTATTAAACAACTAAAAGCAACAACTTATCTAAGCATTCAACTATGTATATGTGTATAATGCTAAAATGGTTATGACGTAGAAATTGAATGTAATATGAAAGAAGAATGAAAAAAAACTGGCAAACTTAAATCCTATTAAAATCTTTAAACTGTTTATTCTATTTGACATAGCAACATTATCAAGCAGCAACAATGTCAAACAAAACAAACAAAACTAGTATCATTCGGTTATTGCATACCTATCTCTCCATTACAAATAATTATATCTGAAAAAATATTCGGTTGGATATTTGCTTAAGTTACAATCACCAAATGACAAATCCAAAGAAAAAGCTTTGCATTAGTTTGGCATTTAAACGATTTTAATATTTGCTGCAGGTCAGTCATAAAAATTATGCCATTATTGCTTGTTGTGCATCATTCATTGAATTATTATAAAAATTGTTTAAATGCCTCTTGGACAAAACTATGGATAAGAGCCTACCTGGTTGGTGGAGCCGCAATAGCCCTTGTTGGTGGAGCGGGCAGAGCCCTGGTTGGTGGAGCAGGAAGAGCCGGCAATTGTCTATGGCTTCCCATTCGTCCAGGACCCGGACCTCTTTGAGCCTTCGCAGTAAATTCACGATCAAAATCCTCGGCCTCATCTTCATCTAAATTTATGAAATCTTGACGTTCTTCTTGATCACCACTACGAACATTTTGTTCTCTTTCGATAATATGTGCACGTTCTCCAATGTGATGACCAATTGCCATTTTCTTTAATCCAGTACGTGTATCTTGTACTGTTTTCCGCGTTTCACGGACGCCACCCGGTCCGGTTTTTGTGCTGCTTGTTGCCTGATAAACTTGTGGGCGGCCATCAGGTCCTTGGGTCATAGACACAAAGCTACTTGAGCAAAATGATGGACCGGGGCTGGTAGCAATATCTAAAAATGTAAAATTTAATCGACTGTAAATATTAAATTACAAATTACATATATTATTTTTATTTATTATATTATTAATGTTACACCTCGTTAGAATTCTATAGAATTGGTAAAGCATACTCTCAGTTACCGATACAAAAAACAAAGAGGACATTTCGGCGGATACATTGAAGAAAATTGAAGAAAGTGGGCATTTGAGAAACTTCAAGTTTCTTTCGATCGATGACAAACGTATAAGAGAGATTTCACAATATAAACATGTGAGAGTGGACTTTATTAATAACAGCAAAATTATGATTCAAGAATGACCATAATTTTACCACAGTCTTGAAAAGCCAATGTGAGCAAGCTTGCACTTATCAGTCAGCCAAGGCTACCTTTAAAGAATACTTGGCTTACTTAAAGACGTCATTACAAACATATCCACACGTATCGAATGAAAGAAAAATACTAATGATTTGAATGAGACTGTTATAGACGGTGTGAAGACAAACTCAACTTTAATTTTTAAGCTCTGGCGTTTTGTGAATCGCGACATATTTTTGTATACGTATTAATTTATAAAAGCTATTTCGTTTGGTTTTAAGCAAACTTAAATAGAACCATTTCTTTACATTATTATATTATTATTATATATTGTTTTTTTTAGAAATAATGATGGTAGAGGAAAATGAATCGGGACACCCACGCATAATATTAAAAGTTATTTTGATTTTTGCATGTACGTCTAACAATAACTCAAGAACGCATGTACTTAGAGAGCTGAAATTTGTCACACAGGCTTAACAAAAATGGCACAAATCGGGTAATTTCTTCTGGGGGTTGCCATACAAAAATGTCGTTTTTCACTATATATTTGGACACTGCCTGAGAACGCGTCGATGTAGAGCGCTAAAATTTTGTACACGGCGTTTTCATAAAAATAGTAAATAAAATTTCAAAAATGGGCTAAATCGGGTAACAGCTTCTTGGTGTTGCCATACAGAAATTTAGCACTTTTACGTAATGAAATATCAGTCCTAGACGTTTTATTGCACCAAAAATTTCTTTAGAATATAAAATTCTATGAAATTGGTTAGAATCATTTTTACTGTCCGAACAACCGATCTAGAAATATATGTAAAAAACCACTTCAACAACTTGCACAGAGAGGTGAGCATGAAAACTAAATAGGGCCATTCATCTAGGGCAGCGCTCCTTAAACTATGTTCCGCGAAACCCACTGAAGAGGTCCGTGTAATTTGTTTTCTTTTTCATAATATTCAAGAAAATAACTAAACAATAAAAAATAACGCCTTTATGAAATTAAAAAAAAAAAAGAATAACTAGGCAATCACTTGCAGCAAAAAAATATCCCTTAGTTATAAGAATGCTCATGATGTCCAAATTATAAACTTCATAAAATCTCGGCCACTAAATAATCGGTTATTCAAAATAATACTGTCTTTACTACGTGAAGACGTGGGAAGTCTCTCCGCTTTTACATACATACTGTGGTTAGATGGTTATATCTCGGGAAAATATACTAACCCGTAGTTTTGAGCTAAGAGACAATTTCGTCTATGCCCGTAATTTAGCCCTTCAGAAGTAAATGTATTTACTGCTCACGAAAAAATTCTTGCTATTAAGAAAGACATAATTTCGGACAATTTGTATGAACTCTAACGAGTTTGTTTGCTTTCCAACAGCTTTTCAGAAGAGGAAGGACTAAGCAAAGAAGGTTCAAAATTCCCTTCAGATTGCATTGTTTTATTGGGAAAATGGAAGTAACATGAAATTTATATTTTCCGAATGAAACAATGCAATCTGGAGGGAATTTTGATATTTTCTGCTTAGTCTGGATCCGAATCCGTATACCCGGATATGAGGAATAGAATCCTATATATAAGAACATTAGTCACTATACATTATACTATACACGACCAAAACCCGATTGTGTATCAAACATGATACAAAATTGATACAACAAAGAAAATTCATCCACAACAACAAGAGTTAGGACGAACGTTTTGTAGTTAACAAAACCGACACATGTTTGGTCCTACTTTATAGGTGGTTTATAGGTGGAAGTGAATTGATTATAATTGCGCTCACGCAGGCGTTTTAGTTTTGGGCGAAATTACTCTTTTTAAAAAGCTTCAAATATGCCCGAGAGCGCTGTTTTATTACATTAAAGGCATGAATCGGTTCCACTCAGCTAAAAAAACTTTTTTGGTTCCACCGTACGATTTTTGATACATTAATAGCCTAAATCGTTCTAACCAAAATTAACTTGTAATTTAATATTGCCAAAATGAAAGTTTTTGAATATTTTTTATGGAGTTTTCAAGTTATTTCGATTATTTCACAGATTCGTTGCAGTGGTCTTTTTCAGAACTCATTTGAGATGATTCGGAAATAGATATTCAATTTTGACAATTTTACTGTTTGAAAGTTTGTGATTTTTATCATAAAAACTAGTGGGGAGTGAACGTGTGAGGTATTGCAGTGATCGCTTTATTAGTATTTCCATTTCAATAAGCTATCACCCTCACAATATCTGAAAAAAATGCATGCCATCATCATTGAATAAGAAAGCGGGGTATCGTGCGAATACAGTGTACGTGAGTAAGCCAGACCTGAATAAATTGTATACATTTGGACGTTTCTGAAAGTAAACAATTCAGCGTTTCGGAAGTTTAGGAAACCTTGTGATATTTAATCATTTTAATAAATATTAGAAATTTGTGTTATTTCCGAAACTTGTAGTGTATAGTGTTATTGAGATCAGTGATATGTGAAATTAAAGCTGTTAAGCGGCCAGGCGCACAAGACGCGCCGAGACCCGCGTGTTTCAACCAAGGATAACTTAATAATAAGATAATAGAAAGGAGACCGAACAAAATAGGAAATTTTTCGTGTTTTCTAGAAAGAAACAAGTAATGTCATTTAAGGCTAATACACAATGTGAGCGACACGACTAAAACGCCGTACAAAACGCCCGTGAAAATACAATGGGAGCGACAAGAGTTGTCAATCCCCAATTAAATTTATTCTATTATTTATGTTGTAAATTAAAAATTAGAAAACATTTCAACGAATAAATTAAAAGATTATTAAAGTTGCATGTGTGGCCGTTTTGGCTAATGAAGATAAAAAAACAGAGCCCACATAGAAGAATAGGTGTGTGCAAGAGCTATATAAAACTCAGCCGGAATTGGGTTTCTATGCGGATGCGTTTTTTTTTGTATAACTCGGTGACATTTTACCACCTCAATAAACTTTTCTTCCATTTTTTATTCAACCAACTTTGATATTTTCCACGGCATTGTTATTTGTTGATATTTTTAATCTATCAAGTCATAAATATGATTACAATGAACGTATAACAATAAATATGAACGCAACCCAAAATCAGAATTTTGCTAAACGCACCCTAAACGTGCGACAAATTTCAATTTCGCATGAATGGGAAAAAAGAATTTGCCTAGGCATTATTTCTGTGCGACTGACACAAGGAGTTACAAACAAAAATTGAGAGAAAGTAGGATTACCCGAACGACAAAGTCAAAGATAACCTAAATAACAAAATAGAGCACGGGAGTTTTCCTAGTGTTTTACATTTAAAATATACACGGCGAGAAAAGGAAGCAAACAAGAAAAAAAAAATATATAAAACTTTCTTTAAACTTTTTATGAACATAGATAAAAAATGTGAAAGCGCAGATTGCATGCAACGAAGCAGAATGGCAAGTGATTTATTTTCGTAAATAAATGAGAAGGGGCGGAGTTTACAAGTTTTACTCTCATAAAAAGTCCCGGGTTTTTGTGAAAACAGGTCTTCTTGAAATGTTGACAGAGTTAGTTCCAAAGTTGTTGCTATAATCCTGTGATATTTGAACGCACGTGCTTCTGTTTACATTCATTGGCAAGTTTTGTTGTTAGTCAAGAGATTGCTAAGGCAGGGAAATCATACACAGACGGCGTATACATAAAAAGTAGTTTTATGAAGGCATCCGAAGAGCTATTTCGGGATTTTAAGAACAAAGCAGATATTCTAAAAAAATTAAAGAGTTACCATTGTGTGCCAAAACAATGACAGATAGAACAAGTAAAATGTCTTCCAGCAAATCGAAGATCTAAAATTGGTTTCGGCTTTATCAATAGCAGTTGATTAGCACAAGGTTCGCTTTTTGTAAGATTTATATCTCATACAGGTCCTAAAGAAGAACTTTTAGGATTATTGCCATTCAAAGGTCAGACTCGCGGAGAGAATATCACAAATGCTGAGTGTATGGATAAACATCATATTCCTCTCAATAAAATTGTGTCGATTTCAACAGACGGGGCCAAAAGTATGACCGGCATAAGAAAAGGGTTTGTTGCTATTTTGAAAGAAAAAATTAATTACGAGATACTTGCTTACAATTGCATCATTCATCAAGGAGCGCGTTGTGCGCAGACATTTCCAGAAGAAATTTGTAAAATTATGGAATTGGTGATTACGATTATCAACTCCACTTTAGCCAAAGCTCTTAATTATTACCAATTCAAAGAATTTTTTGAGTACACTGATCTTCTGCTTCATAACAAGGTACGTTGGTTATCAAGAGGGAACGTTTTAAAACGTTTCGCATCCCTACTACCAAAAATCAAAGCATTTCTTCTTGAGAAGTTTGTTCACTATCCAGAACTAACAGACGATCAGTGGATCCAGAACTTTTATTTCATGGTAAACTTTACGTCTCATATAAATCAGCTTAATCATAAATTACAAGGGAAAGGAAACACAATTTTTTCGGTGTTAGAAGTTATGTCATTCGAAAAAAAATTTCTCCTTTTCGCATTGACACTGGTAACTTTGAAATACAACTACTGGACTTACAAAACAAGGAAATATGGAGATCTAAATTTGAACGTCTTTGTGTTGATTTGTTAGTTTAAGACAAAATTTGTGTTTTACAGTTCAGTGTTTTCGTTTTCAATTTTAGCGTAGTCAAATTCTGGATATGTGGAATCTGGTGCCACTAGTGAAAGTTCAGTACAGGCATGTTATATAAACCAACACAGAGAGCAGGGAACAACATACCTATGTATGTTTAAAAATATTGCATTTGCTCCTACCGATGCTCCTAGTCGCTGCACTACGCCAAGTACCTCAAGAGTTTTTCAGCTCTTAATGTAAACAAATCAACCAGCTGAACATACGTTTTTCATGAAGCATTTCTTTCTTCATTATATTCTAAAGCCGCTTTCATATTGACGAACGGTGAGCGATGAGCTGTGGGAGGTAAAACACCGCTAAGCCAGGCTATCACTATGAATGTTTTCACATTGAAGAGCGATGAGCGTTGAGTTATGTCGCCGAGTGGTGTTTTCACAGCTCAACTAAGCGGTGACGTGGCCGTGCGCGTTGCCCATTAGTTGTGGTGTAATTTTTTTAGAGTGAAGATCTTTAATAATGTCTATTGTGCAATCTAGAAGATGTTTGTGGGACGATCGACATCCAGACTACAAAAACAGGGAAATTATAGAAACATCGTATAAGGACTTCAAGTAAAACGAACAAAGCACACAAACAAAAACGTTAGTAATCGAAACTTTTAAAACTTCGTAGATACTATCTCTTTAACCGTAAATTATCGAGTAATAATATTTTTCTCATAAGCCTTTTGACACCTTTATGCCCTAATATAATCTGATCTCATATATTCTATAAACTGTTGGTGAGGCCGCCCAGGTTGAGGTTGAACACGAGTAGGTCTACTTTCTACTCTGTTGGAACTTTCTCAGCTTTGACAGCTAAATTTTGTTATAATTTGATGCCAGCATTATTTATGGGAAAAAATGTACGGGAAATTTGTTGAAAAACAAATTGGGAAACATATTTAACTTGAAAAGTTATTCCTGCTGTAGTAAATTATTTCAAAATAATTTGAATTTTCGAGCCAACAACCCAATTAACAAGTTGTAGTTCAAAAGGTTCATCAGGTTGAAAAACATATAAAAAGGAGAAAATCCAGGTATTATTGTTAAGGTAAAAGAACAAACAAAATCGATATTACTTCGGAATCCCACCTCGGCTGCTGTCATAAAGAGCTCCTGGATGAGGTTGGACTCGTGCTTTTAAATCACTCCCCCACACGTCATGGTGCTTCATCTGCGACAACACTTGACCTAATCATCACATCTCCTCTTGCCACCCCGTTACTATCTGGCCAATGTCCTGGTGTCTCTGACCACGACATTGTTTTTGCTTCCTTTAACTTTCTATCCTCTCCTCCCCGAACTGAACGCACCTTTTGCAACCTTTCTGCTATTCAGCCAGACGCGCCCTTCAGGCAGATTTTGGCAGCAGAGATTGGTCATTCATCCACAATGCAGTCGATCCTGAGGATGCCGCTCAATAATTCATGTGCACCATTAAAACTGTTTTTCATAACAATGTCCCCCTCAAAACCATGCGAACAGGGAGTGCAAGTGACAATATTTTCGATAGAACTGATGTGTCCTTACTGTGTCAGGTTCGCGACATATCCTACACTCACTGGAAAAGATACAAGAATCCCGATAATGTCAAGGCCTACAGACTTGCGCGAAGAGCTGCGGAATACCGCTTTCGAGCCCTAATGGGGGAAAGCACCTTGATTAACTTTAGGGATGGAGTTGACTGGCGCAGAGTTCGAAATCTCGGGCTGGGATCCAAAGCTAGATCTCCGGCTAGTGTCGACCCTGACGATTTTGCAAATCACCTCTGCCCTGCTCAACTCGTTGATCCTCCCCCGGCTCTCATTGCTCCCTCCGACAACAATTCAAATCCCCCGTCCCGAGCCAACAATACTTCCAGCCAATCTCTAATGGACAGCCCCAGTCCCCCGGCTGATGGTTTCACTCTCCGCAACTTCAGTGAGGCTGAAGTATTGGAGGCTTTTCGCCGCGTCAAATCCAATGCCATCGGACATGACGGGATACCAATTAAATTTCTCAGAGTCATCCTTCCTTTTATTCTGCCCCTAGTGACGCATCTATTCAACCGACTTGTCACCTGCTCTCTCTTCCCTAAGTGCTGGAAAACCGGCATCATCACCCCCATTCCCAAAATCACATCTCCCACATGTCCTAATATCTGACGTCCTATCACAATCCTCCCCGCCATCTCGAAAGTCTTCGAAGTTCTTGTTGCGGATCAGATCTGCGAACACATCGAAGATACTAACCTGTTGTCAGTGTTTCAGTCTGGCTTCAGGCACAAACATTCCACGACCTCTGCCCTAGTAAAAGTAACTGCTGACATCCGCAGTCTCTGTGACGAGGGCAAATAAGTGGTGCATGTGCTACTGGACCTCAGTAGAGCGTTTGACTTCGTCCCCCATAACATACTCGTTGCCAAACTTGCGAACACTTTTTGCTTTGGCGCCACTGCTAGCAGGTTCATTTCTAAATACCTATCGAACAGAACAATGATCGTCAATAGCGATAGGCGATTTTCCTCCTCCAGGGATATCATCTCAGGAGTCCCGCAAGGGGCGTTTTCGCGCCACTCTTGTTTACCATCTACTAAACAGTGTCACGGAAGTGTTGGGTGATCATAAATATCACCTCTACGCGGATGATTTACAAATATAAGATAAGATACTCCATTCGCGAAAATGTCACTAGAACCAAGGACATGCTCCCCAATCTCCGTCTGCATAACTTGATTATACCTCTCACAAGCAAACATGTCAAGAATCTCCGACTTCTTATAGACCCTCATCTTTCGTGGCAACCTCAGATCAGCAGGGTACGCTCACGTATCTATTATGGGCTCCGCTCGCTATACGCGATCTCACAGCATCTAGGCCAGTCCATCAGACAGTCGTTAATTACTTCACTCATCATGCAGCATTTTTACCATGCGGATGTAGCCATGTACCCGCTTCAGGCCACTGAAACTGAAAAACTAATCAGATATCAGATATTTTCCGCCTTAGGAGGCACTCTCACATCTCAGCGCTTGTTCAGCTGTTCATGCCTGAACCCCTCCCCAAGCTCCTGGAATTCAGAGTTTTATGCTTCATTCATAAAGCAAGATGGGGCTCTCTACCAACATATACAAGTCAATCGCTCTCATGGAGCAACCTTAATGACACCAGACTAGTCCTGCATAGAGCCCGCACTCGATTTGGGTCTAATGACGTATTTGGCCAGGGAGCTGTGCTCTGGAACTCGCTTCCTGAATCAATCAGAAGAATAGGCCCTCATAAACAATTCAAGGAGCTTGCTTTGGGCCACTCAACTCTTTTCGTATTCTATTGTTTATTATTTTGTGTTTTATGTTTTCCGCTTTATCCTGTTAGTTAGCTATAGTGGCATATAGCTCTCAATCGTAATGAGTCTGTTCAAAGTTAGCTCGCCACAGCTTTTGAGTTTTGTCTTTTTTTGTTTTTTGAATACTTTATAATCTATACTTTACACTTTATAACCTATAATATATTGACAGTTCTTATTGTTAGTCATTTATTCTACATTTCCAACTTTATGTTGGCACTTTATGCTTGCTATTATTTGATATCATAAATCTAACTATATTACTATTATCATATTCTAAAACTAAACTAAAACTAATACTACAGATTATATTAATGGTAACCCCAAGCACCTAACGAAAGTAATTAGACATTTTTATTTTTTTATAGCATTTATACATTAGCAAACCAACTTAAAGAAATTATAGAGATTTGTAGATACATGTCATTTATAGCGAAAGGAAGGAAAAATTGTTAGAAGGGAAAAATTTGTAGACGAAGCACAGGACCAAGACGAAGTGGGAATCGAACCCACGACCCCTGGTTTGATAGTCAGCGTGCTTACCAACTAAGCTACCGCAATGAGCCTGTTTATTGCTCCTTTGTTAGTTTGCTAAATAATTTTGTACCATTCCAATGCCAATCATCTAATATTTACCTAACGTTGTTACGTAGCTTAAGCTGAAGTTCTTTTTTCAATACTTTACAAGCTATACTTTACTTTTTATTACCTATAATATATTGACAGTTATTGTTACTGTCATTTATTCTTCATCTCTAACGTTATATTGAGCACTTTATGCTTGCTGTTGTTTGTCATCATAAAACTAACTGTATTACTATTATCTAAATCTACCGCAATGAGCCTGTTCATTGCTCCTTTGTTAGTTTGCTAAATAACTTTGTACCATACCTATTATGCCAATCGTCTAATATTTACTCGATGTACCTAACGTTGTTACGTAGCTTAAGCTGAGGTTCTTCAATAAATGATTTTTTCTATTCTATTCTATTCTTCAATAAATGATTTTTCTATTCTATTCTATTTTAGATCATGCAGTGAAAAGTTGTTATAAATGGAACAAAATATCTTATTAAGTTCAGACAGACAAGTTTTATAGTTATAAGCTGTGTTCTTTTGTGTCCACAGAACACGGCTGAACAGAATTTCTCATACATTTTCAGAGAAGATTTATAAATGAAGGAAACAGTACAAATCGTTCGATTCAATCGACAGAACAATTTCAGCTCTAAAACAAGGTACACAAAAGACTACTTTTACAGATGCAAAACTCCTTATTGTCTGTTTGTTTTAAGGATTTGTTTCCATCCGAACACCTATTTAATACTTATACGGAACAATTGGAGCAAAGCAGTGTTTTCTGTCTAAATTACTCATAAAACTGTATGAAATAAATTTGTTTACAAACTAAGTAACATAATACAACAAGTATTTAAATTAGCTCTAATCTTTAAAAACTTACCTCCACTTAACAAGCGATTAATATTTGGCATACTCTGAAATCCAAAAGGCATCAAGCTCATATTTCTAGTTCCGGCACCTGTTAAGGCCGAATGACTTCCAAAATTATCAAATGGGCTCAACATTGCGAATGGATCCATAAATGAACCCATTAATGTATTCATTTGGCGCATCGATCGCATGTGATGTCTAAAAATCGAAGAAAATTTTAATTGCATCACATCAGACATCTCCTACAAGCTATCGATTTTTAGAAATTTCCCGTAAACACTTTAGTTCTATGGACATTTCACTATTCGCTTAGTAAATTACTTACCCAAATATAGGATCATCATCCATATCACCCATTAATGCTCCAAATAAAGACATTATTAAATTTTCACCACACTAGATATTCTTTTAAAATGAGATTTCCTTACAAATTCCTCGCAACGTATCGTGATTAGTCTACAAGTTCGCAAACTGAAAAATGGCAGCTTAACTTTTTTCACTAGGTGGTGAAAGGTAATGAAGTTTGTTTCGTTTAAATTATTGAATTTCGCCTCAAATTTAACATTTGTATTTTTACGTACGCTTCTGTTCTAGGGCCCACACGATGCAACACTTATCGCGAATGAGGCTGTTCCACTGACATATATAATATGGACTGACTACGTTAAGGGAAATGCACTGCAAAAAGTGGGCTCACTTCTATATTGCTGATTCTTTCGGTCTAAGCACCAAGTACCAACTGAGGAGAACTGTAAACAAAAAATAAATAAATGGGTCTGTCGAAATAAATCTTTTTAAATTAATTATTTAGGGTTATTACTGATAAAATTGTTTTACCAAAGGCAATATATTTATAAGATATGAAGCAGAAGTTCGAAACGTTTTATTATAATCACTTTTCGAGATGCGCGCTTATATTTTCAACTTCTCGCCAATGATTTTTTCAATGTTGGCACCGGCGTAAGAACTTTTATGGCATGGCATACAAGCTGTACTTGCAGGTGTAACCCCCGGCACAGTATATATTGTTACGTGCAATAGAAAGAGACAACTGGTGACATCTACTGGCAATGTGGCAATGGAGAAGTAAACGACTTTAGGTTCGGAGAATTGATTATGGTATCTACAGGAAGGTTCAGGAATAGAATGAATAGAACAGTCAAGAAGCTTCTGGAAAATAGAACACTCGAGAATAATCTGGAGAGTTTCTAGGGTATAAATATAACAGTTGTCATAGCCAGAATAAGAGTCTTGTCTTAGACGTTGCAGTGTTAACAAGTGAAAGTAATAAACGTGCGAAAGTGTTGTAATTAGATTGCGATAATTGAAAGTACAGTATTAGCGATAATTAGAGTTGAGTTGATTAATAGAAAGTTTATGAATTTTGTATGATTAGAGTGAAATAAAGAACTTGTATAATAAGTATTTAATATTGTGTTTTAAATAACGAACCAAAAGCCACGCTCGCAACAACTGGTGTCAGAAGTGAAATAAATTCGCGAAATAAAGTGGTGGCAATTGACTTTAAAATTCAAAGTGTGATTAATTTTGTGAAATTGTGTTAAATTTTGAAAGTTCTTGAAAATAATTTATATTCAACTTAAAGTGAATTACTAAAGTAATGGGGCGAAAATTTGAGGAGCTTCGAACGCAGGATTTGAAAGTGGAGTTAGGGAACCGGTCATTACAAACGACAGGTGCAAAGAAAGTTCTAGTCGAGCGACTCAGACAAGCTTTGATAGAGGAAGGAAAGAATCCTGAAACATTTGTTTTCGAAGATAACTTGGAAGAAACCGAAGTTGAAGAAGAGCCTACAATGAAAATGGAACAGCTTTTGAGTGCTTTAATGAGCAAAATGGAAGCCCGTTTTGATGAACAAAAGAATTCTCTCGAGGAACAAAAGAAATCTATGGAAGCCCGTTTTGATGAACAGAAGAATTCCAATGAGGAACAAAAGAATGCTCTGGAATCCCGTTTAGATGAGCAAAAGAAATCTATGGAAGCTGGTTTTGATGAACAAAAGAATTCTCTCGAGGAACAAAAGAATTCTCTCGAGGAGCAAAAGAATTCTCTGGAATCCCGTTTAGATGAGCAGAAGAAATCTATGGAAACCCGTCTGGACGAGCAAAAGAATGCTTTTGAGGAACAAAAGAATTCTCTGCAGAATAGTCTAGAAACTTGTTTGGAGGAACAGAAGAACTTTCTGAAAGGTTCATTAGACGAACAAAATGTGAAAATTGAGGAAATCCAGCAGGAAGTGTTGGAAGTTCGACAACAAGTGTCGGGAGTACAACAAAATGTTACAGAACAGCTTGACAGTTTTAAAGCAGATCTGGAAAGAATAAGGCATCGTCAGCCTCTAAACGTAGCAGCTGAATTATCTGGCGCAGGTAGAATGAAACCTCCAATATTTGATGGACAAAATTCATGGCATATCTTCAAGAGACAATTCGAGGCAGCTTCAGAGGTAAATGGATGGAATGATGAAGACAAAGCTATAGCTCTGGTGTTAGCACTTCGAGCTCCTGCGTCAGAACTCTTACAAACTGTACCAATTGAAAATCAACGTGATTACTCTTCATTAGTACAGGCGATAGAATTACGTTACGGAGATGAGCACATGCAGCAAGTATATCGCCTACAGTTGCGCAACAGGATTCAAAAGCATGGCGAATCACTACAACAATTGCAGGCTGATGTGGAAAGATTAGCGCATCTTTCATACTCCAGCGTAAATGCGGATTTCCTTAATGAAGTGGCGACGGAGGCATTTGTGAACGCTATTGCAGATCAAAATTTACAACAAGCGTTAAGGCTAGCAGGAAAGAAATCAACAGCAGAAGCACTAGCCTATGCATTAGCGTATGAATCCGCCAGACAAGCTTCACGGAGTGCAGTACGAGTAAGAGAAATTTCAGTGGAAGAATGTACTTGTAACAGAGTGCAATCATCACAGAGCCCGCCCTCACGTGGTGTCCTTCGATGCTGGAATTGTAATAGATCAGGGCACCTTCAAAGAGACTGCAGAAAACGTCGACGAGTGGAATCACCTGAAGAAGGGAAAGAAGAATGCCAAAGATGTCGAGCCAGGGAACAAGCTATTCATGGAGAGACTAGATATCAAGCAGCGACTAGTCGCATCAGCTCTCCTGTTGAGCAATCGGAAAACTAGTAAAAACCAACTTTGTGGGGCAGAAGTTGGTTGGTGGAATCGGCAGCCCCGAAGTCATCATTCAAGTAGGCCAGTTGCAGAGAAATAATAGCAGTCTTATTATATATGGAAGTGTAGGAAAAAATGACTGCGCAGTCACTATCGATACTGGAGCTGCAAGATCAATTATTAGAACAGATCTTGTTAAGAACAAATGGCTTCATAATACCACCAAATATCTACTAAGAACAGCAACTGGAGCAGCAGCACGGGTGTTTGGAGAAATAACTTTAGATGTTCAACTAGGCGAACTACTATTTCCTCACACTTTCCTGGTTTCAGACATAATGGATGAATGCATTCTTGGAATAGATTTCATGACCACATACAAAATAAATCTGGATGTCGGAGAGCGGACTCTCAAATATGAGAACATAGAAATTCCTATGAAACTAGGAGAAGGAGCAGATCATCCTGTGAAAGTAAGGACGATGGTCTGCGAAAATATAACTCTTTCGCCGTGCTCCGAGACACTCATATGGACAAAGCTTACTGATGACATCGGGACCTGCAGATTCTATCTGGTGGAGCCTAACCCCACAAAAGTCACATCGAGCATCATTGTGGGGAAGACTTTAGTGAAGGCAGAAGGTGCAACATTAATACCAGTCAGAGTGCTTAACACATCCGAAAATGAGGTACAACTAAAAGAAGGTGCTATAATTGGAAATTGTGAACCCGTTTACCAAATCGTCAATTTGGGTAATGGTAGTAATGTCAAGGAGACAAAAACTATACCAGCTACTACCCAACAGGTTCAGAAACTTCTTTCGTCCAGTGCCTTAAGTAAACAACAACACAACGATGCCAAAGAGGTGATCGATGAATTTTCGGAAGTATTTGCAATGAATGATGATGACTATGGTAAAACAAATCTTGTCCAGCATCGGATCGATACAGGAGAGTCCAGGCCCATTCGACAGACACCACGAAGATTGCCATTAGCCAAACAACCAGAAGTTGCAGACATGATGAACTCTATGAAGAAACAAGGCATAATAGAGGAATCTAACAGCCCTTGGACATCGCCGGTTGTCCTGGTTAGGAAAAAGGATGGCAGCACCCGATTCTGTGTAGATTACCGCCAACTAAATAACGTGACGAGAAAAGATAGCTATCCATTACCAAGGATTGATGACACGTTGGATACCCTTTCCGGAGCGCAATGGTTTTCCACGCTGGATTTAAAGAGTGGTTACTGGCAAGTGGAAATACATCCCGAGGACCGAGAGAAAACTGCTTTCTCAGTTGGCAGTGGCTTATGGCAATTCAAAGTAATGCCATTTGGGTTATGTAATGCTCCAGCCACATTCGAACGACTAATGGAATGTGTTCTACGTGGTTTAACCTGGAAAACATGTCTTGTCTACTTGGATGACATAATAGTTATCGGAAGGACATTCAAGGAACATAAAAACAACTTACGGGACGTACTTCAAAGACTCAAAGATGCAAAATTGAAGCTCAGTGCGAGTAAATGTGCTCTATTCAAAGATGAAGTTAAATATTTAGGGCACATAGTTTCATCACAAGGAGTAAGAACCGATCCAGAGAAGATAGAAGCCGTCAAAAATTGGCCAGTTCCAAAGGACAAACATCAATTACGGAGTTTTCTTGGTTTAGCTACCTACTACAGGCGATTCGTGAAAGGTTTTGCAGATATAGCAAGAAGCCTACATCAACTTACAGAAAAGGGAAGGCCGTTCATATGGTCGGATAAATGCAACGAAAGTTTTGAAAATTTGAAGCAACAGCTCTGTGAAGCTCCAGTACTTCATTATCCAAAGCTGGGAAAAACATTTATATTAGACACTGATGCCAGCAATGAAGGTATTGGTGCAGTGCTTTCGCAGGAGGAGAATGGTCAAGAAGTTCCAGTAGCTTACTATAGCAAAGCACTTTCAAAGCCAGAGAAAAATTATTGTGCTACAAGAAAAGAGCTACTTGCTATTGTAAGTTCAACAAAACATTTTCATAAATATCTCTACGGGCAGAAATTCATCCTTCGCACCGACCATGCAGCACTTAAATGGCTTCTGCAGTTTAAGAACCCTGAGGGACAAGTCGCGAGATGGATAGAGAGACTCCAGGCTTATGATCTTGAGATCCAACACCGAAGAGGTCGTATCCATGGAAATGCAGACGCCCTTTCACGACGTCCATGCAAACTTGAATGCAAACATTGCGCACGGGTGGAAGAAAAAGAAACAACAGCAACTATACAGTTGGTAACCGTGGAACCATCTACAGGTTGGGACAACGAGGACCTGAGAACAGCACAACGAGAAGATCCGGACATTTCACCTATTCTCGCTTGGAAAGAAGATATGGAAAGACCAGACTGGAAGGATATTTCGGAACGGAGTGAGAAGCTGAAAAGTTACTGGGCTCAATGGAACTCTCTTCATGTTGAATGTGGTATATTAAAACGCAAATGGGAAGCACCTAACGGCGAATATTTCCGAATGCAGATAGTCGTGCCAGCATCAAACGTCAAAGATGTTCTAGAAGAAATGCACGGTGGAACCTCTGGAGGACATTTGGGAGTGAACAAAACAATTTCCAAAATACGGGAAAGGTTTTATTGGCTACATATGCGAGAAGATGTGGAGGAGTGGTGCCGCAGATGCACTGTCTGCGCTGCTTGCAAAGGACCGCAACACAGAAGCAGAGGTGAAATGCATAAGTATAATGTCGGAGCCCCCTTTGAAAGGATAGCTGTAGACATCGCTGGACCTTTTCCTGAAACGGATGGCGGTAACCGTTATATTTTAGTTGCCATTGACTATTTCAGTAAATGGCCTGAAGCTTATGCAATCCCTAATCAAGAGGCAGCCACAGTTGCGGAACAAATAATAACGAATTGGGTCAGTAGGTTTGGAGTACCTCACGAACTCCATTCGGACCAAGGACGGAACTTCGAATCGCGGACTTTCCAGGAGATGTGTAAAATGTTGGGAATAAGAAAAACTAGAACAACTCCTCTACATCCACAATCTGATGGCATGGTAGAGCGCTTCAACAGAACATTGATCGAGCATCTAAAGAAAGTAGTTGATTATCATCAACGCGATTGGGATCGACACATTCCTATATTCCTAATGGCTTATAGATCAGCTATTCATAGTGCTACCGGACAAACCCCAGCTAAAGTCATATTCGGAAGAGAGATGCGTTTACCTAGCGACCTCAAATTCGGTCCCCCAGAGGTGAACAAAAGTTACCAGAAGACTACGTATCGGAGCTCAAACAACAATTAGCTGATGTGCACGAGGCCACGAGGACGAAATTAGCAACAAATACTGATCGGATGAAGACCCGCTATGACCTACGTGCTAATTCCGCAGGATTTAATGAAGGTGATCTTGTTTGGCTCTACAATCCAAGACGACGTAAGGGACGTTCTCCAAAATTGCAACAACACTGGGAAGGACCGTATTCAGTAGTAACTAGAATTAATGACGTGGTATACAGGATTCAGCGAGGCACAAGAGGCAAGCATAAGATTGTTCATTTGGACCGCTTGTGTCAATACTACGAGCATCAAGACCGTGGACCACCTGTTGTTCGGGACGAACAAACTTAAGAAGGGGGCAGTGTTACGTGCAATAGAGAGAGACAACTGGTGACATCTACTGGCAATGTGGCAATGGAGAAGTAAACGACTTTAGGTTCGGAGAATTGATTATGGTATCTACAGGAAGGTTCAGGAATAGAATGAATAGAACAGTCAAGAAGCTTCTGGAAAATAGAACACTCGAGAATAATCTGGAGAGTTTCTAGGGTATAAATATAACAGTTGTCATAGCCAGAATAAGAGTCTTGTCTTAGACGTTGCAGTGTTAACAAGTGAAAGTAATAAACGTGCGAAAGTGTTGTAATTAGATTGCGATAATTGAAAGTACAGTATTAGCGATAATTAGAGTTGAGTTGATTAATAGAAAGTTTATGAATTTTGTATGATTAGAGTGAAATAAAGAACTTGTATAATAAGTATTTAATATTGTGTTTTAAATAACGAACCAAAAGCCACGCTCGCAACAATATCATACAGTAGAATAGCTTAGAACTAACTACTGAAAAGTGAATTTTAGAATTTCAATTAAAAAAACATAACCTTAAAATTTCTCCCACAAGAGGGAACTATTAAGTATGATACGGACATAAATGGGCGAACAGTAGCTAGCTGCACGACCGTTGACGGAAGTATTAGTTTTATGTATGTACACATATCGGCAATCGGCGACAAATGTATTGTTCCATTACTAAACAGCTGTTTGACGGGAAGTATTAGTTTTATGTATGTACACATATCGGCAATCGGCGACAAATGTATTGTTCCATTACTAAACAGCTGTTTGACGGTAAAGTGGTGTCATTTTGCCTCTTTCCCTCCAGTAAAAGTTTAAGAATGCCATCAGTTCTCTTTCTTCCACTTTAGATTTACATAGGAATCCATGTATTAAAAATTGACTAGTGTGTTAGTTAAAACTGTTGAAAGAGAAAGTATAGTCTCTTTATAGAAGCATCCTACTCACTTGACAGTTTTGACAGAGCTGGGCTACTGTATGATATATACTGTGCCCCCGGGTTACGTAAAACCAATATGAAGTGGTGTAAGATTACAAGTATATGGCCAATTCGAACTTTTTGTGTTGTTACGTCATGACAATGTCATTTCCAGTGAATTTGTTCTAAGTTTTTCGTATTTTATTGACTGAAATAAGTTTTAAATATATTAAAATATTTAATAAAATATTAGTTTCTTCGTTTAAAGCACTTCGGGAAAAGTAATTATGTGCTTGCTAAGTGAAAGCAAAGAAATTTTCAAATAGAACATTTTTTCATTTTGACACGGACAATTTAAATTGAGACGAACAAATTTGTGACATTTGTCGCCAAATGAGGCAAGTAACCAATTCTTAATATTTGTATCATGGTATGTAGGTTAAAATTTCAAGATCGAATTGACGAAAAGAAATAAAACTTAAGGAACGTCTTCTTGGAATAAACGGCTATGTAGTTGTTTGCCTGAGATTTGAGGTGATAATATAATTATTAAATTTCCACTACGTTCTGTGTATTTGTGATACAGTGTGATACAGTAATCCTATAAGGAACTACTGCGAAGTAAAATTATTGTGCTGACACGTCTAGGCACGAGGAATGCAAAATATTCCGGCTTCCAATAAAGCTAAAAAAATCCTGTTGAAAATGTGAATACTTTTTAAATTCCATTTCCTTCTTTCTTTCCCTGTTATTTATTTTTATAACTTTATTATTATTTATTTATTTTTATAAGGATTCTTCAATTATCACCAGATATTTCATAAATCACAATCAACAAAACCTCAGAGCACTCTAGATTTGTATCTTTTTTGGCTGATTTACATTACTCGAACATGCGATTTTACTGACAAAGTGAGTGAGAGGGGCATATTACTTTGCACTATTAGAAGAAAAGGAAGAGATGATCGACTGTCAAAATATTATTTCCCACTCTTTTATAGCGAAGTGTCGCTTGTGACATTTCATCAAATTGTCAATTGCAAACATAGTCAGATGTCAAAAATAGTTCACTATTCAAATTCAAAGTTTATTTATTACAAACGCCGGAATATGCGCCACGCAAACAAGCGTTGGGTATAGCGACTATTTAGGGTGAAGTTCCGCTTAACAATATGTTTGGATATGCAGGGGAATTAAGGTAATTACTGTACATAGCCATACACAGTATTTCAGATTTTATTGTTATTATATATGTTTTTATTTTGAAATTGGGTCTAGTACACAAGGTACAGGTGAATTTACCATGGAAAACAGTCGTTACTCACCGTGTCTTCCTGATGTTCAAAATCAAATTATTGGTGGACACCAAGAATTATAAGGAATAACTACAGAGAAAAAAAAAACAAGAAAAATTAATGGATGAAGAAATTTCTAGTTAATATGTTTGACAATTTCACATGTATTTAGTTGTATTTAAAAAACAATAACTAATAAAAGCAGATAGTTTTCGTTTTCGAATTCAGTTTTAAATAAATATAAATTTTATTTCCTTATTTACAGCTTTCTAAAAATTACACACCAATTATATATATATATATATAGACCAATTTCCATGATACACAATTTACAAGGTTTTTATGGCCAGCAAATGGATCTTCCTTTTTAATTTGCCTTTGCTGTCCTCTCTTCTGCTGGTAAGCATTTCACACAACTACTCAAGAATATTTTGACCAAGTTGCTAATTTTAATCCATCTGGAGACAAATTTGCAGTACCACAACTCATAACAGGGATCATTTAGTACTTGCTTGAAATCTTTCCTTACTTGAGACCTTGATATAATCCATTTCTCCTCTCAATTAGCTCTTTGATAGATCTTGATTATTAGAACACATCATGTAGGACGAGTTTTTGCCATCAATTAAAGGCTGCAGTTCCTGCAAATATTTATTAAAAGATGTCGAAACTTTATGCGTAGAAGTATATATATATATTTACCTTTAAGTCATGATCCGCTTTAGTCCAATCACCTGAAAGCACATATGTACATAAATTTCATAGGAGCATAGGAATTCAGTCGTATAATATCTTGGTTAGTTTTTCTTATTTGTATTTCCACTTTCGATTGTGTTCTTGGAGTATGAGAACGCTTCCGTTGCCAATTGATCCAACTAAAAATTGCTGTCCAAGTACTATTTAAGACTAGTACACCAGCCAGTAGGATATACAAGAAGTACGTCTCTCAAATAAGGCCATTATCTATTTCACTATTTGCACTGTTTCACTGAAAATATATATTTGGAAAATTGAACACTTTATAGGATGTCTATAATTTAATGCAATATTTATTTGAATGAAGTACTTACATCCATCAGGATAACTTTGACACATTCCAGCTGATGTGCTGTGACTTTCTTCAAATATTTTTAATTTGTGTGCGTGTAAACAATTATATTCGTACACGCATGTAGTTATATGTATGAGTTTACTGCCATAATAGCAAAATTTACTGCCATAAAATATACTTCTGGCTAGAACTTTTTATGGCTAATTATGGCAGTAAAAATTTCCCCTTCGTCGGGGAATTTGACATTTAACTCAGTAAAATTTTGCTGGATTATGTTTTGTCCTTATCGTTCTAAAGTATTTTCAGATAAGGGGAAACTACTTACTCTGTTTTCTAGCAATGTTCGAGTAATGTAAATCAGCCATTTTTCAGAGTGCTCTAAACACTCAAAAAAATCTGTTAAACCTATAATACACAACGTGACTGCCCACACTTGGCTGAATGAAAACCCCGCACTTCATTACAAAATTTCGGACACGGGAAAAATTCGAATTGTGGAACTGTGCACCCGGGTAGAATATACTGTGCCCGGGTGCCTGCGTGAAACTTTGATTCATTCTTGATTGGGAAATTCAAATCACGTGATTATTTTATTTTTTGTAGTAGTGTTTGACATATAATTCCACGTATATAGACTAGCAAGGTATGACTGCATTTTCTTGGTGAAAGCGCAAATGTGGACATTTGTGCTGTAGTACTAACTTAAAAGCAACTATTTCTACCGTGCTTACACTTACGCCGGGTCTACACAGAATTATTTTTCTGGCAAGACGGTAATTACGAATGTCACTCTGGTATTGGATTAAATTACGAGTGGGCAAATTCTGACAAGGCAGCTCATTGTCATTTGTCGCCATATCGTGGGTTAATCCATTTTTATCTTTAAGAGATAAGTTTGATAAAAATTTATTAATTTAACAATGTCGCACTTTTTTATCCTCATGTCTGCCATTTTTTTCACAAATGTCATTTTACCGCCCACAAAAAATCCATTCTACTGCCTACATTAATGCTGAAATCGTAACCCGCGGAATATAATACAAGCCATGAAGTCACCGAAGGCACCGACACATTAAAAGGCCTTAATGTGCCGGGTACAGCATGCTTTTTGTATACTCGTCATGGAGGAAAAACTAAAATTTCATCTTAAACAGATCCTAAAGCCCAAAGCTGTCGCTCCCACAGCAAAATGAAGTTAAAACAAATTGCAGCCAAATATGTTTTCTTTCTAATAGTTTAAAAAAAAAAATAGCATGTGGAACAAATTTATGGAAATTATAGCGTTTGAACAAAATACAAGCAACTTTTATATGAAAAACTCCTGCAGTAAGACAATGCAAGAAGACTGTGGATGTCGCCTGCTGACCTCTTTTTTCGACTTTGTTCATGGCTTGTATATTCCGGGGGTTATGCTGAAATACAATGACTCCGACACGGATTTGTCGACGCCAAAATAATTTTCGAATGCGTTACGACATTAGGTCATAGCAAATGTTGCGACGCGTTAATGTCGTCGTCAAGAAGTAGAGCAACTTTCTAAAATTGTCGTTGCGCAGTGTGACATTTGAGTTTGACAGACCATGTGTTGGTACATTTTACGTACTTTTCTTTTAAAACTGGCATAACTGCATATAAGCTCTAATGTAACTTATACTTGTTCTTAAAAAAATGTAAAAAAAATCTATAGACATCACAAAAAAGCAAAACTCAATTCAACTGTCTTAAAACGACGATGATAATTCATTGTATTACGTCTGCGACAAACGACTACTCCAATTGGCCTCTACATTTCGAGTCGCATTAATTGTATTTCAGGCTTTATTGCAATCTTACAACGTGGCCAGACAATTCCCTGTTCAATTTGCCGCGTTGTTGCGTCGCGCATAAAGTGTAATTAAATCCATCCTTTAATTCTTAGCGCGCAAAATTTCAACCCTGCATTGTGAAAAGTCTAAATTAAACCAACTTCACGAGGAACTTAAATATCCCCAAACAAAGAGAGAGGCATGGGGTTCTGCTGAATTTGCAAAGTATTTTAATTTTGACTAAAATCGGTTAATTTATAACAAAAAACAATTGAAATTTGTGCTATTTGAGTTAAAATTTAGTTCTGATTTAAATTATAAATAGAACTTATGCCGTATGAGTGTTAAAACTGCACTTTTTAGTTTGGAAAAGAATCAACAAGTTATGAAGTCTGGATTTCATTTGTCCTCAGTTTAACCAACTTCTTACTCCAGTAATCTTGACATAACGATCGAATATTGTTTTATACAATTGAAATAAGTGTAAAAGTTGAACAAGTAATATCTTTACTTAAATGGTAAGTGAGAGCAGCGTCTTTGACTTCTATATATATAAGTGGTACTTGAGGGAAATTTGAAAGTTATACAGTGTGATACCAGATGGCGTCAGGGAAATTAAATGCTCTGTGCATACATAGAATTAAAAGTAGTTTTTGCTAAAAATTTCTCTTAGCTACCACCTTTTACTTCCAATTTATTTATGGAGTATCTTAAAATAACAGCTAAAGTTTCGCGAAATTCAAAAGCAATTGAAAAAAAAATATTAAGTTATTTCGGTCCACTGATATATATAGATAATTCAAGACGGCGTGTAGAACTTAGCAAGTAAAAATTAATGCCGCTTAATACCTAAACCAATTTTTATTTGGCACATGTCCAATTTCTAGACTAATTCTGATTCCGATAATTGTCCGAATGAGGGCGCCAGGGTATTGTAGTATCAAAACTTCGCCGAACTTAGATGGCGCGATTACGAGTAGTCGGAATAAATGAACCAACTTACCACACGATATTGGCGCCATACAGATCACACAGAAAACTCCTAGAATTTTTGTAGTCACTGAAAAAGTTAGCACTTCGGAATTGTCCGAATGAGGGCGCCGGGTATTCTTAGTATCAATAGTTTTTTTTTCTGAGCTAACTTACAAAATTTCAAACCTAAACATTTAAAGAAAAATTAGATACGTCCCGGTGCATGTTACAAGAAATATATTAAAGTGTTAAGAAAAATTTTACTCAAATTTACAACACATGAAATAGTGTTTTGTTTAATAGAATCTATTACCATGCCGTAAAATATGGTATGTATGTAGTAGACCTGTAAAATTTCAAGTACAAGTACCAGTACAATACCAGTACCTGGACTTGAAATAATTTTAAGTGCAAGTACAAGTCCCTGTACTGGTACTTAAAAACATTTCAAGTACAAGTCCCGGTACTGGTACTTTAAATTTTTTCTAGTACAAGTCCAGGTACTGGTACTAATACTAGTACTTATGTACCAATGTACTTAATTACTTTACAGGTCTGGTATGTAGTCATTAAGGCTGAAACACAGTGCGAGCGTACACAACTTCGACTCAGCCGGCGTTTGATAACTTTGGCGTAGTGAACTTTAACTTAACACAGTGTGAGCATTTGAAACTTCGGCGTAGTGAACTTTCGTTTTAACACAGTGTAGTGCTTTATTCTTTTATTTTCTGACTTTTATGTGTTGTCAATTTAAATCAATTCATATATTTTTTCTATATTTCTATAATCCCGGCATTTTAAGTTATAAATTAACTCCGCATCTCGCACCAAACTAATCAACTTTTCTTTCGACATTTTTACTTTATTTATTTATTAAATCAGTTCAACTTGTTGACATTTCCCAGTTTTTGAAGTTCACTACATTCAAATCAGCTGAAAAACATGTTATCAAATGTTAAAAGTTGCGCTGGAGTAGAAACTATTTCTACCCCAGCGTTTGCTTAGCGCAGTGGGCGCAGCCGACTTCACCATTGGAACATGCCCAACTTCTTCTCATGTATTCTACAGGAAAGGTCAAACGCCGGCTGCGCTCGCGCTCGCACTGTGTTTCAAAGTTGCGCTAGAGTAGAAACTAGAGCAACCCCAGCGCAGTGGGCGCAGCCGACTTCACCACTGGAACATGCCCAACTTCTTCTCATGTATTCTACAGGAAAGCTCAAACGCCGGCTGCGCTCACGCTCGCACTGTGTTTCAGCCTTTAATCAGGCTGGACAGCTTCCAGTTATAAGTAACAGCAGAGGCAGTCCAGTCGCACTTGATCAAGAGAGTCTTCGTTTAAGTAAGTAAGTAACTTTATTTAGCATTTTTGCTATTTAACATTAATTATTACATTTATGAATCAATTAGAATTTTCTTTGATGTACTCTACTATTTTTGTTTTAAATATTTTAATATTTTGAACATTCCTAATGCTACGTGGCAATTCATTAAATTCTTTAAAGTCCTTATAGATAAGTGAGTTCTGCAAGTTAGCATCTGCAAAGCCTGGAAGTCTAAACTGATCAACATTTCTCAATGCATATGGCTGACATTCACCTACGTAGCTTATATGTCTACTTAAGTAATTTGGAATAAGATTGTGTTTTAATTTATACATATATAAATAATAACATGTTCATTATTAACCTTTGGCCTACATTTAACCATTTTAATGCTTACAACATAAAATTTAGGCAATGCATTTCACATTTCAGTTTGCACATATGGTATGGGAGCTTGTTTAACTTTGGAACGTGATGAAATTGAGGCGCGTAGGAGAAGCAATGAAATCGATAAAGAATTGGAGATTTTGGCTAAAGAAAGGCCTAGGATTCTGAAAATATTGTTGCTCGGTGCTGGAGAAAGTGGTAAGTTATATTATATAAGTGTGGATCGCTCACTGAATTGACTTTTATATCAATCATTGCTTATTGAGTGCACAAACCTCAAAACTGAATCAATAGCACATTAATGTAGAACTCCAATTTGATTGATTATTACCACAAATAAGTAAATATACAGATGAAGCGCATATCAGAAAGATGAAAACCTTATCAACATTTCTGGTAACTAAGTTAGTAAGCTACGACGAAAATTGTAGCTTGTTCTTGTTTTTGTTCTTGTTCTAGAACTCCTATATAGGTACTGGAGAGCACAAATTGTTCTTCCGATTGAACCGAACTATTTGTACTGTTCGCTTCATTTATAAATCTTTTATGAAAATGTATGAGGCGTTCTTTTGTGTATTTTTTGTCCTTCCTGTTCTGCGGACACAAAAGTCACAGCTGTTGTTATTGACAGAAAATGTTCCTAATAGGTTTGTTCGATGAAAACACCGTGTTAATTTTTCCCTACAATTTTGTGCACTCATCGAACAAGTTTTTAAAACACCGGGTAAATCTAGTGTAATGACATTTCTCTGACAGTTCCCCTGAGTATAATTAATTGTAAAAAGTTATTTATAAAATGGGTGAATATAAATAAAATGTGCTCTATCTATTGCTCAAGAAGTAATTTATATGCCCCAATTGCAACATATTGCAAGTGACAAATGTCAAACCATTACCCCAATAAAATTTTGAGTAAGCTCGGGGTAGCCCAGGTTTTTCAAAAAACAAGATAGTCTAGCCCGGTGTAGCCCTAGGTTTACCCGGGGTTTTCATCGAACAGACCTAATGTTCAGGCACACACCCAAGCTTCTATCTTTTACCAGAGCAATGTAATGCCTTGCTCCAATATTAATCAACGATGCCTCGACCTGATGTAGGGAAGCCCTAAATTTCTTCTTAGAGTCTATACGCATTTTTGGAAGCCAACAATAATTTTTATGAACGGAAATGCGTAAATATGCAATAAGAATATTTTTTTTTTTATAAATTTACAAAAAATGTTTCGGTAGAATTTTTATTCACTTTGGTGGCCGATTGGAATTTCTTGAGATATAATACTTTCATTTGCCTCCAATTGCGAATAAGCTTTCATTTATTCAGGTGTTGTCAGCTTCCAATAATGCATAAAACTTCTAAAGAACAAATTTCCAATAATTTCTAAAAAAGAATTAAGGCCTTCCTACATCAGGTCGAACCGTCGTTGATTTTATATTCGTTGCAAATTTTTTTTAATTGATACGCAACATGTATCTGACTTCTAGTTTTCAATATTCCTATTCGATTCGTTATCTGTATATTTAATTATTCGTGTTATTACCCTTTTGTATCAAATACATACAATGTTTCCTTGTTATAATGTCAGACAGTTTTCAATGAATAAGCCATACCCCACACGCGGAAGTTTTAAGGCAGTTTTTACGGGTGAGAAGTATTCGAGGGTAGGAAAAATTTCGTGCTACCAACTCAGTAAACAAAGCTCTCAGACAGCCCGACAAGTCGGACTGTTGTTGGAAAAGAAAAAGTAATTCAAAAAATATTTTCCGAAAATCCTTATATAAATCTAGCTGAAATCGTGTAGAACAACTTTTCCTCGCGTCTCGTGAATTTATTGGAATATTTGCGACTTCTTCGATTTACCCTACTGAAATTGTGGCTCTTTATGCAAAATTTTTTTTTTGTGAATTCTGAACTCCGATTTCGTAACGATTTCTAGTAGACTGTCGAAATATATTATGAAATTATGTCGCGTCGTTCATTTCAAATGTAGTGATTGTACAGTTCGCATTGTTTTATTTCAGAGGAAAAGTTGTAATTAAAATACACAGTGTTTTCCAGAGCTCTACAAAAATAAATATTTGTGTAAAAAGTTAATTATTCATTCTCTTTTGTGTGGAATATGGGAAAATAAAAACTAATGTGGACAGTTTTCACCTGCAATTCAAATTAAGTCTTAATTTAAAATTTTTATTGTGTTGCAAAAAAAACCCAAATAATCGAAATGCATGCTTGACCTAGTGACGCAAGTCACAAATAGCAAGAATATGCAATGCATCATTCTTGATGCATACAAGTACGGTCAGTGACACTATTTATTTATAAAAAATTAATACGATAGTAAACAGATACATAAATCCAATTACTTACTACCGTTTGGTTAGCGCTAATTGATTTCAAAGGAAAAAAAGAACCAACTATCAGATATACATAAGGAACTTAAACCTAGATACAGAGGATGGTAAACAATAATTTCATTGGAAAAGGAATAGTATAAAATTAAGTAATGTAATTATAGATAAATTTCAAAGTCATAGACATATGTACTATCTAAATTCATTTATATAAATCAAAAAGCTTAAGTAAAACTAAGGATAATAGAAATACAGAATTAAAAGTAGGGTAACACATATAGCTTTGGTAAACAAAGCATAGATATGGGTCAAGCATTTCTTCATAAAGTGAAAATGCAAGGTCGGGCATATTACAATTTTTGTACAAATATGCACCGTATGATTAATTATCGATTCAAGCGAATCAATTGTATATAGAGTTAGAAGTAATCAATAAATATACAGTCGCTAGAGTCTTCCTAGTGTAAAATCATAACACGTCGTATTCGTTACTGGGAGTTCTGCTGTTGAGCTGCTCCCAATCTTATCTCTTGGAGTTAGGGCTTCAATAGCCGCTCCAACTTCTTCACAAGAAGAGTCAATGTCTGCGGGCTGCTCTTCTTTAGTACGCTATAGAGTTAATGCCTCCGGGCTGCTCTTGCGAATATCCAAATAGAACGTGACTACATAAAAGATATTCAACAACATATAAAGGAATTATTATCACAGGGCGACAGTGACAGTTTGCAATTTTCGATAATCTCATCTCTAGAACGTGCCGTCGTCTTGTAGACTGTGACTGTGGGCCATCAGCTGTAATCATCCGTTTAAAAACAAAAGCAGACCAAGGAAAAAACATTATCATCAGCTACCATACACCAGAGCTGAAATGTATGATCAAATCGGCAGAGCATTTGATAAAATCTGCGCTCACATTGAGAAGTATAGGCAAAACGGAAGCAACTGACAACCTAACGTTATACCGCCCGGACAATATAATAGAACCATATATACCGAGACCAGTAGCAAAGTCAACTGAAGAAGTACCAGAATACAAATCAGGCCCAAGAAGATTAACTATAGAAGAATATAAGCTGCGGCAGGCGAAATCAAAAACAACAAAACCAACCAGCTCGTAGAGGCCGATGAGTGTTCCGTAACGAGGAAATAAGGAAATTTAAACAATTAATCCATATTTCAGTAGTCAACACCGAAAAGGAAAAATACGAAATCCTGCTAGGAAACGCTAAGAAAGAGCTGAACAAGCTGAAAAGAACAAAGAAGAAAAAAAAAAAAAACGTTTTTTAATAGTAAAATAATTGTCGGTAGATATAGATGCTTTACCGTAATAATAATATTATTGTTAGCGAAATGTAATTTATAGATATCTTGCTTAACCGTACAATAAAATAAAGTAAAATTTTTGATTTTCTCCATGAATTCCTTCTAATAAAGATACTCCAAAATAATCTTTAAATTTAAAAAAAGAAAAAAAAAAGAGAAAGACAACTTATTTTTGCACCAATATGGGAACTACAAACTCATAAAAAAAAATGAAAATAACGGAGAAATTGTAAACAACACAGTCTCAATAGAAAACAAAGAAATAGCCATCATTTTGTACATATTGGTTGCAATAAAGATTGTTGAAATCCTATACAAAGTTTATAGAAATCTCAGACGCGGACAAAGAAAAAAGTTCCTTAATGCGCCAGCACAAATCACAGTTTAAAATTAACAATAATACGTAAAAATTATTATGAGGGATTAACTAGATGGTTATTGACTATTAAAGACGAACTAGACGCAATCCTACCTTAAATAGACATTATACGCAGAAAACACTAAAAGAGAAAGAATCTTCAGTCAACGAACTAAAAAATAAAGCAAAAACCCTTGCAAATACAGCTGGCGATACCGAAACAGTACTGAAAAAAAAAGCAAATATACATAGAAATAACAAACCCATCAGGTGACATATTAAAACTAATCACAGCACAAAAATCAACAGAAATGGCATTATAAGAAAAGCAACGTCACTTCTCCAGACGTATGATGGCAATCAAGATGAGCCAGAAGCATTCATTGAGTCAATGGAACTTCTGGACGAGATTACACCAGCAGACCATAAGAGCGTGATGATAAAATTCATCAAAACGCGAATAATAGGCAAAGCCAAATATGCAATCACAGAAGAAGTAAACACAGTAGCATTAATCAAGGACAAGCTTCTGAGAAAATTTTCTATAATACTCTCAGATGCAGTTCTGTCACAACTGAAATTGTGTCAGCAGGGTAACAGGAACATTACCAATCAATAAACGTCACTGATATTAAAAGCCAAACGTTACCGGAAATTACGGCTAAGGCAATAGCGGTGGATAAGCCCTTGCCAAATAATATTCTGTTTTACAACAGTAGATCCTCTAGGCAGTTTCGAGGTAGCCCGAATCAAAGATACTATGACAAATATAATAGAGAATAATGGCCCAGAAATCATAGAATTAATCAAAATCAACGGCCAGATCAAAACATTTTTAATAACAGATTCAGGCATAACCAACAAACTAGCAGTCAAAGCAGAGTACGATTTCGGGAAAATAACCACCAGAACAGGAGAGTGCGTTATTATAAATCCACTAGTGAAAATATTAAACATCAACCAGCAAAACAGTAACCCTGCGAGAACCTAAGTTTTCAACACAACCACTCACAGATTTCAATATTACTAACACAAGTTCCACCAACAAAAAAAGTCCAATAACCAAAAAAAAAAAAGTGGCGGTAGATTTCAGGAACCTGAATAAGAAAGTGCTTGCAGATAAATTCACTCTGCCACGCATTACCACTTTACCAGACTTCCTTTCGGACTTAACATTAGTGCAAACAGTTCCAAAGAATGATGGCAATTGCTAAGGCAGGCCTAACACCAGAAGTCGCCTTTCTATACATTGATGATATTATAGTTATCGGGTGCTCCCAGACTCATCACCTGAAAAATCTACTTACCATATTCAACAGTCTACGGGAACGAAACCTAAAGCTAAACCCGGAAAAGTGCAAGTTTTTCCAAACCTTGAACACCGAATTTCGGCAGAAGGCATAAGCCCAGATAGTTCCAAATACGATGTAATTAAAAACTACCCTATGCCCAAAAATTCCGACGAAGTCAGAAGATTCGTAGCATTCCTCTAAATAAGCTACTTCGCAAAAACCCAAAATTTGAGTGGTTAGAAACACACCAGAAAGCTTTCAATGCCTTAAGGTCCAACATAGTGTCGCCCGCAATACTGCAACACCCGGACTTCGGAAAACAATTCATAATATCCACCGTCAAACGCCGCGTGTGGTGCTATTCTGTCTCAGCACATTGATGGACACGATTTACCATTCGCGTATGCCAGCAAAACTTTTACAAAAGGTAAAAGCAACAAGTCCACGATCGAAAAAGGATTATCAGCCATACACTGGGCAATAACCTAATTCAAACCCTACATATATACATTACTGTGCGATCGGACCATAGACCTTTAGTATTTCTATTCGGCATGAAAAACCCAACATCCAAACTAACACACATGAGACTAGATCTAGAAGAATTCGACTTATAGATACAATACGTAAAAGGAAAAGAAAATTCTGGACCAGATGCATTATCTAGGATACAAATCAATATAAATGATCTAAACGAGATGAAAGTGTTGCAAGTGAAAACACGAGCAATGTCAAAACCGACTAAGTCAGATATAGATACAGAAACTCAGACCAATCACATAACACAGCAACCTGATCAACTGCGTGTAACGGAATATCTGTTACCATCAGAAGTAAAACACATACCCGAATTGCAATTAAAACTAAAGATAACAAGATAAAAATAATTGTGGTAAACAAATATTACTTATATTACAAACGGTACATTAACGTAGAAAATTTCTAAAGAATAGGCCAAGACTCTGAAACTTTCGGCCGAAAACAAAATTTTTAAATTAATAAATATAAATGCATTCAAACAAATAAGTAATAAAATACTTAAAAAGATAAAAATTATACTATTTAAACCACAAAAATACATATCAGACAAAACACGAATAGAGGATATACTCCATAACTTTCATTCCACACCTACAGGAGGTCATTTGGGACAATTCAGATTATATAAGAAACTAACCGAAATATATAGATGGAGAAACATGAAACAGACAATAGCAAGATCAAGAGCAGTAGTAAAAGGGTTCATATTAACATATGGACCGAAGAACAAAATCAAATCAGATCTCGGAACGTAATATAAAAATCAGATCTTTACAGAAATATATGAAATTCAAAACTAAAACAACTGTTCGCTACTGCAGTACATCCTGAAACAATAGGAGCGTTTCAAAGGAACCACAAATGCCTAAACGAATACCTGAGATCATTCGTTAACGATAACAGAGACAACTGGGATAACTGGATACACTATTATCCCTTTTGCTATAACACCACTCTCAACACAGTAAATGGATACAAACCGTTCGAACTAGTATTCGCCAAAAAGGTCACTTTACCAACAGAAATTACAATGAATCAGGCAGAACCCATCTATAATCACGAGCTGTACAGCAAAGAGATAAAACACAGATTGCAACAATCTGTTATCAAAGCAAAACAACATCTCCAACAATCAAAAGCTCATCGAAAAGATTTCAATGATCTGCATTGCAACCCAATATTGTTGAAAGTAGGCCATAAAGTATTGATAACTGTCCAAAATAGGAGAAAATTTGATTCCCTCTATGAAGGCCCATATGAGGTCAAATGAATCGATAGTGTAAATTGTACAATTATAGATAAAAATAAAAAAATAAAACAACAGTACATAAAAATAGATTACGAAAATAGCCGATTAGTAAATATAATAGGAATTTGAGAAACTTTGTTTAAACAGGTAGTTAGAAATATATATACAACAAAAATAATCAAACTAAATATAGATAACAAAAAAAATGCAAGTAGATAGTAGAAACAAATAAATATACACACCTACATTCATTTCAAACAAATTTTTTTTTATATAAAGGATAGCAAAAAAAATGTATCTATATGTATATACACATGTTCATTTATTTTTTTTAGGGGGAAAGGTGTAATGTGCCTCTTTCAATACCTCTCAAAAAACCCAAATAATCGAAATGCATGCTTGACCTAGTGACGCAAGTCACAAATAGCAAGAAATTGCAACGCATCATTCTTGATGCATACAAGTGCGGTCAGTGTTGATTCGCTTAAATCGAAATTGTTTATCAAAGCATATATGGGTCAAGCATTTATTCATGAAGTGATAATGCAAGGTCGGGCATATTGCAACTTTTGTAGAAATATGCACCGTAGGATTAATTATCGATTTAAGCGAATCAATTGTATATATATACATATATATATATATATATATATATATATATATATATATATATAGAGTTAGAAGTAATCAATAAATATACAGTCGGTAGAAAGTCTTCCTAGCTTAAAATCATAACACGTCGTATTCATTACTGGAGTTCTGCTGTTGAGCTGCTCCCCATCTTATCTCTTGGAGTTAGTGCTTCAATAGCCGCTCCAACTTCTTCCCAAGAAGCGTCATTACCTACAGGCTGCTCTTCTTTAGTACTCTAAAGAGTTAATGCCTCCGGGCTGATCTTGCGACTATCCAAATAGAACGTGACTACATAAAAGATATACAACAACATATAAAGGAATTATTATCACAGTTGTTTAATGAGATTTCAGAAAGAAGCAGTAAAGCTTTCAGAATTCTTCACTATTTTCTTCTAGAAATCGTAACAACAATTCTTTTCGAGCTCTGGTCAACCGTTTCATATAGAATCATTTAAGACATAGCGATAAATTCCTATCCGAAATCGGATGAATTCCCACGACACTCGTTTTAACGAAATCTAAAAGCTTTGTCTGCTAGGAAGTTTAGATCGGGAGTACGGGCAGCATACTAATACTACTGCAAGCAAATTAGCTCCGGCCATTTTGGAATTGCGAAATTTCTTATCGTACAGCTGTGCAGATGTTTACCTGCGAATTTAAGTGATAATATGATTATTTAATAATCATTATGTGTTGTGAATTTGTGATACAGTTATTGTTTATATCAAAAACTCTGACTTAATTGAACACACGAATTTCCGTAATCATATAAGGAACTACGCGGACGTGCTGGCACGTCTTAGCAAAAGGGAAGGAAATTCTTTCCTTCCCTAAAATCTTCTCGTGTGGGAAGGCCCTTAGAGCATATAGAATATAATGATGTCTCGACTAGAGCTGAAAATTGGATCCGGATATTCGGATAGCCGGATCTGCGAACTATCCGATTCCTGAGATCCCGATCTGAACTATCCGGATCCACATCTGAACTATCCGGATACTAAGCAAAAAAGCAGCAAAATTGTGTTTTTTATTTAGCAAATGAAAATTTCATGAACTTTATATTTTCCCAATGAAACAATGCAATCTGGAGCAAATGTTGACCTTTTTTTGTTTAATCAGGATCCGGATACCCGGATTTGAGGAATCGAGTCCTAATTATTTCGGATAATCCGGATAGTAAATTATCCGGATACGTTCAGATCTTCAGATCTAGTCTCGACCTGATGAAGGGAAAGCCACAATTTTTTCTTAGAAATTTACTGAAAATTTCTTCCTTCGAATTTTTATGCATTGGTCGAGTACGACAGCAATGCCTCACTCCAATATAAAATCAGCGATCTCAACCTGATATAGGGAAGCCCACAATTTTTTCTTAGAAATTTATTGTAAATTTTTTCTTGGATGTTTTATGCTTAGGGAGGCCGACAACGGCACACATGAAAGTATTTTATCTGAAAATAACTGCAATCGGCCACCAGACTAGAGCTGAAAGTATCTAGATAATTGACTATCCGGATTATCCGAGATAAATAGGATCCGATTCCTAAATCCGGGTATCTGGATAATCCGGATCCCAACTATCCGGATCCACACTCAGCAAAAAAAGTCACAATTTTCTCCAGATTGCATTGTTTCATTGAGAAAATATAAATTTCATGATGTTTTCATTTTCTCATTGTACAACGTCCATGCGAACCTGAATGTAAGCATTACGGCTGTGATAAAGAAAAAGAGAAAACAGCTACTATACAGTTGGTAACTGTGGAACCATCAACAAGATCCGCATATATCGCCTATTCTGCTTTCCAAGCAGACATAGAAAAACCAGAATGAAAGGATATGCTACTGGGCTCTATGGAATTCTCTTCATTTTGAATGCGGTATATTAAAACGCAAGTGGGAAGCACCTAACGGTGGATCATTCCGAATGCAAATAGTCGTGCCGGCATCAAAATAACGATGTTCTAAGTAAAACGCATCGTGGAACATCTGGGGAACATTTGGGAGTGAATAAAACAATTTCTAAAGTACGAGAAAAGTTTTATTGGCTACATATGCGAGAGGATATGGAGAAGTAGTGTCGCAGATGCACTGTGTGTGCTTCTTACAAAGGGCCGCCACGTAGAAGCAGAAAAGAAATGTACAAGTGTAATGTCAGATTCCTATTGGAAAGGAGAGCCACGAGAGAAAAATTAGCAGTAAATGCCAATCGGATGAGGATCCGCTATGACTTAGGTGCGAATTCAGCAGGATTTAATGAAGGCGATCTTGTTTGCTGTACAACCCGAACCGACATAAGGAACGTTCTCCAAAACTACAACAACACTGGGAGGGGCCGTATTCAGTAGTAACTAGAATTAATGACGTGCTATACAGGATTCAGCGTTTCATAAGAGGCAAGCGTAAAATTGTTCATTTGGACCGCTTGTGTCAATACTACGAGCATCAAGACCGTGGACCACTTGTTGTTCGGGACGAACAATTTTAAGAACGGGGCAGTGTTACGTGCAATAGAAAGAGACAACTGGTGGCATCTATCTCAATTGCTTATGTAAAAAAAAAAGTTCTTGCGCCGGTGTGAGCAGCTCGAAAAGCGATTAGAATAAAACCTTTCGAATTTCTGCTGAGTATCTAATGAATAAATTGCCTTTGGTAAAACAATTTTATCAGTAATAAATAATTAATTTAAAAACATTTATTTCGATGAACTTACTTATTTATTTGTTGTTTACAGTTCTCTAAGTTGGTACTTGGTCCTTAGATCGAAAGAGTCAGCAATATAGAAGTGACCCCACTTTTTGTAATGCATTCTATGAGCGTAGTCAGTCCATATTACAAGTAGAAACTACGCCATTAATAAAAATGGAAACAATACACGATTCAACAACGCATTGAAATTATTAAAATTCACTATAAAAATGGTGAAAATGTGGCAGAGACGGTTCGTAAAACTCGAACATTTTTGGGTCGTCGTGAAGCACCTTGTCGGACCGCAATACAGAAATTGGTAGAAAAATTCGAGCTGTCGGGACAAGTTAGTGATGTGAAGAATAAAACCCGTGCACGTCGCTCAAGAACAGCCGAGAATATTGCTGCTGTAGCCAAAAGTGTTGAAGAAAACCCAGGTTTGTCCATTCCTCGTCGTTCTTTGGAATTAGGCATTCCACAAACTGCATTACACCGTATTTTGCATAAAGATTTGGGTCTTAAGGCTTATAAAGTTCAGTTAACACAAGAACTCAAGCCGGCCGATCATCAACAACGTCGAGTCTTTGCTGATTGGGTAATTGAAATGCATGAAAATGATCCGGAATTCCATCGAAAACTCATCTTGAGTGATGAGGCCCATTTTCACCTCGATGGCTTCGTCAACAAGTAAAATTGTCGCATCTGGGGCTCGGAAAACCCAAGAGTTATTGTTTAAAAGCCTCTCTATCCTCAACGTGTGACTGTTTGGTGCGGTTTATGGTCCCGCGGGGTCATTGGACCTTACTTTTTCGAAAATGAGGCTGGAACAACAGTTACGGTGAATGGATTGCACTATCGACAGATGATTAATGATTTCTTATGGCCGGAATTGGATGGTATTGATCTGGACAACGTTTACTTTCAACAAGACGGTGCTACGTGCCATACAAGCAACGAAACCATTGATCTTTTACGGGAAAAATTTCCGGACCGTGTTATCTCTCGAGGAGGTGATTACAATAGGCCACCGAGATCTTGTGACTTAACACCTTGCGACTTCTTCCTTTGGGGCCACGTGAAAGAGAAGGTCTACGCCAACAGCCCAGCGTCGATTCAAGACCTCAAAGATGGAATTCGTGAGCCTATCGAGGACATAGGGCAGCCACTTTGCGATTTGGTTATGGAAAATTTCATGAAAAGGATATGGTCCTGTAGGCGTGGTCGTGGTAATCATTTGGCTGATATTATTTTCCATTATTAACGGCATACCTTCCTCTTTATAATGAAGTAAAGATCCGATCATTTATCTCAAAAAATGGCATTTTTCTTTGAATATCAAAATAACACCTCTTATTGGAAAACCCTATATACGAGTTATGTAAATATGTACTTATTTTACAGCATTTTATTCCAAAATGTAGGTATTTTAAACAAAACAATTTCTGCAACTATCACGATAAGAGATTTAAGCGTACCTCGGTGAGGAGCTCTTATGTTAAGAGATATTTTTTCGTTTTCTAGAATACGAAATCTCTTTAAAAAAATCTCCACAAAAGCCTTCGAGCTTTCGAGGTGCCAGAGGCGGCGTTAAAAATTGTTGATAATTGTTGTTACAGGTTCAGACGTAACCCCCGGAATATAATACAAGCCATGAAGTCGCCGAAGGCACCGACACATTAAAAGCCCTTAACGTGCCGGGTACAGCATGCAGTAAGAGCTCACTCTCACTGCTTTTTGTATACTCGTCATGGAGGAAAAACTAAAATTTCACCTTAAACAGGTCCAAAAGCCCAGAACTGTCGCTCCCACAGCAAAATGAAGTTAAAGCAAATTGGAGCCAAATATGTTTTCTTTCTAATAGTTAAAAAAAAAATAGCATGTAGAGTAGAACAAATTTATTGAAATTATAACGTTTGAACAAAATACAAGCAACTTTTATATGAAAAACTCTTGCAGCAAGACAAGGCAAGAAAACTGTGAATGTCGCCTGTTGACCGGCCCGCTCCTCTCTTTTTTCGACTTTGTTCATGGCTTGTATATTCCGGGGCACTAACATATAATAAGAATGGACTGAGCCATCCTATCTAATTCATATAGTCAAAAATGGCACAAATTTTTACTAAAATCTATTTGTCTCTTTCAAGCTCAAAATGTACACTGAACTGTAACCAATTTTGGGAACAGTACGGCTGTATTAATTGGAATACACGGGAATTGACATAAAATGCAGACAAATATATTATTTATATACGTCTATCTCTTACAAGCTCAAGCATATTTGACATCAAATCTGCAGAGGAACACATTTTTGAGTAATATTGAAAATTTATTTTTGTGTTAATTAAAACGAGTTTAACTTCCTAAACAATTTTCATTTAATGCAATACGATTTTACAACACCTTTAGTGTTTCCAATCTACAAATAATAACTAATTATAAATCGGTGTGCAATTGTACGAATTTAAAGGGTTTTCACAGCCTGTTCAATATTTGTGCCATTTTTGAAGCAAGAACGCTCAGTCCATTCTTATTATATGTCAGTGAGTTTTACGTAAGTCGACTTACGTAGGACTAATCAGGCTGCCGTTTAGTCCACTCGTATTAAAGCTTTGACAGTTGACAAATTTGTCAGATATGCGTACTTCTTTTACGAGAAAAATGAGAAATAATATTTTAATTTTGTACAACAGAGAATAAGCATAAGAAAAAAATTAAATTTTCCAAATTTCTAATTTTTTTACCATCCATTACGGACGGAATACTTTCTTCAATAAGTCAAAAGTCTATAAAAGAATTTGTCCCTCCCTCTAACCAGTCGCACTTCTTAATTCCACTCATTTTCATTAAAACAAAATAACAATTCTCTCCATGAATGAATATAACGCATTCAAGTTTGTAAACAATTCCTTATTTGAGGTTTATGTCTACGTTTAATACTAATTTTGTAGGTCAATACCGCTTCAAATACCGGATTAAAGTAAGACTAGTTTTTCGTAATACGGCATGTTTACACCACTTCATATTAGTTCTACGTAAGTCGACTTAAGTAAAACTAGTTCTAAATGGCACGGTCTAAACGGGCTCAGTGATTCCGGGAGCTACGGTTCAGACATCGCTGTTTTTATATGTATGGAGCGAAGCATTGCTGGCATTTCTACTGCAGAGCAGTAGCGCCTCTACAACACACTATATAGTGTATAGTTCTATACACAAGGGTAATAGGAAAATTTTTCTCGAAGAACGTTTTATGGAGCGTATGTATCTTAGAATGTAGAGCAAACAGGAATGGTGATAAGCCAGATTTTGCGTAATGAATTTCTGGTTGTGTTGGTAGTCCATTTTTACATGTATTTACACACCATCCCTATTCTAAGCAACTTGTCAATTTGAAAAAGTAAACAAAGGTTTTGAGCGGAGCATCTGTGGTAAAAAATGTTCTTTTTCTGCTTTATTTTGAAACAATTCACATAATTAATTAATATAAATCTTTGCTTCTATTAACAAAAAAGATAATTTAGATAGTGCAGTTGCTTCAAACTGGATTCCCTAGTTTATAATCCAATTTATATTTGCAAGTACTGACCGAACACTTCATTTCTGTTTTTTTAATTGATATGAAGATTTTAACAGGCACTAGTGGCACTATAAAACTTTGCAAAAAATAAACTTCAAACATAAATAGTTTTGAAAAGAATTACTTTCGTACTTTTGTTAAATTTCGCAAAATAATTTTTAATTGCATAAACCTGTTCACAAAACAAAATCGCATTTGAAAATTCTGCTCTCAGCTTTGACAAATCTTCCTCCCAGCATTTCACTTACTCCTATATATAATCTCCTGCTCTCGACAAATTATGCTCATGTACACGAATTTTTGCACGATTCAACCATTCCTTATGTATATTTTATATAAAAATTCAGAGATTTATGTAAGAATTGTTAGAAAAAGCAGATGACAAGAACTGAGCATTCACCGCACACCCGTTTTGGCTACTGTCGATTTTTAATACCGTTATGTGTTCCTACTGGCTATGATTTCTACACAATCATAAGGCTAAAACACAATGTGAGCGACACGACAAATCACAACGTGAAAAACGCCGTCAAAACGTCCGTGAAAATACAATGGGTGCGACACGAACGCGATAAGAGATATCAATCCTCAATTAAATTTATTCTGTTATTTGTGTTCTAAATTAAAAATAGAAAAAATTCAACGAAAAGATTAGAACAGATTATTAAAGCAGCATGTTCGGCGTTTTTGGCTAATGGAGAGTTTAAAGACTGAAACAGATTACACTTTAGTGCGCGGCGCGCCATCGCGTCAAAATGAACGGTGAAATTGTTCCGCCACACAGATTGCAATAAGAGCGGAGCAGTGTAGATACGGAGCTCTTATATTGGTACTACATATTTTCATGAGAAGTTGCCTACCCCAAATATAATTTTTTTGTTTACCACTGAAAGTGAGCAGGAAATTTAGGATTAGAAATGACTACGAGGCAAAAATTTTCGCCGCGCTGTCGCGCCACGTTCAACACATGCTCTCTAACATTTTGCCCCGTCGTCGCGCCGCGCACTAAAGTGTAACTGTTTCAGTCTTTCAAAACAGAACCAACATAAAAGAAGAAGGTGGTGTTATGGTAGCATTTTGAGAGGGATTGTACTTGGACGTGAATTCCAGACTGCCAGCATGAGCTGACAGATCACTCGGTGGACAGCGTTGAGAGCAGGGCGGCACGCTAGCTCGCCTTGGCTATTGGCGGAGAGTGTGGGGAGGTTCTACGAAGACCTGCCGCTGCCACCAGCCATATACAAAAGTTTCCGTGTCTACAAATCAAAAGGCCGCAGCACACATTCAGTCCTTAAGGGACTTTTACACCACTTACCTACATCCATTGAGAAGGCACAGATGTTTGGCCTTCTCTGCTCGCCCCATCCACCCAACAGACTCTGAGGGCAGAGAACTTTCAGAGTCCCTGTGTTGACCTCGAAAGAGAAGAGTAGCGGACCTAGACGACCTTCAAATCAAGAGGGTTCCAGGAGAGTGAAGGAGAGAATGAAAGTATTAAGACATCTCCATTACGTTATAAAGAGATAATTTATTGAACTATTACCGAATTCTATCGTATGCTTAAAAGTTATTGAAATTTGTATCCTAATACATGTGCTCTTATGGAGAATTATCACAGCTTTCGTTTTTTTTTCATTTCATTTTGACAACTTATCTTTATGTACATGTATCAGCCTGTAGTCTATGCAAACACTACAATTACCATCTACAACACCTAGAATCTAATACGTTCATAAACTGGGGTGATGCTCTCTACTTAACTATGTCTCTAGACCTTAGGTCTTGGTGCCAAAGAAATTCATTCTCTAATGACATGAAAATCTTTCTGATAAATACTTAAAGCTTCTTTAAAGTGTAGGCGTGAGCACTGTACTATAACTATAAAAACCTGCGTTCAATTCATGTGTGGTTCCATTAGAACTACTACTATTGCTTAGAGACCATGGGGCCTATTCTTGAATAACGAAGGCACATTCCGTATTCGTTATACTGTCAAAACCATTCGGAATCGAGACTTGTGGTATTCTTGAAATCCGCATTCGTTATATACCGAACGCAAACCCTTCGTTATTTAACGAGTGGGTTCAACCATTCGTTATGGCAAACGAAGAGTGAATCAGCTGCTACTTTATGGGTGATAATGGGAGATAAAAGATGTGCGAAAATATCATATGCTCAAAAAACTAAACTAATAAATAATAAACTAAAAAAGAGGTTCAAGAATACGAACGAGGTATTCGATTCGTTATCAACCATTCGTTATATAACGAATTCGTAAAAACCATTCGTAATTCAAGAATAGGCCCCCATATGTATTTAAAAAAAATGAATAAAAATATGTTTCGGAAGTCGTCTGCCAATAACTTTATCAACAAAAAGAATAAACGTACTTACCACTGCATCCCGAAGCTTCGTGTGACGCTGACGAGTACCTGGCATATTCGGTAATAAAATATGAATTCAATCAGATAAAAATACTGCAAACGACGTTCGAAACTGACACACCAGTAAAATTAATACAATTATACACTACAAACTACTAATATATGATGATGTAATAGAGAAATACTATGGTTAAGCCTGAACGATGATATAATCATACTATTAAATTAATGGACGGTTACTAGTCAAACTTTTATACCAATTGGTTTAGATATGCGTCGAATTTCATCCTTCATCCGAGCCTGATTTATGATTAGATTGTCGCTATTAAATCCAAGTAGATTCTTGTGGCATAGTACAATTACCCTGGCTAGGATCTATAACTACCGTTGATAACTTCTTGGTGTACTGTGGTTTATTCCAAAGAATTATGCGTTTAGTGCATGGAAATGATGATATATCGTAAAGGGGTTATTTTTTTGTATTTCGAGTTTACTGCAATACGTTGAAAGTTCTCGTTTACTGCTCTCCACCATGACAATTATATTCTCGTCGAAGAAGAGTTTTGAGCTTTCAATTAAATATGTGCAACGTGGACGTCATTCTCCCATCGGCAATCACGTTTTCAAGCCACACAAGGGGCGCGAATATTCCCGGTTAAACGGTTTCAGGACCTTGAATCACGCTATATTAGAAATATTCTACAGCACCTGGGGGGTGATTCTGATCTCTTTGTCGTAGCTTAGGCGTATATTTTAGTCACATATTTTGACATTTCACCTCAAATTTGTCGAAATTTTATATTCAACATATTCATTTCGATTTATCCTTTTCATTAACCACAAAATAAACTAAAATGAATTTGAAATGAATTAATGTCAGAATACACGCCTAAAAGTATGACAAATTAGTCAACTGCTCCCGAGGTTGTGACAAAAATTGTATACTATGGTAAATGGATTTTCTACACCAACTTAAAACAATGCAAGTGCGAAAAATATTTTTGAATTTGTTATGTGATGTGTCAGTTTCAGTTCATTCTACGTAATGCTAAGCTTGCTAAGCTGAATAAAAACCCGAAAAAATCTGTAGAAAAGTTCATTTCATTTAGGCGTATATTTTGACATTAAAATACTACAAAAGATCAGAATCACCTTCCTGCCGCCCCGCAATTAATTTTTTTTTTTTTTTTTTTTATTTATTTATACATTAATGCAAGAAACTTCTTGGAGGTACTTCCTCTTCTGGACAGCATTTGGTCCATACTCTGTCAATTAAATATAAATAAAACTAAGTACATGGCAATAATGGAATTAGTATGAGTGGAGAATTAATTGAATGTGTAAGTGAAATTAAGTATTTGGGTGTAGTGATTGATAGAAAACTCAATTTCAAAAGTAATTTTGATTATATGTATTTGCAAAAAAATCGGAAGAATCTCAAGCAAAGTGTCCTTACTGACAATTATACATATATATAACGTCATAATTAAACCGCATTGTGAGCATTGTTCGACAGTTATGTTTCTTGGAACAAAAGAGATGTTAAAGAGAGTGCAGAAGCTGCAGAATAAGGCGATGCGGGTGATATTACGTTGCAGTAGGATTACACCGATATTATCGATGCTTAAGGCACTAATGTGGATCGGCGTATTGTTGTTTATATTTAAGATAAAAAGTAAGATTACCAGAATATTTACATAGGTATTTAAGATTTGTTGGAGACGTGCAACCATTTAACCTCAGGAATGTAAATGAATTCAGATTAAATAATTATAATACAACAGGACCGCAAAATTCACTGCTGTATAAAGGTTTAAAAATGTATAATAAGCTTAACTATTGCAGGAATAATGAAAACTTTGGAGCATTTAAAAGATATTGTATTGAATTTATAAAAACTAACTTAGATGTCCTATTGGCATGATGTTATTTGTTAATTACTAGATTCTTTTTCACTGTTTTTTTTTTTTTTTTTATTTATTAGCGATTTATTATCGATTTAATGAAGTAAATCATTGGAAATGTACAAGCTTTTATATGAGCAAATAAAATTTTATTTATTTATATTTATTTATTATGTCCTTTTCACAAATTACTTATTGGCATCCACACTACGCCGAAATTACGTAATTTCGATGAAAATTTCGAAAACAGCTCAAAATTATGCAGTTTCCCATACATTTTTTTCAGCTCATTTGAACGTAATTGCTACAAAATTACCACCGAAATTACGTACTTTGTGACAAACGCATCCCAAATTTCTAAAAGATTGAAATTTTATTCGTTTCAAAATTGGTTCATAGTATGATAACTGCTCCTTTTTTGGTTTAAGACCAAGGAAAATATTATGAACTGTCAGCGAAATTACGAAAAACATAGTAAAAACCGGGTGTCGTAATTTCGAAATTTTTGCTCGAAATACGTAATTTGATTGAGGCCTAGTGAAAACGTACTATTAGTGAATTTCGACCACCAATGAGCACAGAGTGGTATATTACCTTCTTACAACAAAATAACATTAAAATTGATGATGACTGATAATGTTTGCGTAATGAGTCAAGTAAATACTTGTTTTACAGAAAACTTTTAAATTGTCCCACAAAATAGCTTTTAACTGCATTCACTCATTCGATACATAGGATAAATTTAATATAATTTCAGGAAAAAGCACCCTCGTCAAACAGATGAAAATAATTCATTCGGAAGGTTTTACACAATGTGAGTTGTCGGCATTTCGGCCTACAGTTCTGGACAATCTTTTATCTTCCATGAAATACGTTTTAACCGGAATGGGATTGTTACGCATCAATTTAGAACATTCTTCAAATAAAATTTACGCTGAAATCGTTCTTGCCAATCCAAGCTGCTTTGATATGGAATTCAAGATCATCGATAAAGTTAGAATAGCCTTAAAAATTCTATGGAAAGATCGTGGAATTCGATTAGCAGTAGCCAGAGGGTATGACTACGAACTAAATGATTCTGCCTTATAGTAAGTTTTATAACAATTAAGTATTATTAGTATTTTGGTCAAAAAGGAATTTTATTTTCAGTCTTTTTGAAAATATGGATAGAATATGTGATGATAAATACGTTCCTTCATCGACAGATGTTTTACGAGCACGTGTGAGAACAAACGGAATTATCGAAACAAATTTTCGAGTAAATGATGCTATTGTCAGGTATTTTTTTTTTTTTTGTATTTTATCAATCATCCATCAATAAGGTTGTTATGTGCTTTTTCCATTCTAAAGCATGTATGATGTTGGAGGACAACGATCTCAAAGACGCAAATGGGTTTATTGCTTTGAAGATGTCCGTGCTGTCCTTTTCGTTGTAGCTTTAAGTGGGTATGATATGACTCTTTTAGAGGACAATAAAGTGAACCGCTTAGAGGAAAGCTTAAATCTCTTCGAACAAATTGTGAATAATCGCTGGTTCAAGGAAGCATCATTTGTTCTATTTCTGAATAAATTAGACTTATTTCGCGAGAAAATTATGTGCACAAAAAGACATTTACGATTATTTTTTTCAGATTATAAAGGTAACAAATAATAAGCTATAAGTTTCGGTAATCAAATTCAAAACTCTTATATTCTCTAGGGCCGGATAGAAATATTGATCAATCAGCCTTATTTATACAAAATAAGTTCTTACAGCGAAATCATAATTCTCGCAGAGTAATTTGTCCTCACTTTACTACAGCTACGGATACGGCAAACGTGCAAACTGTCTTCCAAGTGGTTATGGAAACGGTAATAATGGAAAATCTTGGTAATGTGACGCTTCTTTAAACCATATAAAACTTAAATGAATTTTCTGTTCGTGATTTTTGTTCCAAATTTTATTCGTACTTTTAAGTGAATTCAATAAGTGTCTTTAAAATATTTCTATAAAATTGTTAGATCTCAATCTATTTTTATAATATTGAAAATGTGATTTTTTTTACAAATATATTTACTGAACATTTTGATAATGGAAAGATGTATATCCTTATCGGCCTATTAATATTACATACTCAATTTTACCATGTACCTGATGTCTGACAGAACTTAAGATTTTTCTGAGATGAGGTCCAAAGTGTAAAGAGGTATGTATGTCATATGCATCGACTGTCGAAAATCACAAGAAGTTAGCACTATACTACGAAAAATTTCCCCTAAAATGAAAATTTCTTATTGGAAACGATCGTCGAACTTAAATGCTACAATCAGTTTTTCGATGCGATAGTCAACACTTTTGAATCGAAAGTGACACTTCACTTGGTTCCGGTCACTGTGACATAATAACAATAATAAAATCAGATATTCACAGTTATATATACCTATTTAGAGATATGAGTAATGAACACGGCACAGAATACAAGGTATTCTCATTAAATTTTGACGAGATTTCGTCCACTAATGCATATACATGTCTATTAAAAAGAGATGGTCTCTGTACCGTGCTTTCCTATACATTACACATTACATTTCGTCCACTAATGGTGGAACGAGGGTCGTAATGAGAACGGTATTCTCTGTACCATTGGTAGTGATGATTGAAGGAAAAAATAAAAAAATAATATAAAATTTAGTATACATAATGTAATGTATTTTCACTCTTCTCTTATACCTATGTATTGTATATATAAATAAGGCATTTAAGTTGTCCACAATGAAATAAGTAAATTAATATTTCGCTTTTAGTGGAACTGAATCGACGATAATGTTGAGTGCCATTTTCAAACTCTCTTCCGTTGCGCTAATTTGAGAGCATGGATAGAATTTGCTATATTTCTTCAGAAACTCACAGTACCGTTGGTAATTATCTAAAGCAAACTGTTTGTTGTATGCAATTAATGAGTGAACATCATTCGCATTAATTGCCTCGGGAACAACTTTAGGCACAGGAAGATTATCGTACAGAGGGTAATCATTTTCACACGCCTCACACTTGCAGATAAAATGATACTGAGTTTCTAGCTTCTTTTGTCTAATATTTTTTGGTTGAGTAGCATAGTGGTAGCTGTAAGTGTTTAAAAAAATATATATCTATATATATATAGTTACATACTATTATATTAGAAATCATTACCCATAGTTGTCGTAGAGCATGCCATTCTCCGGGATGAAGCGAATTATAAAAAGATATGTTGTAGTACCATTGTAAATTCTTACAGTATTTGGTGCACATGAATGGTTTAAGAGACTGCCAAAGGCATATCCACCGGCTGCAAAATTCTGATCATCCCGATTTTCTTTTTTCTGTTCTATTAAGTCTACACTGTGCATATTAGATGGAGATGTTTGCAAATGACGAAAAAGAAGTCCAAAGAAAAAATTCCTATGTTCTATTTCGGTTAAAAGTTCACCTAATGGAGTATGTGTTAGCAGATAACTTTTTAATACTGCGGCAATGATTGCTCGCTGAAAAAGATCTGCCGTTGATCTTTGACTTTGATTAGTAACTAAACCATGTATAGCTTTGTAATGTTCCTGCTTTGTAAATTTGCTATAATCCAATGTAAACGAAGATTGATTCTGATTAGCAGGTTCATTGCAAAAATTCAAGCATTCCTCGGGTGTTTTAAAGAGGCTCAATGCAACAAGAGATACTCGCAATGCTGTTAGGTGTATTTTATTAAAGAGTACAAACAAAAAATCTATTATAGGACATTCAAACTTGTGATATGCTTTTGAGCCTTCTTCTAAACATTTAGTGCTGCAAAACATGGCAGAAGTACAATTCGAGCATGGAATTAACGTGAGATAATTCTCCTTTTTGCAATTAGCACATCTGATGTATTTCATATGTGGCAGTAAAACTGTACAAAATGCATCTTCTATGGATACCAAATCTCCTGGATTTAAATTCCTCTTTGTGTAAATATGACGGCCGAGATCTTCAGTGAATTTCATATCCAAGCAGTTGGCTATAAATGGTACTCTTTCATGCCTATCATAGCTCAAATTGAAATTGTGATTTTCTTCTGTTGGTTGGGTATCAATTTTTCCAATGCAATCCTTTTCACGTTTTTCTAATTTATGCATCAGTCGTCCTGGATATTGGGCCGCTTTAGCTAACCGAATATTCTCTAAACATTCTTTATACCTTTTCCATTCAAATAAAATAGCCGATCTATTCGCGTAACCAATACTTAGGTTATCTGAACCATTTTCGGCAAAGCAAATACTTTGATTGTACAAATGTAAAGCTTTAAAATAATTTTTATTTTTCAACGAGAAGAATTCATTCCCTTCCTTTCGAAACTGTGCAGATTTCTCATCATTTTTGGCAGCCCTTGACTCAACTTTTAACTCCAATTTGGGTATTGTTTGAAATTTTATAAGTAGGTCTTCTACATATTCTATTTTTGCATGATTGTCATGTATATCGTTAAATTCTTTGGAACAGATTTCAATTCGTTTGAGTTTTACTAACGCTTTTACAAGATCTTCTACAACGTCGTATATTTCCATTTTTACAAAATAATTCACTAATTTTGGACATTCAACAAAAATCTGAAACTGCCGTATGTACGTCAGGTGTAAATGAGAACTGTCAAACGATTGTTAATTTAGCTCAAGCTCAATATTCTAGCCAATACCCTACAAATGATTTTTAATACTGCCTAGGCGTACACGCCGCTGGCATGAATCACATTTCGATGATGCTGTGTGACACTCATCCACAAACAGTTACGCATGCCAGTAGTGTATGTCGTTAAAGCACATTGTTCACATATATGTCTCTCTTTTTAAATTTTTTGTAAGTTTAATGGACAAATCACAATTTTCTCTTATTTATTGAGGTGAAAAATGTAATTCATAACTATTTATGTTGGAAAATATTGATATTAATTATTTTTAAACTTATGATTTTCAAAAATTAGTTCTATCCATGGGTCAGAGTGGAATAAGATTAGAAAAGATCGCTTCAGTAAAACAAGCTTGAGATGTTTACTTGCCATCACATACTAAAAATTGATGTAGATTATAAGATTTATTTGCACTTAAATTAATTTCAACTGGTAATTATTTTCTATGCACTATCAAACGAATTAAGGGCACTTTCACCGAAACATAAGAGCGCCATAAGAAGGAATGTTATGAACAGCGACGGCCGTCTTCAGCGTCACGGTATCACATGATCGCTTTATAAGATAACTTATTTTCACGGGTCAAGATTCAAGAATTATATACCTACATACATAATTAAGAAAGAAATAATAAAAATGGGAAAGCAGAATGTGAGTCGAGCAAGAACAGAAGAAAAAATTGGTTATTCCAAGAAGGAAGTCAGATATTCTCTTCTGACGAAAAAGCGTCACACTCCATGTTTTCAAAGTCTGGAACAGAATGTGGTGCTGGCGTATAGTCTGCCGATAACCTTGTAGCTAGGTATGAATAATGATGCAGCGTAGTTCTGTCAAAACTAATTTGATATTTTATATTTCATTCCATATTTCCGCTTATCTTTTTAAGTATAGGGGATCCCACAATATATATTTTCTTTTAATTATTTCGATGAACTTTACTGTATCAAAATTTTTCTTGCTGATTCATTCCAACAAACCGCTTCGCAATTACAAATATCAACCTTGGCGTGCGCCAAAAATTAAAATTTAGCAAAAGTGCACTACAACGCCAGCGCCAGCTACAGAAGGTAATTCTCTGTGTATTTAAAATTTGCGACAGTAAAAAATTTCCTATAGAAATGGCAATTCTCGGTGTATTTAAAATTAGCGACAGTAAAACATGTTACGATACAAGCCATGAAATCGCCGAAGGCACTGACACATTAAAAGGCCTTAACGTGCAGGGTACAGCATGCAGTAAGATCTCACTCTCACTGCTTTTTGTATACTCGTCATGGAGGAAAAACTAAAATTTCACCTTACACAGGTCCTAAAGCCCAGAACTGTGTGGGAGCGACAAACATAAATAGTTTTGAAAAGAATTACTTCCGTACTTTTGTTAAATTTCGCAAAAGAATTTTAAATTGCATAAACCTGTTCACAAAACAAAATCACATTTGACAATTCTGCACCCAGCTTTGACAAATCTTCCTGCCAGCATCTCACTTACTCCTATGTATAACCTCCTGCTCTTGACAAATTACGCTCACGTACACGAATTTTACACGATTCAACCATTCCTGTTTGCTTTATATTCTAGGCACTTTCACATCAAAACCGAAAAAGTCAATTTATTCCACTTTGAAACAAAATTTCTGCTCCAAAGATTAATAAAATCATGAGAAATAGGATAAACTAATAATTTTACTAATAAAATAGAATATTTATCTCAGATTTTTAAGAAAAACAAACTTTTATCTTTTTTCGGGCGAAAAACGAAATTTCGATTGCATCTGCCAATTTCTTTTCGGTTTCCACAATGTGGAACCCGGGACGAAAATTTTTTTCGGTCGTACTAAACCTCACTTTTGTGTTTACATTGAAAATTATATTATTTTATTTTATTATTTATTATATTATTATAAGATAGGGATTTCGAAGTAAAATTAAGATACGTTTTTTGTATGGGCTCTCATCATACAACTTTTATGATAATTAAATGTTACTTCTATTTAACCGAATAAAAGTTTTCGGTTTTTTATGTGAAAGCAAAAGCGAGTTTTCGGTTTCGATCGATGTGAAAGTGCCTTTATAACAATGGACCACTGAACTGATTTATAACAATGGACTGAGCGATTTGCTATTTCATGTGGCACAAAAAATATTGTGTTCCTGTATATCACCGATAGAGCACCCCTTAAATCGTTTACTACATAAAAATATGTAAAACTCAACCAATCAGATGAAATTTTACACCCGTAAATCGAATTAAATTAAAAAAAAATTATTTTCTTATGTTTGAATATCACTTGGGTGATATTTTAATCGCTTATAAGCACTCTTCTAAGAAATTCAACTAATTCCGACTTTAATTTTCAAAAGTTATTCTTCACTGAATCCTGCGTATGGGCAAGAGAGAAGTGAAGCCAACATCAAATGGCATAAGTATACGTTCAGTAAGCAATATCTTGTGTTGGTAGCTCCAACTCTGCCATAGGGCGAAAGAGAGAACTGTAAAACTTGTGCCATTCTTTCCTATAGGAAAATGGCAATACGCTCAGTCCATTGTTATAAGCACTGACATATAACAATGGACTGAGCGATCTGCTATTTCATGTGGCACAAATATTGTTAGAGCACCCTTTAAAACTTTTACTACATAAAAAACATGTAAAACTCAACCAATCAGATGCAATTTTACACCCGAAAATCGAATTAAATTAAAAAAATATATATTTTCTTGTGTCCAAGTGATTTTTAATCGCTTATAAGGAATTAAATTCATTCTGACTTTAATTTTCAAAATTTATATTCTTAACTGAATCCTGCGTATGGGTAAGAGAGGCGGAGCATGGTAAACACTATCTTTACCTTATTCCTTCTGTCGTGATTGCATCTGCAGCCAACATAAAAACATCAAATGGCATAAGAAAACGTTTCGTAAGAAATATTTTGTGTTGGTAGCTCCAACTCTGCCATAGAGCGAAAGAGAAAACTATAAAACTTGTGCCATTCTTTCCTATAAGCATTGTTATAAGTCAGTGGGTAGCAACCACACGACGTTATAGCATTTCAGTACAGCTGACTGAGGACAGTGCCGTGAATAGGCTTGAGTCTCGGATACTATAGCGACGTTAGAGAGATGAGCAGGTACCCAACAGGCGATTTGCATTTTTGCGTTCATTATATACTACACAATAATTTCACATAATTCTTTTCGATTTAACTTTCTCTCATGCTCCCCACGAGCGTTAGCGGTTCTCTAAGACGTCGCGGCCATGGCGAATAGAGAACTGAAACGCCTAAAAAATAGAAAGAATAAATTGTGGAAAATTTATATGAATTTCTTCTACACTTTATTATGACTATATTCAAAGCATGCGTATGACATTATTTAGTGACCCACACATCTTTTTCAAAGTTTATTAATATGAAGAAAAAAACGGACAACTATCCCAATACTCTGAGGTAAAAAAATTGTGCTAGTGATGATTCGTCTGAAGTTTGCAATATGTTTCCTTCATTTTTTGACGACGCATTTGTCTCGTCAAATTTCCAACCTCGAAATTAGTCATATGAACGACTCTCAAAACGTTTCATTTACTATCCCTACAATTGTACAAGAGCATAGGTTTGTTCATATTAATGGGCTTCCAAATGGCTTCATAAAGGGTCCTAATGGGATCCGTCCAGCCTTTTTAAATCATGTTGCCTTTCCCTAACAGCTCCGCTAAGAATTTTCCAAAAACGGATCGATAGTGGTCGTTTCCCGCCGTTATGGAAATATCTTTTATCATACCTATTCACAAAAAAGGTAGTAAAAGTGACATTCCTGACTATAGGCTTATTGCAAAATTATCTTGCATGTCCAAATTATTTGAATCTACCATTTACTCTCAGCTATCAATTTCCTGCAAGAATTTGCACTCTTCAAACCATTACGGGTTATTTCGGCAGGTCTACAACCACTAACTTGTTGGAATTTATCTCGGATACCATTGCTGGGTTTGCCAAAGTACCAGATAGATTGTATTTTATACAGATTTTAGATAAGCACTCGATTTCACTCCGTGATTCTGTTTAAAATGGAAAAGTATGGGTTTTTCCTAATATTTCTAAAATGGACACAGTCTTATTTCATTCTTCCATATTGTTCAAACCGAGAAATTTTTCCAATTTGTTCGCCTGTTTCCTACTTCGTACTAGGCTAACTTTACTATATGTACATTCTGTTCTGTTGAATGCGTTGGATTTGTCGCTGATAACTGAGAAATTCTCATATGAAGTATATATTAGCGATTTTCTTCCGATTAACACCGGATCATGCATGATTGAACAGCGAAGAATTGTAATCTTAACTTTGTTACGGACTGGTGTGTCCTTTTGACGCAATCTGCAGCTATCTCCTTAAGTTAAGCATTTTAGTAATTTTGGTATACACTGAAGGGCTTGGAAGGAGCGTTGAACTGAATTATTGGCTTTTAGCCTGTAGTTGATGTTCGAATTGACGTGGAATGGCTTTGACCACGGATCCTCTCGTTTGGACTGCAGTGAGAGATTGAGATTCCGTCTTTTGGGGAAACGTAGACTGAGATAGGAAGCTACTCGGACCCTACTGTCAACTCTGCATATCTTCACGGCTAGATTCATCGGATCTTAAATCTATTTTCTAGTCGTATTAACAATGGTGGCGAAACTAGCTCTTGAAATGAGTATCAAAGGAGAATCATATCGCTTTTCTGTCAGAGAGCCAGACCCCAGTAGCTCTAATTGGTTCTAGGAAAACTACTATTTTGCTAAAGGACAGTCAATAATATAGAAAATAGACCTTCATTACTGCAGAAGACAGTAAGGCTCCAGCGAGGGTACGAAGCAGGACAATACATTTGCCTCCGTGATTGAAACTCAGCTCCTTTTTTTTCTATTTTTTTAAAAAATTTAAAAAAGACTTTAGATTCTTACACAATAATAAACACATAGTAGAATAATCGACGAAAAATAACAAAAATTAGATGAATTAAAAACAAATACTTCCAACGAAAGTGAAATTTTATTAAGTTAATTTTGTTTTTAGTAAACTATTTAAGTCCTTTCCTCCTGAAGTATTCCTATTAATAATAAAATTTTCCCACGAATTAGATGGGCTGTGGGCAGTCATCAGCTGAACAAATTCAGTCTTCGATTGCATTTCATTAGTCTCAATATTTAGAAGGAGATCTTCAAAAACGATATTTCCTTCAATTTCTGTTTGTTGATGACCTGACGGTTTTAGCTGATCAGCGAAATTATCAATTGCACTCGAGGCTCCCTGATTTTGATGCCCCCCTTTTCCTTCTGCTATCTCAGAGCTTTTATTATAAATATTCTCACCTGCAGTTTCAACGAATCCTTGAAAATATTCCTCTTCCAAAGTTTTAACGAAAGAACCATCCACCAATTGAAATCCTAGACGTATTAATATGGATATTTTTACCGAAAATCCATCCAACCAATTCCTTATAGTTTTAAAAATATTTTCGTGACCCATAACATCCTGTTGATTCCATAGGTCCAAAATGTTGTTTTTGGTGTAATCAACTAAAATGGATTTCTTTACTTCTGGGAATAACTGGCCTACACCATCCAAATGGCGAAATGTTATGTCTAACAAGTGCTGAGGATGTTTAGACACAAATAACTGCCACTTAAATATCATAGTCATGAGGTCCCATAATTTTCCCATGGAAACTTCGTCTAATCTCATAAGAGAACAGCATGTGATGTCATTTAACATAAATCTGCAATGCTCAGAAGTGATCAGGGATTTGTGATGACTCCCCAATATAAGCCTCTCAATAAATTTAGGATCTAGTAGAACGGATGTGATATCTCGCATTACTGAAAATATTTCTTATTCAAATGTGAAAAATAATTTTCTATATTATTGTATACCTTGGGTGGATTTTTCTAGAGAAACCTGCTGGGCTCTAAGTCTCTGGTCAATAACGTAGAGCATTTCACAGCCCAAATTTACAATAATAAAGATGTTGGCTTCGGACATTTTAAGTCACTACCTCGCACAATATGTTTTGTTGTGGACACAATCGATTTGCGTTTCTTGGGTAATTCATTGATTTTCCATTCAGCTGGGTGCCTGTATAATAAATTGATGGTAATAAACGCAAGAATTTACGTCTTTTATTGCATGTGAAGTAGTGACAGTTGAGGTTTGAAAATTATATATAAGAGATTTGAATAGCTGAAACAATATAAAAAGAAGGTGTGACTAAGGAGCTTTATACTAGGTCATACCTTTTTTACACCTTTTAGGAAATAGTGGAATTCTGTAGGATTATAAGCTCCAATGTAGATGTCTTCATATGGGGAAATACTTTGAGGACAACAACAGCAAGATTATGGTAATATTTCGTAAGCCTATATTTATTAATTTTTTGTGCTAAGGAAAAATGCTACTCAAATCTTATGTTAAGCTCTCATTTTTACTACGATAAAAATGTGAAAAGTTTTTGAAATAATAATGCAAACTTTTATTAGTTCTAATTCGAGTTTAAAAAAAAGACGTGGCTTTATCCTGAGTCTTACTTCCTCATACAACAGTAAAATAGAAAGAATAGTCCGAAAGAAGTCATATGACATATAATTGACTTAAAATTTAAGACAGGGGCACTAAGTAAAACCACTTTAACAGAAACCGAAACAACTGGAAGATCATGCTGAACGCTACTGAATAAAACGAATCGATGGAAATCTACCATTTCCACCCTATGTCCTAAGAATTATGAATAATGTACGTAATTAAGAGACTCTAGAGAAAATTTAAAACAGCAAAAACATACTGAGATCAATCAGCCGTCGTCGCTCTTAAAAACCAAAACAAGAAAAAACTATTCCGTCTGTCGCTCTGTCTAGCCCCTGTTGCATTAAATGTACATACAACCAATCAAAATGTACATACAGCCAATCAAGACTGGCTATGATGACATAAAAACATTTTAGCTTAAAATGTAGTTACAAGTAAAATTTCTTCCAAGTTATGGATTATCGATATAGATTTGGCTAACTTTTTTCGAGTACCTCAGTTCACCAAATGCTTTGTCGCTTACACAGGGTGTCCCGTAAGTGGTGCGAAATCCGAAGACTATGGATAGGTCATATTTAGACGAGAGAAACAGTAGAAACAGATAACGGGTCTTAAACATATTTGGTATTTGGATATGTTTTCATAGATCACTCTGTAACTTCTCAACTATATTTCAACAAAGTTCTTAAGATCATTATTAACTTCATTATTAAGTGCATTATCGGGTCTCCCCCAGTCTGCTCTAAAAATTTTTATAGACGCGACGGCTCTTTCACTGACGAGAGAGCCGGGGCGGGCGTCTACTTCTCTGAACCTGACATTGGAATGGAGTACTCCTTGGAAGACACACCACTGTCTTCCAGGCTGAAGTTTTCGCCATCGCAATGGCAGCGAAGATAGCCCTTGAACGACATTGCTATCTTTTCGAATAGTTAGGTAGCCTTGATGGCTCTGAGTGCGTCCCTGGTCACATGGAGATCCTAGGGAATGAAAGGGCTGACTCTGATTCTCCGTTCCTTGGACCGCAACCCGCCGAAGGCATTGCCACTTCGAGTATCGGATCTCTCATCAAAGAGCGGATGTTCATAGGAAGCATCAGCAGAGATGGGAGAGCCTGAGTAGTTGTAGGTGCACAAAATTGTTTCTTGATGGGCGCAATAGGAATATCTCCGATTTTCTTAGGGGGCTCGGAAGGAAACCATGTAGAACTGTGGCATCATCACCCACCACAGTTCACTTCACGTTCATCTAACAAAGATGGGAGTTGTCGACAGCCGTGAGTGACTCCCAGAAGGATAGCCTGAGACAATCGAACAGTTTTTGTGTGCGTGTCTGGCCTTCGCCCGGAGCAAGCTGGATACTCCAGGTTCTGCCCTTCTATCTATAGATGAGCTGAAAACCCTTTCTCACCAAGACTAGATAGTTCATAGAAAACAGTGGCAATTCAATACAGAGCTAAAATAGTATATTACTAACCAACTGGTAGGAAAGGTTCAATAAATGGAACGATTCTGGAATGAATCAGAAAACAGAAGACTGAGTTTAAAAAGACACTGAATACAGATACCCTTTTACCATTTTTTGGTGAATATGAAAAGGCTATGAACTAATATCGGGCACTTTACATTGTAAGACAAAGATGTTTTGTTTTGAAACTACATTAGAAGTGCTGAAAACTGTAAAAAATATTTTCGGTACGGGAAATAAGAAATCGTTGCCTGTATGAAATGTACCAGATATAAAGTGCGATGGAAAAGTATTGGTATTCTATACCAATATTAAAGTAAAAGCTAAAACGGATTTAACCGGAAGTAAAAATCATTTTAAAGATAGTATACAAAATTTTTATTCCTAGCTATGTAGTAAATATTTACGATGTAAACTTTCAACAAAATAAATGCAATTTTTAATAAGAACTTTTAATCCTGTTTAAATCAAGCTTTCAGAGGTTATTCACTTATAAAATTAGCTGGTCGTTTTTCGACAAAAGCAGTCATTCCTTCCTGACGATCTTTCTGCAAATTAATAAGGAAAAACAATAATATTAGCGAAAATTCCACCTCTATACACAAAAACTTTATATTACCGTAGAGAATGTCGCATGGAAAGTCCTTCTTTCATATTGTAATCCTTGCTGCAATGTTGTCTCATAGGCAATATTTACTGCTTCTTTGCAAAGTTGTACAATAAGTGGAGATTGACTAGCAATTTTATCACCAAGTTTAACGGCTTCACTCACAAGTTTGTCAGCGGGTATAACTTTACTAACTAATCCCATTTTCTCAGCTTCTTCAGCACTTACCATATTTCCAGTTAAACAAATTTCCATTGCTTTTGACTTACCAACTGCGCGGGTTAATCGTTGAGTACCACCAGCCCCAGGAATTGTTCCCAAAGCAATTTCAGGCTGACCGAATTTCGCTTTATCACCGGCATAAATAATATCGCACATCATGGCTAGTTCGCATCCACCTCCCAGGGCATAACCATTCACTGCTGCAATTATAGGCTTTTGACAGTTTGCAACACGAGTCCAATCCGAGAGAAAATTTCCCTTAATGCAGTTAGGGTAAGTGTTATTTTGCATTTCCTTAATATCAGCCCCAGCTGCAAACGCTTTCTCACTTCCCGTGATGATTATCACAGAGACTTTTTCATCCTTTTCATAACAGTCCAAGGTGTCGCTTAATTCCTTCATTAAACCATTGCAAAGGGCATTCAAGGCTTTAGGCCGATTCAAAGTGATGAGTGCTACATTATTCTTTTGACCAGTCAGTTCAGTTTTTATGAATTCAAGTGATTTTGCGGCTGAAAGTATTATATAAAATGTTAATTGGCAACAATTAGTTATGATAACTAGATGAAGAATGGAATTAGAAACTATATATGAAATACCAAGGTTTCTAATATTGCACTCAAAATACTCATAGCAGTATAAAGTCCAATTGATCTAAAACTTCTTCTAACAAAACTAACAAAATCAGAATAAATAAACGCGTACAATGCTTTTTTATTAATATTTTGAAGTAATGTCTTTCTTTAAAATTAAAGTATATGCTCACTTCCGAATAAATAAATCACCGTGTTTTCCAAAATAATGCAAGTTAATGATTTTGAAATTTTGTACAGGTTAGGTTAAAGTAAAGGATACCTGCAATCAGCCACATTTATACCATCGATAAACCATTGAATTAAAAAAACAAAAAACAAATACATAACAAATCTAACAGCCAACAGAGCTTCACTTATATTACAAACGTTATGCGTTTTAGGCACCATGCCATTAGTTACGTGAAAAGATCATTGGATCGGTTCAGGCTTAAATTTTAAATTTCGTAGTTATATGAACCTTACTTGCTATGTAATCTTGATGAGTTAAGGCATATTGTAATCCTAAGACCCGTCCATCCTGAAAAGATGTGTAGTTCGCATTCGCACAGATTTCGAAAGTAAAAAAAAGCGCACTTAAGAATTAAATACCTTCAGCTGACTGTATAATTCAGGAAATACATACATTAATCTGACGTAACTGAATATTTTAATCTAACCAAAAATACCTTCATGATCAGACACATTGGCTGTCATTTACCACTCACAGTAGTGCAAAGTATAAGCGAAGGTAATGAAGCTGATATAAATATAGATTAGTATGTATTGTAAAAAAATTCATTGAAACATAATAAAAATCAGAAGACTGCAAGTTTTAAAAAACAACATGTGCTCTAATTTCATCAGGCAATAAAATATAGTATATAATACTGCTAGTTAATTCGCATTCTGTGAGGAATTATTCTAGACCTATCCAGTTGCAATGTTGAATGTAATGTAAGAATCAGTCAAATCAACAATACCATCGATGACTTCTTTATTAACTTTTGTAGCTCTCCTTAACTATCGACGTGATCTACTTCAACCCTAAAAGGAAAAACTTGGATATTACCGAATAAAAGAACCCAAAGCAACATTTACCCTATGACTACTAGGTGGAGAAGTACAGCTTAAAGCTCTGGTTATACCGGGAGCGGCGGATTTTATCCAAATGTATTCTAGTTCCAATGAAGAATTTCAGTTACTATTAACTCTGGTTGAAGAAAAATAGAGAAAAGTGATGAGGTTCGATTACGAATACTTTAGAATGCCCAAAGCCACATTTAACGAATTTTACGAACTTATTGCGAAGGTGTAGGAAATTCTGCCGCTAGCGGCAGCGGCAAAATTTTGTTTTTGAGTGAACTCCAAACGATTGCCAAACGGAGAACTGATTTTGATTTTGGGGAAAAAGGAAAATTCCTCACACTCAGTCCATGTTATATAACATATTTCAGAATCTGGAACTGATTCTTTAAGTATGCGTGGAAAAATCAAACATTCTAATGAAGCTACGACATACCCAAAAACTCTCCAGAATACTTCACAAGCCATGAAACAGACTCCCCCACTACCACATGAGAGCCATAACGGAGTCCTAACATTCTAAAATATTTGCAGCGTTCTTAAGACAAAAGTTTGATTTGAATAGCTTCTCCGCCCTAAACTACTATTCTTACAGAAAAATTGTGTTGATAATCTTAAGCTTGCTTTCTTATCTTCCGAACCGAAATACAATTTTTATACCTTTCCTAACCAAATTCTTTCAAAAAAAAAGTCAAAGTCTCAGCTGAGTATTCATTATGCACTGTGCCGTGGGCTGATGATATCGAATGTAGCTGCCTTCAGATTCGGACTCCGCTGAGAGTTATTAAGCGTAAAATGGTAAGATTACTTTGTAATCCTTTATTATTTCTTAAGTAAGGTATATAGTAAGTGTAGCCTTAGGGAAGGTATGGAACCAAGCTATAAATTACTAGAAGACTATTTTCTTGTATTGATAGTAGTTTAGGCTCTATGGCATATATAAAGTCAATGTTTGGCACTTTTCCATAAACATCAATATAGAACATTTTAGAGAAGGGACTCGGAACGCACACATACTGGTTTCTGTTTCATGACTTGGGAAATATTCTCGAGAGTTTTAGCTGATGATATCGAATGTAGCTGCCTACAGATTCCGACTCCGGCTGCACATACACACATGTAATTAATTAAGGTTACTTTTACTTTACTTTATAGTCATAACTCTTTTATTATTTTGTTAAGTAAGGTATATAGTAAGTGTAGCCTTTCGTAAGAAATCGAGCTGTAAATTCCTAGAAGACTATTTTCCTGTATGGATAGTAGTTTGGGCTCTATTGCATATATTAAGTCAATGTTTGGCACTTTACCATAAATATCAATATAGAACATTTTAGAGAATGGACTCCAACGCATACATATAGATTTCTGTTTCATGGCTTGGGAAGTATTCTCGAGGGTTTTGACATACTTTCTTTGATTTCCTTATTATCACGAATATTTCTTAATATCAGAACACATTTGAATTATCACGGTATATAAGTAGAATGCTTTTGCAGATACTGATCTGCAGTTATGACGTGAATTTCCAAGAGTCCACTAAGATGGTTTGGGGAGAGGTATAATAAGTTAGTCCACTTTTTTAACATTCAGGAAAATGTGAGCAGGTGTTGAGCAGGGGATTCATTAGTTAGGACATACATAAATGTGATTAATTGTATTCACTGTTGGCACTTGGTGGAAGTATTTTATGATAGACATATTGGATTTTTGAAGAAAACACTTGTTTATCTACTCCACTGAACGTTTAATTATGTAGAAACAAAAACGTTCAGTGGAGTAGATAAACAAGTGTTTTCTTCAAAAATCCAATATGTCTGACATACATAAGATTTTACACATAAAGCATCCATCAAAACAAATTGTCTAAAATCTTATCAAGAATACTGCAATATATCTACATATAACCTTAACTGATTCTAAAAACTTAAGATACATATTTTCATTATGATGATAAGGAATTATTTGTAAATATTTCTGTATTGGTTATATGATTTCTGTAAACAATGATAACACATTTCCACAGCCGGTTCTTTTTTATTTATAAAACAGAGCCACAGACGCTTTTGGGGACGTGGAAAAAATTAAATTGAATTTGCTCATTTACTTATGTAATTTTAAGTTGTTTGGATACCACGACAAATATGTATTTTTGATTGCAATTGGTTTGCATAATTGCGATCAAAGGTCACACTATCATCAAATAAAGTTTTAAAATAGGATCCCCAGTAAAAATAGAATCGTTCACGCGTATATAATTTTCCTTTTTCTAATACCGATTACATTACATACATATAAATACTCATGTTAAGGAAGATAACATCAAATACATTGGCCTACACCCACATCCTTTTTTCTAATTCAGAGTATCTAGAAACCTAGTCTATTCTTTTTTTTAATATAAAGCAATTTATACATTTAAATTGTCCCGATATGTAATCTAATCGCTCTTGCTTTTTATCGTTTGTATAAATGAAACTAAATGTTTTTAATTCTATGATTAAAGAATTTTAACATACCTGAGCTGTAAAATCTAGAGAAATTCTTCCCAGCAGTATGGAAATGTCCAATATTTTGTGCACGGCCAATAATAAGTTTTGCAACACTCGCCATATCTACTCAATTGATATTGGGAGAAAAATAAAAGAACACAAGCAACAGACTTGATATTTGAACACTGTACAAAATGTAAAAACCGAACTGATGTGGTGTGGTGGTGAAGTTGATTCGGACAAAGTAATTAGCTCAAGTAAAAGATCAAGATAAGATCACATTCGTCTTATCGACGAGCTTTGCCCACACTCCCCACACTGCACTGTCAAAAAGGAGATATTTCACAATTGAAAGTTAAATCGAAACAAACTGTTGAATAAAGTGGTATTGTGAATCATACCATTTCCTTGGAAATGTGCGACTATCGAAACGTATTTTTACGATGACTGAAAAAGTATATTGGAATTAATTCTTAATTCCAAATTAGAAAAATTAGACTGGCAATAAATATAATTCAACGAGACACTGTTAATTAAATTGTTTGATAAAATTCAAAGCCTATCGAGAAGGGACGTCATATTATTTATACCTGACTCACTTGACAGTTCTTATAAATACCGGCTGGAGTTGTTTGCGGATGCCAAGTTTGTACGAATACTTTGTTTTGAACTGTGTTTTGTGTTTTGTTTACATGTTCTTACTCGAAATAGTCGTTGTGGAGTAATCATCGAACGGGGCCATAATACTTGTTCATAGCTTTCGTTCCCCTTAATCATTTAGTCGGTTACAACCTTGAAAGTAGGTAGAAATTCTCGTCAATAATTATACTTTAATTGAGAGATGATTAATTATTTATGCTTCTAGAATGTTACGAAACTTGTTTAAAGTCTTTCAGACTTCACACAAACTACCCAATCTGAGAACTATGGCATCAGCTACGTGTCTTAAATACAATCAATTTGGTAAGCCTTCCGATGTTATCTATTTGTGCAAGGAAGAGATTGATGAACCTAAAACTGATGAAGTCCTCGTGAAAATATTAGCAGCACCTATTAATCCAGCTGATATAAATACCATTCAAGGTATGTATTGTTAAAAACTATTTCCTTAGTGCTTTTACGACTAAAAACTCTTAGGGAAATATCCTGTAAAGGTAGAGCTCCCAGCAATTGGTGGTAACGAATGTGTGGGTGAAGTATTAGCTGTTGGTTCCAATGTAAGCAAAGTACAGCCTGGTGATCGCATTATACCTTTCGCTACAGGATTAGGTAAGTGAAATATGACGCACTCTTAGACCTTATTCTGATAGTTACATCATCTATGTGACTCTGGTTACCTGATATTCACTGTACTCCTTTGAAAGGGTTGTTTAGCTTTAAAACAGAAATTCACCTTCGTTTTTGGAAAAAAAAAAACGAAAACTAATTTCCATCTTCGAGGTACAAAAATCGCATTCGTGACTATCAGAATAAGACTCATGAAGTCAAAAGTTTCTTCTTATTTTAACTACACAGCCTTTTTGAGGCATCGTCTAAGCTCTTCTAGAAGATCTGTTCTAGGCACTCGTTTTGATTACTGTAGGTTCGTCGATTTGGATTAATATATTTATCTAAATCAAATCAAATCAAAGTGTATTTATTTATATGCTATTGTCCTGCTGTATTTCATGTGCTAACATTTTTTCCAAGGTTTTATTGATCCAATTGGTAAGGCACAGAAGCACAGTATATATCATACAGTAGCCCAGCTCTGTCAAAACTGTCAAGTGAGTAGGATGCTTCTATAAAGAGACTATACTTTCTCTTTCAACAGTTTTAACTAACACACTAGTCAATTTTTAATACATGGATTCCTATGTAAATCTAAATGGAAGAAAGAGAACTGATGGCATTCTTAAACTTTTACTAGAGGGAAAGAGGCAAAATGACACCACTTTACCGTCAAACAGCTGTTTAGTAATGGAACAACACATTTGTCGCCGATTGCCGATATGTGTACATACATAAAACTAATACTTCCGTCAACGGTCGTGCAGCTAGCTACTGTTCGCCCATTTATGTCCGTATCATACTTAATAGTTCCCTCTTGTGGGAGAAATTTTAAGGTTATGTTTTTTTAATTGAAATTCTAAAATTCACTTTTCAGTAGTTAGTTCTAAGCTATTCTACTGTATGATATATACTGTGACAGAAGTATGGAGGCTAGAATTTCGCTGGTGACTAAATATTTTTTTCAGTTTCCACATATACATATAATATCTAAAAATTACATAATTTATTTTCATAGTTCCTTATATTATATAAAAGTAGTCGAATGGTATATCTTTAATATGTATATTAATCCCATTCTCTTGTTATCAATTAGGAACTTGGCGAAGTGTAGCAAAATACTGCGAAAAAGATGTGATGAAGATATCAAATAAAATCAGTATCCCCGAAGCAGCTACAATCACGGTAAATCCTTGTACCGCGTTCAGAATGTTAAAGGATTTCGTAGACTTAAAACCTGGTGATACAATTATTCAAAATGGTGCTAATAGTGCTGTAGGCCAGGCTGTACATCAATTATGTAAAGCTTGGGGGATAAATTCAGTTGGAGTAGTCAGAAATCGGCCAGACATTGACCAGCTTCGTAATTATCTGAAGTGTCTAGGCGCAAGTGAAATTCTAACCGAAGAGGAAATTCGAACAACAAAAATATTTCAATGTCCACCGCTGAGCAAACCCAAACTGGCATTCAATTGTGTTGGTGGAAAAAGTGCTACTGAGATATCTCGCCACCTTGCAAATAACGGTTGCATGGTAACTTATGGAGGTATGTCGAGAGAACCAATTACTGTCGCAACCGCTGCGTTGATATTCAAGAATATATCCTTCAGAGGTTACTGGATGACAAGATGGACAAAGGAGAATTCCGAAAGTCCAGAAAGATTAAAAATGTTGGATGAACTCTGCTGTATGATTGAAGCAGGAGCTTTTAAAGGACCTTTACATGAGATGATTCCAGTGAACAATTTTAAGGAAGCATTGTGTCAAGCTGCGAATTTTCAAGGTTTAACAGGAAAGAAATTCATTTTAGATTTTACTTCGGACTGTTGAATACTCTTAGCTAAAAATTTTGTTAATTTGGTCTAATTTCGTAGGTATACAAAAATTGTCGGTGTTATTATTAATAACTACACTAAAACATTTGAAGTCAAATAAAAGTTGTATATTTTCTTATTAGAAAGTATTAGGCAATAGCATTGTGTTTTCAGTTAGTAATGAGGTTGATCCTATAAAGGAAGTATTCATGAATTTATCTTAAAAATTGGCTTATTTCTTATTTCGGCGTACTGGAGCGACCTATGTATCAGGGAGTTTTATAGTATTATCGGTATTGGCTGAAACATATGATGGAATTGTGCAGTCTTAAGTTGTAAAAGCCGCATGGCATGGTTTCTTCCGCTACTTAAAAATCATTTCGGGAAAAGTGAGTAATTACTTGTATGAAAGCATTGTAATTTCCAATTAAAATAATACTTCTTGGTTATGGTAAGATCAATTAAAATAAGCAAAATGTCCACCATATAACGAGCCTTCCAGCTTTAGATTATATAGCAGTACGTGCAATAAGCATTTTTTTGTTAACGGGAGGATCACAAAGGGGCTGGGTTATTTATTTTTTGTCAGTTCAAATTTTCTGACATTGCTCAGTTTATTTGAATTTACGTAAAATAGTTCGGTGTTTTTTTGGTGATTTATCTTAAAGAATAATTGTGATATTTGTGATTTGCGACGCGAATTGTAAATTACTCACAAAGTTTGAACAAAATCGGTTACATACAGTGGTCGATTCTTGACTTGTTCCAAAAGTGATTTATACATACTCAATAAAAGTGAGAAATAGTAGTAAAGTATCTGTGAGATTTTATATAATCGTGACTGTACTGTAGTCTTGAATTTGAAATTGAATTATGGTGAACTTATTGCCATAGGAAATTATTTTTCGGGCAAGTTTCATTAATAAATTATAGTGTTTCAAATAAATTTGAAGTGAAATTGTTTAAGAAAATAAACTGCCGTAGCGATAAAATTGAACATTTTCCAATGCCGGTTTTGTTTGTTTACAATACAATTGTTATCGTTAGTTGACGTAAGGTTTAGTTTAGGGTTATTCATATGAGGTCTATTCATGAAAACCTCCGGTAAAGCTTGGGCTACACCGGGCTAGACCATCTTGTTTTTTGAAAAACCTGGGCTACCCCGACTTACACTGAAATTTTCTTGGAGTAATGATTTGACATTTGTCACGTGAGAGCTGTCACTTGCAATATGTTGCTGATTGAGGCATATAAATTAATTCTTGAACAAAAATAAGCAAAAGAAGAAGATAAATAGCTAGAGTCATAACCCTCGGTATATACAAGCCATGAACAATGTCGAAAAAAGAGAGCAGCGGGCCGGTCAGCAGACGACATCCACAATCTTCTTGCCTTGTCTTACTGCAGGAGTTTTTCATATAAAAGTTGCTTGTATTTTGTTCAAACGCTATAATTTCCATAAATTTGTTCTACATGCTTTTATTTTTTTAAACTATTAGAAAGAAAACATATTTGGCTGCAATTTGTTTTAACTTCATTTTGCTATAGGAGCGACAGTTTTGGGCTTTAGACCTGTTTAAGATGAAATTTTAGTTTTTCCTCCATGACGAGTATACAAAAGCAGTGAGAGTGAGCTCTTACTGCATGCTGTACCCGGCACGTTAAGGCATTTTAATGTGTCGATGCCTTCGGCGACTTCATGGCTTGTATTATATTTCGAGGGTTACACCTGCAAGTATAGCTTGCATGCAAGCCTCCCTTCTAACACGATTTTTAACTTGACAGCGGAAGGCAGTTCGGTTGATGTCTTATCAGCTTGCATGCAAGTTCATTTAAAAAATGGCATTGAGACGTAAATTCTTGCGTATATTGGAAAATTATGGCAATAAAGGAAGTATCACAATGATAAAAACCCAAGAAAAAAGGAAAATGAAGGTGTTGGTAAATGATGTATTGCAAATGATCCCAGAAAATTTCATTTTCCCGGTATAAATTTATTAATTTCTCTCAAGCATTTCGTTTCCGCCATTTTGAAAACTGTATAAATGTCAAATTACTATTTCCCAGCTGCCATGATTTTTCATCATGCAAGTTCGCTGAAAGTTGCATGGCAGTTGGATTACACGTGCAAGAAGGATGGTAGTTCAAGTTGCATGCAAGCTGTACTTGCAGTTGTAGTCCCCGGGTTACTTTAAGGCTCAATACAGACGTGACCTTTTTAGGGAAGGAAGGAATTTCCTTCCTTTGGCTTAAACATGCCATAACAATAATGTTGCTTTGTGTAGTTCCTTATATGATTACCGAAATTAATTGTGTGTGTGTGTTCAATAAAGTCACAGTTTTTGATATGTATAAACAGTTACTGTATCACAAATTCTGAAAACGAAATGATTATTAAATTATTATGTATATTATCACCTCAAATCGTAAATAAACATCTGTACAGCCTTTCGATGAGAAATTACAGAAATTTAGCAATTTCTAAATGGTCGGCTTGCTGTAGTATTGGTGTGGTATTGGTATGGTGCCCGTACTCCCGATCGAAACTTGATAGCACGGACTTTTCCCACCTCGAATACTTCTCAAAAACTGTGACTTAATTGAACACGCACACAATTAATTTCGGTAATCATATAAGGAACTACGCGAAGCAACATTATTGTTATTGCACGTCTAATACCCTAGACCCACGGAACATGTCAATGATCATTTGCGGACAATGATCATTCCATTGCTTGTGTGTTATTGCATCATTGGCGCACTGATCATTCGTTTCGTCATTGCACCAATTACGCTTCCACATGCCTCATTTTCATTCTTAAGTTAATTCATTTGACTAATTTTCCTGTTAATTTTGTCGTTCTAAATAAAGGGTTTTCCAATAAGAGGTGTTATTTTGATATTCAAAGAAAAATGCCATTTTTTGAGATAAATGATCGGATCTTTATTTCATTATAAAGAGGATGGTATGCCGTTAATAATAATGGAAAATAACATCAGCCAAATGACCACCACGACCACGCCTACAGGACCATATCCTTTTCATGAAATTTTCCATAACCAAATCGCAAAGTAGCTACCCTATGTGCTCGATAGCCTCACGAATTCCATCTTTGAGGTCTTGAATCGACGCTGGGCTGTTGGCGTAGACCTTCTCTTTCACGTGGCCCCAAAGGAAGAAGTCGCAAGGTGTTAAGTCACAAGATCTCGGTGGCCAATTGTGATCACCTCTTCGAGAGATAACACGGTCCGGAAACCTTTCCCGTAAAAGATCAATGGTTTCGTTGCTTGTATGGCACGTAGCGCCGTCTTGTTGAAAGTAAACGTTGTCCAGATTAATACCATCCAATTCCGGCCATAAAAAATCATTAATCATCTGTCAATAGCGCAATCCATTCACCGTAACTGTTGCTCCAGCCTCATTTTCGAAAAAGTAAGGTCCAATGACCCCGCGGGACCATAAACCGCACCAAACAGTCACACTGTTCGAACCAAATCGCTTCGAATATATGTTTCTCAACAGATATCTTCTGAAAAGAAAAAATCCTGAAAACAAAGCATGAACATTTTTATAAAACTAAATCAAATCTAATCACTCTCAGTCAAAACACAGATACACAACCAAACAAAGCTATGTATTTGTCATATACATAACATATTGCACAAATACAATACAAATATAGCCTCATCGAGCAAATCATTATCATATGTTTTAACCGTTAGATTCGTACTAAAAAACAATTTCTGAAAAGGGAACATATTACAACAATACCACGCTGAAATTGAATTCTGAAAATCAAATAAATTCAATCTAATTATATTTTTCCCAAAAATAAGTAAAACATCTAACAAAAGCATGTGTTGTCATGTAGCATACAATGCATGGCACAAATATAATCAGATCAAGCCGATCAATTTTGCAATTCTATCATTATCATCATTACAAGTAATATCCAACGGGAATTTGTTCGCTACGTGATAGAGAGATTATTTTTTGCAAATATAATTCAATTTAACACAGCAGCATGGGTTGCTTCAAATTTCTTGTTGCTATGTATCATTTTTGTGCGTTGCTATGAAAATTTTATCGCTAGTACCGTAAGATCACAGCTGCATTGCCAATTCTTGCAATCATGCTCCTCTGCTACTCCATCAGTGGTGTCGTGTGCAAGCAAGGGCTATAAAAACGACAAGCTGACTGATCTCGATCTCTTTTTGCACTTGGCATCGTTTGGGATAGGTTGACTAGGTAGGGACTAACATTTTATATCGGGTATCGACTGATATAAAATTCTTATTAACAAATCACATTATTTCGGGAGCTGACTGAAATAATAATTACTAACATACATTTTATTTTGGGAGTTGACTAAAATAAAAGTCTTACTTCGGGAGTTGACTGAAGTTAAGATAACACTTTAAGCCGGGTATTGACTGACTTAAAGAATATTATTTCGGGAGCTGACTGAAATAATCATTACTAACACACATTTTATTTGGGGAGTTGACTAAAATAAAATTCTTACTTCGGGAGTTGACTGAAGTTAAGATAACACTTTAAGCCGGGCATTGACTGACTTAAAGAATATTATTTCGGGAGCTGACTGAAATAATAATTACTAACATTAACATTTTATTTCTGCCTTTAACAGAAATAAAGAATTGTTTTAATCAACGATTAAAACAAAGGGTCTTAACATTAGCTTGAAGTCAACCATCTTAAGTGCCAAGTTTGGGTCGGTGAGTACCAGTCACTTGTAACATTTTATTATTTATTTAAATATCTATTCTATAATAAATTTACTCATATATATATATATATCTATTCGCTATACACTACGTGTGCATATTTATCAACTAAAACGATTCAACTAACTCTATATTTATTTTATATATTGCTTTCATAGCGATCTTATAAACAATTGTTTGCCAATAAGTGTTTTCTCTGACCCGAACATATATATGTTGAGTTTTGTCCCAATACAACTATTCTTGGAAATCGTGCATTAAAAATCTGTGTGAATAAGTGTGTCTTCGAATGTGTTTAAATCTCTGACCCAATCACTTGTGTATAATTCCTTTCTACTTCAACCATTGGGAAATTGTAGAAAATAATTGTGATAATTTTAGTGATGGTTATAAGGAAGTGTACAGTGTTGAAGGGATAAACCACTGCTTTAAATCCAAAATTATCAGTGCATTCATTTCAGTGTCACTTAACTCAAATTTGCGTGTACGTTCTGACTACGGGCAGTACACACACGTTGAGGATAGAGAGGCTTTTCAACAATAACTCTTGGGTTTTTCGACCCCCAGATGCGAGAATTTTGCTTGTTGACGAAGCCATCGAGGTGGAAATGGGCCTCATCACTCAAGATGAGTTTTCGATGGAATTCCGGATCATTTTCATTCACTTCAAGGACCCAATCAGCAAAGACTCGACGTTGTTGATGATCGGCCGGCTTGAGTTCTTGTGTTAACTGAACTTTTTATAAGCCTTAAGACCCAAATCTTTATGCAAAATACGGTGTAATGACGTTTGTGGAATGCCTAATTCCAAAGAACGACGAGGAATGGACAAACCTGGGTTTTTTCAACACTTTCGGCTACAGCAGCAATATTCTCGGCTGTTTTTGAGCGACGTGGTTTTATTCTTCACATCACTAGCTTGTCCCGACAGCTCGAATTTTTCTACCAATTTCTGTATTGCAGTCCGACAAGGTGTTTCACGACGACCCAAAAATGTGCGAGTTTTACGAACCGCCTCTGCCACATTTTCACCATTTTTATAGTGAATTTTAATAATTTCAATGCGTTATTGAATCGTGTATCGTTCCATTTTTATTAATGGCGTAGTTTCTACTTGTCAAATGTCAAAAAATGACAGCTCCAAAAGTGACATCAATCGAAATAGCGGGCTAATTAAAATAACACCTCTTATTGAAAAACCCCTGTACTAATTTGGATTTCTATGGAAGAAAAGGTGGGTTATAAACTAAATATTTACAAGTAATAATAAATTATGAATCGGTGAACAATTGTACGAAATCACAGTCTTTTCAAAATTTGTGCCATTTTTGAAGCAAGAACGCTTAGTTCCCAGTCCATTAGAATATATGTCAGTGACCGATTTCGATTCACAGTCTTTCATTCAGGATGAGAAAAGGAACGCAGTAGATTTCTGTAAAAAATATTTCATTCAAAAAATTCGTTTTGACAAATAATTTTTGGATAGCCCTGCAAATGATGCAAATGTCAACTAAATTCCCATAGTGGGTGGACCATACTATATGGGAAAATTTTTATTGTTGGTGTACATTGGCATTCGGTACGGATCGGATTCGGATTCGCAATTTAACTCAGCTCTGTCAGTTCTCAGTTCAGTAGTTTGAAATAAGAAGAAGTGCGAGATTGAGGTAAGGGAAGTGGTTTGTGAACTGTGAGTGAGTGCTAGAAATTGACAAGGATACTAATTTTTCAAGAAATAACGTAATAGTCCTTTTGTAAATAAAGGTCCGTTAAAGTTGGTGGTGGTGTAGACATATATTTTATTAGTGAAAACCTTGAACAAGAAAAATCAGCAAAAGAATGGAGGGCGGTGCGTACGGTGGTGGCAAAGCTGGAGGTACATTTGATCCTGTAACTTTCGTCCAGAGACCACAAGTAATTCTAAGGGCACTAAGTTGGGTACGTACTAAAGGGCACAATATAGAGGTGCTCAGTAATTTATATTTTGTAAAAAAAAATGAACAATTTTTTGTATCGATTTTTAGCCCATTGAATAGTTTTAAAATTTACTCTAATACACATCCATTACAAATTACGACACACTGGCGACACAACAATTGTACTCAGGGACACGAACAGGGTATAGAGATATATTGAGGAAACTTTTCTTTAGGAGATAGACGTGTGCGTGGGTGGAGTCCTCCCCAAAAGTGGGAGCTTTGCAAGCTTCATTTTGAAGAAACTTTGGCAAGCGAATAATTTCCGAGGATAAGAACGAAGCTTTAATATTTTTCACTGGCTTTTTCTCTCAAGTAGATAGGCAGATTCAAACTTTCAAATCGACAATACTCACTACACAATCGTTATCGATTGTTCCAGTTCTCTAGAATGTCAACTGTTTTTGGAAGAAACCTTGATATTTAACTTTGAAAATAATTAGAAATCGAGAAAAAAATAGCCACAAAGAATGTAATAAGGTCATTGAGAATAATTTGTATATTTGGTCACTGATTCCCATTAATGCAACAGCGTGCAGACTAGCTTCATGGGCTCCTAAGATCACAATAATTGCTATTCACATTTATTCAAAAATCGTTTATTAATAGTAAAATGGCAATATTTTAAAATTGAAGTTTCTATTTTTTATAGGGTACATGTATTAAGGTATATTATAGTTTGCGCTTGCTTTCCGCTGCTTTCCAGCATATTTATTTGCTCACCCGGACAACGCTCTTCTCGGCTCTGATTCTACCGCTTTTTTCTACGTTGACGTAGTTCTGTTCCCCATCTCCAGTGGTAATATTTCTAAATTAATCCGTGCATTCAAGGCCTGCGCTAGATGTGTTTTCGGTTTCAAACGAGGTTCACATGTTCCCTTACTGTTCCTTGCAATGATTCTTCCAGGTATGAATTTAATACACTAAAGCTTATATTCAAGGCCAGACACGGCCTACTACCCAACTACATTACTAGACGTTTTGTTTGGAGCATCCTGACCACTTCAGAATTGTCCTCCCCAGGGTTTATACGCACTTCGGTGGGAAAACTGCGTTTCTGAGTGGGACTGTTTTTTGGAACCGTATGTCAGATGAGGCTAGACGCAGTGTTTCACTAAACTCATTCAAGTCTGAAGCTCTGGACTTCTTGACAGCAGCTATCTAATGGCCTTACGCCTTCTCTCCTGGCAATGATCTTTGCCTCAATATTGTCTCCGGTCTTCCTTCATTTTTACTCCAGTTGCCTTACAACCTCCAGTTCGCTTGGATCTGTTATCTGTTATACTTAAACTCGATGTACTATTTCTAAACTTGATATCAATTCTGACTATCATATTTACTTCTAATTCTAAGGACTTTCTGTAGTTGTACTGCGCACTGGGCTATGCTATATTGTACTGTACTATGCTATATATTAGGCTCCTATTTCTATTTTATTATATTTTATACTGTACTATATATTAAGCCTAATGTTATTCTCATTCTTTTATTATTTGTTCTGCTACAATGCAAATCTACTATGTAACTTTCTAAGACGTACCCAGCACTATTCGTGCCTTTGGCGCGCGTACTCGTATAAATAAATGTTTATGTTGTGTTTAAGGTCAATGAGAGCGTAATTTTAGTTTGCGACATACCTACTCTGCCTTGATTTCATCTAGGGCTTTAAAGTTTTAATTGGTCTAAGATGAAATAATGAATGTGCACAAAAATCCCCACCTATTTTGCTTTTGTCAGTCATCGTTCGTTGAGCGACTAGTAGACTACGTTTCCCATACATCAGTGTTGTCTCTTGACAATGCAGTTGAAATGTCGCAATTTGTTTTTAACTAATAGTGAATTCTTTTCTGCGACTCGGTGTAACGACCACCACCGAATCTGTCATTTCCAGCTCCCTTCTTCCCACCGCGCATGAGAATGACAGATTCGAGTTGCTATGAAAAGCACTACAAAATTTATTATGATCGAATGGATGACCTATTCTGCACTAACAAGTTCAATATTTTTGTTCCCGAGTTAATAGAAGCTGTACACTCCTTTCAATACAGATCCATATGTACATCGGTTAGGGCATTCCTTCTTTTTTATATATGTTTTATAGGTCCCTTTGTAATTTACTATGTACGTAGTTAAATGCAGTTAAATGCAAATAAATACACAAAATATGTAAGTATTGATAAGCTGCCAAATTAAACAGCTGATTACCTGTCAATTATCATAAATGTAATTGCTTCCTCGATTTCATTGCAGAATTACATCAAAGGAAGTATTTGGTCTCAATAATTTATATTATAATACTTATAGTAAACCTAGTAAAGTAAGAAATTGCTTGGGACAAGTCGAATAATATAAAATATTGCTTTCAAGACTGAAAGTACAAGTTCCAGTTTACAGCTGTTTTGTTCTAAATTCTCCTACATGGTTTTAAATTATGCTGAATACACCTAAGGTATTACTAAATCGTTTTTGCTGAACAACTACTACGCATAAGCTCGTGCTCATGTCGTCAAATAAATGAAAGAGAGGAGACATTTTTGCAAGCATGAATTTTCAAATGCATGAGTGGGAAGCAATCACAAAAATCCATGTCGTTTTAACGACGTAGTTTTACCATGCATTGTAGATTAGGCATTAGGAATTAAGACCTGTAAGCGGACTTGAGCGCCGATCGGTTATAAACTTGCATTTTGTTAATTTATTTGGAAAATAATGTTACAAAACAGATGAAATACATACGAACGGGTTTTCTAAATCTGCTTATCTTCTCTTCCTTTTTTATGATTTCACCGCGCCCTTACTTTTATTCAAAGCCCCCCAGGGGCAGTATCGCCCACTTTGGGAATCACTAAATTCAATTTGTCTAAGACCAATTATACAATAGAGTCAATAGAGCAGGAGGTGGCAGTACTCACCTAGGCGAACAAAAAATTTTATGGCAGGGGCAGGGGGAGCATATCAACCGTTTAGGAGTTAAAGGGTCATTAAGAAAAAAGCTAGTTTTTAACGAAACACCCTGTATCTTAAAAAGTAGATTGCGTACAAATGGGCAGCTTTTTTCATAAATTCACCATAAAATCGATCCAACACAGATGTCTAATTCTGTTCTCTGATCTTCCTTTTTCCAGGTGGTCAATGAAGATTCCAAATCCCGAAAAAATGTGACCATAACCTTTTCGGCTGATGGAACCATCTTTACCTTCCTTCAGAGCACGTTCCCAATTTTGACTACTCATTTATTTCTGGAGTGCAAAGATGAATTCATATTTCAACCACATAACGTCGTCAGAACTCACTGGGATTGTGCTTGAGCATGTCCAAATAATGATTTGATACGGTCGCGCGATTATTTTCAGTAAACATTGCACCCATAGCTTTATTATGCCCAAATGTTTACACAAGATTTTAATAAACATGTTCGCGTGAGACGTTTGTCGTCTTACATAGGTATCTCACTTATCTTCACCTGACGGTCCAGCACAATATCATGGATTTTATTGATCATATCTTCAGTTTCCTTAACAGTTTTTCCATGCAAAAAGTAGTGCTTTAACAGAACACGGAATTCAGTTTTTCCCGTGAAATGTTCTATTTAATAGAAAGAAATGGAAGAAAAAACTTTAATTATCTAACAAGTGCATTTTCAAACCTTTGCCGATATAAATCAATAGAATAATTCTTGACAGTAAAAGTCGTATGGTGAGGGAATGATCCGGAACGATCCACTCATAGAGCTACCGATTGTTAGGTATTTACTTATATCGTATCAAAACACTAGTACTATTTTTTTCTTCGAAAATTTAAGCATTGTTAAAATAAATATTTATTAATAATTATTTTCTCTGTTTTTTCTTTGAAATGAGTTACGAGAGGTGGCTACATTTATGTATATCTGTATTTTCCAAACCTTTAATTGAATTTCATTCACCCATTGCCGTCGGAAGTAACCATTATCAGAAGCACAATATTAAATGAGGTGATTGTTACTACGTGCACTGAAGCATAAAGTGTGTCTCTGTTGAAGGATTTATTTCTTTTTTATTAAAAATAAAAGTTTTAATCACTTATTGTAAAATGAAATAAAACCCTATTCATCCACATGCACAGAACATTAAAATTTAAAAGGGCTTCCCACTGCAAAATAGTGTTTAGATTATAGACATCTGTGTATGGTACAAAGTGAAGCGCGTAAATTATAACACTAATGTAAAACTGCAGTATTGTACGTATTTCATGATATGCATTAATACCGAGTGTCGTCAGTCGGCATTTTAAAACTCGGGTTATGAATTTTAAAATCCCGACTAAGTTAAAAAAATGAAGTAAGTATTTGGCCGATTGCTTAGATAAGTAGGGAATTCCGAAAGAAAACGCTGAAAAATTTGTATTGCATTTTTGATTTTGTTTTCATCATAAAGCCGTTGCATATAGCACCTAATAGCAATCTAAATTTAGCTCAGCAGCTTGGGAGCTAATATACCTCGCTCATGGGTAAGAGTAACCTAGTGCACTTCCATTGATGATAAGGATAACACATTTAATGAATTTGTACACCATCTTTGTGATAAAATTGATAAGAGTTCCCCTACAGTTAAATAGTGTTAAGAAGAATACCTACCATAGTTTTCAGTTGGAATTAATTAACTTCCTGCTGAAAGTAATTGTCTTTAGCGTAGTTATTTTTTGCGTATTAAGATTGGCGAAAGTCACGTTAAGTGCAATATGATTCAGAATAGTGCAGGAACTTGGGCAAGTTTCGAATCCTGTGACCGAGACTGGACACTCAACATTATAACAAACCCTCTAGGACCCACGGAGTTATCAGTTTTAGATATGTTGATACATTTTAAGGTTTCGTCTAAATGATTTTTATACCCTAAATGATGAAATCATAGAATATACTAATTTTGTTATTGCGTTTGTAACGCATAGAACACATATTTTGATTTTTGCATATCTGTCTGTGGGTCCGTCCGTCTATCTGTCCTCATTATAACTCGACAGATTAGAAAGCTGAAATCTCACACACACCTTTTTAAAAAATAAAGTAAATTTAAAATCTCTGTACTATATATACATAGGCAGTGTCCACCTGAGAACACATTAATGTGGAGAGCTGAAATTATCTACTCAGCGTTTTCATAAAAATAATAAATATAATTTCAAAAATGGCCTTCTTGGTGTTGCTATATAAAAATTTTAGGTTTGTTACGTATACTGTAAGAACGATCAGTCCTAGACGATATTATTGTACTGAAAAGTTCTTCGGAATATGAAATCCTACGAAATTGGCTATAACCATTTTTACTGTCTGACGAACCGTTTTAGAAAAATCACTTCAAAAATCAAAGTTGCACAGATTGGTGACCATACGGACATTCATCTTGTCTTAGACCAATTCTAGCTTTTTTACTTGTTTTATTTATTGGATGTTTTGTGATATAATTGCGCCCTATGTTAGAAAAGAAGCAGATATTTTTTGTGTCGAAGCAGGTTCATTCGGCAAATAGTGTTTGCTACCAACCTAAGCGCTCTGAATATACAAGGTATTAAACTTCGCAGTGTGGTAGCTGGTATTGAGACAATTAAATAATTTTATTGGGATAAGAGGTTGCAAAATACACAGTCTCGGCGCATATTTCATGAATCACTTTACAACATCTGATATACCCATGTATGATCGATCGAAGCTTATTAAGAAGAATTACATGGATCACTAGAAGAGAGTTATAGCTATTTAAATTAACTCTTGTATCGCGGACAATTTTAATTATTGAAGTAATGCAATGTTTAGAGTTAAAAGTTCACTCCAAGTTTAACCGTAATGCTGAAAATCGCGCTACTCTCGTGTTGTGCTAAAAATGCGAAGAACATGATCGCGCTGCTGTTAAGATAAAATTTTGAATTAATTATAGGAGGTTGTGTTTACAACAAGTGTGATTTCATTTGATAATATAATATATGAAAATAATTTTTTTTTAAGTTAACAGTTTCAAATAACGGTATATGACAAGTATTTTTTGTTTTTCCGCAGGGTTTAGAAATTTCGTGATTTTATGGTGTAACGCTATTTTTAAAAAAATCATATCTCGAAGACAGTGCAACCGATTTTTCGGATTCAAATGCCAAATGAAACTAAATGCTTTATGTTCTTCATAAAAAAATTTTAGTAATAATATTTAAAAAAAGTATTATTTACTTTGAATTTGGGGATCTGTAAAACTTTTTTTTTTGTAATTTTTTTTAAGCCAGAGGCCTTATCAATGTATCTCTGTGCTAAAAATTGTAGTGGTGCTCGGTCTCGTTTTGAAGATATAAATCTTTAAAGTGACCGTATGCACAAAGTAATACAATATTCTATTGTCTTTTGAGACTGGTAATTTACCAAGTGCTTGGAATCTAGTCCACATTCAGCCTATTCCCAAAAAAGGAGAGGGTAACGATCCCTCAAATTAACGACCAATTGCACTCACTTTGATTCTTTCCAAGGTTTTTTGAATCTATCTTTAAATCCAAATTGATAAAGTAGCGAGAAACCATTCAACTCAACAACGATCGCTAATATGGCTTCCGGACTGGACGATCATTTGGAGATTTGCTGACTTTTCTTACGACACGTTGGAACCGTAGACTTTACAATTTGGATGAGTACAAACAGTACATACAGATAATTCAAAGGCCTTTGATAGAGTCTGGCATCCTGCCATTTTAGCCAAACTTAAAGCATTTGGATGAGTACAAAATCGTTGACATACAGATAATTCAAAGACCTTTGATAGAGTCTGGCATCCTGCCATTTTAGCCAAACTTAAAGCATTTGGTCTCTCTCCCCTGTTCTTCTATCATAGATTGAAAGTTTTATATTTGATCGCCGTATGTATTGGGTTGTATTAGATGGTGTTATATTTGAACCTCACCCTATAAATGCGGGTATCCCAAGACTCTTATCTCTCCGTTTTTAATTTTTTTTATTCATAGCTTTGCTGATGACAGTATCTTTGATTTCGCTTGCTCCTTTGGAACTCTTGCGGAGTTCAGAGAGAATGCCGATTAGATTATTGAATAACGATTTTGTAAAAGATCTCTTTAGAAAAAAGATGATAATTTTAACACCCCCGTTTCTTTTGGTGAAGTACTGATTTCTGATACACCGTCTTTATGCATTCTTGGCATTAATATTTCCAGTAAGTTCAGCTGGACAAACCACATCTTCTGTGTTGACAAGAAGCATCTAAATGTCTTGTATTTCTGAAAAAGGTTTAAGAAATATTTCAGTCTGTCAAATCTAGCACTCCTCTACAAGTCCTATATCAGACCTAGAATGGAATTCAATTCCCACGTCTAAGCTGGGGCTTGGCGCCCACCCTTAGCTTCATTAGATATTGTTCAAAACATAGCTTTCAAGCTCAATGGCGATGTGACAATAACTTGTTATATCAAATCGCATGAGCACCGCCGTTAAGTCGAATGCCTTTCGCTCCTTTGTTGCTACATGCATGGGTCAATGTTCTGAAGTAGTACCTAGTTTGATCCCTTCTAAATTAATTCCTGCGCGCAATACTCGTGCTGCAAGCCGCGCTCATCATTCCACCCTCCATAACCCTTTCGGACGTACAGTAAAATTGAATGATGCTTTTTTATCCCGAACTGTGCGACTGTGGAACAGTCTATCATCTTCTGTCTTTCTTCCGGCTTACAATTTGCGAAGGTTCAAGAATGACATATATCAGCACCTCCGCCACTCCCCCTATGTCCCCTAATCCTTGCCTATCTCTTTCCTGCCATGCTTTGCATAAGAGTGTATCTCCATAGACAAATTAATAACATACAAACACTGGACACGTAGAACAAAAATATGCAACGCTTTTCTAGAATATAAAATTAACGATGCCTCGACGATGCCTCGCCTTGGCACTTGATGACGTGTCCAAAGGGTAAGCCACCAATGCCTCGCTCCATACAAAATCAATGTTGCCTCGATCCGATGAAGAGAAGGCCACATGTTTTTCTTAGAAATTTACTGGAAATTTCTTCCTTGGAATTTTAATGCATTGGCTGAAGCCGAGAGCAGTGCCTCGCTCGAATATAAAATCTAACAACGATGTACATGCTGTACGTGTACCCCTGAAAATAAGTCTAGTCGGCCACCAAAATGAATAAAACTTCTACCGAAACATTTTGTGTAAATTTCTAAAAAAAAAATTGCTTATTGCTTGTCTAATCTACGCTCATAAAAATTGTTGTCGCCCTCCAAAAGTGCGTATGAATTCTAAGGAAAAAATGTCCAGGAAATTACTAAGAAAAAATTTCGGCCTTCCCTACACATCAGGTCGAGGCATCGTTGTAGGATTTTATATTCGAGCGAGGCACTGCTCTCGGCCCGGCCAATGCATAAAAATTCGAAGGAACATATTTCCAGTAAATTTCTAAGAAAAACTTGTGGCCTTCTCTTCATCGGATCGTGACAACATTGATTTTGTATGGAGCGAGGCATTGGTGGCTTACCTTTTGGGCACGTCATCAAGTGCCAAGGCGAGGCATCGTTAATTTTATATAATAGAAAAGCGTTGCATATTTTTGTTCTACGTGTCCAGTCTTTGTATGTTATTAATTTGTCTATGGTATCTCCTTAGCTTGGCTTAATAATATAAATGAAAATTATATCTCAAAAGGAAAGCGAGCACCACGATAATTTTTGGTACAGGTTTAGTTAAGGCTTCTCGCTCCAAAATTAAAATACACAAAAAAGTTTTATATATATACATGTATATATTTTTTATGAAAAATATAAAGCATTAAGTTTCATTTGGCATTTGAATCAGAAAAAGCGGTTGCGTCGTTCTCGAAATATGATTTTTTGAAAATGGCGTTACTTCGTAAAATCATGGAATTTCTAATCCTCGGGGGTAGGGGAAGGGGGCTCGTACGGGAAACAAAAAAAACTGGTGTATTCCATACAAACTGTGGAACTTTCATCCAAATCGGAGATATAAAGTACTCCGCATAAATAAGTCGAAGAAAATTTTTCAGACTCAAACGATTAAAAGGTTAATAATAAGTTTCTAGATAGCTTGAGTATGAAAAACATTTTTAAATTTCTTTAACAAAAATTATTATTAATTCTGTTAAATTTGAAAACCCATTTGAAATCCACCATCCCTACCTTTGTAAATAACAAAGAAGTAGAGAAGTTTTTCAGCATCGATTACTTTAGAAACAATTCACGAAGTGCATTTGCCTAGACATCTCTGGTATGAAATTCCATTGAGATCTCAGTGAAAATAATCCTGCAAGTTTTTGACCAATATTTATATGGTTGTGAAGCATGGAAACCAATTCGTAACATGCCGACTTCAAGGCTTTGTTATCTAATCAGGATAGTCTTTGAGATAAAAGGAAAAAAATGTGTAGATGTAGATTAAACATATTCTACAATGGGATCATAGTAAACTTTCATGAAGTTGGTAATAAAATCTTCGCACGAAATAGGGCCTGATGAAGAGCTTCCTTCCCGACATTCGAGGAGATTTAGTACAAACATGATCTACGGTTTCTATAAAAGTAATGCAACCAAATAACAGCTTGACTTTCAAGTAAGCGAGCGGAAGATAACGTGGGCATGGAAAAATCCAAATTTTTGAATATTTGATCTTATACATATTTACATACATTACAAACGGAATGATACATAGTATGTACACTATATGATTTCATATAGACCTAGGGTATAAAAAATTACTGTTACACCCAAAGAGCTTAACATGTACATTACTTCTTTCGAGTGCATCAGACGTAAACGTTACATAATAATTAATTGGTTATGGCACATGACTATTTCTCTGAATATAGCACTCTTCAACTCGCTTTAATTAAATTAATTGTCTTAATTTAGCATCGGGGAAACAACAGAAAACTCCCATTCGTTGCATAAAACTCATCATTCATTAATTCATGCAGAAATCATAAGCACTCAACTTGATTGAAGTGTGGTGTGTATGGGTATACATATATAATATATATAGGGTGCAGTTTATAATTTAGTGCAATTTTTAGTATTAACAATATTGAATATCGAAATCTGGTTTTATTTAAGCTGATTCGAAATCAGAGCAGGTACAACGATAAAATATTATGCCGGTGGAAATAGTATGTTGAGTTTTGATTCCGTTAGCTTCTCCTATATAGTAATAAAAATTAATATAAATAATCGAAACGTGTTGCAAACATCATTTTTATGAATGTCATCATTACTTTTTATAATACTATATTTACCTTTCATGAAGAAATTGTGGGAATACTTTTTTGTTTTTGATCTCTGAACTTATTTCAAATTAAATTTATATAGGGATGTTAAGGTGTTAGTCTCGCATTCACTGCGATCTGAAAAAAATAGATCTTGTATTTTTGTTTATTCCCATTCTAGGTTAGAGTAAGACTGTTTATGACGTCTAGGATCAGTTTGTGATTGCAATTTTACATCTTGTTTGAAGAGCAATTGCGTGTACGTACGTATGTACATCACCGCGTAAGAATAAAAGAGCTTCGCTTCAAGCTTTCGGGGTTTCGACTTTGAAAAGATTTTTTTTTTTTTTTTTTTTTTTTAAATTGCTTTTTTATGCAATATCATGACATTATTATTCTAGAAACTATTTTTAACACTAAAATGTGTTTTTTTACAATTTTAATATTTGTTTCTGTTTTAGCATTTGATGGTAACATGTTAAATAACTGAAAACCTCTATATACCAAATTATTTTGGTTTAATCTATTTCTAAATAATGTCAATCGAAGGTCATTTGCATTTCTTAACAAGTATGGCTGTATATCTCTAACATAATTAATTAGGCATGTTAAATAGTTAGGCATACATTCTCTTCTAATTTTGTCAACAAACAATAAAACATTCATAGCTACACGCTGTTTGACACTTAACCAACACACTACACTTAACATATCTGATATTCTTGTGTGCCTACTGCACTTCAGTATAGCTCTCATAGTTGTGTTTTGCAACCTTTGAAGCCTCGTGAATGCACTTTCATCACACATTTACAATACAGTTGAACAATATTCAAAATGGGGTTTTATAATTACATTGTAAACATTTATTGCTTGTAATGCATCTAATCTATTCCTTATTCTTAAAAAAAAAAAAAAAACAATTTTCACTGTTTATGCCTAAGTTAACACTACATTGGTGTTTAAACACCATACACTTAGATTTATTTATATGAAGCTTTAATTTATTATACTGAAACGATTTACTCAATCTAACCAGATCTCCTTGAACTTTTTCTTCGCACGCACAAATGCCATTATCGGATAGAAACAACAGGGCATCATCAGCAAAGAGTACTATCTTGCAATGTTCAAGAACTTTGCTAATATCATTTATATGTATAATAAATAATAATGGTCCCAATATAGAACCTTGCGGAACGCCTAGAGTCGTAGTCTCGCTCTCTGACATGCTTTCGTTGATAGCACTCCTCTGTGATCTACTTTGGAGGTATGACTTAAACCACTGATATTCCGTTGATCGTACCCCATAACTATAAAGTTTCTTCAAAAGAACACTTCTATCAATAGTTTCAAATGCCCTATTTAAGTCGAGGAACACAGCAATAACACTATTTCCTATAGATATTTCCTCCTTCCAATCAATGATTACTTGATTCAGCGCACTTTCACATGAGTGTTGACTCCTAAAGCCTGACTGTCTCTCAATGAAAAGATTGTGCTCATTGAAGTATTCATCAAGCTGTATCTGAACGATTTTTCCCAATATTTGTCTTTTTTTGGCTTATTGATCTCAAAGCTTTTTTTATATCCAATTGCTCTATAAGTCTGAATTTAAAGATCGATTGTACATTTTCTATTAAGTTCAAAAATCGCATACTTGTAATGGATTGATTTATTGCTTGATACTCTCATCGAAGTAATTATTAAATTTATTAGCCATGTTTTTCACACCATTGAATTATATATGTATATAAATTTTGTCACGATCTTCACCCAATATATGTCTTTTTAAATTCTTCCACATACTTTTTTGATCATTAGATCCAAGCAACTTATTTCTAATATATTCATTTCTCCCGCCTTCAAGTTCTTTTTTATAATTATAACGCACCCTCCTATAGTTATCCCAGTCCGTTCTTGTATTTAAGCGCAATGCTCTTTGGTACAATACAATTTTTTCAGTTCTTGTCTTAAAGTGCTATTATACCACTCCAGAGAATTATTTCTTTTTACACCGTTGCGTATGTGACTATTTGTAATACTTAGCAACTTACTTGATATTATATCAGCAACCTCATTAGTTGTACTCAAAACTGTGCAACTAGGTAATGGATTGATTTATTGCTTGATACTCTCATCGAAGTAATTATTAAATTTATTAGCCATGTTTTTCACACCATTGAATTATATATGTATATAAATTTTGTCACGATCTTCACCCAATATATGTCTTTTTAAATTCTTCCACATACTTTTTTGATCATTAGATCCAAGCAACTTATTTCTAATATATTCATTTCTCCCGCTTTCAAGTTCTTTTTTATAATTATAACGCACCCTCCTATAGTTATCCCAGTCCGTTCTTGTATTTAAGCGCAATGCTCTTTGGTACAATACAATTTTTTCAGTTCTTGTCTTAAAGTGCTATTATACCACTCCAGAGAATTATTTCTTTTTACACCGTTGCGTATGTGACTATTTGTAATACTTAGCAACTTACTTGATATTATATCAGCAACCTCATTAGTTGTACTCAAAACTGTGCAACTAGGTAAACTACTGGCAGACATTTATCTCATAATTGCGTCTTTATTATTTTTAAATACCTAAAGCTATTAATTTCCTTTTGATTACTAATTCTGCACCGGAACTGTAGGGAAAAGGTTGAAGTTTATTTATTTGTTTTTCTTGTTCGTTCTTGTAATTTTAGTATTCTAAAATACAACCTAAATTAAAATTTTTATTATAATTTTCAAACTTAATTTGATATATTACCTAAAGACAGTTTTTTGTGAACTTCCAAAAAATTTGAAGGATGTTAAGACTTGAAGATGGCCTGCAGGGCGGACATGTATCGCGATAGTACATTTCCCCTACGGTGTGGAAGACAGTGGCAGTTGCCTAGTAGGATAATATCATATATGAACTCTGAGCACCCATATTGGGTAAGATAACAATAAAGATGGCGCTCAATTCCTTGGATAAATAGGGATTGTACACCCTATAAATATTCTTGAATAATTATTGAAAGGGCTTTTAACATGGCCACAAACTGATATGGATAATGCACTTTTGCTGCTTATTGGTTATCACTAGGTTCAGAATGGTTGCTACTTCTACATTCATGCATCTTGTCTTTAACGAGTTATTGGGGAGTAATGTGCACATTTATTAAAGAGCTGTTCTGAAGAAGGCTTACTTGTTTACGTAAAGCAAGGCATGTGCTTCAATGGAGTACTGGGAGTATTGTTGTGCATCTCTCTGGTATGTTTTGTAACTTATACATGATTGACAATGCTGCTGCGGTTTTTGAAAACTTTTCATTTATGAAATTGGTTTTTACTTTAAATTTTATACAATTTTACCTCTTTCGATGTGAAGCTCTAGTTAGTCGAGGGTTCGATGGGATGGAATAGTCTAGTTTTACACTTTTTTTTCAACGAACTTTTGTTGTTTCATGCCACATTATACTTTCTTTGAAGTGTTTGCCTATTCTTACAACTTGATTTTTGCGACCCCGCCGGTCACCTTATGAAAAGTGTGTCTAGATACAAGGTGTCACTAAAGACCAGATTATAGGTGTTTCAGAGGTTGACTAACATCTCAACAAATTGTCTCATGTTTCGGCCCAATTCATGTCTACCACAAATGTGCTCGATTCACAATATATTTAATTGTCATATTAACTTCATAAATATTTTCAAACGAAATAATTTCCACTTTTAGCAAAATTATTAGAACAAATTCTACAAAAGAAAATATTACCACTAAAAAACGGAACGTACCTCTATCTACAGAAAATTCAATAACACAATCTTATGTCAAAATTAGTTCAAATGTACCTAAATATTTAACTGGAAAAATTAGGGACATTTATCTTAAGTTGATTACGAACATTTCGCATAATTAAAAATTTCAATTCGTATTCTAGCTATTCTCAGTAGTCGTTTTCGGATGCATTTCATCACAAGGATGGCGAGTGAAAGATGACAAAGATTATTGCTTATATAGCGGTGACGCAGTGGCATGCAAGTACGGAACCACAATAGGAGTAATCGGTTTCCTGGCATCAATGGGTTTTATTGCTGGCGAATACCTTTTTGAGCAAATGTCATCAGTGAAGAGTAGAAAGCACTATGTGCTGGGAGATCTTGCCTTCTCAGGTGAATTATTAAAATCTAATTGATTACATTTTAATTTCTATCTTATGTAGGTATCTGGGGCTTTATGTATTTTATAACATTCATTTACCTGTGGACACAATGGAGCTCCGCAGAAGATCCGCCATCAGGGTATGGTGTGAACAACGTTCAAGCTGCCATAGCATTTTCTTTCTTTTCAATTTTCACATGGGTATGTTAAACAGAGATAATAATCAAGGTGCAAACATTGAAAGCAATTAACATTCTTAGGCTGGATGCGCATTTTTCGCTTATAAGAGATTTATGATAGGTGCTGATGCTGCATTCGCTTCCTCATATGAATCAGATCCTACAACGAATGCGTATTCAAGCTATCCAGTGGGCGGTGAACCAGATCAGTATACACAAGCTCCATTTACTGGACAACAACAAGGTAAATTATTTATGAGAGCTCTAAGAGTAATTTTACTTTTTTAATTAATGTGCGTTGTAATCAACCCCGCGATATGAACCCGTCTGTAGACGTCTGGCCTACAGTAGTAATCCACCGCTATCAAAAGTTATATTTTTTTCCTGGAAATGTTATAGATAAGCCTAAATAATGTTTCTATCTTATTAAAAACTGTTTTTTTGTTATGAGAAATAACTGTTGGTAAATTCGAAAAAGGTATAATCCGTATGATCTAATTAATTACTAAAAAAGAGTTTAATTGTGTTGCATCTATGCGAAGGTTCTTTTAAGATATTGCACATACATACATATTAAAAAAATAATATTGTTTAGAATTTTTACGACCTAAAAACGAATGTTGTTGTGGTGTTTTGATATTTTCAAGACGCCTATACAACATGTTCATTGGTTTGTTTGAAGTTTCTGGTTAAAGGACATTCCATGTCGCACTAGAAACCAGCGCTTCGACTTGACGATTTGATCTTACGGTTGATATATGTGAATATGTCCTCATATTAGTTCGGAGAATTTTCAACCGAAGCAATATGTGAAAACTTTAAATATTAAAACCTCATTATTATGTCGTTCAATTGCTGAACATAACAAATCCTAAATACTTTACGCTCGGTGGTGTTGATCTACAACCCACCAATACTAGTTTAGCATGAGCTACAAAATTTATCAAACCTGTTGTAAAACTCGGCTCCGGATATTCGGTAAATCCATATTGAATCCGAGAACGAAAATGATGCTTTTTGAGTTGGATCTAGATCATATTTATTTCAAACGAATACTTTCTCAGCGTCAAGGCGAAACTGAAGCTGAAAGAAATTCAATATTAGTATACCCTATGATTTCATGCAGAGTTGTATGATATTCAAGTAAATTATTACTAATTACATGTCCCAGTACTTATACTGGAAATAAATTTATCAGAAAAAGTGAGTATTTTTTACTGGTACTTAAAATTATTTTTTAACCAGTACGAAACTGGTACTGGTGTGTACCAGTATTTCCCAGTACTTTCCAATACAACACTCCATTTATAGCGCGTACTTATCAATTAATCATATATATTTTATTTAGCCGCACTTATTTTAGCAAGAAATATGGTCTGCACTTTAATGTGCAATGCAAGCACAACTGTATAAATATGTTTCAACATAAAGCTAAGTTGGAGTATGTATTATTAGAGTATACGGAAGAAAATAAAATAGAATATGATATATGTATTAGACGGATTTGATTTAATAAAATTTTTTGTGTAGCGTCTTAATAATTATAGTAAACTAGAAAATACTTAAAGGATGAAAATTTACTGGCACTTAGTTGTAATTACTGGTTTCTATGAATGGGTGCTAACAAGTACTGGAAAATACTGGGAAATTTTGGGGAGTAATGGAACTGGACATTACTAATATTTATACTGGTACTGGTAAATTTTCGAGTAAAAGTAAAGAAATTTGACCTTAGACTAAATATTTTTTTTTAGTACGAGTACTGGTACTTGATTGAAACTGGTACTTGACTGGTACTTAAAATCAAACAACTCGGATTTCATGTTGGGTATAATTATTAGAGCGCAATTTGTGTTAGAATTGCATACATGACAGAATATTCATTAAAATACTCATTTAATATGAAATTTTATGAATCGAGTTTCTTACTAACCTAGATAAAGTCAGCCTGTCTTCGAATATAATTATATATTCATTAATGATCTGCTTTCCCTTACTTTCAATCCCATTCATAGTTTCCCCGACAGTACCCTTGACTTCGCTTACTCCTTTGACACTCTTGCGGACTCCAGAGGGAATGCTGCGTGTGTTAAACGAGATTTCATGATTAGATCATTGAATAACGATCTTGCCAATATCCTCGCTTGGGGCAGAGCGAATCGCGTCGAATTCAATGTATCTAAGTCAAGATCATAATTTTTTTTGATGGACTACTGATTTACGATACACCGTCTTTATGCATTCTTGACATAAATACTAAGCTAAGCTGGACAGACCACATGTTCTCTGTTGCCAAAGAAGCATCGAAATGTCTCGGATCTCTGAAAAGGTGTAAGAAATATTTCAGGCCGTTAAATCTTGCGCTCCTCTACAAGTCCTATATTATCAGACGTAGAATGGAATACAATTCCCATATCTGGGCGGGGGCTGGTCGCACAGATTTAGCTTCATTGAATATTGATTGTCCAAAAGAGGGCCTTTAAGCTCATTGGCGATTTGGCAATAACTTGTGATATTGATTCACTCGAGCACTGCCGTAATGTTGGATGCCTTTCTCACCTTATCGCTACATGCATGGTCAATGTTCCGATTAAATATCTAGTCTGTTCCTTATAGAATGACTCCTGCGCGCAATACTCGCGCTGCAAACCGCGCACATTCTTTTACCCTTAAAATTACCTTCGGTCGTACATTAATATCTCGTGGCTTTTTTTTATCCCGAACTTTGCGAATGTGGAACAGTCTACCTTCTTCTGTCTTTCCTCCGACATACAATCTACGAAAGTTTAAGAGTGACATATATCACCTCCGCTGCTCTCCTCGCATTCCCTAATTCCTTTCTGCCATGATGTGCTTTGCATCATAGGGTATCCCCTGAGCTTGGATTATAACAACATAAAACAAACAAACAAAATACAAGGGAATCGTTCACGAATCGAACTAAATGAAGTTTTCTCATGTCATTTTATTCGAAACAAAAATTCTAATGAACCGTTCCTTTAACAATAATTCTTAACTTTGTTGGTTTGATTAATGAAATAATATCAACTGAAATACAGTAAGTTGAAGAGCGGGTTGTGTAAAAAGTTACTTAACGACTCGGTTCCGAAATAAGAATTGCTGTGATTCGATTCGAATTTATTGAGACAATCTACATATAATAAATATGAAAATGGAATTGAGAAAATTCTCATTTGGATCGTATAAAAAATCGTTATAAATTTCTTTGAACTCATACAGAATTTTTTTTGTCTAAAAGAGATATTTTGATGAATTTATTGCCAGCACTGGTTACAATTCCTTTTAAGAGATATTTTGATGAATTTGTTGCCAGCACTGGTTACAATTCCTTTTAAAATTCTTATTAACATTAACGTTTGTTTTTCATCTGTTATCAGTCTCGAAAGATGTTGTGCAAATACTGTCCAAATTGACGGTCCGCGCAATATTTAATTTTTTGGCGGCAAAAGTGTAACCTAACGGAAATTCATCACCAATTTAGTGAATTCTACGGTGACAAAACATTTACGTGTACGCTTCAGATGATCGCAAATCGATGGCGATTAAGTGGAAACATTCTCATTGAAAAGGGCGGTTACAGATGGGCAGCTTGAAAAACTAGCATAATGCACCTTATTTGGCATAATGTCACCAAAGCACTCTTAAAAGTTTTCAAGAAGGAGGTGTGGGAACACCTACACCTATAGTTCATGGGCATTCTGATTTTCAAGTTTTCGTTCCAAGAAAGAGAATATTGAGAAGTTCAAGTTTTTTATTTGCGCTGAATAATATTTTACACTTAACCTAACAATATTTTTCTTATCTAAACCTATTCCCTGATTATAATTCCTACGGGCTTTTCTTTGGCCCTGAGTTAAATTTATCTAGCTGAGTTTTCTTATTTTCTAAATACATGAATTACTAACTAACATATGACTTACTTCTAAACTACGGCTAGCGCTACCTAGTTATAATTAACTAACAATATTCCGTAATTCTAATACTTAACTAACTTAAGTACTAGCTACATAACTTAGATATTACATCAGGTTGCTACTGTCTTCACTTCCTGGTACTGTTTTGTTTTTTTTAGTCTCCCTATTTCGGGTCTTGTCTGAAGCAGGTCGCATATATCCTCTCCTGCAGGCTGCAGTCCTCCTTCCGTCATCCTCACCTAGCCTCTGTAGCTGTCTCCTTTTTCCTTCGCGGTAGTATTTTCTATGACAGTTTAATATACAAAAAGGCGATAAATATTTGTTAGTGGGTAAGTGGGGAAAATTTGTTAGTTCCTGTACAATTGGGTTTGGATGATTGGGGATTTTGGCTACCTGCTTCTTCATTACCTCAACCAGATAGTTCTGTATCGGAGAAATACCAGCTTTCTCGTACAGGACCTGATTGCGATAATGCTTTCCACAGGGCCTTCGGTAGAGTCCAGTGCAGATTTGGAGCGTTTTCCTCTCGAATCTCGCAAGGATATCCATATATGTAGGTTGACGAAATAGTATGCCATATGGGAAACGAGTACGTTAAGGTGGGCCAATGAGCTGCTTGTACATCAGCAGTTTCATGCTCAGAGTGAGTCCATTCCTATATCTCATTATAGGACTGACCATGTTGAGTGCAAAGTTTGCTTTCCTAGCAACTGCTTTTGCGTGAGGGTTGAACTTGAAACGTTCATCGAAATTTATACCTAGGTATTTGACGCTCTTAGTGGGTTTTATCACTTCATTATTGATAGTGATTTCGATGTTTCTTGCGTTTTGACATACGCCTCTGCGTGAACGTGCAGTTCTAATGCAGAGTAAACTCGATTTAGCGACGTTGATCTTTATGCCCCATTTACGATAGTACTCGTAAAGCTTGGCTATATGATCACCCACTTTCCTTGTCGCCAATTTGGGGGACTTAGAGTGCCCGAGTACTGAGCCTTGCGGGACGCCCGCTTTTATGTTCTTATGCGCAGATATGCAATTCTTTATTCTTTATATGAAGCTATTTATCATCCGAATGAGGTAGGGTGGGAACTGAAATCCAATCAGTTTGGAGATAAGACCTTCTCTCCAGATGGAGTCGAAGGCCTTCTCAACATCAAGAAAACAGGCCACAGTATGAGTCTTTTTATTAAGAGCTTGGGTCACATCAGTGTGAAATTTTAATAGTGGGTGCAGAGTGGAGTGCAAAGCCTTGAATCCAAATTGCTGATGCTGCTCCATCTGCTTCTCCACGCAAGTGTCATCACTAATCTCTCCAGAAGTTTTCCCAAGTTAGAGACTAGTGAAATCGGCCTGAATTCCGAGATGCTTTTAGAAGATGTCTTCTTCGGAATTGGTATTATCTTTGACACTATCCAGCTGATGGGGAAATAGGGAGATGAGTTGGAGGCGAGCTTTTGAAGGTTGATTCAAAATAGTTGGCGAAGGCTCTGCTTTGCTCTTCAGGAGAATTTAAGCAGTTGTTGCCATCAAGTAGTTTTTCAGGGACTTGGGCTTTCCTGCTACATATTTTGTTGATTTAGCTAAAAGCTCGCGGACCCGGCTTAATAGATTTCAACCTCTCGCGAAATTGTTCATCGACGAAGTTACGGGTTTGCTCGTCAATGATTGTCGACAGACACCTAATTTTGGAGAGTAAGGATGAATATTCCGGGTTCTGTGTATTCAGATTTCGCCGGTAAATTCTGTTCAAAGTTTTCTTTAACTTTTGCCTATACTTGTACAGCTCTTGGATTCTGGGCGGAAGGTTTATATACCGGTAGTTATTAGGTTGGTGCGTAGTGGAGAAAAACGATATGTTATTTTGAAGGGCAGTTGTCAGCAATTCAACATAGAAGTCTATTTCTGTATTACACAGATTTCTATGCTGATCTGGCAAGAAATTGGGGAGTAGGCTATTCAGTCTATCCTGAAACTGTGGCCAGTCGACATTGGTCAGGGACGAAATTGCTGGAGCAATTAGTGTGCTCGCAGAAAGTTCTCTCTGTAGAGCTATTTTCAATTTTACTGCCAAATGGTCAGAATCAGAGATATGGGCCTGGCAGGAAAAATTTCTAATTTGGGGGAGAATGTTTATGAGATTGTCAGAAACGAGGAAAAAGTCTAGAAAAGAGCCACTTCTGGGGAAGGTTGGTGTATCCTGGGAGACAGTAATAAAATTGTGGTTGTGGAGATTATCTTCCAACCATTTAGCTATGATCGTTCCAGCTAAGTTGGTCGTGGGATGTTCCATAAGCTGAATCGCCACCAACAATCGTATATGTGAATTGTTGGGAAAAGGCGTTCAGCGCGATCAGATCACTACGTACTCGGGAGGCTGGAGTATGGCACGGAATATAGAGTGAAACAAGTAGAAGAGTTTCACCGGAATCAAGGTTTATCTTAAGAGATGTACTCTCAAAGTTGGAAAGGTTAATCTGGGTGGGTTCGAAATGGAGATTTTTCTTAATGAGAATAGCGGTGCCACGCTTACCCTCACCTGCGTCATTTCTGAGCAGAGAATATTTTTCTAAAGACACTGTGTCTTTCTTTTAGATTTGTCTCTGAAAGAAACATGAAATGGGGACGGTGTTCCTCCAGAAAATGATTTAGGGAGACTCGTTTCCCGTGAGATACAAGGGAGTTGACATTGAGGGCAATCGCCTTCAGTTCGCTTAATTTCTGCTTTCGCATAGCGAAAACGCGAATTGCAGATAAGCGCTTTGTCTTTCCGGAATGGAAGTCAGCTTCCTATAGCTAGGAAGGAAAGCGTTGATTTTGGCCATAAGGCCGAATAGATCACAACCAAAGAGTGATTTTGCCTCCTGATTGCACAACATGTCTGCTCCCAAGATAATGGGTGAAGAGGGTTTTGGCTTACTTGCAGTCTGGGGCCTGGGGACGGCTTCCTGGGTCTTTCTTCCTATGTGCGTACCTGAAATATTAGAAGAAAGGATTTGAGCAAAGGCCTTACCGGGCTTCACGTAGTTCCGTGCAGACTCCCTGACGAATTCCTCCCTCTGCTGCTTTGTCTGGACCGCTGCTTTCTTCCTCTCAATAAGCTCCTTATACTTCGGGCAGCCTCTGTAGTTTGCCGGGTGTCCCTCCTGTTTGCAGTTGGTGCAATAGGGTTTACCTTTCGATGTGTCTCTGGTCCATGGCTGACGTTGCATTTTACACACCTGTATGCAGTTCCGCAGTTACTGGCTACGGGGCCGTATTTCTGGCAGTTCTTGCACTGCGATATACCACTGCTCTGAAATCGCTCCCAGTGGACGGCTTGGTGAAGGATTCTGTCAACCTTGATAACCCGGTTGACATCAGTTTCGGCCACGAAGTTTACCACATAGGAGTCCACTAGGCGCCCGCTTTTCTTTATAGCGGGAGTCACCAAGTGCGACACCTTAGCCACCTTTATTCCTGGCAGCTCCTTCTCCAAAGCTGCTGCTACTTCTCTTGGGTCGAAGCTGCACTGGATCCCCTTAAGCACTAAGGTCAGCTTTCTGTTGCCCTTGGGCGTGAAAGTGAAGCAATCCACCTTGATTTCCTTCACTAAATTGGAAATTGTTTTATGGTCGTCTTCAGTGGCTGGTTTCAACGTTGACTTCATCCTGTTGTTATTTTTCAAGAAGAACTTGGGGCTCTTTTCCAACTTTTCAGGCTTCTCGAAAAATTTTGCTACGTTTAAATTGTAGCAGATTATTGGTGGTGGCTTTGCGGTCTTTCGTTCATTTGGTACTGCATCTGTCTTACTGTTGGCTGCCTTAGTCTTCGGTTTCTCCGCTGGCTGGATCAGTCTGTAGTAATTCCCGGATGCCTCCTGATCCACTTTGCGGCTCTGTTATGGATGCTTGCCCTTTTTCTCTGCGTTGGACGACAGCTGAGTCTTTGGTCTCCTCTTGTTATGAACGATTTTGTAGCTTTCGTCACTACCAGTGACGACCGCCATCATCCACATCCTTATCCCCTTCGTTCATCGCTTTAATCTAATCCATTTCGTTGTCATCAACATCCATAAATTCGTCCTGCTGGTTTTCAGGATCAAATCCTGTGCTTGGTGGTTCATTTGATATTTGGCTCGGTACCGGGTGCCTGAACACCTTCAGTTCGTTGAGAATTGTTTTCTCGATTGTCCCTGTTAATTCGTCTTCGGAAAGTTCCTTCGCATTACACGTCTGTTTAAATCGACGGACGAACGCCCTTGATAGGATTTTTAGTTCCATGTCTTAAACTAATATTATCATTTGGGCATAAGTGATCCTGTATAGCTGACATTTTCCGCCAATCTTCAAACTTTTTTTCTTTGTCCTTACAAAGTTTTCGATTTTTTCGCACTAACACTCTTCTTTTCTCTTTGTCTATCAAACTTTATCTTTTTATTTTTCCACAATATCACTGATTGTGTTTCGAGTCCTTTCTCATTATTTTGAACACTCACTAAATTTTTTGTGTTTCCACTTATGCACATCAAAATTTACTCGTAATTTCCAAGGCACAAGTACGAAACACACACATTTATAAATATTGTCCACACAAAATAAAACAAAGCCCGTCGGTAAATTCCAATTTACCGATACACCTTCGGCGCCCTCATTAAAACGAAAAACCCGTCGGCACTTTGCGAGTTTATAATCACTACCAGCACTACCTGTATGTTTTGTTTATAGAAATCACTGTCTGCCACCTCACTCAATGAATCGGAATCAATGACTATCAATCACTCAATAAATCAATGAATCACTATCACTATGACTATGAATCAGGATATTGAGAAGCGGCGATGTGACGGCGATGAAGAATGCCAAACTGCTATACATATATATTGTTTATATTTCATATTTTAGTGAGTTTCGTATATCCATAACTTTTTTCTTTCTGCTTCTTTCTTGCGTTTCGATTTGTTTTCACTATATTTCTTTGGATTCCAAATATCCATTAGCGTTTTGGCTTATATCTAATAAATGCAATATCTACCGGAGATTTTTTTTTGTGTTATACTTCAGAGGAAAATTATTTAATTTAAGCTCGAATGGTAAATTTTTCGTTTTATTATCAATTAGGATTTTGTATAAATTCTGTGTTAATTGCTTGAACTGTTCTTTCCGCTAGTAAGTCATTAATAGAATAGGTACATTTTAATCAATCAAAAAAATCCTACATACTTCGACACAGACACTTGTTTATATGCATTTCTTACACAAATAATGCTAAAACAACAGAAATTTTAATGAAAAAAAAAAAAAAACAAAAAACAAGAGATAAAGTTTGATGAAAATAAAAGTTAAATAAAGTGAAAAGCAAAAGTTTTGTATGGCAACACCAAGAGCGGGTTGCCAGATATAGTTCATTTATGAAATTTAATTTACTATTTTTATGAAAACACTCTACAAAGTTTCATTTCTCTACGCCGACGCGTTGTGAAGCAGTGTCCAAATATATTGTGAAAAACCAAAGGTTTGTATGGCAACACCAAGAAAGGGCTACCGGATTTTGTCCAATTTTTATAAAACGTCGTGATTAAAATTTGAGCTCTCCACGTCGACGCGCTCTCAGGCAGTTTCCAAATATATAGTGAAAAACCAATGTTTTGTATGGCAACGTCAAGATGAGATTTCCCAATTTAGTCCGTTATTGAAGTTTTATTTACTATTGCTATGAAAGCAACATGTACTAAATTTCAGCTCTCTACATCGATGGGTTCTCAGGCAGTGGCCAAATATGTAGCAAAAACAGACATTTTTGTATGGCAACTCTACGAAGGAGTTGCCCGATTGGTCCCATTTTCGAACTTAAATTTACTCTTTTATAAAAGCCTGTGTGCAAAATTTCAGCACTCTAAGTGAACGAGTTTTCGAGCTATCGTGCGGACGGACGTGCAAAAATCAAAATAATTTCTAATATTATGCGTGGATATCTAACCATTTTGCTCTATCAGCATTATTTCTGTGCGTTACAAACGGAATGACAAACTTAGAGTACTTCTATTAGGTTTGTTCGATGAAAACACCGTGTAAATTTTTCCATACAATTTTCCCCAAATTTACCCGGGGTTTTGTGCACTCATCGAACAAGTTTTTAAAACACCGGGTAAATCTAATGTATTGACATTTCTCTGACAGTTCTCCTGAGCATAATTTAACTTCTAATTTCCAGTGATTTGTGAAAATTAATTTATAAAATAGGTGAAATTATTAAAATTTTAAGAATAAATAAATATTAAAATGCACAAAAAATAATTCTCAGTTTTTTCTTAATTACATATTCTTTTATTAGCTTTTTTACGTCGATATTATCGCCTTTTCTGTAACTTTACTTTGAAAAAATGACAATTGGTTCATCTGTGACCAGATATAGCTCCATTATTTCTGCAAGAAATAGTTGTGCTGCACTATTTTCACTTTTATCATCAGATGTTTTGTCACTAGGTATAAAATTAATAGTTTGGATGATCAAAATCCTCATTTAAGGATTTAGAGAATTTCTTATATGTTGTTTGCTTCAAATCTATTTACTTGTTAATAATGGCAAAAAAACGTTTTTACGATTAAATTTCTTACTAGAAAGGCAGATCTTAAGATTTCATCCATGTTCTACGACCTTAATCGCCTCCTCAAATATTTCCTTATAATTTTCATTCGAATTTCCTATGTGCATATTAACGATGGGTATTGTGTCATCTAATTTCTTATCCAACTTCCTTATATAATCTGAATTTGGTATGAGCTCCACGATTTTTTCACTTTTATATACAGCATTCAACCGCAATCACCGAACAAATTCCATGTGATAGTTCACAAATGACAAATGTCAAACGTTTACCCCAAGAAATTTTTAGTGCAAGTTCGGGGCACGAAATCAGAAACACCCGGCTTTCATCGAACAAGCTGCTGTAACCCCGTGTGAGCCCAGAGTTTTCAAAAAACAAGATAGTGTAGCCCGGGGCTTACCCGGTTTTTTCATCGAACAAACCTATTATTTCATCTAGAGTGTAAGCCTGATAAACACGTGCCGATGGTGAGCAAAAGTAAAACAATATGTATTGTGTTTACTAACGAATTTTCTAGCATCAGCTATTAGCGTGGCATGAAAATTCGAGTAGTGGAGACATCAACTGGCCTAATTTCGCACAAAAAATGTTGAGGATATCATTCTAAGCTACTTTAGGGAGCTTTTAGGATAATAAAAAAATTACATGGTGGTATTACCCCTTAAGACACTAAATATCATTTCTTTTGCAAAATTGCAGACAATTGTCACTAACTAAAACTAATTGTAACCCGAATGTAGAAAAAATTGATCTCAGTTTTTGTCATTACACAGGTGTACCAAAATATAACAGAACTGGGGCACCTTGAAAGTAAAAGAAGTCTGCATGTACTCTTTGAAAATGACTATGGGTTTTCATCTACCGAGTTCAATTTCTGCATCAGCTTTTGGCCACCAGATATAGCTTCCCGCTAAAGAATCCATTGGGTAATGCCAACGTGATCTTCGTGTATTCTCTTAACGTTTCGGGAATAACTATCTGTTCGTCATAGAAAACACAAAACATAGTCTACTTCACAATCCCGCAGATCACCATCAACCTTCGCTGACCATCCGAGAATAGTTATCGCAAATTCCGCAACAATTTGTCGAAGAAGAAATAGAAAAATTCGTGTCACGTTACGATGAGTATGTAAATAAACTTGGTGATTACGTTATGTGGAAAAGTACTTCTTTCAAATAAATATGAAAAAAAAACTATGTTCCTCCAATACGTTTTTCGTCTTTAGTACGAGCAAAACTAAATTTTTGATTCTGCCACGAATGTATGTTTTTCTTTCTTCTTAACTTGATTGGTTTAAATTTGAAGAATTTAATTAAACTTTCTCTTTTAATAACCAAATTACAATAACCCAAAATAAAATATTTTCTATTCACAGCGTCTACCGACTATCAAGCACCAACATATTAATTTGAAGACGATTTTTTATTAAAAGGTATCAAATAAATCATAGAGATATCCTGGATGATAGTTATATTTGATAAAAGGGACTTCTAAGTGGATGCTTAAGCTTTGAAAAATTTCCCAAGGCATTATCATGCTTTATGTGTACTTAATTGTATTTTGTAATAAATACTCGAGTGATATTTCTAAGCATCTCTGTGTATAACAAAAATTTTGGCAAATTTAGTAAAAAAAAAAAGAACAAAAGAAAATCAGTATTCGGTAAAAAAGCAAAAGAAAAACAAGGAAATTTAGTAATAATTTGCAAAGTTCAAGGTTTTATTATTGTTGTAATTATTGTAGATAAGCCTTGCTTTATAATTTTGTTAATAAACCAAAAGTCCGTTCTCTTTTTTTTTGTGCAAATCTCTGTAAATTTTAAGTAAAATACATACATTATTACTATTATTATTATTAATATGTTTAAGTAAAATGGATGAATATTGTATCCTCCATAAAAGTATTTTTAATGCACGCCTCTTATACTTAAGTAAATATATAAATTATAATTATCCGCGGACGATATAAAAACTTTAGCTGTATTTGTATATGTTATCTCAAACGTGTTATGTATTATTAGCGAATTATTGTATATCTCATTATTTTGTTTCTGTGTTTTCTTAAATTTTATACAATTTAGTAATTTTGTTCGAATTGTTCCTATTTATATACATAATAATGTGTACCTATATAAGGAAAAAATAGTAAATAATATATGCAGAAACGACACCACCAATGTGTAATAGAAAATATTTTTTTCAAACTCAATTTTTAATTGAATTGTGTTTTGTTCTTTTTTTCTATGTTTATTATAGTTGTAACCAAATGTTAGTAAAATACAACAACAAAAATATTACCAAAAACATTTCGGTAATATTTAAAAATGTCTATAGTAATAATCCATATTTAAAAGTATAGTAGAAAAAAAATTCAAAAAAAGACCAAATGTATAAAGAAAATACATTTGGATCTCTTTAATCCAACAAATAAAAAATACATATACACAGATACACACAAACAAACTACATAAGTATATGTAAGAAATATACTTTTACAACAATACTGCTTAGAGTACAAAAAACCACCTTGTTCTTCTTCATCGTAAATAACTCGTATGATACGAAGTAACTATATAATGACATAATTAAGCAAAAACGAATTTTACGTGTGGCTTCTTTTGTAAAAAAAAAAAAACAAAATAAGAACGAAATGACAGAAATAAATCACTATGTTTATTTTTGCATACACAAACACGGCGCTTTCAAAAGTTATCTACACAAATACGGTACATAAAGTGCGAGAAATTTGATTAGGTCTCACGTCACGTAATTGCTCTAAGTCTGAAACAAATTAATGAATGTAGAAATTTTTTTTCTATATTATTAACCTTTGAAAAAGGGCCTACTTAATAAACAAAACAAAGAATATTCCATATCGAATGCTATTTATTTTTACAAATATTTAGTACTTTTACCTTTGAGATTATTTTAAATTGCCCAAGGAATTGAAGCTTACTCTGGAAGTAGATAAAAAAATCGAATCTATTTTTATGGTGTCGTTATTCCCTGAATAAATTCCTTATATTAGACAATATTGGTCTCCTGAGACAGCCACCCTTAAAGCTAACTATGTAAATCTACAAACAATGGCTTCTCTAGTGTTTGGATATAATGCTTCTCGAAAACTTTTAATTATTATCTTCTTATGAATCTTGAAATTCATTAACTTGCTAAACAATTCATATTTTGGGCGCCATAATCTCATAGATTTAAAATTGTTAGCAGATCGCAGTGTTTTTCTACATTTTGTGATACTTCTGTGATAACAAGATCTACTTACCCGAAATATGGTAAATCGTCCAAAACCATTACCTCACCCAGACACAAGTGAGAACGAATTTTATAGTGCATGTAGGTTATAATAGCTGTGTTCTTTTGTGTACCTTGCTCTAGAACTCCCATATACTGGGCAGAATAAATTGTTCTGCCGATTGAAGCGAACTATTTGTACTCTTCGCTTCAATTAAATTTTTCTATGAAAATGTATGAGGCGTTCTTTTGTGTATCTTTTGTTCTGCGGACACAAAAGAACACAGCTTATATGATCATCATACGGTTCGACCAAGTTCTTTTGATTTTTTACGATGTAGATGATCACTACATATTATTATTTTTTGAACTGCTCTTACACAGGCAGAAATCCAACATTATTTCATCATTTTCACATGCCAAAAGGAAATATCAACATGTCTTCCGTAAATTCACAACTTGCTTCTTTATAGTTGAGATTTTTGCAATCTATTGGTGTAGTTCTTTTTATCTCTGATGAAATCGTTTATATCACCTTAGTGTTCGTGGCTTATTTCCATTGTTATCTTCCATTGCATTAGCCATGAGCATTTAATTTTCTTATTTTTTCCATTTCCGGTCCCATTTTACAAATAATGTAAACTGTAAATTACTTATTTATTTACTCAATCTGTCTGGAATTATACAATGAGGTCAATACTACAACTCGATATGTACTACTGCTAATCAAACTGCATGCTTGCTCTTCACATCTATGAAGGAAATTTAATTATCTGGGAGTGATATATTCCTAACAGCTAACGTAAGTAGCTACATATCCGATCTGGATTTATGCCATTGTTGTATTACACAAACGAAAATTAGTATTTTTTAAATCTTAAATAAAAAAAAAAAAAAAATTAACATTCTTCATAAATCAATCGTCATTAATTACTGTCACAAAAAGTGAAAAACACGAATACAAAAATATTTCATAATTGTATAGAATAGTGATAGAATAATTAAAATTACTGAACTGTCATTAATCGCCAAAACTTTTTTTGTCAAATTGTTCTAAAATTTCCAAAAGTAGCTACTTTTCGGTACAAAAAATGGGTTGTTATCGAGAAATAATGTCTGATTTTCCTTACATTATGATCTTATTCTTTATTTGTTTTTTAAAGCAAGATTTCCAACTATTTTATAATGCTTGATAATGTGACGAGCAGTGAATCGCAATATTTTTAAATAGGAACCAAGTCCTTGAGAAGTATGCGAAGTTTTCTCATTTCTAATATAACTGACTTGACGTTGTTATTTAAAAATAGAATGCAGTATGATTGGGCCCTTTGAGTCATAGATCTAGTGCCGAAATTATATGGCAGACTTGTTGCACTCAACAGGATTTTAAACTTTTTGGGAACCAGAAGTATATATATACTTAGCTTCGATTTAGTGATAGAAAAACTTAAATTGTTTCTTATATCTTTAAAATAATCAGATTACATAGAAATTTTTTAAGAATCAACGCATAATAGACATCTGATTTGGTGTTATGATTTTTTTTTTAATTAGGAACGATTTATTACACAAAGTCACATTTCTGGTTAGGTATTGAGTTTAATAAGTGACTATAAATGTTAACATCAATCCCAAATTTTTTTCAGTGCAGTTTTAACCTGTCATAACATATAGGTAATAGAGCAATTAACTTAAGTGATTCCGGTGAGAATAATCAAGCTTCGCGACGCACTGTACATATTATGCATAATTGAGTTGGAGTCCCTCATTTCAGAGCCAAAAAATGCTTTACACGTGTCAGACTAAAACAATACAATATTAATATGTGATTATAATATTATTATAAAATAGTATAGAATTGAAATAATGTTAATGTATAATTATAAGGATAAATTACCAAAGATATGTATGATATAAGTTGGAAAGATTCATAGTTAAATTTTAAACGTAAACTGATTATCTAATTATGGAAACTGTAAGTGTAAAAAAATAATCCGTAGAAATACTGTTAGTAGTTGAGAATAATAATGTTTTGCTATTCATAAATATTTAATTTTTTGTTTTTACAAAACTTCATAATTGATATTATATGTTAGCACAAAACAGCGACAATTATAATAGAAAAGAAGTTAATATAAAAACAAGACAAAGAAAAAGGTTTGAAGTAAAGACATAATTATCAGAACTGTACATAGACCATGTGCTACGAAATTATTCAAATGTCATTGGTTTATATTTACATTAGATCACCTTTTGTACAAGTTAAAACATGGAAAAATAATATTATTTATAAACAGATTTCTACAGTTTTATATTGAGTCAGTTTTAATATAATCCAGGATGAGAAGAATATAATAGAATTAAAAATCAGACTGCAGAAAATGGACATCTCTTCTTTTTGTGATAATTCATTGATGTTTTAGGTTTAACAGTTCTTTTCTTTATTTTGTACTCTGCATAATTTTTTAACTAGCTAAGTGAGTATCATCGAATAAGTGCAGAAATCTATTACTTTCCATTCTGTTGGCGGTCTAATGTTTAAAGAATTTTCCGTAATTATATTGTTAGAGCCGCTTCATATACATACTAAACTTGAAGTTTCTTGATCTACTAGGCTACTGACTTTTCTGCCATTCAAAAGTTCTGATTTATGGATAAATCTCGGGTAATGACTCAATAATTTCCATGGCTATACACAGTTGCCAGTTCACACATTTCTCTTCACTAATTTTGAGAGTTTATGTATCTGAAGTTTCTATTAGAAATCAAATTGCATGAACTAGTTACAGATTTTTAATGATATAAATTTTATGTTCCGCCCAGTGCAGTAAGATACTCTCAATTTCGATTCTATCAAGGTTAGGATTTTGCCTTTTGTGACAATTTAATTCTCATTTTCAGGAATAAGCATTTCATGTTCAGTTTCGTTCAAACCTTCCCCTTTGGCCTTAAATTTTCTAGATAAACAGTCATATACCCCTGGAAATAAGAGTTTGTGTGGCGCCGACAAATACATAATATGTTAATAATAGTATTCTTGAAATAAAAACATCATTTAGAACTTTTCCTGAAATTCTGTGGGAGTTTGAGTGCTGAGAAATATAATTTCCTCTTCGATAATAGTAAAAACATAATATCCAAACCCGCAGGCCCTGTGCCATGGTGTTGTATGAAATTTTCATGGCTTTCATAGAAACTTGTAGAAATTTCGTCATTGTTGTTGTGACCAACAATAAAAATTTTAAGATGGATTTCAACTTGGAAAATTTAGTTTTATATGAACGATTATTATTGAAGAATTTCATGTATCTACGAGAGCAAGAGCTCTCATGCTCACATTTAATCGCTTATGTTTCTTGTTGAATTGTTCATTGGCACCAATCCGGTCGGTGGTGGAGTATGTTTAACACACACCCTTTTGAAATGCAGAAGGAGACCTGTGCCCCAACAATATGAGTGTAATGAACGCTCACAAATCACACAGTGACCATTATCTTCCACATTGTTTTAATATGTCCAATCGGAAAGATAATCAATATCCACTATATAAATTCGAGGTCAATCACAATAAAGTAGAATCGGTGTCCGGTGTAAAGAGCAAGTTATCGTCGTAAAAATTTATAAAATAATTCGCAACGAATGACTGCTTTTGAACTGAGTCTTTATTTTGCCTCTGGCAGAATTACATTAAGAACGCCGACGCCAGCGTAATCGTCGTTTTATATCAAAACTATTTAGAGGCAGTATTGCATGTATGAATTGCATTACATTACTTACGCCGTGGTCGCCGGAGTTGTCGTTGACCCATCTCTAATCTTAACACTAACGCGGGCGCTTTATTTCTGCCAATATGCAAGATCTAAGACTATTATGAAAAGAAAAAAACATGACAAAATGAAAATTTTATTGCAAACCAACAGAGTTTACAAGCAAATAACTCAACTGTAAAATGTAAGTGAAATCAATGTATGGCGCTGCCGCCCAATGTAACTTGCCCAGCGTTTTGTTTGGCACTTGAAGACGACGATCACGCCGGCGTCGACTTTGTTAATGTAATCTAGCCCCTTTTTTTTGACAAAATGCACACATTTGTCTCTTTCTCGCTCTATCTGTCTATCACGCGCTAATGCTTTAATATTTTCACTGCGTAAATGACTTAGGCCTGAAACACAATTGGAGCTTTTCAGCCAGCTTGAGATTTGTTGACAATGTAAATCAATGTAGAAGAACACAATTGGAGCTTTAAATTTTTTACCAGCTTGAAGCTGGCTTGAGATTTGATCAAATTGCAAAATTCAAGCCCAATGACTGGCAACTTGAGGGAATTTTTAATGTTGCCAACTGTGCGAATGTCGAATATTAGGTGAGAATGAGAACTAAACAGCTACCAAAAGTGTTAAAATGGAAGAAAACTTATAGAGCTAGTAAAAGATAAGCAGTTTCTGTGGGACATAATAAAAAACTCGGTATTATTTTTACATATAATTAGTATATCTCGAAAATAATACAAAAAAGCATGAATTTATCGTAATTTTGGATAATCGGAAGCATTGACTGTTGTTCCTTAATAAATATTTTCAACATAAACAAGTTAAAGCTGCAAATGTCAAAAACGCCAGTTGTATTCAATTCGGCTTTTTCAGTCAGCTTTAGCAGAAAGCTGGGCATAAAGCTGGCTGAAAAGCTCCAATTGTTTTTCAGACCTTATGCTAACAGCTTATTTACTAATTTTATAACGGAATTACACCAAAATACTTCATAATCTAATTGCCCTGAAAATTTTAAAAGTTATTCACTTGGGTCGTTGTTTTTTAATTTATATATTGACGACATTGTCTCTGTTTGTGTGGTGCAAAAGCAATAAATTTGTACCACTTATTGGAAACGCAAACCAGGTCTTAACTTCATTTTTTGGTACACACATCGACTAAATCAAGTCTGTTCAACGCGCCGCTCCTAGGCACCTACCCTGGAATAATTCATTGATTCATTTTCCACCTTAATTAATTTCTCTCCAAAGTGCAGCACAATTGTAGAGATTTCTCTCTGCTTCTTTTACCTCTTCCCTAAAAAACCGGTTTGCATTTTGCATCAAGAATACTCGTCTAGGATGGCCCATTGGGATCACTTGAAGTTTTTAACTATGCACTCGCTTGAAAAACGTTGCAATTTTTGCCGATGTATCTGTGCGTCAAGTCTTAAACGCGAATGTTGATTCTCCATGATAGTGAGCAAAATTTAGAAAAGTTACCTGTGTTATTGCTACGGAATTGCCAGTGTAGACCGTGTAGTCATGGCAATAATCCATGGTATGCAATATATGGTATACCATATTGGCTACCATATATAAATTTGACGTTTATCACCAAAATGGCTGAAATGAAGCTAACGCGTGCGAAATTAATTTAATTAATTAATTTTTACGAACTAAAGGAGTGCTTGTGGAACTATAAAGGTGCATATTCGTTTTCTTAATCTTTTCATCCCTTCTAACTCGGCGAGCACCAAATTGTTTTATTCAATCAAATCTTTTGATCGCAGTCTTTTTCGGTCTTGATAACGCCATCGGCCAGCCAAAAATGAAATGTTATAAAATAATTTGCCCACACCAAAATTTTTTTTTCCAAGATGGACATTACCATAAAATATGGTAAGCAATTTTTCAAGGCCAGTGTAGACAGCTTACCCCCTGTTTTGTCGTTTTAAAAAACGTCTGCATTATACATACTTTGTTTTTCGATGTTGCATTGCAAGTCATTTCATCCGATGTTTGGTTTATGTTTAATTTAACATACTAATACTAACACCGACTAAGTGATGAATAACATGTATTGTTAGTTTAGTTATTAAAGGTGTCACTGCAGCAAGCTTGTGTTAAGCTGTTTGATAGTCATAACTATGAAATTTATTTCCACCACATACTTACAGATGCATTTTATGTAACGGAACAATGCTAATGTTTTACGTAATGTGCTGTATTTCATCAGTAGTCTTCGTACAACAAGCTCTGTTCCGTTACAGAACATTATTCTGTAGATATTGCTAACAGACAATTATGAGCAAAAACATTTTCCGACGACATGGTTTGGGTCTGTAAATCTGGTACTTATTTGCCCTAGTCTTAAGAAAAAGAATTTATACAGAAATGAGAACTGAGGGTGCAGGTGTTGTCAAGCTGAAGAGTGTATAAGTGGGTAAATCTATGCGCGAAATAGGGATATAGTATCTAGAGTAGTACGTTCATCGTTCTTCCTAGGAAGAGCAGTATTTTTTGGGTAAAAGTCGGCAGGCTTTAAGAAGTATGAGCCAAAAGCCTGGAATTTAAAATGTGCAATGGCCTCGCATTCGCATAAAATGTGGTCCGATGTTTCATCCTCTTCGAGACATAGCCTACATACATCAGTGGGTAATATACCTATCCGATCCATTTGTTTCTTTAGTTTGTAGTGTCCGATTAGGACTCCTGTAATGATTCTGAGTTGATATCCAGGCTCTTTTTTGATGAGGGTCCTTTAATGAATCATTTGACTTGTCTGGAGCTTATCATTGAAGTCCATCTGGTTTTGAATGGTGAGCTTCACGGTATTATAAGAGATACAGCAAAATCGTTCCTAAGAGGGGCATGGATGGCCAGTACGTCTGCGTTATCATTCCCATTGATTCCTGAGTGTCCTGGCACCCATTCAAGTGTTAGATGGTTCTTTTGTCAATTTTTGTTAACGCTTTCAATGCCGCTTGGCTATATGTTGCTAAAGTTTTACGATCTCCAACGTCAGAATCACACATCACATTTTGGTGTGTTATAAAGGAACACGAATTTGGGCATGTATCAGAGTTTAGGTTTGATTGGCACTAAAATAATTCTTAGTTCATGCAGACAACATCAATGCCGTTAGCAATCGGTAAAAATTCACAATTTAAAACGAACGGTAGACTGTTATTAGATACCCTTTATTTCATTCAATTAGAGTAGTTCTTTCAAGAAGTGTGCTATTATTTGGTACAGTACTCCGCTCTATGTTAACTAGATGTGACTTGTTCGATAATTTCGGTCAAAAAATAGAATGAAGTTTTTGGTTAGGGTAGAGAATAAAATATAAAAAAAAAACGCTTCAGGAATCGTTTCCAAAAATTTGCAGCAAAGCCAATACAAATTTAAAGAAATATAACATGTAATTATCGAAAACTTGTTACCCATGCACTTTCAAGCAGAGAAAAATTAATATTGGAAAGCTACATGCATATGTACCCCCTCACAGAATACCTAGAAAACTTTTTGTTATTGACTACATTACATTTTATAATTGTCATTTTTTTATTTAATCGTCTGTATGTATGCATCTGTACATACATATACATACATATAATCTCATTGTCAGTAAGCAGCAGGTATTATTATTTTATTACAGTAAGTATATCTAATAATTGTTACGTTTGTGAGCTCATTTACATCTAATTGCAGAGGTGATTATAACACGCCAAAAGAAGTTCAAATACTTGTAGGGTGGATAATAAGAGAAAAATATAAATATAATTTGTCTATTTTATGAAACATGTTTATTAAGTGACCAAAATATTATAGAGTCAGATGCCACAACAGAGTCAAAACAGATATTTTATAATAATCGTAATTATCTACACATAGATTACTCAAAATGGTGTAAATTTCAGAAATTCGGATTATCCTTGTTAGTGAGGCAGAGGGAATCATATACATAGATAAATGTATATTAAAATTGTATTGTAAAGTTAATAAAATTAAATATAAAATAAAACAATGTATTTTAAAATTTTCATTGAATTTCATACATACATTATGTAGATATGTAGATTTTATTGATTCTTCCTTTCATTTGTGAAGACTGATTAAAATGAATGCACAATTTATGATCACCGTTTCAAACAGGCAAGAATTATTAAGACACTATGATTCTACAACCCCCCTTCAGGCAGTGGAGTTTGTGAAAAGTAATCGGCGTCGGATCTTTTTTTTATTTCAATGCTCACAATATAATTTAACAAAAGTTTAGAACGGTCGAGTTGAGAAACTGTCAAGAGATAATTACTTCAAAAGAGCTAAACCTCTTAAATGAGAGCCGAAATCATAAGTACTGATATATTACTTTCGTCGTAAGATGGTTTGGATCTTTTCGTTACATGAAGAGAGTGTAATTGTTACATATGTATATTGGGCCCTATTCTGTCGGTAAAATTTTATCATTTTATGTTATGTTATGCCTTAAAATAAAATATTTCCCTAAAATCCTATTCTGTACCAGAAATTTTATTTTATTTTATGCATCGTAACATAAAATATTTCCTGTTATGGAGCATAACATAAAAGAACCTAAGCAGCACATTTTAAAGGTATTTTGACACATTTTATGAAAATGACATGCGTCAATGAACATTCGTTGTGCGAAAATTGTTTTAATTACAAACTAAAATGTCCACCGCCATACATAAAAATTACAATTTTGTTAGAAATTGTAGAAATTCGCACCAGTGCAGTGTATGATAAAATATAAAAAGTTAATTATATTTGCCTAGGTTTTAATTTTATGCAGAAGAGATCATACGATACGATATCTTCGCGATTCCTACGATCCATGTGAGTTGCCCAGCCTTATGCTTCAAAAGTTCTTCCGGCTGGATAATTAATAAACTTCTTATATTGTGATTTGTAAAGTTATTTTGCAAATGTTTCGTTTTAAGAAAACTAATTCAAATACTTATAGAGTAACTATAGCCTCATACCGGAAAGACATCTATTCCGTTCACTTTGAGTTAGGAATCTAAAATTGAACGGAAAGGACGTCTTTCTGCTGCTTTGCATTTCTACGGACATGGGCCCCTATTCTTGAATAACGAAGACAGATAACGTATACGTTAATCTGTCAAAAACATTCGAAATGAATGTTTATGCGGTATTCTTGAAATCCGCATTCGTTATATTCGTACGCAAACCATTCGTTATATAACGAATGGGGTTGATCCATTCGTTATTTATCGCATACGTTAAAATCATTCGTAATTCAAGAATAGGCCCCATGGTTCGCATCAAACTCCAGTCAGGAGTTGTCATATTTTAGAACTTTTACACCCAAAGTATCTCAAGAGCTATTAAGAAAGCAGCTGCTTTCATAAATGATTATTTAGTGGGTGATTTGATAGAGTATCACACAAATGTCAATTGACCAGCTGTTCAAAAAGTAATAGAAAACATAGCGGAATGTACTAAATATTTTATGTTACGTGTTCATAAAAGAATTCATAAAATAATTTTATGGAACCACGACAGAATACGAATTTTTAAAATATTTTATTTTCATTTTATGAAGAAGGGATTTTTTCGCCATAAAATAACATAAAATATTATTTTATGAAAAATTACAGAATAGGGCCCATTATTGAGATTTCTTCATATAGGAATCCTAGGTGGTAGAACTTAACGAGATTTTAAATGGATCGGAACTCCAGACTGTTGTAAGGGCTGTTGAAACTCTGCAATCAGCTCTGTGCTTACGGCTTTCTGTTCTATTAACATAGACATTGGAACGAAGTCGGCCTAGTTGTGGAACCACAATCTTAAAAAATATATTAAAAAAACTTTTAAAATAAATTACACTAAAGTGTAAAAAAAACTGTTTTTTTCTTAGCGAAGAAAAGTTTCGTTGCAAAATAAGAAACTCAGATTAAATCTTAAAAGCTTGGGCATCCATAACTATAATCACAATATTGTCTAACTGCAACTAATGTCCAAACTTTTAGGATTTAATCTGAGCTCTAGCATTTTTTTATTTTGCAATGAAACTTTTCTTGTGTATTTCACTGAGAAAGCAAAAATTATTTTTTACTTTTTTTTAGTGAAATTTATTTACGAAAGTTTATTTCTTTTAAAAGTCTCTTCAACATATTTTATTTTCCACTTTTTAATCATTACGTTTTCGCTAAAAACTCATATGACGGTACATAATCTATCTACCATATGGTTAATTCGGTTCTACGTTCTTTTGTGAACGTTATGAGATAATTTTCTTTTCTCTATGTTAAGTAGTTTAGAAGTACTTCCATGTCAAAAAAAGTTTACATGAAAAATCTAAAAACATTTATTTCACATCAAAACCCATATAACGGTTAAACATAGAAAATTGTAACGCTCCCATGAAATATGTAAAACATTATGCTAAAGTGACCTCTGTACACAAATTCGAGAATCACGCATTTTAACGATATTCGGGTGAGAAAAGTCTGTTAATAAGTTTCTTACAGAAGAAAAGCAAAATGCCATTTAATAGTACTCAGCAAGACCTTTAATTTGATATCACTCACGCCCCAAATTGGACAACCCAAGGGGTGTAGTTACCACCTCCACCAAACCACCATAGACGTAAAGTTTTTTTACCCCATCGGAAAACTCCCCATTAACTCATCCTAATTAAAAAAACCCCATGAAAATCCATTCACGTTTACTAGCTTAAAAGTCTTGTGTCACGAACGTTGCTTGTGACAAAGTTATTTAGTCAGCGGTTTGTGAGTAGATAAAAGTTATTTAAAAAATCTGTGGAAGGCTCTTTAACAAGATCAGAAAATTAACTGGAAAGTGAATTGACAAATTTAATACGATACACAAATAAACTATAAAAGATTTTCCAAAAAATTGAGATGGAAGCAAGTAAAGCGAGAAACGCATTTCGATGCAGTGCACTGCATCTCATTGAAATTTATAGCTCATGTAATACTATGTGACAATTCACATACACTGCATTGCATCATTTAGACTAATTTCTAAAGCGCACTGCACACTGCATAAGTTGATATTTAAGTATTACAGGTTCATAATATTAAATTCACCCTTTTGCAAATTAAATTTAATCCTTTTGCCAATTAAAAATTCCCCCTTTTGCAAATCAAGTTCACTCTTTTGCAAATGAAGTACTTTTACATATTAAATTATATATTTAAAAAAATCAAATACATTACAATTACATAACAAGAAATCAAAAATTTTATTATAATTCACACAATTAGGACATATGGAGATGTATGAAAATATACTTTTTTTTTTATTTAATTCAAATAATTTTATTTCTTTTCAACAAATTTCAGAAATGCTTCAACAATATACAGCAAAAAATCCACAAATATCAGCTCTCTACGTCAACGTGTTCACATCAACGAGGTAATAACTAAAGGAGATGCAATCATATGTACGATCCGTGTACATGAGCGTACCCAAAATTGCCCTGCATTTGTGTATGTTTCACTCCGCCATTTTTGGTCTTCGCTGTCAAATCCATACTTAGGTTTGGATGGTTTTGGGCTTGGTGCATTGACGCAGGAAAACCCGTGAAATAATCGTAGGGGCCACGAAGCAAATATTACTCACAAACTTTTTACTACTGAACTTTTCTTCAAAATTATTAACTTTTTTACGTTCACGTTTGCAAATTCAGTAAAGACTTTTGAGTATATGAAAATAAAAGTGATTAAAATTGCGCATAAGTTGTACAATTGTGTACAGGTGTACAAATTTTACGGCGCTTATGTACAAACAATATCAGTGTCATTGTGTTAGAATTGGGTACCCGATATTTTCTCATTTGCATCTCCTTTAGTTCTTACCTCGTTCGTTCACATGCAATTACTAGCTGTGATTGAGAATTGAATTGACTTGTAGGGTGCATAGAAGTAAAAAAGGTTTTGAAAGCATAGAGAAATGATCAAATTGCCATGACTTGAATCCTGTCAAAATAGAACTTGATAAAATTCGGGGCAAAATTTGATAGGTTTAACGTTTTGTAAGAATTAAAGTCATAGCACCTAGATTATTCTCTCTACTCTATGCTTTCAAAAAAACTTCTACTTCTATGCATTCTACAAGTCAATTCTATTCGCAATCTCCTGTGTTCTGCAGTGCACTGCACGGAACCAAAAGAACACAGCTACGCATAATCCACTCTCCGCGATGCAGCTGACGACTTTTTTTTAAACTCACTATGATGTCAACTGTATATAAAAAAAAAGTTTAAGCATACTATTTTTTTTTTTTACCATTTGTGTTGTGATGTCTAATCTTTGAGGAGAAGTGTTACCCTAGGAGCAGCCACAAGGCTTTAACTCCAGCTGAGCCGCTTTTCAGCTGTAACAGGGTTGACTGGAGCAGCTAATCAGCTTTAACTCCAGAAAAAATGAACGCTTTAAACTTCGTAAAGAATACTGTCTTTATTTGGTTCACTCATTATATTTATACCTAATTAACCTACAGTGGTTCTCATGCCTGCAATTTGCTTAGCATACAATATTTTGCATGAGAACCAATTTGTATCGATAATATTCCTATTGGGGAACAAAGCTTCACGTTTCGTTTTTCACTTCATTCATTACTTATTACGATGGTAACTTAATCTTGAGAACAAAAAGTCTCTCGTTTATCGTTGACTTTTTGTTCTTTTCTTTTGTAGCATATTTTAACGTGAGGGAGGTGTAAATGACCCGTTTAGTAGGTCAGTTAATTTGTTTGTTCTGTGTTTATGAATATGCGAGTCGCTGACCTCACTTGAAGTGGGTTTACCGAGATTGCTTGATATATGTAGCGTATGCATTTTGTTAACCTCGCTTGAAGTGAGTTTAGAGAAATTGCTTGTGCGATTTCTATGATTTATGTTAAGCGTATATACTATATAGCCATGATTTTGTTGACGGCGCATACGGCTGATATGTGCGTATTACAAGATCAATTATCGATATCTAAATCAGCCGGTATACTATGACTTTTTCATTTGCAACGCTACCTCCCGGACTATATTGCATAACATTATAATCCAGAAAATTTTCGTAACATTTATTATTCTTCATAAAATTTGAAATGTTTACAACCTAATTTTGTATTCAACTATCATAAAATAACTCTAATATAGTTATTTGCCTCTTTTGCTGGGAATAAGCTCCTTTAATCGCTAAGACCTGAATAAACGTATAGATTGCATTTTATCGAAATATTGTAGTAAAAATCAAGCAGAGCCTATACAACACAATAATAAAATCATCCATAAGAATAATTTTTTGGAGCTGATATTAATCAGAGAAGTTCAAGTCAACTTATGCATATCCAATTTTTGTATTGACCTATCAGAAAGTATTACTTTCCCAGAAATATAAATTTTATCTATCTAGCAGACCAATTTATAACTTTATTATTCATATTTATGACTCAACCATGAAACATTCTCAGTTTTTCACAAAATAGAAGCATATTACATACTATCCAGTTTTCAGAACAAATTACGTGCAATATATGTAAATGCTGGTAGGTAAATACGTTCCTTCTGAAAATATTGATTTAAAAATGTAGTACGTGATGATTTTAGGGATCGTGATTAAAATTGTTTGAAGACAATGTGTGTTCTATGAATTTTATTAATTAATTATGCAGACTTTTACTTGAACTAATGTTCTTGTCATTAAAAACGCATAACTCCGTAAGGGAAATTATTATGAAAGAAAATTTCATTTCTAGTTTCGAAATTAAAGAAATTAAAGTGAATAGATAGAAAAATGTTTTGCGAATGTTGTTTGTGTAAAGTGAATAAAAAATTGTATAAATTATCGAAATGTTACCGTTTCGTTACGTTACAAGTTCAAGTTATCTCTTGTTAAAAAAATTATTCATTTTCCGGATGGCTCTAGAGGTCAATACAAACATAGGATGACGTGGTGCAATATGTATATCATATGAAGACATGTTTTTTTTTTAAATATAATATATATGCAAAAGTACTAGATTTGCAAAAGGGCGGGCGAACTTTATTTGCAAAAGAATGAATTTAATTTGCAAAAGGGTGAATTTCATTTGAAATTTGGTGAATTTACTTTGTAAAAGGATTAATGTAATTTGCAAAAGGGTGCATTTAATGTGAAAAACCTGAGTGGAATAGTCTGTTCGGAATGGTCGGTTCGAATTTTCAATGAGAAAATTTACAAAATTAGGGCTGAGATCGAATAATCACGGTTCGTATCATCAGCGAATGTCTTCAAGGTAGAGTACTATCTCTACTACTACGATTAACGGTAGTTAACTCTTTTAACTAAACAGCCAAGGAATTGACGACTTTGTGATTGTCAGCAAGGGTAAATTGCTTGCTTTCTAGAAAGCTCCAAGTGGCTATTCAGCGAAGCAGAACATATCGGGTAACTTTCGATGATAAACTTAAATTAAACCAAGAATATTCCGTAGTTTGACAGGATGTCTTATATCCTACATAAGGCTGTCACATTGAAAATATTGTTGACCGTTGAGCTCTTCACAACATCTACACCAGTGTAAGACGGTGTTCGATTCACTTAATGGCGAATAGTTCGTTAGTCGTTCACTGAGTTTTGATGAAGCAATTGCGTGTTTGATTAGAGGATGCGACGACTAGGAATGTTAACCAATGAGTAATGTCACCACAATTCAGTCAGAAATGCGTTCCTGAAAGGTGAATACCCGGATTGTTTAAAAGAAACTATGGTTATCCCGATACATAAAGGAGGTGATGCATTAGACCCAGGCAACTATCGCCCGATCTCAATTTTAAGCACAATAGGGAAAATCTACGAGAAATCATTAGATACAAGAATAGAATACGGTTTTCAAGAAAAATGTGGTACGGATTCTGCCATAACTGAGTCAATGCACTTGATAAATGAATACTTAGATATGGGTATGTATGTAGGGGTTGTGTTTATTGATTTACGAAAGGCCTTTGATACAGTTGACCATAAGATACTGCTGGAAATCTTGGTTGAACTAGGACTATGAGGTAAATCTAATGTCCTCATGAAAGACTATTTATCACGCAGAACGGTCAGAACCAAAATAAATGGAACACTCAGCTCTCCCTTAACTTTTTGCACGGGCGTACCTCAGGGATCAATAATTGGACCAACATTATACCTGCTGTATATCACATATCATATAATAAATAATAATAAATAATAAATAATAATAAATATCATATAACATATCATCCGCTGGTCTCATGGGAAAGTACCATACATTTGCGGATGACACAAATTTGATCTATTATGCAGCAAATGAGCAAGAGTTAGTAAACAAATTTCAACATGATATGGTAAATCTTACAAATTGGAGGAATGGTAACAAACTCTCTCTCAATGAGGATAAAACCAAATACATGGTGCTGAAACAAAGGAACAAGGAGGAGATCTATCCCATATTAACCATTAACTCCAAACAAATCGAAAGGGTTAGCGAGGTGAAATACCTCGGTATAAATATTGATGAGAAACTCAACTGGAGCAGGCACGTCGACGAAATAGCTTCGAAAATCAACCCAATTTTAGGTGTCTTGAGAGGAGGCGCTAGATTGAGTAGTGACACAGCTCTTGCCATTTACAACGCACATTAGATATGGATTACTAGCGTGGAGCCAATGCATTCAATCCGAAAATTTTAGAGTGAAGAGATTGATAAATAGAGCCTTAAAAATTCTTTTCCGTATGCCTTGGAGAACTCCTTCGACGGAATTACATGCATATACAAAAACCCCAAGCATTAATCAAATGATATATCTTGAAAAGGCTAAATTTATTTACAAAATTATACGTGGACTCATCAAATCAAATATACGAGCAGACACACACACATCTATACATAACCATCGGACGAGGAATAGAGAAAATCTAAGATTGGTACGGCCAAAAACAAACAGAATTAGAAAAGGCCTTATATACATACACGGCGAGCAAAATCTATAACGAGCTTCCCGATGTTATAAAGGTAAGCTCTAGTTTTAACGTATTCAGCTCTAAGCTCAAAAGCCTAGTCAGGGATTTACCCATTGACTGTGAGACTGATTGAATGTGCCTCGCTATAATGTGTAATATGCAATTTTAATAAACATTATTCGTAAAGCGCACACTAATGTTGTAACATGGAACCTTCTAGAAAATATAATGACAACTTTTACATTGATCTGATATCCTAACATATAAATATGTAAAAAAGTACTCTTCTCTAATACCAGCTAGATGCTGTCTGAGAAGAGGTATAAGCTAAATATTAGCAAATCTGATGAGTCATGCTAGAATTAGAGTGATGGAGAGAGTGGTGGTTGGAGGAAAAAGAAATATGTTGGAAAGGCTGCGCTCAAATTACAGATTTTTCCGGATGATTCTAATTACATGTCGTAGAGAAATTTTCATAGCATGTTTCTTTTTATATACATATTCAGCTATCGTGACTTAAGATTGTTGAGGGCTAATCGTCGGGAGATAGTTCTGATTCAGATAAAAACAAGTTTTATACTCTTCATCAGGAGAGGAAAGCTTAACAACCTTGTCTTCCACAATTTTTTGGACATTCTCCTCGACGCACAAAAATACCAAGGAATGGGGGAGCTGAGGCCCTATCACAGAACTTGAAAAACAACTGAATTTCTAGATAAGATTCATTTTTATACCCGATAAGTTTTCATAGGTTATACTAAGTTTGTCATTCCGTATGTAACGCATAGAAATAATACCAGTAGAGCAAAATGGATTGAACAGCCACGCATAATATTAGAAGTTTTTTTGATTTTTGCATATCTGCCTGTTCCATCCAGACGCGTATACAGGGGGGGGGGCATAATAGTCATTCGCTCGTAGTTCTTCGTCTTTTGAACGTGTAGAAATTTTTAGAATTTTCTTGCGTTTTTATATAGTCATCTATCATACCAATCACAGATAGTAGTACGTATATGAAAAAGTACACAATTTCAAGCTTTAAAAGTGTTGTTGTTTCTAAGAAATTGGTCAGCGATCATAAAATTTTTTTACCTATCTGGTTTTCCGACGGTAGACGGCAGCGAGAAATGATCTGTCTTTGTTATGTCATTTTCGTGACATCGCATACACTCATTGGAAGAGGTACAGATCTCCTGATAAGCTGAAGGCTTCTCGGCGTGCTCGCAGGGTAGTTGAACATCTCTCATCAGAGAAAACACTTTAAGAGACTTTGAGGGTGGCATTGACTGGCGCAAAATCAGTCAAATGGGGCTTGGAACTAAAGCCAAAACCCATTCCAGCATCGACCCCGAAAAATTCGCCGATCATCTATGTCCAATTCAACCCCTCACCTTCCCCTCAGTAACCGCGACATATGACATGGCTCATCGGACCACGGTAGCTAGTATACCGAGCGCTGCTCGTCAAGGTAGTCTTGATTCACCGAAATCTAATGCAGCTGGTCATTATGAGATCCCTATCAAGTTTTTCAACCTTATTCTCCCATTCATTATATCACCGGTGACCTTTAATAGATTAGTCACTAGCTCTATCTTCCCCAAGTGCTGGAAGATGGGCATTGTCACTCCTATTACCAAAACAACGTCACCTAAGGGCCCTAGCGATTGGCGCCCTATAACGATTCTTCCATCAATTTCCAAGCTCATTGCTGATAAAATTTCTGAATTCGTCGAAGACAACAAGCTTCTGTCCAAGTACCAATCTGGTTTTCGTCATAAACATTCTACCACCACCGCACGTGTGAAAATCACGACCGATATTCGCCGTCTGTGTGATGAGGGAAACAGTGTGATACATGTATTGCTGGATCTCAGCAAGGCGTTCGATTCTGTTCCGCATGATTTGCTGAATTCTAGGCTTGGCATTTCTTTTTACTGTAGCTCCTCTGCAAGCTCTCTAATAGCCAGCTATCTTGCTGATAGAACTCTGGTTATTGCCGGCGATGATCATCGCTCAACCCCCCGGCCCACCCCTGCAGGAGCTGTTCTTGCTGCGCTTTTGTTCTCCATCTACATAAATTACATCATCACAGCGCTTGGTGACGTGAAATTCCACCTGTATGCTGATGATCTTCAGATTTATGAGGCCGCCAATGTCAGTAACCTCCCATCGCTGATACACGAGCTCAATCTTACAGTCAACAATATCTCTGGCTGGTGCCTTACCAATGGTCTGATCCTTAATCCTGCTAAAACTCAAGCTATTAAATACTCTAGCAGAGCCAGTGTTCCTGAATTTGATGATGCTCTTCCGACCTTACGTGTTCATGATATGACCATTCCCATGTCTAGCAATCATATCAAAAATCTTGGCCTCCTCATGGACCCTCAACTTACATTGTGGCCTCATGTAAGAAAAATTTTCTCAAGAATCTACTACGGCCTTCGGTCTCTATATGCGGTCTCACAACACCTGCCACAAAACATTAGGCAGTCCTTGTTAATTGCTCTTATCATGCCGCATTTCTTCTATGCTGACGCTGCTTTTTATCCCCTGAGGACCTGTGAAATAGCTAATCTTAACAGAGCTCCCAAGTCTTGCGTACTATATATCTTCCGTCACAATAGGTATTCCCATGTATCTCAAGTACTACAGCTTTTCATGCCAGGCCCTCTTACCAAACTCTTTGAGCTTAGAGTTTTATGTTTGATTCACAAAGGAAGATGGAACGTGGTTCCAAGATACATCTGCGAGTTGCTCTCATGGAGCAATCTCAACACCTCTAGGCTGGTATCACAAATACAAATTACTATAAGTCCTCTAATTGTACCACCTCGCTTATAATTCGATTTCTGTTGGAGCGAGTTTTCCCGTTGTGTTTTTGTTGTTTTTCTTGACTTTGTACTCAACTTATAATACTATTATCTATTTTATACTCGATGTACCTAACGTTGTAACGTATCTTTGGCTGAGGTTCTTTAATAACTGCTTTTCTATTCTATTCTATTCTAAAACAGGTAGTCGAAACATTAGGAGTACAATATCAAATTAAAATCAAACTAAATGTCAAAAATATAACAACTTTACCATTTGTACTTAAGCGCCTCGAAATAAAGATGCACAAAATTTTACAAACCTCGATGTATTAATCAAATGATACATTGAAAAAGGCAAACCTCGATGTTGTTAAACATTGATGGAGCGAATTGCGAAAATGCTTCCCAAATAAATTTATTTGAGAATAAAAACTTTCTAATTAATCCGACAAAGTAAATTTCAGTTTAAATCATGTTACAACTGCTGAAAATAAAACACCAAATTAATTTATGATTTTCTTATACTGGGTTTTCCAATAAGAGGAGTTATTTTAAATTCACTATCAAAATGGTGAAAGTGTGGCAGAGACGGTTCGTAAAACTCGAACATTTTTGGGTCGTCGTGAAGCACCTTTTCGGACCGCAATACAGAGATTGGTAGAAAAATTCGAGCTGTCGGGACAAGTTAGTGATGTGAAGAATAAAACCCGTGCACGTCGCTCAAGAACAGCCGAGAATATTGCTGCTGTAGCCGAAAGTGTTGAAGAAAACCCAGATTTGTCCATTCCTCGTCGTTCTTTGGAATTAGGCATTCCACAAACGTCATTACACCGTACTTTGCATAAAGATTTGGGTCTTAAGGCTTATAAAGTTCAGTGAACACAAGAACTCAAGCCGGCCGATCATCAACAACGTCGAGTCTTTGCTGATTGGGTCCTTGAAATGCATGAAAATGATCCGGAATTCCATCGAAAACTCATCTTGAGTGATGAGGCCCATTTCCACCTCGATGGCTTCGTCAACAAGCAAAATTGTCGCATTTGGGGCTCGGAAAACCCAAGAGTTATTGTTGAAAAGCCTCTCTATCCTCAACGTGTGACTGTTTGGTGCGGTTTATGGTCCCGCGGGGTCATTGGACCTTACTTTTTCGAAAATGAGGCTAGAGCAACAGTTACGGTGAATGGATTGCGCTATCGACAGATGATTAATGATTTTTTATGGCCGGAATTGGATGGTATTGATCTGGACAACGTTTGCTTTCAACAAGACGGCGCTACGTGCCATACAAGCAACGAAACCATTGGTCTTTTATGGGAAAAGTTTCCGGACCGTGTTATCGCTCGAAGAGGTGATCACAATTGGCCACCGAGATCTTGTGACTTAACACCTTGCGACTTCTTCCTTTGGGGCCACGTGAAAGAGAAGGTCTACGCCAACAGCCCAGCGTCGATTCAAGACCTCAAAGATGGAATTCGTGAGGCTAACGAGGATATAGGGCAGCCACTTTGCGATTTGGTTATGGAAAATTTCATGAAAAGGATATGGTCCTGTAGGCGTGGTCGTGATAGTCATTTGGCTGATGTTATTTTCCATTATTAACGGCATACCTTCCTCTTTATAATGAAATAAAGATCCGATCATTTATCTCAAAAAATGGCATTTTTCTTTGAATATCAAAATAACACCTCTTATTGGAAAACCCTTTAGTAGGTAATACTACATAATTTTAGAAAAAAGTAAACATAATCAACATACTAGAGAAAAACACCCCAGTATCCCAATAATTTTCAGCGAGACTGTTCATAAATAAAAGTTTAGACAACTTCTTTCCCTTTAGGCGATTTCTCTGCTAATAAAGTATTTGGCCCGCCTTTGAGAAGAGTCTTTCTAAAGGAATGGAGGTTGCTACAATGGATGAATATTTTGGTGCTATTTTAGACACAAATTAAGATGGGATTTCTTTATATTTTGCCACTGCACTATATGATTATCTGCCAGTTTTCCCGTGATTGAACTTTAAAGATACCGAGATATCTTGGACTCCGCTTCTCCTTCTCGCGAAAGTAAAATGGTTTTTAGCAATTCGGTTATGATCAATTCACAGATCAAATTGTTTATTGCCTATAAAATAAGATAACGAACAATGATTGTAACAGAAACTATAAGGAAAGGTGTCCCCGCAAGAGAACGGGATTACTCGTTGAAAGGGAATAGGTGCGTACTTTAAAAATCAAATAAAATACTAAAAAATATACATAATTTTCATTAGGAAAAGAATTATCTTTTTCAATAACATTTTATGTAAAACTGAAAGAGAGAAGTAATCATTAGGTCTGTCTGTTTACTTTTGAGTAAAAATCTTTGTGTAAAAATCAAGTAAAAACTTTTATGTGGTAGAGGGGATAAATCAAGAAAAGTTACCAGACACTTTTCGAGTAAATTTTGTTTAGCTTGTCATGTGTCAAAAATTTGGCTGCTACCTTTCGGTCTAAAACAGAAAACAATTAATTAATTTGAAATACGTTTTAAAAAACCCACCCTCTTTAATATTTTTTTTTTAATTTCGACTCTTTAGATTATCATTTTACATTCTTTCGATAACCCAACAAACGGCTTAACCTCAAATTTAATACTTTTGACAGTCAGCTGATTGCATATCAAAGTTACACATCCTCTTGATCATGAGTAAAAATGTGCAACTTTGTGCAAGAGGGGAAACGTATAAATTTACTCGATTTTTACTAGGTAAAAGTAAACAGACGGTTTGTGAGTAAAAATGCGTAAAAGTTTTTACACCGAGTAAAAACTTTCGAGTAAACAGACAGACCTATTGTACATTCCTTTTCGAAGTATTTCGTATAACTAAACAGAAAAGTATGGTAGGAATATTATTGTCCATTTCATTCTTACTTATAAAGTTGAAGTGACATGTGTCGACTTTTTTAACCACATTTCTCAACGTATACTGTGATGTTTCACATGTATCGCATATGAAGATCAGGATGGTGATTCTGATCATTTTTCGTAGCTTAGGCGTATATTTTTGTCACATATTTTGACATTTCACCACAAATTTTTCGTACTTTTATATTCGCCATATTCATTTTGATTTATCATTTTTATCAACCACAAACTATACTAAAATGATTTTTCAATGAATAAACGTCGGAATATACGCCTAAAAGTACAACAATTAGTCAACTGCTTCCGAGGTTGTGACAAAAATTATAAATTATAGTAAATTTATATTCTCCATCATACATTGCAATATAAGTGCTTAAAAATATTTTTAAACTTTTAATGTGAAGTGTCATTTTCAGTTTATTCTATGTAATGCAAGGCTTGCTGAGCTGAATAATAACACAAAACAAGCAATGGAAAAGATCATTTCATTTTATTGTATATTCTGACACTAGTACGACAAAAGATTAGAATCAACCCCAGGGGGGGCTATTCTTGAATAACGAAGGAACATTCCGTATTCGTTATACTGTCAAAACCATTCGGAATCGACACATGTGGTATTTTTGAAATCCGCATTCGTTATATACCGAACGCAAACCCTTCGTTATTTAACGAGTGGATTCAACCGTTCGTTATAGCAAATGAAGAGTGAATCAGCTGAAATTTTACGGATGATGATGTGAGATAAAAGATGTGCGAAAATGTCATATGCTCAAAAAACTAAAGTAATTGAGTTTTTAGAGGAAAACCCGAAACTGAAATTTAGTAAATATGAAAATTCTTTCAGTTCAAAAGTTGCCACGGAATTGTGGCAAAACCTAGCATCAGTATTAAATTCTATACCCGTAGCGCAAAAGGACTGGAAAAGTTAGAGAAAGGAATGTACATATTAATTTTTTTTATGATATTATATTCAAACAAAGCTAATAAAAAATTTCCAGAGTTATCAGGATTCAAAATGTATGGTGAAAGGAAAATCTGCGGTGGCAAAAAAATATTTGCATGGCACTAGTGGAGGTCCTCCTGCAAAATTTTTCCTATCCAGCGATGAATTAAGGGTGTAGAACTGATTAACGATTGAAGTAATTCATTTTCCATAGATTCTTCAACAATTTTAGACGCAAACAATAATGACAATTCACTGAAACTAGACATTTTTTACAAATTATATTTTAAAACATGAAACAGTTGACAATATTCAATTTGTAAATTGACAGATTTAATCCTACCACACTCGTTATGTTGAACAACTTTTTCACCACTTGTTATGGTCGTAGCATATTGCATATAGCAATATGCCACCACGGACTGAAGCGTGTATGCCCGGCTTGTTGTCGACTACAGCATGAAACCAAAACGCGCCCCGACCGAGAGAAATGCTTTCTCAAGCTCGGTGTCATGTTCAGTGACAGAAAGAAGAAGAAGACCATCGATATCGGTCTGTCATAGTTTGCTAGCAGGAAAGTAAGGTCGTTAAGATTAAAATCCCGCAAGATCAAATATTTCTCGCCGCAATCCGACGAAGAAAAAAAAAACCCTCACGTAAGTTCGAAGAATACTTATAGTTATTAATAAATTTACATCCCCACCTGGTACATTATTCGCACAGTAACCAAAGATTAATCCGCCAACGGCACCCCATAAAACTTGGCGTCTCCCTCCGGAGCCCCATTTATGAAATAAGAAAAAGGATCTGTTGGAATTCGAATCTGGTGTGGCGTACGTCAGGAAAAACCTCGAAAAGGTAGTTAAAAGAACTAATTTATATTTCGTTTTGTGTTAAATAATATCTCTTATTAGAGAGACGTATGAAAAGCAAATGTTTGAGGGATATTTTCATAATAAGGCATATTATTTCCACTTGCTGGGCAAGTTCTAATTTGATAAAGTCTTGAGCTTGGTACCGGACCTGGTGCATTTACATTTTCTAAAAGAGGGAAAAGAAGTAGGAGGGCACATTCCTCCCATATTGGAGGCCCCCGAACTCGAGCTAACCTTCAACCCGCGCAGCAGGAGATTCATTCCTACGGCACGCAGAAAAAGCGGGGAAAATTTTATTGAAACAATATTAACTTCACCAGGATCCATCTGATCACCGAGAAATATGTTTTAGTATAAGGAAAAAAATTTTTTCATATAACAAGCGACATAACCCTAGTACCATCCCCCAAAAAGAGTTCTGGCGATAGAGCAGGGTAATCAAATTATTAAAATTCCAGTTAATTCTTATCCAGGAGGCAATGCTGAAGCGCTTCATCGTGCCGAGGATTCACATGTGAGTAATTTTGAAATATTACACTTTGTTTTTTTTACATACATATGTATTACACTTCGGTTCCGGCAGTGACTTGCACTGCAGAACTTTTTTGATATGGTTAGTTAATTTTTGCACGTTTTATATATATCTATCTTAAACTTAAGATTATAAGTACATACATATACGTATAGCATTGCAGAACCTTTTTGATATGGTCAAGTTTTGTGCGTTTTATATATATATATCATTGAGCGTAGTAAGCCATACGGTGCATAAAAGGTTGTGTCCATAAAATCTACTATGTACATAAGGTCAGAAAATTTTTGTGAATTTAGAAAAGAAATACTCAAGTACGCTGTGGACGATCACTTTGGTAACCCAAAGTATGTACTTATGGAATTGAATTAATAATAGAGAATGTATCTATTTGTAGGTTGATAACAATGTTTATATATGAGCCTATTTTGATCATTATAACGTAAATATGGATTGAATATTTTCTTTCTTCCTTCACATCCTGGAGCCTTTTCAATTCGGGGTCGCATAGGTCCGCTCTAATTTCTTCCACAGGTCAGCCAAAGGGACTTTGCAGATCGTGCCGAGCAGAGTCATAGGGAGGATGGGGCAAGGCCATGAAGGCAGAACATCTGCGCCTTCCACAGTAAGTAGGTAAGTGACGTAAGGGTCCCTTCAGGACCGAGTGTGTGTCGGCTCTTTTGTATGCAGGCATGAAATTTTTTTGATTATGGATGATGACAGCGGCAGGTATTTTCGGGAACTCCCCCACACTCTCCGCCACCCTTAGCCGAGGTGCTAGCATGCCGCCCTGTGCTATCGTTGTCATCAGGCGATCTGTCAGCCCATGCTGGCAGTTTGGACTTAACGTCCTGGTCAAGTCGCCTTCACATACTTCCATAACAAAATGGCGCCCAACGTGGGGCCACCTCAGTTAGACTTCGGTGGTCTAAATATAAATTTTACTGGGGACTGAGACTTTGAGAGAGATGATCATCTGGTGTCTGCCAGTTGATTGACCTCAGGTCTCACATCCAGTAGAAGATATGGGTGGACCTGAGTCTAATTGGTTTTGTTGAAAATTTTTTTTTGTAAAGTAACGTAATATTTTGAAAGTTTTATTGGAAGTCTTTGATATTTTGAATTTTTGGATTAAAGTAAAGTAACGTTTTTGAATTTAATGAAAGTTTTTTGGAAGTTGAAATCCGGCTTTAGGTTTGACTTCGGTCAAGCCTCAAGCCTGAACAGTTGTTGAATTTTTTTTGAATTTTTTGAAATTGATCTTTCCCGCTGGCCTTCAGCCATGGAAATGGAAGGTGGCCTCACGAAAGTTTTTTATTTCGATTCTCATGGAGCCTGTCCATTTTGATCGTGCGACTGGACAGGGCCATGAGCCTGTGAGACAACTTCTTGGCCTATAGCTAATTAGTTGACCTCGTTCATGGCTGTGCCCAGATGTGTGACTAGGTAGACGGAGCAATCGGAGGAAAGGAAGGGGGGAGGAAATGTCTGTCTCGTGGAGCTGACCCGGGATTGTTTTGGTCGGTTCGACGGGGGAATGGTGGCTGCGTCGGCATCTCTTTAGCCTGGTGGCCCCGCGGTATGGCTAGTTCATACCAAGAGGAGGATGTCGATTCACCATTCCTTAGTTTGGTAACCGACTTGAAGCGACCAATACAATACTCGGTGAGGTCTCGTGGGATGGGACTGGAATGGTTGCTTGATACCCTCGGAGCCCGGAAGCTGGCATGTGCTAACTGTCTGACTGAGGGATATCATTCAACTTTTCCAGCCCCCAATTTCTCCAGCTGACTTTCTCCAAAGATTCCCATAGAGAATCGTGAATATGTAGTTTTTTCATGCACCACTCACGTCACTTGCTTGTATAGATATTCTGACCTGGAAAGGGAGGGAGCGACCTGGATACCTCTTATGTTGAGAGTTCGCTCTTGGAGTGTGGGAGGAGGAAGCATCGTTTACTAGATCCCCCTTTGTATCAATTCTTTTAGGAATTGTTTTTTTTTTTTGGCTTAATGCCACGATACCTTTTGGTAGATTTTTATGTTTGGAGTTTTCGTTCATGTTATGAGAATTTTTTTTCCGAATTTTCATTAGTCTTTTTGTGATACTTCATTCAGCTGTGATATTAGGTATATACACTCGTGATGTCCATATATACACTCGTGATGTCCATATATACACTTGTGCTGTCTATATATATACATTTATTTATTTCAATGTTCGCACCTGTTGAATCTTTTATTGCTGGGACCCTTTTATTTGCGCAACGATTAACTTCAGGGATGTGTCTTCGATGCGTTACCGGTCAAGTAGAGTCTGAGGATGAGGAAAACATAGGGTCGTGGGTCGTGACACACATTGAGCGCCCGCAGTGATGAGGCCTATGTGTAAGACCGGCTAGCTCAGTCGACCATTTTTCAGCGTCGTCTGAACCACGGGTGGCGCAGACCACTCTGCCCTGTTATGGTCGTAGCATATTGCATATAGCAATATGCCACCACGGACTGAAGCGTGTATGCCCGGCTTGTTGTCGACTACAGCATGAAACCAAAACGCGCCCCGACCGAGAGAAATGCTTTCTCAAGCTCGGTGTCATGTTCAGTGACAGAAAGAAGAAGAAGACCATCGATATCGGTCTGTCATAGTTTGCTAGCAGGAAAGTAAGGTCGTTAAGATTAAAATCCCGCAAGATCAAATATTTCTCGCCGCAATCCGACGAAGAAAAAAAAAACCCTCACGTAAGTTCGAAGAATACTTATAGTTATTAATAAATTTACATCCCCACCTGGTACATTATTCGCACAGTAACCAAAGATTAATCCGCCAACGGCACCCCATAAAACTTGGCGTCTCCCTCCGGAGCCCCATTTATGAAATAAGAAAAAGGATCTGTTGGAATTCGAATCTGGTGTGGCGTACGTCAGGAAAAACCTCGAAAAGGTAGTTAAAAGAACTAATTTATATTTCGTTTTGTGTTAAATAATATCTCTTATTAGAGAGACGTATGAAAAGCAAATGTTTGAGGGATATTTTCATAATAAGGCATATTATTTCCACTTGCTGGGCAAGTTCTAATTTGATAAAGTCTTGAGCTTGGTACCGGACCTGGTGCATTTACATTTTCTAAAAGAGGGAAAAGAAGTAGGAGGGCACATTCCTCCCATATTGGAGGCCCCCGAACTCGAGCTAACCTTCAACCCGCGCAGCAGGAGATTCATTCCTACGGCACGCAGAAAAAGCGGGGAAAATTTTATTGAAACAATATTAACTTCACCAGGATCCATCTGATCACCGAGAAATATGTTTTAGTATAAGGAAAAAAATTTTTTCATATAACAAGCGACATAACCCTAGTACCATCCCCCAAAAAGAGTTCTGGCGATAGAGCAGGGTAATCAAATTATTAAAATTCCAGTTAATTCTTATCCAGGAGGCAATGCTGAAGCGCTTCATCGTGCCGAGGATTCACATGTGAGTAATTTTGAAATATTACACTTTGTTTTTTTTACATACATATGTATTACACTTCGGTTCCGGCAGTGACTTGCACTGCAGAACTTTTTTGATATGGTTAGTTAATTTTTGCACGTTTTATATATATCTATCTTAAACTTAAGATTATAAGTACATACATATACGTATAGCATTGCAGAACCTTTTTGATATGGTCAAGTTTTGTGCGTTTTATATATATATATCATTGAGCGTAGTAAGCCATACGGTGCATAAAAGGTTGTGTCCATAAAATCTACTATGTACATAAGGTCAGAAAATTTTTGTGAATTTAGAAAAGAAATACTCAAGTACGCTGTGGACGATCACTTTGGTAACCCAAAGTATGTACTTATGGAATTGAATTAATAATAGAGAATGTATCTATTTGTAGGTTGATAACAATGTTTATATATGAGCCTATTTTGATCATTATAACGTAAATATGGATTGAATATTTTCTTTCTTCCTTCACATCCTGGAGCCTTTTCAATTCGGGGTCGCATAGGTCCGCTCTAATTTCTTCCACAGGTCAGCCAAAGGGACTTTGCAGATCGTGCCGAGCAGAGTCATAGGGAGGATGGGGCAAGGCCATGAAGGCAGAACATCTGCGCCTTCCACAGTAAGTAGGTAAGTGACGTAAGGGTCCCTTCAGGACCGAGTGTGTGTCGGCTCTTTTGTATGCAGGCATGAAATTTTTTTGATTATGGATGATGACAGCGGCAGGTATTTTCGGGAACTCCCCCACACTCTCCGCCACCCTTAGCCGAGGTGCTAGCATGCCGCCCTGTGCTATCGTTGTCATCAGGCGATCTGTCAGCCCATGCTGGCAGTTTGGACTTAACGTCCTGGTCAAGTCGCCTTCACATACTTCCATAACACACTTCGACTTTATAACGATGAGGTTCAAGAATACGAACAGGGTATTCGATTCGTTATATAACGAATTCGTAAAAACCATTCGTAATTCAAGAATAGGCCCCCAGGCATGAACAATAAAAAGTTTAAGACATCATTAAGGGATTTTGGATGTAATCAAATTTTCATTGCTGGTCCAAAGAGGAAGCATAAGAACTTTATTATCGACAACTAATTGCCTGGCTATCGCTAGGTGTATGATAAGCAGTTTTGGATATTTGAAACATAAGTTAATGATATTCATTAAAAAGGTAGGAAGACTTCATTGACTGCCCCATACAGACAGTAGATAGTGAGCTATTGTGGAAACAGAGAGGATAGACATGCGGTGAAACAATCGAAGGATTGTAGATATGATAAAGTCATTTAATTTAATATAAAATTTATATTTGCTTTATTCTTAAACAATAGTCATTGGACTTTACAAAATCTTTAAAAGTTTTAACGTTACAATTCATCAACTTATTGTAATATCTATACTAAATTTGTGTAAAAATGAAAAGACAACATTGGGAAAACTCCCAAGAAAAACATAATAATATTCTAAATAGGCGGAACACTTTAATATCATTTGTGTGACCATATTTAAGTATCGAAAAATTTCAAAAACTATTTAAATAATAGTTTTATTTAAAATGAAAATACTTCTTATTTGTTCATGCATGTACGTAATTTAGCCGAGACCTATTTTTATAATGAAAGATGAAACGAGATGAATGCCGACCCAAATGATCAATAAGTGCTCCGTCTGTGTTGAGTCTAAATTGGCAATATTAATCAACCATGTAAAAGTAACGTTTTTAAGTAAATTTAAATTTGTACATAAATAATTTTAAATTTTATATGAATTCCGTCGATAGCAGTTACAAAAGTTCTGAGAGCACATCCCGTGTAAATTTATCGAATAGAAGTCTCCGCTAGCAGCAATTACTGGTCGGTGGTGGTCAAAGCTGGCTGAGGATTAGAATCATTGTCAAATTGTTTCGTTAATGTTTCATATTTTTGGAGTCCTTCAGCTCTCATAGTTATCCCAAAACCTGCAAGCATATCCTGGGAGTATTTGTCGAGCGTGCAACTCTTGATGGCACCAAGAATTTGCTCTTTACTTGATGGCTGAAGAAGATTAGATTTCACAGCTGTTTGCTCCTGTGGAGATAAGTTGGTATAATGGATTTCGATACCTTTAGAGTCCGTTAACTTAATTTGGACTTCATTTTTTATCTTCACCAGAGTGATTAAAAGAGGAAGTTTCCTAGCGGCAGCCGCTTTCATATTCAATTCACCAACTGATAGCACCTTTACTCTCTTTTCATTTGTCTCTTGTTTATCAGTATTTGTGGCAGGAGTAAATTCGGAATTATTAAATTTTTCTCGGCTTTGTCTAGTATTTATCTGTGCTATTTGGCGATTTTGTCGTTGCATTAAGAGTTCGTCCGGTATATATTCATTAGCAGATGTAGGAATTCGATTCATTTGCGGGCTATTTGCTGCCACATTTAACGGCGGATTGATAATACATGGTTGGTTTTGGAATAAAGCTGCTGAGAGAATTTGATTATTTTGCATTAAGTTGCTTGGATGTGGGGCGACGATGGTAGAATTTGGAATTGGCTGATTGGGTGGGTGTTGTAAATTATTTGTATTATATTGCGATCGAGTTGTATACATTCTTTGTCCTATGTCAGCAATGTTTCCTCCTGTAAAAGCGAAATTGTTTGTATTTTGCTGTATATATGGACATGTATTTTGTGTGGGAATAAGTCTTCTGTGGGGACTTTTGGGTCCAACACTAGTGTTATTTTGAACATGATTGAAAACTTCGGTTATTACTGGCAAATGAGCAGAGGCCGTCATGTTATAGGGTGTACTGCTACCAGCAGCAGTTATCATTGTAGTAGAATTTGTGTCCATTTTTTCAGCGATCTGATCAACTGGCAATTGTGGCTTGGGAAGTATGGGACGAAAAGTGCTGGATGTCTTCGTTATAGCTGCTGGATTTATATAGAAGTATCCAGCGGAACATGGTACAATTTGTTGCTCTGTAGCAATATTTTGATGGTGAAAATTGTCTGTACTTTGATGGGTTAGCTGATTCAAGGATTGCGGAACTATAGGCTGTACTATATTGCTCATTTTTAAATCCAATGGTGGTGGTGTTTGAATGGAGTTTCTGAGTTGTGTATTAGACTTCTTTCCTGAATTTTTATTAACCGAATTAATTTCATAAGGCTCCGACGAAGCTTTTAATTTTGCGTGAGATTGTTTTTTCTTAACAGTTTTACCTTTGAGATCTAAAATTTTCTTGTCTTTGTCATTTAAAACAACACACATGACATCTGATTCCCTAAGTGGACGACAAACTATTTTTAATTTTTTGATTCGTTTGCTACTTGTCACTGGCAATGTGGTTGGTTTGGCTGTACTTTTTCTAGCGTATGTTTTCGTGCGAAATGATAAATGTGCAGCACTTTCAAAAATATTTAACGGTCTAAGAAGTTGTACCGGGGACAATTGCGAAACGTTGTGTGACGCAATAGCTAAATTGTATTCCGCTGTAATAAAAAAAAATAGATTATAATATTGAATTTACCAAAAACTTACATCACCATAAATCAATTCGATTCATAATATTAAATGTTTTGTAAAGAATTACCTTCTTGACTATTTTTCACTGACAACTCGAGCTATTTGGTTGGGGAAAAATATGGTATATTTGATTAGATGATGCTGCACAAATCTATCATAAAAAATAAATTCATTTACCTTTACTTGCAGAGCATTATATTGTTTGATAGACTTCTGGTTGTTTAACACTCCATCTCTATACATGGAAAAGCTCGTTACTTTTGATATACATTCTCGGCAAATTTTTGTCGAACAATTATCCGTTGGAGAGATCTAAGCAATGATTTAAGAGTTAGTAATCGTGTTTTTATGTATGTAAATAAGAAAGGTATTCATCAAGTCTGTCTGCACCACTCTGTATATCACACTCACAAAGAAACAGCAACTTTCATTCATTCTTTCTTTCAATCATTGAATTCTCTGTCGTTCCCAAATATTCAATGATGTAACACACTGGAAATACTTCACATTAATTGCTTTGATTAGTAGCATATAGCAATTAGAATATTCACTTAAGGAGAAAAATTTGGTGACAATTTTCTTCTTGAATACGGTTGCTCTCGCATCGACAAATTTTCTATTTTTGTTTGTTTTCCTTTTTCATTGACATAAAGTAGGGGGCATGATATGGGATTCGGGTAGCTAATCCATTTTTACAGACAAAAATTTACAGTAGGAAGTAGAGCACTTAAAACTAAGAAGAGCCTTCGAGATGATTTCTATACAGGGTGTTTCCCACTAGGAAGTCAGTAGAGCGGGAGGTGATAGTACTCACATAGACGAACCAAAAATTGTATGGCAGGGGGGGTCATAAATATAACTTTTTTTTTTATAAAAACTGTTATACCCTATGTGTTAACACCAGCCTTTAAACAGTTATTAACACATAAGCTATTCAGGTCACATCGAAATTAGACGATATTTTGTAAAATGACGTGCTAAGGGAACAAATTATCGTTGAGAATAGGTTTAGAGCTAATAACTCTTAAAAGGCTTCAGATAGCACATTGCGTGTAATAGGTCATATGAAAGAGGAGACAACCATAATTTTTGAGGGGAGAGGGCTAAGGGCTATGGGGCTGATTGAGCATTCGTTCGAAAGGTCATGGAGTTCTGCATACAATGAGCTCCTAACTGTGACCATGCACACTATAGTTTTTAAGATACAGGGTGTTTTATGAAAAAATACGTTTTTCTTAATCACCCTGTAAATAATAAACGGTTGATATGGCCCCCCCCCCCTGCCATACAATTTTTGGTTCGTCTATGTGAGTACTATCACCTCCCGCTCTACTGACTTCATAGTGGGAAACACCCTGTATTTACTGTAATAATAGTAATTTTGCTTTTAGAAACATTGAATTATCGGAGCTGAAAAAAGTGGTTAAATGTATGACTAATAAAATGGACTATAATCATATGCATACAAAAATAGTTTTAGATAATTGCATTATGTTTGCCGAACCAAACCACTATTGAAGATAATTAATCAGTCGCTTAGTGAGGGTTTATTTCCAAAATCTTGAAAAGGTTAAGAATGACGTTAGGGCTGAGGACTTCCGCGCAGTGAACGAACATGTTATTGATACATGAAAAAATAATAGAGAAGGTAGCACAAATTTAATAAGCAAAATATCTCCACTCCAACGACGTACTGATAGAACAGAAGTCCGGTTTTCGAAAAGGACATTCCTGTGGAACTGCACTAATTTGGGCATTAATTGCGTCAAAAGGTGAACTTGAAAGTAGGAAAAAAGTCTTAGCCATCTTTCTATTTTTTAAAAAGAGCATTTGAAACAGTTGACAGAAATATACTTTTGATTAAATTAAAAAAATATAGAATAAATAAGAAATCGTATGAGTGGCTTGAGTCTTACTTGTCTGAAAGGTATCAAAGAACAAAAGTTAATGACGATTTTGTCTGAAAAAGTGCCCCACAAGGCTCTGTTCTTGGTACAGTACTTTTTTTTATTATATATTAACGATATTGCGACAATTTTATCGGATGTAAAAATTGTGTTATTCGCTGATGATGCATTACTTTACATAGCCCAAGACGATATTAGTTTATGTGTTTCCCGGATGGAAAATTCTTTGGAAAAAATAAATATATGAATAAAACCGTTATAGCGTGTACATCAGAAAAAAAAACACTTAGCAGGTGTCATTATAGAAAAAAATTTATCAATAAAAAACACATCGACTATATTTGTCAAAAGATTGCCAAAAAAATTCGTTTTTTAAGAAGCCAAATTTCAATGGCTACAGTCATCGTGAAATTTCATTTTGAGTATTGTTCAACGGTGTTATTCTTAAGTACCAAAACAAGGTGATGAGGATTCTACTGTTGTAATAAACACATCAAGGCTTCATTAATGCTGAATACTCTCCAATAGATGAACGTGAAAGAGAAGGATACTATTTAATGTGTTAATTTTCGTATTTAAAATTAAGAATGGTACATATTTTGCCGGAGCACCTTAACAGGTATTTGCAATATAGAGCGTGTTTCCATAGAGCAGGAGGTGATAGCACACATTTAGACGAACAAAAAAATGTATGGCAGGGGGGTCTACATCAACCGTTTGGGAGATACAGGGTGACTAAGAAATTATGATAGTCTTTCACAAAACTCAAAAGTACAGGGTGTATGGTCGCTGTCAAGAGCTCACTATATGCAGAACTTTATAGCCTTTCCAACAGCTTTTCAGTCAGCCCCATACTCCTCTTCTCTTCGGAGTTCTGGTGTATATGAATTTAGGATTTTCTTATCATTTTTTTTACTTTTAACATAACTTTTTTTATAAAAACTATAAACTGTGGCATCTCCTCTTTAATTTGACTTATTACACAGTTAGCACTGTAGCGGTTAATTAGTTATTAGATCATAACTGATTCTCAGAACTTGTCTCAAACCTATTTTTAAAGATAAGTTGTTCCTTTAGAAAATCGAAATTAAAAAAAAATCGTTTAAATTCGGTATCAGTATGACCTGAATAGGCTAAGTTCGACTAATACGTTCCCCCTCAGTGGGGAATACTAGGTTTAACTGCCTATATAAGCTTATCTTTATCTTGCTGATTCAGCAGAGGTAAAAAGATAGAACAGCGTCCTTTGTTGTCAAATTATTAAAAACATGTTGAAATATTATCATCAAGGGGTTCTTGTGATATTTTAGAAGAGGCTAAGAGTAATAAGTTCAATGCCAAAGGTGTTGGAAAAACTTGAAAGCTTAATTTTACTGCAATTAAAATTATTTTGACAATAGTGAAATACTTCACCGCCTTGATCTCCCTATCCCTTCTAAATATTTCAGCATCATGAATGATGCTACCTAGTCTTTCAACGATATTGAAACAAATAGTAATAGAATTAAAGACTTCCGCAGTTTTCGTACTTAATTCCCTTTACAATTTTATAGTAAATGAAAACGATTTCAGTTTTGTTTTGAGTTTGATTTGATTTTAGTTGATATTCTAGGTTGTCGCATAGAAAGGATGAATATTTTAGTAAAAGCGTCAGTGTTAAGGCGAATTAAAACAAAGAATGCAATCAACTTTGAGTGTTTACCAATTTTAAAGTATAATTTACATACTTATTCTACTATCCCAGTTTTGATTTAAAAATAAAATACACAGCATTGCACAAATGCGGTACAATGAACACGAAAAAATGTATTTCCGACAACTTCATTTTGAAATTAACTGGTCACGTAGTCCTGCCTGACGACTATACTCTACAAAACAAAACCTGTTCACACAAGATTATTTAGCAGTAGAATACGTAGTAAAGTGAAAGTTGGTATGTTTGGAGAAGATAAGTACTTTACCAACCACTTGCCAAGTCGTTAACATGTGTACACAAAGACACAATTTTTCGTAAAACAAAAATATATGTATATATATATATTATTAAATAGATGGGTTACGATTAACATTAGAATGCAAACTGCATCCAGACGTTAAGGTTAAGAGAGTTTTGTATAAATATGGACTTTAAAGACGATCTAAGGCGTATTTTTTATTACTTTAAATATTTTCGTTCTGAATATACAAGCGTTTAAGTGCGACATATTTCCGATTCATTCATGCTCCCAAGGTTAACCCTCTTCTAGCGTCTGAAAAGGTGTAGCTCTACGTTATAAATCTTGTTCTTTTGAAGCTTTCTTTTTATTCTATTTATTATATCCCGTGAATGTAAAAGAATGTCAATAATATGTAAATTTCTGTGCCCGTTTTTTTCCTTATTGTACACATTGCTCTAGAACATTTTAACGACTGAAAGAAGTATTAGGTGTGTTCTTGTGTGTCTCCTGTACTGTTGTATTGGGCAATGTAAAGCCATACTCTAGAATGTGTAGTGCAATGTTGTACTGGGTAGTTGAATATATGTACTTCTAAAATTTTTGACGTTTGTTGAAGATACCAAGTTTTAAAAATAAAGTTCGCTGGTTGTGTGTCGTTTTGTAGCAACAATGCAGTGACATTAAAGAGAGGTCATTGTACGTTCCGTTCAAAGCACATTCGTATAATTGATCAGAAGTGCTTAGAACGATTTAGGCTATTATTGCAACGAAAATCGTTTGGTAGAATCAATCAGAGTCTTTTCAGTTGGTTGAGTACAAGCAATCAGAATGGACTTATTAGCTGCATTCTCTTGGTTTTGTGCAGTGCATTGCAGAGCACTGGAGATTGCGAATTGAATTGATTTGTAGGGTGCGTAGAAGTATAAAAGTTTTGGAAAGTATAGAGAAAAATTGCCATGACTTGAATCCTTGCAAAATGTCAAAATAGGACTTGAGAAGTTTCGCGACAAAGTTTGGCAGGTTTAGAGATTTGTAAGAATTAAAGTCATCGCATCTTGATTACTTTTAAACCCTTTTCTACTTTTATGCCCTCTATAAATCAATTCAATTCGCTATCTTCTGGTCTGCAGTATACTACATGCACGGAACAAAGCTAATGTAACCAACATTTGCAAATAAAGTATTTCCCTCAAAAATAAGAAGTCTATCTAACGAGAACATTCATTGCCCATTTCAATCTTACCTATTAAGTGTAAAGGGCGATTCGATAATTCCAATTCCTGTTGTCTTAATTTAGCAAGTGCGGAAGGAGTGAAATGATGATAGGAAAACCTCTTTATGAGTTCTCAATGAATTATCCACCCCTTTTTGGCACATTTCTAACAATGTTTTCCTATTATAAAAAATACTCTTAAATTTCTTGCTTTATTGCTTGCATATGGTTACAAAGAAAAAAACATTTTTTTTTCAATTTGTGGCAATCAACTGAGTTCGTGATCAGTGGGGATTTTTCATTCAATGACAGAAAAATTTGCTTTTTGCTAAGAATCTTTATAAGTTGGTAGTGAATTGGATAGACCCTGTTTTGTTGGGTCAGTATGAGCTGCGTTTTGAGGTAACCCAAACAAAATTTCTTTTTGATTATATCAGTAAAGCTGCTGCCCTTGCTGTCTTACAGTCGGTTGAACAAATACATCAACAAATTATGTAAAGTAACAACTACACACTGCATCGTTTGAAACTGGAATGATAAATCTAGTTTAGATGTGTCAGTATGCTATCTCTACCACACGAAACCTGCAGGTGGGACGTTTGGGGCAGGAATGAAGTGTAACTTAAAATTGACAGCACGTTTTTTTATTGGATATTATGAGTCTAATTATTCCAGTTTCAAGCATTGTAGTGTATGTGTTATTGTTGCACAGACTGTAACGCAGCAAGTTGACTGAAGTAATCGATTTTCCATGAAAACTGAAGAGCGCTGTCATCGTTACGGGTGCACTAAGTTTTTATCTTCTGAAAGTAAGGTTCTTGTAATGCGACTATCTATTTTTTACTCGATCTACCTAACGTTGTAACGTAGCGTACGGTGAGGTTCCTTAATAAATGCTTTTCTTATTCTTAGAAATCTTACGATACATCTAAACTCTTTACTTTGCAGCTCCCCCAGACTTGAAAAGACGTAGATACCTAATAGACTACATCTTTTAATCATCAGAGAGGGGAACTCGCAGAGTACGTGTTAGTCGGCTTCGATATTCTCCGAATTCTTATAGCTCCTGCAGAAATAGTTCGCCGCTATTCCCATTTTTCTAGCATGGTCTCCTATGGCTAAGTGACCCGTAATGACCCCTACTAAATTCCAGATATTTGTACTACTGCCATTAAGCAGTTTTCTCGTCCTCTTCCTGTTATATGCAGGCCACAATCGCTTCGCAATACCGCAGGTTTCCTTGCTGATCCACCGGAGGTTTGCCTTGTGATATAATCATTGTTTTACATGGCATTTAATTTACTTGAAATAAAAATGTTTTTTCTCTATACACTTTTTTTTACTGGCTAAAACGAAAATGAAAACGATATACCATAAGCTTTTGGAACAAATAATCCCACCACGAGATGGCATTAATAACACATAATTAGTAGAAATTAACTTCCTTATCTTGCTTGACAGATTGTTTTGTATATATTATACTAAACTAACAATACTTTCATTCATATAGCCTTTGATCACTAGCAAATTATTTTGTTTACAAAAACATTATTTGTCGTTTCCAGATTATATTACATTAAATTTACTTACTTTGAAACCAAATATATCCTCAACTGAATTCGATAGCTCTACAATTTCTGTACAATTCACTAAAGTACTATCGTCTTGCTTGAGACACAGACGACAGCTAGAATATATGTTATACATTTCTTCCACAAGTTTTGATAACCTATTGTTATATTTAAAAAATTTTACGGTATAGCTTAAAGTAAATGAATATAGCTACACTATATTCTAGACTTATTGTCCAGGTATTTTGCAAGAAATTGTTCAAATCTCTACCCAAAACCAAATCGGACAGCTGTCAAAAACTGCCAAAAATTTACAGACGCTGGGCACATTCAGTAATAGACAGATATCGAATATTCGAATTCAAGAGCAATTTTCGAAATTAAATATTTAAGGTTGAGTTCGTAAAGTACAAAGATTAATATGAATGCTGCGAGGTGATTCCAATTTTTTGTCGTACTTTAATATTAGCAATATACGACAAAATAAAATGAACTGTTCCGCTACTTTTTTTTTAGCTCAGCAAGTCTTGCATTACGTAGGATGAACTGAAAATGACACTTCACATTACAAATTCAAAAATACTATTTCGAATTTAAGTACTTGGATTGCTCTAGCGGAGTTACCAGTAACGTTTAAGAATCTGCATGAAGGTACTCATGATCCTCATGATCGTGCGATCATGTTATACGAATGACATTGCTAACTTGGTACTACGGGGTTGAGGGTCCCGAATAGCGCTGCTGTTAGTATTCGCCTCAACATGGGAAGGCCCCCTTTTGGGAGTATCGTAATGGTTGTGGTTAGCCCATATGCGGGCAGAGTGAGATTGTTTGGGTCTGCATGACTTACGCGAACATTCTTCTCTAAACAGAGTAGTTTGTTCTTTTGTCATAATTGCATACTGCGTCCGTGAATTTGAAAGATGTTCGCTTGGTAATGTATGAGTTGCGCTAAATCAACCGGGTGCCGTGACCCACAGATCGGAAGAGATTTTAGATAGGTCTCGCTTCGACCAGTAAGTCCAATGTCAAGTATGCACTGACATAAACTGGTACTTCTGAGACAGAATATAAATAAAGGGGTTTTCCAATAAGAGGTGTTATTTTAATTAGTCCGCTATTTCGGTAGATGTCACTTTTGGAGCTGTCATTTTTTGACATTTGATAAGTAGAAACTACGCCACTGATAAAAATGGAACGACACACAATTCAACAACCCATTGAAATTATTAAAATTCACTATAAAAATGGTGAAAATGTGGCAGAGACGGTTCGTAAAACTCGAACATTTTTGGGTCGTCGTGAAGCACCTTGTCGGACCGCAATACAGAAATTGGTAGAAAAATTCGAACTGTCGGGACAAGTTAGTGATGTGAACAATAAAACCCGTGCACGTCGCTCAAGAATAATGGAGAATATTGCTGCTGTAGCCGAAAGTGTTGAAGAAAACCCAGGTTTGTCCATTCCTCGTCGTTCTTTGGAATTAGGCATTCCACAAACGTCATTACACCGTATTTTGCATAAAGATTTGGTCTTGAGGCTTATAAAGTTCAGTTAACACAAGAACTCAAGCCGGTCGATCATCAACAACGTCGAGTCTTTGCTGATTGGGTCCTTGAAATGCATGAAAATGATCCGGAATTCCATCGAAAACTCATCTTGAGTGATGAGGCCCATTTCCACCTCGATGGCTTCGTCAACAAGCAAAATTGTCGCATCTGGGGCTCGGAAAACCCAAGAGTTATTGTTGAAAAGCCTCTCTATCCTCAACGTGTGACTGTTTGGTGCGGTTTATGGTCCCGCGGGGTCATTGGACTTTACTTTTTCGAAAATGAGGCTGGAGCAACAGTTACGGTGAATGGATTGCGCTATCGACAGATGATTAATGATTTTTTATGGCCGGAATTGGATGGTATTGATCTGGACAACGTTTACTTTCAACAAGACGGCGCTACGTGCCATACAAGCAACGAAACCATTGATCTTTTACGGGAAAAGTTTCCGGACCGTGTTATCTCTCGAAGAGGTGATTACAATTGGCCACCGATATCTTGTGACTTAACACCTTGCGACTTCTTCCTTTGGAGCCACGTGAAAGAGAAGGTCTACGCCAACAGCCCAGCGTCTATTCAAGACCTCAAAGATGGAATTCGTGAGGCTATCGAGGACATAGGGCAGCCACTTTGTGATTTGGTTGTGGAAAATTTCATGAAAAGGATATGGTCCTGTAGGCGTGGTCGTGGTAGTCATTTGGCTGATGTTATTATTATTAACGGCATATCTTCTCTTTATAATGAAATAAAGATGCGATCATTTATCTCAACAGATGGCATTTTTCTTTGAATATCAAAATAACACCTCTTATTGGAAAACCCTGGAGAGCGTTGATTGTCGCTTGTCTTCTAATCCGTGCATTAAGTGTGCCGTGAGATTAAACCATAACGGCAGGTGCTCACGTAAATCCTGGGGCCCTATTCTTGAATAACGAAGACAGATTCCGTATTCGTTATACTGTCAAAACCATTCGGAATCGTATTCTTGAAATCCGCATTCGTTATATACCGAACGCAAACCCTTCGTTATTTAACGAGTGGGTTCAACCATTCGTTATCCCAAACGAAGAGTGAATCAGCTGCTACTTTATGGGTGATAATGGGAGATAAAAGATGTGCGAAAATATCATATTCTCAAAAAACTAAACTAATTGAGTTTTTAAAGGAAAACCAGAAACTGAGATTTGGTAAATATGAGAACTCTTTCAGTTCAAAAGATGCCACGGAATTGTGGCAAAATAAAATCAGTATTAATTTCCATACCCGAAGCACAAAAGAACTAGAAAAATTTTTTTATGATATTATATTCGAAACAAAGGTAATAGAAAATTTCCAGTCCAGATTTGGCAGGATAAAAATGTGTGGTAAAAGGAAAATCTGCGGCGGCATAAAAAACATTTGCATGGCACTGGTGGAGGTCCTCCTGCAACCTTTTTTTCTATCCAACGTTGAATTAAGGGTGCAGGAATTGATTAACTATTGACGTAATTGATAGTCCATAGATTCTTTAACGATTTCAGGACCAAACAATAATGACAATTCACTGAAGCTTGCCATTTTTTACAAATTATATTTTAAAATATGAAACAGCTGACGATATCCAATTTGTAAATTGACAGATTTAATCTTACCACACTCGTTATGTTGAAATACTTTTTCACCACTTCGACTTTATAACGAAGAGGTTCAAGAATACGAACGGTGTATACGATTCGTTATCAACCATTCGTTATATAACGAATACGTTAAAACCATTCGTTATTCAAGAATAGGCCCCCTGACAGATTTCTGCACTAAGTTGGTGTATAAAATCCATTGTCATAGCCCACACGTGGAAGTTTTTAGCCAGTTTTTTCGTGTGAGAAGTATTCGAGGGTAGGAAAAGTGATCAAGTTTCGATCGGGAGTACGGGCAGAATATTACTGCAAGCAAATTAACTCCGCCCATTTTGAAATTGCATAATTTCTGATCGGAGGGCTGTACAGATGTTTACCTGCGATTTGAGGCAATAATATAATAATTTAATCATCATTCCATGTTGTGAATTTGTGATACAGTTATTGTTTATATCAAAAACTGTTACTCAAATGAACAGACACACAATTAATTTGCGGTAATCATATAAGGAACTACGCGGTGCACGTCTCAGCACAAATGGAGGAAATTCCTTCCTTCTTTAAAAACTTTTCGTGTGGGAAGGCCCACTTACCATAGACCCAACCCAGACGACAACTTTTTAGGGAAGGAAGGAATTTCCTTCCCTTGGCTTAGACGTGTGATAACAATAATGTTGCTTCTTGTAGTTCCTTATATGATTACCGAAATTAATTGTGTGCGTGTTCAATGTTATGGAACTAGGATGAGTGATTCGCTTGGGACGTAAAGTCCCGACTGCCAGCATGAGCTGACAGATCACCCGACGGACAGCGTTCACTGCAGGGCGGCACGCTAGTACGCCTCAACTATTGGCGGAGACTGTGGGGGGTTCCACAAAAAGACCTACCGCTGCCGTCTGCCATATACAGAAAAATTCTTTGTGCCTACAACGAACAGTCAACACCCACTCGGTCCTGAAGGGACCCTTACGTCACTTACTCGTATTTTGGTGGAAGGCGTAGATGTTTTACCTTCCTTTACCGGCCCCATCCTCCTATTTGACTTTGGCGGGCACAATTATCCAAAGTCTCTTATTGACCTGTAAAGAGAGAGAAAGACTAGGCGAGCCTAGACGACCTTCATCCTATGTGCGAGGGCTCCGGGATGTGAAGGAAAAATTAAAAGTTCAGCTTCTCATAGTTACGTTATAATAGTTCTCGTTTAATACAAAATTTTGGTCTTGTCCTCACATTCCGCGCTGGCAGTTTAACGTACTTACACTTAATCAAAAGAAGATAATCAGAATATTGACATTTGCCTACAGATATATATATATGTAATGTACTCCATCTGATCAAAAATAATATCGCTGAAACTTATGTAATCGTCACACGATTGGATATCCAATTGTCTGTCTTGTTTTGTTTTCGTCCATGTCATTCTTAATATGAGGGTCATATAATCCACTCAAACATTAGCGAATGTAATACCAAAGCGTTAGAAATAAAGCAAAAGAAAATATATATCTGGAGGAAGTCATAGTTCCTCACATGTGTGAGCGCTCATCTATAAAATGGCAAGTTTGTAGCGAGCTGGAACTAGAACTACTAAATTTAATCTAATATCAGACAAAAACACAAAATTATTAAGATCTTAAAAGTAATAGGAATTCATAATTATCTAATTCCTCACATGTGTGAGCGCTCATCTATAAAATGGCAAGTATGTAGCGAGATGGAACTAGAACTACGGTCACCGTGTAATTGTAGCCTAAAGTAATAAGAATAACGTTGGTCATAAGCCTATCCCATAATTTCTAACTAAAATTTAAAAATTCAATTCTATAGAAATGGAAAAATGCCAAAAGTAGATTAACAGAATCTGAAGAGCACTCAATAAATCAACCGTTTCTTGCAGGTAATTGTACCATTATATAAAAATTTAACACTAATCCTAATTTCTCTACAGACTTAGTAGATAAGCCTTGGAAAACTAAAAACTTAATAATAAAAAATTATTCTATGGGTCTTTTTCTTCACTAATTTTAACCCATGAAATGAGAAGTAACGAAGAACAAATTCAAAAAAAAATTTACAGATATTCAGTCAGACTATTCCTAATTTAATGGATATAGAGACAAATAATACTTAACTCCTTTATCTAATGTATGTTGCGGTATTACTACTTAGCATTTTAGAAAATTTCTGTTCATACCAGTTTAATCCTCTATGAGAAATCAGCTGTTCCAAAAGCACTAATCAAATTTGTTGTATTCTCATCAATACCGCAAATTCCTAAGATTCCATATCTTTGGTCAACACTATGTATAAGTCCTGGTTTAAACCGCACAGATTTATTAACACCGTTCTGCTCTTTTATTGTATTCTGCCGATATTCATGAAGATGATCCAGTGATTTATCAGGTTTATTCATGGGATTTCCTCTAGCTCTTCTTCAGCCTTTTTTTTTCTTTTGTTATAGGTCAAATCTTCCATGGTATCTGTTAAATACCACAGAATCTTTCCGATTTGAGAAGCAAGGGCAAAAGTGATGGTAGTTTCAAAGCAATTAACCTGCTTTGGCGATGCTGCTGGTTCTATATATTTACTTTTCTCAGCAAGCGGATGAATTTTAGCTTCCTTTAAGAACACTGTATTTCTTGTTTATTCATCCAGCATCCTTCGGAAATTCCTTTTCGGGCACGATGTCGTTGAAAATTTTCGGTATTCAGTTTTTTATTCACTCGACTTCTTTCACGCGCTATTTTTGTCCGAGAAGTAAGACAGATTGATTGCCTTCTTCTTACTTACCTTTACCGTCAACATGTCACCCCGAGCTTAAGGAAATGCATTTCTCTCAGTCGGGTGCGTTCAGTTTTCATGCTGTATTCGGCAGCAGGCCGGGCATATACGCTTCAGTATGACATGGAGCATATTGCTATATGCAATACGCTACGACCATAACATCAATTAAATCACGGTTTTTAATATAAACAATTACTGTATCACACATTCACAAGACGTAATGATTATTAAATTATTATATTATCATCTCAAATCGCAAATAAACATCTGTACAGCTGTAGCCCCCGGAATATACAAGCCATGAACAAAAACGAAAAAAGAGAGTAGCGGGCTGGTCAGCAGGCGACATCCACAGTGTTCTTGCCTTGTTTTGCTGCAGGAGTTTTTCATATAAAAGTTGCTTGTAGTTTGTTCAAACGCTATAATTTCCATAAATTTGTTCTACATGCTACTTTTTTTTTAAACTATTAGAAAGAAAACATATTTGGCTGCAATTTGTATTAACTTCACTTTGCTGTGGGAGTGACAGTTTTGAGCGTTAGGACCTGTTTAAGATGAAATTTTAGTTTTTCCGCCATGACGAGTATATAAAAAGCATTGAGAGTGAGCTTTTACTGCATGCTGTACCCGGCACGCTAAGGCCTTTTAATGTGTCGGTGCCTTCGACGATTTCAAATTTCATGGCTTATATTATAGTTTGGGGGTTACGGTATACCGTAACCCCCGGAATATACAAGCCATGAATAAAGTCGAAAAAAGAGAGCGGCGGGCCGGTCAGCAAGCGACATCCACGGTCTTCTTGCCTTGTCTTACTGCAGGAGTTTTTCATATAAAAGTTGCTTGTGCCTTGTTTAAACGCTACAATTTCCATAAATTTGTACTACATGCTATTTTTTAAACTATTAGAAAGAAAACATATTTGGCTGCAATTTGTTTTAACTTCATTTTGCTGTGGGAGCGACAGTTTTGGGCTTTAGGACCGGTTTAAGATGAAATTTTATTTTTTTCTCTATGACGAGTATACAAAAAGCAGTGAGAGTGAGCCCTTACTGCATACTGTACCCGGCTCGTTAAGGCCTTTTACTGTGTCGGTGCCTTCGGCGACTTAATGGCTTGTATTATATTCCGAGGGTTACGGGTACAGCCGTCCGAGGAGAAATTTCAGAAATTTCGCAATTTCAAAATTGACGGCTTACTGTAGTATTGGTATGCTGCCCGTACTCCTGATCGGAACTTGGTAGCACGGACTTTCTCCTACAGTTTATAAATTTTGCCACAACCTCGAAAGCAGTTGATTAATTTGTCGCACTCTAAGGGCCAATAGTTTGTTATATGATTACCAAAATTAATTAATTAAGTTACATATTCTGGTAGCATATGAGTGAGTTTACTTGGACGTGCAGTTCATTCAAGCAAGATTTCGCAATGTTCCTATGATGACCTGTAAGAAGCGGAGGAGCGGACCTTAGGCAACCATCGGCGTTAAGAGGGCTCCAAGAGAATGATGGGAAAATTGAAACTACCTCCACATTACGTTATAAAATTCTTTAATTATAGAAATAAGTAAAAAGTGACCGTTTGTCACTACCAAGCGCTATCGTGGGTTCACTGACCACGAAAAATGACAGATAAGCACTACAAAAAAACTTCCTTTGGGACTTCCAAGCACTGACATATAACATAGACGGCTTGATCTTCTATTTCATATGGGTCCACTTTTGTTGGCAGGGGTGTGAGCACTATCTTAATTTCAAGTTTCATTTTCGCTTTAACAGTTATGTTACAAGATCAACAAGTTCCAAATATATTCAAAATTATAATTTTTATGGGGAGCTTATCTCCTATAACATCAAATATTCCTTAAACTCGATTTTCTAAGGAAATAAAATTAAGCAATTTTTGTCTGCCTTTCCCTAAAGTATCTATGTGGGAAGAGAAAGAATTACAAATGTTATATTGCCATTTTCTATTCTATATATTCGTTTGGAACATCCACTGAACTGAAACCGAACTATGGTGGATTTCGTATAGAACTTATTATTTAAAGTTCAGTGGAATCCTAAACCTAAAAGAGACAAACTATAGAAAAGTGTGCCCATGATACTGAAAGCGATTTCAGTGGTGTCAGCGGTCTATGTTATACATGTCAGTGCTTCCAACATCTGTACAACCGTCCGATCAGAAATTTCACAATTTCAAAATGGGCCGCGTTAATCGAAACTGCACGGAATTTTTCCTACCCCCGAATACCACCCGTATGGATTTTACTATCTTCAGCCTAGTACTAAGGTCCACGCTGAGCTAAATTTTAACGAGTCTCCAATATCAGTCCGTTCTTTACCAGCTAAAATATGAGATTTAGAGAAAAGATATAGTAAAAATAAGAAGAAAAAGAGTTTTGCAGTTTTTTAATATTACGATGGCGGAAGAGTATGAGAGCAGTTTAAATTGAAATTAGTATATCTGCACAATCGGGATACGTCTATTGATATAATCCTTTGTTTAGGTTTCGAGTTTTTGGTAAATGGAATGTATATAATAATTATATGTTCTGTGAATTCACTTGTTAAAATAAGGTTAGGACAGGAAAGTGTAATCAGGCAAACAACTATCAGTAGTATAGTTGTATACCCTTAATGAATTCCTATAGTATGTAATGTAATGATCGAGCGAAAATAAGTCCGCAGTATTTGGTAGTCGATATATAGGCTCAACTATAATAGCCGTAAAGACGTTACGAATTTCAACGAGACTGAGGTTTACTTACAAAAAGTTGAAAACATTAAATGTGAAGATAATAACCCTTACGGAATGTGATATGAAAATATGATAAAAATGACAATTTTTCGGAATTAAACCTCAGTTTCGTCGAAATCCGTAATGTCTTTATGGCTATTGTAGTTGAGCCATATGCTGGCGTCGTTTAGATATATAGATATTGTAACGTTAATATCTGATTTTCTTGTAAAACGAAATACGGCCCTGACTTTACTTTAACAAATACAGCCCTGACTTCACATATGATTCCAGTTGCATTTGTTCCGCCACTCAACAAGTTCCCAGTTACATACGCACCGCCACTCAACAATGCTTTGAGATAAGCTTTAGAGCTTTCAAGCTTCCGAGTCTCAGCACAAGGCCTGACAAGGCAGTTTGTTCTCGGACTCAGCCGTGCCGTATTTCTGTAGCTGTTATCCTACCTGATTATTCCCAATATTCCTGTGTAACTGTTATGCCGTATGGCTGTATTTATATATTGTTGTGAGCGTGGCCTTGCGGTTCGTTATTTAAAACACAATATTAAATATTTAATATACAAGTTCTTTATTTGACTCTAATCTTAACAATTCACAAACTTTCAATTAATCAACTACACTTTAATTATCGCTTAATACTGTACTTTCAATTATCGCAATCTAATTACAACACTTCCGCACGTTATTACTTTCGCTTGTTAACACTGCAACGTCTAAGACAAGATTCTTATTCTGGCTATGACAACTGTTATATTTATACCCTAGAAACTCTCCAGATTATTCTCGAGTGTTCTATTTTCCAGAAGCTTCTTGACTGTTTAGTGGTTTTTAGGTACCACAAAGTTATAGCCTGACTCCTGGCGTTCGTTAGTAGCCTTGACTTGATTCAGAAAGAATTGTAAGTCCTCAATACGTCTTAGCTATCTTGATGTAGCGGGTAGATGTTGATGTATGGTTGTAGTGTAATTTGACTACACTATGATATCTTGCGGTAGTTGTCCAAACGTGCGTGAGAGTCACAACCCAGTTGTGAGTACGAAAATATGCTCCAGAGATCTTGCTTATGATGGTACTGCGAATATCGGTACCGGTTGTATAACAGCAGATTATAGGAGGATCTTGATGGAGAGAGTATGACGAGTGTTGTACTGCTATCTTGTTCAAAATGGTACACCTAAAAGAAAAATGATGATATTCATAAAGGGCGTAAATGACCAGTCGACCCTATGTCAAACTGGGCAAGCCAAGTGAAACACTTCTACCGTGGCGGTAGATCTAATCAACCTCGGTAGCCAGGTACAAGGTATCGTGGACTACGATCAATAATCCTCGTTAGCGAGCAGTTAACAGAAACGTTACTAGCATTGACGTTTGAGAACAGCTACCACAATTGCAAAGGATGAAAAGGAACAACGACTCTGACGTCGGCTGGTCCAGCTTGATTATCAACTCCTATCGTCGTGATAGGCTGACGCAATCCTGTTACACCGCTGTCGGGTATTTCTCGCTTCTTTAGATATTCTCCACGGATATCAGTTAACTGCCGGGTTGTGAGTTTTGTCCGTTTAACAAGCCTGTAACACTGTTAGCTGCGATACTGAATAAAATCACACCAGGAATCCAGTCTATCCTAAAAGGAAGAATCTAGAAAGAATAAAATTCGACGCGCCGCTATTGGGGCGTGCATAAGCATAACTCTCCTAGCTTATAGCGTAAGGTTGAAAGCCTCTTGTTGCTGAGTTTGAATCCTTATACTTTTATTAAGTTTTAATTCATCAAAATTAGATACAACGTTATAATATTTAACCTTATTAATAAAACAACTTTATCGCGTCAAGTCTGACATCAGACTGAATTTTCTTATATTTAATTAAATTTCGTTGTCAATCAACGCCTACCTAACTACAACTTTCCACGCTTAGCTAAGTATTAATGGCCGACAATATAGAAAAAAGAATTGCCCGATTTACTGATGGCTGGTCACGCGTTCAGAAAGGAAATGATGAAGGCGCACTGACGCGTCGCCACAACTGTTCTATTCATTCTATTCCTGAACCTTCCTGTAGATACCATAATCAATTCTCCGAATCTGAAGTCGTTTACTCTCCATTGCCAGTACATAGATGTCACCAATTGTCTCTTTCTATTGCACGTAACACTGCCCCCAATCTTAAATTTGTTCGTCCCGATCAACAGGTGGTCCACGGTCTTGATGCTCGTAGTATTGACACAAGCGGTCCAAATGAACAATTTTTCGTTTGCCTCTTGTACCACGTTGAATCCTGTATACTACGTGATTTATTCTAGTTACTACTGAATACGGTCCCTCCCAGTGTTGTTGTGAATTTGGAGAACGTCCCTTACGTCGGTTCGGGTTGTACAGCCAAACAAGATCACCTTCATTGAATCCTGCTGAATTCGCACGTAAGTCATAGCGGGTCCTCATTCGATTGGAATTTACTGCTAATTTTGTCTTCGTGGCTTCTTGTACATCAGCTCTCCTTTCCAATGGGGCTCTGATATTACACTTATACATTTCCTTTCTGCTGCTATGTGGCGGCCCTTTGTAAGAAGCACACACAGTGCATCTGCGACACTACTTCTCCACATCCTCCCGCATATGTAACCAATAAAACTTTTCTCGTATTTTAGAAATTGTTTTATTCACTCCCAAATGTTCTCCAGATGTTCCACGATGCATTTTACCTAGAACATCTTTGACCTTTGATGCCGGCAAGACTATTTGCATTCGGAATGATTTACCGTTAGGTGCCTCCCATTTGCGTTTTAAAATACCGCATTCAACATGAATTCCATTGAGCCCAGTAGCTTTTCAGATTTTCACTCATCCCTGAAATATCGTTCCATTCTGGTTTTTCTATATCTGCTTTCCAAGCAAGAATAGGCGATATGTCCGGATCTTCTCGTTGCGCTGTTCGCAAGTTCTCGATGTCCCAACCTGTTGATGGTTCCACAGTTACCAACTGTATAGTTGCTGTTCTTTCTTTTTCTTCAACCCGGCCGCAATGTTTGCATTCAAGTTTGCATGGACGTTGTACAAAGGCTTCTGCATTTCCATGGATAAGTCCTTTCCTATGTTGCATCTCTAAGCCATAAGGTTGGAGTCTAGTCGCTCCAAGAATAGCTTGCTCTCTAGTTCGCCAACTTGGACATTCTTCTCTTTCTTTCTTTTCTGTTGATTCCCTTCGACGGCGCTTCCTGCAGTCGCTTTGAAGGTGTCCCAATTTATTACAATCCCAGCATCGAAGAACACTACGTGAAGGGTTGCACAGTGATAACTGCAATCTATTGCAAGTCTGCTGCCCAGCTCGATATCTTTGCAATTCCACTCTCCTCTCTTCATCTAGGGATTCCACTCGTCGGCGTTTTCTGCAGTCCCTTTGTAGGTGTCCCGGTCTATTACAATTCCAGCATTGCAGAATACCACGTGAAGGAGTGCTCTGTGATGGCTGCAATCTATTACAAGTACATTCGTTCACCGAAATTTCTCTCATTCGTACTGCACTCCGTGAAGCTTGTCTGGCGGATTCATACACTAATGCATAGGCTAGTGCTTCTGCTGTTGATTTCTTCCCTGCTATCCTTAATGCATGTTGTAAGTTTTGATCTGCAATAGCGTTCACAAATGCCTCCGTAGCCACTTCATTGAGAAAATCCGCATCCATGCTGGAGTATGAAAGATGCGCTAATCTTTCCACATCACCCTGCAATTGTTGTAGTGATTCGCCATGATTTTGAATCCTGTTGCGTAACTGTAGGCGATATACTTGCTGCATGTGTTCATCTCCGTAACGTAATTCTATCGCCTGTACTAATGAAGTGTAATAACTTTGCTTTTCAATCGGTACAGTTTGTAAGAGTTCTGACGCAGGACCTCGAAGTGCTAACACCAGAGCTATAGCTTTGTCTTCATCATTCCATTCATTTACCTCTGAAGCTGCCTCGAATTGTCTCTTGAAGATATGCCACGAATTTTGTCCATCAAATATTGGGGGTTTCATTCTACCTGTGCTGGATATTTCAGCTGCTACGTTTAGAGGCTGACGACGCTTTATTCTTTCTAGATCTGCTTTAAAACTGTCAAGCTGCTCGGTGACTTTTTGTTGAGCTTCCGCCACTTCCTGCTCGATTCCTTCAATTTTTAAATTTTGTTCGTCTAACGAGTTTTTCAGGAAAGTCTTCTGTTCCTCCAAACGAGTTTCTAGACAATTCTCCAGAGAACTCTTTTGTTCGTCCAAGCGAGTTTCCATAGATTTCTTCTGCTCATCTAACCGGGATTCTAGAGAATTCTTTTGTTCAACGAAAGCATTCTTTTGTTCGTCCATAGATTTCTTCTGCTCATCTAAACGGGATTCCAGAGAACTCTTTTGTTCCTCATTGGAATTTTTCTGTTCATCAAAACGGTCTTCCATAGATTTCTTTTGTTCCTCGAGAGAATTCTTTTGTTCATCAAAACGGGCTTCCATTTTGCTCATTAAAGTACTCAAAAGCTGTTCCATTTTCATTGTAGGCTCTTCTTCAACTTCGGTTTCTTCCAAGTTATCTTCGAAAGCAAATGTTTCAGGATTCTTTCCTTCATCTATCAAAGCTTGTCTGAGTCGCTCGACTAGAACTTTCTTTGCACCTGTCGTTTGTAATGACCGGTTGCCTAACTCCACTTTCAAATCCTGCGTTCGAAGCTCCTCGAATTTTCGCCCCATTACTTTAGTAATTCACTTTAAGTTGAATATAAATTATTTTCCAGAACTTTCAAAATTGAACACAATTTCACAAAATTAATCACACTTTGAATTTTAAAGTCAATTGCCACCACTTTATTTCGCGAATTTATTTCACTTCTGACACCAGTTGTTGCGAGCGTGGCCTTGCGGTTCGTTATTTAAAACACAATATTAAATATTTAATATACAAGTTCTTTATTTGACTCTAATCTTAACAATTCACAAACTTTCAATTAATCAACTACACTTTAATTATCGCTTAATACTGTACTTTCAATTATCGCAATCTAATTACAACACTTCCGCACGTTATTACTTTCGCTTGTTAACACTGCAACGTCTAAGACAAGACTCTTATTCTGGCTATGACAACTGTTATATTTATACCCTAGAAACTCTCCAGATTATTCTCGAGTGTTCTATTTTCCAGAAGCTTCTTGACTGTTCTATTCATTCTATTCCTGAACCTTCCTGTAGATACCATAATCAATTCTCCGAACCTGAAGTCGTTTACTCTCCATTGCCAGTACATTGATGTCACCAGTTGTCTCTTTCTATTGCACGTAACAATATGTACCCGTATCGCTTCCTCCTCCAGCTGTCGTGCCATTTATTAATAAATACTCATTTATAACGATTTTCTTCTCTTCTCACTCTCCCGGATCCCTCTCCCGCAGATAATGGTGTTCTAGGTTCACTATTCCGCTCCATCATTAGGGACACTGAGATATATTACATACTGTCCTAAGTGTCAATGGGAGGCTGGGGTACGGTAGTAGAAGCAAGCCATTTGCGCCTTCATAGTAGGTAAGGGTAAGTAGAGTAAGGGTCCCTTCAGGATCGGATGTGGTGCATGTGGTTTTTGTAAAGGCACGATTATTTGTTTTGTATTATGGTTTATGATCGGTGGCAGGTTTTGGATAACCCCCCTATAACTCTTCCGCACTAGTCGAGGTGCTAGCGTGCCGCCCTGTGCTATCGCTGATCATGAGAGTGAGCTATCAGCCCATGCTGACAGGATGGACTTCACGTCCAGAAGTAACTCGCTTGAAGGTACTTCCATAACACTCTAACAATAAATATTTTTAGCACGCTAAAGAAGGCGAAAGAAGCTAAATGTTTTGGAGACTTTTTGGTGGTGCCTTCTTTAATCAAACCCGAAAAGCCAAATTTAGCCCATTAACCTTAGTACTGTAGTCTCGCTAAAATTCAGGATAAATTTTCGCCAGAAGCTATTAGCGCGCTAAATTTTCATCCAAAATTTAGCTTAGCGCAGACCTTAGTACTAAGCTTACTGCGTTCTCGGCTGAGAGTGACTTGTAGCGCGCTACCTTTCACTATCGTATTTTGGACAGTGAAATGGAACAAAATGAATACCATGGATACAGAAGGAAGACAATATCATAGCAACTTTGTAGGTTAGGAGATTGGAAAATTTAAAGAAAATATGCAATTGTAAATCTTTTAGGATCATTGTATTGTATTTATTAGTCTTAAGTTTTTGTCCATATGTGAACATATAAGCATAAACATTTATTTATTTGAGTACCAGTGCTAAAGGTACGTAAAGCATTGAGCATATCATAAGAGTTACATATATTTACATTATAGCAAAACAAATAATAAAAGAATAGGAATAGTGTGAATTTAGAATATTTATAATATATAGCAAAGAAGAAGAATAGATGTAACGGGAGCTTATCGCAGAAACACATCAAGATCTCGAGACTTCCCGAGGCGTTGTCGAAATTTCCAACACGGGTTTTCAAAGGATGAGACACAAAAACAAGCCAGCTAGTCACAAGGCCTAGCTGCAAGGCGCGCTTTGCTCAATGTTGGAAATTTTTCTCTCAGGCCTACTTCTGTCAACAGATGTACTATCAAAATTACAATGACAGCACCGAGCCGGGTAGTATAATTTTTCAGTTCTCTGAGCCAAGCCTTGAGGTGAACTGCGAGGAAGCCTGAGCTATGCCAGGCCTGAGACTTGCTTGGATGTGTTTCTGCCTTTAATAACCACATAGTATGGCATGGTAAGTAGGATTAACCTCAGCATTAGTCAAACAAGTAAAAAAATAGAGGTAGTGAGTGGGAACTAAATATATACATGGCAAAGTGTACAAGTAAGACTTGTTTTATAGCAGAACAACAGAAAGTTCAGCTGACAGAATGGACTTCACGTCGAAAATTACTCATTCAAATGCTTCCATATGGGTCTAACTGATTGTTACCCTTATAAATTTTGTCGTTTGAAGTTTCGAGTAAAGAGTTAAAGTTTTCGATTTTTATTTCAAAGTTTGACATTTTGTATTTCGAGTAAAGTTAAAGTTTTCGAGTTTTAGTCTCGATTTTCGTGATTTTTTTTAAAATAAAGCTTGACTTCAAGGTAAACTTTGGTTAAGCTTAAAGTCTCCCGAATTTTTCGAGCTTTGTTTTTTGAATTTCTGATCTTTCCCTAGGGCCTTCAGCCATGGAAATGGTAGGTGGCTTCACGAATAATTTTTTTGTTTTTGGTTCTCATGATGGAATTTTGTCTTTGTCGGCCATCTGGCTTGACAGAGTCATGCGTCTGTGAGATGACTTTTTGGCTTTTAGTTAACTAGTTGACCAGACTCAGCTTTGCCCAACTGGAAGGATAGTTAGACATTGTTGTTAGAGGATGAAAGTGATGCAGGAGACCTTCAGTAATCAGGAGCTGGTATATTGCCAACTGCCCGCCTGAAAAATCTCTAGCAACATTCTCAGTCTTTGACATCTTCAACCCGACTTTTCTGAGATTTCGTTGAGAATTTCAAACTTTTTTCATGCACAGATCCACACTACATACCTGTATTCCTGCACATTTGACCTGATTGATGGAGTGCCCCTATAAAACTTTTGTTTTTGAGGGTTAGCTCTTGGAGAGAGAGAGCAGAAACTATATAAATATTTTTTGTTGATTTTTATCTTGATTGGAGTTTGGCTCCTTGTACTCTTAGCATAACGGTGTAGCATTGTTTTTGAACGATTAGTTTGAACTTTGAGTTTTTGGTAAATTTTGTACTTGGCACGTCGTCAATGTAATTAGTAAATTGTCGCGAATATTTTTCACTGAACTTTACAAATAGTCCTACAGACTTTTATCTTTTGGTGATATCAATTTTTATTTTTTTATATTATTTTGAATTCTTTGTGAAATTCGTATTATCTACGGTAGGTGTATAGCGTGCATTAGGAATTATACCCTCCTTAGACAAACTAAGTAGCAACCCTGAAGTTGCCTTATAATTTTTAGTTTAAGCATCAACATTTAGTTGACGGGAAAAATTGTACTTTTTGAAATTTTTGCATTAATAGTTCTGTGTCCTGATCCTAGCCTTGGCAATACCTGCTTTTCTAGATTACGTTAGATTTCTGTACCTACCCAACTCATCCGAGTTTTGAACATCTTGAGATATTGTGGTACTCTACTTGGTTCGGTTGAGTCTAGTAAATTTTTGAGATGGCTACCATGCGAACACCATCTCCTACCGAAGTTCCTATTCAAAGGCCAGACCAGTGCACCATCTGCAAAGACGGAGACTGGTATGCCAAGAGAAAATCTGTAGCTATCATTTGCGGACATGTATTCTATAAGGCATGTCTACAAACATGGATAGGAAAACAAGCAAACTGTCCCAAGAGCAGAAGTGCTCTTTCCCAAGAGGACTTCGTTACATATAAGTTCATTTACAAAATAATACATAAATGCTCTAAAACAAACTTAAGAGTAACTACGGTGGCTGAAATTCACATCTATAATACAAGACAAAAAGCAGATATAAGAACTACAGCAGCTAGAACAGAGAGGTTACGCACAGTGTCGTGCCCCAAAAGCAATCAATAAACAAATCCAATAATTAAAAACGACACTTGAATTTCTTTTAACACAGTTTCTTTATTACTATAAACCAAACTGACCTATCTTAATACTTTTAAAACAATCTAACCCGAATCGAACTGTAACTTGATATCTAAAACAAAGGTTGAATCGCGACTGAACACTGAACGGCCCTCACCAGATCAGTCATTGGTCTTTTATGCCCCGATATTCGGAAGTACTTTCTTTGCTCACAACGCGGATGTAAACAAATGACAACAACCTTGCCGTTTGTTCTACCGGCTGCAGCACCTGAGTCGCTCAGTAGTAAAAAATCGCTTTACATAATAATTACCATACGAGGTTAATTATTATTGTAATCGTCGATTGCTCCACTAAGCGCTCATCGCAGCCAGCTGTTGAGCTAATCAGCAAAATAACCGACAGTTGCAGAACAGTACCATGCGAGGTTACTGTTTAGCAATTGCTAATTATTTTACTAAAATGCGCCCTTGGCTGCTGGAAGAATCTTCCTTATATTGGGCCACAACAACAGGACTCCTGTCAACTGGACTTCAGTTTGAAACTCCAACCCGACAAGTGCCATTTCTTAAGGAAAGAAATTATGTATTTAGGGCACATAATTACAGAAAATGGAGTCAAACCAGATCCAGCTGGTAAGTACCTGTGTGTGGGGCCAGCAGGAGCCGTATCCAGTGCTCCCTTGCACCCTGGTGCTGCGTAGCTAAAACCCCTTTACCTTTTCTTTTATACACAAACACAACGCCTTCTTTCTAATTTCACAATTTTTATTTGATCTAAACAATTTTGCTTTTTTTTTTATTTCAATCTCACAAATTTTGTTCGGTTAAGATAATTTTACTTTCTTTCCTTGCTTCTTTAGTTTTCATCTACCGAGACCGCGCCGAACCGAAAATCAAAAGAATTTAACTCAAAAATTCTGTGCTACCGCCGCGTATATAATTTATATCACACTTTTTTTTCGTTTTTTAAATTCGACTGCCGAACCGCCGTTAATTAAATTTAAATCACAACAAGTTAAAAAATCAATTCAACTCTTGATCACTTCAATCGCGATCAAGAGCCGTCGGTCAGGGTAGAAAATTCATAGTTGCATTTCTACCCCGAGAAAAATTAAACAAGTCCAGAATATTTTTCGATGGAAAAATTGTAATATGGTGTTTTTATAAACATCAACCACCGTCCCGTCGCTTGAAAATGCGGCGCGCGTATACATGCAATGTAAATTCGCGGTACGCATTTCTTATCGCGAAGCTTTTTTTTGTGATATGTATGTAAGTTCGTACATACATATTGTAATTTTCACGACAAATCGTACTGAAGGTAAGATTTGCCTTTTGCTTTATATTTTTTTACATTAAATATTTCTACTGCTATGGGAATAATTTTGTTTAAACGAATGGTATGTGAAGAAAATTGCTGATGCAATTTTCTTCACTGATCGAACAGATAAGCTGATTAGCTAATCATGTTTTTAAGCATGCTTAGCTTATGCGAAAAATTTATTAAATGGAATATTTTATTGAATTGAATTTGAAGAACTGATTCAATTTCTAATATCTTATGTTATTCCTCTTTTATGCTTTTTAGGTACATAACAATCCTTCCCCCTGAGAAAAAGAGAATTATTCTTTGAAGAGGAATAATTCTCAGGGGAAGTTGTTGTGGTGGGTGCTATTTTGGCGGCTCGGGTCTCGGTCGGTTCAGCTTCGGCTTTTGTTTACAAAATTATTTTGGGGTTTTTGTGTAATCTTACCCCAGTTAAAACGACTTTTTTTTGTGTTAGCCTTGTTGATATTTATTTTTTGGGTTATGTTAGATTAGTATTATTATCCTAATACTATTTATTTTATTTATTATTTTCTTGGTTTCTATTAACTAATTGTAATTTACTTTTATTATTTTTCTTTTTAGTAGCCTGGTAATATGGTTTTTGGTTTCAGATTTACTTATGTATGTATTTAGTAGCTCAGTACTAATTGTCTAATGTCTATTTTTCTAGTATATATCTCCTTACTTACTATATATTTACATTATTTGATTTTAAATTACTTCTGCTGTTTAAGTAAGTATGTATTCCATTTTTTATTTAATTATATATATTTTTTTCTTTATTTCTACTACTTAATTTTTTATTTAATTTCGATACATATTTTTCATAATACTATTATTTTATCTACTCATATTTATATTTAATTCTAATGTCGTTTTCCTTGATTTCGTTATTTCATTTCTATTTATATTTGAGTATAATATATTTTAGGACTTGCTGCCTGTTATGCATGTTGTTTATGCATTTTGTTTCTTTCCAGTTACAATTTTTTGTTTTACATTGATCGAGTGGCGCATGTTGTCAGACTAACTGTACTGACCGGGTTCTGGGAAGCGATCGAGCTCGCTTTAAAGTAGGTTCAGAAGCAGCAGTTCGCTCTTCTATAGGAATTCCCTCTGATGAAATTTCGGGGTTACCTTGTGATTGATTCCGCTGTTGTCTCATCTTGATGACAACAGGGTGTAGATATTTTACTGCCACAACAATCATTATGGCCAGAACTAGTAGGCTCGTAAATGATAGAGAGGTTGTGGACAGGATATGGAATTGTCTGGTTGATACTTTTTCCTGGTATTTAATAATTTTGTCTTGGATTTCCTCTAAGGAGTGTGTGCTCTGATAGACTGATTTGTGGATATCGTCTCCCGTTAAAATCTCGATTTTCCCCAGACTGTGGTTTTGAGATTCTTGTAAAATTTCGGCCAGTTTTACATTGAGTAGCGAATGGTTTAGCTCAGGAAACTGATTTGGCTGAATATTTTTTAGTGGATATTTACTCTGACCTTCGTATTTAAGCACTTTTTCGCTTATTTGAACTTGACATGGTTGTGTTATCTCAAGTATCTCTTGTCTTTCCAGTTTTGAGATCACAAAGTGATCTGGACATATGATATGTAGCACCGTGGAAGTGATAAATGAAAATAGCCACGCATTTGGCTTGTTTAGTTTAATCAGCATGCCCTTTTGGAGAATTTGTACTCTAGGACCTGCATTGGGGCTCTTCGGTTAAAGGATTATATAGTAATTTTACTGCACATTCATTGGATGTTGCTGCTTTGATTATAGGCGTATTAAGTCGACCTATATACGTGTTTTCCTTCATATTATTGGTGATTTGTTTGAATTTTTTCATGTCCTCATTTTTAAGGAGTAAAAATTCCTGCGTCTGAGCGCTATTTGCCACGTAAGAATATCCAGGGTCAGGGATTAGAAAATAATTTGCTGACTTGGGTACAGGATAGCATCGAATTTGCTGTAGCCTCATTTTTGACAGATTAAAAATTGGGAGAGTAATTCTCACCACCAATTTGTTCTGCATGAGGCGTGACTGAGCTGATGCTGTTTGGTAGAGGACGGCTAAACAATTCTGATCGTTAGGCCAATACGAAGTTGTTTTCCGATATATTTGTAGCAAATTTTGTGGAGACAAGAGGAGTGGATGAATGTGGTTAGTTCTACTAGCCATTACGATTTCCAGAAGGGCTTGTTGTCGATATTCAACTTCTATTATTTGTAGAAGCAGTCTTGATAGGATTTCCTGTCTCAATTGCCTTTTTGTTAGGTTCTCGGCCACATTATGCAGATTATTGATTTAAAGTGCTATTTTTTGTTGTCTGTCCATTAACATAGCCAGCGGTTTTTGAATCGTTTCCAAGGTGGTTTTGACAACCCTAATCTGTTGTTTCTCTAGCACCGCTAGGGCTTGTGCATTCAATTCAATTTCATCTAACCTGCTGTAGATTTCTTTCTCGTTATTGTTGTCCTTGGTGCCAAATAGGTAGTGCATCGCACTGCATCGCACTGCCTATTCCGTCGAACAATGACCTAGTTTTACGTTTTCCTGGAACCAATTCTTTAATAGTTCTCGTTCGTTTTTGAACACTGCCTATTATAGCGTGTATGTGCTATTGTTGTATGTTACACAGATCTCCTGGGTCTGTTATATTTATGTAGAGTTTATGCATATGAGTTTTGGCATATGATTTTTGGAGCTTATACTTCAATATGTGATAGTAGCTCTCATGATTGTAAACGGGTTCTGGATCCCGTTTTAAATTGATGGGACATCCGCCGTGAAGCCGTACAGGCAGTCTATCGGGGTAAGTTTAGTACCCTCGTGTATACTATTATTATACACGAATGCAGCGGTTCGTAGGTATTGGTCCCATGTTTTTGGATTTTCATCTACGATTGTTCGCAGGTATTCTATTAACACAAACAATGACCAATAGAGCAATTACTAAACAAATCGAATTGAACAGAAAAACTGACAGTAACCTTTTCCATTCTTTACCTTTTAATACCTTCACCTCTAAATGAGAATTTTAATACCAAAATGAAATAATGTAATTGTGTGGTATTTAGAATATTGCAAATTGATATGGAGAATGTATATATGTATATAAAAAATGTAAATTTAAAGGGAAAAATGGCAAAATTTTTTGTTTTATATAAAATATTCCTTTTTTTTTAATAAAGATTAAATTTTTACAGAAATTAATCAATTAAATAAAAATTAAAATAGAATAATTATGTAGTATAAAAACAAAACAAATCTATAAAAATAAATCAATAAATGTAAAGAAAACGGAATAAAATAATCATAGAATGTAGATCTCATTATATTTAAAAATAATGATAATGATAATACAATAATTTTTTCCCACACCTTTCACTTTTATCCGAATTGAAAGTTATTGCATAGGTTAAATCATTTCTTTCGAAATGATAATAATTAATAATTAAATAAGTATTTACTTTAGAATTTCAAAAGAAAAATGTACAAATAAAACTTTATCTTTACAACAACTCCTTCATATTATAAAAGGATATTTCTATATTTAGTGATATACAAACACTCTCTATTATAATATATTAATTTTTTTTTCTTTTGTTTGTTGCATTATAATTGTGTAATTATTTACAGTTAACTTACTACATACCATTCTCTTTTGGTATACAAGTTTTAACTGAATTAATGAAAAATAAAGTTTTCTTCAAAAAGAATTAAACTTTCTTTTCCCTAGGAGGGAGGGATGTTGTGACTCAGGGCCCAATTCCCCGAATCACAACCATAAGGGCAATACATCAATATATTGCCTTATGCAATATGTTGATGTATCACCGTTTGACCCTGAAAACATAAAATTATTAAAACAAAATTTACTTCATACATTCCATTCTCATTTAAAAGTCATTCTCTTATTGTAATAAAATGCAATTAAACATAAATTGCATTTTGTTATTAAACACACATTCCACTCACACGGTATGCATACTTACCTACATACCATGTCTTCTTACTTTTTTTCCGTATGTACACTGTACATACGTACATTACTTACTTCCTCCAATCTAATTGTATGTACATATATACATACAATTATCACAATTATTCGCGCCCTCTTAAAATTAATATTTCAATACGGGTGCACAAGTGCATATCGGATTACAGTTTCCATTGATGCATATAGCTCGCATCAAAAAAAACTTTTGCATTCTCTCACGTACGTTTTTTCAACGTCGTGAGAAAACAATAAAATATAAAAAAGCTTTTGCAAGATATCGTGGGTACCTGGGTGCAATTTGCCCAAACCTCGGGGAGTTCGTTCTTTAATCCCGTCGAGTTGCGAACGTTTTAAAAATCCGTTCCGAACTCATTAATTGAGTGAAAAGTAAAATCTAACTAAATAATTTTGAAATAAAATCGAATTAAATAATTCTGAAAGCGAAAAGTAAAATCTAACTAAATAATTTTGAAAGGAAAATCGAACTAGTTAGTTGTGAAAACGAAAAGAAAAATCTAACTAAAAAAAAAATGGAATAACAAAAATAGTAATATAAAAAAAATAGAAAAAAGGAATAACTAAATGTTTCAGTTTTTAATTTTCCCTTTACTTGATATCGATGACTGCTCTCTCCTTCAGAGCACTGAGCGGAGCCTCGTTAGAACAAACTGGTGGCAGCGGTGTACCTACTCAATAAACCAACACCGAGTCTAAGACATTAGCGGAAGCCTTCACGACAACAATAGTTTGTCGACATGGTATTCCAGAAAGTATCCTCACAGATCAAGGTTCTAACCTCATAAGTGGCATGTTCGCCGAGGTATTTAAATTACTAAGAATAAAACGACTTAAAACTACTCCATATCACTCTCAAACGAATGGTGCATTGGAGAGAAGCCAGAATATCTCCGATCTTATATAACAAAAGATCCACAAGACCGGTATACATGGATTCCTTATGCCATGTTTGTATACAATACAACCCCTCATTCGAGTACTAATTATACTCCTCGCGAACTCCTATACGGATTCCCAGCCGAAATTCCAAACAATTTGAAATCTTCTCCAACCTTTTGATATAATTACGACAATTATGCAAACGAGTTAAAATCGCGTCTACAGCATAGCTTCAAAATAGCTAAAGACATGGCCATGGAAAATAAAGAAAAATCCAAACTACAATATGACAAAAATTCCGTCCAAAAATCTTTTATGGTAGGCGATAAAGTCCTACTTAAGAGCAGAGTTCGAGAGAACAAATTATCACCATTATGGTCAGGTCCGTATGAGATAATGGAGATTAATTCCCCCGAAAATTCCACCATAAAGGTCAACAACAAAAATAAATGAGTCCACAACAATGACTTAAAACTTTTCTCAGAGTAATATCAACAACCTCATCATCCTCTTCATTCAAAGCGAATAATACAATATCATCTTCCAGGTTTCCAAAATGGTGCATATAGCATTCATTCTAATTTTCATCCCCTTAATCTACGGCTCAGGAATAGAGGTAAAGCATCTAAATGCTACTGCAGGCATTTAGTTCGAAGAGATTGGCAGAGCCAACCTCTACACCAACGAATGGAAAATAGAACACTGGATAATAAAATATCCATTGAAATAGAATCATTAATCTCCCTTGTTTCATTAATGGCATTCAGATATCAAAATACACAGTCAGAATTAATTGATCTTTTAATTGATTCCAAGCATGGAAAATTTCACCGTACACTAATATCACCTAATAAGATTGAAAAACTTTTATCAAAAATTAGGCAAGAGTTGCCGAATTCAATGATACTTCCCATAAATTCTAGAGACAATATACTATCGCAAATTTACAAATTAAGTACAATCTCTGCAAATATTTTCAATAACCAAATTAATTATAGAACTCCGGATTCCACTTCCCTTTAAAGAACATTACCAAATATATAAAGCAATGCCATTACCGACAACCCTTAACGGATCATTCGTATATATTAACCCATCAAAAGAATATATACTAATAGACTACAATCGCGAACACTATCTGGAATTAACTCGTCAAGATATCCACAATTGCGCAACATTGGATCATATGCATTTCTACTGCAAGATATCATCCCCTATCATAAACTCAAATTCAGAAGTAAATCAATGCGAGATAAATCTAATAAAGAAGGAAGCCATTACATCGAAATGTAAAATCCTAACACTAGAGCAAAATTACTACTGGACGCAATTATCGCAGCAGAACGCTTGGCTCTTCTCCCTAAAGGATTCTCTCCATATAGATATTATCTGTGAAGACTCCATTAAATCACAAATCCTACACGATATCGGAACAATATATATCTATCCCGGTTGTTATGTACGAAGCAAGGAATTCATCCTGCACGGACACAACGTAAAAGTTTCCAAATTTAACTCTCATTTTATTCCAACAATAAACATTTCCAGTATAATATCGAATATGACGTCCTCCTCAATAAGATCGCATATAAAAATACATACTTTAAATATTACGAACAATATGAATCTAGATGAACTTCTAGAATCCATTCGTTTCCAAAAACATCAAGAATTAATTCCTCTCAATCCCATAAATAGTCATCATATTCATCATTACGCACAGTCATATTTAACAGTGTCTTTGATCGTATCTATTCTCTGCATATATCTATACATGAGTTATAAATCAAGGACCCGCAAAGCTAAAAATATTCCGCCGGAACCTAAATTAGAAGATGTGCCTAAACCCGCACGTAGAGGGTCAAAATTAAAATTACCTCCTGCACCACAAAGAAAAACCACCGAAAACGTTTAACTTACAGACAATGACAACAAAAAACGATATCTTTCGCTTCCCAAATCTTATCCTCCTATATCCATCTCCATCTAAACAAAATATTAATAAACAATTTCAGAGGTGAATAATACCGGACATTTTATTGCTAAATATGTATGTAGTTATATATATATATATAAAAGAAATCCATTTAAAAGAAAAGAAAAAAAAAATTATGAATTTATACAAATAAATAAATAATTAATGCAAATGCAGTAGTTGTAAAATTATAAAAATATATATATATATATATATATATGTGTATGTGTATATAACTAAATAATTATTATTAGCTACTATCCACTTTATAAACCCGTTTTTAGGATCCTGGATACTAAAACTATAGATTTTTTTTTCGTGTAACCACGTTATTAATCATGTATATTCCTTACCATTATAACTATGCTTATAGAATAATAATACCTTTTTTTTATTTTATAAATAGTATATAAAATAATATATATATATATAAATAAATAGTATATATTTACATTTTTTTTGCATAAAGAAAATATAAATGTTAAAATAACTTCAGTAGATGAGAATAAATAAAAAAATAAAAAATGTATGTAACTTCTCCTCTTATAATAATATGTAAATAGGCAAACATATCTAATTTGCCTATACAAATAGGAGCTTACAATTTTGTTTAAGAAACTCCGTCATTGTTAAGAAAGAAAGTTTTCTTCTACAAAGAATAAAACTTTCTTTTCCCCAGGGGGGAGGGATGTTGTGATTCAGGTGCCCAATGCCGCGAATCACAACCATAATACCGATACATCAATATATCGTCCAATACGATATATTGATGTACCATTAATTGACCCTGAAAAACAAAAATTATTTACATTTTTAAATCTCATTCAAAACTTAAAATGCATTTAGAAATGCATTCCCATATTATAACAAAATGCAATTTAGCATAAATTGCATTTTGTTATCAGACACACATTCCACTCACACGGTATGCACACACTTACCTACATACAGTGTCTTCTTACTTTTTTTCCGTATGTACTATGTACATACGTGCATTACCTACTTAATCCAATCTAATTGTATGTACATGCGTACATACAATTATCAAAATTATTCGCGCCCTCTTAAAATTAATATTTCTAAACGGGCGCACAAGTGCATATCGGATTACAGTTTCCATTGATGCATATAGCTCGCATCAAAAAAAACTTTTGCATTTTCTCACGTACGTTTTTTCAACGTCGTGAGAAAACAATAAAATATAAAAAAGCTTTTGCAAGTTAACGTGGGTACCTGGGTGCAATTTGCCCAAACCTCGGGGAGTTCGTTCTTTAATCCCGTCGAATTGCGAACATTTTAAAAATCCGTTCCGAACTCATTAATTGAGTGAAAAGTAAAATCTAACTAAATAATTTTGAAATAAAATCGAATTAAATAATTTTGAAAGTGAAAAGTAAAATCTAACTAAATAATTTTGAAAGGAAATTGAATTAAATAATTTTTGAAAACGAAAAGTAAAATCTAACTAAATAATTTTGAAGGAAAATCGGATTAAATAATTTTGAAAACGAAAAGTAAAATCTAACTAAATAATTTTGAAAGAAAATCGAATTAGTTAATTGTGAAAACGAAAAGAAAATATAATTTGAAGTGCAAAGAAAAAAAAATGGAATAACAAAAATAGTAATATAAAAAAAATAGAAAAAAGGAATAACTAAGTGTTTCAGTTTTTAATTTGCCCTTTCCTTCATATCGGCGACTGCTCTCTCCTTCGGAGCACGGAGCGGAGCCTCGTTAGAACAATTTGACGAGCTAGCATCAGTATCTTGCTCACTCACATTTCATGCAATGATTCTCCATCTCACCCAAACTAGTACACTGGAATCATTTTTAGTAGGTGAAAAGAACCTTGTTCTGCAAGAAAAACAAAGAAACTAAGAAAAGGAATAAAAACAATAAAATATTCAAATTGTAAAACTATACTCTCGTGCTTCAATCCACTCAGGTTATCGTCGTTATATGACGAACAAACTCTAATCTTAACATTAATCATGATACCTTCTCAAACGATTCGATGAATCCGCTTGAGCTTTTTCCCTTGAAATATAGTTACAATCTCAGGACTGTGAACGTCAATTGCTTCATATAAATGGATGCTAATTTCCCTGCCCTAGCTAAGTCTTTACACATATGTAAGACTTCCGGCCTAGCTGAACTGTCATGGTACTTCTTTGCCACTAGCTTGCTTTTAAGTAGGTTTTTCCTAGCTAGTTGAAACGCCCTCTGCAATTGGAACCGCAATACCGAATGGTACTTATCCATATTATATACCGGTTCAGGCTGGCGCTAGCTACTGGGGATTTCCGCTACAAATCCAAACAGCGTTTCCATGGGCGTAAGCTTTGTGTCTGCATGCACTTTGTTGTTGTACGCATGCGCTGCGATTCTCAACAGCTCGTCCCAGTTTCGTGGCTCCCGAGCAACGAAACTCCTCAGATAGTTGGCTAGTGTAGAATGCCGCCTCTCCACAGCGTTGGACTGGGGATGGTAGGCAGTTGTTTGCAGCTTCTTTATCTTCAACATCTTACAAAGAGCTTTTAAGACTTCTCCAGTGAAGTTTGCTCCCTGATTCGTTACTAGCTGTTTCGGTAGCGAGTACCGGCTGAGGATTTGCTCAAATAAGGCCTGGGCTACCGAGTTCGCTTCTTGGTCTAGTATTGACACGAAATCTACAAATCCCGTCAGATCATCCATCATAGACAAGATATACTTGTTACCCTTGTGACTGACTTGAAAAAGTCCAACCAAGTCAACATAGACTTTCTCAAAAGGTCTTTCAGCGATTTCCGTCACAACTAATGGCATCTTGAACGCTCTAGCGTGCTTATTTTTTTGGCAAATCGTACAACGTTTAACATACCGAGCTATGTCAGCCTTCATTTCCTTCCAACGGAAAAAGAGCTTCACTTTGTTAAACGTTTTGTTCCTTCCAAAGTGTCCTCCAAACCTAGAGTCATGATAATCTCTTAGAATTAGCTCAATTTCTTCTGGATTGGTCACCAGTTTTGGTTCTTGTTTCTTCAGTTTTTCTTCGGTGATTATATCAGTCCCTTCAATACTGTTACCTTCGTTTTCAGAATCTTGCAACGGTGTTTGTTTTGGTTGTTCCCTTTCTTTCTGTTTCTAGCTTGAGCGCGAGTTATTACAAGGCATGTTATAATATGACTCAGGTTCTTCAACGTGCCTTGGAATTCTGCTTAGGGCATCGGCATTACCGTTTTCCTTTCCAGTTTTATATATAATCTCACATTCATACTCCGATAGTTTTTGGTGAAATCTAAGCATACGCGAGTAGTGTCCTTTACCTTGAAAACTCCCCTTGGCGGTTGGTGATCTGTTACTATTTTGAAAGGTTTGCCCAGTAGGTAGCACCTATAGTTCTGTACTTCCCACACAGTGGCCAACATCTCACGCTCCATAGTGGAGTAGTTCCTTTCTGTCATGTTCAAAGTGCGACTAGCGTAACTAATTGGCTTGCCTTCTTGCTCCAGAACTGCCCCTAAAGATTCCCCACTTGCCTCTGTGATTACCGTAAATTCCTTTGTGAAATCCGGATAAATCAAAAGTGGTGGTGTAGTAAGAATTTCCTTGACACGACTAAAAGCCTTTTCACACTCGAGTCCCCATGTGAACTTAACCTTTTCTTTTAATGAACTATTAATGGGTGCCAATATTTTTGAAAAGTTCGGCACAAATTTCCGATAATAATTGGCTAGCTCTAAAAAAGATTGAGCCTGACGAACAGTGTTTGGGTTTGGGAATTTTTGCACTACTTCTAGTAACCGTTTATCAGGCTTTACCCCTTGTTCTGAACAAATATGGCCCAGATACACTACCTCTTTCCTTAAAAACTGATATTTTGAAGGCTGCAACTTAAGGTGGTGTTCTCTGAAGTGCTGAAAAACTTCTCTTAGTTTGCTGTTAGCAAATATTACGACATCGTCGAGATACACGAAGCATTTAATCCCTTGAAGTCCCGTTAGAATTCCCTTCAGTAGGAATTGAAAAAAATGGGGGGGTGGGGGTGGCCGTTTTAAACCAAACGGTAATCGTATATAATGAAAATGATTTAAATTGGTACTAAACGCCGTTTTTTCTGTCTTTTGGGTCGATTAATATTTGGTGGTACCCGTTAGCTGGTGAAGTACTGGTGAAGTATCTAGAATGACCCAAACGATCTAAGATGTACTCAATTCGGGGAAGGGGATAAGAAAAGGGGTTGCAGACTTTGTTTAGTTCTCTGGAGTCTACACATAGCCGATACTTTCTTTTACCGGTATCATCTACTCCTTTCTTAGGAATTAGAAGTACGGGGAAATTAAATGGACTGCCACTAGGTTCGATGACATCGTCCTCGAATAATTTTTTGAGTTGTTCCTGACACTCTTCTCGATGGGCTTCTGGCATGCAATATTGTTTTGTTGTATGGGGGCTGTATTAGCCATTAACGGTAACTGGAAGCTCTTCGTCGGGGTGTATGACAATTTTTCGCCTGGCAAATGAAAGATATCACTGTATTCGTAGCAAATATGGGTTACTGCTTCGCTTTTTCGAAGTTAAGGTATTCTCCCAGCACCAATGATTCTTCATTAGCTTGAGCCGTTGTTGGCGATTATCAATCTTACCTTTATCCCGTCCTAATGGATGCGCAGTATACTTACTCAATTTTTCAAGCCTCGGCCTGAAATTCACTAATTCAACGGGCTCCCTTCCTGCGTTAATAATACCTACCCACGCTTTACCGTTTCTTGGCTTAATTATAGCATTACCACAATACGCTCCTGGTCTAATTTCTTCCGCCATACACACTAAACCTTCCTCACCTGTGACCGGAATTTCCAATAGCCGCTCTGTTCTTGGATTCAATTTAATTCTTGACTCCTGAGTGCTTTTACTTTTTCCTAAGTAATACTTTTCCTTTCGCTGTGTAAGATGTAGGTTTTCTCTGAGCCTCTGCGTAAGCTGTAGCTTTAAAGATGTTGTGCTGGACTTTCATGCGAGGAATTTCCAGCTCCTTTTTCTTTTTTCCTACTTCACTTTCTTGTGCTCTGCTCCCCATCGGTTTAGTCCTATTGATGGGTGCTTCTTGAGAATCTTTTTGATGCATTCCCGTGCTAAGGGACTCGACCAATTGTACGAAAGGCCACTCCTCAGCTGTTAGAGCTGGCTGTACATCATCTTCTTTTGGAACAGTCATATTTCATTCCTTTATTTCACCATCATGGCAACATTCTACTTATGAAAGATACTTTGTTAGGTTATCTGATACCACACCCGCTTTGGATATAATGTAGCGCAAGGCTGCGACTCGATTTTTCATACGTTGGTGAATATCTTTTGGGGAAGAATAAACTGACACTTCTTCCTGGATAAACTGATGATGATTTATACAGTCAATAGCCGCTTTGTCCTTCAGGAGCTCGATCCCCAGAATACTGTCAGTTCGATCGTATTAGTGTCATAAATGGTTTAAAACTCGCATGGCTGTTCTACTCCACCTATGCGTAATGTGGCTTTGCAAGTTCCAATTGAGCTTTCTTGAGCCCAAAGAGCCCTCCAATCATTATTTTCTTGAGAGTTTGTATAGGCGTAATACGATTTACTTTAATTATATTACATGCTGCACCTGTATCTACTAATAACGTTAGTGTACCTGTTATTCCCATATCCGATTCTACTGAAATAATGAAGTTATTTAACAAACTTAACTCTATGACACTGGCTTCTTTCTGTGGGGTCTTCATGGTCTTGAGTTGTTAATTGAAGGCAGCTGCGGATAACTGCCCCAGCTGCTGCTCCCCGTTTCCCTTCTTTAGAATTTCTTGTTCCGCTAGGCAATAAAGGATTTGGGTCTGTTTGCAGCTGTCCTGGAGACCCAATTGAAGTATCCGCGAACCTTATGCTTTGTCTTCGGCAACTAGCAGTGTCGTGACCATAGTTTCGGCATTTCACACAGTATGGTGGCTGTTTTCTTGATTGGCATTTCCTAGCAATATGCCCTCTTTCCCACACTGGAAGCACTGGATGGGCCTAAGCGGCGTTGCCCTAGACTGTAATCTACGATATATTCCTGCTGCTGCTGGAGATATCTCGCATTGTTGCGGAATTCGTCCGCTTCTCTTCTTCTCCTTCCCGTCAGCTTCCATTTCTGCTATTAGCCCACCTTCCTTATTTGGGTACTTAGCTGTGACTGCTGTTTTAATTTTGTCCAGCAGCTCTTTCATTCTGTCAGCGAATTCTCGAATGTCCTCTCCAGGTCGTTGTTTACACTCCAGCATTTCCGTACGTAGCTCACTGAACGATTTTCGTGGCGTAAATGCAGTTGTAATAACTTGCTGCAGAGTTTCAAAATCTTTCGGCTCCTGGGAACACACTAGATAGTAAGCATCATCTGTAAGTCGAAATTTCACACATTTGATGAAGATAGCTTTTTCTTCAGTAGTCAATTGATCGTAGAGTTCCTTGCTGCGATTCAGGAAACGGTACACTTCTTTTCCCATCTTTGGTGACCTTTCCCCAGAAAATAATGGTATATATTTGGATACCATATCAATAACTTTCCCATGTGCTTCCGCCATACTGTTCTTGAGCAATCCGTATGATTTACTTCTTCCCGGTTCTTTTGTCTTTCCCTTCGATGAGCTACTCTTCGCTGGAATATCTTGCCTATCTTCTTCATTTGATGTTCGTTTTTGTAACTCTGCCGTGAGATGCTTTCCAATATATTTCCAGTTCTGCTGGTAGCTTTCTAACTTCTCCTTATACGTTACTTTTACCCGCCGACATTGAAGTCTGAACCAGAAGATCATCTACTTATTCTCTCTTTTCTTTGCAATCAAAACTTAATTACATATGACTGCCGATACCCTAACTTATTAAAACTTAGCCCAAACACTCAGTCAGCATTAGAATCTACCTCGATCTGGTAATTTCATTCCGACAAATTTATACAACGCACTCTACAAAAGATTTTTCACGAAATTCAAATCGTTATTATAATCGGATAGCAATGCTCTATATAACCTTAAACATGCAAAACTATAATATAACTACCGCACTCTATTACTCTGAATTCAGCTATTATTCGTACATACAAAATAGACACGCTTTTTTTTATCTTACCTTACTCAGATGCACATAATCAGAAACGTAACAAACCAAACTTTACTTGAACCCAAAATTATTCTCGTAAAAAATTAGTCTAGCAAAACATATATTAATAACGCGATAAGTTAAATACACGCGCGTATCATCAACGCCGACGCTGAAAACATTTGTAATTCTCACGTAGCTAAAACACATCTATTACAATTCTCTTAAAAATATTCCACCATACAACATTAGTTTATTTTAACTTTAACACTTTCCATCTGCAAGAGAGAAGCATTATCCTAAACTCAATCAATCAATCACTCAATCAATAACTTTAAACTGAAAAGTAAATGGAGTAGCTAAAAAGCATAACTCCCAAAAAATAAAAAAATTGAGCAGCTAAAAAGTATAACTCCCAAATATAATAAAAATGGAGTAGCTAAAAAGCATAACTCCCAAAAATAAATATAAATCAATTAATTTTAAAAATCACAATACCTTTTTTCTTATACGGCTGCGCCAAATTGTCGTGTCCTCTGCAAATTGAGAGCATTTGGGATATTTTAAGAAAAACACGCTCGAATCTATTTTAAGTACATCACTTCTTTATTTAATACAACCTAAACCTAACTTATGCTCTTTCCGCCTAATTACAATTTGCAAAACTATCTCGCGTCCAGCGATCACTTGATTAAAAACGCAACTGCTTACTTCCAGTCAGTCGCGCAACTCGTTAACTTAGATGCGGAACTCGGAAGTAGAACATGACCCTCACATACCTGTGATACGGCAATATTCTACAGCCATTGACGAAACTGCCGATCACTGTCATTCTAGTCAACATCTAGGCTATAGTAAACAAACCGGCAACCGTCAAGCAGATTAAGCAGAAATAACATGCTTGGTAATTGTTGCTTTGTTTGTAAACAACCACAGAGCTGTGCCAGTGAAGTAATTAGGCACAAAGCTGTGCCGTGAACTAATTAGGCAGTCAGTGGTAAACAGCACGCAATAGTCCAGCATTTTGCTATATGAAGCAATACGCTCTGCGATTACCTACTGCTAGTCCACACAATGCACCTGCCAGTCACGGGTCCATGCAGTTCCGCTTCTGCATACAAGTTCGGGCCACGACAGGATCACAATGAGCCAGATTTCTTAGAAAAATTGAAAAGTGTATTCGATTCAGAATCCTTATTCCCAGACAGTAAACCAGGCGAAACGCATGATCCCAAGCAACCCAAACGGGAACTTGACCCATGTAAGGTCAAAGTAGAAGAATTTTTGGTTATAGTGGAAGATGTAGATGAATACCAGCAGTTAAAGCATCGCTCAGCATATTGGAGCGGTCGTTTAAGCCGATTAGCCTGTAACTTTCCAAAATACGCAGAATAGGCGAATAGCCAAAAACTCTAACCCGAATAATCAAGAGATTCAAAACAATTAAGCTTACCTTTCGTCCCACCGATGCAGGTTATGTAACTATATCATACCAATTAGAAATACAAACACTCCAGGACATACGGCGTCTGCAGTTGCGTCCGATGTAGCTTCTGGGGTGGCCCGGCGTCAAATTCAGTTCCCTGGAGAGCATGATGAATCCACTGTGGCTCATAATGCGGCAGAAGAGGTGAGGTGCGCACCTGCAATGCTTAAGACGACGACTGCAAATTTTTCCTCAACGTTAGAGAGGCGCATTGCCAAGGTAATTAGCTCTTATAACACAAACCGTCAAGAGCACGCTGGCCCAAATTTTTCCAGTAATCAGCCTAGAGCTGACCCATCCCAACTCCAAGACTCTTCTAGAAATGTGTCCTTCCTGAATGCGTCTAACTGGCAAACGAGCGTACCTAAATGGAGGGTCTCTTTCACTGGAACTCCCGAAGGCCTGGATGTGATGGACTTTGTCTTCAGAATCGAAACCCTAGCACGCCATGATAATTTTCCAACAAATAAACTGGAAGGAATTCTACCAAACTTCCTTTCTGGTACTGCTTAACATTGTTTTTGGGTATATAAATGAAAACACTCTGACATAAATTGGAACTCTATGAAAACAGCGCTAATGGAAAGATTCAGTAGCCACACGACTGACAGAGAGACCAGGCGATATATAGAAACCCGGAAGCAACGTACGAAAGAATCTTTTAGTGACTTCCTACTTGACGTCGAACGCCTTAACGGTCGTCTTCACCGACCCTTTTCTGAAAACGAACTCCTCGAAATCATCCGCGATAATATTGATCCGGCCCTGCAGAGTGCTACTCTAACCTCCGCTATTAGATCCCCCGAAGATCTCCGTATCATATGTCAGCGACCAGAGAAGCTATGGAGTCGCTCGAGTATGTAGACTCCCCAGATAATGACTTAGAATTCAAACTAGCGGCATTTTGACCTACTAAAAAAACTAACCCAATCCGTTCCACTTTCGATGACTGCTGTAATTGCAAAGGTATTGGTCACCGGTATCAAGATCGCAGTCGAGGACACTTGCGAATTTTCTGCTATGTACGTGTACGCCCTGGGCTGTTCAAATTGCCAGCACTATCAAAATCGAGGGGGAAAACAGGAACTCGAACGCGGGGTACTCGGCGGGCACGCGCTCGGCGATGTCACAACCCAAGCTTAGATCATTAATGGAAGAAGCAGCTCTGATCGTGACCCTTGCCAGACTTTCGTCTCCATCCCTACGCGGAACGTAGCCTGAGGACTAAGAGCTATTGGAATTTGAAACGTAAGCTCCACAAATCGGTGATGTCGGTCGTACTTAGGGACAGCCATGACAGACGTCCCCACCTTCTTATACATATACTAGATACAAAAATGAAGGGGTTGCTGTATAGCGGGGCCTCAGTAAGCATTGTAGGTGAGAATTCACTTTCCTTCCTTAAAGCAATCGGTGTTCCATACAACAAGACTCAATCTTGCGTACGAACAGCATATGGAGCCAAAAACGCGATAGTAGGTTACGCATTCCTACTAGTCGAATATGTAGGGTAGAGTCAGACAATTCGATTTTATCTAGTGCTCACCTTGCGTCAAAAACTGTACTTGGGAATTGACTTCTAGGACGCCTTTAGGATTGCTCCAGTCATGACAAATCCAGGGAGTTTGGATGAAGTAACAGTACAAAGTCCTCCACAACATTGCCTCGCAGAAGCCCAAGCGCTTCAGCTAGAATTAGTAAAGCCAAAATTTCCCTCATCCACAAGAGGGCCTCGGGAGAACCTCACTGAGAGAACACATTATTGACGTGGGTAACTCGGTACCCAAGAAGCAACGTCATTATCCAGTGTCCCCAGCAATACAACAGGTATTGTATTAGGAGTTAGAAAGGATGCTTGAGATGGATGTGGTCGAAGAGAGCCAAAGCTCTTGGCGCTCTCCGGTGGCCCTTGTCAAGAAAGTCTAACGGAAAAGTCCGCTTATGCCTTGACTCCAGGAAGGTTAATGAAGCTACCAAAAGGGACGCATACCCCCCTACCCATAATCAGTTCCGTTAGCGGAAGGTTTCCGCGACAAGACCGCTTTTATGGTACCTGGAAGACCCTTGTACCAATTTAAAGTCATGCCGCTCGGATTATGCAATGCACCACAAACAATGTGCCGGTTGTTGGACAAGGTCATCTCCCATCAGCTACATGACCGGATATTCGTATACTTCTACGATTTACTAGTTACCTCCCCTACCTTCGAGGAACATTTATAGCTACTCAGTCACATGTGCGATCAATTGCGCAAGGCAGGTCTTACGATAAATGTGGAGAAAAGTAAATTCATGTGGAAGGAGATCAAATACCTTGGTTATGTAGTTGGTGAGGGAGGATTGAGAACAGATCCAGAGAAGCTATCACTAACATCCCAGTTCCAACATCAGTCCGACAGGTTCGTAGACTTTTTGGAATGTCTGGATGGTACAGGCGGTTCATCCCAAACTTTGCCCCAATCACCGATTTGCTAAAAAAGAGTGTAAAATTTTACTGGACTGCAGAAGCTCACCAGGCTTTTGAAGAGTTAAAAGCGCTCCTATCTTCTGCAGTTTTGTTTGTTAGCCCTGACTACCTGAAACTTTTCTTTATCCGATGTGATACTTGCACTATAGGGATTGGTAGTGTCTTCCTCCAAAAGATGTCAGATGGAGCGGAGCAGCCCGTGGCATTTATGTCACAGAAGCTGAACGCAGCACAGAAAAACTATCGTGTGACAGAGTTAGAATGCTTAGAACGAAGTGAATTCACAATCATTACAGACCATCAGTCTTGAATGTTTAATGGAACAGAAAGAGCTCTCCGGGAGATTAGCGCGCTGGAGCCTAAGGTTGCAATGGTAATAAATTTATCTGCTGTTCCATCTCTGTATCATGGTTTATGCGTGCATTGCCATGCAGAAGATGTTATCACCGTCTCTAATCTTTAATGTCGAAGATTTGCTGCAAAAATGATAAACGCAGAGGAGGCAGCTATACAGCAGATGATCTAAGAGAAGTGAAGAAGCTTTAAAAGCAGACCCCCTAAGAGAAGCTCAGTGAGCAGATCTCTTTTAGGCGCAGCCATAGTAGCAGATGCCAAGGTAAGGGTGAAGTGCAGCTATGGCTAGCACAATTCATTAACTTCAAAACAGAGTACATGAAAGAGCTCAGGGCGTTGTCCCCGATGCCTTGTCGCGAGTTTACTCCAATTCTATTGAAGGAGCCATTTCTGAACTTACCAAGCTAGACTATTGTCTAGATTTGAATTCGGTGCACTTTGTCAACCAACTTTATCGGGAGTGGAAAGAGAAAAGTATGAATAACCGCGAGCAATTCTCCAGCTTGTAGTAGAACCGAATGTATTTATTCGCATGGGATCCAGTACACTTTCTGACATACCTGAATGCAAGCTTTGGATTCCGGAGGAATTAACGCTTGACCTGATTAAGCGTGAGCACGAGAGCTCTGCGGCAGCCCATGGAGGAATCCGGAAAACCTTGGATTATCTGCGGAGATATTATTTCTGGCCGCGAATGCGAAAGCAAGTGCGCGCTTATATCCTTGATTGTGACACATGTAAACAAGCCAAAGTCCCAAACATCATACAGAGACCCGTTATGGGAAGATAATTCGAAGTAGTGAGACCCTGGAAATATTACATATCGACTACGTTGTCCACTACCGCGTTCAGGCAGAGTAATAGTAGTTATAATATGTATGCACCAGACCACTTTTTTTAGCTTCCAGGATTTCGCCACAGATGGCGCCACCGTCGCTAGGTGGTTTGAGTCCATACTAACGTAGGTTTGTGTCTTGGCTGTATTGGTCACTTCACCCATAGATGGCACCGCCGTCGCTAGGTGGCTTGATCCATAATGTGGGTTTGTGTAGTGATGGTACTGGTTTATACCTTGGATGCACCATTGGCTCTTGACTGTACTGGATCCACCATCGGCTTTTGACTGTACTGGATTATGTCTTGGATGCAGCATTGGGTCTTGGATACACCATTGTGAGGTTGCCTGGGCTACTTTTGCGGATACTAGCAGCATGCCTTGGTTTTGCTGTTTTCTTTAGAGTGGAAGTTTTAGATATCAGCATGACCTCGTGATGTAGCCTTGGTTCTGCTGTTTTCTTGCTTGAAGATTTCTTAGCTGGAGAAGTTGTAGATATCTCCATGACGTCACATAAATTGTTGCGCATAAATTTCTTAGCGAAGAAGATGTAGATATCAGCAAGACGTCACCTTGGTTTTGCTGTTTTCTTACTTGAAGATTTCTTAGCAAGGAAATTGTAGACATCAGGATGACGTCGCATTGATTTTGCTGGTCGGTACTAGCAGCATGCCTTGGTTTTGCTGTTTTCTTTAGAGTGGAACTTTTAGATATCAGCATGACCTCGTGATGTAGCCTTGGTTCTGCTGTTTTCTTGCTTGAAGATTTCTTAGCTGGAGAAGTTGTAGATATCTCCATGACGTCACATAAAATGTTGCGCATAAATTTCTTAGCGGAGAAGATGTAGATGTCAGCAAGACGTCACCTTGGTTTTGCTATTTTCTTACTTGAAGATTTCTTAGCAAGGAAATTGTAGATATCAGGATGACGTCGCATTGATTTTGCTGGTCGGTACTAGCAGCATGCCTTGGTTTTGCTGTTTTCTTTAGAGTGGAAGTTTTAGATATCAACATGACCTCGTGATGTCGCCTTGGTTTTGCTGTTTTCTTGCTTGAAGATTTCTTAGCTGGAGAAGTTGTAGATATCTGCATGACGTCACATAAAATGTTGCGCATAAATTTCTTAGAGGAGAAGATGTAGATATCAGCATGACGTCACCTTGGTTTTCCCACTTTGGGGATACGAGATTATTTTCAGCACTCTCCAACATAGGGAAATAGCATGGGTTTACGATATTGTTTCTAGAGTTCACTTATTTTCATCTCGGAGATCGTCGCTCTAAACATTTGTGAATGGGTGTGAAGCTTTATTGGTAGAGGTTGCTGGTTAAGTTTGATCTGGTCTTGGAGGATACAATTTTACTTGAAGTGCCCTTTCCTGTGTCTGGGTACTCGAGGTTGGCCGAGAGCTGTAGTGGCAATATTTGATACTAAGATTGGGATTGCCTGGGGTGTGTTGTACTGGGCTACGTTACCTGTACTAAGGCTTAGGTAGAATGTGTGCGGCTTAAGTTGTAGCTGACCTATTGGCGTACTTGATTAGGCGGGATGCCATTCTTCAAGCTTGTCTGGGTTGCTAACAAAAAAAAATAATTCCAGAAGATGCTGGTGACTTCACTTGGGCTCAGCATAGGCTATCGCCGACTAAAGCTCAGGGTTGGGGGAGGTCTTGCCCAGTGCGTCAACACTTCCACTGCTATGCCGAATATCGAAAACACACATAGGAGAAAAGGGGGAAGGGAAAGGAACAAAAAAAAAACATGGAAAAATGGTGGGGAGGGACACCGATAGGACGCCTCAGTCTTACCGCCAAATGATGGTCAGGGCTCGCTCATCTGTTGTCGATATTTGAGCCCGGGTTCAAGTTTTACATGAGCTACGGCATCTTCGAAAGGAGAGGGGGTGAGCAACCGAAACGCTACTTACTCTGAATTCATGCTATCTATTTCCATCTTTTAATCTAAACAAAAATCCAAACTTAATTTTATACCCAATAAGCACCTACAACTAAATTATAGTACAAAAGCCTTCCGTGATCTTACATTCTAGGAAGATTAATTTCTTACTTAAAAATAACCAACTTGCTCAGATGCCGGCCGGTGGCAATAAAAGGAAAGAAAATTCAGTACTTGAAAACGGAAATTACCCAAAATTGAAAACTTAAAAACTCTGGAACCGTTCACCCGCGCTCACAAATATATGCGTCGACCTTCTAATGACTACTTCTTTTTTTTTTATTTTTTTTTTTTTTCGTATATACTATATGTATGTATATATATATCGATATGTACTCTTAAATACCCATATTAGGGTTGGACACTACACAACATGAAATTTACTCACTCCTTTTCCTCTGGTGAAGAAGATCTTCTGTCACTGTGGAAACTCTGCTATCGGATGTAAACACAATATTTTTTCTCTATATATAAAATATATATATATATATATACATATATGTAAGCATATACATATATATATGCCTTTCTTCTGTAAAAATTAGTATGTATTATGTATTTAAAAAAAAAAATTTTTCCTCTGGAGCGCACGTGAATGATTCACGGGAAGGAACGATTAGGCTGCAACCAATGTCGTTTCCTTTCTCTTTTAGCCCGAATGCCAAACTCGAAATTTAATCCGAAACTATACTGGGATTGCTGTGTTTTCGTATTAATAATCCAAATGGGTATGTGTCCGATTAGTTGGATGCTATTTTGACGTGGACTTGATTCAACGAGCAGGTGGGGAATCGATACGACGAAGTCAGCCCTTTTGTAGAAATAAGTTCCTTCGTCAGTGAAGAAGGGGGCACTGCACCTTGAATTTTGTTAGCTTGTGCGAGCACTGGAATAATCCCAGTCTCCGTCTCACCTTTTCTCCCGTAGGTTACCAGAAACCAAAGTGTAATGTAGCGCACGGAAAGTAAAAGCTCTCGTCTGAAGAACCCTTCCTACTATAAGTGCACCTTATAGGTAATTGTTTGTTGGCTGCACTTTTGCACAAAAACACAAAATCTCTAGCACTTGTACTGCGAAATTTTTCCTTACGTTTTCTGGCTGTAACTCTCTATAATCCGGCGAGAACTGATTTGGATTCCTAGAGTGATGACTTTCGTCAGCATCAAGCAACGGTACAGCTGTTCGAGTAAAATTTGTTGCCGACTCGGAGTCTTTTGTCCCTATTGTTTCGTCGTAGAGGATCACGGTTCATTGCCCCAGACCGAATTTCATAATTTTCTGCAGAACACAGAAAAATTGATAACGTCGTACCGAATTTTTGCTTTGCTGGGCTATGCCGCAAGACTACCCCGTTACGTGGGAGCAATGAGTGTGCATTTGGGATTATCGGAATGTTGTAATAACTTGTTGTGTTTTTTTTTCCTTTTCTTTCCGGGAGTTGTGATTTAAAACATGATACCGTTCGAGAGAATGCCATAGTTATATGATTTATTTATGTACCAATTGTGCAGGAGAAATAAAAAAACCCGATAAGTATTACAGGTGTAGGTATACATATAAGCACCCAGGCCTTAAAGGAAATCCACCTTAATAGGAGGATTGAAGAGTAATACTTATTCGTGAGAGAGGGACCTGGCCGTTACAGGTCAGGTTCGGTGGAGGTCCTCTATGGAAGACACCGAATCTGAGACAATACTACGGCCTGAGCATGCGCAGCCTTCGTTAGATACCATTGCTCAACGTGGGGACGCCCTACACCCTGAGGAAGAGGTCTCACCAAGCCGGGCTAAGTTAGGTGATAGCAGATTATGAAGGTTTTGTTCTCTTTGAGTTGGCTAGGCCCTGATATCCTTGGCATGGTATATTCCTAGGAATTTACCAGCTGGATTTAGCACTTCGTAATTCACGTTTCCTATCTTCCTATTGATGCGAGCTTTTATATACTTCTTATCCAATTTAGCGCAAAACTTGTCCGCCGCTTTGCTCAAAACATGATTACGTACAAAGACGTTTTGCCCAGGATAAAAGGAAATGACGCGAGCCCTTAAATTGTACCTGCTTCGGTTTGTACAAAAAGCTTCCTTCAGGTGGTTCCTCACTTCTTCGTGAATAATGGGGAGTCGGTATTCACTTGGCATAACTTCGATTTCTCCTTCAGTTAAACCGTTAATCTTTCGCAGTAACTCATAGGTGCCCCCATGCAGAATCATGTGATATCCGAACAACAAAAAGTAGGGCGTGTTCTTAGTTGATTCGTGGGTTGCGTTTCGTAGAGCACAGGCTATATCACTCAATTGTTCATCCCATCTTGTATGATCACCAGCGACATACGATCTGATAGCAGCCACTATGGAGCGGTTAACGCGTTCCGCGGCGTTGGATTGCGGGGAGTATCCAGCTGTTCGTGTATGCCTTATCCCAAATCTGTTTACCAGTCTTGTAAATTCACTTGATGTAAACTGAGGGCCATTGTCAGTGTGGATGCTTTCAGGCACCCCGAAATAATGGAAGACGTCTGTTTCCAAATGGGTGGATAGCTTCTTCGCCTTGGCACTTGGGAACGCTTTAAGGATAACGTATTTGGAGAATTGATCTACAATTACGAGAATGGTGGTATTACCCTGCCTGGTACGCGGTAGTGGACCCACGTAGTCAATATGTAATCTTTGCCATGGTCTCACTACTTCAAATTGTCTACCCATAACAGGTCTCTGTATGGTGTTCGGGGCCTTGGTTTGTTTACATGTGTCACAATCAAGGATATAAGCGCGCACTTGCTTTCGCATTCGCGGCCAGAAGTAATATCTCCGCAAACGGTCCAAGGTTTTCCGGATCCCTCCATGGGCGGCCGTAGAGCTCTCGTGCTCACGCTTAATCAGGTCAAGCGTTAATTCCTCCGGAATCCAAAGCTTCCATTCAGGTATATCAGAAAGGATACTGGATTTCATGCGAATAAATACGTGTGGTTCTACTACAGACAAGTTGGGGAATTGCTCGCGGTTGTTTGTAATATTCTCCTTCCACTCCCGGTAAGGTTGGTTGAGAAAATGTACCGAATTCAAATCTACACAATAGTCTAGCTTGTCAAGTTCAGAAATGGCTCCTTCAATAGAATCGGAGTACACTCGCGACAAGGCATCGGGGACAACATTCTGAGTTCCTTTCACGTGCTCTATTTTGAAGTTAAACGATTGCAACTTTAGGCTCCAGCGTGCTAATCGACCGGAGAGCTCTTTCTGTCCCATTAGCCATTTAAGACTTTGATGGTCCGTAATGATTGTGAATTCACTTCCCTCTATGTAAGCCCTAAATTTTTTTATGCTGAGAACAGCGGCTAAGCATTCTAACTCTGTTACACTATAGTTTTTCTGCGCTGCATTCAGCTTCTGTGACATAAATGCCACGGGCTGCTCCGCTCCATCTGACGTCTTTTGGAAGAGGACACTACCAATCCCTGTCGTGCAAGCATCACATCGGATGAAGAACGGTTTCAGGTAGTCAGGGCTAACCAACAAAGGTGCAGAGGATAGGAGCGCTTTTAACTCTTCAAAGCCCTGGTGAGCTTCTGGGGTCCAGTGAAATTTTACACTCTTCTTTAACAAATCAGTAATTGGGGCTGTCACGCTGGCAAAGTTTGGGATGAACCGTCTGTACCATCCGGACATTCCCAGAAGTCTACGAACCTGTCGGACTGATGTTGGAACTGGAAAGTTAGTGATGGCTGACACTTTCTCTGGATCTGTTCTCAATCCTCCCTCGCCAACTACGTACCCGAGGTATTTGATCTCCTTCAGTACGAATTTACTTTTCTCCACATTTATCGTAAGACCTGCCTTGCGCAGTTGGACAGCCACGAGGGTGAGTAGCTCTAAATGTTCCTCGAATGTAGTGGAGGTAACTAGCAAATCGTCGGGGTATACGAATATCCGGTCATGCAGCTGATGGGGAATGACCTTGTCCATCAACCGGCACATCGTTTGTGGTGCATTGCACAACCCGAACGGCATGACCTTAAACTGGTATAGGGGCCTGCCTGGTACCGTAAAAGCAGTCTTGTCGCGAGAAGATACCGCTAAGGGAATCTGCCAGAAGGCATCTTTCAGGTCCAGGCTGCTTATGTACCTCGTTTCGCAAAGGCGCCCCAACAGTCCGTCGATTAGCGGTAGGGGGTATGCGTCCTTTTTGGTAGTTTCATTAACCTTCCTGGAGTCAAGGCATAAGCGGACTTTTCCGTTCGATTTCTTGACAAGGACCACCGGAGAGCTCCACGAGCTTTGACTTTCTTCGATCACATCCATCTCTAGCATCCTATCTAACTCCTGATACAATACCTGTTGTATTGCTGGGGAGACAGGATAATGACGTTGCTTCTTGGGTACCGAACTGCCCACGTCGATAACGTGTTCAATCAGTGGAGTTCTTCCGAGGCCCTCTTTCGTGGATGAGGGAAATTTTGCCTTTACTAATTCTAGCTTAAGCGCTTGGGCTTCTGCGAGGCAATGTTGGGGAGGTCTGTGTACTGTCACTTCATCCACACTCACTGGTTTTGTCAAGACTGGAACAATGCTAAAGGCGTCCCAGAAGTCAATTCCCAAGTACAGTTTTTGACGCAAGGTAGGTACTAGATAAAATCGAATTGTCTGACTTTGACCTGCATATTCGACTGGTAGGTCTGCATAACCTACTATCGCGTTCTTGGCTCCATCCGCGGTTCGTACGCAAGATTGAGTCTTGTTGTATGGAACACCGATCGCTTTAAGGAAGGCAAGTGAATTTGCACCTAAAATGCTTACTGAAGCTCCGCTATCCAGCAGTCCCTTCATTTTTGTATCAAGTATATGTATAAGGAGGTGGGGGCGTCTGTCCTGGCTGTCCCTAAGTACGACCGACATCACCGATTTGTGGAGTTTGCGTTTCAAATTCCAATAGCTCTTAGCCCTCAGGCTACGTTTTTGTTTCCTCGTAGGGATGGATACGGAATTCTGGCAATAGTCGCAATCAGAGGGTATGAAAGTAGTCAGATCAGTTTGTGTTCCAGTTGAGGCAGAGGGCTGATGACATGATTTAAATATACTCGTAGGTCTGGGAATTTTATAAGCAATGGAATCGGATGAATTCAGCGGTGGAAGGCTGGCTCTGTATTCGTAGCTACTTCTTCCGTCGATGGTCTGGGGTTGGGTTGTGACATCGCCGAACGCATGGCCCCCGAGTACCCTGCGTTCGGGTTCCTGTTTCCCCCTCGATTCTGACAGTGTTGGCAATTAGGTTTGAGCACCCCAGGACGTCCACATCCATAACAGAAAATTCCCAAGTGTCCTCGACTGCAATCTTGATACCGGTGACCTATATCTTTGCAATTCCAGCAGACATCAAAAGTGGAACGGATTGGATTAGTTTTATTAGTGGCTCTCAGTGCCGCTAGTTTGAAATCTAAGTCACCATTTGGGGAATCTACATGGGCGGGCTCACTATCTACAGCATCGAGAGAAACTTTTGCACGTACTACTCGGTTAGTAGTTATTTGACGCGGATCATGACCCGAGCGACTCCATAGTTTCTCTAGACGTTGACATATGATACGGAGATCTTCGGAGGATCTAATAGCGGAGGTTAGGGTAGCACTCTGCAGGGCCGGATCCATATTATCGCGGACGATTTCGAGGAGTTCGTCTTCAGAAAAGGGTCGGCGAAGACGGCCATTAAGGCGTTCGACGTCGAGTAGGAAGTCACTAAAAGATTCTTTCGTGCCTTGCTTCCGAGTTTCGATATATCGCCTGGTCTCTCTGTCAGTCGTGTGGCTACTGAATCTTTCCATTAGCGCCCTTTTCATAGAGTTCCAATTTATGTCAGAGTGTTTTCGTTTATATACCCAAAACCAATGTTCGGCAGTACCAGAAAGGAAGTTTGGTAGAATTCCTACCAGTTTGTCTGTTGGGAAATTATCATGGCGGGCTAGGGTTTCAATTCTGAAGACAAAGTCCGTCACATCCAGGCCTTCAGGAGTTCCAGTGAAGGAGACCCTCCATTTAGGTACTCTTGTTTGCCAGTTAGACGTATTCAGGAAGGACACATTTCTAGAAGGGTCTTGCGGTTGGGATTGGTCAGCTCTAGGCTGATAGCTTGAAAAATTTGGGCCAGCTTGCCCTTGCGGTTGGGATTGGTCAGCTCTAGGCTGATAGCTAGAAAAATTTGGGCCAGCTTGCCCTTGACGGTGTGTGTTATAAGAGCTCATTATCTCGGCAATACGCCTCTCTAACGTAGGTGACAACGTTGAAGAAAAATTTGCAGACGTCGTCGTAAGCATTGCAGGTACGCGTCTCACCCCTTCTGCCGCATTATGAGGCACAGAGGATTCATCAGGCTCTCCAGGGAACTGTATTTGACGCCGGGCCACCCCAGGGGCTACATCGGACTCAACTCCGGGCACCGTATGTCCTGGAGTGCTTGTATTTCTAATGGGTACTGATAATGTTACATCACCTGTATCGGAGGGACGGAAGGGAACCTTAATTGTTTTGAACTTCTCGATTATTTGAGTTAGAGTAGAGAGTTGGCTATTCGCCTCTTCTGCGTATTTTGGAGAGTTGCCGGCTAATCGGTTTAAGCGACCGCTCCAATGTGCTAAGCGGTGCTTTAATCGCTGGTATTCATCTATGTCTTGGATGTTCGCGGCTTCTTCCACTATAACCGAAAATTCTTCTACTTTGGCCTTACATGCGTCAAGTTCCCGTTTGGGTTGCTTGGGATCATGGGTCTCGATTGGCTTACTGTCTGGGAATAAGGATTCTGAGTCGAATGCACTTTTCAATTTTTCTAAGAAATCTGGCTCATTCTGGTCTAGGTTTCTCAGTTTAGCTTCAACTTGCTGCTCCTCAACTGCTAGGTACTTCGGGTCCATTTCAAAAGAAGGAAAGCGAGATGTCGGAGAATTAATAGTTGCTCTGACCTTTTTGGAGCGAATACTGTATATTCCAGGCTGTACTAATGCGTTTTGCTTAATATGGAACCCAACTTTAGAAAAATATATAAATGTATAAAATTATAAGTCGCTGATATCTCGAGTGAAAATTATGCGCCCGCCAAAACCCAGCGCAAAAAAAAAAAAAAGTTAAGGACGGAGCCTTCACCCGAAAAGGAATAAACCTAGCCGTAACAGGTAATAATTAAATATGCGTTCTATATAGGTACGATTAAAACTCATTAAACGTTGGTTGCTACACCTCCCTCCAGACACCACCAACGCCCCGTATCAGGACGTTTTTGGGCTGAGGGTCTATCGAGAAGGAATGCGATGGGGAGGAGAGGAGGGGGAAAATATTTGGTTAACCTGCGAGAGGACTTCAGTTCTCTCTAGTTATATCTCACAAGGGGTACTGGTTTAGCAACATCACGAATTAACAGAGAAATAGATATGACTCCATATCTTCATCAACCTGCATAAGCTTCCGTGATGAGGATAATCAACTAACCAACCGATGCAAGGAGAAAAAAAAAAAAAAAAAAAAAAAAAGGATTACAAGATGAGTCCTGGTGTACTTACACGAAGTCGAACACTGACGCGTATACAGTGGGTCCATACTCTATGGTATGTCGACCACTGCTCAACAACAATGTGATGATGTGTATAACCAGGCGTCCTTGTCTATCACTGATTATAGAGGTTGTTGATTAGAGCGACAACCTCAGAAGGGTAGGGAAGGAAAAAATAAAAAAAATAAAAAATAAGTAAAATAAAGAAAATATCAGAAAAAAAATAAAAGGAGATATCTATTTAATCCCCTGTTTGGGCGCCATATTTGTAGCTGACCTATTGGCGTACTTGATTAGGCGGGATGCCATTCTTCAAGCTTGTCTGGGTTGCTAACAAAAAAAAATAATTCCAGAAGATGCTGGTGACTTCACTTGGGCTCAGCATAGGCTATCGCCGACTAAAGCTCAGGGTTGGGGGAGGTCTTGCCCAGTGCGTCAACACTTCCACTGCTATGCCGAATATCGAAAACACACATAGGAGAAAAGGGGGAAGGGAAAGGAACAAAAAAAAAACATGGAAAAATGGTGGGGAGGGACACCGATAGGACGCCTCAGTCTTACCGCCAAATGATGGTCAGGGCTCGCTCATCTGTTGTCGATATTTGAGCCCGGGTTCAAGTTTTACATGAGCTACGGCATCTTCGAAAGGAGAGGGGGTGAGCAACCGAAACGCTACTTACTCTGAATTCATGCTATCTATTTCCATCTTTTAATCTAAACAAAAATCCAAACTTAATTTTATACCCAATAAGCACCTACAACTAAATTATAGTACAAAAGCCTTCCGTGATCTTACATTCTAGGAAGATTAATTTCTTACTTAAAAATAACCAACTTGCTCAGATGCCGGCCGGTGGCAATAAAAGGAAAGAAAATTCAGTACTTGAAAACGGAAATTACCCAAAATTGAAAACTTAAAAACTCTGGAACCGTTCACCCGCGCTCACAAATATATGCGTCGACCTTCTAATGACTACTTCTTTTTTTTTTATTTTTATTTTTTTTTTTCGTATATACTATATATATGTATATATATATCGATATGTACTCTTAAATACCCATATTAGGGTTGGACACTACACAACATGAAATTTACTCACTCCTTTTCCTCTGGTGAAGAAGATCTTCTGTCACTGTGGAAACTCTGCTATCGGATGTAAACACAATATTTTTTCTCTATATATAAAATATATATATATATATATACATATATGTAAGCATATACATATATATATGCCTTTCTTCTGTAAAAATTAGTATGTATTATGTATTTAAAAAAAAAATTTTTTCCTCTGGAGCGCACGTGAATGATTCACGGGAAGGAACGATTAGGCTGCAACCAATGTCGTTTCCTTTCTCTTTTAGCCCGAATGCCAAACTCGAAATTTAATCCGAAACTATACTGGGATTGCTGTGTTTTCGTATTAATAATCCAAATGGGTATGTGTCCGATTAGTTGGATGCTATTTTGACGTGGACTTGCTTCAACGAGCAGGTGGGGAATCGATACGACGAAGTCAGCCCTTTTGTAGAAATAAGTTCCTTCGTCAGTGAAGAAGGGGGCACTGCACCTTGAATTTTGTTAGCTTGTGCGAGCACTGGAATAATCCCAGTCTCCGTCTCACCTTTTCTCCCGTAGGTTACCAGAAACCAAAGTGTAATGTAGCGCACGGAAAGTAAAAGCTCTCGTCTGAAGAACCCTTCCTACTATAAGTGCACCTTATAGGTAATTGTTTGTTGGCTGCACTTTTGCACAAAAACACAAAATCTCTAGCACTTGTACTGCGAAATTTTTCCTTACGTTTTCTGGCTGTAACTCTCTATAATCCGGCGAGAACTGATTTGGATTCCTAGAGTGATGACTTTCGTCAGCATCAAGCAACGGTACAGCTGTTCGAGTAAAATTTGTTGCCGACTCGGAGTCTTTTGTCCCTATTGTTTCGTCGTAGAGGATCACGGTTCATTGCCCCAGACCGAATTTCATAATTTTCTGCAGAACACAGAAAAATTGATAACGTCGTACCGAATTTTTGCTTTGCTGGGCTATGCCGCAAGACTACCCCGTTACGTGGGAGCAATGAGTGTGCATTTGGGATTATCGGAATGTTGTAATAACTTGTTGTGTTTTTTTTTCCTTTTCTTTCCGGGAGTTGTAATTTAAAACATGATACCGTTCGAGAGAATGCCATAGTTATATGATTTATTTATGTACCAATTGTGCAGGAGAAATAAAAAAACCCGATAAGTATTACAGGTGTAGGTATACATATAAGCACCCAGGCCTTAAAGGAAATCCACCTTAATAGGAGGATTGAAGAGTAATACTTATTCGTGAGAGAGGGACCTGGCCGTTACAAAGTAATGATGCGAAATACCCCACGCGAATTTATACCGGCGGCTGTATACCTGTCAGCTTGCGTTTGATGTTAGTTATTTACTTTAGTATGAGTGCCTGTGGTAGGTTGGGTTGGGCTACTCGGTGACTGAGGAAACGTTACCTAAGGCGTGGGTGGATATGTGCAGCTGGGTATGTACAAGGGACGCTACCGTAAAAGATTTGATACCTTCATTGTACTAGCTTTAAAGATGGGAAGGATTGATGCAGAAGCTCAACTTGAAGAAACCTTTAAGTCAATCACTAAACCCCTAAAAGAGTTTGTTAGAAGAGTGCAAGATGACTTGACTTTGAAGCATATCTATAATGATCATGTGAATACAGACATGAAGTTTGTTAAATTTCGAAGAGCCTGTGCTACATGTTGGAAGGATGAATATGGATCCTTGATGATTGATAAGGATAGCTCATTAAACAAGGGGCACTACCGTAAAGGATTTGATACCTTCATTGTACTATAAAAGGATGAAACATGCGAAATCTTCATAAGTCGAAGTTGTAACTTAGACGAAAGCACACCTAATCCTGTGGACGTGCTGAGTAGATTAAAGCTGTTCACCTATTATCAGACCTGTTTGAAAAGCTGTTAAGCTGTTATCAGAGCTGTTTGGAAAGCTGTTTACCTGTTATCAGAGCTGTTTAAAAGCTGTTATCAGAGCTGTTTGGAAAGCTGTTAAGCTGTTATCAGAGCTGTTTGAAAAGCTGTTAAGCTGTTATCAGAGCTGTTTGGAAAGCTGTTAAGCTGTTATCAGAGCTGTTTAAAAGCTGTTAAGCTGTTATCAGAGCTGTTTGGAAAGCTGTTAAGCTGTTATCAGAGCTGTTTGGAAAGCTGTTATCAGAGCTGTTTGGAAAGCTGTTAAGCTGTTATTAGAGCTGTTTGGAAAGCTGTTAAGCTGTTATCAGAGCTGTTTGGAAAGCTGTTAAGCTGTTTGGAAAGCTGTTAAGCTGTTATCAGAGCTGTTTGAAAGGCTGTTTACCTGTTATAAGAGCTGTTTGAAAAGCTGTGAAGCTGTTATCAGAGCTGTTTGGAAAGCTGTTTACCTGTTTGGTTGCCACTTGCTTATCTGATGAAATGGTGTAATGCCCCCATGGTAGAGTATCCGTCATTCTGCTCATAATATGACGCTTATTATCATAAGGACTCAATGCGATCTTCTTTTGACTGACAGTGTACACGCTATGGTTATGGGATCGTATGGAGCTCTGATTGGCAGTTAAAATTCGCTTGTTATTCAAGCATTCGACGTAGTCTTCGAAATTGATATGCTTCTGGACTACATTAGCCTTTACTCCTTTTGCTTTCTTTACAGTTTTACCAGCGTTTATACACTGACTGTACATTTTCGAGCGCAAGCCTACAAATTCGCTCATGATTTTCCCATTCAGCTCATCCTTCATTAGCCCAGGAATCTTTTTATTCATGAGCGGTAAATTGAATTCATTATCTTCTGGGTAATCACTTGTATCAAATTTGATTATGTTTTCAGCCATAAACTCATATGCATTTTTCTCTTCAAGTTCATATATTAGAGAATCTGTATCAATATACAGGACTTTAGATTTATCTCCATACTCACGCTGCATAAAACTGTAGTGAAAATCGTAGAGATATATTTTCGAAATTTCCATAACAGCCATTCCTATATAGAGCGGCTTATTGAATAAGATTTTGAGTCGCCTTAATTCCACAGCAACTGAATTCTCATCAAATATCGTTGCACTTTGGTGCCGCAATCCGAGCTTTTGCACCATAGCGACCTTCCCACTTTACACAAAGCTTGATATCGCTATATTTGCGTACATTTTCCATTGTCTTACCAAAAGCTGCATTATTCATCATCTTATAGCTGTCCTTCTCATGATTGCTTGTGGATTGCATCCGTTTGGTGGTATTTAAGTCAATATATGGTTTAAGCCAAGCTGGTCTGTTGTTCTGAATTTGATTATGGTAATATCTAGTGTTTATATAAGAGTTCGAATCATTTGTATTGCAGCTGCAAACTATATGAATTTGTTTACAAGAAGTATGATGATATTAAATTACATATTGATGCTTTATAAAAAATGAAATATTTGCAAGATTTTGCAAACGCATTATTTTTTTTATGAAGATATGCATAGAAGAAATTCAAATTATCTAAAGAGTTTAGCTCATTCTGAATCGATTTCCGAAAAGTAAAGATGTCAGAAGTAAGTTGCTCTGAAATTTATTAAAATATTTTTTTAATAATTAATTATTTTCTCCAAATACAGCAACAGCAGCAACAACAACAACAGCAGCAGAGCCACCAGCAGCAGGAGAGTCAGCAGCAGCGTCGCGAAGCTGTGAGTAATTTGTTTATTATAATTTTATAAATATATTAATTTGCTATAACTCCTAGGTGATTCATGGGCTGAATATGTTGAGAGGGTCACTCTATAGAAGCGAAGGCTTCTATAATGACCTCTCCATAACATTTTCAGCGATTAAGAGGACCATGAAGGCCGAAAAGGTGAGACTGCGGGCTGCAAAAGCTGAGAAGAAAAATGAGCTATGCCAAATTGAAGGCAAATTGGCGAAGTTGAAAAAAAACATGAGAGTGTAGTGCGAAAATTCGGAAATTTTATTATTGAAGACTAAGAGCGCAAAAAAAAATTAATTTAATTTAATTTAATTAAGAAGTAATAATAAATAAATAAAAAATAATTAGTTTCCCACCATTTGTTTTATTTCATCATTACATATATCCATTTATCTAGAAAACAACAACAAATCTAGGTACTTATTTAGAACTTCAGCTCCGAAAAACCAAGGTGATATCAGAAAACAACAAAAAACCAAGGCGATTTCAAAACAGCAAAAAAAATTCAATGTGATGTCATGCTGATTTCTACAGTTTCCTTGCTAAGAAAACTTCAAGTAAGAAAACAGCAAAACCAAGGTGACCTCATGCTGATATCTACATCTTCTCCGCTAAGAAATTTATGCGCAACATTTTATGTGACGTCATGCAGATATCTACAGCTTCTCCAGCTAAGAAATCTTCAAGCAAGAAAACAGCAGAACCAAGGCTACATCACGAGGTCATGCTGATATCTAAAACTTCCACTCTAAAGAAAACAGCAAAACCAAGGCATGCTGATAGTACCAACCAGCAAAATCAATGCGACGTCATCCTGATATCTACAATTTCCTTGCTAAGAAATCTTCAAGTAAGAAAACAGCAAAACCATGGTGACGTCATGCTGATATCTACATCTTCTCCGCTAAGAAATTTATGCGCAACATTTTATGTGACGTCATGCAGATATCTACAACTTCTCCAGCTAAGAAATCTTCAAGCAAGAAAACAGCAGAACCAAGGCGACATCACGAGGTCATGCTGATATCTAAAACTTCCACTCTAAAGAAAACAGCAAAACCAAGGCATGCTGCTAGTTTCCGCAAATGCAGCCCAGGCAACCTCACAATTGTGTATCCTAGTCGGCTGTACATCTACTTGATGCTGACGAAAGTCATCACTCTAGGAATCCAAATCAGTTCTCGCCGGATTATAGAGTTACAGTCAGAAACCGTACGAAAAAATTAGGCAGTGCTAGTGCTAGAGATTTTGTGGGTTTTCTGCAAAATTGCAGCCAACAAGCAATTACCTATAAGGTGCATTTATAATAGGAAGGTAAACCCCATTATAAAAATTATTAGAAATTTGAACGGATAGTGCACTTGGTGGTCGTTTGAGTGGATATAATTGTCGGATACTGCCTAAATCGAAAGTTTTTTTTTTGTGGCCAACAATGATAACGCGATGAATTTAATATCCACAATCTAATATTGGTTCCCAAATATAATAATAATAGTTTTCCTAGTGGATCTCTGGTTGGGCCGCAATAATAACTATTAAGTGCACTGTCCGTCTAGCATGATACGCAAAGGGATACCGACAAGTAGGACCTTCTTTTGCATTCCGTGATACTAGTGATCACATCAAAAAGCAGAAGCCCTCAGCACAATTCAAGAACTTTTTTTACATATTAATAATAATAATATACATGCTTATATATATATATATTTTTTATATATAGAGAAAAAATATTGTTTACTATCGACAGCAGATGAGCGAGCCCTGACCATCTTCAGGCGGTAAGACTGAGGGAACTGTTCTCACTGGGCAAGATCCCCTCCAACACTGAGCTTTCGTCGGCGATAACCTATGCTGAGCCTAAATGAAATCACCAGCATCTTCTGGAATTTCTTTTTGTTAGCAACCCAGGCAGACTTAAATAATGGCATCTCGCCTAATAAAGTACGTCAATAGGATAGCTACAGTTGGCCGTCCTCTGGACTGTTGCATGCACCTTCCCGGAGGTGTTGTCGTTTCTCATCTGGGGATTTCTACGCGGCGGATGGAGGTAGGGAGTCTGTTTGTGTTTGTGACTTAGGTGGCGGAATGTCAATCCTGGAACGAAGTTTCTTGTTTCGGATTCGTTTCTTGCCGGGGGTCCTAGACTTATTTATTTCCCCCTGAATATGATGGAAAGGGGGGCTTGAAATCTTCGAAATCCCTATAAATCGCAGGAACGGTGGTATCATCATTCAGGAGCTGGTCGTTGGTAAGTGTCCGTTGTCCTCATTCTTTACGGCGCTGCCAGAGCATCAGTCAAAGTCCCTTTTTGATGTCTTTCACTTGATGGGGTGCACGCCTACCTACCTAAGTTACCTACCCACCTAAGCTACCTACCTACCTAATACCTAAGCTACCTACTTACCAAAGATACCTAAGCTACCTACCTACCTACTTGAGCTACCTAAACTACCTACCTACCGAACCTACCTAGCTACCTACTTAAGCTACCTACCTACCTACCTACTTAAGCTACCTACCTACCTACCTACTTAAGCTGCCTATTTGCCCAAGGTACCTACCTACATAAGCTACCTACCTACTTGAGCTACCTACCTACCTAAGCTACCGACTTACCTAGGCTACCTAACTACCTACCTTCCTAAGCTACCTGCCTACATACGGTACCTATCAAAGCTACCTACCTACTTACCTGAGCTGTACCTACCTAAACTACCTGCCTACCTAAGCTGCCTAAGGTACCTACCTACCTACCTACCTACGTAAGCTACCTAACTAACTACCTTCCTAAGATACCTGCCTATATAAGCTACCTACCTACCTTAGCTACTTACCCAAGCTACCTTCCTACCTAAGCTACCTATATACCTAAGCTACCTACCTTCCTAAGCTACCTACTTACCTAAGCTACGTACCTACCAAAGATACTTACCTACCTACTTACTTAAGGTACATACCCAGCAAGCTACCTACATACCTGAGCTACGTACCTACCTAAGCTACCTACTTATGTATATCTACTTAAGCTACCTACCTACATACTTAAGCTACCTACCTACCTAAAGCTACGTACCTACCTAAACTACTTATCTGCTTAAGGTACCCACCTAAGGTACCTACTTACCAAAGATACCTACCTATCTACCTACGCTACCTATCGACCTAAGTTACCTATCTGCTTAAGCTACGTACCTACCCAAGCTACCTACTGATCTAAGTCACCTACCTATAGAACCTGCCTACCTACCTAAGCTACCTACTTACCAATGATACCTACCTACCCTACCTACATACTCTACCTATCGACCTGAACTACCTAAACTACGTATCTAGTCAAGTTACCTACCTATAGAAGCTGCCTACCTACCTACGTAAGCTACCTATCTAATGTACCTACCTACCTAAGTTACCTATCTGCCTAAGATACTTACCTAAGCTACCTACTTACCAAAGATATCTACCTACCTACGCTACCTACTTACGCCACCTATCGACCTAAGCTACCTATCTACCTACACTATGTACCTACCCAAGCTACCTGCCTACCTAAGCTACCTACCTACGTAAGCTGCCTACCTACCAAAGCTATCTATCTACTTAAGCTATCTATCTACTTAAGCTATCTATCTACTGAAGCTACCTACCTACCTCAGCTGCCTGCCTACAGAAGCTAGCTACCTACTTAAGCTACCTACCTACCTACCTACGTAAGCTGCCTACCTCCCTAAGCTACGCACTTACCAAAGATACCTACCTACCTACCTAAGCTACCTGCCTACCTACTTAAGTTACCTACCCACCTAAGCGACCTACGTACCTAATCTATCCACCTACCCAAGGTACCTACCTACCTAAGCTACCTACCTACCTACTTAAGTTACATACCCACCTAAGCTACCTACTTACCTACCTACCAAAGCTGCGTACTTACCTAAGCTACCTATCTGCCTACCTCAGCTACCAACCTACCTACTTGAGCTTACTACCTACCTTGTAGATTCTTGCAGCATCAAGACTTTTCAAGCGTTTACTACCTTTGACTAGATCAAGCTTCCTTGATCCAACCGGTTGCGATTTTTGTCATATACTCTTTATATCCTTTATTTCCTACGCTTACCGTGAGCTAGATGTTCGACGCTTGCAATGGTAATCCCACTTGATTTAAACACGAATCCACCTGTAAAACACTTTATGCTCTTACTTGCGTTACCTTTATTTAGAACTTGTAACTGTCCCTTTTTTTTTATAATCGAACTTAAATTGAAAAACACACAACTTGATTTTTTATGTTTTCTTAAATACTTTTAGTCTTAAAAATTGACAGATACAAAATGGACTGCTGATACTACTGAAATTACCTACATTATTTGACATTATTATGGGATAACTTTTCTATAGTTGTCTCTTTTTGGTTTAACTACTTTATTCAAACAACAACAAAATGTTTTTTAGGCATGAATGTATAAATATATATCATAATGATTTAGTAGCAGTGGATATTTAATTAATATTTGATTAATCTTTTCGTTTTTTTTTTCGATTTTCTGCATTTAAATTAGTTTTCATTGTTATAAAATAAATTCAGTGCGAATAGCCACAACGTATCTATGGAAGATGATTTCACTTACCAGGATGTTACCTTGTGGTATAAGAATTTCCATAAACTATTCATCGTCAGGTACTTGCATGTGCATGGTATGTAAACCCACTTTTAATTAAAATTCACAGGTATGAAAATGTTCAACATTCAAATTGTTTTAAAATACACATTTTATACTGGATACACTCGAACGAAGACTCCTTCCACCATAGTTTTTGGACTGGTTACCTTACATAGCCAATTCTCAAGCGTTATAAAAGGATAGGAATTCTGTTCTTCCAAGCATTTATCCGCCTTATTTATATCAACACACCTGCTATTTGAATGGCACTTTGATTCACCCTAGGAAGTTATCGTGATGTAGTTTAGGGTACCCTTCTCCCCTCCTCAGCTATGAAATCTGACAAGCAAGGTCCAAAATGGCCGAACTTCACAACACATAAAGCGGAATTCTGGTTACGCTCATATACACTATTAGTTTCCTGCTCAAAGGGTAGAAATGGAATTTATTCTTTAAACCTGAAATTCAAGAAGGAGACATACAATTTTGTAACATATTTTGCTTCAGATGAATTCTTTTTATATACTGTATGCTACACATTAGATATAGACAGGAAAAAACTTTGCGAAATTGTTTTTATGATGAATAACTTTGTTCCTTGGAAGTTTTACAACATGTAAGTGAATATTTTTCCAATCTACCAAATTCTCCAATTCTCCGTGTTATAGAATTCGATCCCTTTTTTTTTATTTTGGCAATATAAATTGGTACTACTCTGGAAATAGTCTTTCTTGACTTCAGATAATTCTTATGCGTATCACGATTATAATAAGAAAGTAGTAATAAATATACGAAAAATCATTAATATTGCACTCGAACTGTTTTTTTTTTTTTGTAAATTTTCATGTTTGATCTGTCTGTCTGTGAAAGTATCTATTTAGAGCAAATATTGCTCTGTGGGATTATTGGGGACCGCCTCAAACGTATTTTGGAGCCAAATCAATTCATTTAAGTTCGTATATATAATTTATACATTTTTTTATTATTACATTTCGATTAGGCGTAAATGTACATCTTACAAAATCTATAAATTTTTTATTTCAACACTATACCTTAAAAAAAACATCTTAATACAAATAATGTGCTTAAACTTCTTGGCGTAGGGAAAATTTTTAGGATTTCAATATTTTAACATAAAAAACTATGATCGTAACAAAAATAATGTGGCTAAACTTCTTGGCGCAGCGAAAATATTTCGGCACGTATTTTTATTTTTGTATACTCGGTAAAATCTGTCAAGTATAGCAACGAAAACATATACTAAATTCTGGATTCTCCCAGAGATGAGGTATATTTAAATTAAACTTCAGTTGTGTTCCCTCTAATAGCTATTCCCAAAGCCTTTAGCATATCCTGTGAGTATTTATCAGGCATACAAGTCCTGATAGCATTAAGTATTTGCTCTCTGCTTGCCGGTTGAAGTAAGCTACATCTGACAGCCGATTGCTCCTGAGGAGCTAAGTTGGTATAATGAATTTCCTTACCTTTGGAATCAGTTAATTTAATTTGCACTTCATTTCTGATCTTCACTAAAGTAATTCGAATGGGGAGCTTTCTACTTTCAACTAAGTTGACTTCAGACGCTCTCATGTTCAATTCGTTGACTGATAGTACCTTTACTCGCTTTTCATTTGTCGGTTGTGTTTCAACAATAGTGGAAGTAACGTGATCGGCATCGAGCTCCATGTTTGGTCTTGAAATAATTTTTACTTCAGGTCTAGTTTGTAAAGTCATCTTTATTGGGCCTTGCTTACTATTTATCTGCGATATCTGACGATTTTGTTGTTCCATGAATAACTCAACCGGAATATACTCATCAGCAGGTGTGGGAACTGGATTAATTTGCGTACTACTTGTTACATTTCCGACCTTATCAGTAGGCCTTTGAACCAAAACGGTGTTGGGAGGATTTTGATAAGTTCGACCACCCGGGTGGGAATTGTTTGTACTATATTGCGCGGGAGAACTTCCTGGAGTCAAGTTTGCTCCTGAATATGGGATATTATTTCCATAAAGCCTATTGTCATTATTTGAAAAGTATTGGTATGTGTTTTGTGTGGGCATAATTCGTTTAACGGTACATGATGGTACCAAGGTAGAAATATTTTGAAAGTTATTGAAAACTTCAGTTATCACTGGCAAGTGACTAGAGATTGAAGTTTTTGGAGTTGTGCTGCTACCAGGAGTATTTATGGTTGTAGATGTATTTGTACTAATTTTTTCCGCGATCTGAATAATTGGTAACTTCGGTGCTTTCGGAAGTATTGGACAGAAAGTGTTCTGCTTCGTTGTAATAGAAGATGGGTTTACATATAAAAGTCCAGGTGGACTCGGTAAGCTTACTTGACCTGTAGTAATATTGTTTTGCCAACCTAACTTCGGAGTATTTGGCAAAGATATCGGTAGAAATGGCCGGTTAAGAGGTGTACTAACCACAGTCTCCAATTTCTTGTTGGTCATCATTTGCACGGGTGGCGTTTCAATAGAATTTCCGACTGTAGGAACCTTTTTAGATTTTCCTATAATTGTTACTTGCACTGAGCCTGGGCTCTTGTACTGCCTATAATTCCCATCTGAGAGATCGGGTTGACTATTCATATTACTTATTATCGCTTGATTTTCATTAACAGAATTAACTGGATTGGCTTCTGGTGGTAATTTCATAATCTCCTCTAATTCATTCTGGAGAGATTCTTTAGGTTTAACGTTAAGATTTAAGATCTTTTTATCTTCATCTTTTAAAATTACAGACAAAATGTCTGATTCTTTAAGTTTGTGGCACACAACTTTGCATTTCTTTAATTTTTTCTTCTTTTTTATGTTTTTTATGAGTGCTATTGCCGGCTTTGCAGTACTTTTTTTTGCGTATATTTTCCTACCCTTGGCAATTTCTTGAAAATATTCCGATACACTCAACGGTTTATTTTTAGGTTCTGGTGGTAATTTAGAAATTTCGTCTGTGATTATTATGACATCATCGTCTTCGTCTGTAAAATATAGGAAAATTAGTTATAAGCCACACAAAATGTATTTATTTCAACTGGAATTATAAAATCAGTTAAATTTCTTTACATAACAACTTACCTTCTTCCTTTATTTCCACAGAAAATCCGATCTGTTTTGGAAAATTCAATAGTACTAACTTATGCAATACAAATATTTTTCATTTACCTTCTCTTGAAGAGTTTTATACTGTTGTATGGACTTCTGGTTATTCAAAACACCATTTCGGTACATAGAATAGCTAGTTACTTTACATATGCAATCTCGACATACTTTTGTCGAACAACCATCCGCTGTCGAAATCTGAGTGGATATGAAAAAATTAACAAACAATTATTTACAGTTAATTAAAATACATTTACTAAATTTGTATATTATAATTGATTTAGCGTATTGCTCCGAATTCAATATTGGGATCAGATATAAATAAGACTTTTCTTCGGTTATTTTATTTATTTTCTTTTATGTACATAATACATTTGAAATTCAATGTGAATACTGGAAGTAACAGGACAAGAATGTTTACTTTCGTCACTTCTAATTTTTACAATGATTTCGTCAACGCTCTCGACAACAATTTCAACTCCGGAAGTATACAACGGGAATTGTTATGTTCGGCTCTCTGTGTAAGTTTGATTATTGAAGTGGTTTTTCGCATATATTTCTAGAAGAGTTTATCGGGCAGTAAAAATGATTATGATCATTTCATAGGAATTTATATTCTGCAAAATGTTTTACAGATTTGAATTATGCTGATGATACCAGCTTGTTCGTCCATCGACACCAGGATGGCATTACTTTAATTCAAAGCTTTGCAACAAACTTTGTTTTTCAGGAACTAAGACTTAATCCAGAAAAAAAAACCAAGGAATTGTGGACTATTACGAACTGCACCTCCTGTCATCAATAACAGCAGCGTAAAAATTGTAAGATTTTCTGTTGCATAATTCGGTTGCGTTATTACCGAAACTGTCGCGGCAGTACAGAAGAAGATTTCGAACATATTTTTTTTAGCAAGCTGAATATACCATTTGGAACTATGGACAGATTTCAAGACTACGGCTGTCCAACTCCAGTATGAAAACAGTTACTATATGTTTGTAAAAGTTTACTTCAAAGGTAATCCAATTCATTTGTTAGTCTATGCGGCATATAAAATATATAAATTCGTTGGATCAATGGAGAAGAACTGTGGGGTAAGACAGGATTGATGAAGATTGAAAAAAGGAAATGGAATAGGATTCACCACACTACGTCGTGAAACATTAATCCCAATGAAGAAGCTGCCCGGTTTAGTCCATATTAGAATTTAGATCTACAATTATTACGAGAACGCCGTGAAAAAGCTTCTTCTTTAGTTCATTGCTTTGTGAAGCAATGTTCAAAAATATAGTCAACATCGAAACTGCCTGATCTAAAAAACTTGCCCTTATTATACCCTAGATGAAATCATAGGGGTATACTAAGTTTGTCATTCCGTTTGTAACACCTCGAAATAATGATGGTAGAGCAAAATGGATTGGACACCCATTCATAATATTAAAAGTTATTTCGATTTTTGCATGTCCGTCCGTCCGTCCGTCCGTCCGTCCGTTCGTCCGTCCGTCTGTGCGCACGATAACTTGAGAACGCGTACACTTAGAGAGCTGAAATTTTGTACACAGACTTAAAAAAAAAAAAAGTAAAATTAAGTTCGAAAATGAGCCAAATCGGGCAACTCCTTCGTGGGGTTGCCATATAAAAATTTCGTTTTCCGCTATATATTTGGATACTGCCTGAGAACGCGTCGACGTAGAGAGCTGAAATTTCGCACATGATGGTTTTACTACATTAGGAAATAAAAAGTCAAAAATGGACTAAATCGGGCAACTCTTTCTTGGTGTTGCCATATAAAAATTTCGGTTTTTTACGTATACTTTGAAAACGATCAGTCCAAGACAATTTTATGGTACTAAAAACTTCTGCAGAATACGAAATCCTATAAAATTGGTTATAATCATTTTGTCTGTGCGACAAACCGTTCTAGAAATATATGCAAAAAACAACTTCAAAATCAATACTTGAATAGATCGGTGACCATACGGAATTTAATACGGGCATTCATCTAGGGTATCCTAAGAATTGGTCTTAGACCAATTCTAGCTTTTTTACTTGTTTTTTTCATAAAATTACTGTGTCCGAGATTCCAGCTCGCTATGTCAACGTGTTCTCAAGTTATCCTGCGTACAGACAGACGGACGAACATGGAAAAATTGAAATGTTTCGTGATTCTATATACACGTGCATCTAATGCATTTTTATACCATCATTATTTCTAAAATGGACCTTAAAACAAGAAAAAGAACAAAGAATGAGACGAGCCTTTCCTCTAACATTTACGGTAATTTAGGGATATCCGGAAACCACACAAGTGTCAAGATTAATTCGATCGCACGAGTAACATTGGGAGTTTCTTCCCTCAAACCTTCCTTCTCTCCTTCTCAAAAGCCACCAAGCACTTGTGGCTCACGTCGAACTAGACCTTGTTCTATCACACACAAAGAACTCGGCTCCTGGATCGAACTTTACTAGGTACAGTACTTTGCAAAACCTCTAGAAATTCTCTAAAAACCTTATCCTGCATATCTTCAAGTCCTGCTTTAGAAACTCGGATCATTCCGCCAGACAGGCATGAGCTTATGATCTACCTGAACCAAAAAACAGTAAAAGGGCCTATCCAACCTGGCCTCCTACAGACCTATTACCTTCACCTCGAAGAAATCCTCAAGCGAGGACCCAGGCACTTTCTGGAAGACAAAGATCTAATCCCTTACTTTCAATTTGGATTACGAAAGGAGAGGTAGACGATAGACTGTGTTCTTACACATGGTCTCATCTCAGTATGAAGGAATTCTCCTTTTGTACCTTCCTAGACAGCCGAGACGCTTTTGAAAGCCGAATTCACATGTGCTCCAACTTCTCCAACCTATTATTCCTGATAAGATGAAGCTGGTTTTAATCTATTCTCAAAAAAAAAAACTGTGGCTGTTACCAACAGTGACGAAAGTAGTGAAGTCTATTCCCCCTACCTACCTACACCAAGGTTCTGTATTCAATTCCCTGCTAGTTAATTTTTACACTAAACACATTGGCGAAGCCCACGGTGCCATCCTCTTCAATACGCCATTTCTATCATTACGGTTAATCTGGGAAAATCGGCCTTAAAATCCCTCCTGAAAAATCACACATCCTTGTAGTTGAAAAACAAAGCGCTTCCCCAAGCTACTCACCCCGCCCAACATTCTACTTAGCTCCCATACTATATCCTTCATGATTGAATCCGGCTTCTTAAGTTTCACGTTCGACTCAAGGCTTAACTGATCTTCTCTCATTATAGGCACCAGAATAAAATGGTTCCAGCTAACAAAAATCTTCACTTCCCTGGGCGTAGTCAGATGGGGAGAGAGCACAGTCCTTGCTGAACGTATATAAAGTTCTGACAATCCTATCATAAACTACATGACCCCACTCAGCCAGACTCCTTTTCTAACTCGATATGATACAATACAAATCCTTAAGTTGAAAAGCCACTCTGGAAAGCTTGTTTTAGAGACAAGACAGCTCATATTGAACCTTAAAGTGTTCACTTCTTGTGGAGTCACAGACACCCCTTTCCTTTGCCCCAACTAGCCATTCTTCGCCATAAAAGGGAGCAAGCTAACCAACTGGCAGTAATGTTTCCTCCAAAGAAAGGAGATTCAACTTTCCTCTACTCAACGTGAACGTCGAGTATTGGTTTCACAACTTTTTATTCCCACGGAGTACAATAACCATCATTAATTACTAAGTTCCGATTCGGGCAAGTCACCATTACGAGCGTGGCCTTAGTTCGTTATTTAAAACACAGTATTTCAGATATAACTCACAAGTTCTTCTTTTATTTAACTATACGAGTATTATATATATACATTTTTTTATTTATTTTTATTTAACTATACTATACAACAAATGGAATCAGCCTGCCTACAGATTCGGACTCCGGCTGCACACACACATGCAATTATTACTCAGCTAAGAGCGCAAACATTGAATAAATAAATAATAAGGAAACGGCATATCGGAAGAAAACACTCGGCGAAATGTATTAGTGTGCTGTGTGTGGAGAATTCTAGCGACACACAAACTAAGTAAAATTGGAGACGTTACTTCACACACGCAGATTTATAAGCTTGTTCTTGGCCTCGAGAGCAATAACCAGTCTCTAACTGAACGTCGTCGCGTTAACATGTAATCGGAATCATCAGCACTAAATTGTAGTATTAAAGCAATAAATAGAAATATAAATCACGGTAGTCTTTTCATATAGTTAGAATACCCTCCCAACTAACGCTATTTCGTCACACTGTGTTTGTATTTGTTTCGTCATGGCAGTAATGAAATCGTGACATTTTGAAGAGGGACATATTTTATAATCCAAATTGCTATGTAAAATACAGATATGTAGCGCCCCTTATTTTCAGGAATCTAATATTTCTTGGTGTTGCCTTCGATAATTTAATGCACTTGTCATAATGAAATGTCAGAAATCAAGCAGCATTGTCAAATAATGCACAGCCCTCTTGTCATTTCCACCCCACGATCATAGGGTCTGACTGTCATTAAATTGCTTAAACACGTACACTGTATTCGTACGATACCCCGCTTCCTCATTAGTTATTTATTCAATGAGAGTAAATGGTAAGATTACTTTTAAATCAAAACTATTTAATTATTTTGTTAAGTAAGGTATATAGTAAATGTAGCCTTTTGTATTTTTGGGATTGTTTTTAAAAGATACAGTTTATGTTAAAGAATACAAAGTAACAAAACAAGTACAAGTTGACGGACTTAAAACAATTAGAAGAGTGACAGTACAGTGCCATACTTGCTGTTTCTTGCTTAGGCTATGTTTACAGATAAGGTTAATAGAGATGGTGCTGGGCATTGCTATATGTAACATTTCTTCCCTCCTTACAGTTGAGAGTTCCTACGGTGAATATCGATTGGGAAGACTTCTTGATCTGCGTGGGGTTGAAGGCTGTCCGGCTTGTTCAACTTGTAGTGTTTCCTCCGGTTTTCCTGCAGGAGGAGAAGAGATAGTCGACTCCGTCGGAAGAATTTGTTTGATTTTCCTGCTGATTTATTCCAGATTCCAGGAACGATTCCGAAAACCATATTCTTCGTTGGTCCTGTAGCTTCACTTCTAGTTTCTTTGATGGTTCCACTGAATTTTCCTGATAGACTCGTATTTGGTCCACGTGACGTCTCATCTTTTTTCTTCTATGATCAATCTCATAATGAAGATCGCCTAACCTTGTTGCTATTGTACCGAAAATACTGGTAGGTTTGTTTCAAATTGCCGATAGGTAGGATCAAACCTAACTTTTTGCTATTTTTGTGTGTGTGCTGTCTGGTTTTACTAGGTCGATTCAAAAGTTTCCTCCCAGGAAAAGCTGTGAAGGTGGTTGACCCGTTATTGCGTGCAGTACTTTCCTGTATTGTCTCAGGAATTCGTTTAAATCCTTTTGCAGAGTAGATGGCGTGGTTTTCATTTTGCATAGAGAGCTTTTTGTTTTTTGCACATACCTCTCTGCCTGCCCATTAGTAGATGGATGATACGGGGCCGAAAGATTTTGGTATTTCACTCCACTTCGTTTAATGTAAATTGTGTACCATTGTCGGATACAACGATAGTTGGGAATCCATAGGCTGCAAATAATTCAACAAGGATTCCAATAGTTGCATTGCTTGATGTAGAATTCGTCGGTTTTACTTCTGGTCCACTTGCTATATGCATCGACAACAATTAATAACATTGTTCCTGCAACTGGTCCTACATGATCTCTATGAAAGCGTTCCCAGAGAGCTTTAGGATACTCCCAATGGTGAATATTAAATTTGGTTGGGGCATGCACATGTTTAGCGCATTCACTATACGATCTCGCTACCTTCCCTATGTCTGTATGGATTCCTAGCCAATAAACGAACGAACGAGCTATTCCTTCCATTTTAACTCTGTCTATGTGAACGGCATGAAGATCTTTCAAGTGTGTTGGAGAAGTGAGAGTGGTACAATGACACGATGTTCGAACACTAAAAAAATTCCTGCTAAGGTATAGTTGACTTCTGGTGCTTTATACCCATTCCGGGAAAGACTTTGACCAGTTCCAGTAGCTGTACAATTCTTCCCAAGTGTTTGTCCTTCTTTGTTTCTTTTGCTATATGTTCCACGTGTTCTGGCAGTTGTTCGATCTGTGCTACTACAAACTGATCAAATTTCTCACACTCCTCTTCCTCTTTTCCTTTGTTCCTCTGTCACATTTGTTGGTAATGTTACTCGTGAGCAGTAGTCTACTTTTTCGTTTTCTTTAGTTCATTTGAATATAATATCGTAATTGAAATGTGTTAAATAATTTGCATAGTTTGCCATGCAACTGATGCAGAGTACTGGTAATGATTTCTCTATATGCAATATTTGAGTTAGTGGTTTGTGGTTCGTTATCAGCGTGAAATGTCTAGCGCACAGATAATAGAAAAATGTCTGCGCTGCCCAAACGATAGCAAGTGCTTCTTTGTCTATTTGTAGATACTTTTGTTCTGTTTGCGTCATTGTGCGACTTGCATATGCAATCGGTCGTTTTTCCCCGCTACTCCGCCGATGGGACAAAACCGCTCCTAGACTTACTTTGCTAGCATCTGTTGCCAGTAATAGTGGAAGTTCTGGATTATAAGGACTTATCATGTAATGAGAGCTTCTTTCAGATCCGTATACGATCTTTCAGCATCAACTGTCCATGCGAACTCGTCTGCTGCCAGCATATTCCTTAGTGGACCAGCTCTGGTTGCTAGGTCCGGAATAAATGCGTTGTGGTAGGTAGCTTTACCAATGAACAGGTTTAGTTCTTCTATAGTCCTTGGTTTTGGGGCATCTCGGATTGCGTCGATATGTTTGTCCGATTTTTGTAGACCTGTGGCATCTATTTTGTGGCCCAAAAATTCAACAGATGATGTTGCGAAAACACATTTCCTACGGTTCAGTCGCAACCCATGCTCTCTCACTCGACTGAGCACATCTATGAGCGCCTTTAACATGACTTCGAAATCTTCGCCAAATACAAGAATGTCAAAAAATGAAAACGTTTAAAGACTGCTTCTATTCGTCGCTGCCAGATTGCAGGAATATTAGCTGCACCATGGACTGCGTGTGTTGGATGTATCAGCCCCTGCGTCGGTGTGTTTAAGGTGAGTGCGTGACTAAACTCATCATCCACTGGTAGATGAGTATACGCATCTGTGACGTCTAGGTGGCAGAAGAATCGGGCGCCATCCATGCTGTTGAACAAGTGCTCGATTTTAGGAACGATTTTGGTTCGCGGATTCAATGTGGGTTTGTAGTTCCCAGTGATGCCCATTTTTCAATTTTTCATGACGACATGTGTCGTTGATGCCCACTCCGAATAGTATACTTTTTGATATAGCCCTGATGCTATTTTCTTAGCGTACTTACCGCGCAACGCGTAAAGAATCTCTCGTGCTTTGGAGAAAACGTGTGATGTATCCGATTTTAAGGGTAATTTGATGGGTGGTTCTGTGAGTTTGCCTGCTGTCTCACTTAAGATGTGTTCGTACTTCACTAGTACCTTGTCTAATCTTTCTTCATGACTCTTGGTTAATTGAGGAGTGTTCACTCAGAGTGTGTGAATATTGTTGCTTGGGGAGAACAATTCGAATAACTTGGTCTCGTGTGCAATCCATTCGTGACAAAACAGTGCCTCGTAATCGCCTTCGATTACGTATAGATTCGTTTTCTTCATTGTTGTGCCCAACTTGACGTTTACTGTAACGTATCCAACGCATTGTATGCGATGACGTGTATAACTTGTGAACTGTCTCTTAGTTGGCGTCACGGTGAAGCTTTTCTTTGCATAATTTAATAATTTTTTTTTTTGCATAATTTAATAATTTTTTTTGCATAATTTAATATTTTTTTTTGTTTTTGCATTTTTTTTTTCATAATTTAATTTTTTTTGCATTTTTTTTTTTTGCATAATTTAATAAACACTTAAAATTTTTAAAATTATTTCCGATTAATTGTGATTTTAACAGCTGTCATTTCGTTTTCTCCACATAACACGTATGTCAACTTTTTAAAAGTGTTAAAATGCAATTTTTTGGAGATCGCGTTAAATTTTACCAATACCCGAACTCCATACTAGGCTTTAGAGACGAAAAATCTTCCTCTTATAAAATGTTTATGTTTAAAATAATCCTAAAAAATCCGGCAACAGTACAATCTTCGAAGTGTTAAGACTAGTATCGAGTTCGGACAAAGTAAAATTTAATGCGGTCTCCAAATATTTCACATTAAAATCGCTGGTAAAATTTTGACGTATGTTAATTTGGAGAAAACAAGATGATAGACGTTTAAAATTTTTATCACTGAAAAACTTGAAATTGTTTATGAAGTTTAGATAAACATTAGGTCTGTTCACGTACTCGAATTCGTATGAATGCATTATAACATTTTCACCCAAAAGCACCCAAACTCCGTACCTACAAAATGTAAGTAAAATGAATAGAAATGTTATGTTTGGCATTTTATTTTCAAATTAAAGTTGTTGGCTTGACAGTTTATAGTTGTCACTTTCGCTTTCTGCCCAAGAACACACAAAAGTTGTTCAAGTAGCTCCAAATTTGATAACTTCCCCTCCAGCACATTTTCACACAAAAAAGCCCAAGAACGGAAAGCACCCGAGAAGTACGTGAACAGACCTACTTTTACAATTTAAAGACTAGTACGCTGTTCAAGCGAATATTTTGTTTCTTAAGCCTAGTACGCTGTTCAAGTGAAAATTTCGTTTCCTATACAAAATCTATGTAAAAAAAAAAATGTGGGCGAAAAGTGCCGCGAAAATTTCGGTTTGGGATTTCGTAAAGTAGTATGCTGTTCCAAAGAAAAAATCAATGCTTAGATAATGGAATGCAGATGGCGCTAATATGAAGTGGAGACATTTTTCCGCAGCGATTTATATATCCAGACATTTATTTCGCACGGAAAAGTTGACAGATATACCTTTTGAAGTTTGGCGCTTTGGCACATACATGTAATTTGTGATTTTACGTGTATTACTTCAGTCAGTTTAATGTTATTAAATTTGTGATTTTACATTTTCTCCAAAATTTTTTCTGTGTAGAATTATATGCCCATAATGCAAGCGAAATTTTCGCTTGAACAGCGTACTACGCTTTATATAAAATCTATGTAAAAAAATGTGGGCGAAAACTGCCACCAAAATTTCGGTTTGAGATTTCGTAAAGTAGTATGCTGTTCGAAAGAAAAATGCAATGTTTAGATCATGGAATGCAGATGGCGCTAATATGAAGTGGAGACATTTTTCCGCAGCGATTTATATATCCAGACATATAGTTCGCACGGAAAAGTTGACAGATATACCCTTTGATGTTTGGCGTTTTTGCACATATCGGGTCTTCCAATAAGAGGTGTTATTTTAATTAGCCCGCTATTTCGGTAGATGTCATTTTTGGAGCTGTCATTTTTTGACATTTGACAAGTAGAAACTACGCCATTAATAAAAATGGAACGATACACGATTCAACAACGCATTGAAATTATTAAAATTCACTATAAAAATGGTGAAAACGTGGCAGAGGCGGTTCGTAAAACTCGCACATTTTTTGGTGGTCGTGAAGCACCTTGTCGGACCGCAATACAGAAATTGGTAGAAAAATTCGAGCTGTCGGGACAAGCTAGTGATGTGAAGAATAAAACCCGTGCACGTCGCTCAAGAACAGCCGAGAATATTGCTGCTGTAGCCGAAAGTGTTGAGGAAAACCCAGGTTTGTCCATTCCTCGTCGTTCTTTGGAATTAGGCATTCCACAAACGTCATTACACCGTATTTTGCATAAAGATTTGGGTCTTAAGGCTTATAAAGTTCAGTTAACACAAGAACTCAAGCCGGCCGATCATCAACAACGTCGAGTCTTTGCTGATTGGGTCCTTGAAATGCATGAAAATGAACCGGAATTCCATCGAAAACTCATCTTGCGTGATGAGGCCCATTTCCACCTCGATGGCTTCGTCAACAAGCAAAATTGTCGCATCTGGGGCTCGGAAAACCCAAGAGTTATTGTTTAAAAGCCTCTCTATCCTCAACGTGTGACTGTTTGGTGCGGTTTATGGTCCCGCAGGGTCATTGGACCTTACTTTTTCGAAAATGAGGCTGGAGCAACAGTTACGGTGAATGGATTGCGCTATCGACAGATGATAAATGATTTTTTATGGCCGGAATTGGATGGTATTGATCTGGACAACGTTTACTTTCAACAAGACGGCGCTACGTGCCATACAAGCAACGAAACCATTGATCTTTTACGGGAAAAGTTTTCGGACCGTGTTATCTCTCGAAGAGGTGATCACAATTGGCCACCGAGATCTTCTGACTTAATACCTTGCGATTTCTTCCTTTGGGGCCACGTGAAAGAGAAGGTCCACGCCAACAGCCCAGCGTCGATTCAAGACCTCAAAGATGGAATCCGTGAGGCTATCGAGGACATAGGGCAGCCACTTTGCGATTTGGTTATGGAAAATTTCATGAAAAGGATATGGTCCTGTAGGCGTGGTCGTGGTGGTCATTTGGCTGATGTTATTTATATATAATTATAATGAAATAAAGATCCGATCATTTATCTCAAAAAATGGCATTTTTCTTTTAATATCAAAATAACACCTCTTATTGGAAAACCCTTTATATGTAATTTGTGATTTTATGTGTATTACTTCAGTCAGTTTAATGTTATTTAATTTGTGATTTTCTCCACAACTTTTTTCCGTGTAGAATTATATAGTATGCCCAGAATACAAGCGAAATTTTCGCTTGAACAGTGTACTAGGCTTTACTGATGATTTTACTAGTGCAGTACGAAGTTCACTGGTAAAAATTGAATATTTCTCTATTTTGAGATAGATGGCGCTTTGAATGTCTCCACTTATTTTACTGAGCATTTTAATGCTCGTAGCATTAAAATGCTGGTAAAATTGTGACATTTCCTGTTTTTATGGTAATTTGATTTTAATTGAAAATTTTCAAATTGTTTTGTTAATTTATTGAAGGATTTAATTTAATTTAATTTTTTCAGCGATAAATTTTTTAAACAGCTGTCATTTTCATTTCTCCAAATTAACACGTCAACATTTTACTAGCGATTTTAATGTGAATTTGGAGACTGCGTTAAATATTACTTTGCGTGAACCCGATGCTAGGCTTAATGCTAGAAAGCAATTAATTGGTTTCCAAGTCTAAGGCCTAGTATCGAGTTCGGGCAAAGTGAAATTAACGCGGTCTCCAAATATTTCACATTAAAATCGCAGAATGAGTTTTTTTCGATCCGTGGCGCTCTTTTTCTCGGGCCAAACGATTTAGTTTCAATCTGTCATCGCTTTTTTCGGACTCCGAATCGTTCTGAATGCAGCTGAGTTTTTCCTGGATTCAAGCAAAACGATTTTAATTTATATTCGTGAATGTGTTGTATACAATTTGGACGAGGTGATAATAGTTGAGTTTATGTTTTATTTGTTGGAAAATGGCTTTATTTTTCATAAACAACAATTTTTACTTGCTTTTATCAAATGGAAGAAATGTCAAACACTTGAAATGGTTCTGTTTCGTTCCTTTTCTAGGAGCACATAATTAACTTATGACATCGTTCTGTCGATTCATACAGATTCATTCAGAACGAGAAAAGGGACGCAGCATGTAATTGCAGAGCCGGTTTCAACCACTTTATGGCGGCTGAGGAAACAGAACTAGTTTTTAAGGCCTTTTGATAATTTAAGACTACCAACTTTTTATACTGCTACAACGCAGAGTAAAATGTTCAATGAATCGCCCTTAGACATAACAAAGAAGTGAATTTGATATCAAAAAACAGATTACACGTTAGTAATAAGGCGGAACTACAATAGAAGTAAATAACTTTACGAAATTAAACGAGACTGAGGTTTACTTACGATAAATTGATATTTTGAGCCTAAATATATTATATTACATTCCATAAGAGTTATTATCTTGATATTTAATGTTTTCAATTTTAAAAAGTGGTAAAAGTGAAAGAATCGACAAGTGGAAGTTGATGTAATTGAAGATTTGTGCTTTCTATTAATTCGCAGCACCATTTTTATTCCGTTTTAATTTTTACATTGCACTTTTAATCATTTCGTAATAATTTAATAGTTTGGACATATCGCATTCTTACGGAATGAGCGATCTTAGCGCACTATACTTACGGAAAATTGGATATTTAAACTTAACGAAAGTTCCCCTCACACGAGTTAAAGTTAATTTGTGTACGCCTGTTAAATTAAAGGGCGCGTTGTAGTTTAGCCTATAGATATCTAGATAAGTAATTCAATAAATAAGTCAATGAATAAACGAATAAAACATTTTAATCCTTTAATTAAAAAATAATCCGAAATGTGTCAGAAAAATTAAATCCTTCACAGGCAATGTCAAAATTTTACCAACAATGCTCGTAAAATTAGTGGAGATTTACAAAGCGCTATCTATCAGATAATAGCGAAATTTCACTTTTTGCCAGTGAACTCCGTACTGCAGAAAAATTTTTGTTTGCGATTTTGCCAGTGCTAAAATTTGTATGAAAATGTCACTGTTTACTCGAACTTTATACTAGGCTTAAAAGATTAATTCCATCTCAAATCCATGTACAATGTCCTTCAATTTTAAGTGCGAAACCTTGCTTAAGCTTTTGAAATAACAAAGCTATTTCCTACCAGATGTCGCTAAGAACGCACTATACTTTCTTTTGACAACCAACCTGGGGAATATATTTTATTTGCCTTTGATAGTAAGATTTTATAGGCAAGCTTTGACAAATTACTTTCCTTGCGTACTTTTATAAAATATGTACTTACTTTAAGTCCAAATACATTCTCAATTGAATTCGAGAGCTCTTCAATTTCAGTGCAGTCCACTGCACCATTAACACTTTGCTTGAGGCACAATCGGCAGCACGAATAAATGTTTAACATTTTTATGTAAGATCGTATTGCACCGCACGAATAAACAATCACTTCCAATTTGTAATACTAGACTGTCGTTTTTATCCAAATACTAAACTGAACTGTTTGGAATAGTTCTACAATTGCAAATGACACGACTCAGTGTTCACGGAATAATAAATTGCCTGGTCTCTGAAATCACGGCTGTCAAATATCTAAAGACACGTCTTATCTTCGAATTTCGAAATTGAAAATACTGAGCTTTCGGAAATAGCAAAAAAGTTTTATTTCACTGCTAAATGGACCAAATAGCACGTTGAAGTATACTTCACTTTTCGATGATGATTGACAATCGGGGGCAAGATGTTAAACTTCGACGTTTGACAATTTATCAATAGCAACGAGATAAGAACTAAAGGAAATGCAAATGAGAAAATATCGCGTACCCAATTCTACCACAATGACACTGATATTGTTTGTACATAAGCGCCGTAAAATTCGTACAACTTAATCCAATTGTACAACCTATACGCAATTTTAATCGCTTTTATTTTCATATACTCAAAACTTTGTTTTTAGTTATAGTTATATAGTCAATTAGTTATTGCCAATTCTATATGCCGTCAATTCTAATATTGTACTAGTTATAAGATCCTTGATCTTGTGTACATATATCCAGCAATAAAGTTATTGTATTGTATTGTATTGTTTACTGAATTTGCAAACGTGAACGTAAAAAAGTTAATAATTAAGAAGAAAAGTTCAGTGGTAAAAAGTTTGTGAGTAATATTTGCTTCGTGCCCCTACGTTTATTTCACGGGTTTTCCTGTGTCAATGCACCAAGCCCAAAACCAACCGAAGACCAAAAATGGCAGAGTGAAACATACACAAATGCAGGGCAATTTTTGGTACGCCTACGCTCATGTACACGGATCGTACATATCAACGTATATAGAAGAAACAAGGTATGCCCATTAAAATTTTGACATATCACAGCTGATCAAACAGATGATAGTCTGTGACGTACTTCAGTGAATGAATAAAAAAGAAAGAGGAAATCTGACAGTGGCAGTACAAGCGCAAAGAATTTTGACACATTACATCTGATGCCCTGTGACGTACTTCAGTGAATGAAGAAAAAGCGAAAGAGTTTTAACAAAAATGGCGGAACGTGGTTCGAGTCTGGAATACCATGTCTTCTATATACCTTGATATGATTGCATCTCCTTTAGTTATTACCTCGTTGATCAATAGTCAGTATGTTGTAACCACTGACTTATAACAATATGGACTGAGCGATTTGCTATTTCATGTGGCATAAAAAATATTGTGTTTCTGTATATCACCGTTAGAGCACCCTTTAAAACGTTTACTATATAAAAATATGTAAAACTCAACCAATCAGATGAAATTTTACACCCGTAAATCGAATTAAATTAAAAAAATTATTTTCTTGTATCCAAGTATATTTTAATCGCTTATAAGCACTCTTCTAAGAAATTAAACTAATTCTGACTTTAATTTTCAAAAGTTATTCTTAACTGAATCCTGCGTATGGCACAATATATTCTGTATGGGCAAGAGAGACGGCGCATGGTAAACACTATCTTTACCTTATTCTTTCTGTGGTGATTGCATCTGCAGCCAACATAAAAACATCGTTCGATAAGCAATATTTTGTGTTGGTAGCTCCAATTCTGCCATAGGGCGAAAGGGAGAACTGTAAAACTTGTGTCATTCTTTCCTATGGGAAAATGTTTAGTAAGTAAGTAAGTAAACTTTATTATGTCTGAAATGATTACATGTATCTTAACACTTCACTATGTATTTTCTCTGTCTACAAAAGTATAAATTCTAGAGTGAGGGCTACTCTTCCAGACTACTTTACAGTTAATTTTTTCTTAATTCCTATACTTTAGGTACCACTCGCTTGTGTTTGTTGTTCTCCACGTTATATACCTAAGTAAGTTGCAGATTCTAAATTTAGATGCTTGCATCCGGCATCTTCAGTCTCAATTTCTCTGTCTTAAAGCCATCCTAAAGTTAAATTTGTATAAAATCTAAGCTATAAACATACCGACAGCAGTGGCGACATGTTACAACTTCGCATCGAAGCGAAGATTTTGCTCTGGCGGTATGTTATAAGATTTTCGTTCGACAAGCGATTTTGCTTGTTTCGAAATTATTTCCGAATTTTTTCCCCTAGCACAAATGATTCTTTCTAGTGGTTGATAAATTTTAATAATAATAAAATTGGAATTTATGAATTTTTCAAGCGCAGTGGCTTTATTTGTGGAGGATAATGAAAATGACGAAGAGATAATTAATTACTGGGACAAAAGAAAATTTTTAAGGTAGCGGTATTATGTTATGGATATCCCCAACAAAATGTACTGCTTTATTGATTTTTGAATTCAAGAAATATTCTTACAAGTTTTATAACTTCAAGTTTGAAGAATCTATATAATTAATATATAAAATCATTTATATTGAATAAATTAAAAAAAATGTAACTTTTAAATCTAATTTTTTAAACCTTACATACATTTTTTAATCTTCGCTTGTCCTATCCACTGACATATATAATATGGACTGATTAACTTTCTATTTCATGTGGGCTCAATTGCTTATGTCAATAAAAGTTCTTACGCCGGTGCCAACATTGAAAAAATCATTGGCGGGAAGTTGAAAATATAAGCGCGCAGCTCGAAAAGTGATTATAATAAAACGTTTCGAACTTCTGCTTCATATCTTATGAATATATTGTCTTTGGTAAAACAATTTTATCAGTAATAACCCTAAATAATTAATATAAAAACATTTATTTCGACGGTCCCATTTATTTATTTGTTGTTTACAGTTCTCCTCAGTTGGTACTTCGTGCTTAGACCGAAAGAGTCAGCCCACTTTTTGCAGTGCATTTCCATTAACGTAGTCTGTCCATATTATACATGTCAGTGGTCCTATCACTCTCAGCAAAACTCAGTGATATTCTATCGAAATTATCGCCTGTCGAAAGTGTTACAACATACCGACTATCGATAAATTGTCGAACGTCGAATCTTTCGAAGTTATAACATCTTGCCCCAGAGCGAGATCTTCACTTCGATGATCGCTTTCAATGCGAAGTTATAACATGTCGCGGCGGAGAGAGGAAAAATCTCTCTCAATGACAGATCGTGTAGCATACTGCAACGTGTGTTTTCGCTAAATCCTTATTATTTTCGTATTTTATGGTAACTTTTAATTATTAATTTTGATTTTTATGCATTCCTTCTATTAAAAAAATGAAATTTGAATAAGGTACAATATTTATAGTCTGCTAATTTGATGTATGTGTAATAAAGTTTGCTCTATAATTTTTAATCTTTAACTTTTGAAAAGCAACAGGTTGAACATTTAAAAAACAAACTCGTTTCTTCCACTTTTCGGGAAAAGTTCTTTTTCTTTTCTCCGTGGCAGGCGGACGAAAGATCCTTAGCTCACCTGATACGTACACTTAAAATAATTTTTAAGTGTGAATTATATACGAGGCGAAATAATACGTAGTTACTTGAATGCCTAGCAAGATAAGCCCTATACCATTTCATTGAGAAGCGGTCAGCTTGGACATTGTGTCGTGTGGGGTAGGCAGGAACCAAGCCGTACTGATGAGTAATACGGTTCCTACTATTACGAAACACCCGCTTTTGCATAGAAATTTCTTTTTTAAACGATTTTTCGATTGCAAGAGTTTTTTCCCCACTCAATTCTCGAGCTGCTGATTTGGCAGCAAACTCAGTCAATTACATATTGACTAAATTCGCAATGAATTTATTTCGTGGCAAAACTCTTTTTTTCCGGAAAAATGAGTTTCTTTTAAGAGGAATTTTATATCTCCTTTCAGTACCTTGGCCAAAGCGAAATTTATCTTTTTCTTAAGAAATAGAGGTAGTGTGACCTAATGTACTGTTGCGAGCGTGGCCTTTGGATCGTTATTTAAAACACAATATTAAATATTTAATATAAAAGTTCCTTATTTCACTCTAATCTTAACAATTCACAAACTTTCAATTAATCAACTACACTTTAATTATCGCTTAATACTGTACTTTCAATTATCGCAATCTAATTACAACACTTTCGCACATTTATTACTTTCGCTTGTTAACACTGCAACGTCTAAGACAAGACTCTTTTTTTGGCGGTGACAACTGTTATATTTATACCCTAGAAACTCTCCAGATTAGTCTGGAGTGTTCTATTCGAGAATGCTCTGAACTATTCTATTCAATCTATTCTTGAACCTTCCCGAAGATTCTATCATCGATTCTCCGAACCTGAAGTTGTTTACTCTCCATTGCCAGTAAATGTCACCAGTTTACTCTTTCTATTGCACGTAACACTGCCCCCTTCTTAAATTTGTTCGTCCCGAACAACAGGTGGTCCGCGGTCTTGATGCTCGTAGTACTGTCACAAGCGGTCCAAATGAACAATTTTACGCTTGCCTCCCGTGTCACGCTGAATCCCGTACACCACGTCACCAATTGCAGTTACTACCGAATACGGTCCCTCCCATTGTTGTTGTAGTTTTGGAGAACGTCCCTCATGTCTTTTCGGATTGTACAGCCAAACAAGATCACCTTCATTGAATCCTGCTGAATTCGCACGTAAGTCATAGCGGGTCCTCATCCGATTGGCATTTACTGCTAATTTTGTCCTCGTGGCTTCTTGTACATCAGCTCTCCTTTCCAATGGGGCTCTGACATTACACTTATACATTTCCTTTCTGCTGCTATGTGGCGGCCCTTTGTAGGAAGCACACACAGCGCATCTGCGACACCACTTCTCCACATCCTCCCGCATATGTAGCCAATAAAACTTTTCTCGTATTTTAGAAATTGTTTTATTCACTCCCAAATGTTCTCCAGATGTTCCACGATGCATTTTACCTAGAACATCGTTGACCTTTGATGCCGGCAAGACTATTTGCATTCGGAATGATTTACCGTTAGGTGCCTCCCATTTGCGTTTTAAAATACCGCATTCAACATGAAGAGAATTCCATTGAGCCCAGTAGCTTTTCAGATTTTCACTCATCCCTGAAATACCCTTCCATTCTGGTTTTTCTATATCTGCTTTCCAAGCAAGAATAGGCGATATGTCCGGATCTTCTCGTTGCGCTGTTCGCAAGTTCTCGATGTCCCAACCTGTTGATGGTTCCACAGTTACCAATTGTATAGTTGCTGTTCTTTCTTTTTCTTCCACCCGGCCGCAATATTTGCATTCAAGTTTGCATGGACGTTGTACAAAGGCTTCTGCATTTCCATGGATAAGTCCTTTCCTATGTTGCATCTCTAAGCCATAAGGTTGGAGTCTAGTCGCTCTAAGAATAGCTTGCTCTCTAGTTCGCCAACTTGGACATTCTTCTCTTCCTTTCTTTTCTGTTGATTCCCTTCGACGGCGTTTCCTGCAGTCGCTTTGAAGGTGTCCCAATTTATTACAATCCCAGCATCGAAGAACACTACGTGAAGGGTTGCTCAGTGATAACTGCAATCTATTGCAAGTCTGCTGCCCAGCTCGATATCTTTGCAATTCCACTCTCCTCTCTTCATCTAGAGATTCCACTCGTCGGCGTTTTCTGCAGTCCCTTTGTAGGTGTCCCGGTCTATTACAATTCCAGCATTGCAGAATACTACGTGAAGGAGTGCTCTGTGATGCCTGCATTCTATTACAAGTACATTCGTTCACCGAAATTTCTCTCATTCGTACTGCACTCCGTGAAGCTTGTCTGGCGGATTCATACACTAATGCATAGACTAGTGCTTCTGCGCTGTTGATTTCTTTCCTGCTAGCCTTAACGCTTGTTGTAAATTTTGATCTGCAATAGCTTTCACAAATGCCTCCGTCGCCACTTCATTGAGAAAATCCGCATTCACGCTGGAGTATGAAAGATGAGCTAATCTTTCTACATCTGCCTGCAGTTGTTGTAGTGATTCGCCATGTTTTTGAATCTTGTTGCGTAACTGTAGGGAATATACTTGCTGCATGTGTTCATCTCCGTAACGTAATTCTACCGCCTGTACTAATGAAGTGTATTCACGTTGCTTTTCAATCGGTACAGTTTGTAAGAGTTCTGACGCAGGACCTCGAAGTGCTAACACCAGAGCTATAGCTTTGTCTTCATTATTCCATCCATTTACCTCTGAAGCTGCCTCAAATTGTCTCTTGAAGATATGCCACGAATTTTGTCCATCAAATATTGGAGGCTTCATTCTACCTGCAACGGATATTTCAGCTGGTACGTTTAGAGGCTGACGATGCTTTATTCTTTCCAGATCTGCTTTAACGTTTTCAAGTTGCTCAGTAAATTTTTGTTGTTCCTGCTCGATTTCTTCAATTTTCAAATTTTGTTCATCTAATGAGTTTTTTAGAAGATTTTTCTGTTCCTCCAAACGAGTTTCTAGGCAATTCTCCAAAGAACTCTTTTGTTCGTCCAAGCGGGTTTCCATAGAATTCTTCTGCTCATCTAACCGGGATTCCAAAGAATTCTTTTGTTCCTCAAAAGCATTTTTTCGCTCGTCCAGACGGGTTTCCATAGATTTCTTTTGCCCATCTAAACGGGATTCCAGAGAATTCTTTTGTTCCTCTAGAGAATTCTTTTGTTCCTCAAAAGCATTCTTTTGTTCCTCATTGGAATTCTTCTGTTCATCAAAACGAGCTTCCATAGATTTCTTTTGTTCATCAAAACGGGCGTCCATTTTGCTCATTAAAGCACTCAAAAGCTGTTCCATTTTCATTGTAGAAGAACCTACAACTTCGGTTTCTTCCAAGTTCTCTTCGAAAACAAATGTTTCAGGATTCTTTCCTTCCGCTATCAAAGCTTGTCTGAGTCGCTCGACCAGCACTTTCTTCGCACCTGTCGTTTGTAATGACCGGCTCCCTAGCTCTACTTTCAAATCCGGTGTTCGAAGCTCCGCGACTTTGCGCCCCATTATGTACTTTAGTAATTCACTTATAGTTGAATATAAATTATTTTCCAGAACTATCAAAATTTATGCTTCACGGTAGGTACTTAAGTTTTAATTTTTCTTTGTTTCTAAATTTACTTGAAAATAAAATCTTCTCTAAAAATTCGTGTATATTCTTCTTTTTCTTAGTACTAAGACTTATTTGTTTTTATTTATTATATATTATTATTATTAGAAGAAATTTTCAGCAGAGGTCGCTTTTATTATTATCTTATGGTTTCTAATTTCTCGCAAAATTTTGCATGTATATTCCAATTAAATTAAGTATACAAGCAAAAAAAACGATTTTCTCATTGAAATATTTACGCAACAGTAACGTTAAAAATCAAAATAATTTCAGCTCAATCCAATCAATTTGGAAGAATCTTGATGAATAGACAAATATACCGTGTGCTTTAAACATTAGAACTCATTTACTCACCCGTTATCCTTTCCTCCAGAAGGCCTTCGAGAGCTGGATGCGGGATCTCTGAAAATAGGTGTTAAAAGTCTCCCCTTTAGACTACTTTACAAATATATGATATAATCTGGGTGAATTGTCCCCACCTAGGGAGGATATCTGCTGGATAGTAAACTTCATTTCCTCAGCTGAGCCTATCGATGCTCTACAATTGCAAAGGCTAACCTACTAGTGAGATAACACACCTATCCTACCTAATGAAGTATTTATTCGCTAACAGACTTAAAAAAATTTATGGGTCTGCTTTTGGTTTCCAATCTTGAAGCTAATGTCAATTTCACACTTTACAGAAATCATACAGTTATAAGTCTGTAAGTAGGTATGCGTACTTAAAACCTGTAGCTCATTACAATAACCTCAAAGGCAAAATGTTTCTTTCATACAAAAATTCCTATCAATCAATAGATAAATGTGATCTAATGAACACCGTCGTAATTAGACAGAAATATGACAATTCATAATTACAACAAAAATAATCGATCAATTCAGAGCACGTAAGAGTGACTTTTACTCTATTATTCAACTTAAAAAAGATAAAAAAACGTATCCTCATTTACTTTAACAATTACGTCTTGAGTTATGTACTTCCCTTTTCTTTTATAACTAGCATGAGCTACGCATAGTATGACATAGTGGTTTGGTAGTTCGTAAGCGCATTTCATCACTTATTCCTTGTTTTTTTTTGGAACTTAATCCCTAGAACTATTTACTTTCTTTTATGAATAAACTTACACTTAGTAACTATTTTGTGAGTATATGCTCCTGTATTGAATGTTCTACGTATTTATCTCTAAGTTTTGGTAAGCTGCTTATGTATATAGAAGAAATTTTATAAAACAATCGCCCCAGAGGCATCTATTCAGGAGCCTTTTAAACAGGCACTTTCTACATCAAAGTCCAATTCTATCAGCTTAGTTTCTTCAGTGCCATTTCGTGATCCTACAGCACAAATAAGTTTTGTATCAATAGCTCTCACTCTCCAAACAACTCCACCAGAGCCTCCTGACTCTCTAGTTACTAAAGTGCGTATAATGTCACCCGTTTTAGTGTCCCGCAGCTTCACAGTACCGTCATCTGAGCTTGTAATCACCGAACGTGAATTGAATTGCAAACAGGTAACAGCTGACTGGTGCTTATTTGGGCCCGGCAAAGTCCGTAGACCTGTCCAGTGGAAATCTCACAAACCTTAAACTATGTTACCTTGATCAAAACTCAGACGCTCTGAAAATGTCTGTTTCACTATAACTTGGAGGAACTTTCCGCTGCTCTATACTTCGGTTTTTTTGATGATAGCCTGGCTCACATGGGCCTCGTTATGAACTCTTTCTACCACGTCTTGATGTGCACTTTGTCTTTCCTTAATTTTTCAACAAAAATAATTTTTGTGAGTTATGTGGGCAGTAAAATTTTATTGCAATTTACCTTAATTTTTACAATTTTGGTCTCGATGATCACAAAAATTTCAGATTCTATTTCTTCTCTGACTTTCCGACAGTAACTTTTTATTCTTACACGTAGACAGATCGATACTCTTCTTCTTTATCTTTTCTTCACCGACATGTCACACGAGCTTGAGGAAGCATTACTCTCGGTCGGGTGCATTCAGTCTGCGTTTTACTTTAAGGCCAGCGTACATGCATCAGCTTTTTACATGTAGCATATTGCTATATGCAATAGCTATGACCATAACATGATCCAACATGGAATGATGGTCGTTGATTAGTCTCTAAATATGTCATTGGTTTGGAGTAAATGGAAGGCATTCAAAGAAGGAATTGCAGTGATTGCAATTTGTCTATAATTGAAGGAATCTTTACCCCATACTTTAGGAATTGGCTGAGCATGGCCTCATTTCTAAGCGGTTGGAAAATATCCCTTCGAATAAGGTAAGTAACACAGCTTGCGAAGAGATTTGAATGAGCTCTCGAAAATACCGAGCAGCATGTTTGAGTGTAACTGGGTGCCTGCGTACCATGCCCATGGCTGCATTGGAGATAATGCGTGATTTGTTGTCGATAGATCTTATTGTAAAGGCATGGCATGGGGGGGGGGGGGGGAAGTAGTCTGTGAAGTGCAATGCTGAACAAGGTGAAAGCTGTATAAGTAGAAAGCATGCATACTTGATGGAAGAAATTTGTTGGTTTGTTGTTTAGGTGTTTCAAGTTGTACTGAAGATCGTTTTGGCATCTCCCACGAGAGTACGTACAGTAAGGTAGTATGGGTGAAAGATACCATATGCACGAATTGGTACTTACCTACCTCGCCGTCGAGGTAACTATACCTTAGTGAAATTGAAATTTTTTGGCTCCATGGGTACTGTAGTAGGGCTTTAATGTCATTATGCAGAGAATTTATGTGCTCATAATAGTCAGAATAATAAAATCTCAGACATAGGAGAGAAATGGAGAAAGACAGACATAGCCTCTTGGGCAGGGGGCGAAAGGATGTCTTAGTTGGTGAATAAGTTGATGAATGATGGAAATCAGGTATGTATGTTAGTAGTGCTTATATGGTTAGTATGCGTGGTCAGCGATAAGATCAAAATGGTGAATCTCGAAGCCACTCCAGACTGAATACGGGCATATCTTAACTTTCACGTGGTCCACTCTGACAACGCCCATAAGGGTTGTATTACCTGTATAGGCCAAGTATATATAATTCTTTTAGACGTCGCTAATAAGATCTAGGCCCGAACGGAGTTACCAGTACCGTTACAAAAAGGAGATCTTGTATGAAGATTGAAACTGGGAGTATTCATGGTCCATCGATCATGCTTTACGAAAGCTATACCAGATGGGCGGCCCGACATTGGCTAACTTGGTACCACGGGGTTGAGGAGCCCTGGATAACGAGGATTATCCACCTCAACTTGGGATGGACCCTTTATGGAAGCATCGTGGTGGCAGTGGTGAAGGGTGCCGTGACCCTAGATCGGCAGAGATTGGATAGGTCTCGCTTCTACCGGTAAGTTGATGTCATGTCATGCTCTCTTGGCACACTGGAACTCGTTGTTTCGCACATGAGGACGTTGATTGTCGATAACAATCCGAGCATGAAGAATGCCGTGAGATTAAGCCATACTTGGCAGGTGCTCACGTAAAACATAAGGAACTTTCTGTAAAGGCATGGCTGCTACCAGTGAGTACGCTACAGCAATGGGTTGGTGCAAGGAGAGGAGGTGTGGAAATTCCAATATGCTTCGAAAATTGAACTGCATTAATGGCAATTTAGTGACAAACTCCCAAGTTTTTGTCCCATCATTTAATAGATGGGTCAGGACATTGATATCCACTTGGAGCGACTGACAGTGAACGAGGGAATTGTAGCAATAAACATCTCTTTTCAGGGATGGGTCGAACAAAAATGCAGGTACATGGCACTGGAAACAAATCATATATTCTGTCGAACAAATGTAGTATTTCTCAGGCTGTATTAGTAGCAATCCACCAAGCGATACAGCTGGTATCTAAATGTAGAGGGTCGAATTTAGACATCTAAAACTAATCATCGGTGGGTCAAGTGGGACACCTGTTGTAATTGAAAGGCAATTATTGCCTGTATACAATAGGAAGAAAACATTGGAATTCGTCAGCAGAACAGAATGATTACTGAACTGACGCTTATTCAGCTGGTGTACAGTTAGGCCCATTTTTTTCCCTTAAACTGCTTGAAAAATTTAGCCTAAAGTACGATTTCGGTTTTTTTGTTGACTCACATTTGTCGAAGAAATAGAAAAAACGCTTCTTTATGTAAACTGAAAAGAGGGATGCTTTAGTTGTGTTGTTTTGAATGAGATTGGTAATGTGAGGACAAGAACTTCCCTTCCATGCAATCCTTTACGAAAAAAAGTTTTATACAGACTTATTAGGCAAGTATGCGTTCACTGAATAATGATTCCTCTCCGAGCACATGGAATGATTGATGCGGAGTAACGATGATGTTGGGGTGGATGAGGGCAGAGGGTTCGTAATATTCTAATGATTGGCAATTTTGTTCTTTGAAGCTATTTTCTTGCAATAAAAACAAACGGTACGCATATCATATTACACAATTTTAAACTAAAAGGTTTGGGCTTCTTAAATGTGATATGAAAATTTGGTGTTGATCCGATCGTCATATTCATAAAATATTCTATATTTATTATTATTTATTTAAGCAATACCAACTTTACCTTAGAAAACTTCATAAAAAGAAAATGAGTGCAATTGTATATATATATATATTTAATATAATTTATTTGCAATCCTGTCCACATTTTAGGAAATTTGACATGTAAGAAAAGGTTTTATGATTAGATTATACATATATCAAATATGGATAGGCTATTGTGTAAAATTCGCGTACGTGTGATAAGCATTTATACTTGTGGACATGGTGGGCAAATGACAAGAGAGCAACGCTAAGAAATATTATCAGAATGGGGCACAAGAAAAATTCTTAAAAATGTAAAGTTATAAAAAAAATTACAATCTTAAAAAATAATTATCTCTATTGAATTTCTTCAATATTTAATAAAGTTTCAACAACTAAATTATGTGCCTGCTCTAAAAATATTATAGTTTACTACTTCCATGACTAAAAAGAAACACGTCGACGGGGTTCTATACATGCAGAGCTGGTCAAGTACCATAGAAAAAGTACTTAGTACAAGTACAAGTACCGCTTGTATCAAAAGTACTTAGTCTATAAAAAGTACTGAGTACTTTTTTAGAATGTTTGTATGTTGGCAGTAATATAATGAAGTTTATCGAGTTCAGTTAATAGATATTAATAAATCAATACCTTTTGAAAACTATAGTATGTATAGTAACCAGTGGCTACTATTTATAATTTTCATAGTTTTCGGTGCTGCAAGTAGAGTAAAACTTTCACCTCTCTTTGCTACACTCACAAAAACTATTAGAAGACCGCCCAAGCACCCATTATCGCCTCCAATAATGCATAACAATTCTAAGGAAAAAATTTCCAGTAAATTTCTAAGAAAAAATTGAGGCCTTCCCTACATCAGGTCGAGGCATCGTTGATTTTATATTAGAGCGATGCATTGCTTGCTTACCCTTGGTTATGTCCACTGACGTATATAATATGGACTGCTTATGTTCACGTGGACACAATTGCTTGTGTCAAAAAGAGTTCTTACGTCGGTGCTAACATTGAAAAAATCATTGGCAGGAAGTTGAAACAGTGAGCACGCAGCTCGGCAAGTGATTTTAATAAAATATTTAGAAATTCTTCTGCGTATCTAATGGTGTTTTTGTTAATAATAACCCTAAATGATTAATGTAAAAACATTTACTATATTTCGACGAATCCACTAATTTATTTGTTGTTTTCAGTTCTCTCTCAGTTGGTACTTAGGCCGAAAGAGTCAGCAATATAGAAGTAAGCCCACTTTTTGCAATCCATATTATACATGTCAGTGGTTATGTCATCAAGTCGAGGCATCGTCGATTTCATATTCGAGCGAGACGTTACTGGGTTTTGTTCTACTTGCCCAGTCTTGTGTGCATGTCATTAGTTCTGCCTTGACGCGTTAGTGCGGCACATTCTTTGACAGTTTTTTGCGTGCTTTAAAACTCAACAAAAAAGGAGTTGCACTAAAGATTGTGTTTGCTTTTCTACGAAGAGTTAGATATTTGTAGGTACTTAATAGACTCAGAAATACCTAAGTTAAAATCTTGGTACTTAAGTACAAGTAAATAGAAGCAAGTACTTATGTTCAAGTACTAAGTAGGGACATTTCAAAAGTATTGAGTAATAAGTCTTAAGTAACGAAAATGTACTTTAAGTAGTACTTAAGTCTTTTTTTACTTAAGAATTGTCCAGCTCTGTATACATGTAGAGAAATGCTTGTTTTTTTTCCATATACCCTATTATTTTTGCTATATAAATTAAGGTTTTATGTATATATACTATACATAATTTTAAAAAGTTTCCGATATGTGTGGATATTGTTTGCATTATGGATGAAGGATTTTAATTGGAAAATTTTTCAAGGAAATAATAAAATTGATATGAATATTTCAAAAGATGATGATGGTAAAGGATGGTGGGTGAAAATGTATATACTTACTACATATTATTTCTCCGAAAAATTTTTCCTTTTTATTTAGTTTTTTTTTTCTTTTCTTTTTTTTTTAAAAGATGTATTATTTTTAACATTAAAAGGTTACATCTGTAAACTTTACATAGAGGAAAATAATAAACTAATCCATTAAAGTGTTTAACTTCAACATAAATTAATGCTAAAACGAATACAGATTGGAAATAATGTGTGTAGAAATGAAAATCTATCTTATTAAATAGGTAGTACACTTTTACAAAATAATTTCAAAAAGAAGAAAATATTAAAATTACAACCGAGAGATAGTAAGGAGAGTGTATGATTTTGCTTAATGGCAAGTTTTATGTATAAGTACAAATTAAAATTTTCAGAAACTTCCTAGGCATCAGTCGATGAGAAATAACATTATTTTCCCACTTTCACTTAAAATTTAAAATTACGACACATTCAGATGATAGACATTTATCATGGCTATCTACTATAGAATATATAGCAAACAGGAAAGGTGATTAAGTGTAAAATACGTGTACTACACGAGGGTAATTTTATGCTGTGTAAGCAATGTCAAATGTGTTTTTGTGAAGGAAGAATAGATAATATTCAATTATTTGTTTTTTACATATGAAGATTTTAATTTGTAATTTCTTAAAAGTGAGATTATCTTTTTAATTATAAGTGGAAATCACAAATATAAAAGTTTTGCCGTTAAATAAAATAAAAATTAGGAATAACGTCAAGACAAAAAAAAATACTTCACCTCTGCGAATTTATTATTTATGTACAACTATTCAGAATAACAAAAACATGAACTACCAATATAAATCCATAACTTATTACACGAAATCTGGCTTTCTAACAACTTTTCTGTTTGCTATATTTTCTAAACTATTCATGATAAAAGCGGTGAAAACTGTCGTAAGCCTGAAACGCAATTTTAAAAGAAAAGGATTGATTTGAGATTTACGAAGAACAAAACTGCAAAAATCAATTGGCAGTAATAATTAAAGAGATGAGTGCAATAATGGGCCTGGTGCTATCCATGGGTGAATTCAAGGTTTATTTTTGTTATTTTATATCCGGCTCTAAAAATTATTCATGTAAATAAGTCCATAACAATTGTGGAGGGCGTTAGAATTGAAAATTATAAAAATTAAAAAAAAAAAAAAAACTATGGAAGAAATTGATAATTTAGCCAATCGAAGTGATTGGAAACCAATTTTCTGCCATTTCCGACAATCGTAGCAGTTTTGACAGGATAAAAAAAAAATTAAACAAAAAATCGTAAAAATGAATGTTCATGGATGATATTAGACTCAAATCATTCGTCTCCATGCGGAGAGTGTGGAATGGAAATATAATTTTTTTTGTCAAAATCGATCTACTAAAAGGGGGAAAGTTCGCCCGCGAGCCTTTAACGTACGGCATAATATGGATATTAATGAAGAGTTGAGGCATCCATACCTATCCTATATGTACTTATATTCAGGAACGAAGTCTTTTTGCACATTAAAATAGAATTTAAATGCTGTCTTTTCGTAACTTAAACTATTGATGAAACGGATACGTCAGATTGGCAGATCTTGCGCTACGATTGACCAATTTGGCAGAAAATTTGTTTTCAACGAGTTAGGGGACTTTACAACTTTCTGTCATGTAGTTCAAAATTTATCAAATAAATTTTTTTTTTACATTTTCAAAAACTCAACAAAATGGCTGATCTTGGAACAGGACTATTTTTATTTTATTTTGATTTTCAACGTCCTCCACAATTGATATAGACTCTTACTTACAAGAATAATTTTTAGAGCGGGTTTTTCCAAGCGTGTTCACGACAAAATATCATGAATAAACATTTTCACATCTGAACGCTTTTTTATCCCTTCGCTATAATTTTGCCGAAATTGCGACATTATCTTATTGTTTTACAATTGAATTTATTAGAAAACGATTTTTTTTTGTTTATTTTAGTGTGAATGAAATCTATTATGATGAAAATATTATATACACATATGATGTCATACGAAATATTGTCGCTAACCTTTCGCTTACAAAATTTGGAGATTACTAAACAAAATTCTGTGCATTATGAACAAATGCATGGTGCCATTTATGCTAGGTTTAAATCAATAATAATAATTTGTAAAAAGTCTTATGTTTAAAAGTAAAACCTGTTTTTATATTATTATGTATGTGTACTGGGTCCTTCCTTTAACAAACTCAAAAAGAAATCATATAAAAAAAACACAAGTCTAATGAAAATTTCAAAATCGAAATTTCTCTCCGAATATATTTTTTAACTGCTCAATTGTTCGATCATCAGGTGGGGATGTCTTAAAAACGTTCGTTAGATTATTCCATATTTCTGGAATCATAAGACTAATTCGGATGTCTTGCAGTTCTTCGGGCGTTATTGTATCGAACTCAATGATATTTTTGTATTGGTCGCAATATTTGAAATTTACACTGTCTTTGGTTTTCAAAAGTGTGATAGTTATAACTCGCTTCTTATCTTTAGGAGTGGTTGGCTTTTGTGGTCCAACAGCTGGGGCAGGTTTGGGTGGATTATCAGATTTACTCGGCTCCTCAGGTTTTTTATGAACGAACGGTGAGCTATCTTTCATCGTTGATGGACCAACGGTATTATTAAGAGATTTTAATCCAACTGCTGCTCGTGCTGGTTTTTTTACACCAGCGGGTGAGCTTGAATAGCGCCGTTTTGGGGGTGAACCCAACTTTTTAAGAGCTTGCGTCTTAGCTTGTCTAGAGGATCTGCCTCTTGTTACGGGTGCTTTCATCTCCTCCTCCGATGAGGATATTGAATTTTCCTCTTTAATTTTGTTGATTTGTTTATTTTTCAGTGACTGTGATTTATCAAGCTCTTCCTTAACATTTTTATGCTTTTTTAAGTGATTCTCATAATCTCTCTCTAAATTAAATACACTTGAACAAATATTACAGCGTAATTTTGCAATTGCTCCATTATGTGCTGGTTGCTTTTCTGATTTATCTAACAATTTTTGACTCGTTGCAGCTGCACTTGCTTGCCCCTTTTCAATTATTGTATTATTATTCACACCGACAGATGATGCACGTGTAGGAGATTTTGTATTGGCTATCTTTTTCTTAGCGATAGGCGTTGATGTGTTGTTACTGAGCGATATAGTAGGATCATTTCCTTGATGTTCTTCAGTGGGTGTCTGTACAGATGATGTTACCGGTTCAATATTTGTTATATCCTTCGGTTGGGAAACTTCAAAACCAGTTGTTCCCGGTTCTTTTTTGACAACAATTTTGGATGTGTCAAGGGATGAACCAATACCCGACGTGGATGTACTACAGATTGAATCACTTCTCTTATCATTATTTGTAGTCACCTTGTTAGTTATATCTTTAGAGCTTGTTGGTGTGGATGTTTGACCTCTGGTTACTCTACTATCAGAGGGAACAGTCGGAGGGGGTGTATTTGATGTGTTTGGCTCCTTTTTAATTGTAATTGGTACTGTACTAGCAGTGCTTGTTGTTGCTGTTGTTTTTAATTTTTTACTAGCATTAGGTGAATTAACTTTAATGGAGTTCTTATTTGTTGTACTGTCATGTACCATGTCCAGAATATCATTAATTTGTGAATCTGTAACTGAATTTCCTATAGGCCTTTTTCTTTTTGATTTACTTGCTGGTCCCGCAGATTCTGAGTCGCTTAAATCAATAATTTCTTGTTTAATGGACAAAGTTCGACTCTCAAGAATTTTCTTTTTAATTGTTTCATAGTCTTGAATAATTTTCTGACATTCGGAAACTGTTTTTTTGAATGCTTTGAAGGCCATCACACTTTCGAAACACTTGTTGCAAATGCATCGTGATGAATCTGTTCGCAAAATCTGTAAAAAAGATTATGTTGCAATATAAATAAAAGATAATTTCAGTTTTTTTTTAAATTATAAATAATAAAACATTCGCTACCCAAACGTCTATGTGTCTGGGGTGTTGATGCCAAATTCATCCGGCTCACCTCACTTCCTTAATAACAGAAAAATGAGGTTCAAGGTCAATATATTCCTTTCTCCGCTCCAGCCTCTGGATAACGGAGTTCCGCAAGGTTCGTCCATTTCTACGAGCATTTTTAAAATTTATATCGACTCGCTGTGCTCCATTCTTGAGCCTACATTAATAGCCTGATTTATGCAGACAACCTTCTCCTTACAGGTCACAGCAAGGACAGAGAGGCGAACAGATGGGCGGAGCTGGCTTATAACAAAGCCAACATGTGGGCCGAAAAAAACGGAGCGAGATTCCCCAGCAACAAATTAGAGCTACTGCACGTCTGTAAAAAACATAAGTGTCATACAAGCAGATGTAGAATCGACGAATATCAGGCAACGGCAAACGACAATATGCGAATACTGGGAATTCATTTCTCGTGAAATTTAAAGTGAAATGCGCAGACACGAATCACGGCTCAGGGCCTGGAAAAAGCCAACAACGTGGTCAGAACGTTGGCAGCCAAAAATAGAGGAGTCTCTTAAAATAGCCTCTATCGTATAAAAAATCTCTAATGTACGAAAAAATTGAATACGGTAACACCCCCATATGGACACGCGGCAAAGCCGCGCCTGCAAAAGGCTCAGACAACCTGCAATAATATAATCCGCACAACAACGGGTGCCTTCAGATCATCCTCAATTAAAGTTCTGTATATTGAAGGAGGCTTCACAAATATACAACAGAGAGCAGCAAAAGGAGCCGTAATTTTTTGAAGTCTACAGGAAAAGATTGTTGGAAATTAAAGAGAAACACCAAAAATAAAGAATTTTGGTTTACGGACGCAAGCTGCATAACAGACGGCGTAGAAGTAGCTATTGTCAGAGAGCACTAGGGGACATGACAACAATTTTTTTCAGCTAGACTATATCCTAATACCCCAGCGCAACCAGTGAAACTCAATGTTATTCTGGAGGGCTACGAAAATTGCATTAGTCAGAGGAGAATTCTCACCATATGCAGCGACTCCAAGGCAACGCTTGACGCTCTGAATAATAAAAAAAAAACTACGCAACCTTAATTTAAGTGGAACGCAACACCGTGAAATACACCAACACCACCATAATATTGGCTCCCTGACACGTTGGTGTCATAGGTAATGAACAAGCTGACCAGCAAGCAACATTTTCAGCCAGAAATAGCCAACAAGACACCAGCATGCCGACAGATGTTAAAGCATTGATTCGAACGGAAAATAAGAAGCTGGAAATATTAAAGCAAGCTTCGTGGGACCGAGCAAGCACCTTATTGCATTAACATTAGCCGACAGTCGCCCAATTTGAATACCCTCAACAACCAAAATTGGACCGCGGTTGCATAAAAACCCGCTACAATAGCAATCACAAGGGTCAGGGTTTTCCTTCGGCTGGTGTGGCCACTCCAGCTCATGCTTCTGAATCTACAGTAAGAAATAATATTACTTCTGTGCCCAAATTAGTGAATGGTATTGGTACCTCTTTGAGGACAGCACCAAAACCTTCAAGTGTTTCCGTCACTGCACATATATTCAAATCCTCTGTTGCAAATTGTTTTGATATCGTTGCTTTCACTGTAACTTGGCTGCATCATGGCTTTCGTGATTCTGAAATCTTAGACAATTCTTACCAAGTTTTTAGAAAAGACAGACATACTGCTTCTGACGTTCGTGGCGGTGGCGTATTCTCGCATGTAAAAACCATATTAATTGCAGCCAAATTGAGGTAAGATGCAACCTCTTGATAAATTTCTACTTATTGGTGATTTTAACTTACCCAATATATAATGGGTACTAATCTATGACTATCTTCCTCTTAATGACTCGTCAACAAGGGAGTCACTATTCCTGGACACTATCTCATCTCTTGCTCCCAGCCAAATCAGTAATGTAAAGAATGACATTGGTAGGCAGTTGGATCTGGTTTTCTCTCCTGACACGGGTAACTTATTAGTCGAATCTAGCCCAGTTTTAATCTCTACTCTTGACAAATATTACCCCCTCTACCAATTACATATTGCTTTGAAACCGAAAACATTACGAATTGTGACGAATCACAATACTTCTTCAGTTTTAGAAAGGCTAACTTTTCGGAACTCTCCAGTAGCCTTACCTCTTTTGATTTCAACACATTACTGTCTAGCAATAATTCTTGTCAATTTGTTTTCATCTCATGTTCCCCGCGAGCGATAGCAGTTCTCTAAAACATTTCCACCATGGTTCAATAAAGAACTGAAACGTCTTAAAAATAGAAAGAATAAATTGTGGAAAATTTATATCAAAGACAAAAACATTTTAAATCGCAACAGCTTCATCACATTCTATAATTAATTTAATGAACTTTCTTCTCTTTATGATAAGTATATTCAAAGCATGCGTGCGAAATTATTTAGTGACCACGTATCTTTTTCAAGTTTATTGATATGAAGAAAAAAACGGACAACTATTCAAATACCATGAGGTACAAGGATTCTGCTAGTGATGATTGGTTTGAAATTTGCAATATATTTGCTTCTTTTTTCGACAATGTTTTTTCTTCGTTAAATTTCCATCCTCGACATAACAATTTGTCATATGAACGATTCTGATAACGTTATATTCACTATCCCTCAATAGGATATACTCGATCATATTAATCGTTTTCCAAATGACTTCACAACGGGTCCTGATGGATTCCCTAGAGCCTTCTTTAAGTCGTTCTGCCTTGCCCTGGCAACCCCGTTGAGAATTATTTTCCAAAAATCGCTCGATAATGGTTGTTTCCCGCAGCTATTGAAAAATTCATTTATCATACCTATTCACAAAAAGGTCGTAAAAGAGAAATTTCTAACTATAGGCCTATTGCAAAATTATCTTGTATGCCCAAATTATTCGAATCTATCATTTACTCTCAGCTGTCGGTTTGCTGTAAGAATTTGCTCTCTTAAAACCAACATGGGTTTATTTTGGGCAGATCTACAACCACTAACTTGTTGGAATTTATCTCGGATACCATTTGCGGGTTTGCAAAAGGCTACCAGACGGATTGTATTATACAGACTTTAGTAAAGCCCCCGACAAGTTATCTCACTTCGTGATAGTGATTAAAATGTAAAAGTATGGGTTCCCCCAACATTTATAAAATGGACAGTCTTACTTAGATAACAGAGCATATCAAATATTATTCTAACATTCCATCTCTAGAGGCTTGAAGGCTTCGTCCGACGTACCTTAAGGGAGTAATTTGGGCCCGTTGTTTTTTATTCCATATCCATTGATGACATTGTCTCTGTTGTGAGGCACTGCAAAGTCTTGATTTATGCTGACGACATTAAAACTTTCACTCAGATTAAATCTTTTAGCGATTGTGAATAGATACCGGGAGACCTTCATAAGTTTTACGTTTGGTACAAAACTAATAATTTGGCTCTCAATATCGACTTTCCACAGGAATCAACAACTAATTAACCAAACCGTATGCGTTCTGTCAGTGAATTGGGTGTCAAATGTTACCAAAATTGAATTTTATCTCCCACATAAATTACATGGTATCAAAGAGAAGCTCTCAGCTGGGCTTTATAAAGCGTTGGTCCCGAGAGTTCTTGAGTCCCATTTTAACATTGCGTTTGTACATTTTCTTTGTGAGACCTCTACATTTTACAGTATACATATCGACCGCATCGAGTATGTTCAGCGGAACTTCCTTGGAATAATTCATTGATTCTTCCACCTTATGAGGATCGCTTGAAGCTTTTGAATATACACTCGCTTGAAAAACGTCGCATGATTGCCGATGTAATGTCTGTGCATCAATTCTTAACGCGAATGTTGATTCTCAGCTGCTACTTAGCAAAATCTCTTTCCGTGATAGTGGGCACAATTTGAGAAGGCTACGTCTGTGGAATGTCAACCGCAGGGTCCAACTTTTGCATGTACGAACCCATTAATCGCATGTGCAATACTGTTAATATTAAGACTGAACATTTTTTTTTTGTTGACGTTTCTAAGCATGTTCTAAAAAAAACATCCACATAATACTTTATTTACTCTTTCCTTGTTGCATTGCATGTCATTACATCAGGTGTTTGGTCTATGTTTAGTTTAACATACTAATACTAACAACAACGACTAAGTGATGAATAACATATATTGTGACCGTTTATTTATTAAACGTGTCATTTCAACAAGCTTGTGTTAAGTTGGTTCTGATAGTTAAAATTAAAATTAACTAATTGCCCGAGATCCCAAAGTATGCTACCCTCCTCAGATTTAATCACCAACCTTGACCCTAACCAGTCCAGGGACTTCCCTCTTTTCAAACTACTAAGCCACCTAAGCATCTCATTCCCCATTTAGAAAACCCATAATCATAACATAGTTACATTAAGCACATAAAAAAAAAGAAAAGAGCAGGAAATAATTTTGTATATAATATATTATGTAGATATTTTAGTTTTAGAGAAAGGGCGCCATACGGTCTAAGTTTCCGAGTGCGTAGCGGTAGGTTTATGCAAGCATTATGTTTTATATAGCCGATAAAATAAATATAATAACATTCGCTAATATGTAACGTTGCAATGCCATAGTGTTCTCTACTTGGGATAAAAGAGATCGTAAATTTTTCTCAATTTAAATTCTAATGTTTTGCGAGGCAAACTCCACATATTCGTAGATTGTACATAGGGTAACTTGTTTCACATCTCTATAGTCCTGGTTACAAGGAAACCAAGGTTATATTGAGGCCTAGGTGATTGATTAATATCAGAGGTATTAATATTCCGTAGATGGGAGCCTAAAAAATGAAAGATACTTGGAACTTCATATTGATAAAGTAATTTAACAGCAAATCAGAGTACAGAGCTGTCTAGACTCCCATTCGAAAGCTTTGACATAAATTCAAATTCGACATTATTCATTATTACTTTAACGAGGGTTTGCAAATTCTAATTTGCACAATAATCCTCGCGGCGGGAAATAGGGATTCATAAATTGTCTCAACCTTTTATATTGTGATGACTATTGCTTGTTGGTTTACCGAAACTAGGAAACTAGGTTTACCGAATTTAATGGCTCAGAGGAGGATGTGCATTGCCGAATAAACAAATCAAAAATTGCTTTTTCTATGACTCGAATATAACTTTCGCCATCTGCAAGGCTTTGTAAATATATGCTCGCACGTATACTAAAAATTCACTGGAATGACGGGTCTCAAACAAAAAATTTTGGGGGCATTTCGACCAGGATAGTATCGATGACAAAATTGGATTGGTCGCACGATATAATACAAAAACATTGTGAAACAGACCCTTAATTGAAGCCCGTCAACCCTAACACAAATCTGTTCCGTAGGAAGTTTAAAGTTGGGGATACCCTTCAAAGCGTTAAGACAAGATTGATGATGAATATTACAGATGTTAAATGCTTGTCACATTCATCGCGTTAAGATGACGAATAAGACGTAACATCTGGTTAGACGCGAAGTGTCCAATGGCAAGACTCACGTGAACCACTAAGTTAAGTTCCATAGAGTAAGTGTGAAAAAAATATTGTAGAATCGAGTGAAAAATATTAAATTTATCCCGATATAAAAAAAAAAGAAAGCGGGGAAGTTATTACAAACATCTAAAGTACCTTCTATCAGTGGTCAGCATACTATAATAACATTTTTTACATTTCATCAGCTACTAGCAGATTTCAGTCAGAGTGCCTGCAATGAATTATTTCCTGTGCAAAGAATCAATTAATCTAATGGAGAGGAATGGCACTTTAAAATGGTGTATATGAGCTTATACTACGCGTTGGGAATGAAAAGTAGTACTCGATCATCGGAAGGAATCTTTATAGTTGATCCATCCAAAGGTCGATAGGAATGTACACAGCAATTATTGAAGAATTTCCTTATGCTGCATACAAAGTCCATCATCGCTGGATGTTTCAAGCTAATGTGGAAGAAATCCTGGTCGAATAAGAGTGCGGCTAGCGCACTTTCACTGGGTTGCGTTAGCATACATGGTACAAACATGAAAGATCAACAACTTTTGTTGAGTCATCGTGAAGGGAGCCACGGGAATGATCCGCATAAAAGGCAACAATTCAAAGAAGTTCATAATCATTCAACACTTCGCATTGTAAAGTGACGAAAGCAACTATAATAAATTGAAACATATGCACGCTTGGCGATTTCGTCCTCGTAGGTTGAAGTAAAACTGATATAATAGAAATTGGAGTAAATCTGATCATTATCACACTATCGGTCTCCGAACAACGAAGTACCCGACGATTTCAATGGTAGTGAAATAAGACAAACTCTCCTCTGCCGACAATATGACCTCCGTTCACGAAATCAAAAGAGAGCATGACGAAATTCTCGTTTGCTTTTTGCCGTACCACCACACTGAGCGAAGCCATCAGTGTAAGGTATGCCTTAAGCTATATTAATTGTCCTCCCATCCTAAGCAATAAATTCCGGGACAATCCAGGATATTTTCGTAGATTGATGAGGATTAGTCAAAGTTTGTTTGACACATAAGCAAGACTCTACAGAGACATTTTATCCTTCGATGGATTTTTGAAAGACTTTACTTGTTTTTTCATTTTGCGTATCTGGGTTTTACTTAAGACTCGAAGCTAATGGGGAAAGGCATGTGGATGTAAATATTAACGTGGCTACCAGAATTTCATTAGTGTAGTACCTGCTGAGCGTGTGATCTGGATATATGTACATGTCGATACTTAACAATGGCCTTGGACCGAGAATTCAAGTTAGGGTTTAGCACCAAGGGCTGGTATTGTTGCAATGCAAGGGATAACTAATCTAGGTATCCTGAGCTACTTGCACCTTATAGCCAATAGCCACGGTCGCTCTTGAAGATATACTTTACTTGTCGTTTTCTAGATATAGTATTTCAGGCGGAAGCCGAATGTTTTATTTGAACGATCTGACCACGAAGACGTTGATGATGGGGGCTGGAATAGATCTACCAATGAATAGTTGATATTTAAGCTGGAGGAGGACATTACATTTCTCTGATACTAATGCAATACGATTCTGAGGTATCAAGGCTGCTTGCGTTTCGATCGTTTATTTTCTTCGCTGTCCACTTATCATGGTCCATAAGTATCATATGGCGATGATATTATTCCTTCTCGGTAATCATATGTAGACTAAGGGAAGAAATAGACCTTTGGACTGCTCTCTACAGATTATCACAGATAAACGTTTATTTTTTTCAAATTGACATTGCGATTGCGCACCACCATTTTTATTAACATTCATTAATCAAGCATCGGTAAACTAATTACATAACAAGTAAGTCTAAGACCAATTCTTATGATGCCGGCCTAGATGAATGCCCATATGAAATTTCGTATGGTCACCGATCTATGCAAGTTTAATTTTTGAAGTGGTTTTTAGCATATATTTCTAGAACGGTTTGTCGGACAGAAAAAATGATTATAACCAGTTTTATAGGATTTCGTATTCTGAAGAAGTTTTTAGTACAATAAAAATGTCTAGGACTGATCGTTTTCACAGTACATGTAAAAAACCTAAAGTTTTAATTGGCAACACCAAGAAGGGGTTGCACGATTTAGCCCATTTTTGAAATTTTATTTTCTATTACTATAAAAACACCATGTACCAACTTTCAGCTCTCTATGTCGACGCGTTCTCAGGCAGTGTCCAAATATACAGTGGAAATCGAAATTTTCGTATGGCAATTTCACAGTTCGTGTACAAAATTTCAGCTCTTTCTCGAGTTATCGTGCGCACAGACAGATGCACATGCAAAAAATCAAAACCACTTTTAATCCATTTTGCTCTACCATCATTATTTCTGTGCGTTACAAACGGAATGACAAACTTAGTATACCCTATAGATTTCATCTAGGATATAAAAAGACTGTGCAAGAAGAACGAAAACCAGTAACGCCTCACTCGAGTATAAAATCGACGATCGACGCCTCGATTTGATGTCGAAACCAAAGGGTAAGCCAGACCAGCAATGCCTCACTCCAATTTAAATCAACGGTGCCTTGACGTCGACTCGATGTAAAGATGGCCTCAATTTTTTTTTAGAAATTTACTGGCCATTTTTTCCTTAGAATTTTCATGCATATTGGAGGCCGATAACGGGTGATTGGGCCGCTAACAATTCTTATGAGCGTAGACGCGTAGATGAGCAATAATAAAATCTTTACCTTCCCAAGCCATGAAACAGAAATCTATATGGGTGCGTACGAGACCGTTCTCTAAAATGTTCTATATTGATACTTATTGAAAAGTGCCAGACATTGACTTTGCATATGCTATGGAGCCTAACTACTATCCATACAGGAAAATAGTCTTGCAGTAATTTTAGGCTTGGCTCCTTACCTTCCCAAAGGCTACCCTTACTATATACCTTACTTAACAAAATAATTAAATAGTTTTGATTGAAAAGTAATCTTACCATTTTTCAGTCGCTAATTCTCAGCTGAGTAATAATAGCATGTGTGTATCTGCAGCCGGAGTCCGAATCTGTAGACAGACTGATTCGATTTCATCAGACCACGGCCCAGCGACATATGCAATTATTACTCAGCTGAGACTTTTTGTTCGAGGAATCGTATTCATTTGGTTAAGATAAATTTTTTAAAATAATTTTGTTAAGAAAGGTATAAAAATTTTATTTTATTTCGGAAGGTAAGAAAGAAGATTATCAGAAGACAATTTTTCTGTATGAATAGTAGTTTAGGGCGGAGGAGCTATTCAAATCAAACTTTTATCAGCTTTACATAAGAACACTGCAAATATTTTAGAATGTTAGGAGTTAGGGCTCAGTTGGGACTTTGATGTTGTATTGAGGGAGTCTGTTTCATGGCTTGGGAAGTATTTCTCAAGAGTTTTGGCAATAAGCATTCATTTCTTCTTAGAAAATACAGAAAATGCTTCCGTAGTCAGTCAAGTCAAGAATTTTTATTCACTTTAGTTATTTTCAGATACATACTTTCATGTGTGCCGTTGTCGAATGCATAAAACTTCTAAAGTAAAAATTTCCAGTAAATATCTAAAAAAAAAAATTGAGGCTTTTCTACAATAGATTGAGTCATCGTTGATTTTATGCTTACCGCTGGAACAGAATGAACGGATCACTGCCGGATAGAAACGTCACGCCAAAGTTGAATGCATTTGAAATACATTAGTGCGCACACAGTGAACGGAGTTGCCGGATTTGCCGCAAGAAAGTTGGTCAACTTTCAACTTTAACGCAACTGCCGGATTAAAAATTTTTGACAGCTGAAGGAAATTGTTTGGTTTGTTAAATTTTGCTAGAATAAAGATGAATTTTGAAGAAAAATTAATCAACGAAGTCCAAAAATACGAAATTTTGTATGCCAAAAAGAGTTTTGGGTACAAAAATATTTTTGCGAAAATGCAGAAATGGGAAAAAATTGCAGAGGATTTATCGTCTACTTCTATTATTAATTTTCACACAATTTTCAATAATTTTACAACAATCAAAAGCACAACACTGAAATTCTCACAATTGAACTGAATTGACATTTACGCAGTCAACGCAATTCATTCTGGGCAGCACTTTAGTTTCTCCGTTGTTTGACAGTTATCTGCGTGTTTACTCCGGCATTGATCCGTTCATTCTGTTCCAACCATATCAAAAAGGATAGGCTATGTTGCGTAAAATTCGTGTACGTTTGTTCATGTTGAGTATAATTGTATAGGTATATGCTTGCACTCATATATGAAACATCACACTTCCAGTAATACACACACAAATGTAATATAACTCAATTATTGTTACGGAAAAGTGAACTTCACATAATTCAATAAACAGTCTGCATTTAGAACTCTTGAAGTGCGGTTGTTTTTCTTTTCTCGTAAATCTGGCCTCAACAGGTTATGGGTCCAGGCCACGTGCAGCGATAAGACTTACGGTTTTTTTTTTTTTTTTTTTTTTTGTTAAATTAAAAGTTTGTGCGAAATAGTACTTTACGGGACACAATAATATCTAATTAGAGATTAAGTCAGTGGTGTTAGTAGTTTTTTTTGGTAAATCGCGCGGACTGAGGGAAAAACAAAATGGAAAACGATCTCATTAGAGTAGAAAAACTACAAAACTATGTAAGTGAATTATTTGAGGTGGTATGTGGTGAAAATTCGAAGCCGACCAAAGCTGCAACAGCGCTTTTATAGTTTCAGTAGAGACCCGAATTGACGATATTGCCACACACATTTCTAAATTGGAAGCAATAGTCAGACAATTAAGAGTCGTAGAAGAGGAAATTTCTGGGTCTATGATAACACCGAAAATTCTAATGATTCTCCCGGACAATTTTTCTCAGTTTTATAGTGCATGGGAATCAATGGAGAATAATGGAGGAGACTCGTAGCATTCCAACACATGTATCGACTAATGCCTATATGGCAAAGAAAAAGTTGCACAAAGACAATCGCAACAACAAGAACTACAAGCCAGGCAAGTGCTACTACTGTTCTGAAAACGCGAACACTGGAAACAAAATTGCCCCTTAAAACTACAAAAGAATCCATCAAAACTCAACGCTGTCATGAATAGAAGAGGTTAAGGCATCACCATTTGTGATGCTCTTACTGCAAATAGTGAAATGACAGCTGATGACTGGTTTTTAGATTAAGGAGCAAGTGACCACATCTCGTTTCGTCGCGAATGGTTTGTAAACTTCAAACGTTTTAGCAAACCAATAAATGTTAAGATTGGGAATGGTAACACGATTTCAGCAGTGGAAGAAGGTGATATAAACATTAGTGTATATAATGAAACTAAATAGACTGAAAAACACTTAGCAAGGTTCTTTATGTGCCAGAAATTTCAATGAATCTCGTTTTGTCAAGCTCGCGCATTGGAGAAGGATTTAAAACTTATGTCGACTAGTGATAAGTGTAAATTTGTAAAAGGTAAAGAAAAATTTACGGTTGGAATGGGAGTTCGTCAAAACCAACACTTGAAAATGTTGCTCAAAGTTATTTCAACTGATCAACCTATTGTGAATATTGCATCAAAACAAACACTGGATTTACGGCTATAGCATGAGCGACTAGCCCACCAAAATATAAAATATGTACGTGCGTTTTTGACAGCAAGAAATTTCACAGACATTGAAAATTTGTTCTATGAGGATTGTGTGACAGGTAAACATCACCGTTTGCCATTCAGGCCTAGTAAACATCAATCCGCCATTGTCGGGGAGCTCAGATATATGCGGTCCTACGGAAACATTATCGATCGTATTTTCTTTTTTTCAAAGATGATCTTCCTCATTTTAGAAGTTTTTTTTTTTTTTTTTTAAGGAAAAATCTGAAGTACACAACACAGTTTAACTAAGAAGTACATAAAATTTGTTGAAACGTCTAACAATTATAAAGTCAAGGCCCTTCGAACAGATAATGGCACCGAGTATACGAATAAACCTATGGAGTTATTATTCGATGAATGTGGAATCTGTCATCAGAAAACTACTCCAGAACAGAACGGGTGTGCGGAAAGAGAGATGCGTACAATAGTAGAAGCTGCATGCACAATGATACATTCCAAGGGCTTAAGCTTGAAATTGTGGGCAGAAGCAGTAAGTACAGCTACGTATCCTCTAAACATTTCAGGTACTAGTCCAGTCAAAGGTAAGAGTCCCTACGAGCTGTGGTATAATAACGTTCTTAAACTTGAAAATTTTAGAAAATTTGGAACAGATTGTTGCGTTCATGTACCTTAACAACGAAGACAAAAATGAGATCCAAAGGCCAAGAAAGGAATTTTCATCGGATATGTTGAAGACATAAAAGGGTATCGCATTTGGTTTTTAAATACAAAAAGAAAAAAAAAATTAAATTAAATTGTTCGCGATGTTGTGTTTAATGAAACCTCAAAGAACAATAGTGCTGCAATATGTTCAGATTCTCAAAAGCCAGAAGAAAAGGAGCAGAGGTTGGCTGACCAAACTACAACTAGTCTAATTGAGATCATCGAAATTTAAAAAGAAATTATTCCAGACAAGGTTTTAAATGTTTCAGCTATGTTTGAGGAAGATTTCCTCGGATTTTCTGATGAAGTAGAAAGTGAAAGTACAGCAGAAAATAAACAGAGATCTCTCTCTCTTTAAGAGATCGACTCAGAAGTAACAACAAGCAAAGCAACACGAACACATGTAGTATTGCGGATGGACATGCATTTGTGATACAAACTGAACCACAAAGATTTGAGAGTGCAATCATGTGTAAGGATGCAGCAGAATATAAACGGCCTATGGGTGAAGAAATGGATAGTTTACATAAAAATAAAACCTGGGATTTGTGTCTTGCCCAAAGGATAGAAAAATCCTCGATAACAAGTGGGTATTCAAAATTAAGGAAGCAAATGAAAATGAACCAGGAAGATATAAAGTAAAGCTGGTGGTTCGAGGCCTCACGCAAGAGTATGATATTGATTTTCAGGAGACATTCAGTCCAGTTGCAAGATTTACATCAATAAGAGCGATTCTAGCAGTATCTGCTTTGGAAAGACTTTATATGAAACGGTTTAATGTAAAAACGGCTCTTTCTTAATTGGTGAACATCAAGATGACATGTTCATGAGACAACCTCAAGGTTACGACGACGGATCAGGTCGAGTATGCAAGTTAAAATGGAGCTTGTATGGACTGAAGATACTGGAACATAAAATTTGTAGAAACTTTAAGATTTTAGTTCAAAGTTAGCGATGCGGACTTTTGTGCATTTGTTAGTCATTACAACAACAGAAAGATCATATTGGCAATTTATATTGACGAAGGCCTAATAGCTGCAAATAAAGAATCAGATATCTTGGATTTAGTACAGTATTTTCAAAAGGAGTTTGAAATCAAAGTACTCGACATTAAGTGCATTGTCGGTCTTGAAATTAAATGGACAAATAATATTTTAAGAGTTAATCAATAATCATATGCCAAAAAGATTTTAACAAGATTTGGCATGAGGAATGCTAACCTAGTGGCAACACCAGCGTATGGTCTATTTCATTTTCAAGGTCATGGTTGCAAAAATAAAGCTTTTCCTTATCGAGAAGCAGTAGGTAGTTTGATGTATTTGGCGAAGCGATAGCTACACGTCCTGACATAGCATATGTGGTGGGTGTGCTTTCTATGTGTCTTGATTGTCCAACGTCAGAGCATATAGGTGCACTAAAGCGGACTTTGAGATACATCAATGGAAACCAGAAGTATGGTATATATTTTCAAAATAATGTGCCAAATTCTTTAACTGGTTACAGCGATGCCGATTATGCGGGAGACATTAAAACCAGCCATTCAACTAGTGGCTACGTTTTTACGATGGGGTCTGGTGCAATTGCCTGGTCATCTGAGAAGCAAAAAATGCGTGGCTTTATCAACTACTGAGTCTGAGTATATAGCAGCGAGTCAAGCAGTTAAGGAGCTAGTATAGTGGAAACAATCATTAATAGATCTTATTCTAAGTGAACAGTTGAAACCAACCCTATGTAATTAAAAATCCGGAGTTTCATCGACGCACTAAACATATCATCGATGTAAGATATCATTTTATAAGAGAAAAATTCATCAATGATGATCTCCAGCTCATCTACGTGTCAACTGAACATCTGTTAGCTTACCTGTTTATAAAACCAATACAAAGAGGAGAAATTTCATTGCCTCAGGTATTTAAGGGGCATCTCAAATTGTATTTGACATAATTTTTATGAATAATGTATAGCATTCTTGTATCATTTAGTTAAACCTTTTTTGATTTTGCTTAATATCGTGATACAAACAAGGGGGAGTGTTGAGTATAATTGTATAGGTATATGTTTGCACTCATATACGAAACTTCACACTTCCAGTAATACAAAAATATAATATAACTGAATTATTGTTACGGAAAATTGAACTTCATATAATTCAATAAATAGTCTGCATTTGTTTTTCTTTTCTCGTAAATTTGGCCTCAACAGATAAATATTTTTTTGTAGAGACGGGGGAAAAGATAAGAGGGCTTATTTTTATGTTACGTCAGGTTGACATATCTGCTTCATATCTTACATTTCTCACTTTACGAAAATACGTACAGTGTTATTTTAGTGATTGTTTGTGGAAAAAAGTGATTAATACTTTCTATGTGTGTTCTGTTTTTTATCTTCATTAGCCAAAACGGCCACACATGCAACTTTAATAATCTTTTTTTATTTAATCGTTGAAATTTTTTCTATTTTTAATTTACAACACAAATAATAGAATAAATTTAATTGGGGATTGACAGCTCTTGTCGCTCCCATTGTATTTTCACGGACGTTCTGCACGTCGTTTTTGTCGTGTCGCTCACATTGTGTTTTAGCCTTTTGTATGCAATGTTGTTTTGTCTACGTCAGACATAGTTAAGCAGTTCATTTAGAAGATGAAATATATTGCTAAATTATCTTGAGACGTGCCTCTCGCAGTTATGTTTCGCGCGGAACACAGATTGTCCTGCAGTATGACAGTATTTTTGCTCAGTACGTTCTCTATCACAACCGCCGGAAAATTTGATAAAAAACACAACTGAAGCAATCTGGGATATTGGAACATTTGCCATTCTCCAGGACTGAAAACACCGAAAGAAATAAAAGTAGACTTATAATAGCGGAACAATAAGTTTCAGAAATATTAGAGATTGAATGATGATGACAATATGTAGTGTTTGTATTGATATGCCAAAAGCAAGTTTTTACTATCAACGTACTACACGGTTCGATATGCAATGGTAGTAGGTTTGATGGTTCTTCAGTGATATCATGTGATGGAATCTGTTTACCAACATTTCGAATGCGAGTTAGTAATGAGATTATTGGAGAGATGCGGCCTATTAAGAGCATACTTCATTGACATTGAATACGTGTTTCGTAATGTGTAATCAAATTTCATTTGATTTAGATTGAAAGTATCCAGCACTGCCATATTACTAGCATTCCGTAGTTTAAGAATACAATGAGTTAGCTATCATACCTTAAAATGAGGAGCTGTTGTTGAAGAACGAGATGGAATATTATATTTTAGTTTGATTATTACATCTTTAACAATGAGCTTATTTCACCCAAAAGATTATTGCGTGTACCTTTCCTGAAAACGTGCTTTTACTGAGTCTCTTTTATTGTAAATGCACGACGTCGCCGACAATGAAAGGGCAACATTTACATTGGGCCGATAGAGAATCGTAATGTGAGAGACTGTCATCTGGACTGTTTTTATGGCGACATTGTTGTGAAATTAAACGAAGCGATTGCGAGATTGGAGGTTGTTCCTGATGACACCACATATAGAAAAGTGATTAATTACATTAAATTCACTGATGAGCAATTTTTGGCCTAAAATTGTCGTTAAAGTTAAAAAGGTTTAAAAATCTAGCAGTACAAATGATCGGATCTTTAAGTAGAAGTGGAGGTACATTAATTAAAATATATAAATTGTTTGGAACTTCCGCTACAGGTATTTTTGCGCAGAATTCCTCACAAACATCGTAATCTTCGACTACTTGATGCTATTAGTAAGATAATTTTAATTGCACCCATTTTTTACTTTAAAACATTTAGTTGTTGTTTTAAATATTTTTAATATTAGTTTTGATGTAAATTTGCATAAAATTAAGACGTTAAACGCGAATGTCTGCATGGTCGCTCAGCACGTACCATCCTAAAATTATGTAGATTGAGCAGTAAGTCTAAATAGTTAACGTTTTCTTGGAATTTATTTTTGATTTGAATTTTTAGTTTTAATTGGTCTGTTTTATCCACTAAAAACATAATAAAAACTTTGCTTTTGGGAACATATTCAATGGATGGACAAGATTCATACGTATGACTACAGACCATCCCCATTCCAACAGTTTTATCTAAATTGTACACAGAATATTGCACTTGATGAGCGCGAAATAGGTACTTATACGAAAAAAGGTAAATACCAAACTTTAATTGCTGCCCAAATGAACTTAAGGAGTTAAAAATATTAATTTACTCACTTTGACATCAAAAAGAATTGATATAGCGTCCCGCATTTCTAAAATCGTAGAGCAATCAATTCCCGGGCCAATCAAATCTTTTAAGCACAGGCGACAGCACCTCTCGTAGCACATCATTTTATGTGCGGCCTTTAGTCAGATTATTTGCAGTCGTAATCTGTATATTTCCGGCGTTTTAATGTTTTTTTTGTTAGATCAAAACAATTTTTAAATAACTGGACACCTTTCAGCGTACACAAATTATCCCGAACTTGACAGCTATTCATTGTCTGTCTAAAGACACGCCAAATACTTTCCATTAACAGAGCTACCGCCGGTGAATAGAATAAATAATCGGTTTGTGTCATGGATAGTTTCGAATTTGAAGCTTTTATTTTCGGAATCGTTCTTCAATTTACTAAATATTTGGATAATTGGAAAATTGCCTTAAGGCAACAATAAATTACGAGAAAAAGTTTTAATCTGTCAAATATTTTCAAGTTTATCGTTCTGTCAGTTTCCAGGCATTTTTACAAAAAAAGATAAATATTTGTTAAAAATACAAAGAATTTTGTGGTTGCTTATAAAATTAATTAATTGACTATCAAAGCCAGCTTAACACAAGCTCGCTGTAGTGACACGTTTAATACGGTTAACATCAACACAAGCTTTTCATCACTTGTCGGTGTCAGAGTATGTTTAATAAACATAAGCTTGAGATTATGTGTATAGGAAAAAGGTTGGGCTATTATGTGTAAAATTCGTGTACGTGAGATAGCATTTTGTTTTATACCCGGGAGGAAATAATAGAAGGCTGGGCGCACAGTATATATATACGATCCACGTTCCTCCATTTTTGTACTAAATGTCGTGAAATCTATTGAAAAGCACGGTACAGAGAATACTGTTTATTCTATACAAATTTATATACATTAGTGGGCGAAATATGTACGTCGCAGTATATACGTCGGGGTGTTTAGTTGTTGTTAGTTCGGCATTTCTGACATTTCTGAAATTATCTGAATTTACGAGAAATCCTCCGGTGTTTTTTAGTGATATTTTGTTAAAGAAGTGATCAAAAGTGATTTACATATAGTTAATAATATTGAGAAGCAATAGTGAAGTATCTGTGCAAGAGATTTAATATAATCGTAGGTGCCCATCGTATGTATAGGTACGTTTAAGCTCAAAGCTTGGGGTTACCATTAATATAATTCTAGTTTTTAGTTTTTTTTTTTAGTTTTAATCGAGGCTCCGGAGTCTGGGATTATGGTGTTGAAGTGCGCTGTGCTGAGCTGCAGAAATAACTAGAGTTATTGCCTTAAATACAAAATGAAATAGTTATAAAAATAAAAAGCAGTGGCAATAAAATTGAACATTTTCCAATGTCAAGAAATATCAGAATGGAGCACCAAAAATTTTTTTATAAGTTTGGTTATAAAAAAATTCAAAAATTGACTTAGAAATTTTGTGATATAATGAGATCTCTTCTAGTAAATTTCTTTAATACTTAATAAAGTTTCAACCATTAAATTATGTGCCCGCTCTGAAAATTACTACTTCCATGACAACAAACCCATCGACGCGGTTCTACGACATGAAGACAAGTGCTTATATAGATACAAAGGTAATATAGATATAGATACAAAGATAACAAGTATGGCCGATTTGTTCGAGAGTAATTTTTTGTCTTTCTACATCATGAGGTGACAATGTCATTTCCAGGGAATTTGTTTCGAGTTTTTCGTATTTTATTGACTGAAATACGTTTTGAATGTAGATTAGAATAGAATAGAACAGAAAAACATTAGATAGTTGGTACAAGCAGTAGAAACAAATTTTTAAGAAAACTAACAAAGGAGCAACTAACAAACTCATTGCAGTATAAACTAATATTGGAATTATACATTAAGTTATAAAGCTATAGACAAGAAATGCAATAAAATAACATAAAATAAAATAAAATAAACACAATAGTAAATATAATTACGACAGTAACAAAAACATGAAAGCATTATTCAAAGCTTGAAAGAAAATAACATCCAAAATCAGCGGTGAGAATAAATGATCATACAGTGATACAATGTTATAATGTGAATCATCACATATAAAAATATGAAGTTATAAATTCGAAGTACAAATAAGAATTATTAAATACTAGATACTAAAATAAGCCTTAGTTTAAAATATAGATTAAAATTTTTGAAATTGAAAATTAAAATTTGGAGTTTGGACTTTATCATTAGAGTCCACAGGCTAGGAACTGGAAGCAACCACCAAAGCACAGAATGCCTCAGAAATGAGTGCCAATATACCGACGAGGTATTCTTTAAGGTGCATTGGTGTCCATAAGGTGAAGTAATGCAAGTTCCTTGAACTGCTTGCAGGAGCAGATCTTCCTAAATTCTCAGGAAGTGTGTTCCATAGAAAGACTCCCTGTCCAAAAACGTCGTTGGACCCAAATCGAGCTCGTGTCCTCTGAAGGACAAGTCTAGTGCTGTTAAGACTGCTCCATGAGAGCATTTGACTTATGTAAACTGGGAGGGAGCCACATCTAGCTTTATGAATGAAGCATAGAGCTCTAAGCCCTAATTGCTTATCGAGGGATTCCGGCATAAACAGCTGGACTAACCATTTCAGACGCCATCAGGGGGTACATGGCAACATCGGCATAGACAAAATGTGGGATTATCAGGGATGTTAGCAGGGATTGTCTGATGTGCCGGTCAAGATGGTGCGAGACTGCGTATAGAGAGCGAAGGCCGTTATATATTCGTGAGCAAAGGAGCAACGAACAAACTCATTGCAGTAGAAACTAATATTGGAATTATACATTAAGTTATAAAGCTATAGACAAGAAATGCAATAAAATAACATAAAATAAAATAAAATAAACACAATAGTAAAGATAATTATGACAGTAACAAAAACATGAAAGCATTATTCAAAGCTTGAAAGAAAATAACATCCAAAATCAGCGGTGAGAATAAATGACCATACAGTGATACAATGTTATAATGTGAATCATCACATATAAAAATAAGAAGTAATAAATTCGAAGTACAAATAAGAATCACTAAATATCTGATACCAAAATAAGCCTTAATTTAAGATAAAGATTAAAATTTTTGAAATTAAAATTTTGAGTTTGGAGTTTATAATTAGAGTCCACAATCCAGGAACTGGAAGCAACCACCAAAGTGCAGAGTGCCTCGGAAATGAGTGCTAATGTGCCGACGAGGTATTCTTTAACGTGCATTAGTGTCCATAAGGTGAAGTAATGCAAGTTCCTCGAACTGCTTGTAGGAGCAAATCTTCCTAACCTCCTCAGGTAGTGTGTTCCATAGACAGACTCCCTGTCCAAAAAGCAGCCACATCTATCTTTATGAATGAAGCATAGAGCTCTGAGCTCTAATTGCTTATCGAGGGGTTCAGGCATAAACAGCTGGACTAGCGGAGAGATATGAGCGTATCGCCTGAGGCGACAAATGTGTCTCACGCGCTCTGTTTAATTTAGCCATTTCAGAGGCCAGCAGGGGGTACATGGCAACATCAGCATAGAAAAAAGTTGGGGTTATCAGGGTTATCAGCACATGCCCGACATGTTTGCCTTCGTCACACAGCTTGCGGATGTCCGAGACTACCTTTACCAGTGCGGAAGTCGTGGAGTGTTTGTGCCTGAACCCAGACTGATACATTGACAGCAAACCATTATCCTCTATATGTTCATTGATTTGATCAGCAATGAGCACCTCAAAGACTTTAGCGATGGATGGGAGAATGGAGATGGGACGCCAGTCATTAGGACACTTAGTTGAATGAACTTTAGGGATGGGGGTGATGATGCTGGTTTTCCAGTATTTGGGGAAGAAGGAGTGTGTAACGAGCCTATTGAAGAGATGTGTAACTATTGGCAAAATGAAAGGAAGGATGAATCTATAAAATTTTATTGGTATCTAATCATATCCGACAGCGTTAGATTTGATACGATGGAAGGCCTCAAGCACTTCGGCCTCAGTAAAGCCACGGAACGAGAAACCATTTGCCGGGGGGGGGGGGGGGAGACTGCTCATTAAATCTTGGTTAGAAGTAATGGTCCCTCGGGATGGAGAATTAAAAGTAATGACAGGTGATGTCACATAGCCATCAGGAGGATCAATAGGTTGAGCAAGAGGAAGAACTGAGCATAGATGACCTGCAAAATCTTCGGGGTTCTGGCTTTAGAACCCAACCAAAGATTACGAATCCTACGCTAGTGAGCACCATCCCTGAAGTTCATCATGGTGGTTTTTCTGACTAATGCCCGAATGCAATGTTAGCAGCAGCTTTCAGATTAACAGAGTTCTTGTACCTCTTCCAGTGAGTATACGCAATGTCACGAACCTGACATAGCAAGGACACAAAAAGTCTATTGAGTATTTTATCACTTATACTTCCAATCCGAATAGACCAGTTTCTGTTGCCGAGATCGGCCTGAAGGGCCTCTGGCTGAATGGCGGAGAGATTGCGGAATGTACGTTCGGTATGAGGTGGGCAAGCTGGAAAATTAAAAGGAGCAAAAACAATGTTATGATCAGAGACTCCCGGACATTGGCCAGGTAGCAACGGGGTAATAAAAGGGGATGTGATAATTAGGTCCACTGTGGTGGCAGAGGAAGTACCGTGACGCGTGGGTGAATGATTGTTAAGATTTGGTACAACTTCCTCCAGGAGTTCCCTGAGACAGTTCCCCAAGTGAGAGTTAACACTGATGTCAATGTTGAGGTCACCTGCCATGATCACGTTGGTCACAAGGCTCAGTACCTCACCAAGAGAAGACAGGTCTTGATCTGAGAAGGAAGCCACACGTCTGTACACTACCATTAATGCGATCGGGTCAGTAATGTTGTCAACACTCCATGTCTTGACCTGATTTCCCAGCTTTAGTTATTCTTTGGAAAACAATTCCAGAAAGCAACGAGTTGGTAAGATAAATGGCAATGCCACCCCCCTATTCTCAGTGCGATCCAGTCGGTGCAGTCTATAACCTGAAATCTCAATCATTTTGGATGTATGGTATGGTTTGGCCCAGGTCTCATTAATGAGAAGAGCACAGGCCCTGCCGAGGCGCGCCGTGTGCCGAATCTCAGCCAGATTACTGAGGGTCGATCTGGCATTAACGGAGATGATGTTGAGGTTATTGGGGGGGAGACAGTTGGTGAGTGCTTCCCGAGTTTGTAGCAGGTGATACATCAGGAAGACTGTATAGATGTGTGGGAATTCGAGACTAGCGCGAGCAGTTGTTCTCCAAGGACGGACAAAAAGCGTTCATGTACAGTGTCCGTAGCAGTGGTAGAAGATCGCCTGCAAACATAAGTTTTCCTGTGCCTGGTGGATACGTGCAGTACAACGTTAGCTCTTTTTAATTTCAGCGCAGGATGGAGCAATCCAATTTTTTCAGTGTCAAGGTCTTCATTAACGTAGACTCTTGCATTCGAACTGTCCCCGATTATGGAGTTAAGTGTGATCGGATTGGAACGAAGCTGTTTGATATAAACTTGGAAGAAGATGGCACAATCTTCTTCTTTATAAAATCGGATGAAGCCTTTAGGCTTCCTGGGTTGAATCTGCAACGAGGGGAGGGGGCGCCTGAAGGGCTCCGCCTTTTCAATGTTCTTGGGAAAATCAGCGTGGAGTTCCACACTGGAACATAAGTCAGGGAGGAGATATTCACAGGAGCTGAAGCTTGCTTCGGGAATATTGCTGTTCAGTATTCACAAGAATTCTGATATTTTTTCAATCAGCAAACTTGCTACCAACACACCTATATACTGAAAAACTAGAACAAAACAAAGAAGGGGGGTTGGGTATCACGTAGAAATTATAACAATTTCGCAATAAAGCAAGCCAGTTAACTGCACATGATCATATTTTTATTAACCTAACCAGAAAATCCATCAGAAATTTAAATTATCAACGCGGCATAAAGTGAGCCAGCTAAAAACAACGGTACACGGGATTATATTGCGCATCTGCACTTGGTAAGTCGACATGAACATCTATTTTTTTTTATTTTTACAAAAACAATTGTTTGAATTTTCAATAAATTCCAGATTGGATAGAAGTAATTCACAAACAATTTTTTTTCTCTCTTTTTGTTTTTTATATATATGGTTGCATTTCAAAGTGCAGCTGCTATGCCAATTATTGCTGTCATGCGCCTTTGAATGCAGTGAAGTGATTAACTTGGCGACTTATTTTTCCTAGTGTTATTTTTCTAGTGTTTTCTCCCAGTGTTTTACATTTTATTAACATATAACTGCTTTATTTAATTGACTGCTAGAATAAAGAATTTAGTCTGGGTACCGACTGGATTAAGGATTTATTTTGGATAGCAATTAAACTAAAGATTCTTATTGTGGGTATCGACTGCACTAAGAATAAATTACTAACACAATACACTTTATTGCGGGTCTCGACTGTAATAAAGAGTCTTATTGCGGGTATCGACTGTAATAAGGCAATTACTAATAAAACCACTTTATTACGGGTATCGACTGTAATAAAGAGTCTTACTGTGGGTATCGACTGTAGTAAGACAATTACTAACACAAAACACTTTATTGCGGGTCTCGACTGTAATAAAGAGTCTTATTGCGGGTATCGACTGTAATAAGGCAATTACTAATAAAACCACTTTATTGCGGGTATCGACTGTAATAAAGAGTCTTACTGTGGGTATCGACTGGAGTAAGACAATTACTAACACAAAACACTTTATTGCGGGTCTCGACTGTAATAAAGAGTTTTATTGCGGGTATCGACTGTAATAAAACAATTATTAATACAAATATTTTACTCTGGGTATCGACTGGAATAAAATATATCCTAATCCCTCCCAACCTCAATCAACTCAAAGTCAAGTTAATCAGTTGCCATATATTGATCAGGTGAGTGCAAGTCAATTGCAACATTTTTATAAATCAAATTTATATCTTAATCATTTATTAAACATTGGTTTCAGCTTCTTATATTATAAAATATATATATATATATCTTGTAGTTCTCAAGTTATCGTATTTATTGAACTCGAAACATTTAGTGCAGTGAATAAACGAATAAAACCACTACCTTTATACCAGTGCATTCATGTCAGTCACTGAATCATTTATTGCATGTACGCTCTGACTACGGGCAGTACATTTTATGGTCCTTCGAGCCGGATTTAAAGTCTAGTGGTATATATTCTTAAATTTTCAAACATGGCTACACTGCAAAAACTTCTCGCTAATCAAGCTACCTCAGCTCTAATCTTCGAAAAATCGCTCAATAACTACAACAAAACTGAGGTAGAAAAACGAACGAAAGGACTCATTTCTGAGCGGTTAAAAACCCTAAGCGAAATTTGGTCCGACTATAAGAATACGCATTATACAATTCTCCAAGCTACTCAGCCTTTAGAGGCTAGCGAATTGCAAAAATACGATTATTTTGCAAACGATCAGTTCTCAAGCGTGGAAAATAAATATTATACGTTTCGAGGTATTCTCAGAGATGCACTAGATGCGTTCGAAACAAAAGTAGAATCAAAGCCAAACACGGTGAATGAATCTTCTTCGTTTATGAGGCTACCTAGCATCACAATCCCAAAGTTCTCAGGGTCATATGATTCATGGAGGTCGTTTCGCGATCTGTTCCAGTCCCTGGTGCATACAAATTCTGCGTTATCTCCCGTGCAGAAATTGCATTATTTAAAATCAAATATTTCTGGAGAAGCAGAACATTTGTTGCGTCAGCTTCCAATGACCAATGCGAGTTACAACAACGCATGGAAGATATTGCTCAATAGGTATGACAATAAGCGAGTATTAATTAATGCTCAGCTAAAAATTCTATTCAATCTACCTAAAGCGACACACGAGTCAGCCAAGGCAATAAAAACTGTGCTAGACAAATCGTCAGAATGTATTTATGAACTCGAAGCATTGGAAGTCCCCACTAAACACTGGGATACAATCCTTATTTACATGCTAGTGCAATGCTTACCAGCAGAGACACATCGCTTATGGGAACAAGAAGTGAATAGTACCAATTAACTTCCTACCATAAAATCTTTAAAAGCCTTTCTAGAGACGAGATTCCGAACTTTAGAAGCAATCTCAGACGCAAAACCATACTCAGTAAGCAAACCAGCTCAAATTCCAAGAGCATCCATTCACTTTTCATCATCTGGTGACAGATGTATAATGTGCAAAGAGCAACATCGGATATTCAAATGTCCAAAATTTATTAAACAAGACGTCGATTCAAGATTCAAAATTGTCACGTCAAACAACTTGTGCATTAACTGCCTTTCAAAAGGCATCATTCCTTACTCCATAGGAATAACGCAACTCCTCAGGGTTTGATCAAAGCATCAGAAAATCCAGCTATACAAGCTCAACCTTCACCTTCCACATCCAATCTTCACACGCTTCACGCGAATCAGTTAGTACGAACTACACAAGCCTTATTTGCCACTGCATTGCTGAAAGTTCCGTAAAAAAAGGGTACCATGTTTACTCTACGAGCCCTGATTGACTCAGGCTCCCAAGTCACGTTCATAACACAAGCCGCTGCACGCAAGCTGCAATTGGCTAGTATGAACACATCAATACAAATCACTGGCTTAGGAAAGTCAGAAGCTATGTATGTCAAAAAACAATTAAAAATTGACATACATCCTTATTCAACCACGAATAAGGTGACCACGATTGATGCTCTTGTTGTAAACACTATAACAGACATATTACCTCCGTCCACCATTCCACACAAGGAATGGAGTCATGTACGAGATCTGCAACTCGCCGATCCATATTTTTTCAAACCAGGAAAAATCGATCTGCTCTTAGGAGCGGATGTATATGGAGAAATTCTCTTGGAAGGATTACGAAAGGGTCCTCCAGGAACACCAATCGCGCAAAATAGTACGCTTGGTTGGATTCTTTTCGGGAATCTAAAAGGCACTTCCACAATCTCCAAAGCGTCTGCACTAACAATAAACGCTCATTACGAGGAAGAGTCTTCACTGGATAAACTCCTGCGACAGTTTTGGGAAACTGAAGAACTTACTCCAGGGAGACAATTGTCCAAAGCAGACCGTGATTGTGAAGAATTTTATCAGAAAACACATCATCAACGAAAGTCCCAGCTTAGGCGACTCTCGTGGAATGGCCGTTCGAAGATTTTACAGTTTAGAGTGGAAACTAGATCAAAATCCTGAGCCTAGTCAGGAATATAAAGCCTGTATTAATGAGTATCAATCATTAGGGCACATGATAACGGTTGATAAGGAAATTAATAAAGACAAATGCTATTATCTTCCTCACCACGCCGTTATCAAAGATAGTACAACTACCAAAGTTCGGGTAGTTTTCGATGCTTCGGCTAAATCCACTAATGGGAAAAGTTTAAATGAACAATTGCATACGGGTCCAGTACTGCAGTCTGAACTTTTCTCAACTTTACTTCGATGGCGAAAGTACAAATTCGCTATGTCAGTCGACATAGAGAAAATGTATAGAATGATAGACGTTCAACCTCCAGATCAAAATTATCAAAGGATAGTTTGGAGAAGCAATCCCAATGAAGCCATCAAAGATTATAAATTAACTACGGTTACATTTGGTACAACACCAGCTCCATATTTAGCAATTAAAACCCTTCAACAGATAGCCACTGATGAAGCTGCTAAATATCCTATAGCTGCCAAAATCATACCACGGGATTTTTATGTTGATGATCTGCTCACTGGCGCAGATTCCATCGACGAAGCATTGGAAATACAAGAGCAGCTTATCAACCTCTTATCGTTAGCAGGATTCAATTTAAGGAAATGGGCCAGCAATACACCGGATCTTTTATCAATCATCCCAGAAGAACATAGGGAGGTACAACTTCCTTTACGGTTAGCAAGTAATGAATCAATAAAAACCTTAGGCATTCATTGGCACCCAGGAACTGATCATTTTACTTTGCAACATAAACAGCTTGCAGATCGCATTTCTACAAAGCGTTCAGTTTTGTCAGAAATCGCTACACTTTTTGATCCACTTGGTTGGATTTCTCCAATCGTAGTCACAGCTAAAATTCTGATGCAAACCTTATGGTTCTCTGGATGCTCATGGGATGACCCGATTCCGACACACATTGACGTGCTCTGGCGACAATTTAAGGCCAAATTAAGTCACATAAGTACAATTCACATACCACGATGGATATTCACCACCAGTGATTTCTCAACTTGTCAAATACATGGATTTTCCGATGCATCCAACCAAGCTTATTCGGCTGCCGTGTACATTAGGGCCATTGATCATGAAGGAAACGTTCATGTCAATCTACTAATAGCAAAATCTAAAATAGCACCTATTAAACCAGTTAGGCTTCCTCGTCTTGAGTTGTGTGGCGCTGTGCTTTTATCTCGGCTTATTAAACGTGTGAAAGAAGATCTCAAACTTGACAAAGTTCCCATATACGCTTGGACGGACTCGTCGGTTGTCTTAGCCTGGATTCGAAATCATCCTAATAAATATAAAACTTATGTAGCGAACAGGATTTCCGAAATTCAGTACTTAATTGATATTCAGTTATGGCATCACGTGCGGTCTGTTGACAACCCGGCTGATTGTAGCTACAGGGGCATCGAACCTGCAACGTTAAATTCCCACAGAATCTGGTGGCATGGACCTCAGTGGCTATTAAACTCTGAAGAAAAATGGCCTCAGTCAAAACTTTTGGCAGACAACAACATCGAATCTGAACAAAAGCGAGTATGTTGTATAACTACGACTCATTCAGACATCCATGAGTTACTCAGCAAATTTTCGACCTTTGGCAAGCTGCAACGAGTCACTGCCTATTGCCTAAGATTCATTGACCACTGCCGCAAGAAAACTCCTAACACAATCAAAGATCAGTATAATAGTGCAATTCAACTTAAGTCTTCTGAATTAACTCAAGCGAAACACCTGCTCATTAAGATAGTTCAAAGGATTGCCTTCGAGAGTGAAATTAAACAATTAAAAGCAGGCATTTTACTTCATGCTAAAAGTAAAATTTTGTCTTTGAACCCATTTTTAGATGATCAGGAATTATTGCGTGTGGGCGGCCGACTACAAAACGCTAATATTCCCTTCAATCAAAAACATCCAATAATATTGCCGAAAGAAAGCAACTTGACAATATTAATAATTAATTATGTTCATATGAAAAATTTACATGGAGGTTTGCAATTGGTTCTTTCAACATTAAGAAACGAATTCTGGATTCCACAAGGTCGAAAAACTATCAAGCATATTCTGCATAAATGTGTTACCTGTTTTAAACAATCCGCTTTCAATAAAAATCAAATCATGGGAAACCTACTCGCGTCAAGAGTAAATATCTCAAGACCTTTTCAACAAACCGGTGTGGATTACGCTGGTCCCAACCTGAAAATGTCCAAGCACAGAGGAAATCGGTTCTACAAGGGCTACATATGTATTTTCGTTTGCATGGCCTCCAAAGCCATACACATAGAGCCTGTATCCGATCTGACAACAGCAGCCTTTATCGCAGCATTTCGACGCTTTTCCAGTCGACGAGGACTTTGCACGGATATATATTCCGATTGCGGGACTAACTTCGTTGGAGCGGACAAAGTTCTACAAAAGGATTTCAAGAATGCCATAAAACAAGCTAGTGAAGAAATGGCAGGAAAGGTAGCACAAGATGGAATTCGTTGGCATTTTAATCCGCCTTCAGCACCACATTTTGGTGGGTTATGGGAAGCGGGAGTGAAATCCATCAAATTCCATTTAAGGCGAATATTGGGAAACGCCTCACTAACGTTCGAAGAATTTGCAACCATTTTGGCTCAAATCGAAGCCTGCCTGAACTCCAGGCCATTATGCCCTATCTCAGATGATCCTGATGATTTAAACATGTTAACACCATGGCATTTTTTAATCGGCAGTTCATTAATAACTCCACCGGAATCAACAATTGAGACAAATAATTCATCAATCACAAGATGGAATCATTTACAATTCCTACAACAACAATTATGGAGGAAATGGTCCAATGATTACTTAAATTCCTTGCAGAACAGACCAAAATGGAAAAGCCCAATCTCCAATCCTAAAATAGGAGACTTAGTGGTCATCAAGGAATCTAATTTACCAACTTGTCGTTGGATATTAGGACAAATTATCCAACTTCATCCGGGGGAAGATAAGATGGTCAGAGTTGTAAGCGTTAAAACGCAAAACGGAGTGTTGAAAAGACCGATGACAAAATTGGCCATTCTTCCTTTACACTAAATGATATTTCAAAAATTTGCCTTTTTTTTTTTTTTTTTTTTATTTAAATACATTATCCATTCTCGACCTAAAATTATTGCTCTTAATTTTATCCCAACATCTTGAATTTATTAAATTTCAAATGCTATTTTACATTCATTACATTTGCAGATATAATTTTTTCTCCTTCTCTTTTAACCAAAATAATCAACTTTCAAATTCGAGAAGAAGTTTCAATAAAAATCAGATAGTTCGGTATCACAATCGACAACTGCAGTTATAATAATTGCACATGCATGCGCATCTAACAAAAAAACGAAATGTTCAAGCGACTCCACTACCCGAAATACACATTTCTTACACAACCATACAAAGGTTCATTGTCATATCATGATAAATTGCTAAAACTGATAACAAATTTACGCCGATAAAAAAAAAAAAAAATTGTTTTTTGTTGCAACCTAAATAACCCGTTAGTTCGCTTTAAATATCTGATTACTTTGCAATTAAAGCTACAGTTGAATTTCAATTTGTTACCAGTAACATGGAATCACCCAAAACCGATAATACGAGCAGTTTAGATGAATCGCCTCCAACTCCTGGTAGGAGCATTGAGCAGGAGGTTAAAAAAAACTTGGCAGCTGGAGAAACAGCTCAGCAAATTGAAGGAGGCATCTCGAATTAAAAAAATTAGCAGACGACTCCGCTATCTGCAACTGGAGGACTCAGAAGTAATTGAGCTGGAGGATTCACCACCACAATCTCCAGGCGACCAACGACCAGCAGAAGAGGAGCCAGAATCATCCCACCAAGGAGAAGTAGACCAACACGCAATCGAACCAGATTTCGTCTCCAAAGTTAAAATCCTGGAAGATATTGTGTTGAAACCTGCCGAAACTACAGAGAACAAAGGTGACGATGATATTTACTTGGTTGTGACAAATCACGCTACGGGAGACGCGGAAGAAATTGTAATTTCTTTGAAGGCCCTGCAAAAATAAAAAAAAAAGGAAGCAGAGGTTTACCACCCAGGACGGAACCCGGTACAATATTCGTCTTCTTAAAAATGGAGACATCAAAGTATTGAAATAAACAAACAAAAAAACCAAATAGCAAACAATTTTTTTTTCTCTTTTCTTATCAAACAAGGTCTCTGCTGTTATTATTTGTTTCGCTGATTTCTCGTCTACTTATATTCGGCGTTGTTATAACCCGTGCTCAGTTATTCTGTATTTCATTGAATCTTCTCGACTTGCATTCTGCGTTGTTACATACAAAATCCGCCCACAACAGGAGATGTTAAACTAATACAAACTATTCTTAGGTCTTAAAATCTTCTGAAAATATTCAACGGCGTACACATTGATTAAGGATACATTTTGATGCATCACCGGAGTTGTCAATAGATCACATATGTCTTATAATTGAAAGGAATTCCATCCTTTCAACGGCGGGCAGTATGTTCAGTATTCACAAGAATTCTGATATTTTTTCAATCAGCAAACTTGCTACCAACACACCTATATACTGAAAAACTAGAACAAAACAAAGAAGGGGGGTTGGGTATCACGTAGAAATTATAACAATTTCGCAATAAAGCAAGCCAGTTAACTGCACATGATCATATTTTTATTAACCTAACCAGAAAATCCATCAGAAATTTAAATTATCAACGCGGCATAAAGTGAGCCAGCTAAAAACAACGGTACACGGGATTATATTGCGCATCTGCACTTGGTAAGTCGACATGAACATCTATTTTTTTTTATTTTTACAAAAAAAATTGTTTGAATAGGCAATAAATTCCAGATTGGATAGAAGTAATTCACAAACAATTTTTTTTCTCTCTTTTTGTTTTTTATATATGTGGTTGCATTTCAAAGTGCAGCTGCTATGCCAATTATTGCTGTCATGCGCCTTTGAATGCCGTTCTTTGGTGCCGTGCGCAATCCATGGCTATATAAACAGCAGTGTGACTTGATTCGATCTCTTTTCTAATTTGGCAGTGAAGTGATTAACTTGGCGACTTATTTTTCCTAGTGTTATTTTTCTAGTGTTTTCTCCCAGTGTTTTACATTTTATTAACATATAACTGCTTTATTTAATTGACTGCTAGAATAAAGAATTTAGTCTGGGTACCGACTGGATTAAGGATTTATTTTGGATAGCAATTAAACTAACGATTCTTATTGTGGGTATCGACTGCACTAAGAATAAATTACTAACACAATACACTTTATTGCGGGTCTCGACTGTAATAAAGAGTCTTATTGCGGGTATCGACTGTAATAAGACAATTACTAACAAAACCACTTTATTGCGGGTATCGACTGTAATAAAGAGTCTTACTGTGGGTATCGACTGGAGTAAGACAATTACTAACACAAAACACTTTATTGCGGGTCTCGACTGTAATAAAGAGTCTTATTGCGGGTATCGACTGTAATAAGACAATTACTAACAAAACCACTTTATTGCGGGTATCGACTGTAATAAAGAGTCTTACTGTGGGTATCGACTGGAGTAAGACAATTACTAACACAAAACACTTTATTGCGGGTCTCGACTGTAATAAAGAGTTTTATTGCGGGTATCGACTGTAATAAAACAATTATTAATACAAATATTTTACTCTGGGTATCGACTGGAATAAAATATATCCTAATCCCTCCCAACCTCAATCAACTCAAAGTCAAGTTAATCAGTTGCCATATATTGATCAGGTGAGTGCAAGTCAATTGCAACATTTTTATAAATCAAATTTATATCTTAATCATTTATTAAACATTGGTTTCAGCTTCTTATGTTATAAAATATATATATATATATATCTTGTAGTTCTCAAGTTATCGTATTTATTGAACTCGAAACATTTAGTGCAGTGAATAAACGAATAAAACCACTACCTTTATACCAGTGCATTCATTTCAGTCACTGAATCATTTATTGCATGTACGCTCTGACTACGGGCAGTACAATTGCTAACTATGAGCGTGAGCTTCTTAGTGCTGGTCCTGGAATAAGATTTGAGGACTTCGATGTCTGCTGATTTTGGTAATAGATTTCTGTTTGATGTGAACTAAGTCTTTACTGAGGGTACTGATTGCTAAAAGGATTGAATTTAAGCCGGTGGTGAGAGTGTCAATTTTAGAAGCCAAGAACCACCCCTTGCGTTGGGGCAGTAGCATTAGAGAATTTGCCAGCGGCTGAGTGAGACTTGGTAGTAGAGATGCAGACTTTACATACCCAGTCCACGTTCTTGTCTTCATAAATTGTCAAGTAATTCACACATGAGATATTCACACTTCCCAGATGGAACCACAATTCACATCCATCGCATGAGATCCAATTGATTGTTGTTTCGTCCCTACGCTTTATGGGTTCAGCAAGGGAACAGACCTCACAGAAGTGTTCTTCTTCTTCTTCTTCAGGGTCGTCGATTGAATTATCGTCCACCTTAGATTTAAGTGAGGAGGGGCCTTGTGTAGTTCCAGTTGACGTGTCCTGTTTGGATGAGCCCTTTGTCGCACGCTTTACTGGGGGGGGGGGGGGGTTTGCTGACGTCGTTCAGCGAAACTGATTTGGCTATACTCCTAGGTACAGCTTTAAATGGTGGGGTTCCACCAATTATACTGCCTTTAGGGGATTTGACGGTCTCAGTAGTTCCCTTAGCAGTCTTTGACCGAGTTAAAACGGTAGGCATACTATGAGTTAATCGGGTATCCCAAACAAAAAGAAGCACTAGTATGCCACTGTTAGGATCAATCGACTGACGTAATGAGGCAAGGATATTGGTAAGTCAAAATGGACCGAGGTATTAACCGGTCACAGTACACTGACTATGGCTGATTGCTTGTGGCTAGTAATGTTAGCTATGACAGTGCGATGCACCCGAGTTCGGATGCATCAACCGCACCAGTGTGCAATGAATCAGTTATCCACCCTGTGACTTCCAATCCAAACTCAGAGTGACTGAATATGTGAGTAAACTATCTCTAAAAGCGGAAATATTAATATTAATGTTAATGGTTGCTTTAATAACTACAACTAGAATTCAATGTCGAGTAGAAAAGGATGTATTAAGGATGTATTATTAATTAATTAGTCAATTATAATAACTAACAATATTACAATGGGGAAATATTAATAGTTTAAAGGTAGTAATAATGGTGACGAGATGTTAATAGTATATGAGAGTAGTTACGCTAGGACAGTTCTGGGACACTGTTTTAGCTTCCAGGATTTCGCCACAGATGGCGCCACCGTCGCTTGGTGTTTTGAGTCCATGCTAAATGTGGATTTGTGTCTTGGCTGTATTGGTTTGTGTCTTGGATACACCATTGTGTCTTGGATGCCCCATTGTATCTTGGATGTACCATTGGTTCTCGACTGCGGCCTAGCGGGATCAACCGGTACTACCAGCATGCTCAGGGATGTGTCATTTGGTCTTGACTGCGCTCTAGCGGTATTAGCGCCTAAATGTAGGCTTTTGGTTTTGAACTAATATTACCAATAATTAAAGTTAATAGTAGGAAATTTTTGTTCGTGCCAATGGATTGCAGATGGGGGTATGTGGGGGGATAATAAAGATAGGGAGGGGGGGGGGGTGATGAAATTTTCATCAGAAATCCTCTACGGGCTCTGGTTTTCGAGATATTAGCGACATTTCTTATTGGAAATTAGCTAATTGGCAATTATATAATTACTAATTGGCAATTAGCTAATTGGCAATCAGCAGCTTGGTTGGTAATTAGCTAATTGGCAATTAGCTAATAGGTTATTAGTAATGTGGTGTGATGCGCTTTACTGGAATTCTCATAAAATAAACAAATTTATGTAATATCAACAGTTGCTGTAAATATTTAATAGAAAACTTCAAGTTTAAGGTAAAAATATGGTTGCTGTGAGGTGTATTGATACAATTTCTTTTGCTGAAAATAATGCTGTCAAACCAAATTAAATTTCAATATTTATTCACACCAAATTAATTATTTATTTCTAAATCTTAAGTTATAAACTTTTTCCCTATGTTCTATATTCAAAATTGGTAGCAATTTAAGTGAAGTTCTATGAATCCTATCCTGGAAACGTAAGCGGTCCAGAGCATAGGTCTCCCAAGGTCCTTTTCTGGGCTCATATTCAATTATATAAACTTGTAGAGCACTAGTACTAAACGTAACTTTCATTATCACCAATAATTTAGAAATATAGTATTAATAATAAAAACTAGTTTCACATTATTTATTTTTTTTATTTAACGATTATAATAATTAATTGGATACAAATTAACATCATGGCGAATAAACTCTATTTTAAACGTTCGGCCGATAGGACATAAAAATCTCCTGCAGTATTTATCTCCAGTATAGTATCGTCAGTAGTTGTGCTGTACCGTGCACGAAGGAAATGTGATACCACACTTCCTGTAAGCAACAAAATTCCAAGAATTTTACTGATCGAAACGTTTCATTGGAATTCGTAAACAAATTTTCACATCTTGTTGTAAAAAAATTTAAGCAATATCAGCAAATGATTCATGTTTATTCCTTCCATAAAGTAAACAAATTTTCACATTTTCATGTATGCATTCATGCAAACAATCTTATTTGCAAATATTCGACCAGCAGAATAAAGCAATCAAATTAATTTGAATGATTTTTTTATCGTGTAATTCGATATCTTCTCATCCTGAAAGCAAATTCGTTGGAATTCATCCTGTGCAATGATTATTGTAGCAGCAGGATCATTCATGTTTACAAACCGTTGCTATAAAAGCGCAATCTAACTCTTGGGGAGCACCAGTCAATCTAAGTGAATCTCAGTGTTCGTGTCTAAAAAAAAAAATTAAAAATGTCCATCACAGTAGTAAAAGAAAGTTTTTCATTAATTAAGAAATTGCGAGAAGATGTGTTGAAGTATTTAAGTGATGCAAAATTTTGTGAATAAAAACAATATTATTAAAGAGTGCAACAGAAACATTCGTAAATATCAAGCTAAGACAAAGTGTTAGAGCGAAATGAGTTGCATAAAGTTTCTTTTGTGGAAAACTCCGTGGAAAACCCGGAAAAGCGGGAAAATCATCGGGCAAATTTTCATCGATATGATTAGTGATAAATCTGTTTCAGGAAAAATGCAGAATTTTCCAATTTTTCTGGAAAATTTTCCGACTTTTGCGGAAAATTTTCCGATAAAAAAGTTTTATAAGCTATGCACAATCATTTTTTTTCCTTCGTACTGGCATCAATACTTTCTCTTCAACAATCATGAAAACTTGCATGAAAAATTGAGGAAAATTCATGTAATTTTTTAAAAAAATTTCATAGTATTAGGAAAAGTCTGTGGAAAACATGGAAAATCGGGAAAATTCATGTTATATGGGATCAAGTTGGAATACAGCAAAAATAGCGCTGTTTAAAACATATTTTGAATTTCAGAAAACCGTTGCAGTACTTCAACGATTTGATACTCGAATAAATTTTTTGAAAAACTGGTATATCAGTGTCTTTTCAGCCGCCATAAAATTGTTTTAAAATATCTCCATGTAGCACGTAATAATAATTTAGTTAACGTGAAAAAGGCAGAAAATAAAATAAGTAAAAAACGAGTTTTCAAACAAAACTGGGGCCAAGCCGCACGAAAAAGTAGAAAATAAACTTTTCTTCACACACAGAGGTGAACTCATATTTTTTGATTGGGACATTTCTCTTGAATATTCTTTCTCTTCATGAATCAAATTAATTCGCTGACAATCGCCGATATATTTCAGTATGATCAATCAGAGGTAATAAGTGATTTGATTCATGAAGAGACAAACTATTCAAGAGAAATGTCCCAATCAAAAAATCTGAGTCCACCTCTATGTGTGAAGAAAAGTTTATTTTCTACTTTTTTTATGCGGCTTGGCCTCAGTTTTGTTTGAAAACTCGTGTTTTACTTATATTTACCAATTATAACATAAATTAAACGTAAAAACAACGCGCCTCAGTTTCACAATTGACAAAGGAGATGGAGGCGATGCGCACTTATAAGTTCCATTATGCATATAAGCTAAATTAAGTAAGACCGGACCAATATTTGTGTTGGGACTAAAATTTGCTAATGTAAAAGGACGTTGCAGTCTACAGGTATTAACATCTAACAGAATTCATGAAGGAACAGTCGATTTATTTTAGAAGTTAAAATCTAGCGAAATTTCTACATATTGCCATTCTTTCATCACTTTAGTTTATTTTTATTTTTTGCATTCATCTAATTTTTTCTACATTTTGCGCCCTTCGTCACTAACTTTTGTGCCAAAGGAAGTAATTTAGGCTTTACCCATAAAACTACACAAATTTTATATAATACTCGCATTCCTTTGTTTCTTATATGATCTAAGGGCTGTACGAGCAAAATTAAATAAGTACCTACAAAATATTAAAATATGCCATCTGCACAAATTGGTTTAAACATAGGAATGAGGAACGACAGCTTCACTAATTATGGACCCGTTCCGTTCATTCCTTGTATGGACCCGTTCAGAATGAACCCGTTCGTTCCGACACATCTCTACTCTCCATCCGTCTGTCTGTGCGTACGTTAACTCGAGAACGCGTATACTTAGAGATTTGAAATTTTGTGCACGGACCTTTTAAAAACAAAGTAAATTTAAGTTCGAAAATGCGCTAATCGGGCAACTCTGAGGTTGCCATAAAAAAATTTCGTTTTTCACTATATATTTCAACACTGCCCGAGAACGTATTGATATAGAGAGCTGAAATTTTGCATACGGCATTTTCATAGAAATAGTAAATAGAATTTTAACAAGTAAAAAAGCTAGAATTGGTCTAAGACCAATTCTTATGATACCCTAGATGAATGCCCGTATTAAATTTCGTATGGTCACCGATCTATTCAAGTATTGATTTTGAAATTGTTTTTCGCATATATTTCTAGGATTTCGTATTCTGCAGAAGTTTTCAGTACAATAAAAATGTCTTGGACTGATCGTTTTCAAAGTATACGTAAAAAACCGAAATTTTTATATGGCAACACCAAGAAGGAGTTGCCCTATTTAGTCCATTTTTGACATTTTATTTGCTAATGTAGTAAAAACATCATGTACGAAATTTCAGCTCTCTATGTCGATGCGTTCTCAGGCAGTCTCCAAATATATAGCGGAAAACGATATTTTTATATGGCAACCCCACGAAGGAGTTGCGTGATTTTTCTCATTTTCAAACTTAATTTTACTTTTTTTTTTAAAGTCCGTGTACAAAATATCAGCTCTCTAAGTATACGCGCTCTCGAGTTATTGTGCGCACAGACGGACGGACGGACATGCAAAAATAGAAATAACTTTTAATATTATGAATGGGTGTCTAAACCATTTTGCTCTACCATCATTATTTCGAGGTGTTACAAACGGAATGACAAACTTAGTATACCCCTATGATTTCATCTAGGGTATAAAAATGGGCTAAATTTGGCATCATATTCTTGGTGTTGCCATATAAAAATAAATTTAGGTTTTTACCGTATACTGTGAGAACTATCAGTCCTAGATGTTTTTATTGTAGGTACTGAAAAGTTCTTCAGAATATGAAATCCTATAAAATTGATCATGCTTATTTTTACTGTTCGGTTGGTTCAAAAATTAAATTTACACAAAGAGGTGACCATACAAAATTACATACGGTAGCTGTTTTACTTGTTAAAGGGTATTTTGTGAAAAACTAGCATATCCTCTTAATAACCCTGTATCTTCGAAAGGGTTAGGATGGCCTCCCCGCTGCCATATATTTGGCTAGGTGAGTACTATCATCTCTGGCCCTATGAACCTCAGTGACGAAAAAACGCTGTATTATCATTAAATGCAATCAAAATTGTGGTATCTCATTTTAGTTAATTTTCCCCTATATGTTAGGTTAGTCTTCTTTTTAAATTGCGTTGTTAATTCGAATCTCACCTACAGTAGGCACCTACATATGTATATATTTGCACAAAAACTGAATATCACTTACACATGAAAAGAGTACAAGAAAAAAGTTAGAATTGGTCTAAGACCAATTCTTATGATACCGTTAGATGAATGCCCGTATATAATTGCGTATGATCATACATCTGTGCAAGTTTGATTTTTGAAGTGGTTTCTTGCAAATATTTCTAGAACGGTTCGTCGAACAGTAAAAATGATTATAACAAATTTCATAGGATTTCATATTCTGATGAGAAGTTCAGTACAAAAAAAAAAAAAAACGTCTAGGACTGATCATTTTCATAGTATACGTAAAAAACTAAAATTCTTATATGGCAACACCAAGAGGGTGTTGCCTGACTTAGTCCATTTTTAAAACATCCTGTAACAAATTTCAGTTTTCTATGCGTTCTCACGCAGTATCCAAATATATAGTAGAATACGAAATTTTTCGGTAGCAACCCTGCGGAAGAGTTGCCAGATTGGTCCCATGTTCGAACTTAAATTTTCTTTTTTTTTAAAAGCCCTCTAAGTGAACGCGTTCTCGAATTATCGTAAGGATGGACAGACGGACGGACGGAAAGACAGACAGACGGACGGACGTGCAGAAATCAAAATAAATTTAAATATTATATTATTATATTATATATTATTATATTTATATATTATATATGATTTCATCTACACTGAAAAAAATTTATTACATAGTTAAAATGACAAATCATGATTAGTTGATTGCACATTAGTAATTCCTGTAATTTGATTTGGAAAAACCATTAAGTAATTAATAAAACTGTAAATGTTAATTAGTTGCAACTACTTATTGGAATTTGTTGATTTGCCCTTAGTTGTTTTGGAAAATTTTTTAGATGTAGCTTCTAATGCAATGAGTTCACTTAACAAATGTTTGATGATAAGATAACTAATCATATTTCAGAAGACGTATTAGTAAAATCAACATACATATAAAATTATTAATTTTTTTGCAGGAACAAAGAATCTGTTTGTTTGTTTTTAAGAATATGATTTGTTATACATATTAGCGAATTTATGCAATTAATAAGTTCAACAAATAAATTGCTAAGATTTTTTTAATAAGATGTAACATCACAATTTTTTAAATTAACGCCCATAAGTCTTACTGAGTTTATCATTTCGCTAAAGCATATTGCGAATAAAGAAAAAAAATGGATTCGATACCCACGCATAATATTAAGTATTAATGCTTATTTTGATCTTTTCCATCTGTCGATAACTCGAGAACGCTTTGACTTAAAGAGCTAAAATTCTCTTATATGACATTTTCGAAAAATAATATATATAATTTTAAAAATGGAATAAGTCTTGAAACCCGTGGTGTTGTCATACAAAAATGACAATATTTTAAATGTACTGGGAAAACGTTCAGCGCCAAATTGCTCTTGTATTGAGAAATTACATGCGAAATTAATTATAACCATTTTTACCGTCATTTACCATAATTTACTTAATCGTTCTAGAAACTTATGCGTAAAACCATTAATTTAAACCAATTCATTTGTTAAATCGACAAATCTAAAATTCTTTTTTCAATATCAATTTCGCTTGGACATTCATTTTAAAACTCAATTCGTAATTTCGACATATACATTTGTGAAATCAACAAATCAGAAAATTTTGCCTGATATAATTCACACTCAGAACTTATACTTATATCGTTTTCGTTTGAACATCAGTTCGCTCTGGAGGCAACCTAAGTCCTGTCAAAGCGTTCGTTTGAAGCAAAAATGACGTCATGGGTTGCCTCTGGTGGTAACCTAAAAAGCATCAGTTTTGCCCTGAAAATTTTCTCGGGTTCACTGTGAGTTCACCTACACAAACAAAAGCTAGTTGTCATTTGGTTATTGTGTCATTTGACATTTTAACATTTGATATTATTTTAAAGGTAACAATTGTTGAAAATGGAAGAAATTATCAGTGAGCTTATGGACTCATCATCTTCTAGCAGTTCCGGTGATTCTGAAGTGGAAGATTTGTTATTATTTTCATCTTTAGGATCATTACCTACAAAGAAACGGCGTGTTTCTGATTTTATTACCGACGTCGTTGATAAATACTCAGATAAAGAGGTATGATAAGTGTATTTTTTCTTATTACTTATCATATGAAAACAATTCTTTTATTCCAGTTTTGTAGCAACTTCAGATTGGCAAGAAACACTGCAGAATTTCTTATACAGAGATACAAAATTCCGCTTTCTTTAAAGTGAAAACGTTGGGTGGAAAATTGGAAGTTTCGGCTAAAGTGCAAATGTTATCATTTTTATGGTACGTAAACTTAATCCAATATTAGAATTTTTATATTTCTAAACTAATGATTTTTAAAGGTTTTCCGCGAATAAAAACTCATACCGAGAAGTCTGCAACATTTTTGGCCAGTCGGCGTCCTCCTTTGTAAAGCATTTAAATTTAATTTTGGATTTTTTCCATGAAATATCAAGAACAGTAATAAAACTTCCAGAAAGTACAGAAGAAAAGGAACAAGCCGCAAAACATTTCGAAAAGGTATAAAGAGTATATACATGCATTATATTATTGTAAAGTTTGTTCTGAATTTGTTCGCAGATGGCTAACTTTAAAAACGTTTTGGGATGTATCGACGGATGTTACATATATATCCGCAAGCCAGCAAAAAAAAAATTCGATCAACATATGCTAACAGGCACGACCTTCTCTCAATAACTTTGCAAGGTATTTGCGATGCAAAAAGGAAATTTATTGATGTGAGCATCGGTTTTCCAAGCAAAATACATGATGCAAGGGTATTCTCGCTTTCACCAATCAGTGATAATGTCCAAGGCAGTTGTGATGGCAAATAAATACCATTTGTTAGGAGATGCAGCTTGTCCCCTTAGGGAATATTTATTAACTCCGTACAAAGATTATGGTAACCTAAATGATAATCAAAGAAAATATAATTTAGTTCACTCCCAAACGCGAGTTAAAATTGAAAATGCTTTCGGTTTATTGAAGCAACGATTTCGTCAACTGATTAAGCTAGATTTCTTTACTGTTGAAAGGATGTGTAAGTTTGTGATGGCATGTTGTGTACTCCATAATATATGTATAGACCAAAATGATACCTTGAGTGCTGATGATCAAATTCCAGAAGAAAGCACAGCAAGTACTTTACAAGATGCGAACATAGTCAATTCACGTGAGACTCAAAGAAATGCGGTACTACTCAGACTAGGTGAGATCAAGCGTGACGAAATTGCCATGACATAGCAATATTAAAAATTTAAAAGATAAGAAAGTAATTCTGTTTAAAACTGTTTTTATTTCTTGAAATATATAGAATAAAAAAAAAAAAACGAAATTAATTGTTTTGCAAAGAACTAGCTATTTGCTGAAGTGAGGTACTTATCTCCCTCAATATCTGCATTTTTCGTCACTCCGCTTTTGCCTCTGCACTTCTTGCTCATGTCGCTGACGCGCCTTTTCTTCGCAGGAATTTTTATATAATTGCAACAATTTTGTTTGAAAAGAATTAGTGGTAGGCTGACGTCTCTGTGCGGGAATTGGCGATTCCCGTTGTGGCTCCATTTCCATTGCAGAAGAATATGGACTGCTGCATACGGTTTGAACAGAACTTCGGGGTAACAAATTAAATAATGTTGATGGTACATCGGAGGAATTTTCTGAGCTTTCGGTGTGCGTTCTTTTCCTAGACAAGCCATGAGTCGTCAGAATAACTTTTGGCTCCATCGAATCGTCTGGAGCAGCAATTCTATCCATCTCCTTATCGTAAATCATATCCATTTTTGAATTCCCCGAAGTCCTGTTATGTTTGATTCTAATTTTGTTTTTTTTTGCTTACGTGCTTAAATCTGTTCTCCACTTGTAAAGGTGTGAACGTCATTCCAAATTTTTGGGACAGCTAATTTTCTTCCAAAGCTGCTTTTTGCTTTTTAGCTTTTTCAGCGGGCCTACACAGTCCATGTGCTCTTTGTATATGTTGAGCATATTTTTGGTTTGTTACTCGGTCCAGCAGATTATTGCCTTTAGCGTTATACCTACTATCGGAACTGTTTGATGGTTCTGGTCTTATAGAAGTATTTGGCCGAGATAACTCTGAAACATAAGTTGTGATATCATATTCGGTACTATTACTGTTGGACATTAAATTTTACCTGGATCAATTGAAACTTTTGCCAAATTGAAATGAGCAGCCGCAACTTCATACTTAGTTTTTTTAATATATCCATCTGCAAGGCACAAAACAGTGTTTATATAAATATAGATATAGATCGTATTTGTTGAAAAATACAACTTGTTTTTACTTACTTTTAATATGTTGCAAAAATACAAAATCTAAATCCTGGACTACTCCCCCATTTTCGTCCTGCAAAATCGTATACTCAACAAAATTAATTGGATCCAATTTGACTATTTAACAAATACTAATTATTTCGTAAATAATTTATGCACTACTTTCCGCACATAATTTTGACGTTAGTACACACGCACAAGCAAAATTTTTCAGAGGCACTCTGAAACCGTTCGATTGAACGGGGTTGCCTCCAGAGAGAAACTAGATGTTCAAACGAAAACGACATTAGTGTATATATGGGGTTTGCTTAATATTTTCTTCAGCGTCCACAGCAGGCAGAAATTCTTAGTCGTACTGATGAACCTATACATAGAGTTTCTGGCCATACGGAACGCTTCTTTTTCTTCTTTTTTAAAAATATTATTAGCCTACTGCGGGCAGATAAATCATATAAAAATAAAAATACCAAACAATTAGTTAATTTTGGGAATTGAATTTTCTGAAAGAGCAATATTAATTGGTCGATTGTTTTAATAGTTGCTTCTAAAGACTGAAATAAACAACGACTGTTTTAGCTTCATGTAACTCTTCATGTAAAAATTAGTTAATCCAACAAAAAATTAGTAAAAAAAAAAGATTCTCGAATACGTAATTCCGAAAGATTATCAAAGCTAACTAAACAAATAGTTGAATTCACAAATGTTATGATTAAACAAGATTAGCTAAATCAACTAATGCCAATGAAAATCAACTGATATTATCTTTTGATGAAACAAACTCAATGGCGTAAAGCAATTAATCTTTTTTTTTCAGTGTAGGGTACAGAAATAAAAGCAAAGGTCATCAAAAAGTCTATATATGTAAACACGAGAAAATTGATATTAATCAGTTGTTAATTACTCGCACGGGAGAAATACCGGAAGCATTATTCCGATTTATGAGAGGTCATTACTCTTTGCCATTTCTCATAAAAGTTCATAGTCTCATCGAAAGGAAACAACACGTCTGTTCATGCCCTTATTTCTAGTACCCTTCAACAAGTTTTTACAGGCTTTGCCGTATTATTGATGAAAATATGAATGTTCGTGCAATACTGTACAGCTCGTAACAAAACTTCCGGTAGGAAGCAAATTTCATTCCGCGATAACTATTGTGTAAATTTCGCGTAGAAAAAGGTGAATTCCATTTCAGTTGTGCGAAATAGAATGTAAATGTGTTGTGCTTCAGAAGTTTTATTAGTAACTATACATATAGCTACAACGGACAGATGGGTTTTATAGAGAAGTATCTAACTGTATCGGAATTGTTTGAGTATATCCATACAGGAAAATAGTCTTCCAGTAATTTAAAATTAAAGTAGAAAGGTACATTAGATATCATCAGCCCACACCATGCCATGACGGCACAGCGTCATATACAATGATTACTCAGCTGAGAGGTTTTGTTTGAGGAATCGTAGTTATTTGGTTCAATTAAATTTTTTTAAATAATTTTGTTAGGAAAGGTATAAAAATTTTATTTCGGTTCGGAAGATAAAAAAGTAGGCTTAAGATTATTAGAGCAACATTTTTCTGTATGAATAGTAGTTTAGGGCGCAGCACCTATTCAAATCAAACTTTTGTCAGTTTTACATAAGAAAACTGCAAATATTTTAAAATGTTAGGACTCAGTTGGGGCTCTCATGTGGTAGTAAGGGAGTCGGTTTCATGGCTTGTGAAGTATTCTCGAAGGTTTTGATCTAAGGCAAACCCAAAACCCTTGAGAATCACTTCCCTAGCCATGAAGCAGACTCTCTCACTACTACAAGAGAGCTCCAACTAACATTCTAAAATGTTTCTCCGCCCTAAACTATTACTCATACAGAAAAATAGAATTCTGATATTCTTATGCTTGCTTTCTTCCAACCATAATCAAAGTTTTATACCTTACCTAACCAAATTATTTTAAAAACCTAATTTTAACCAAATGAGTACGATTCCCAAGCAAAAAGTCTCAGCTGAGTAATAATTGCACATGCAAATGTGGTCCGTAATTAACCATTTTCCTGAGTGGATAGTATTTTACGCTCTATAGTATATATAAAATCAATGTCTGTCACTTTTCCATAAGTATCAATATAGAATATTTTATAGAACGGACTAGCACGCACACATATGGTTTTTGTTTCAGGCCTTGGGAAGTGTTACTATTGTGGCAATCTAACACTCCTTGTACAACAGGCATACATTCGATATTATCAGTCAACGCGTTGAAAATGTTCAAGTTTTCCTTTTCCGGACTTCTGGTCTGGACGCTCATCTGGTAATTTGCAGACTTTTCTTACGGTATGTTGGAACCATAGTCTTCAAAATTTTGGTTAGCCCAAAATCGTTGCCTTTGTAGTATATACACAGCTGTATATACACACAGTAAAAAATTTTCTAGTTGAATTTAACTGCGTGCATGTCTAGTTATTATATCTAACTGGATTTCTATTTAAAATTAAAATTCAACTAGGATTCCGGACATAAATAAATGCTTTCTTATTTTTATTTCTAGTTTTTTCAGAATTCGAGAAATTCAGTTTTTTTTCAAATGTGTTTCCAGTTAATTATTTGAAGGTTCAGTTATAATACATTCCTGGACTGCATATCTAGTTCACTCAATTGAAAATCTATTAAAGTGAACTGATTTGTACTTGGGCTGTCTTGTTCGTACTGATTATCCAGTCATATCTACCGAATTCTATTGAAAATTAAACAGAAATTCAATAGAGTCCTCATTCTTTATTATACACACGGACTGAGTTGTGTTCATTTAGTATTGTGAAGTGAAAGTCGACGGAAGTGTTAAAGTGGTTCAAGAATTTTTTAAATACTTTTTATAATTTATAGTGAGATTGTCAGGTAAGTATAGTGTAAAGGCCTGTAAAGGCTGTAAAGGCCCAATCAGAACTGTGATTTAAACTGCCGTCAAAGTCGGACGTCGAAGTCGGAATTTTGGTTAGATCTTAACTCTGTTAAGTGCGTTATTCTGCATGTTTAGACACTAAATTAAATTAAAATTGTTCGCTTTAATATGCGAATATGCTTAGAAGTTGCTTTTATGTTCGCTTTTCGCCTGTTTTAAAAATGTGCTCATTAGATCATTTAAGTAATTTTTCGTCAGAGGATAAAAATTTTTATAAAGAAGTTCATAGGTTTTTACATTTCGAAGAACTTTTCAGTTAATTAAAAACGTTTGAGAAATAAACATGAAAATCTGAAATTTTTTTATGGAAAACCTATGAACGCAACCAGATTATACTCATTGTTGAACTGCATATCTAGTTCACTCAAATGAAAATCTATTAAAGTGAACTGATTTGTAGTTGGGTTCTACGGCATAAGACTTATAAGACTTTACTATATATATATTGTATTAATTTTACTTAGATAGCTGAACTTAAAACTATTTTGCCTGTGGAGAAAAACTACCAAACAATAATTAAATTAATGGAAGATACTTATGGTGCCAGGCGAGCTTTGATATTATCCGGAAAATCAGTGAAATACATCTTTGACCTGTTCCCAAGGATCATTGATTTTAAAGGCGCTATTGTAAGAAATTATACAACATTTACTATTTACATCTTTACTTATTATATTCGTATACAGATTAACCTAGATTTCCAAAATATGGGACAGCATGCAGGATGCATTGATGAACTTGATATGTATCAAGTAAAAATCCTTCAAAGTGGTACTTATCGAGAATTTTTAAAGGATGGTAAGATTTCATCTCCTATAGTACTCGGTTATATTGGCTGGCATTACACTATCGGCGCAAAGGCTTGTAACCACTTCATGAAGTGACTAAAAATTTCAGACACTTAATGTAAAAGTGGTTAAGCCCAAACTGTTTCACTATCTGCCTACATTTCATGAAGTGTCTAGACTCTAGACTCTTCATGAAGTGCTAAGTTGCATCGAGTGTCTACGACATATATTATTTTATTATTATTAACTCATAACACCCTGTATATATTATATATTAATTCTAATAAAATATTTTATCTTTTTTTTTCAAATACTTTCATAGATAATTTAAGGATGCTCGCAACTGTCTTAAAAAAACTACCCAACCGCCAAATAAAACGGTCATATTGCCAAATTTCCACAGATATGGAGGATTGGGAAGAAAAAAACTTCAAAAAATTTTTAATGCCACTAATACAGTGGATCAATGTAAGTTTGAAAATAATTTTGGAATTCAACAACTAATTGACCACTGTTTTGTACTCTTCGTATTTTCAGCTTGAAGATGACATCAATACTATTATAAAAAAAAAAGTGAGGCTCAACCTATAATCATCTGTAGATCTGAGCGACCTTTGAAAACGGGAGTATTTTATGTTGCTTTAGAGGATGTTTTTATAGAGACAGGACAAGATGTACGCCATGCCTTCGATATATTGTATAAGGCTCACTATGTATTCAATTTTAAGTACAGTACACATTTGACGAAATTTTTTAATTTTTTTGACGCTTTTATCTATAAAAGCAAAAAAGTAAACCTATTAGGGGTAGTGTCCCTATTTCGCAAAAGTATTGCCGTTGATTGATTGAAATGAATGTGTTTAAGGATATACCTATAATTCGTTTTTAAATGGAACTATTGTTTTTGTTTTTTTTAAATTTTTTAGTCCACTTTTACATATACACTACATATGTATTTGTATTTCTTTTATTATTAAAATCAATAAATAAGTGTATATTTAAATTATCCAGTTTTGGCTTATTATTTCCCCTTAAATAATAAAAATCATTTCCTGATAAGAACATGTTTACAAGGATATTATACAGGGTGCAGGATGTTGGAAACGAAAATTGGTGAGGATAAACAGGAATGTAGTTTTCGCAACCGCAGCAGATCTCTAGTGAAATTAAATGAAATTTTTTAATTTCACTAGAAATCTGTTCTGATTGTGAAAACTAGATTCCTCTTTAATTAAACTGAATTCGGCTTAAGTTGACTGTCAACTTAGGCGATATATCTAACTGATTCGGTCGGCTGGTTAAACTATAAATCTTCTTAAATTAGCTAGAAAAACATTTTGAAATTTAATAGTTAATCTAGTTGACAAAAGGGAAATGCCATTTAAATTTAATAGAAATCCAGTTCATTAAATAAGACTGGATATATAGTTTTCATGTCCAGAAATCTGTTACATATTCACTAGAAATCCAATAAAAAAATCAACTGGACTTCTTCTTAAATGGTTCCAACTAGATTTTTCACTAGAATATCTAGGAGATCCACTCTAGTTGAGTTTTAATACGGATCTAGTTGAAAATATTTTACTGTGCACATTGTAAAAAGAAAGCGGATCTCGCTAATATTCATAAAAGCATGGCCTCTTCAATAAGAGGTGTTATTTTGATATTCAAAGCAAAATGCCATTTTTTTGATTAATGATCGCATCTTTATTTCATTATAAAGAGGAAGGTATGCCGTTAATAATGGAAAATAACATCAGCCAAATGACCACCACGACCACGCCTACAGGACCATATCCTTTTCATGAAATTTTCCATAACCAAATCGCAAAGTGGCTGCCCAATGTCCTCGATAGCCTCACGAATTCCATCTTTGAGGTCTTGAATCGACGCTGGGCTGTTGGCGTAGACCTTCTCTTTCACGTGGCCCCAAAGGAAGAAGTCGCAAGGTGTTAAATCACAAGATCTCGGTGGCCAATTGTGATCACCTCTTCGAGAGATAACATAGTCCGGAAACTTTTCCCGTAAAAGATCAATGGTTTCGTTGCTTGTATGGCACGTAGCGCCATCTTGTTGAAAGTAAACGTTGTCCAGATCAATACCATCCAATTCCGGCCTAAGAAATCATTAATCATCTGTCGATAGCGCAATCCATTCACCGTAACTGTTGCTCCAGCCTCATTTTCGAAAAAGTAAGGTCCAATGACCCCGCGGGACCATAAACCGCACCAAACAGTCACACGTTGAGGATAGAGAGGCTTTTCAACAATAACTCTTGGGTTTTCCGAGCCCCAGATGCGACAATTTTGCTTGTTGACGAAGCCATCGAGGTGGAAATGGGCCTCATCACTCAAGATGAGTTTTCGATGGAATTCCGGATCAATTTCATGCATTTAAAGGACCCAATCAGCAAAGACTCGACGTTGTTGATGATCGGCCGGCTTGAGTTCTTGTGTTAACTGAACTTTATAAGCCTTAAGACCCAAATCTTTATGCAAAATACGGTGTAATGACGTTTGTGGAATGCCTAATTCCAAAGAACGACGAGGAATGGACAAACCTGGGTTTTCTTCAACACTTTCGGCTATAGCAGCAATATTCTCGGCTGTTCTTGAGCGACGTTCACGGGTTTTATTCTTCACATCACTAACTTGTCCCGACAGCTCGAATTTTTCTACCAATTTCTGTATTGCGGTCCGACAAGGTGCTTCACGACGACCCAAAAATGTTCTAGTTTTACGAACCGTCTCTGCCACACTTTCACCATTTTTATAGTGAATTTTAATAATTTCAATGCATTGTTGAATCGTGTATCTTTCCATTTATATTAATGGCGTAGTTTCTACTTGTCAAATGTCAAAAAATAACAGTTCCAAAAGTGACATCTACCGAAATAGCGGGCTAATTAAAATAACACCTCTTATTGGAAAACCCTTTATTATATTTAAAAAAAAACTGGAAGCTTGGTTATTACAATTAAACAAAAAACACTGCGAAAACAAACGGAAAAATTATAACAAAAGCTCTGGGTATCCAGGAAGATTACCGTCGTAGAATGTTAGCGCAAAAAGGGCCTACAAATTAGATGGCAAAGAAGGGATGAATTCCACCATCTGGGAGTTACATGGAAGGAGTTAGGTTTTTTTTTTTTTTTTTTTTTTTTTAACGGAAGATCATATGTTTTTGTAACTGTGTAAGGAAGAGCTCATGAAAAATACGCGCTTATTAAAATAGTACGCAGTGAAAGTACAGGGATATATCCAATTTTCAAGAATAATTTGACCAAAGCTAGCACCAGAGCACTTTTGTACATTAATGACCGAAATGCAAAATTCTTGACGTTGATTTCGGTTTGGTTTTTCATGGAACCAGAACTAAGTTCCCGCATGGAGAAAAAACTATGTTCTGAAAAAATAAATGCTCCAGTTTTATTAAGACAATTAAGGTGGGACCGCCATTACACTAATTTTTAAATTTGGGGCTCAATTATCACTAATTTAATACACCTTCTATGAATTGAATGCTCAATCAAGCTTTCTTGTATCTTTTAAACAATATAGGAAGGGTCAAGCACGAAATCGTAGTTGTCAAATTAGCAAACAAATTACACTAAATTTATGTGGAGGGGACAAAAATGTAGTCTAATTTAATGTTGCCACTCAAGCTGATAAACTAACCGTTAATATATCTTTTTCCAGAGTAAAAATTAAATTTACATTTTACCCCGACATTTTGTATTATTTACTATTTAAATGTGCAGCCAACATATGATTTTGGGGTCAAAATTAGGGAAGTTTTTTTAATCCAGAATGGTAAGGATATATGGCGGCTGATATTCCTCGTCTTAATTATTTTTTATACCTTCCTTCTTCCTTTTTATATCGTTTCTTCTGGAACTGTACTCCACAATCTAAATTATTTCGTTAACACTGTGTTACGTATTCGAAATAGTTTTCAAAGTAGATAATGTCAGTCTTGATTTTGGTTTCGTTTGAGAAAAGTGCAAAAGTAAACAGAAATTTTATTCCGGTCAAGACAGTAGAAGAAATTCCGGAAATGTGAACTGGTCGGGTAATGCAGATCAGGTCGTTTTCTTTGTAATTAATTATTTACAACAGAACACTAAATTTGTTTATTTTTCCCATGCGGGAATCAAACTCATAATTTTTAGAATCAGTTATAGATGGAGAATAGAAGAATTTTAAGAAGTTTTATATTAAATGATTCTAAATTAAATCATAAATACAAGAGGAAAAAACAACAGCCTCATCCAGGGTTTGAACCTGGGACTTTTCGCTTTCCGGCGACTACTTTACCACTTTCCATCTTGTATTTCTTAATTTTATCTAGCCTATTAAGCCACAGTTACTTATAGCTGGCATTAATCAGTAACGATGAAAGCATACAAATATATTGTAAATTTTTTAATTTTTATTTATTTTTCCCATGCAGAAATCGAAATCACAACTTTTAGAATCGGTCATTGTTGGAAAAAATTTACAATTTATTTGTACGCTTTCATCGTTACTGGCTAATGCCAACCAAATGCAACTTAATAGGCTAGATAAAGTTAAGAAATACAATAGGAAAAGCATCTGTCTCATTAGATCAGTGGTAAAAGCAGTCGCCCGGAATACGGAAGGTCCCGGCTTCAAAAACCAGACGAAGCGATTGTTTTTTCCCTTTGATTTGAATCGTAAATATAAAAAGTTTTTCTAAAAATTCTACTAATTAAAATATACCTAAGACAGACATTAATAAATACTTTAAGTTGCATTAACTTAATTTTTCACCATGCGGAAACTTAGTTCTGGTTTACTTGTTATTTAAGGTATCTATCGCAAGGTGTTTCTCATCAGTTTATCGCATAGAGCTATAAAGTGGGAAAGTCAACTATAAGGGAAATAATTCTTGAAACGTGTGTTGTTCCTTGGTAATGCCTATATCCTGTTTATGTTTCGCAGTCGAATCTGACGGACTACCAACAAATTGCAAATAATTTTGGTAAAAAGGGGGATATCCGAACTGCATACAACGTCCTGCAAATAGCGGTTACACTTTTTATAACTATAAAAGCCACTTCAGCATAGTTTTGCTAGCACTTGCGATGCAAACTATTGCTTCACAGCTGTGGACGTGGGAGCATTTGGAAGTCAAAACGACGGAGGTAAAGATTTACAGTTTCATATTATTATTTATGTTAATTCGTCTTTTATAGGAATACTAGCATATTCTGAGTTTGGAAAACAACTGCTGGGGAATAAATTACCGTTACCAGTACCATCTCGTCTTCCTAATTAATCGATTGAGTTTCCATACTATTTTATCTATTTTATCATTTCCACTTAAACAGCACGTCATGCGGCCATATCCAGCCAAATCGCTAACGCGTAACAAACGTATTTCCAATTATCGGCTGTTAAGAGCACGTGTTGTTTTTGAAAATACGTTTGGCATTTTTGTCGCTCGCTGGAGAGTGTTACGTTCACCATTTACTTGTTTCCCAGAAAACGCGGAAAAAGAATTACTCGCAATGATAGCGTTGCACAACTTCATAAAAATGAACCAGTCACAACAGCTTGGTGATTGGAGGAAGGAAGTCGACCTCTTACCGTCAGCTAAAATTGGTTTCAACAACGCCTCAAGGTACGCTTTTCAATTGCGAGAGATGCTGATGAGGTATTTCATCATTGAGGGTGCAATTGAGAGGCAAAATAAAATCAAGTGAAAGCAGCGGTAATTAAGATGAAATTTAAAGCTAAGCATAGTTGGGATAAATAAAAACGCTGTTATAATAAATGGATTAAGTCAATATGTGTTTCTAAATGAAAAAATTAAAATGAAATTCAAAATTTCAAAATATAAAAAAGATTAATAAAAATATTCAAAATTAAGAAAAAAAGTTCTCTTCAATTTTCTCTCTCCAATTCTTCCAACTGGACTTGTGCTAAATGGCCTAAAATTTCAGCACGTACTCTAATGTGCGTGGCCGGTCGGAAAATTTTAATATGCTGCCTCAATGAATGCCTCGTTGGGGCTTTTTGGGGTAGGATTTGCGATAGGGGTAGATTGCTGGTGCGGGATTTTCATGAATGCATTAAAAGTATCCATAGTTTGCATTAATTATTGATCTATTCCTTTGTTGTTATTGCGTCTACTCCTTTCTGAACCTTCCGCACCACCACTGGATACAGACATAGATGAGTCCTCTATGACTTCAACCTACTCATGCAACATGTCCATAGAGCTATGAAGTTGCTTCTCACATTCCGGACTTGCAAAGCCTCTTTCTGTCATGGGAAGCTCTGATTACACGCTTTCTTCAAACGACTTCCTGCTGTAATTCGATTTAGTGCTGGAATTACATTAGTTATATATTGATAAAGAAATCAAAGCAATGCAAAGTAAACTACATCTTTAGCTTCTAGGTTTTATATGATCTTTAAAAAGTTTAAGTACTCAAAGTGTTCCCACATGCATATATCTGGAGCTCCGCTTCCAGAAGGCAAAATTCTCAGTTTCGGTTAATTCACATGTCGGTCGCGACCTCCAACATCTCTGATAATCCTCAACTTAAAATAATACAATTGTATTAATAAAAATATGAAGTGAATTTTATTATTATCAGTTTTAAATAATACAAATGCATTAATAAAAATATTAAATTTAAATGAAATTCATTATTACGATTTTCTGCCATTTCTGCATTTTTGCAAAAGTATTTTTATATACCAAACTCTTTTTAGCATACAAAATCTCGTATTTCCGCACCTTGTTAATTAACTTTTAGTCGAAACTAATTTTTTATGCTAGCGAATATCACTAAAAACAAACAATTTCCTTAGCTGTCAAATATTTTTAATTCGTTACTTGCGTAAAAGTTGAAAGTTGACCAACTTTCTTGCGGCAAATGCGGTAACTCCGTTCACTGTGTGCGCACTAATGTATTTCAAATGCCTTCAACTTTTGCGTGACATTTCCATCCGTCATTGACCGTTCATTCTGTTCCAGAAGTCAGACATGCATTAAGTGGTTATAATAAGTTTAATTGGTTTAATAAGTTTAATTAAAAAAAAAAAAAAATAAAGTCTATTAAGAAGTGCCGTTATTGGCAAAGTTGTTAAAAACTAAAGCACCCCAGTGGTGTCTTGTAGTCTATATACTAGGGACCGTTTAGAGAATTTAGGGAATTATTATGCGGTATACACTATTCTGAAAATAGTTAGATATTACTAAACCCCTAAGTAAAACTCTGCAGTCTAACCTACATACATACAATATAGAATAATTAATACTAAAGATAATACATAAGTGTATCACGGTTAGTTATGACCAAGATGTAAGCTCTTAGTTATAAGCTAACTGCCATGTTTATGTTCCACAAATCGTTTTTGCTAGTTGCAAAAGTATTAGAGCAGTACGATTTCGTACTTCTTTTAGGATTTGTTCTTATGGAAAATGCAATAATTTCAACTTTAACTTTCTGTATAATGTAAACAAAACTAAAAGCTTGATTCAGGAATTTTTTTGTTTAATTTTTTGTGTATTTAACAGTATAAAGATCAAAATACTTTGTTTAATAAAATTTTTAATATTTTTCCACTCAAACCTAACATTAAACTTAACAAGTAAAAAAGCTAGAATTGGTCTACTGGCTACTTGGATACTCTGCTAGCTATAGACAGTACCGGCCTTAACTTTTTTGGAGCCCTGTTCAACCGGTAAAGAGGCGCCTTTATTATCCAGTGTTTTCTTTTTTTTCGGTCAGAGCTTATATGGCTATCATATTAAAGACATAGTAATAATATTATACGTTATATTATACACGTACTTACTTACTCATTCATGTCTACGTTTCAAAGAATTTGTGTTTCTAAATTCATTAATCAGAGAAAATTGTGTTATTGCTCTTTTATTTTCATATATACAAGTTTCGCAATATTAAACAAATTTGTATTTAAAGGGTTAGTAATACATTTTAGCCATTTCCACATTACCTTCAGGTAGACTTATGAAGATGCACATCGCAGACTTTCATAAGAAAAAATTCATCAAATATCGATACCTAAATTTGGTATTCCATTTAAAAAAAAAAAACTTTTGTTATTTTCCGTAAAACAGCTTTAAGCTTCCACTGTTTTTGAAATTAATTAATATTTCATGCCTCCTGTAAACTATTTATACCATTTAAAATTAATAAATAGAACTTTTTAATAGACAAGAAGTGAGAGGTAATGTACAATGTACACACACCGATGTGCGCTTTTTCAAAAGAGGTTCCTCAATAGGCCTATTTTTCGAAAAATAAAAAAAAATAAAACAAAACTCTTAACATAATCAATAAAATAAATAGCAATTCAATAAAATAAACTTATAAAAAATCCAATATAACGAAAACGTATAAATAATTTGTTCTCAAAATTAAATTCAGAACGAATTATTTCATCTTCGCAAATTCTCCTAACAGATCGTCGTTATGCAAAGTTTCCACTAAATCTTTTTCTATGGATAAAGTAGCTAATCCAACAAGTCTATCTTGAGTCATTGTTGATCTAAGGTAATTCTTAATTAATTTAAGTTTAGAAAATCTACGCTCGGCCGATGCCACATTTACTGGTAAAGTATTTAAAATTTTAAGGCATATTAAAACACTTGGATAAATTGTATCCAAATAATATTCAAAAGTAAAATTAAGTAAATCTAAGCCAGACATCTGCTGGTTTACGAGAGAATAAAATATTCATAATTGCTGGCAAAGCTCCTCTACATTTATATCCTGACTATTATTATTGCTTAATGCTTTTCTACATTTAAGCATAATTTGTTCAAACTTTCTAATTCAGGGGCTTTATGTATGTTATATAAAAAGGAAAACAAGTTATTGTAATCACTGTTCAACTGTTCAAATCGTTCAGGCTTGATCTAATATTTTAAAGTGGGAATTAACTTTAAAAGCTTGTTTCGGATTTAATATGGGTTCATCTTGAGCTTTCTCTCCGGACATAGCTTTTCTTTTTCTAAACCGGAATGTAGATTTAGCTCGAAATTGACAAGGGATTTCTAAATTTATAGCAATGAGCTCAGCCTTTCTAACAAAGTCATTAAATTTTTCATCAGATCTAATTTCTATTAAAGTTTAAGAATAATGTTTTGAAGAATTTGTACGACTGTAGTTATATTAATTTGCTTATTAATATTTTCTAATATATAACACAAAACTAATAGTGAACATATAAATTTGAATTCTAAGATCTTGCATTCTAATAACTAGGCAGTATTTTTAATGACTGTATCACCTGATTCAGAAATTTCTAGAAGAGCTTCATATATAACACCTAAATTATTCTTTAACGGTCTTATTGCTTCTATTCTACTTCCCACATAGTAGGTGTGGTGGTAGTGCTGGGACATCGAAACGGAACATCGATGTTCATTATCGATGTTGACATCGCCCAACAAGCATCGATATGGCGATAATATCGATCATATAACATCGATGTACAAGCAACATCGATGTTAATGATTTAAATACTCTGGGGACAACTGTCTGACTGGTAAATCATGGAAAAATTTCTGTGTTTTTCAATTTAGAATTTTTTTCTCTCGTCTTTATTTATAACTTAATAATAGTAACAAAAAAAGCAAAACAAGTACTTCATTATCAATTCAACAAAATTAAAATTTTTCTAAAAATAACACATAAATGAATTTAATTTAATGAAAAATTATAGGTCCCAAAACTTTTTATCTATAGACTGAAGAAACAATAACTGGCAAAGGCGTTTACCTTGCAAGCTGTTTCTCTTTTGTGTTATAGTCTCGCCTGACTTAGAGAACAGATGTTCGGCTGGCACGGAAGTAGCCACAATGGACAAAATTTTTGCTGCAAGTCTTGATAAGCCAACATATATAAGTTTGTGACGCTGCCACCATTCCAAAGGATTAATGTGAAACGGTTCCAATGGAGCTCTTAAATAAAGGGCTATTTCCGATTGCCAACGTTCCGAATTTTCTTCCGATGCTTCTGTTGTTTTTTCAATCACTAGGCGGTTGTGATTAGCCCATAAATTGAACTTTGTTGAGCTTGTAAAATAATTTACAGTCAGCCGTTTTCTTAACTAAAATAATAAACAAACCTGTATCGCTCTCCTGTGGCCCAACTTCGTTGGTCTCCATTGATTGTTCTGTATCTGGATAATTTAGACTGTTCTGTGTTATATAATTGTGGATAAATTCAACAGCTTTTGCACAATGAAGTGCATTTTAGAAATAAATTTTTTTAAAGCGGGGATCGAGAATTGTAGCAACTGCTAACATTTCCATCTGTTCAGCTGTAGCCAATCTTTTGTCAATTTCTGTTGACAGACTCAACTTCAAAGCTCTCCCGAGTGGTAAAGCTTCTTCCATTTGAACTATCTCCAGTCATTGTCGAAGATTATGGACAAGAGGTATAATAATACTTCCTGTCGAATATTTAGACGCAGATATTTCACGTGTAGCAGACTCAAACGGCTCTAAAAGACTAATCGCAACTTCAACTTCACGCATCTCCTTTGCTGTTAACATAGGCGGTGCAGTAATTTCATTTTTGATAATAGCACAGATTGAAGTCCGCAATTTCAGGAACCGTTCGAGCATATAATACGTTGAATTCCAACGTGTTGGTACATCTTGCTTGAGCGTCAACTGATTTTCCTTGTTTGTTTGTGCCTTTCTTAGGGCATCACTTGCAATGACACTTTGTTTAAACCACTGTACAATATTCTTAACCTTTCTTAAAATAACACAAAAATTCTTCAACTCGTTCCAGAGCCTTAGTAACTACTAAATTAAGTTTATGCGCAAAACAAATTATGTGCTTTCGTTTACCAAAACATATGTCAACTGCTTTTGTCATATTAGCAGCTCCATCCGTTACTATGCAAGATACTTGTTCATTTTTCATTCCCCATTTCTGACACACTTTGTTGAATTTCTCAGCAATATATTCAGAGGTATGGCGTTCTTCTAATTCATAAACTCCTAACGTTGCACTGCACATGTCACTTTCACTACTATCCAAAAAGTGCAAAGTGAAACCAAGAAAACTTTTAGATCGCATAGTTTCGGTCCAAATGTCACTCGTTATTGTAAAGCAATTAATTTTTTCAATTTTCTCCCGAAAAAGAGCGGTGATCGCTTTGTACTTATTGTCAAGCAACTTGTTTAAACACTTCGCGAGGGTAACTTGTAGTGTGGTGATACGGTGTGCATAAGCTGCACAAATTCTTCATTTTCAACAATGTTTATTGGTTGATAATCGCGGCATATCATAAATAAAATTGCATTTGTAATTTTCACGTGTGTTCTTCCACCTGTCGCATATGATTTGAACTCGGAAAAAGACTCAGTAATTGTTTTTTGCCGTTTGATCGATGATATTGAACATACAGATGAAGATGATTCGAATTCATTTTCCGAAATTTGTTCTTCTTCTGGTAAAGAAACTGTATCTTTGTTGACGCATGTACTACTTCTAGTTACCCTTGTACTCGTAGGTTTATTAGAAACTTGTGAATTAGATGATTTAGTTGCAATTTCAAATTCTCTACCTGTTTCAGTTTCCCTCCTTAGGTCTAAGGAGGTGGGTTGGGAGGACTTGGCTTTAGACGAATGACATTTTAAAGCTTCCTTGTGTATTGCCTTTAAATGGAATTTTAAATTTGTGGTGTTTCCTGAAGTTTTTATTTTTTTGATACAAAGTCGGCAAACAGCGAAGATTTTGTCTTGTGATTTCTCAAAATACTGCCACAAACTACTTTTTGGTGCCATTACTAAGAAAACTTTGTATTCCTACAAACTCATTACCTTGTTTATTAAAATAATAACATTAGTAGACTTGACCCTTAACACCAACACCTTACACTTAACAATTAAAAACCAGAATGAGACTATGAGTATCCAAGCACCTCGTTTTATAGTTTTTGGTTACGGAGGATTTCCCTATTAATGTCAAAGCAACGAAACGGCATAGAATGAACAACGATCCTTAACAAGAAACAACTTTCAGAAGAAAAATGCTCTTCATCATGAAATTAGGTGATTCACCCAGCTGAATATATTGAAGATTTAAAAAAAAAAAAAAAAAATGGTTCATCAATGCGAAAAATAAACCACGAAAAAAAATCATATTTTTTTATAAGAATTCATACATAAAGAAGGGATGGATAAGGCATTGAGGGGTTTATAAAAAGTGTTTCCTACAATCATTTCTTTCCTTTCGTACTTATTAAATTAGGGCAAAAGAGATAGAAAAATCGAATTGTACTCAACAAAGCCAACACACGTTCGGCCGTCATACTTTATAAGAAAGAGTGATATGGACAAAAATTTTTCTCACTAGGCAGTTTAGTGTTCAGCGAAATTACTGTTTTCCTAAAAGTTACAAATGAGTCAATGACAGCAGTGTGATCTTCTATTTACATTAAGGGCGCTCTGATTGTTTCCTCCCAACTATTTAAAAGAAATCTGATTTGTTCCACCCAACGATGTTTTCTGCCTTCATCTCAAATCATTCTAAGAACTAATGATGATCAATTGTAACGATGCTTTGAGAATGAATGAACAGTCACTACTTCTCTCTTTACACAAAAAGTTTTTCAAACCTAGATAAATTTTTTGGAATTTTATTTGCTTTTTACAGCATGCATCTATTCCTTTCTCGGTTTAATTCCTTTGCGGAAAGAAGAATGTACTTCCTTAACATCGAAAGGATAACATCGATGTACGTCGATGTTGGAGTGTGTTGACATCGATGTGAAAATATCAAACATCGAGAGCCCAAACATCGATGTTTTGAAAACATCAATAAACATCGCCCAGCACTATGTGGTGGTCCTAAATTATGATCAACCTTGGATTTATACAAATTTAAAAAAATATATATATTCGAGGATTTAGTCCTAATTGAATATAAATTTTCGGCGTATTCATCTATTGAACCATGAGATGCCATCCCAGCTTAATTGATATGGTTTACTTTGTACTGAAAATAATTATAAATATGAATTTGTACAATGAAGATCACTTACTTTTATGGGCTCCTGCCCATACAACGCTGAGCCGATATATTGATCTGAGCATGCGTAGAAAGAAATAGCTTGAGGTTAGGCAAGTGTTTTTAAATGGTTTTTATATATAACTATAATGCTGAAATAAGTATACTACTAAATAACAAAAATGAATGACCAACTATACAGGGTGATTAAGATTTTTTTGTGGTTTAACAATTACCCCTTCTATTTTTAACTCTCTCAATTCTTCCACTTTCCACCTTGAGTGTAGCACCTGATTCAATACATCCACAAATTTTTACCTTTTAGTTTTGCGAGTGTGCATATATATCCGGATGAAGTTTTTAATGCATCTCTTCCTGTAAAATCGACGGTAGCTGAATTCGATTGAATTTCTGTTAAATTAATTAAAATCTGTTTACTTGACTTTCCTCTGTTTCTTCTTCATGTATATAGCTCGCTTTCATGACGCCGCGCCGGGAAATATACCAAAATCATCCCTGTACCTCAAACAATACGCTAATCCATGTTAATATCATCCTTTTAGAATATTGACAATTTTATCAATAAATTTCGGAACGATTTCTTTTAAATTTCCTTTAAAATTTCAAAATATGGCTTACTCATGTTTATCAGTCTGATCTTCGGCGTTTTTATATTTTCGGTTATAAATAAAAGCTCAAAAATGGGCCAAATCGGGCAACTCTTTCGTAGTGTTACCATACAAATCTTTGGGTTTTCATTATATATTCTGTTGGACACTGCCTGAGAGCTCGCTGAAATTTTGTACACAACGTTTTCATAAAAATAGTACAAAAAATTCAAAATTTAACTAAATCGGGCAACATTTCTTGGTGTTGCCATACAGAGCTTTGGGTTTTTACTTTATTTAGCTTTTATGTTCATAATACCTACTATTGGTCTTAGACCAATTGTAACTTCTTCTCTTGTTTTTACTATCGTGTTTCTCCTGTAATTGTGTATTAGTATTCAGACTATATTTTGCGAGAGGATTAATAATTCACAGTTTTTCGGAATTGCATTATGATTATCCTTATTTTTTTCTTTTGTTTTTGCTATATTCTTGGTACAGATAAAAAATTATCTATAGCTGGTCGACCAAAAATCACGAAGAGTGTGACATGACTAACACCAGTTTTTTGAAATTTTGCATACTTGGAGGGTTTCTGAAAACAAAAATACAAAGTAAAATCAAAGAACATCTATGTTCTTTGGTAAAACATAGCCCTTTCTGCTTTTTTTGCACTTTTTCTTAAGCATACCAAGCGAAAAAATTCAATAAATGCCAGAAAGTAGGCAATTATCTTTTGGGAATGAGTTTTTGTGGCAGTCGGTGGATATGCTTAAAAAAAGGGCAAAATACGCTGAAATTGCTACGTTATACGTACATAGTGTGATAGGTTGCTTTAAAGGAAGACTTTTGGGCTTCTTAAATCCTCTATGAAAAATTGGTGTTGATGACGTGTTTTTTGATAAATATAGTACATAGTTAAAAAAACCGAGTTAAAAATCCGAAATTTTAAATTTGTTGAACCATAACTTCAAAACGGAGAAGAACAGGGGTACAATTTGTACACCATTAGAGAGGTCCAATGATTGTGAATCTACAGAATTTTGAATCATCATCATAGGATGCAACGTTAAGAAGTTACAGGGTGATATATGAAAACATACCCAAATATTTTTAAATCTCGTTATTTCGAAACCCGTATTCCCCCACCTCCCATACAATTTTTTGCTTGTCTAAGCATCTCCTTTCTATAGCCTTCAGATGCAAGACTACATACGGGACACTCTGCAAAAAACAATTTTTTTTTTATTTGTAAGTAGTTATAGATTATATATATATATGTATATATATATATATTATATAGATATTTTGGTGAAGTTTTCTTGAGTTCTTACTCCTTGATGCCGTTGAGATCTCAAGTTAAAATTTTAATGTGTTTTTTGGTATAATATAAGGTATAAAATATAAAAAAATTAACAAAATCAAAAGTACGTCTTCCAGGATATTCAAGAATAAAGGATAAAATCCTTGTCTTTAGTGTACTTTTTCGCATATATTTTTAAGATTCTATTTTTTTTTATATACTTCAGATCCTATCTTTCAAATGAGCCATATTTCACTGTTCTAGCATAAATAGAAAAATATACATGAATTTTTAAAGCAGACCAGGATAGCATTTTTGCGAAACTTTGAAAATGCCATAACTCGAGAATACGTACTGTATAGAAGGAACATTTTTAATTCATATTTTTGTTTTCACAAACCCTTCAAGTATGTAAAATTTCAACAAAATTGATGATGGTTATGTCACACCTGTTGCCTATTTGACATGGAATGGCCCTATGGTCTAAGATAAACAAATCGAATTGCATTGAAGTGCATTGAAAAATCGGTTACAAGTTTTGACCAAAACTAACAAAGTTAGTGATTGCCTCTCTCTTGCTCAAATTTCACACTTAACTTGTAGTCAAAAGAGCAAGGTCCCATTATCCGCCAATGTCCTATTTTTGGGACGCATTTTCAATTTTTTTTCTTTTAATAACTGCAACTTTTAAACAACATATAACCGTTAAGATAATGAGCTACTAACCTCAGTCGACCTTGTGCACGTGTTTATTTCTTATATCGCAGAACGTTCATAATACTGCTAAATAACAAACGTTTGATTAAAGTTTGTTCTTTGGACGTTGTTTTATATCAAGAAATATTATTTCAGATATATCCTGGGTTAGTGTTTTTCACTTCTAAATGCAGTGTCCCATTTTTGGAATATTGGCATAAAGTACATAAAATAACTATTAGAATTATTTTTGTTTTAGAAATGGTTCAAAAGGAATTTTTAATGATTTCTGAACTTACTGCTGCTTTAGAAGACGAAGATTTTTTGGCAGACCTTGAAAACGAAGACCCTAAGGATCTATATGTTGCAATTATACCAACAGATACGGATGAATTGACGGATTTGGAAGATATAAATTAAAATTATTTGGATAAAAATGACACGAAGAATGAGAGCAGCAACATTGCAGGAAGTTTCGAGTTATTTACTCCTCACATTGAACCTGATATTGACGATAATCAAACAGAAAACGAAGTGCCGGCAAACCTCAGTCTAATCAAAAGAAGAAAAAAAGAATGTTTCTAAGAAAAAGAAAGAGGGGAAAATAAAGTGGGAAAATGTCTCCCTAATTTACAGCAAGATTTTCCAGGGATAAAACAGAAATTGTCCTAGAAAATTTAGAAGGATATTTAGTAATTGAAATATTTGAATGCATGTTTTCTGAAGACATATTCCAACTTATTATCGAGCGAAGTGAAATTTATGCAAAACAAAATAATATCGTAAATTTTTCTTTGAGTTAAGAAGATTTGAAGAAATTTATTGGGATTTTGCTAATTAATGGTTATCATAAACTACCACCAGAAGATATTTATTGGGAACAAGCACTTGATGCTGGTGTACCGATTATTTTTAATTCAATGGCAAAAGGTAGATTTCGAGAAATAAAGTGACATATTTATCTAAATGACAGTAGTAAACTGGTCAAGACAGACAAATTTTATAAAGCTAGAAAATTCTTTGATATGCTAAAAATAAATTCTTCAAGATTTCGAGTTTTTTATAGCATGTTATCTATAGATGAAATGATGGTTTGTTACTATGGAAAACACCCAACTAAGATGTATATGTAAGGAAAACCAATTAAATTTGGATACAAAATTTGGTGCTTGTGTAGCTCAAATGGATATCTTTATAATTTTGATCCTTATAGTGGTAAATCGGAAAACGGAAATAAAGGTCCCTTAGACTCCAGAGTAATGAAAAACTATATAAAAGTAATTGCACTGGACACTATAGTGGACCATGAGGTTTTTTTTGACAACTTCTTTACGGGGTATGAACTTCTAAAGGACCTACAATGTATAAAATTGAAAGCAACGGTAACTATTCGTGAAAATCGGACCAGGCAGTGTGCGCTAATGTCAATGTCATCCAAGCAAATAGAGAAAAGAGAGGAAAGAGGATATTTTGAAAAATAGTTCGACAAAAACGATAAAGTTCTTATGATACGATGGAAGAACAACAAAACCATAACTATGGTATCAAATTATAGCGACGTATTACCACTAGGAAATGTCAAACGATTTTCAAGAAAAAATAAGCTAAAGAATATTGTTCCAATACTTCGTTTCTTTAGTGAATATAATAAAAATATGGATGGCGTTGACTTGCTAGATAAGCAAATATCCTTAAGAATTCGTTAAAAAAATGGTGATAGCCATTATTTACTAAATTCTTGGATATAGCCATAATAAATACTTGGAGATTTGACCAAATATCGCATCCTAATGAAAAAATATCACTCCTTGACATAAGATGTAAACTAGTTCTTGGTTATTTGTCAGGTGTGTGAAATCAAGCCGTAAAGGACCAGGTCCACGAAAATAAAAAGTTGTTGGAGGAAGAGTAAATTTAGAAGTACGCTATGACCGAATAGATCATCTCATAAAACCAATAGACACATAGCGAAGATGTGCACGATAAATGTTTTGAATATTTCTATACTCCATAAATATTTGGTTTTGGCATTATTTTCTAGAAAACTGAATAAAAGGAATACATAATTTTAATTTTGGTTTTTATTTTTAGTATACCATAGTACATTCCCAAAAATGGAACGGGCCTTAATTTTTATATTGAAATAAAATCAATAACAATTATGGCAAATATAGTTCCAGTTGATTAGTATGAATATCATTATACAGTTAATTAAATTTTTTTTTTGTATTTTGAATTACGGCGGGTAATGGGTTAAATATGTCTATCTGTTGCATGCTCAGTTCCCTGTTTGTTATTAAATCCAGCAGACAAAATATTTTCCATTTTCCAATAAGTCTAAAGACTTGATTTCTCTGTATTAATTAAAATTCTTTTTCTCTTTTTGTTTTGTAACTCAGTCATATTTTTCACGAGGACGATTGAGAAATTGTTTAAATTTTTATCCGAGGTGAATTAGTTTTTACAAATTGCTTAAACCTTGTGAAATTTTGCAGTGGAGAATTCTTAGCCAATTCTTGTCATAAGCCAGTGTCCCTTAGCTACACCCAAATATTTGCTACACAGCTAAGAACAAGTTACAAGTTAGCAAATATATTTCAAACACTTGCTAGAATTTAAAATTTATATGAAATTGATACAACTTTGCCATACAAATTCGTTTATCAGCGAACATAGGTTTTAAAATCTTTTCAATCAATTCCCCTATCCGACACAGACCCTATGTGGCTGCTTACTCCGCTTAATTCGTACTTAACTTCGCTTCACAACTCCTTTATTGACACTCGATCTGGGTAATTATTCCGACATTTTATTTGCGATTTAATTATGTGGAAAAGTAATTGGCAAATTTTGAACTTTCCAGGTAAAGAAATTAATTACTCAATCACGCCATTTATCTTTATGTACCTCAACCTCAACGCCATAGAAAGAAAATGCCTTTTTGATGAAATTTTTGAAAAGCTTAATGAGGATATTTTTCGGTTAAATGATTTTCTCCTCATATTTCATGCCGTTTTGGTTTCTCGTGTTAAGGAGCATTATAAATTTGGCCCTTAATTTTTCACCATTATTAATCCTCATTGAATGCTAATTACTCATAGATATGCTAGCATAGTATTAAGGTTGGTATTAATAAATTAGAGCGGAACCAAAATGAAAGCACAAATGAGAGGAGTAAGGGTATAGTGAAAAAGGTGAATAGGAATTAATATAAGGATATATGCGAAAATAAATAAAGGATGGACCAATTATTTTGAAATCCAAAGATTTAAAGGACTAAAGGTAAAGGATTAAGTTGATAAAATACATATTAGACCGTATGTAGGTACATCACATCCACACTGAATAATTTTATTACTCTGAAATCATATTTGACCTTTTCACTATTAAATCCTATAATTCTATGGGGGCGGTACATTTCTTTTGGTTAGTTCTTAGAAGTCCTTCTTAATGAGTACCTAATTTTAATTCGTGTTCGTAAACCGAAGCTTTTAACCCAGATACAGTTTTTGGGGGAATACGAAGTTGTCATCACTAATTACATCATAAAATTGGCTGAAGGTTCATTCAAACCTTTTAAATCTCCAGGTAGAGATGGGAATTTTCGTGCCTTATTCAATTTGCATGCTTCTTCCAGGGATGTACAAAAATGGGTTACACACCGAAGCTGTGGCAAGAAGACAGGGTTGTTGTTATACCTAAGGCTGACCGGGTAAATTGCTCGACCAGATATAATATATAGACTTATAAGTTAGACTTGTTTACTTCTCAAGACTTTAGACCGTATTTGAGAATGGAATCTGAAAAGCTATTTTCTTAAAAGTTGGAATCAGACTAGTTACTAGCTTCGCTACGAACTTCGGTTTATAATCAGTTCACTGCAGTGGCAGATCCAGGATTTTGGTGAGGGGAGGGGGGGGGGGGCAACTATGGTTTAAAAATCGTATATGCTGAAAATCGAACAAAAGATTGATGACACTCGGAAATGTTAAATGCACAAAATTTATCATTTAAAAGATTCGAGCTGAACAAATTAGTAAGTGGCTACCACTCGCAACGAGGAAAGTTGCTCAACGTTCTTTGCCACTCTCGAAAGTCAAAAGACATGTTGATGTTAGAATATTCATTTTGTTTTGGTTTGTAAATGGTGGAAGTATAAAACTTCCCAATCATCCATTTTAGGAAACGTACTTTATGCAAATTCACGAATTATCATAAATTGTATCTTTTCAAAATATTGGAATTAAAAATTTAGATTTATTTCAAATAGCAGTCACAGAACAGATGCAATACATACCTTGTATGTTGTTATATATATAGCTTCGTCGGCAAGCTAAGACAGTCTGACTTCTTTTGTTTTTTATATTATTAAGCCAAGTGCAGGAGATATTCTATGAACTGAGATGCAAAGCACAGCATGGCAAGAAGGTGATAAAGAAAGGAATTAGGGAACGTGATGAGAGTGGCGAAGCTGCCGATGTAGGTCATCCTTAAACTTTCGCAGATTGCATATCGGAGAAAAGAGAGAAGATTGGAGACTGTTCCACGTTCGCACAAGACCGAAAGTATTTTGAAGGATAGAAGGATGTGCGCGAGGAATCCGGGATCAGACTAGACATTTCATCAGAGTATTGATGATGCATGTAGCAATATAGGAGCGAAAGGCAACCAATATTGCAGGTGCTCGTGTAAGTCCATATGACAAGTTTTTGCCACATTGCGAATGAGGTTAAGGCTTTCGTCTTGACAATATCCAACGAAGCTACGGCTCTGCGACCAGCCCCGGCCTACATATGGAAATTGTATTCCAATCTAAGTCTGATGTGGGACTTGTAGAGGAGCGCTAGAATCGATGGGCTGAAAAATTTCTTACACCTTTTCAGAAATCCATTTTTTGCTTATTTAGCAACAGAGAAGTTGTGATCAGTCCAGTTTAACTTATTGGAATTATTAATGCCAAGAATGCATAAAGACGGGGTATCATAAGTCAGTGCTCCATCAAAATAAACGAGAGTGGAGAAATTATGATCTTGTTTTAAGAGTGGACAAATTATGATCTTGTTTTAAAGGCATGGCACAACTTTTGAACTTGGATGTATTGAATTCGATGCGATTCGATTTGCTCCAGGCGAGGATATTATCAAGGTAGTTATTGAAGGATCAGGATCAGGCAATCTAGTTTGACAGATATGACATTTCCTCTGTAGTGCCCAAAGATGTCAAGGGAGTAAGCGAAAGCAAGGGTACTGTCATCAGCAAAACAATGGATGGGATTGAAAGTAAGGGAAAGCAGATCATTAATGAAAATTGAGAAGAGGAGCCATCTAATATAATCCGTATTAAGCAACCAGATATAAAACACGAGAGAGGCGAAGTGCTTTAAAGGGCTTAACTCCAGACACTATGATAGGCTTTTGAAATATCTAGGGCAACGATTTTAGACTCACCAAAATTGCGAGGACTAAGGCTTTAACGTTCCATAAGAAAAGTCAGAAAAAGAAAAGCCATATTGGCGATCGTTATGGGTTTGATTAGTTTGTAAATACTTCATTAATTTGGAGTTAATGATAGATTAAAAAAAAAAACCACTTCAAAAATCAAACTTGCACAGATAATACGATATTACATACGAGCATTCATCTAGGCTATCATAAGAATTGGTCTTAGACAAATTCTAAAAACTTCTGATAGTGAAAAACCTAAATTTTTATATGGCAGTTCTAAATGAGTGATAAAAAATTGCAAAGTGGGTTCTCGGTTTTTATGACAGTTCCTAAGACCTCAGTAAATCAAATTATTTACTGAAACCACCTTAAAACATGTAAAAAAGCTAGAATTGGTCTAAGAACTAATTCCTGTAATACCCTAGATGAATGCATATTTTGGAATAGTTCGTTGGTCAGTGAAAATGATTATAACCTATCTCATAGGATTTCATATTCTGAAGAAATTTTCAGTACAATAAAAATGTCTGATGGTTTTCCCAGTATACGTGAAAACCCTAAATATTTATAGGCAATACCAAAAAGAGGTTGCTAGACTTAGTCCATTTTTGAAGCTTTGTTTAATATTCTGAGGCATTGTGCAAATATAGTATGTAGTGAAAACGAAATTTTTGTATGGCAACCCTACGAAGGAGTTTGAAATATTTCATTTGAATAACGAACAAAGACCACGCTCGTAACAATATATTATGGAAGTTATTGATGGGGTGTTGGACACGCTAAAAAAATAGTGAAGAACAATAGGTATATGACTTGTTTTCAAAAATAATTTGTGAATTATATTAAAGAAAATATGTTTGTAAGTGTTCCATCAAAAATGTAGAATAATACCAAATTTATTGAATGTTCTCTTCCTTATATCCGAGAAGTTTAAGATTTCGGGTATTTTGCATAGTATAAGATTTTCTGGTGCCAAATACCTAAATTCATTTAATTTATTTGGGAGAAATTAAACTGATTTTCCCTTTCTGTAAGAGAAAATAACATTTACTTTTAGGAATAAACGTGTCTTAAATTTATGTAATTGTCTTACTTTTTTTTACAGTGTATAGTTTGGTGAAAAGCAATGAATTCTTGGGAGTTCTTCAACATGGTTCATAAAATGTGCTTTCTCAGGACATATGCGGAGCCACGAGGTCCTTTTGTACTTGATAGTTTCTGCCTATCCTCAACAGAAACCCTGTACAAATACACATTAAGAAGGAAGGATAAACGACTTAACTAGGAAAGTAATTATACGTCCTGGAAACTATACTTAGCGATTATTTCAGGCTGAAAATTCCTTTTACGGAAGAATGGCAAGCAAACTCTGTGCGTTAATCAATGACACATCCTGTCATAAATAAAAACCTAGAGATAAATGCTGGATCGGGTGCTTTTTGCCACGATTTTTTTGTTGAAATGGAAATACGTATTGAAGGCAAGTCCATCACACAAATTCATAATTTCATTAGGATGTCAAGATGAGACTTATGAGTGGAGTATATTGTAGAATAAGTTCCTTGGTGGAGAGGTTCGCGTCATACTAGACTGCAAATTAAATTGGAGGTTAAATGTGAATAAGCGCATCAAAAAGGCGGCCATTGCACTGTGTGCCCGCAAGAAAACTTTTGGTAATAGATGGGTTATACATTCTCGCATAGTGCGCTGAATGTACATCGCAATTGTGGTGGAATGATCTAGAGAAAGCGACATCCCTGAAAAGTCTTACTAAAATTCAGAGAGCTGCCGGTCTAGGTATTACAGGTGCCTGTCGAACAACTCGAACACAGCACAGCAGAATACTGTGTCCTGGAGACTGTCCCTATGTTAAACTAGCATTCCTAGCAAAGAGGCAGTGACTCTGATATAAGGCGCGTCGCAGACCAAAGATGCATTTGCATCAATACTGCGAATAACTTAGGCAGTATACTATGTAAATCCCACCAGTGGCGGATGCAGGATTCCGGTGAGGTGGGCGGAACTATGGTTTAAAAATGTTATATGCTGAAAACTGAACATAAGTTTGAAGACACTCGCCATCACTCGCAAATGTCAAATGCACAAAATTTATCATTTAAAAGATATGAGTCAAACAGATTAGCAAGCGGTTCCACTCGCAACGATGAAAGTTGCTCAAGGTTCTTTGCCACTCCGAAAAGTCAAAGAGGATGTTAGATTATTCATTTTGGTTTGGTTTGTAAATGGTGGAAGTGTAAAACTTCCCAATCATCCATTTTAGTTAGTAAAACTAGGGAAACGTACTTTATTCAAATTCACGAATCATCATAAATTCTATCTTTTCAAAATACAGGAATTAAAAATTTACATTTATTTAAAATAGCAGTCACAGAACAGATGCAATACATACCTTGTACGTATAAAACTTCGTCAGCAAGCTAATAAAGTGTGACTTCTTTTGTTTTTTATATTATTAAGCCAAGCTCAGGAGATATCCTATGAACTATGATGCAAAGCACAGCATGACAAGAAGGTGATAAAGAAAGGATTTAGGAAACGTGAGGAGAGTGGCGAAGCTGCCGATGTAGGTCACCCTTAAACTTTCGCAGATTGCATATCGGAGAAAATAGAGAATATTGGAGACTGTTCCACGTTCGGACACAACCGAAAGTACTTTGAAGGGCAAACGGATGTACGCGACTTGCAGTGCGAGTATTATACAGAAGGACACCGGTATCTGACTAGACATTTCATCACAATCAATGTTCTGATATTAGTTAGTTTTTTCTTTTTCTTTTGTTTTGTAATTTTTATTAGTACTATCATTTTTATTTTGATATTGAACTCACGCTTTTCTCTTTTTATTTTACAATTTATAATGTACTTTATAAAATTAATAATCTTGTGTACTTTCCGAAATAAAATGAAATGGAAATGAAATCAATGAATGCATGTAGCAATATAGGAGCGAAAGGCAACCAACATTTCGACAATGCTCGTGTAAGTCCATATAACAAGTTTTTTCCACATCGCCAATGACCTGAAGACTCTCTTTTTGACAATATCCAACGAAACTCAAGCTCTGCGACCTGCTTCGGCCTACATATGGAAATTGTATTTCATTTTAGGTCTGATGTAGAAATTTTAGAGGAGCGCTAGAATCGATTAGCTGAAATCCAAGGTATTTCGTTGCTTATTTGGCAACAGAGAAGTTGTGATCTGTTCAGCTTAACATACTGCAAATATTAATGTCAAGAATGCATAAAGACGGTGGATCGTCAAGAAGTGCTCCATCAAAAGAAACGGGAGTTGAAAAATTATGATCTTGATGCGACAGCTTTGGAACTTAGATGTATTGAATTCGATGCGATTCAGCTTGCTCCAAGCGAGGATATTATCAAGATGGTTCAAGGATCTAATCATGCAATCTATTTTGACAGATGTGACATTTCCTTTGTAGTCCCCAAGGATGTCATGTGAGTAAGCGAAACCAAGGGTACTTTCATCGGCAAAACAATACATGGGATTGAAAGTAAGGGAAAGCAGATCATTGATGAAAATTGAGAAGAGAGATGAAGAGATAGCAGAGCCCTGAGGCACGCCGACATTTATTGGCTGAGATTGAGATGTAACGCCATCTAATATAATCCGTATTAAGCGACCAGATAAAACACTTTACATTCATAATAGAAGAGAACGAGAGAGGCCAAGTGCTTTAAGTTTGGCTAAAAGGGCTGAACTTCAGACACTATGATAGGCCTTTGAAATATCTAGGGCAACAATTTTCAACACACCAAAATTGTGAAGACTACGGTTCCAACTTTCCGTAAGAAAGGTTAGCAAGCCTCCAGATGAGCGTCTAGCTGGGAAGCCATATTGGCGATCGTTGATGAGATGATTAGTTACTAGATACTTTATTAATTTGGAGTTGATGATAGATTCAAAAACATTTTAAAGAATCAAAGTGATTGTAATTGGTCGATAATGTGAGGGATCACTACCCTTTCCTTTCTTGGGAATAGACTGAACGTGAGGTAGTTTCCTAGCAATTGGAAATTTTTCTGCCGAATAAGGCAAGTATAATAGTTTTCCCAGAGCTTTAGCCAAGAATGAGTCACAGGTTTTATTTAACGGGGGCTTGAAACTATCAGGACCTGCAGCTATGGAGACATTGACCTCCTCAAGGACCTTGAACATATCTCTCGTATGGATGTGTATTGGCTCTTGTACACATCTACAAGGGAGCTGTAAAGTAGGTGGAAAAGGAGAATTTGAAATGAATCTAACAGTCCAAATGTTAGTTTTATTCAGGGGTTTCAACAGTCCCTTCATTGTAAAGTAGTGAAGGAATTGAAGTTTTAACCTGGGACGAGAAACCTTTGCTGCCTTTGCGTCTTGCCAATATTCTAACGTTCTGGTCAACAAGAAATTTTTTTCTTTGGATACTGTTTCAGTTCTGGACATGGATGAAAAGCAGACTATTTCCCTTTTATTGCTTGGTTGTACTTATCATTAAACCCAGAGTGATTTTGTTGTTGTTATGACTTGCTGTATAAATACTGAATGTATTCACGCATGCCCAAGACTTAGAATCGTACTAAATTCAAATCTGCATTCATCAAGATCCTTTGAAGCAAAACGGACCGATCAATCAAATTCCCTAGGATACTCATTGAGACTTTCCCAATCTGAAGATTTATTTTGTTTTTATGTAACGTTTGTGCTAAGTATTCTATTAAAACTATGACATTTTACGAAATAATAAAAACAAATATTTAAAAATTAATCTCTTGCTTTAAATGTAATAACACTCACTACAACAATGCACAAAGACTTGTTCGCTGTTGTGTAGTTTCGCTGAATTTCTCCAATTACGACTTATAATTGTTTCTTGAAATGTTTGTTTGCCACGCCGCACCGATAATTTTCTAAGAAGCTGTCTTTACATGGAAGGCTTATCAAAGACCCTTTGGCAGCTGTTTTCAATTAAAACAAACCTTCCATCGCATTAACATGAATAGGCTCCGTAGAATAGATGTGAATCATTTTGTTAGGAAAAATTAAGAAGATCTACTGCAATTTTTATCAGTGGTCTTCAGGGGGGAGCGCCCCTGCGTCCTATAGCTGGATCCGCCCCTGACTCCCACACCAAACATGTATACGAATCTTAATAGCACGAATACGTTTTGGTGTGCGAGCTGAAACTGCAATCAAATGCATTCCATATGGTTGATGCGTGATGTGCAGGAAAGCGTTATATCATGTATGAAACTTTACTGCAAATGCTTGCTTGATCTGCGATGCGCCTAAGTGTCTTACATACGTTTCGAAAATGGATTTGCGATTGGGAGCCGGGGTATGCTCAGCAAATACAGGAATCGTACCTCCTGCCGGACTACTATGGTGTGTTCCAAGCGGAGGGTCTGGCTATATGCAAAACAGCAAGGCTCCTTGTTACAATTTAGCCGCATCCCAGATCAAGCATGCATATTCAGTAAGGCTTCATAAAATGCACTTGTGTAGATTCAGTTCGCACACCAGAACGTATTCGTGGTATCAAGATTCGTATTAGTACTTATCACGCTAACAGACATGCAGCGAAGCTGCTTGAACCGTGCTACAGTCTGCATTTATTTTTCATGGGAAGAAGTTGGGAGGATAATTTTTAATTTTAGAAATCTGAAATCGGATAACCCACTTTATAACATTAAATTAATTGAAAATGTTGAGCAATTCCAGTGTTTATGGAATTACAAAACCACAGGATACATCAAAAGGGAATAAGCTCAAAAGGCTTGGGAACAAATTAGCAGAAGAATATCTGATTCTGGTAACTAGACAAAAAACCATTGTATTGGTATTGCTCCCCTCGAGGAAATAAAATAATCAGCAGGATAATTTCGCAGGCGGACAGCTTCGGTCCTGTAATCATAATTACTAATTTCCGGTACAGTTCCTGTTCTTTCAAAACTAGCTGGAGTCGAAAATCTTCCTTCACGAATGCGAATAAAATTATTCAGAACGCAAGCTGCCTTTACTAAGTTAATAACTTTTTCTTCGCTACAGCTTATGGGGCTGTCAAATATTTTAAATTTTGATGTTAGGATCACAAATGCACATTTTACTGACTTCCTTCTTCTAGAAAGTCTGTAAATAAAAATTCTTCATCTTGTATTGAGAACCGATGCTGGGAATGGTCACATTAAATTTTTTAGTAGTGGAAATGCTTCATCTTCACAGAAGTAATAGGGAAAATTCTCCTCTTTCCCAGGGAAGTTTGATGAAAGAGGTATGTTTAATTTACCTTGTCTCAAAAGTTTTCCAATATTGGAATATCTAAATATTCTACCGTCACTATTTCTTCCTAAATCCCTAATGTCTATAGTAAATAATCCATCTGCATCAGCAATCGCTATTAGTATAATTGAAAAAAAAAAAACCGTTATAATTAAAATAGCTAGATCCACTATTTGGTATTTCTGGACACGAATGTGCTGTCCATCAAGTGCTCCGATACAATTGGGAAAATTCCATAACTCAGAAAATATCCGTGCATTTTCATTCCATATGGATTCTGTTGAGGGCATGTATAAAATGCTGTAAAACGTTCTAAATTTGCTCACTACTTTCTAGTTTCTTTGGCAATAATTCCGATGGTGCTATCGCCTCTAAAAAACTGATAAGACAAATCCAGGAAGCTGATACCTATAAAAACGTTATAGCTTTTTGTAATCTACTCATTCATTCCATGTTTTTAAATATGTTTTATTTTGTAGCTGAAAATTGTCGAAAGAAATGAAAAGTAATTCGGGAAAATTTCGTTAGATCTCAAAAGCAAATTCCTAGTGACCCTGGTGCAAATACAAAGAAGCAATACTATTTATCATCTCATCTTCAATTTCTCATACCATTCATAAGGAATGCACCAGTAAATGGAAATTTAAGCTCAAGAAACGAAACTGATTACTTGAATCTAGAGAATTGACTGATCTGACCTTTGATAGTATCGGCGTTACTGAAGAAATGGAAAATGGCAATAAAGTTGCAGAAAATAGGAATCAAGCAACAGAAAATGCCACTCAAGCAACAAACGTAAAATACTAGTCAAGATATCGCTATTCCCACTAATTCAAAAAATACTGCCCAATATACACAACCTGATCATCCTGTACATCGTTTTAAAAGAAAGTGTTCTCAAGGATCGCATGCGTTCAATGGATTGAAGACAGGAAGAAGTAGAAGAAAGACACTTATGGAAACTAGTCCTTTTTGAACAGTCTGCTTCCATATTTGAACGAAATGACACCTAAGCAAGGTTGACTCTTTCGGAAGGAAGAAATATCCTTAATCGATAACATTCTCAATACGACGAAAATAGACACGAAGAAAGTCACTTGTGGAAACTAGTCCTTTTTGAACAGTCTGCTGTCATATTTGTCTGCTTCCATATTTGAACGGAATGACACCTAAGCAAGGTAGACTCTTTCGAAAGGAAGTAATATCCTTAATTGATAACATTCTCGATACCATCAACTTCTTGTCCATCTTGTTCATGAACTGCTTTACCTCCATCAACTATTTGGCCTTCTTCACCAACTTGAGCAACTATTTTCCACTGGAACTATTGCCATTTTTAATAGTTCCAGTGGAAAATAGTTGCTCAACGTACGATTGGTATCTACAACAATCAAATAATATTCAGAATGGGCTAATAAATGACAAAGAAGTTTGATAATAATAATTAAAAAATATTTTATAAGTATGTAGGTACATATGTACATTAATCCTTACCTCAAGGTTATCAATAATCGTTCTTCAGGTGGGATTAACAACCTGAAGTTTGTGTCTATTTTTTTTTTTTGTTATTGACGAAGATAATAAACGATCTAAATCCATAAAATTATTTTTATTTATTTTGTAGTACTGCTTAAATTAATTTTCATCGAGTGCTAATTCTTTGGTAACAACTGTTGCACTATGGCTATAATTATTAGTATTATACGGATGCACCCAAAATCTTCATTTTTTCTATATCCTTAGATACTCCCAACTAAGCACAACGTGTCTTCACTTGAACTCAATTTGCTAAATAAATTAAAAAGAATTTCACAATTGGTAACATAATTTAATTTGAAACTTTCAGCATCACGTAGCTGCATACATGTTTGGTGTGAGAGTTCATGTTGATTTACGTAGTATGTTGCCGTTTTCTCAGTATGTTGCAAATTCATCTTTGGGCTGCGATGTGCCCAAGGGCGGATCCAGACATTTGCTCTAGGAGGGGCGATCGCTCCCATCGCCCCCTATAACCGCACTTGCCATCAGTTGTGGACCGCTCTGTATAGCTTTCTTTTTTCGTTTCAGCATGAAAATTTCATTACATTCAGATATCGCCGGAGTTCTTTTATGTATATAATATAAGTTTTTGATCCCGTAAGCATAGTAAAATTTAGTCTCACATAAAATAGACGATATTCACTTCTTGCTTGTCTTACTGATGGTGTTTTTCATATAAAGGTCGCTTGTATTTCGTTCAAACACCATAATTTACTCGGCTGGACTGCAATTTCTTGCAACTTAAATGGTTAAAGAAATTTTCGAGGAAAGCTAAGTAGGCAAGGTTAATATATGTATAAAATTAAATTAAATATTTGCAGGAAAAATAAATCTGAGATTAATTACCCCGGCTATGATAGTTTTCCCAGCATACTACTTTTCATCAAAATACCCGGCTTTTGTGAGCTTTCGATCACAAAAAGTGCAACAATTTTGTTTGTACTGAAAATTCCTCAGTGATATAATTTCAAATTTTTTGAAAATAATTTAAGACTAAACAAGAAAAAAATAATATATATAATAAATGAATTTTTAAAAAACTATCTAGAGTTTTCCATTTAATCAAATATTAAAATTATATTACATTTGTTTATAAATTTAAAATTTTTCATGGTACACAAAGAAAGCAAATTTAAATCAAAGTAATTTAATTAAGCATTTTGATAAAAATGATGAGTTCCAAATTACAATTTCGGGAAATTGTTATTCACTGTAGTGTTTAAATTTGAACTGCCCAGATCTTTCTTTCTTTGCATACCTTGAAAATTTTAAAATTTATACATAAATGTAATATAATTAAAAAATTTAATTAAATGCAAAATGAAGGGAAACTCTAGAGAACATTCATTAAGTGAAGGGAGAAATAATATTCTATTTTTTTAATGCGGGTTTAGAATCAGTCTTTTTCAAAAAAAAAATTTTGTTTTGTTTTTCTATTTCATTTGATTACATACATTTTGATTTATTAGAGCTCTAGGGCGGCGATCGCCCCGATCGCCCCCCGCTGTATCCGCCCTTGGATGTGCCTTATGATGTATATAGCGATCGAATTAGCAGGATCACAGCTCTGGACTCGAGCACCATTCGGTTGCACCGAGTGTAATGAAGGACAATTATTTCAGCAACTTTTCGAATTGGGGATTTACTGGGAATTTGTTAGGAAATGTCACATTTTACTCGAACGCGATACTAGGCTTGACATTTATTTCATTGCTTTTCCTACTAAATTTCAGTCACAAAAGACAGCGCGTAAAATAAAATAAAGAGAAAGAAGGAAGACCTATTAATATAGGAAATTTCTGTTAAGAGAAATCTGATCTACAAAGTTTTACTCTTTTGCCAAGTGATAAAAAGAGAAATTATTTCACAAATTTAATAATATTTAAACTTTTTTCTTTCTTCCAGCACACTATTGCTATGGGGCACCTATGATAATGGTATCTTACGACTTTAATGGTGGAAATGAAGGATAATAAAAACAAACATCAAATTGATTATAATTGTTGGGCAGTGGAAGCCACCGCCAGCTCTGATTATGGAGCCAAAAAAACTTCAATATCTAGAAAGGAGCATATCGCTGCCTGCCACTAATCGTTTTTTTACTAGCTTCATAAACGAAGGGTGCTTATAAATGATTTACGCAATGATGATTGGGAGATATTTTATTGGACAAGTAATCACTTGAACTCTCCAAAGTAGGATAATTCATCAATTCATCAATTCATCAATTCCTTTGTTCAAGAAATCCATAATTCTTTTCAAAAACTTGTAAATTCTGCGTTTAATCAATAACTAATTTTTTTCAGTATACTCCAAAATTTTTCCTAATAAAAGTTTATCTAAATATTTTTGCCACGTAATCTTGATGAAATATATATCAATTAGCATTGTTGCAGTGATTAATGAACGCTTCCAGCAGAGTCAAATTTTCCTGTCAATGATCTTCTATGGCGTGAACATTTTTACTTTAAAGTGTAGAAATAAATTTCCCCCTTTAGTTGAGTAATTAAATTAAGCGATTTATCATAACCTTTTTCAGGATTTCACAGGAAAATGAATGCTCGATTTATTTTGTTGGCGGTAGGGGGGAAGGTCGAAAACTTTGTGTGATTTATGGATAGGCCTCTAGCAGTTTTAATCAGCAGGCAGCAGGCTGGAAGTGCCATGGACTATATACTATATACATATATATACATACAGATTATATTGTGTACGGCACTTTTCAAAGCAAATAACCAAAAACGAAGTCATCAAATAATGTCGATACCCATCATGAAACTCATCAGTTCTATTCCTAATCGATAGTGGAGTTCGATTCAATGGTGAATGAAGTGTACATTCATTTTGGTTCACTTAATTTGCTCTTTGACACATGAATATGTATCTTATTTGCCACTTACTCGAGAATTTGATTGTAACTCTTATTTAGAGAGTATTTTGATGATAAAATCGAGAATTTGCATGAACACTTGATTAGAATTAAGCCACCTTCAAAGTAATAAGATTCATTGAAATTTGAAACAGTATACATATATTAGGAGTTACAGCAATTTTCTTGCTTGCTTTGTATTGACATCAAAGCAAACTTTTTATAGGAAATTGATTGAGACCCAGAGGAATGTTACATTATGCATGAAAGCTCTTTTGCTTTGCTTTGCTAGTAGTAATTAGAAGTTTTAGGGATACAAATTTTCTCAGAAATTCAAATTCGTGTTCTTTTTTTTATTATACATCGCAAAAAGAATTGTTTTCTTTCGACTGCTTATTATTTTGTATCATTGGGCGTAAAAATAAAGGGGTTTTAAACCGTTTCGATCTGTAAGAGTTTGTGTGAAAATGTTGGAATATTTTTTTTATGTATCTAGTAAAGCCGTCCAACTCCAATAGACAAGAAAATTGTCTACCAAGATTTAAAAGTTCATTTAGAGATAAATATTATTACCATTATGCCATTATGTTTTACATGTACGCATTGGCGTAGCTAGGGATTTGTTGTGGGGTGGACCTATAAGTGACAGCCTGACACAAAATTGAAGAATAATATTTCTCAATCAAGTTTTGTTTTTCAAAAGTGCGTAAAAATTTCTAAAACCTTAATCAGTATTAAAGCTAAGTTTCCTTAAATCAACAAAACTATTTTATTGATTACCGTTGTTTGATTTCGAGCAAGAGTTGATTGATGGAGAACAGAAATGTTTTAAGTACTTTTTATTTGTAACGATTCTAAATCAAATCATAAATACAAGAGGAAAAACAACCGCCTCGTCCGAGATTTGAAACCGGGACCTTCCGCTTGCCAGGCGACTGCTCTTACCACTGAGGACCTGCACTTGTTAGAATCGGTCAATGATGGAGAACATAAAAATTTTAAGAACTTTTTATTTTTAACGATTCTAAATCGGAAAAGGGGAAAAAGGGTGAAGGGTGTTATCCAGAAAAATCGACCTAGATTCCGTAGTTTTTTTTCGCCGGGGAATGAAATTTTTCACTTGAATTTCGCTTATAATTTCCCATAGCATGATGGTATTTTTTTTCGAATTTCTAAAAATTTTCATACAAAATTGATGATTTTCGAAAAACGTAAGGGTCATTTGCCCGGCCGATAACAACTCAAATTCCAACCCCACTGTGTCGAGTGAGGTATCGTTGGAAAGAGAACACTTCAAAATTTACAAACCTAAAATTATACCCCCCTCCGCCCTTCTTTGTTATTTAGAAGAGATGAAAATTTTTATTTCAACTCTTAAATTTGAAATACAAAGCTCCAAAACCAGAATCCATTGTCTCAAAGGATTCATTCAAACTATTGAAGGTGTACTTCAACTTTCGGATATTTTATTCAAAGAATTTGAAGATTGGTGTTATTTATGCACGATTAAGTTAAACCAAGATCCGTTAGAGAACCTTTTCAGCCAAATTAGATACAAGAAAAGAAACCCTTCAGTATGGGAATTTAATTATATCCTAGGACGAATAATATCGGCTAAAATTATATATGTCTCAAAATTTGCTAATTGTCAACAAGACAATGATGAAATGCTGGAAATTGACGGGAAAGCTATTCATGCGACAGAAAATCAATCATCCTGTAATGAGAATGACAAAGTATCACATTTATCTGATGCTGATGTTAATAGATCTACCAAAGCTACTCAAAATTACAACATAAATATGGACAATATTTTATCTGAAGAAAATTTGCCCGATGACTTGCCTTTTGTAGAAGTTGAAGGCACAGAACTAGCTGATAACGCAATACGATATTTTTCTGGATACGTTATATACAAATGGTTAAAAAAAGCACCTGGTAAATATTGTGAATCTTGCCGTCAAAATGTTCAGCATGATCCCAATTCTGTTATTTCCTCGTCGAGCGAGCTTCTAATTCAATTCAAAAATTTTAAAGAAGGTTCGCTTCAGGCACCGACGGAAGAATTTTTCATTATTTGCAAAAACGATGTATCAATATTTAATAAAATTTTTGAAAAGGACTTTTTCAAAACATTATTGATATATGCATCAAGAACAACCCTACTTGGTACAATGAAAAACACCCTTGCTATTTTCACCGAAAATCAATGCTTGAATTTATAATTCTTGTGCTTTTTAGAAAAAATTGCGCTTGGCAGATAGATAAAGCTAAAAACAAACATGAGAAGCATTATGGGGCTCAACAAAGACTTATCTTGAATTCATAAGAATAAAAAAGAAGTTTAGTTATCAGACTTTATCATCAGGACCTAGTTTTCAATAATTGCAATAAAAACACATTCGTTATTTATATTATGTCGACTGAAATTAATTTTTTTGCCTAAGGGCAAGATCAATAAAATTTTCAAAACTATCTTTCGGATTTTAATTGTTATTTAAAATGTTCTGAAAATGGTCCTGAAATCGGATACCGGCTATCTGTCAATCTGTACCTGCTAATTCATTTTATACTTTTTAATTTTGTGCATTAAAAAAAAAACAATAAATTTGTAATAAACAGATAAGAAATTTAAATATTGTACATGAAAAACTGTATGTCTACCTAACAGCCAACACACTGGACAGCACACATACTTTATTTACTAAGAAAAAAACATATAGCACGCAGCCTAATCCACCCGCGCCGTCAAAAATCTATTCCCTTTTCCTAAAGTCAATATGCCATGCATTTTATCGTATCGATCTTCATGATCACGAAGATAGCTCGCTCTCGCCTTGCCTATGATGGCTGTTCAAACAATTTTCACTTAAGAACTACGCTGTTGTATGCCTGCGTAAGTTTGTGTGTGACACGCATGCAAGCCGAAGAGAGTAAAGTCGCAAATTATCATAGTCAATCCAAAAGCTCTTTTAAAGAGAGCTTTTAAGATCGAGGCAATATTGTTGCCATATATTTTTCAACTCTGTTATTGTTTCTCTATGATACGACCTAAATATTAGGCAATTCAACTTAACAACCACAATTAGTCGTCCTAAGTTACATCGAATAGACGCAAATTCGAGCTGAAAAAGGGGGGTCGTACTATGGATCACATATATAAAATTAATTTAGTTACAAAGTTAAATAAAAGTATTTTTTTTTTATTATAAAGATAAGAATTTTTTGTTTTACTTCCTTTGAGAATTTCTGGTACTGGAAGCTATAAGTCAATAAACTTTTATCATATACAAACTAGGTTCAAATTTGGTGCAATTATAGTGACACTCAACTCTTATTAGTAATCAATTAACTTGTCTAACATAACCTAGTTTTTCGCAAACATATATACATAAAGTAAAATCTAATTTTATATTTTTAACACGAAATCATTGTTGATAATAATAATGCCGCTTCACAAAAGTTTTCCATGATAACTGGATTCTTGGGAAATGTTTCCCACAAAAACGAATTTCCCTCCGAGAATAACGAAACATAATTATTTCACAGAACATTGCTCCATTTCCTCCTTCAATAAAGGCAATTATAATCTGCTTTCGCATGGGATTTTTAATAAAAGCAGCACGTGCGAAATAAACGAACATATTCATGTAAAAATTCATTCTCTGCTGTTCCAACGTAAAAAAAAACTACCAGCGCGAAGATTAAATCACAAATGTGCTAAAAACGTGTGAACACGCGCTGAATGCGTTCCTTTCAAAAGCCACCCACCATTGTAAATCCGATTACTTTTTAAGTACCTATCGTTGAATAAAATATTTTTGTAAGCATGAAAGCACGTCGGAATAATAAATATTCATTTTTTTTTGCATTTTCCTATAATTTTCTTAAGTATTATGTATTTATTTATTTATTTATTTATGACTTACAGACTAAAGTCTCGATTAAAAGCTACCGGTTAATATCGAAATGCAAATATTTGATTATTTCACATTTCATTGAGAAGAAAATTAAAATATTAATAATAAGAATTCATTTATAATACTAATTACTAACTATGACCAAAGTATAATTAGGGATAAGTATAGACAGAGGCGAACAAAATTTGAAATTTTTCGTATTTTTTAGAATGAAACAAGTAATTTCATATACTTTCGTCTTTTGCATGAATGGGGGAAAAGAACTTGTCTATGCACTATTGTAGTGTAACTGAGACAACAAGTTAAAAACAAAAATCGAGAGAATGTAGGATTACCCGAACGACAAAATCTTATTAAATTCCTCAAAATCCTTTCAACCTATTCATATGTATGTACATCAGGTCATACTACCTCCCATTTTTAAGAAAAAGATAAATTTCGTTCTGGCCCAGATGCTGAAAGGAGATGAAAAATTCATCTCAAATGAAATTCTCATTTTTCCCGAAAATATCAGAGAATTCAGCAAGAATTTCTCCCACTTAATCTCTTCACAGCAAAACGAATGTAAACAGAAGTACATGCTGCTCAAATTGTATAGAAATTACACTAACAAACATTGGCCATGCTATAAAAAACATTGGATATTTCTCATAAGATTTCACAGAAAACCGGTTTTCACAAAAGCGCGGGAACATTTTTTGAGAATAAAACGTGGAAACTCCGCCCCTTCTCATTTATTTACGAAAATGAAACATTTGCCATTCCGTTTCGTTGCATGTAATCTTCCCTTTCACATTTTTTGTCTTATCCGTAAAATGTTCAAAGATAGTTTGATTTGTTTTTTTATCTTTTTTCCTTCCTTTTCTCGCCGTGTATATTTAAATGGAAAACAATCGGAATACTCTTCTGTGTCCCTTCTTTTAGTTATTCATTCTTTGATATGACTATAGACGAACTATGACTATAGACAGTATAAAAATAACTTACAAATAGAGCAAGATAGGAATTAAAAAAAAAAGGAAAAGATAAAAAGAAAAGAAGAAATATATTAAAAAGTAAAAAGGATACGCGAAGAATGGAGGAAAATAATACATTTAATGGGTAGTGCGGTGACTTTTCAGAGAGGGGAGTCTGAATCTCATTTCTAATGATTTTTCTAAAGGTGCGCAGAGACTAAGACCGAGGATGTCGATTTCGTTAAATAGGTCGTTATGATTTTTTAGGATTCTGTAGCAAGGGGACTTATACCGTAAATTGGTCCTGGCAGTAGAAATTTGAAAAGTTAACGAGCAGCGGGTGACTCTAAATGGACCAAGGAAGCAAATGTTCCGGAATAATTCAGGGAAATTTATAAGGTTGTGTGTTATTTTAAATAGAAATATTTCGCCTAAGAAAAGCCGACGTTTTACAAGAGAAAGAATACAAAATTTGTCGAGGCGAGTAAAACAATCAAGATAGCGGACTTTTGTTTTATATAAAAGAGACCTGGTGAATTTTCTCTGAACTGCTTCAATTTGCTGCACATATACACCATAAGAAGGGTTCCATATAGTGCATGCGTATTCTATATAACTTTTCATTAGAAAATTATAAAGATGATGTAGTATGTAGGCTTGAATGATTTACAAATTCGGAATACAAAACCCAACAGTTTAAAAGTCTTGGAGGTAATCCAGTTAATATGTGACTGAAATAACAATATCTGGTCAAAAATTACCCCTAAGTCTTTCATGTCGGTAACGCGGCTAAGTGATTAATCACCCATTTTGTAGTCATAATATAAGGTATTGGCTTTTCTGGAAAAGGTTATAACTTTACATTCGGAAATATTCAACGCGAACAAACTATCTTTCCTTCAATTTTTTAAGGTACGAATATCTCTTTGAATTAATTTACAATCCTCTTCTATGCTAATGACTTTAAAAATATAAGAAACAATCGGTGATTAGTTGGTATCGTAGGTCATTGATGTAGAGGAGAATGATATAAGGACCAAGAAATTTGCCTTTTGGAATACCGGAAGCAGGACTGGTGACCGTTACAGACTACTGTTTGCAGTCGTTCGCAGATATATGATGCGAACCACGCAACTAAATTTTCGCAGAAACCTATATTAGATATTTTATGGAGTATACGAGAGTGAAAAATTTTGTCGAAAGCTTTAGCAAAATCGGTTTGAATAGAATCAGCCTGATTGCTTTCATCAAGTTCTACTACAATTTTGTCGGTATAAAGCGGCGCGGCAGGTTCGTGGTAGTGGATTTTCCCTGAAGAAATCCATGCTGTTTAGATCTCAAGATGGAGAGGGTTTGGGGTAAGAGTTGATTATAAATAAGATTTTCACATGCAAGGGCCAAGCCATTGGAAATTGATATAGGTCTATGTATAATTATTTACGGATTTGAGATCACCAGATTTAAAATTTGGGGTAATGTACGATATCTTGAATGGAGATGGGTAAATTCTGTGTCTCAATGACAACTTGAATAGTACTTTTAAGAACTTTTTATTTTTAACGATTCTAAATCAATTTAATAAATACAAGAAGAAAAAACAACCACCTCGTCCGGGGTTTGAAACCGGGACCTTTCGCTTGCCGGGCGACTGCTCTTACCACTGAGCTAACGAGACAGATGATTTTCCCTCTTGCATTTATCAATTTGTTACTAGCCTACTAAGCCACGATTTGCTTTCAGCAATTTATTTGTGCGCTTTCATCGTTCTAAATTTCGACCACAGATTCGTAATTAGTGATCCTAATATCCCACAGATATCCGTATTTAACAAATCTTATTACAAGTTATAAAATTCGTACACTATTTTGGATTGATTTTATGTTTTATAAAGTTCTAAAAGTGTATTTTTATCCGAGAGAGATGTGTATAAGTGTGGAAAATTTTAGCTGGAGTCAAGACAAGAAGAGTGGGAAATTAGCCTTGAAAGTCTTGAACCACGTTGTGTTTCAAATCATACATATAATGAATTCTTAATATATGAAAATCACTGTATTTGTACATGCTAATCTCCGAAGTCGTCCAAACGGTTTCAATGAAATTTTGTGAATGTGTTTTGTTGGCTCCAGCTTGAAAGATAGTTTTGGACACGATAGATGGCGTTGTTGTCAAAATCTAAAAAACTGCCTGAGAATGCGTCGACGTGGAAAGCTGAAATCTTGTATATGGCGTTTTCATAAGAATTGCAAATACAATTTCAAAAATGGGGTGCCATACACTATATATTTGGAAAGTGTCTGAAAATCCGTCAACGTGGAGAGCTCAGATTTTGTACACGGCGTTTTCATGCAAATATATGCAAATATAAGTTCAAAAATGACCAAAATCGGGCGCCCTTTTTTGGTGTTGCCATACAAAACTCTAGTTTTTCACTATATATTTTGAAACAGCCTGAGAATACGTCGACGTGGAGAGCTCAAATTTTGTACACGGCGTTTTAAAAAAAAAAAAAAAACGTAAATTTAAGCTCTAATATGTGACAAATGGGGTAACTCCTACAAAAATTTCGTTTTTATCCACACACACACACGCACACGCACATACACACACACACACACACACACGCACGCACATACACAGAGTGAAACTCTAAATTACGAAATTGCGCGATCGAGTCAGATAATAGCTTAGATATTATGCATCTCTAACCACCCCACCCCCACTCCCACCCATCTAGGTATCTATATTATCGGCTGGCAACGCCGACGGTATCCCCCTAATATATTTATATATTTCTTATTTTTATGATGTTGCGAAAGCTCAGGGGATACCCTATGATGCCGTAACACAGCCTTGGCAGGAATGGAATAAGAGGTAGGATTATTGGGTTGAGTCAAGTAGGTGACGGTGCGAATTATGCTTGAATGTTTGTGGCTCATAGTTGGAAAGGGGGAAACAGATGATGGAAAACTGTTCCACATTCGTACTGTTCTGCTTATGAATGATTCCCGGAATTTCACAGTACGCCAGAATTTGACTTCAAGGGTGTGAGGATGAGCTCGCGTTACAGCTCGTGTCATGCGCATGGGAAGACAAGGGATTAGACTAGAAATTTCGTCAGAGCAATGACCATAGAAGTAGCGATAAAAGAGAGACAGACATCCGACATTACGTCGATGCTCTTGGGAATCTATAGTTGCTATTGATATGTCATCGCTAATAAGCCGGAAGGCCTTTTGTTTGTACTTTGTCTAACGCGGACAATGCATTGCGTCCAACTTCTGCCCAAATATGAGAATTATATTCTAATCTAGGCCTGATATGAGACTTGTAGATTTGCGCCAATTCTGATGGAGCAAAGTATTTCTTGCATCTTTGCAAGAAGCCCAGGCATTTCATTGCGTTTTTGGCAATACCAAAAATGCGATCGGACCAACTAAGATTGTTGGATATTTCAATGCCAGATGTTAAGAGATGGTGAGTTCGAGATATCTTCTCCATCGATGGAAATGGGTTGAGCGGGTGTTGGAATACGTTTAAGTGATAACAGACAACATTGCTTTTTGGATTAAACAAGAGCCGATTTGCTCTGCCCCAAGCGAGTATTCTTGTGTTAATATAACAGAAAGACTTATTAATATGTCTATTCCCCGAAAAACTCAGACACTCTTTAAACTATTCAAAAATAATTTTAAATCATCTCTAATATAATAATTTAATCTTAATACTGCAGAGCAGGCAAAAGGAAAAGCTCATTCTTCAAAGCTAAGAAAACATTGTAGCTTTTTCATACTCCGAAAGATTTGACTTCGTATCTTCATTATTGCGAATTCCTGATGATTTTTGTCGCATTTTTGAGTTATTGATTGTAAACATTTAATCTAGTATCACAGACAAGAAATACCCAGATATCGACGGTAGATCTAAGAAAGTGATGTATGGAAGAGCTCATAGCAAACCTCAATAACTCACTGATCTCGGCTAAATATATCATGGGTACGAACCAACAAAATTTTTCAATATAGGCAAAAATTGAATTTTTCTTAGAATTTAAATCGACCATATTTCTTCACAATTTGTGTGCTTTATTGGTGGCTGAAGACGATTCGATTAAGTTGTGTCTGGGCAGAATCGGCTTCGTGGAAGTTGGATTGATTTGGTTGCTTGGGCTTGTTAACTAAAAATTTTTATTAGCGTTGTTTCAGGCCGGTATAAATTTGTGTTCAATGTAGGAAAGAATTGATTTATTTCTTAGAATTGAAATCGACCATATTTCTTCAGAATTCGTGAGCATTATTGGTGGCTGTAGACGGTCCGAACAAATTCTGTCCGGTATCGTATTTCATGATGAATTGAGCGAGCGGCGGTGGGTGGTAAACATTAATGCAAGACTTACTTCTTTTAATAGTTGGATAAGCAAACAAAATTACAAACTTTACCGAAATTTATTTGCATGGATACAAATCGAACATTTAGGGTAATAACGCCTAAGCGGCTATCACTAATCGCCTCAACTAAATTAGATTTTGCATTTTTTGATTTCCGTATTTAAGAAAATTGCAAATTTTAACAAAAAAGGGGCTTGGTTCGCACATTAGAAATGTTTTAAATATGATAGAGTATTTTATTGAGGTAAAATATTCACTGAAATTCCATTAAAATTACAAGCAGGGAAATTTGGGAAATGTTTTAAAGTTGCTTGACAGCAACGAATAGAACATTTTATTTTCCAACACAAGAACAGATTCCAAAGAATTAATATATGTAAAGTTGTGTAGGTATATAGCCTAAAGATATCAATTAATGAAGAGAATTTATTTTCAAGAAATCTTTTAACCTCTAAGTAAAATTAAAGTTCACGATTAAAACAAAAACCAAACCCAAGGAACAAAGAAACAGAAAAATAAATAAATGTAAATACGTAGATATACCTAATATAGTAAAATTCAACCTGATGTAGGAACCTACTATGTAGGTATGTTTATTACAGAAATCTGCAAGAATACATTTAAATAAATATAGCCAGGCACTTACCTAATTTTTAATTAAGAATAGAATGTCCAAAATTTTTATTACAAAATTTAAATCGGAGAAGTTAATGCAAATCGATGATCACAATGAAATTTAAACTTACTTCAATAAATTCTGTTCGTGGAATGCAAAGAGCGACAGTGCTTACGTATTTAAGTACAGCCAAAGAACGAATAAAAGCAACTCTCAGCGGTTCGGCTTCCCTGCTGTGAAATATGAAAATAAATATCCGGGTTCTCAAAATAAGAGAAAAAATTTGAAAACATTAATTTATTAATCCGACCCCCCCCCCACCCTCCCAATCCTACCCACAACAAGATGCAATTCAGAGCCAAACACTCCAGCAAGGAGGACTGGGCAGACAGAATTTGTTCGGACCGTCTACAGCCACCAATAATGCTCACGAATTCTGAAGAAATATGGTCGATTTCAATTCTAAGAAATAAATCAATTCTTTCCTACATTGAACACAAATTTATACCGGCCTGAGACAACGCTAATAAAAATTTTTAGTTAACAAGCCCAAGCAACCAAATCAATCCAACTTCCACGAAGCCGATTCTGCCCAGACACAACTTAATCGAATCGTCTTCAGCCACCAATAAAGCACAGAAATTGTGAAGAAATATGGTCGATTTAAATTCTAAGAAAAAATTCAATTTTTGCCTATATTGAAAAATTTTGTTGGTTCGTACCCATGATATATTTAGCCGAGATCAGTGAGTTATTGAGGTTTGCTATGAGCTCTTCCATACTTCACTTTCTTAGTACTAGCGTCGATACTGGGTATTTCTTGTCTGTGCTAGTATTTTTTAACAACACAGTTAAGTATTTGAAGAAAGGTTTAGAAGCATAGTTCAAGCAATGGTTCGAAATAGGGAATTCGGAAGAAGATTAAATATTTCTGAAGGTTCTGTATGGAAAATTTAAAAAAATGGAGCTAGGAGAAAATTTATTAATATTAGTGATTAAACTAAAAAATTCTGAAATTTATATGATGCGTATGCTAATTTACGGGATTGGTGGATTGTTTTTACAGAATTTTATTTTCGATCTAGCACGCAGAAACAGCTAGATCGTATAAGAGTCGTCCAATAATATTTATCTGAGTTGCTTATCTTTCCAAAGATGGTAGAATTTATAGACAGGTTACACTAAAAATTTCGGGATCCATATTTGGCTGTATGTTTATAGAGAACATTCTGTATGCCAGTATATGACAGGAAAGTCGCAATATTGGTTACCCTAATTCGGGTGCCTGGGAATAGCAACATTGCATGCAATGACAGAGCAAAAACGATATAAAAAAAACATCGAAATTGAATTTCACGAGCGCGAGCAACATCGATCAGAAAATTTTTTATTTCTTATTTCGAGGCGTCGAGTGTCGATAGTTAAGTTCAGTAAAATAGCCCGGATAATCTGTTAAACGCGCGTAATTGTTAGACAAATATTGCTTAAAAATAAGCAGTTTTGTAGGTTGTTACGATTCGGAAAATTCAGAAGAGGAGTTTATATATCCTGTAATGACTATATTGGTTGTTAAGCCATAGATGCAATGCCACGCGTTTTGTTGTGGCGCCTCTTTCTGGAATTTAAGAAGGCTTGGTTTTTTTCACACTTGACAGCTTGAACATACCTACGATAGGTTTATTCCATGAAAACATCGTGTAAAATTTCCCCTACAATATTTACTCGGGCCATATGTTTACCCGGTATTTTCATAGAACAGACCAAAAGTGTGAAGTGTTAAAAATTAATTAAAAAAAAATTAAGGACAATAATTAAAGCACGTATTCTTGCCCTTTTTCTTAAGTCAGGGGGACGAGAGTTTCCAAGCACGGAAGCTATTCTGCTAGAAAGTCATCATCAAAACCTTCCAGTCACCTGAATGAAGAGCATCAGACCTTGGTGAGGAAGATTTTTCAGTTCATCTATGTATAAAAAGCCAGACCCTAGAATATCCAGCCAGTTCCGGGCGAAGGCGGACAAACACACTGAAAGTGTTCTGTTATTTCAGGCTCTCCTTCCAGACAGGTTAGACACCCAGGGCTGTCAACAATTCCCATCCTTGTTAGACGAGCGTGAAGCGAGCTGTGATTGGTGATAATGACAACCAGAGTTCTACATTGTTTCCATCCGAGCCCTATGAAAAAATCAAAGATATTCCTACTGCGTCCATCAAAAAACAGTTTTGTGCACCTGCAAGCACTCAGTGCTCACCCATATCTGCTGATACTTCCTATGAACATCAACTTTTATGAGAGATCCGAAACTCGAGGTGGCAACACCTATGGCGGGTTCTGGTCAGAAGAACAGAGAATCAGAGCCAACCCTAGCTAAAGGTCAGTCCTTTCATTCCCCATGATACCCATGTGACCAAGAATCCACTCAAGTGACACTTTGTTGTGCCCTTAAGGGTTATGAAAAAGCTGAAAAGAGAAATAGAAAGAAAAGGAAGTGTTGCGAGTGTAAATTTTACCAAGAAAGGAAAACATTGTGATTTTATGAGATATCGTAAGAGTCACTAATTTCAAAGAACAAGGACGTATTTTTTAAGCTACATGGATGAATAGAAATAATTTTTAAGTATTATTAAATTTATTAAAACATCAGCTTTGAAAAAACCTATTCCCACATAATTTAGACTTTTTTGTACTCTAATGTAAGTATTGTACATAGTAGTATACATAATGTATAAATGAATATTATAAATAACGAACTAAAATTAAAAGTTACTTATCTAGCGCACGGCGGATTCAAAAATATCTATCCACTTAAATTTAGAATGGTAATGTGCAGAGTACAGTAGGAAGAATTGCCTTATATACGTGTAGCATTATCTGGTAAAAATTGTGTTGTACATATGATCCAGTTACCAATATAACTGAATGGATAAATATAGCAAAAGAATACGAAAACAAATGCCAACTTCCGAATTGTTTTGGAGCCATTGATGGGAAGCATATAAACTTTCTTCGCCCACCAAAAAGATTCTGCCCCTTTCCGTTATAACGTTGCCTAATAAGACTTCATTATAGTTAGTACATGATATATCTCTGGAAAAACAAACACCTCAATAAAAGAATTTCAAGGGCTCGCGTTACTATAGACAACACCTTTGTTATTTTAGCCTGTATGTGGGGAGTTTTAAGAAATGAGATTTATTTTATGCCCGAAAATATTGATAAAATAGTGAAAACGACGATGGTAGTACCTACTTCAAAATTTTCTACTATTGAACGATACACTAGGGATATTCACGCAATGTTGTATCAAAGAGTGTATCGTTGTAAAAGATGTATTTGATTACAACCCAGTAAAGTCATACAAGGCTTACGCATATAAAATGCAATACAAGGGTCTTGTATTTTTACATTCACAAATTGGCGGTATAAACCGGGTTGTACAGTTGTACTTAGGAGCTGAGATTGAACGTCAAATGTCAGCGGGTGCAGCTAGCGAGGGGAGTGTCCTAGGAATTTTTCCAGTGTGCCAAATTAAAGATTCTTTTGAGGACTATCGACTGGTGCATTCGTATTTTTTTCTAGGTGGTACTCAGTTGATTTAGCAGGGTGTTCAATTTACATCTACCCGTATCATGGTTTTCCCCCACAAAAAAAGGTATTGCAAATTTGTGAGCCCAAAACATCACCGAAAAACAAATTGGTGCGATCGATTTTCTTTTTCCGCCCTAAATTACTTAATAATATTATGTGAAGTTCAGAAATTAGCTTTAATTATTTTCAAAATTTGAACCTCTCTTTCGGGATGAGGAGGGGACCGTTCAAAAAACGAACTTGATATTCGTCTTTAGTTCGACAAGGCGATTAAATTTATCGAAAAAAATGTTTCGAGTGAGGGTATTTTGAGGTGCGGGGTTGTTACCTCCACCCTCCTCAAACCCCAAATATGACATGTGGGACGTCTATTTAAAGCTCCCGCTGAGCTCTATTGAATGGCGTTTTTTAAATTTCAATCAGGTATACTCCATAGTATATTTTTTCCATCCTCTAAAACTTGATTACGTTTTAACTGGAAAACACTTTTTTACTTTGTCATCATAAGGGATGCCCCTAGAGAAAATCTTTTGCATCTAAATGAAAGGTAATAAAATTTTATATCTATTAGAAGGTTTTTATTTTCAATTCGAGATATTTCCACACTGAGCTTTTACTCCCGAAGTTCACTGTTTTTCCCCATCTGGGTCCCATATACGCCATTACTACATATGAGTTATTTTTGTAATTTTTTTTTAATCATAGGCATTAATGCTCGATTACGAAATTTTTTCATCTTTACAAAAAAATCCCTCCGAACCACTGTTATACCGTAAAGGTAAATTGTAAATTTTTACATTTTGTCACGGCACAAAGCGGCAAAGATTGCCGTAAAAGGAAGTTGTTCTACTATTATTAACATTTCTCCTAAACTATTAGCCTGAGCTGAAAACTAATTAGAAATAACCGTTCCAACAAAACAGGCTTCATTTTATCAGCTGACATTATACTGAAATAGTGTATAATTAAGTAGTAATTGTAGAAATAACAACTTGGGAAACAACCCAAACGGTTCAAAAATTCTATGAAAAACCGGCATTTCCTTAATTTAAGCCGTTCTTTTCATAAATAGTTGAGGTACTTTAGTTTTTATCTCAGCTATTTTTAACCGGATCTTCACAATTTTTTCTTTCTAGGATAACTAGGAATTTTGAGGATTTTCTCAATTTTTCCGGGCCCGGGGAGAGCTCCTACGGTCTGCCTTATTATCACCCTGTTCCCATAATTATATTTTGAAGTAAGCTAAAGGCTAAAGAGTGTGTTCACTCTTTGTTGTAAATTCTTGTTGTATATTTACATCGGTTACACTGATACATTAAAGAGTCAATACCCCTACTATGTTGTTCGGGCGCGTATCCAGACCTGCAGCCTTGGGGGGGGGGGGGGGGGGGTCACAACTAAAATGTTCGAGGGGGGGGGGGTAGTCGCTTTTAAATGTTTTTTTATCATATTTATGTTAGATATCACAAAACCCAATTTTCGGTTTGATTTGGAAAACCTGTCGATAATATTACCCTCATCAATGTCGATGGTGGACAGACATTAAGGACTCATATTCAGATACTCTTTCTCGTGCAAAGATTGTAGAATTAGATGTGACGCTACCGATTCTGTCACGGGTGAAGTAAATGACTGAGAGTGAGAACTTGCACCTTGATTCACATTGAAAGGCATAGGAGTAGAAATGCATGATATGTCACTGACTATTTCTTTTGATGGGTACTTAATTGATCTTGCTTTCTTCTGAAAAAAGTTATCAATGGTCTTATCAGTCTTCTGCTTTCCAATTTCACTACTATTTCTACCTCCATCGCTAACTAGTGTAACAAGTTTATTCTTCTCCTCTAAATTAAAAGTAAACGTGAAGTTACATTAAACAACACTGCTTGAATTACTACGAAAATACAAGCAAAACAACGAACAACTACGAATGTAAATTTTTTGAAGAATTCACGCTTGAATCAGTGTCGCTATGAAAAATCAACGGGTGGCTAGACGTTGATTGCATGTAACTAGGGCTCTACTGGAAGAACCGCAAAACGAAATTTGTTAAGTCGGCTGTCAAACTTCTAAAGGCACAGCGTCTTATGCTAATGCGCAAATTGCGACAAGTGATGGTCAGCGGTTGACGAAGTTGCCGTCGGTATTGATCAATTTCTAATTTTGCGGTCGTCGCTGCAGTACTACCACTGACATGTATATAAATGGACTGCTTGTTGAACTAAAAATGCATGAAAGAAAATGGCACCACTTTCATATTTCTGTCTGTTTCCGTGAGAGCATACTTTCCCACTGAACTGTAACGATTGGGAACGAGAAATAGCTTGTAAAATTCCTTTTAAAAAACACTTTCTTCGACTCTTAATTCAAATTTAACGATGCAAATAGTCCCAAATTCTTTTGTGGTAAATTCGGTAAATCCCATGGACATGCATATAAGTAAATTCGCAAATAATTTAAATATAGCGCCAAATTACGATAGTTGGTAGCATTGACAGTGAGAGCATACTTTCTGAAATCAAAACTGGTGCCACATGAAACAGGAGATCAAGCAGTCCATTTATATATATGTCAGTGAGTACTACCAACAAAATCAAATGAATGAAATTGTTGTGACATTTATTTTTGTCAAGGTTGTAAGACGTCGCGTCAATTTAAAAACAATGGATTTTGATGAAAAATTGATTGAGGAAGTGCGAAATCATAAAATAATTTATGATATACAAAACAACCAGTATAGATGCGTTGACAAAAAAGACATAGTTTGGATGGAAACTTCGAGGCGCTTAAATACAAATGGTAAAGTTGTGATATATTTGGCATTTAGTTTGATTTTAATTTCTATATTTTAAATTCTTCCTTTCCACACTTTGTTCCATTGCACTTCTTTAAAAATAATGTAAAATATTCTCGATAAAAATCTTTTTCAAAACGCTCAAAATGATATCTTCTTAAAATTCGTCGCACACCGCCTGGCGTTGCAATTGTACTCCTAATTCTTCGACTACCTGTTTTTACAGCGAATTTCCCGCTGCCATCTACCGTCGGAAAACCATTTATGATCGCTGACCAATTTCTTAGAAGCAATAACACTTTTATTACCCAATCCACTAGTACTACTCATAATAAGAAGACATACAAACCATACAAAATAAATCGTACTATACTAAAATCATCCAGCGCCACATTCAATTTACCGCGAAGGTTGGGTGGTGCTTGGGGTCATGGTACCCCCTCACCAACCAACATTTACGCGATACTCGAGTGAGTTCACATGAAAAGTTTTTGCCACATCGCCAATAAGCTGAAGGCCCTCTTTTGGACAATATCCAATAAAGCCAAGGCTCGGCGACCAGCTCCGGCCTACATATGTAAATTATATTCCATTCTAGGTCTGATGTAGGACTTGTAGAGGACCGCTAGTTTAGATGGGTTTACACCTTTTCAGAAATCCAAGATATTTCGATGCTTCTTTGGCAACAGAGAAGAAGTGATCTGTTCAGCTTAACTTACTGAAAATATAAATGGATGGGATTGAAAGTAAGGGAAAGCAGAGCATTAGTTAAAATTGAGAAGAGAGATGGAGAGATACCAGAGCTATGAGCCAGCCGGCATTTATTGGGTGAGAGTCAGATGTAATGCCATCTAATATAATCCGCATTAAGCGACCAGATAAAACACATTACATTCATAATAGAATAGAACAGAGAGGCCAAGTACTTTAATTTTGAATAAAAGGGCTGAATCTCTCTATCAAAGGCCTTTGAAATATATAGGGCAACGATTTTGGACTCAACAAAATTGTGAAGACTACGGTTTCAACGTTTCGTAAGAAAAGTCAGAAAAAGAAAAGCCATATTACCGATCGTTGAGGGTTTGATTAGTTTCTAGATAGTTCATTAATTTGGAGCTAATGATAGATTCAAAAACCTTTGAAGGAATCGAAGTGACTGCAATTAGTCGATAATTTATCCAAGAATGTGATACAGCTTTTATTTAACGGGGGCTGCAAACTATCAGGACCTACAGCTATGGAGTCGTTGATCTCCTTAAAGATCTAGACTATATCTCTCGTACGGATGTGGATTGGCTCTTGTATACATCCACAAGGGAGATATGAAGTCGGTGGAAAAGGAGAATTTGAAGTGAATCTAACAGTCAAAATACTAGTTTTATTCAGAGAGTCAGCAATCACCTCATTGTAAAGTAGTGAAGGAATAGAGGAACTGCTGAAACTTCTCCTGATGGTTTTGACCAAGGACAAGGAACCTTTGTTGCCTTTGCGTCTTGCCAAGAATCTAGCATTCTGGTCAAAAAGAAATTTTTCTCTTTGGATAGTGTTTCAGGTCTGGTCATGGTTACAACTGACAGGTGCGAAAAGCAGACTATTTGCCTTTTATTTCTTAGTTGTACTTATCGAGCGATTTTCCTGTTGTTAGGACCTGCTGTGTAAATACTGAATGAATTCACGCATGCCAAGACTTAGAATTGTACAAAATTCAAATGTGCTTTCATCAACATTCCTTGAAGCAAAACATACCGAGCAATCAAATTCTCTAAGATACTGATTGAGACTTTCCCAATCTGCCGATTTATTTTGTTTTTATTTAACGTTTGGGCTAAGTATTATATAAAAACTATTGCATTTTACGAAATAATAAAAACAAAAATATTTAAAAATTAATCTCTTGTTTTAAATGTAATAACACTCACCACAACAATACACAATGACTTGTTCGCCGTTCTGTAGCTGAATTTATCCAATTACGATTTATAATTGTGTCCTTAAATGCTTGTCAGGTATCCGCGCTTCCTGTTTTCTCTATAGGCTTCAACAAACACGACCTAAATGTATCAAATTGAATGCTTTCAGAAATTGTTACGTTTTTTTTACAAAAGGTACAGTAGAATATATTTACTGCCCACTGAATCATTCTGTTAGGAAAAATTCAGTAGCTCTACTGCAATTTTTTTAAGTTGACTTCAGGAGGGGGGGGGGGGGGGGTGCTACCTGCGCCCCCAGCTGGTTCCACCCTTGGAAGCCGTTCAACTGGAAAATTCACATATGGCTCCATGAAACAATGCTTTAAGAGCAGCTTTTAATTTAAGAAATATATTATATAATTATTTAAAAAAAAATTGAAACATCTGAAAATTAAAATAGTAATAAAAAGAACTGCTTATAATAACTCCATTTATTAAATCCAAACAAAAACAAAGTTTGTCTAATTCGTCTATAAACAAGCAAGTTATTTTTGATTGTAAATTTAAAAATAGCGAACTGGATAGTTTTTTTCTATTAACAATGCTTGAGAGAGACTTAAACTATAAATCTATTTTGGTCTCCTCATTGTCTTTTTGTACTTCTTTAATTAAGTCGTGGTAAAAATTTTGTAATGTTTGCAATCCAGATCTATCTTTTTTATATTTTTTTCTTAAAAAGGAAGACGAGCTGCCAAAACGTGCTGTCCACTGACGAGTAAAATCCATAGTTTCGTTATTTATGTCGTTTGTGTTTTTGGGTATACGCGTGCTGGTTGCTCTTGCAATCAAATTCTCAAAAACATCACCTTCTTCTTCAAAGCAGCACAGTTGCTAGATGTTAATAAATATCAAATATATAAAATAAGTAAAAAACGAGTTTTCAAACAAAACTGAGGCCAAGTAGTCGCATGAAAAAGTAGAAAATAAACTTTTCTTCACACACAGAGGTGGCTTCAGATTTTATTCACTGACATTCACCGATATATTTCTGTAAGATCAATCAGAGGTAATAAGTGATTTGATTCATGAAGAGAAAGAATATTCAAGAGAAATGTCCCAATCAAAAAATCGGAGTCCACCTCTGACATTTCTCTTGAATATTCTTTCTCTTCATGAATCAAATCACTTATTACCTCTGATTGATCTTACTGAAATATATCGGTGATTGTCAGCGAATAAAATCTGAGTCCACCTCTGTGTGTGAAGAAAAGTTTATTTTCTACTTTTTCATGCGACTTGTCCTCAGTTTTGTTTGAAAACACGTTTTTTACTTATTTTATTTTCTGCCTTTTTCACGTTAACTAAATTGGAAAATTCTGCATTTTTCCTAAAACAGATTCATCACTAATCATATGGATGAAAATTTTTCCGATGATTTTCCAGCAACTTTATGCAACTCATTTCGCTCTACAACTTTGTCTTAGGTTGCAAAAGGCTGAAACGCTTCCTTGGTCGGAAAAACTCCGGAAAAGCGTTTTACATGAATTTTCCTCGATTTTTTCTGCAAGTTTTCACCATTGTCGGAGAGAAAGTAATGATGCCAGTTGATAGCAAACTTGATCCTGCATTATTTAGAAAACTTTTTTACCGGAAAATTTTCCGGAAAAGTCGGAAAATTCCGGAAATTTTTTCGGAAAAATCGGAAAACTCTGCATTTTTCCTGAAACGGATTTATCACTAATCAAATTTGTACTAAATTTTCAAATGATTTTTCCCGATTTTCCGGGTTTTCCATGGAAATTTCTGGTTCAAATTTTGACAGATTCAATTGTCACGCGACATTAACCGAGTTAAAGGAACACAAATTATAATGTAATACTTTTTCGTTCAATAGTTTCTGATAGAAAAGCATCATACCTCCACTCTTTTCTGTTGATAGCAAAGTTTCCAGCAGGCGGCTCTTTATATTAATTTCTCTTACTAAAGAATCTCACAAACTCTTCCATTTTCTTTTACATTTGGTTGCTGTGAAAATGCTATGAAGGTTTAAAATATATTTCTATACAAGCATTATAATAACTGTTTTCTTTAATATGTATTATAATACACTTACCACCTATCTCCAGTCTGTTTGCAATCTGCTTCCATATTTCTTCTTGTATAGAATTGTTTCTATATACATTTTTATTTGTCTTGCATAAGATGTCCTTTTCTCCCAAATCAATTAATTTTTCTTCTACACCCATATTTATCGCAAATAAAACTATACTTTAATATTCCCGTTAACAATAAAAAATGTTTATTTTTTTTTTATGGAAACAGAATGCTGTTTCTTGGGCGCCACGTGGTTTTTTTTCCTTTTCATTTATATAATCGAGATACCACGAAACTCTTAATTTTTGTTTTCTTTTATCCTGTCAATTAAGCCCCGAATTCGTTTAAATTCTTAAAATGTATTACAAACAAAAAGAGATACTTGTGTAGATACTTCTGGGACCAACAATTCAGATGCCCCATATAATTGACTCAAAATTATATATTTAAGAAAAAAAGAATAAATTTCCTACAAAAGATATGTAAAATACAAAAAAAAAAATAAGTAGGTAGTACTTAACTTGAACTCTGCCGGCCGGCGTGGAGGCGACAACCACATGTCGTTCATTCTATGATACTTAATCCTTACAGCTCTCAGCTCGCTTTATTTGCTTTTTTTCCTTTTTTGTATTTTTAATTATTTTCTTTCTTTTCCTTTAACTCTTTAAACCTTCCTTTTCTTATTTATAAATTGTTTTTTTTTGTCTTTGTTTTTTTAATCAAAACTCTTTACTACAATACGACAATATAAAATATTCTAAGACAATACTTTTGCTTCCTTTATCGCAGCCCAAATATGTCTGATGTCGACACGGTATCCGCATTTGACAATATCTCCAACAATATTGATCATCTGCTTTCTGTCTCCCCCTCTTCCGAAATCATCCTGGCAGGCGATTTTAATGTCCATAACATACCATGGCTCAGACATTCTTCTACCACAAGTCCTTCGGGCCGATTCGTTGAACTTTTTTGTGAATCTTTTAATTTGCATCAGCTAGTGGATGCACCGACGAGAATCCCTGATGCAGCTGGAGATAGGGCCAATTTACTAGATTTGTTTCTGTCATCTCACCCTGACAAATATTCCATCTCAGTCGGCTCCCCTCTTATTAATTCAGACCACTGTCTAATCACGGCTCAATTTATCACCTCATCTCTGCGCCGCCCTACTTCTCCACCTACAAGTAGGCTTCTCTGGCACTATAAGAACGCTGATTGGGAAAGCCTCAATCAGTATCTTAGAGATATAGATTGGTCGGTCTGTTTTGCTTCGAGGGATGCTGATGAATGCACATTAGAACTTAGTAACATACTAAGTCTAGGCATGCGTGAATATATTCCGTATTCTTACAGCAGATCTCAACAACAGCAAAATCGCTCTTGGTTTAACGATAAGTGCAACCAAGCTATAAAAGCGAAAGAGTCTGCTTTTCGCGCCTATCAAGTGCATCCTTGTCCAGAACTGAAAGGAATCTACAAGACTGCACGGAACACCTGCAAGTCCATTATCCAGAGAGAAAAATTTCTTTTTGACCAGAATGTTAGACAAAGAATCTTGGCAAGCCGCAAAGGTAGTAAAGGTTTCTGGTCCCTGGTCAAAACCATCAGGAACAACTTCAGCAGTTCCTCTATACCTTCACTACTTAATAATGGTGAAGTGGTTGTTGACTCCCTGGATAAAGCTAATATTTTGGCTGCTAGATTCGCATCAAATTCTTTTCTTCCACCCACTTCACAGGCACCTGTCGTACATCCCCCGTGCGGATGTGTACAAGAGCCAATACACATCCGTACGAGGGATGTGTTCAAGGTCCTTAAAGGAATCAACGTCTCTAAAGCCGCAGGCCCTGATGGTTTCTCGCCCCTATTAATTAAAAGCTGTGCCTCATCCTTGGCTAAACCTCTGCGCAAACTATTCTACCTGTCCTACTCGACAAGAAAATTTCCAACTGCTTGGAAACTGGCTCACGTTCAGCCTACTCCCAAGAAAGGAGAGGGTAGCGATCCCTCAAATTATCGACCAATTGCAATCACTTCGATTCTTTCAAAGGTTTTTGAATCTATCATTAACTCCAAATTAATGAAGTATCTGGAAACCAATCAGCTAATCAACGATCGCCAATACGGCTTCCGGCACGGACGCTCATCTGGAGACTTGCTGACTTTTCTTACGGAACGTTGGAATCGTAGTCTTCACAATTTTGGTGAGTCCAAAATCGTTGCTCTAGATATTTCAAAGGCCTTTGATAGAGTCTGGCATTCAGCCCTTTTAGCCAAACTCAAAGCACTTGGTCTTTCCCCTCCTCTTCTATTATGGATTGAAAGTTTTTTATCTAGTCGCCAAATACGAGTTGTATTAGATGGCGTTATATCTGATCCTCATCCTATTAATGCCGGTGTCCCCCAGGGCTCTGTTATTTCTCCGACTCTATTTCTAATCTTCATTAATGATCTGCTTTCCCTTACTTTCAATCCTATCCATAGCTTTGCTGATGACAGTACCCTTGATTTCGCATACTCCTTTGACACCCTTGCTGATTCCAGAGGGAACGCCGCATGTGTTAAATGAGACTGCATGATTAGATCATTGAATAACGATCTTGACAATATTCTCGCTTGGGGCAAAGTGAATCGCGTCGAATTCAATGCATCTAAGACCCAAAGCTGTCTCATCTCATTAAAACAAGACCATCACTTAACCACTCCCGTTTCGTTTGATGGTGCATTAATTTCTGAATCACCGTCACTAAGAATTCTTGGCATTAATATTTCCAGTAAGTTAAGCTGGACAGATCACATCTTCTCGGTTGCCAAAGAAGCATCCAAATGTCTTGGTTTCTTGAAAAGGTGTAAGAAATATTTCAGCCCATCAAATATAGCGCTCCTCTACAAGTCCTACATCAGACCCAGAATGGATACAATTCCCATATCTGGGCCGGGGCTGGTCGCACAGCCTTAGCTTCATTGGATATTGTCCAAAAGAGAGCCTGCAAGCTCATTGGCGATGTGGCAATTACTCGTCATATCGACTCGCTCGAGCACCGTCGCAATGTTGGATGCCTTTCGCTCCTTTATCGCTATATGCATAGCAAATGTTCTGATGAAATATCTAGTCTGATCCCTTGTAGAATAGTTCCTGCACGCAATACCCGCGCTGCATCCCGCGCTCATCCTTTTACCCTTCAAATTACCTTCGGGCGTACACTTAAATTCCGTGATGCTTTCTTATCCCGAACTGTGCGAATGTGGAACAGTCTACCATCTTCTGTCTTTCCTCCGGCATACAACCTGCAAAAGTTTAAGGGCGACATACATCGGCACCTCCGCCACTCTCCTCATATCCCTTAATCCTTTCCCTATCTCCTTCCTGCCACGCTGTGCTTTGCATCATAGGGTATCCCCTGAGCTTGGCTTAATAATATAAAAAAAAAAAAAAAAAATAGCGACCTCCACCCTGACAAGTCGTTAACCCTTATTAGGTAACATCTACTATAGTGCATCTTTAACTAAAGAAATTTCTCTTTTGCATTATTACTTAAAATTATACCAAGTCGAACGGTATACAAATATGCTAGAATTTAAATATTTAAATGTCATATCAATTGTTATAAACATATGCTAGAATCAAAATACGTTCTCGCATCTCGAAGAACAATAATATAACTACTTAACCATATGTATCAAGATTCCAAATTTGTGTGAAGCCAGTGCATGAGAATTAATTTAGATGCGAGAACGTATCCTTTGATGTGTGTTTGGGTGTGCGCTGAGTGTATTGTGTGTGTAGCAGGCCTCTATTGGTTTTAGCATCACTGTGAGTGACTATTTTGACCAAAAGATATGTGTGTATGAGAACATAGAGTGTTCGGTGTTATGTGTACCCTTGTGTATTAATGAACCATGTTGCCGTGGTGGATGAAGTGTTCCCGTTAAGTATTTTGTTAATTTTTATTGTCCCTAAAAAATAAAAGATCCTTACAGAATCGATTGTTTGGTGAACGGGACAGCACAACATATAATAACACATTATAGTTTATTGAAGAAATATAATGAGTTGGATGGAAAAATGAACACAGTTTGTAATAAAAACGGTCGAAAAGCTTCATGTCAGTTAAGGAAAAGGGTATGGAAAATCGTTTGCCGGGTGGCGGAAAAGTAGTACATACCATGGTACAAAGAATATACAGTATGCTAGTATGAAATGAAAGCTCTTCAAAGCTTTTTGTGGCGTCATAACGAGCCACTTTTTCAAATGAACATAGGAATAAATGAACTAAATACCATTTTCTGTTCAAATGATTATTTTATTTTATTTCTTTTCCTTGCGCGTTTATTTCATTTTTCCTTTCTATTTAAATGCTTAATACGAAAGTAATTTAGCTTTCCTTCTTAACGTAATCATCTATTTCTCCAATTTCAAGATCCGATCCCTGTAAGTATTGCCCTGTTCTAATCTACAGCTTTTATTGACTACCTACTCAACAAAGTCTTCATTTTGTGAACACCAATCGAATGTTGGATTTTCAGAATCAACTTCTTCAAGGGTACTCATTGAACACAGAATATTTTCATTGCGTCATATAAATATGTATAGTCTAATTTAAAAAAAAATTAAACTCAACGAAAATAGGAAATTAAAGTAGGAGAAATATAGATAGTTTACGATAACATAACAACTTTTCTAAGATTTTTATACGTTTTAAATGGAACATACCTAATAAGTATGATCTAAATCTATGTATACTTAAAGTCTGTAGTAGTAGGGTGGTCATACAAACCAATTATAGATCTTAAGGCACTAAAGAAATTATCTATGATATTTTGATTACGTCGACTTGTATGTAAGGATATAGTCCACTTTAAAATACTCCCTTAAATACATATGTATACAAATCTGATTAATTTGTTATTAAAATGCCTTTTATGCATTCATTCACTGTGCACGTTTTAACCTAATGCCATCGGCAAGAAAAGTGGCTCGTTTTGAGGCCATAAAAAGCTTAAAGCTTTCAAGATGGCGAAAACACGTTCAGATACCAGCATACTTATATTCCTTGTACCATGGTATATACTAAGTTTGTAACGCACAGAAATAACGCTAGAAAAATCGGTTGGACATCCACGCATAATATTAAAAGTTATTTTGATATTTGCATGTCCGTCTGTCCGTCCGTCCGTCTGTCCGTTCGTCTGTCCGTCAGTCCGTTCGTCTGTCCGTCAGTCCGTCTGGCCGTCTGTCCGTTCGCCACTCTGTCCGTCGGTTTATCTGTCTGTCCTCACGATAACTCGAGAACATGTACACTTAGAGAGGTGATATTTTGCATACAGGCTTTTTAAGAAAAAAGTAAATTTAAGTTCGAGAATGGGACAAATCGGGTAACTCCTTCGTAGAGTGGCCAATCAAAAATTTCCTTTTTCACTATATATTTGGACACTACCCGAGATCGCGTCGACGTCGAGAGCTGAAATTTAGTACATAGTATTTTCATAAAAATAGTAAATATAATTTCTAAATCGGGCATTGTCATATAAAAATTTAGGATATTCATGTAATTTTATGAAAACGATAAGTCTTATAGAAATATATGAGAAAAACCACTTCAAAAATCAGACTTGCACAGATGGGTGACTATACGAAATGACATGCGGGCAGTCATCTAAGGTTTCATAAGACCAATTATAGCTTTTTTACTTGTTTTTTTTTTGTTTTTTTTTTTGTTTTTGTGTTCCGGCTATAGCGCGGGTGCGGTAGAAAAGCGAACAGACAATGAAACCAAAGGAAAACTCAAGATATTCTAACCAATTAAAAAGAAACAAAAAGATGGAATTACCAAGACCAATTCTAATGATACCCCTAGATGAATGCCCGTACATAATTTCGTACGGTTACCCATCTGTGCAACTTTGATTTTTGAAGTTGTTTTTCGCGTATATTTCTAGAACGGTTCCTCGGCTAGTAAAAATGATTATTACCAATTTCATACGACTTTTTATTTTGAAGAAGTTTTCCGTATAATAAAAACGTCTAGGGCTGATCGTTTTTACAGAATACATAAAAAAACTAAATTATTATATGGCAACACCAAGAAAGTGTTGCCCGATTTAGTTTTTTTTTAATCATATTTTTTATTTTTATAAAAAAGCTGTGTACAAAATTTCAGCTCTCAGGCAGTGTCCAAAACGAAATTTTCGTATGGCAACTTAATTTACTTTTTTTTTAAAAGCCCGTGTGTAAAATTTCAACGCTCTAAGTATACGCGTTCTTGAGTTATCGTGAGGATAGACAGACGGACAGACGGACTTACAAAACTCAAAATAACTTTTGATATTATGCGTGGCTGTCCAATCATTTTGCTCTACCATAATTTTTTTTTATGTATTACAAATTATGGATTACAACTGAACTTAATCTTTCTTTATGATTCCGACTGAAAATTGAATCGATTAAAATTTTAGTTGATTAGTCGATTGACGGGTTAGTCGTAAAAAATTTCAATTGATCAAAAAGTCAATCGAGAGTCCCAATTAAAAATGTAATCAATTAACATATGAATCGATTACCAATCGTTTTCCAATCAATTACTGCACAGGTCTGTCAGTAACAAATTTTTTTGAGAGAACGTTGACAACCTTCAGCTTGAGAGAAATTCTCGATATTCAGCCCAATTACAGGAGTTGGTAATTGGGTTTGTGAATATGTTGTGCACGCCATTAAATAATAACATTCAGGATTGCATGTATTCCATGCTTCTTTCCACCCCGCATAAACAAAAAAAAAACATTCATAAAACTTAGCCAATTTGCAAAGTCTGCCTGTATTTCATCATATCAGGAATTTGAAATGTTCGTTAGGATTTCAAATAAATAACCTGGCAACTCATTCCTATTATTTTCTCTAAAATATTACAAATAAAATTGTCGGAAGGAGGGCCTAAAACATGTGTTTCAGCAGTTAGGAGCTTTCAAGACTATTTATCCATATCAACTCTCCAACACTTACATTCCCATGATAATTCTCATGATTACAAAAATATTGTGAATGTCATTTGATTCATTCCAAAACTTTATCTGCTTTTGTCAATTGCTGAGCTGCGAAGTGGAAAGATCTCTATGCCATTAATAAGGAACATGTTTTTAACATATGATAAGTTTTGGATAACATTCCAAACACGAGTTACGCATTTGCCTATTGAATTTCATTACGTGAGTGTGCAACTAAATCGTGAATAATGTAAAATACCTCCTAAGGTTATATTGTTGGGGAACTTATATAATACATGATGTTCTCACAGCTTAGGGTAATCCGCACAAGAGCATGTATCTAACAAAGTTTGGGCTTTTAAACAATAACACGCCCCGGGGGGTTAAAGTAAGATAAACAGCTTGAAATACCATGGAATTCCTAATATTTGATTCGGAATATGTAATTAAGGGGCTCCGTGGAAATGATTTCTTGAGTACTTAAACGGAATGGCTTCAGTGTAAGTTTTTGATTTTATAATGTTTCATATCAGAAGATGTTGAAACTCAATCAAGGTACATAAAACAATTGTATCCATTCATCAAATTATAATATTCATTATTGAAGCAATATTTTGTATGGATGTATATGAAATCAATCTAAGAAATGAGAACTTCTTTTAAAAAGAAAAAAGTTGAGACTTATAAGATACTCATCTTTCAGATGGTATTCATCATTGAACTGAAAAGTACGTATAGACTATGAGGGCTATTGTCTCGAATTTTGTTATTTCCTTCATTCAGGACTACTTTAATTAAGGAATGGAAAATGAAAATTCTGGAGGGTATAACAGATGTTGTAGAACCCTCATACAAAGGGCCTGGATGAATAGACAGTAATGACAGTATTTTAGGATGATGTTATAATTTTTTCTCAAGGAGCATTGTATTCAATTTTATATATAAATGACAATGACAATTTTTTATAAATGAAAATGAGCGACATCTGTCATATTTTAATTTTCAAAGATTTGCTTGAGATAACGGCTAAATGTTATCTACTTAGTGTTCTGGTTCATTTCAGTTAACAGAAGAATATACTCATTTGCGAATTTGTGCTCTGCAATGCTATGCTCTCATTCAAAAATCTAAAGAGAATACTAAGTACAAATTTTACTTCCAATTATATGAGCTGTTTGATTCTATTCCAAGGGAAGACATCGTTTTGTTAATGGTAGTTATGTTTAAAAGTCGGCGGGACTATATAATGGGCCTTTCATGTACATTTAGACCGCAGAATCTGTTTGATATACATAGAATTCGATTAATGCCGCATCCAATTGGTGTTTATAACATAAATGATATTGCTAAGCGGGTTAATGCAGCACACGTTGTCAAATAACTTGCCGTTAGGAGCAAAACTATTCTGCCAAAAGATGTTTAGTACAATACTGTTGAAAAGCAATTTTAATCTCCAGTAAGCACGAAGAAGGAGATTAGAAGAATTTAAAAATATCCAAAGGTAAAGTGGTTCTTTCATGCTTTTGAGTATTTCTGCCTACTTATAAGTATGGTGCAACATGTTAGATAATTACGATGAATATCAGTCTGGACAGTTATTTAGAATGTCTAAAAAATCATTCAAAAAGTTAGTTGATATGCTTCGAACAAGTTTAGAGCCTAAGTGCATGGCCACAACGCCGCACCGCACCTAGCACCGCACATAGCACAGCACAAGACCAATCATTCCCTAGCACATCGCTCCTTGCACATCGCGGAATTAATGGCCACAGTGAAACATTGCACATTGCCTAGAGCGACCTCGAATATTTGACTTCTGAAGTAAGTTAAGATATTGTGAAAGCGCAGTCCAGTTTTCGTTAACAAGTATAGACAGAATTCAATACCCTAGTTGCATTTCCTCTGAAGAGGACGACATTTTGTGTGAAGTCGTAAGTGGAATTCATTAAAATCCCTTAAAAAGCCGCATTGATGAAATTAACTGTAAGAGAAGTAAGCCTGGAAGATAGTGGTGTGTCTTCCAAGTGAGTACTCCATTCCAATGTCAGGTTCAGGAAAGTGGACACCTGCCCCAGCTCCATCATTAGTAAGAGAATCGGTGGTGAAAATCCTTAGACCGGATCAGGGAAGGCTCGACAAGGCACTTCCATCAGTCCGCGATTTCCTTACAGGAAAGTTCACAGATAAGCTATGCCCAAAACGAAGCTCAGGTACGATTGCATTACGTAGCATACTGGCCAGAGGGTTTTCCAAGTTTAGCCCATACGTCAGAGAGCACTGAAAAAAGCCAGTCCAGCAGTCCTCCCAACATCCCCATGATCGCAATCTGCACACGGCCCTTTTGGCATTTGACTGTAAGACAAGATCCGGGGGTGGTTACCCTTATTAGGCTCCATATCGTAATCACGAAATTCTTCCACGAGAAGTTGCATAACCTTAGTTCGAAGTCTTATCTTTTGCCAAGGAGCTAATGATATAACATGTTAGCAGGCTATTAAAAAATGTTATGTTGCCATCTTTATATTTCTCCATCCGCATCTTGAGAGTATTTTCCTTTCACGTAAGGTGTTGCAGTTGCAGACAATGAGGATCTGTATTGTGACGAAACCACCTAAAATAAAAAGGAAGAAAATTAAAAACTGGTACAAAGGCTGACTACAGCGACACTCATCTTTATGTTCCCCACTTCTTTATGGTCATCAATGTTGGTTTCCATCTGGTCATCTGTTTGCTTGATGAAATTCGAATCTGAAAAATTGTAATTAACGTCATTAGATTTAGAGTAGACGAATAAAATTTTAAATTTGTATCTGACTAGAAAAGAAATGAGTTGAAAAATATAAGTAAATGTCACTAACTTTAAGAGTCTAATAAAATAACGACCGAGCCCACTGGAATAGTCCTTCCGGCTATTTTTTTTCCCCCGCCGAACGGTGATATAGTCTGTTAGGAATTTTTGATAGAAGTGGACAAGTGGAAAAATTGTGAAGATCGTTAGGAGTTGAATTTCTCGAAAATTAAGTTAAGCGTTTTTTTTTTATTTTTAATGAGTTTTCCTTGTCGTGCAAAATAACTAAATTTTAGCGTAATAAACTAAAAGTTGAATTTAACGAGTGTGTGTTTTTGTCGGTAGGCTACGTAATATCAAGAATAAGACGGCGAGTGTATTGGTTATCGCGTAGTGGACACAATACGCCACGATCACGAATTTGTGGGCTCATAAGGTTGCGAGTAGAAAGTGGTTAGATTTCTTTGTTTTTTTTTTTTAAGGAAGGTGCAACGTGCAACGGTAAGTCACCGAAAAAGAAATATCTATTTTTATTAAAAACAAATCTTTGGTCCCCATTTATTCGTCCATCGACAAAGATTCGACAGGGGACAAAGTTCTGTTTTCCCCTGCGCAGTACGAAGTCACCAATACCATCTCGCGTCACATTAACACAGTAAGACTATAAAAGGCTGCAAATACTTACCATTGTAGGAGTTCCGCCATTTTCCAAGAAAAAGAAACTTCAGCTCGAACGAAGATAATCCTTTCGAAAAGCAGGCAAATTAATAAATCCAATACGTCCCTCGAAGTTTAAGCCGCTTGACTACAAAGCACCGAGCGAGAAGTTTATGAATAAAATAAAAAAAAAACCTCCTCAACACGGTGCCCCGTCGCTTCACGGCGCCCCAGGTGTCACGCCCAAAACCCACTAGCACTACTCAGACAACACTTTCGGATGATTTCTATTAAATCAAATCCAATTAATTATTTCGTCATCACCACACAACACAGCACACGTTATTTCTCGTCAATAACTAAACGATACACAGAAAATAATGTACGCGACGAACCAATACTGAACTTGGACCTGTCCATCAATCAGCCCTCACACTACAAACTGCACAGTAAGTCGAGTACGGCTAGCGCAGTACTCATGCTGATTACTTTCGGACAAAGCTGCAGACTGGCTCCACTCTGTTCACGGCATTCCCCTTCTTCAAAATGAGAAAAAATATAGGTTGCCTGTAGATTGACCATTTTACGCTTACGCTTTATTTAATGAAATCTGCAGCCGCATATTTGTAACACAGCACCCACAGACCCAATAGCTTACGAGTGGAACATCTCTCAGCCAGACGAAAGGCCAGCTGATTAACTTGAGCGTGACCTAGTTCCACACTTTGTTCAGATTTACGTTTCCTGTGACCTATCAACATTTCATGCCCAACCGTGTTGCTGCTAAGCAGTTGCAACATTGTTGAAGAAAAATTTCCCTTTCGGTATAGCAGAACAGAAAATTCATAAATCTTTTGTAAAGCAGGGAGGCAGATTTCGTAACAATATTAAACTGTCATATATAAATCTACTGAATTTACTCGCTATAAATGTTACCAATGTACTCCACAGAAGAAAATTTACTAAAACATTGTTAAATGTATTAAATTCACCCCAGCCGGGATAAATATTACCATCTTAGTAGGCTGTTACTCCAGATGGGCGAGAGAATATCATCCAACTTTTTGTATACCTGAACCACTGACATATATATAAATGGATTGCTTGATCTTCTGTTTCATGTGGCATCAATTTTGATTTCAGAAAGTATGCTCTCACTGTCAATGCTACCAACTGTCGTAAACTGATGTTATATTTAAATTATTTGGGAATTTACGTATATGCATGTCAGTGGGATTTAGCGAATTTATCACAAAGGTATTTGGGACTATTTATGTCGTTAAATTTTAGTTATGAGTCGAAAGAAGTGTTTTTTACAAGGATTTTTACAAACAATTTCTCGTTCCTAATCCTTATAGTTCAGTGGGAAAGTATGCTCTCACGAAAAGAAAGTGGTGCCATTTGCTTTCATGCATTTTTGATTCAACAAGCAGTTCATTTATATACATGTCAGTGACTTGAACATAATAACAAGTTTCTCTTCTATAAATAAATCTTTCCTTGCAAAACATCCTTGAAAGAACAGTTCTTTCGACTCATAATTAAAATTTATAAACAAAGTCCCAAATATTTTGTTAATAAATCCGGTTAATGCCACCGACAGATATTTAAGTAAATCCATTGACATGAAATCCTCAAAAAATTTAAATTTCGCGTCAGTCTAATGCAGTTGTTAGGATTGATAGTGAGAGCATACTTTCTGAAATCAAAACTGGTGCCACATGAAACAGGAGATCAGTCAGTCCATTTATATACATATCAGTGATACCAGCGCAGCAACCTTTTGAAAACAAAAAAAAAAAAAAAAATTTGCATTGTAGTTGTTTTCCCTTTTCCTTTGTTCAGAAAACGGATTTAGATAAATCATTAAGTAATTTACTTGCTTAATTTCATTCAATATAGTGAGCAACTAGTTTAGATTTAAAGAAATTAAATTGAAAATGACAGAATTAACTTTCTTTCTTTTTTGTCTCTCCCACTGACATTTATATAAATGGACTGCTTGATCTCCTATTTCATGTGGCACAAATTTTGATTTCAAGAAGTATGCTCTCGATGTCAATGCTACCAACTGTCGTAATTTGGTGCTATATATAAATTATTTAGGGATTTAGTTATATACATCTCAGTGGGATCCAAAAATGCATTTTGGACTGTTTTTTTTGTGAATTTTAATTATACGAGGCTATTTTGGTTGGAAAGGTTTGCTTACCCTCTGCAAATACCTCTGAACCTGAAACAATATTTCGATACAAATCATTACAGTTCAGTGGGAAATAATGCTCTCTCTTATTCATTCTTTTATTATTTTATTTTTCTTTTTAGTCTATTTCCAGATGCGTGCAGTATTCCTTCTAATCTAAATTGTACTCTGGAGCCCTGATTACTCACGAGTCTCAACACAACTTTTTTTGTAATTCTTTTCACCGTTCTAGGAAAAAACGCACCTGGGTGACCTCGCTTTGTTCTAGCTGTTCTAACAAGAAAATTATCGGGATATTCTGTCCCTATGGCCCTCCTCTGGTTGCGAATCCGAAAGAATCATCGCTGTTGTCTCTAAGGAATTTTTCTTTTTTAACGATGAACTTTACGGGACTTTGTATTGAGGCTCTGGCGTCACTACTTTTCACCTACAATTGTGGGGAGTTCCGCCTCTACTGGAAGTCAGGAAAATACTGATTTCTTATTGAGTGTATTGCCTAGTTTCTTCTCCCTCCCAGTTCGGGGAAAAATGACGGACGTCAGCTAATATTCTCACTTGACTCTTTGCTCTGAGCTGTGATTGGTGGAAAACCAGAAAATCAAAGAAGTGAAAATTCTAGGCCAATTTCGAAAAATAAATATGATAATTAAATTAAGATCGTGATTTAATACCCGGTTACGTAATTGGTTTCGCCGTGAATATGATAGATTTTACGAAAAATTCGCGGCAAGTTCCGTGTGACAGATGGCGGTGTTGTTTTAATTTTCGCGATTCGTAATTATTTTCCTACCAGTGATAGGGTCGCTGATAGTATTTTACCTGGAGCAGTAAATACACCTTAATGGAGGGAAATGAGAGTAACCTAAAGAAACAACAGAGCATACTCATAATCATTTCAGATAAGTATTTCGGCGTTGGATGGACACGATTATTTGTTTAAATTTCTCCTTTTCTTTACAGTGACACCTCTACTCGACCAACATACTGGTCCAGCACCATTATAATATGGGAATAACGCGAAGGATCATATCTGGGTTGAGAGTTGGTAAGATTCTTTTTGTTGCCTTACTTACGTTTATATGTCAGCGACACCATGCCCATACGATTATGCAAAATTCAATAGCTTTATTGTCTTCTTTATGTGAAAATTGAATATATGTATGGGGTCGTGGGAGGGCAAAATTAGTTATGGGGTTACGCTTAAGGAAAATATTTCTACTTATTTCCTGGTGTAAGGAAGGTTTAACTCGCGTCATTGGAAAGAAGAGATATGTCCTTACGGTATATAGATTAGTATTAATGATCAGAGCTTTTCCGTGAAAGATTGGTATTAACAGGTCATCTTTATTATTGTATGCTTATATATCTATATATATATATATTTAGTGAGAGACCGGTAAAGAGTAAAGTTATGCTCTGTCCTTTCGCCGGTAGTCGTGGGTTTTTGCTTCTTCATTATTCCAATCTTTTTCGTTTTGATAACCGATTGTGGTGTATGGTGGGAATAGTGGACTAATTTTCATAATTAGGAATGGATGTTGGATCTTCATAGCCTACATAATTACGTAGGCTGATATGGGCATAATATAAAATTTCATAAAAGGATTCGCTCTGATTCGATCCGTATTTTGTCGTTGTAGTAAACGTAATTTGAGTTTTTATTAAAGGCAGGGGGACAGGAGTCATGCGAGGCCGGTGATTACTGCACACATTTCTCCCTCTTTTTTTCTTAAAAAATCTAGCCATAACAGATTGGACTTCGATTTTAAGGGAAATCGGTCGCATTTGGCGAACAAAAATTGCTGTCCCTGGAAAATCACATGAATTGCGCTATGAATAGATTCCTCAACCACCATATTCTCTAGATTTGGCCCTCGCGACTATTATCTATATCCAAAGAAAAGGTTTGGTTTTAAGAGATTTGGGTCGAATGTCGGTGTCATAGCTAAAACAGAGGTCTATTTTGAAGGGTTCTAAATATCGTATATGTCGGAAGGTATCGAAAAATTTTACAATCGTTAGAGTGTATTAATCTAAAAGGTTATTATATTGAGAAATAAATGGAGTTTTACCATGCTAGTATTTTTATACTAAGTTTTTCATTCCGTCTTTAATGCACAGAAATAATAATGGTAGAGCAAATTGGATGTCCACGCATAATATTAAAAGTATCTTGATTTTTCCATGTCCGTCCGCCCGTCCGTCTATGCATACATTACTCTTACACTTACTGAACAAAGCTGAAATAAACGGACTTTAAAAAATAAAATAAAATTAAGTTCGAAAATGAGACAAATCGGGCAACTCGTTCGTAGGGTAGCCATACAAAAATTTTATTTTCCACTATATATTTGGACACTGCCTGAGAACACGTCGACATAGAGAGCTGAAATTTGATAAATGGTGTTCTTATAGTAATAAAGAAAAAAAAATTCAAAAATGGACTAAATCTGGCCACCCTTTCTTGGTGTTTCCATATAAAAATTTAGGTTTTTTACATATACTGAAAATATGTGCGAAAAACCACTTCAAAAATCAAACTTGCATAGATCGGTGGCCATACGAAATTTTATATGGGCATTCATCTAGGTTATCATAAGAATTGGTCTTAGACCAATTCTAGCTTTTTTACTTACAATCTTATAAAACTGTGTATAAAGTTTGATGCGGAGCATACATACTTGGTTCTCATCATTTAGTTTTTCCTTATATAGGGTGGCCTGTATGTGGCCTTGTACAAACGGGACACCCTATAAGGGCAGATGGTGGATACTTTTATTCAATCCCATAAGACTATAGCTAAAAAAATTTTTAATAATACTCAGATATTACTTGAAGTTAGAATTTTACTATATACTTTTAGCTAAACAGCGTTAAACTTAAATATCTTTTTGACTATATCTCGTCACTCAATTCAACTTGGAGAGCATTTTCTGTGTTCCGAGTTCAACTAGTTGTCTAAATTAGAAAAAATCTCGTGTAAAACATGAGGAAAGCTAAACTTCAACAAAGCGTAATTGTGTGTCATTATCAAGAAACAAATAAGTCTAATGTTTTTCTGCCTCCAAATAAACGTGATGTAAATATTTATTGTCTTATTAAGTATCAATGTAAAGATGTTCCTTCTCTTTCTATTAAAAATCTTTCATTAAAAAAAGCAATAATACCTACTGAAAGACTTCTATTGATTCTCAATATAAAGTCAAAGGACTTCATAAACCAAATACCCCTACAAAAACCGAAATTCAAATTGAATAAACTCTTATCGAAAATTTTCTAATATCGACAAACAAGGAAAGTCGTTAATACTGTCATAGGAATGTTCATCGGGGAATGTGGTCCCATTGAAATTTATTCAAGCACAAAAGGGAAGGTCTGATCCTTGGTCTTTTGTTTGTTTCCCAGGTCCTTACATGCTTGACTTACCATGTAAGTAGATTTGTCCATTGCTAGAGTCAACTCTACAAGTGAATTCTTTTGTGTGATCTGGAATTTGTAGAAAGGAACGGATACCTTATACCTATCAAATGCTTCTCCAAATGATTTGAAATAATGTCTACATTCATCTCACTTGATTTTCTGGCTCTAAACAATGTTAAATGAATTTGTTGCTTGTCCTTATTTGGGGAATCTCAAAAAGTTAATAGCTAAGAAATTTTACGTAGTCTGCATCAACTGTTTATCAATGTTTTGTTCAATATTCTTTTGAAATTTGGAGTATCATGAAGATATTTTGTGTTTATAAAAAATTTAAAGCTTTCTTTTACTTATATGAGTGTAAGTGCGTGTGTGTATTGAGAGCATCTGTAGTGACCACTGACATACATTACAATGGAATGCTCGTAGAACAAAAAATGAATGAAAGCTAATGGCATCACTTTTATATTCTTGTCTCTTTCCGTGAGAGCATTATTTCCCACTGAACTGTAACGAGAAGCTGCTTAAGATTCAGCGATATTTGCGGAGCTTTCTACCAGATCCCCCTTGTAAAAAACAAATAGCTCCACCAACTTTTGTAGTAAATTCGGTAAATCTCAGTGACATGTATATAAGTAAATCATCAAATAATTTAAATATTGCGCTAGTTTACTACAGTTGGTAGCATTGACAGTGAGAGCATTATTCTGAAAACAAGTTAGTGATGTGAAGAATAAAACCCGTGCACGTCGCTCAAGAACTGCCGAGAATATTGCTGCTGTAGCCGAAAGTTTTGAAGAAAACCCAAGTTTGTCCATTCCTCGTCGTTCTTTGGAATTAGGCATTCCACAAACGTCATTACACCATATTTTGCAAAAAGATTTGGGTCTTAAGGCTTATAAAGTTCAGTTAACACAAGAACTCAAGCCGGCCGATCATCAACAACGGCGAGTCTTTGCTGATTGGGTCCTTGAAATGCATGAAAATGATCCGGAATTCCATCGAAAACTCATCTTGAGTGATGAGGTCCATTTCGACCTCGATGGCTTCGTCAACAAGCAAAATTGTCGCATCTGGGGCTCGGAAAACCCAAGAGTTATTGTTGAAAAGCCTCTCTATCCTCAACGTGTGACTGTTTGGTGCGGTTTATGGTCCCGCGGGGTCATTGGACCTTACTTTTTCGAAAATGAGGCTGGAGCAACAGTTACGGTGAATGGATTGCGCTATCGACAGATGATCAATGATTTTTTATGGCCGGAATTGGATGGTATTGATCTGGACGACTTTTACTTTCAACAAGACGGCGCTACGTGCTATACAAGCAACGAAACCATTGATCTTTTACGGGAAAAGTTTCCGGACCGTGTTATCTCTCGAAGAGGTGATCACAATTGCCCACCGAGATCTTGTGACTTAACACCTTACGATTTGTTCCTTGGGGCCACGTGAAAGACAAGGTCTACGCCAACAGCTTAGCGTCGATTCAAGACCTCAAAGATGGAATTCGTGAGGTTATCGATGACATAGGGTAGCCAATTTGCGATTTGGTTATGGAAAATTTCATGAAAAGGATATGGTCCTGTAGGCGTGGTCGTGGTGGTCATTTGGCTGATATTATTTTCCATTATTAACGGCATGCCTTCCTCTTGAAATTGAAATAAAGATCCGATCATTCATTTAAAAAAAATGGTACTTTTCTTTGAATATCAAAATAACACCTCTTATTGGAAAACCCGTTAGTAGAAGTCGACGATCAAAAAATCATGCTCAGAAAGGACTTGTACTAGGTAATCTTAAGGAAATATATTCAAGATTCAAGGATATATATCTGGATGTCAAAATAGATTTTGTTAAAATTCGCATCTCTTCTTCCTAAGAACTGAGTAATAGACGGAGCTTCTGGTATGCATTCTCATTGTGTTTTCACCATCCACCAGAATGTCACATTGATGATAGAAGGAATGAAAAAATTGCATTTTTTTTTTCGGAAATGAACGTAGCATCCTTGATTATAGAAGTTGACTGTAATGGAATTGTACGACACGTATTCCTCTAAGAATGATATTTCATGATATTTTTGATAAAAATTTTGTCGAAACAGTAGCATATCAGCAATGGGTATATCGGCGCGTTCAACTTTAGAAATAAGGATAGAGAGCGCAGAATATTTTATTGAGACATTTTTCTGAAGACTTTCCGTACTACAAACGAACTTCTTCATTTCAGAATGACAAAGTACATATCTTAAGGAGGCTACGCTTAAGCTAGACGAGTTTTTGCTGATTCTCGATTTTTCTGATAATTCGTACTTGAAGATGCCGTGCAGAGTTTGTATTGGAACAACTCCCAAGCTACCATTAGGACTGCTAAAGTAGGACATATACATTTAATTATAATTGAGAGTTTTGCTATGAAATAAATTCACTTTACAAGCATAAAATCTTTAAAAACAGAAATTGCTATACAAGGCAGGAACCAAGTCGTACTGATGAGTATACGGTTTTCGCTGTTACGAAACGCCTGCTTTTTGCATAAACCTTGTTTTTTTTTTGAAAGATTTTTCGTTTGTAAAAGAGTTTTTTTCACTCAATTCTTGAGTTGTGGAGATTTGGCAGCAAACTCAGTCAATTTCAAATTGACTAAATTCGCTAAGAATTTATTTCATAGCAAAACTCTGTGAAATGCTAGTCCCGCATAAGGCATTCAAGTAAATACTTAGCTTCTCGCCTCGTATATAATTCACACTTAAAAATTATTTTAAGTGCATATATCAGGTCAACCTGGCTATTCACTTCGGGCAGGAACCAATCTGAACTGATGAGCACACGGTTCCTGCTGACACGAAAAGCGTATTTTTGTATAGAAATTACTTTTTCGTATTAAAGATTTTTCGTTTGTAAAAGATTTTTTCTACTTAATTATAACTTCCGACAAACTTGCTTTGCACGGATGGGTGAAAAGGATATTTTATTTTTCTGATGGATCGGCGGCGCAATATACAAATAGAAAGAGCTTCCTGAATATTACCATACATCAATCAGACTTTGGATGTGAGGCGAACTTGCATTTCTTTGGCATTCTGTATGGAAAATACATAAGTGATGGCTTCGGTGGAACCCTTAAGCGTTTGGCTGGAAAAGCGAGCTTGTGGGGCCCCTGCAACTATCAAATTATGACTCCTCCCTCGCCAACCTTACGAATGGGCTTTTCAAAATATGAGCAACATGAATTTCGATTTTGTGTCAACTGAAGAAGTGCACAACAATAAGCTGTGTTAGAGCAAAGATTTTCGATGGCTCAAAAAATACCAAAGACACAAAAGCTGCACTCAGTAATACCAGTCGGGGCTGGAGTGGTACATTATAAACGTTTTTTATTTGCGGATAAATGGATATATTATAATAATTTAAAAATAGGAAGATGAAATTTAATCGAGGACATCACATGATTTATAAGATTTATAAGACAAGTAACACGGGGTGTGTGTATTTATTTTCTAGCAACGAGGTAATTGGAGTAAAACGACTTAATCTATCAGTAGGACCAACCACAACATTTATACCTATCGAAATACTCCCATCGTCGAAATCACTCCACAGACTTCAGTGCTTTGTAAAGTAAATATGCTAATAGAGACAGGAAATAATTACATTTTATATACAAAATATCTTAATCTAATAAATGAGCAACTTCAAAAATATGGCCCTTAAAAATATACACATAAATGTCGCATATAAGAGCATGTAAGAACAAATCGTCTTTTTTTAGGGCCGTCAAACTTTTAAGTAAAGAGTAAGCTTAGCAACAATTATGGGTTCTAGTTTCCATTTTTTACAAAAGCTAAATATCCAGTTAGGGATTTAAATTAAAAAAAAAAAAAAAAAAATTAATCCACATTTCGAGGAATTCTAGAATAAAGGATATCATCGTTATTCTGAAAAAAACAAATAATATTTTGGTCTGTATTTTGTTTTATATTTAAATTCCTGCCTAACAAATCTTTAAATTTTATAAAACACACACCCAGCAAAAATCTTTCAAAATACATTTATACTAAAAATTCTTTAAGTACGAATCTTTAAAAATTGATTCCATCTAAACTGGAAGGAATTCCAGTTTGTGCTTTTTATACTTACTTTAATTTCTACAAAGGATTAAAATAAAAAAATATAAAATACATTGAAGAATCGCCTTTTCAGATATTCGAGGATAAAGGATATATTTTTCATCCTTAAATAAAAAATTATATCAACGAACCTGGTTCTATTTGTCGCAAATATCGTAATATCGTAAAGCTTCCTTAAAACAATATAACTTATTTCATAGAGCTTTGATGAGTACAACCTGACATCAGAATTTTTGAAGTTCCTTTCAGCAAGTCAAATTTTCCATTTTCTTAAAAATTCAAATACCGTTATCTCCACTAAAAGTATGTCATGATAGAAAATAATTCACACAAATGTTTTTCTAATAAAAGACAATCTTTTTGCGAAATTTTATCAATATCTGGGATAGTCGGTTCAGAACCTTTGTCGATTTTTATTCGAATGACCCTATTTGAAGGGATACACTTCCACTACTTGTATTGAAAATAAGGTTTATCCGATAACAGTAAATTTGTCTTTATTTCATTTTCCAACTAGACCGATTGGTGCTGTTTGGATTAAGCTTAAATTCTTTCAATTAATTCTAATATGTAAAGTGTCGCTTCCAGTTCTTTAGATATGCATACAAATTTTGAAAGCGATTTGTGATCTACTAATACTAGGAGATATACTTAAATGTTTCCTTTTACTTTTTCACTTAAAATTGAATAAATAAATAATATATAATTTAAAAATTCACATGAACTTAGTGTCTCTACCTATGAAACATATATACCTATGCTACATTCGTCATATATATCTTATTTAGCCTACAAGAATGGGAAATCTCAAATAGGCCCAGTTGCTCCATGTAATTAACTCATTAACTCCATCATTTATAATTTCATCTCAAAATACATATTAACTGCCACACCACGTTTATTTTTGATTAAATTATAACCTGGCGTGGTGCATCTACATATTTAAATCACATTCATGCGTTCTGTTTAATGCTGGCTGTATTGTTAATTACTTTATATAGGTGAGGCATTAATGCTTTAAATTAAATGTATTTGTATTTAATGAGCTTGCTAATTAATGAATAATGATTCCTGTTTAAAAAACCTGTTAAATTATTATCTAAATCCTCTGTATGTAAATTTTGAACTGGACTAAATAAAATTTATCCTTCTCAATTGTTTTGAAAAAAGTATTACAGCAGATGTAAGATGGAACTCTAAAAAAAGATTTTTAATTTTACAACGATTGTTAACATTAAACATAGTAAATTTATAATGTTATATCATGTAGGGATGCAGTATTACTACATAAGTTTGCGAATATTCCCTTGATCTTGTAAAAGTATTAGGTTGTGTAGTATATATGTTGAAAGCGAGTAAAATGATGCAACAGAAATGTAATACTTAATCGCAACATTAATAGTAAAATTAATATTACTGAATATAAAATTTCGGCTTCTTGATGTAATAGTGATATTGCGGGGAGCAAAAATTCTGCTACTGACGGAAAAATCGCTCACGTAATATAAAAAAAAATAACAAAAAATTAAACTCTCTTTAAAAGTTTTACTTATAAAGACAAAAACTGTGAAAGCGCATATGAGTATGGGCCTAGTTTTCAGATTTTACTGTCATAAAATTTTCCCGCGATTTTGTGAAAATACGTTTTTCTGAAATACTTGGAGAGTTTGCTCCCATATTTTTCCTGTAGGATCCATGTGTTGCTGTAATCTTAAGATATTTGAACAGCACGTGCTTTTGTTTACATTCATTTTGCTCTGAAGAGGTAAGTGAGTGTATGTAACTTATGCTGGATTCTCTGATATTTTTGGAAAAAAATTTGAGTTTTATTTGGCAGAAATTTTACATCTCCTTTCAGCATCTTGGCTAAAGCGAAATTTATCTTTTTCTTAAAAAATTGAGGTATGTGCGACCCGAACCCGATGTACATTATTATGAATAGTTTGAAATGATTTTGGAACTATTTAAGCAGATTTTATCATTCGGGTAATCCTACGTTCTCTCAATTTCTGTTTTAAACTCATTGTTTCAGTCGCACTACAACAGTGCATAGCCAAGGATATCCTAATAGGAAAATAGGAATTAGCCGAATAAAATTGAAAAATTTTCGTGTTTTCTAGAAAGAAACAAATAATATCATATACTTTTTGCATGAATGGGGTATGAATTAAATGTGATTTTAAAAAAACCAGAATATGTTTTGGATAACGATTACGATGAACATGTATTATTATAAACTTTTATTGGCTGGAAAGCAGTAAAATAAAGTCTTTGTTTACTCGAATTATCTATTATTTCTTTGTACCATAATCATATCAGAATTTTAGGACTGATTTTCGATAATAATCTTTCCAAAGGTTGGCAACATTTCTCACTAATTCTTATAAAAAACTTGAATACCTACATAATGCATGCTGCGTATTAATAGAAAAATGAGCGAAATTCTTTTTTAGATAATTGCCCAAATATTTCCCATCCGCGAAAAATTATCAGTTGGCGAGTACTTATCAGCTAAAATTAATTTCTGCAAAATTTTATTTCTTACTCTACTGTATGTTTTTTGCTATTTATGAAATGTTTGTTTTTCTTTTTTATATTATTAAGCCCAGTTCAGGGGATATCATATGCAAAGCACAGAATGGCAGGAAGGACACAGCGAAAAGTGTAACATCATATACGGGACACCCTGTATAAAATAAAAAGTATAGGAGTTTACAATGAAGAGATTCAACATGCTCTGCGGATTGATAATGAGTGCCAGATTATCGAATCAAACCCACAAAAGTCTGAATTTAAGAGGAACTAGAAAGCGGACAGGAAAGTTAATTAACGGACTTACAACTTGTTATGGTTCAACAATTAAGAGAAATGCAGAATCAAAAGAGAAAAGTTCAAATATCGGTTCGGGAAAGATTCAATTATAATTGTACTACTGATTGCATTTAACAACATTGTTGGTGGCAGTCGATCAATATATGAAAATTTTTTGAAAATAGCTGACTTGATTGAACAATGTGTCGAGTCTGTACACCTAAACTCAAAACAACACCGAAAGCCTGATACTGTTAGTTTGAACATTATCACATAAACATCTTCATTGTGTTATTTAACAAACAGAGATAATATCGTTGTATTTAATGCCCATCAATCGTCCTCATTTAAACAAATTTCTGGAGTGCCCCAAGGTACAATACTTGGACCATTAATTTTTCTCATTTATATCAACGACATGCCTTCTTGTTTTGTATCTGATTGCTTATTATACGCTGATGATGCCAAGATCTTTAGGAAAATTAATAACGTGACGGATTGTGTTCATCTTCAAAAAGATATACTACGGCTGGAAAAATGGTTCCATGATAACTGTATTGATGTCAATGTAAGCAAATGCAAATGTATATCGTTTCATCGCAAAAAATACCCTATATTCTTTGACTACACCATCCACGACACTACTCTCTCTCGTGTCAATGAAATAAAATATTTAGGTGTAATATTTGATCAAAAGCTCCTCTTTATTCCACATATAAACTTTATTACTTCCAGATCATTTCGTTTATTAGGCTTTATCTTTCGCACTTGCAAATCATTTAGGTCAGCATTCTTATATCAGTCTTTTTTATTCTTTAGTAAGGAGCATTCTCGAATATGCTAGTCAGGTTTGGAATCCTTTTTATTCCTCTTATAGTGCACAAATTGAGGCCGTCCAACGAAAATTCACTAGAGTCCTATTGCTCAGATTGGAGAATACCACTCTATAGTATCATGAAAGACTAGCAAAATATATCTTAATGACACTGGAAAATCGCAGAATCTACTTGGATAGTACATTTCTATACAAGATCTTAAATGGTAAAGTATATTGTGATGCATTGGCGTCTTATATTGATTTACATGTCCTTTCGCGTAACTCGAGATCCCAGACCCTCTTCAAATTACCTACTTGCAGCATAAACATTAAAGAAAAGTCACCTATCTACAGAATCACAAAATCATACAATATAAAATTTAACAATATAGACATCTTCAACGCTAGCCCTCTGACATTTAAAAAGCTAATCCTCCGCGAGATCGTTCAGTAACACTCTCCTTCATTCTACTGCTTCTCTTTGCCCCTTTTCCCAACTCATTAACAGCATTGTTGGCCTCCGTTCTCTCTATGAATTTTAATCCTAATTACTTTTTGCAGCCTAATCTTCTAATTTTAAGTTCACGCATGTATCTATGCATGTTTTAGATTTAGTTTAAGTATTTTTGTACTTTTCTTTTTTGTTTCTTTTTTTTTCTTTTTTATATTTTCTTTCTATTATATAGCTCCTTTTTGCTCTTAATTTTACTTCTTTAGTTATAATTTATTTTTTGTAGTTATATCTCAACAATTTTTTTACTTTTTGCTTTTTAATTATTCTTTAACTTCTTCTTTTGTTTTGTTTATGTAAATCTATTAACTCGTTAAATTACATGTAAGGTAGTATATTATTGGAAAGCTTTCTGTTTACTATCTTTATAACCTTCAAAGTAAATAAATAAATAAATAAATATTTACTGAATACCATAACTCCTTCTCATGTTCATTCTCATATGAACAGTGTTTGCATTATAAATTCTCTTAAATATGTCGCAATTAATCTATTTAATTTCGGCAGTACGCATTTTTGTCGAGACTTGAAATTGCCGACACAAACGGCCAGGCAATCAGAATAATATAATTTTCCAATCATATGATGCTACTATCATTTAGCAGTTGTCGACTACATGTTAAACGTATTTTTTAACCAGCTTGTCAAAGAAAAATTAGTTGTCTAAAAGGAATTAGCAAGCAGAAGTAACTGGAGCTCTCATTGCAGAAAATGTTTTTTTTTTTTTATAATTTTAAGACAAACTGCTTTTTCCATCATCCCTTCACTCAAATTCAGCCCCAGTCAAAGGATGTTGGGAGGTTCATAGTAGACTTTATACTTATGTAAATAGGTCTTTAAGGGAAATCATTGAATTCTGCTGAGATTATCGAATGTAAAACGAGAATTTTGCAAAAGTTCAGCAAATCATCAATCTAAAAATCAAGACGAAATTTAGTTGTCTACTTACTGATCCTCTATAGGAACTCATAAGAACACGAAGGAGTGCTACTTTTCCGGCATATCTCTCTCGATTAAGGATAGAAAAGTAGTATTGTACGGATATAACCGTCTGTGATCTAGGTCTTTCGTATAATCGATGACAGTGTTAATATTACTTCCCCATGAAGAAGAGCCTTATTCATTCGTTAAACGGGACGAATATCATGGTATACAGAAGGAGAAGTATGATACATATGGGCCGTCATGTAAAGATAGTAAATTTTACATCGAAATCAAAAACAAAATTTCAAAAACAATTTCATGCAATTTACCGGAAGTTGTCAAAAAGGTAACAACAAGACAACACTACACTTAATATGGCCAACTATTGTTTCCTGAATATACCGTTTCCATTATAGCCGGGTCATCTGTACCTGTTTAAATTTCAAGCACGCTATTATAATAGTTTTTCTGTTTCGGTAATAATAATGATATTGTGAAACGGTTTTCTGTTGGGGATTTCTTTTCCTTAGCCTATGGCTGCTGTCCCTTGAGGGATTTTAACAGGTAAATATATTCTTCTAATATGGGACTTGCCGCCACCGATGTTTCCACAAGATCCAGCCAAAATATACAGGGTGTTCCCCTTAGGGGGTCAATAGAGCACGAGGTGATAGTATTCACTTAGACTAACAAAAAATTGTATGGCAAGAGGGGGGGGCAATATCAACCGTCTATGAGTTACAGGGCGATTAAGAAAAAAAGGTAGTTTTTCACAAAACACCCTGTATTTTACAAAGTGCTCGGTGGACGGTCTTAGTTGAGAGCTCACAGTATGCAGAGCTTCATGGCCTTTCCAACAACCATTCACCAGCCCCATCTCAGGAGTTACAGTGGTCTAAACAAAATATTTCGAATTTTTTTACTTTTTTTTTCACTTTAACCTCTATTGTTTTTGCAAAATGGTCGATAACATAACTTTCCTTTATAAAACTGTAAACTGTAGAGTCTTCTCTTTAATATAACCTATTATACCATACGTGCTTTCTGCAGCTGTTAAAGAGTAATTAGCTCAAAACCTATTCATGTCATACCGAAATTAGCCGACATTTTTTTTTAAATGACGTGTTTTCAGTCAGTAAGAGAATAAATTTAGGTTTGAGAATAGCTTTCAGAATAGGTTTTGAGTTAATAACTCTTTAACGGCTACAAATAGCACATAGTGTATATCAGGTAAAATTAAAGAAGAGAGTCTACAGTTTATAGCTTTTGTAAAAAAAATGTTATGTTAATGACCATTTTGCAAAAAAAAAAGTATAGGTCAAAGTAAAAAAAAGGTAAGAAAATCCAAAATTTTTAGTTTAGACAACCATAATTATTGTGTGGAGAGGGGTAAGGGGCTGGTTGAGCAGGCCATGAAGTTCTGCATACAATGAGCTCTTAACTGTGGCTATAGGCCCTGTACTTTTTAAGATACCTCGCCATACAAGGTTTTGTTAGGCTGGGTAAGTGCCATCACATCCTGCTATATTGACCTCATAAGGGGAAACACCCTGTACAGATTACACGACACAATCAGATTTCTTTCTAATACAATGCGATGGTATTGCTTCAGAGTTTAGCAATTTGAACTTTTTTGGTTTTAGTAGACCCTAACCTAAATGCATGAGAAAACCTTGGGGATTCTGCCCCTACACTCATATAAATGGACGTTACTGCCTTCTTTCAAGTGACACTCCACTTTTTCGAAGTATTTGTAATAAACTCAATTACAGTTTTTCTACACCTCCTAAATTTAACATTTGTTTTGAATCCTTCGACAGAAGTTTAATAAATAAAGCACTCACCAGGAGTTCTACTTACAATTAAAAATATGGAGCCAGCGTTACATGCACATATACATACATATACATTCCAACCCAAGTTTATAGAGTTTTTCGTTCTCCTTGTTCGACAAAGGACTAAAAATTAACCATTACTCATCTTAATGAGTCCACATTTTTCTTAATGAAAAGCGAATTTCTTCACACGAAATAAGCTGGCTCTCGTGAACAAACTCCGAAAACTTAATGTGGATCGTTCGGATGAAATTTACTGGAATATTCCTTTGTTTTTTTTTTGTGGCGAAATTGCCAACTAAAAACTCCTACCTTTTTCAAACCTCTCCAATTCTTCATCTTGACAGTAAAACTCATTGTTTACCACGTATAACTAGGACGCTACTTTCTGAATTAAGGTCATCAAAAATGTCCCTCGCATGCTGCAAGGTGGCGAAAGCGGCTTTTTGCCTTATACTTAAAAACTTTTTGAATAGCGTTGTAACTGGAAGGTCGCCCTCTGTAAAGGTTGCTGAAGCAATTTAAATGGTGATTTTAAATGTGCTTAAGAAATTCTCTAGTAATGCCAGCCAGAAGGTATGAAAGATGGAATAAGTATAACATAAGTTATAGCTCTTAGTCCAGAAAGGTAGATTTAGTGTTGGAAAACTTGGCAATGAAAGTATACAGAGGTAGTGTAAGTGCATTAATTTGAGATGAGTGCTTTTTCTGTTACTGTCGTTGGGTTTTTTTTTATGTATTCCTAAGTTATACAACATTTCATGGCAACATAAGAAGAATTTTATGGAGATTTATAAAGTAATTAAATTTTTTTTTTTACGTTTTAAGTTTCGATTATGTCCATTGGTCTAACTAAGCTCTTTCCGATTATATTCAAATTGGAAATGGACTCCTCCGGAAAAAATAGAGAAACTGTTATCAGTTTATTGTGGTCTTAAGTGCCAATTGGTAAATTTATCTATAGTGCTATTGCTGTCGTATCTTTTTATTTCAGAATCAATATTACCAATATGAGAAAACTGATCTTGTACCTGCAATATATTTTAGTAAAATTATTGAAGACTTCCGTTACGATAACAGGATCACCCGAAAATTAAATGTGACCAGTTGCACCATGAAAAATACACATCTAACTTTTATGTTGAGGGCAAAGCAATACTCAATTATTAATTATTATTCATTATTTCGAATAAGTAAATCTAACTAATACTAAGCCGAAGCTAACATCACCGATTCCAGCACAGAAGTGATTCGTAGAGAGATATTAACTGTCGATCCCTGATCTTATCACAAACGCTTATATGTATAGTATAAATATACAGTACAATAGAATAAGTCAAATATATCACAGTAACCTCAATACACCTGCGTCTACATAGTTAAGGCAATGTAAACTACGTCACACAGCCTTTTATAGATTTTAATTTTAGAAGTAAAAATAAAAGAAAATTAAAACATATTTGAATTTAACTTTTACTTTGATTATGGAAATACTTCTGCTGGTAAATAATTTCAAATATTGTATTAGATTATTGGTCTATCTAGCTCGCATAGTCTACCAATATTATAATTCTTTTATACCAGAAATCGATCCAAGTCATCAGAAGAGAAATGTTGAACTAATATAAAGTAGCATGCATTGGATTCTTGGAGTTATATGACCCGGGTTGTCTATATTAAATGCTCATTGTGTTTTGCATCCTATATATATATAAACATAATATAATAACAATAATTATAATGCTTCATATTGATTTAAATTCGTTAAAAACTTTCACTTTTAGAATTATAGAAAATTGTTTGCCATTAATTTAAATTTAAAGTTAGAAAATAAAAGAAAATAAATAAAACAGGATAGTCACTTGTAAAAAATAATAAGAAAAAGACAATTAAGCATGTAAGCATTAAACTATATAAAACTGGACTACAGCTAACAGCTATGGAAATTAATAATAACTGATTTGTCTATGAATGTCTATTATACTCTTATATTGAGAATTAATGTTTTGTGTGTCTGCGGCGAAATTTTCGTTCCGGATCGATAGTTTTAAAAAATCGCTGTAATCGCTACAAATAAATTCTAGCAAAAGTACTTTGAAATACCTTGCTGATGACAAAAGGGCATTAGCTAAGGTATATAGAATGCAAGGTATTCCCACTAAAATTTTGCCACATGTTCTGTGAAGTAATTTCTTTACTAATGTAAACTATATATTTCTCTAAATTCGGTGGCAACAATTTATGCCACAAAGTTTATGCATATTTCGCTAACTTGAAGGAAAAGTACACTTTTGGCTTTAAAGATAGGTAAGTTTCACCTATCTATATAGTGTTTGAATTCTATCAGGAGAAGGGAAATTGTTTACATTTAAGTTGGGTGATATTCAATTAATTAACTAAATGCACCATTAAATTCATGTAAATTTTTCGACAAATTTTGTAAAAATATCCGTAAAATTTATAGAAATTTTCGAATAAATTACCCGTAATGTGTTTGAACTATACATATTTCCATAGGTATTATGGAATAGTGCATAAATAAGTTCAAGATGTTTAGCTTGAGTTCGGAGACTTTTAAATAGTTAGTATAAAAATTACCTTTGATAAAAAGGCATAAGTAGAGGCGTATTAAGTAATTTTCTACCGAAACAAGGAATTCTTTCAACGGAGCAAGGGAACATTCAATGCACTGTGCTTGATGAATCATTAAACTGTAACGAAGTTACAAATTTGAAACCGAATTAAATTATTTTTGTCCGCCAGTGGGATATTTAATTAAAACTTTAACTTAAGTTCAAGTAACCACTCCACTGGGCCATGCAAACAAAGCTGCCATAGCCACGCGCTGCATGATCAGTACGCCAGCACATGTCCTAGCCAAGTACAAGAAAAGCTTTTCAAGAGCTTGAAAGCTTTTTTATACTTACGCCAGTAGAAGCATCAGGCACTCAGCCACTGAGAAACTCTGACCACCGGCTATATAAAGCACGCCAGTCTCCCACAGAAATCAGTCTGGTCGCTGACGAATTAGGTGATCAGACAATTTTTACTAGGATGACTAGAGATGCGTGAAATTCCAGCACTAGTAAAAACCTGGAACGCCGTGTGAGTATCCCCATGAATTTCCTCAATAATTACTTGGTACCTCGAGTGATTATTCCCCGTACCATCCGTCCTAATCCGTCGTTTTAGCGAGCGTGTACTATATCGCCTTAACATTTCCCTGGTACGTCGTGTGAGCAATCCCCGTACCATCTGCCTGATCCGCTTTGTAAGGATTCGTGCGAAATATCTCGTCCTAACACTAATCGTGTACGCCGAATGAGACATCCCCGTACTATCCGCTATCCCACCCAAGTGTATTAGAACTAAGATATAGGAACGTCGTGTGAGATATCCCCGTACCCCTCCTAAAAATAGCGTGGTCTGTGTAAAACATCCCGCCGCCGCAAGTATTTTTCTTGATACATCACCTCGTCTCCCTCTGAGGTTATCGTAGTGGTAAGCCGTGTGAAGTTTCCCTTACCACTACCTAGTTTCCAGTATAGGATAAATGGAATTAGATTAAATTAGCTGTGTGAATGTTAGGCTATTTTTGTTCAATAAAGAATTGTTTTTATTGTATGAAGGAATTTCAGTTTTAAGAAACCCCGGTCCGACGAGCTATCCGCAGCCATCCCACCGAAACTCCGTTACAAAACAAATGTAAATAATAGATGGAAATTAACATAAGGTATAGTAAATTATAAACATAATGAATGCTCTTTGCACAATTGGTGTCTAAAAATATCTCTCTAATATAGACACAAATATCTCCATTAGTGATACTTTTCCCTCAAATTAAGTTTTCCTAAAATAAATCATATTTTTATAGGAGATATGTGTTAGAAAATAGTGACTGAACGAAACAAAAATCTTTAAATAAGTTTATTTGAAATAAAAAACAAAATATTGATATACAAAGAATTCTACCAGTTAGGTTGTACCTACTAAATCAAAATAAACATATTATTTTCGAAACTCTTCATAAAGGTTTTCAAAAATATGATGTTATATAATATACAAGTCGTTTCATATTATTGATGCTATTAAGCTTTTGTAACTATTTAAAAATTTGAAGAAAATTTTTTAATTAAAATGAGAAGTACCTCGCTTGATTGAAAACTACAGTTGTTCTAGTATACATATACATACGAAGACGTACTATTTTAATGCATTTAGGTAAGTTATTCGTAAGATTTTATAAAATAATAACTTTTGGTTGATACATATATGATAATAATAAATTTTGAAATGGAGAGAAGTGGAGTGGAGAGTTTGTTTACGTTAACCTATAATTGATGGGTAATATGGGCATTGTTAAACCGGAAATCCTGTCTATTAGTGATATACATATAACATAACATAACATGTGTGTGTGTGTGTGTGTGTGTGTGTGTGTGTGTGTGTGTGTGTGTGTCCTTTTTAACTGCGAGTGTATGAGATCCAAAATCACATGGCCGAATGTTTCGACAGTCGCAACCGAGAATCAAAATCAACGTCATTCCATTTCTCGAAATGTTATGGGCGCCTTCTTATAATTTCTCACGGGTCACAGTTTGCGATATTATATTATACATTCTTCGTCGCTTATATCCTCTGCATTAGATAAATAACTCATTTTTGCCTTAAACTGTTTGGTTTCTTCCTAAAACGTCAAATGGAATGCTGACACTAGCTGCCAGACAGTACACAGTACTCAAAACAGCTAACTAGATAACTATTTTTCGCTTGGGAAATTATAATTTAATTTTACACAATATTTCAGATATACTTCAGAAGTTCTTTCTTTTGTTTAACTTCACTGTTTTACTTTTATAACATTTACAAACAATTATCAAATCCACTCTTTATAGTTATCGCTGGTACTGTACTTCTAATTTTCGCAATCCAAATAGATTACTTCGTTCACTTCACTGTCGGAAATAAGACTTCCCCTGGATGTGAGTAGCGCCGTGTATATACGCTCCAAATTATGCTAGAGCCTTCCTGAATATTCCATTCTGCGAACCCAAAGTCTACTAAGATGTCACTAACCTAAAGTGGTTTCCATTTCCAATAAATTTCGCTTGTATCACTTTGTGGCGCGTAACAATATTTATGCAAAATACATATTTAGCAATAATCCCCATATGTGTTTCACAACAACATCTGAGGATTAAGCTTGCCTTAAGTCAGTGATATCACTTAAGTCTTGACTGTGAAACCGAAATATTTATAAAACCAGCCATAAGTCTTAATTGCAACTCAGATAAAGCGAAGAAACTGGAAATAGATAGGCCACCTTATTTAGAAGGCACAAACAATCACCCGACATCAATGAAAGTGGAAGCTATACAGATAGACGAAAGTGGGAAAACTTAGACAAATTAAAAAATGCTCGCAATCAGGATCAAACTGAGAGACTTTGCAGTAGCCCTATAATTCCCAAGGGGAGTGAAGAAGGAATCATATCAATCCTCAATATATCGAGAACTAAAATAAGGATAGGATGTCTTTAGTGCGCTAGCATGAAGTATGAACATCTGAGATATCCTCAAAAGTCCTCCATAAAATCGTGACGTTAAGTCTGGGGGCATTGAAACCTCCCAATATTGTGACTTATTCTGCATACATATAAAATAAGCCATTGGCTTTCTTGTTGTTGAAAGTTTCTGATCATTAAATAGGTATGGTATGTTGCCAAGGTGTTAGGGAATGGATGTGGTTTAGAGACCTAACCTTAATTACTACTAATAGTCATAATTGAGATAAAGTTTTAATATATAAGTTAATATTCTTAATAAAGAGGTATTTATATTGCATGTCATAAAAACTTAATATTGCACAACGCATTGTAACTATTCGTACCTAAAAATTCCATTGAAAGTTTTTAAAGTGATAATGATAACTATTTTTACTGGGACAAATATAGATGAAATATTTAAGAGTTCAAGCGAAATATGGATACATACACTTTTCATGTAGTAAAAGCATTATCTTAAAATTCGATAATGTCGACACACTTTAATGGCCGCTCACACAACATGTGTGTGATAGTCGGAACAACCGTTAGTGGCCGATCACACAATATGTGCTTGATGCTACTGCCCGACGGTTATTGGGCTGTACCACACTCAGTATGATGATTTCTCTAAAAGCTATAGGCGGATATAAAATCCTCGAGAATACTTCCCAAGCCATGAAACAGAAACCTATATGTGTATGTTGGGACGCCTTTCTCTCAAATGTTCTATATTGATACTTATGGAAAAGTGCTAAACATTGGCTTTATACTTGCTATAAAGCCCACACTATTATCTTCCAATATTTTACAGCTTGGTTCCTTACTATCCCAAAGGCTACACTTCCTATACACCTTACCTGCATTTTACCCATTAATAAAGCAATCTATTGAATCAAATTTTCATAAAAATAAGTAGAATTTTAAAAATCGGAACTCGTTATTTTCTGCTTATTAACGTCAAAAAGCTTATGTTAAAAATTTATTTAATTTACTTCAAATTTGTGGCAGCCCCGCTCCGTAAACCAGAGAAAGAAAAAAAAATCATTTTCAATAAACATTGAGGGACAAATTTAAAAATTAGAAAATGTTATTTTGTTTTCTAATGTGTTTAAATCAATATTCAATTAATCAATTTACGATTTATTCAAAAATCTTAACGCCCCGCACCATCTTGCGAATTGTACATCAAGCCGACCTATTTATGACAGCGACCCATTCTTAATAAAATAGTTGTGATTACAAAGTAACCTTACTATTTTACGCTCAATAACTCAGCTGATTAATAATTGAATGTGTGTTATGTGCAGCCGGAGTCCCAACCTGTTGGCAGCTACCGAGGTATATAGAATAGAAGGTATTCCCATTACGAACCATGTTACAGAATTAGGTACAGAGAACACAATACTCTCTCTCTTCTCTCTGTCTTTCCTATAAAAATGTATATACATTAGTCACAGAATTACGTCATAGGCTATCAGCTGCAGTGTGTCAAAATTTTAATGGGAATAACTTGTCTTCTATATACCTTGCGCTTAATCCCAGTAAATATCAGGCCATGATTTACATCCCTCCGGACGCATATAGAACTGTGCTAACTAGATTTAGAACTGAATTTATTAAAAAAAAAAAAAAAATCGCAACGAGAACTGTTATTGATAGGTTGACCTTACTTGAATGCTGGAAGTGCAATGATTAAAAAAACAAACATTTATAATTTTATAATATAACTTGAAGCGCGTGAGTTTGAACTACATGTGATTTCCATTAATAATCTTGGTACTACAACACAGCAGATATAAATTGAAAATATTCATATCTAGATACTCCGAATATCTAGATATCAAAGCACCCCTGACAGACCTAAAGGGGATTGATGTGACAAACCGTACTTGACATTTCAATTCAGTTCACAGATTTTAAGCATAACAAACTTGGAAATAGAAATAAGATCCTGGTTGAGGTGTAAAATGTATCGGCGGATGTGGTGTCTCCATTCACAAATTTGTGTAAAATGAAGAAAAGTGTGGTCGACGGTTTGTTTAAAAATAACAAAATTGTTATGGAATAATTTATTAACTCTGCCGAGTGTAATATTTGCCATTTTTTTATTACTTTTCCCGGAAAATATTTGGTTCTTCTGTTTGGCATTTTTAGGTAAGCACAGACACATTTTTGCTTAATTAGACACATTATAATATTATTATCAACAACAAGATGGCGTTGCGCAAAGTAAGAAGTGCCGATGATCAGGTTATACCCAGTAATTTTTGAGGATATTGATATCTAGATATCGAGTCTATACCCACTAGTTTTTCTGGGTATATTAGGAGTATTTGATGACACACATGGTGTATAAACGGGATATTCCGAATATCTAGATAACTATACCCCATGTCTGTCATAATGTCAAGATTGGTTTTAAATATTTTCTTCAGAAATTTGGCAATGTATGTTTACTATTTTTTAACTTAGGTTGCAGTATCGTTTCTAACTTCTGTATTGGTATATGACAAAAGTCACAGCGACAAGTTGCCATGAAGTCATTTGTCATGTCACCAAGTTTTTAAGAATCGGCATTTCGAAAATAAGTCACATTTTAACGTTAAATGTCACTTTTTATGGCTGAAGTCAATGTATAATGATTCCATTTTCGAAGACAAGTCACGATGTCATTGTCATTTTAATTTTACTTACCTACATATGTGTATTCATACATATTTAAAGCTGGCGTTTTCGTAATTTTCCGCGTTTTGAGTGCATTCGCTAACTTGTTTTTATACCCTAGACATCATCAAACATTATGAAAAGTTTGATGGTATGTTTTGTAAAGAAACGACACTATAATGCCACAGCAAAATTAATTAGATATTCGCATACATAGAATCATGAAACATTTCGATTATTGCATGTTCATCCGCTTGTTCGTTCGTCTTTTCTTTTGTTCTGCTTGTTCTTCTCTTCGTCGGTCTGTTCTTTTCTTCGTATACTTCTCTCTATGAGTGTATTGGAGAACATCTACAATATTAGGTCCAATTACAGCATGTTTTAGGAAAGACATGATTTTTTTTCCATCTAGCCTATTATCCAAGATGGACTTAAGTGTGCTGAAAATATGAATTCAACGAGATTGTTTTGTTAGAATTATGAATGTTTATACTTTGTCTGTAAATCGCAAAATATCTATTACAGGTATGCAGTTGTCTAGTAGAAGCCTCCATGTGCTTGGAAGCACAGTAATGTTGTTTAATATTAATATGTATAACACTGAACCTGAACTGACTTTATTGTGGGGAATCGAAGATATGTGCATACCAGACATCCCATTTCATGGAAATTTTCCATTATGCAATTCCTATTTCCAGTAAATTTTTCAAAGTAACCAGGAAAAGCTTTATTTAATCACTAGCGTCAGTATGAATGCAATCGTTTGCAATGCTTCTTCTTCCTGGAGCTGCTAAATTCTCTCACCGTAATGTAACTGCAAAAAATGTGCACAATTGTTGCCACAAAGCTTAGGTATCTTTCACTAAAATGTAGGGACTATTCCTTAAAATGTGGAGAATATTCCCAAAATTGTATATTCCTTACATTTTAGGGGATATTCCCTATATTTTAGGGAAAAATACCTAAGCTTTGTATCGGGCATATATTTTACAGTGATGATTACCTTTAAAATCTTCGACCGGAAATGACTTTTCTGACTCCATATAGGTACGATCAGATTGCGGAAATTAAAGTTGCATCCGAGAATATAGTCCTCATGCATGTTAAACAGTCTGAGGGAATACTCTATTCTGAAAAGAAGGAAGTCCTGCGGGAGCTTTTTTTGTCTGCCTTTCTAGGTACTTTGATTGTGCTTGTGTAATTCTACGATTATTTCAAAAGTAGAAAGAGGGTGGCGGGTGAATTGAAATTGGTTTTTATTTTTTGTTTTATAACATGTTGCCTTGGTGGTTCTAAGTTTTACATTTTTAGTTCTGCAGTATGTTGGTTTATGGAGCTTTGAATTTAGTTTTAGGAGGCGGGAGATAATTGCCATTCATAGTATAATAGATATTTGCACCAGCTTTTTAGACTGTCAGATTGTGTTGAGTTGAAAAAAAAACAAAAGCATATCATAGTTTCGTGGAAGTAATTCTGTGTGATTCTCAATGCAGCTTTCGTAAGATCTACGAGTCATTTTTAAGTTAAATCTTCACCGTAGATGTAAATAATGTAACTGTTCATCCTGGCATCATGTGTCCAATTTAGATTTGGATTTTATAAGATTTTACAAGACTTTATGTAGCATGTTAAAGTATCAATAATTTCTTAGATAGATAGCTAATGATTAATTTTTTCTATCTTATCTCTCCCTTTCTATAGCTCTTCCTCTCTCCTACTCCCTGTCCCTTTTGATCTTTCTCTCTCTGTCTGATATGTGCTCCCTTGCAAGATCGTGTATATCTAAGAACAAACAAAAATAACAAAAAACTCAAACTCTCTTTAAAAGTTTTACGAATAAAGAAAAAATATGTAAGCGCAGATTACATGCCACGAAATAGAATGACAAATAATTCATTTTCGTAAATAAATGAGAAGGGGCATAGTTATCACATTTTACTCTCATAAACTGTTCCCGCGTTTTTGTAAAAAACAGTTTTTCTGAAATATTGAGAGAGTTTCTTCCAAAGTTGTTCCTGTAATCCTATGATATTAGAAAAGCACGTACTTCTGTTTGAATTCGTGTTGCTTTGAAGAGATTGGGATGCTCTTATGCTGGATTCTCTGATATTTTTGGGACATTCATGCAAAAGACTGAAGTATATGACATTAATATGGATTATTCCTCTTCTGAAGGTCATGCAGATTACAGCATTCCAAATAAAAAAGATCGACTTAAAGAAACAAGTTATTGTTAAGTCCCAATGTGGGCTTAATCATAAAAATGGGCCGGTGCCGGTTTAGAAAATGATAAGACAGGTTGATTTTTCTAATAACAAAAACTCAGTCATTTATTATCACTAAATTCTCTTATAAACTAATCAATTCAAGTATTGTTCCAAAACAATTGATTTATATTTTAGTTAATACACTATCTCTAATATTATTTTCTATAGAAATCCAATTATTTAGGCCTCAAATGGCAATTTTATCTCTCAATCTGTAATGAGAGAAAAGGAGCTAGTATTATTAACCAAGCAAAAAGTAAGGTTAAGTTGGTTAGAATGAGCTTCAATGGTCTGCTCATATAGGTTTGGATGGGTTCAAACGAAAGACCCAGTGGGATGCTGAAGAATCTAGAAATTTAAATATTATTAATAATTCAAAATAATGTTAGTAAGATAGGGTGCAATACTTCCCTTATTTTATGGTTAGTCAAGGCTTAATATTGCTTCAGTACTGCCGATCTGCCTTGTGGCTCAATCAAAACTAGAGTTATTTGCTACTTCCAGTAGCTCGCTATTTATAGGCGGAAACACAATGGGAATTGTGTCTGCCGGTGGCGTTAACAATGAAGCCTGCGTCACCCTTGTGAAAATTCATAGATTAGGTCACAATGTGACGTCATGGTAGATTTCGTTATGAGAATTTTTTGCGCTGTTGGCTGCCATCTTGATTGTGTCAAAGTTTTGATGGCAGCTGATGATTGTAGGTAAGTTTCTATGATTTGTTATGATTATCAATTATTTATAATTAATCTTTTTTCTTTTTCAGAAGAAAAATGAAATGGTGGGATTCAGCGTTGGACTGTCGGTACGTTACGCGTAAGTTTAGCCTTTGGTTAAAGCCTCAGATCATGAAATTATTTACATTTATTTTTATGTTTAGTTTGCTTTTTAGGTAATTATTTTTTAGTTCACAATGTCTGATGAGGCCATGTCATCGCGGAATTAATTATATGTATTATCATCGTGGGACGTTTTATTTGTGAGTTTTTTATTTCGTAAGTTTGAATGTTTTTTAATTTGTGTTCCACGACGGAACAGTTATTGTTGACACAAGAAGGGATTAGGACTGTCTTAAAAAGACTTAAACACGTGAAAATAGAGTTCGACAAATTTTGTTAAAAGTTTTCGCCGAACTCTTCGCACTGTTCCATGCATCAGGAACAATTAAATTGGATATTGCAGAGATTTACAGGAGGTGCTTATCATCGTCTGATTATGAAATTGTGCAGTGAAGCAGCATCTGATCTAAAGAAGGTGCTGCGCCTTCGTATCGCTTCAAGTATGGAAGCTCTAAGGATGGTTTATATTTTTGCTCCATATCCATCTTACTGGACCGAAATAATACTTTGTTCTTCGGAGAAACTCAGTTTCGGAGTTTTACCTTCAATGGCAACGATTTTCGCTGTAACAAGGGCAAATATGTTTTTTTCCGCTCCTACTCCAAACAGAGCTGAGTGCATCACCATTTTCGTAGTATTTCAAGCCTTGCCTACATGCCTGCCTGCTTTGCGAAATCATGTAAGTATATGTGTGAGTCTATATTTTATGACTCTAAAATTTTTTACTTTTTTTTTTATAACAATTTACTTGTACCTGTCTTTATTTTTCACGGGAGTCTCAATTTTTTTCTTATTCAACAAAATAAAGTCTTTCAATAGTCACAACACGCCTAAAATATAATTCCCATATTTCTTCCATTACCTACATATACAGAATGGAAGCCTCACAAAAAGGATTTCTACGTTTCATGCAGAATAATAAATTAATCCTGGCTTAATGTACTTTATTCATCACCTCATTAAGGCAGATTAAATTATCTTCATTATATTTTTTCTGTCTCTTCGAACTTAGTTTTATTCTTGAAAAAGTAATTCGCCAGAACTATTATAATTTTTCTATATTAATTCATATGCACGAAATTATCTAAGATACATTTATATTTTTTATTCCTCATCTCTAGGTTTACGTAATGGACCAATGACTTAATCTCTTATCTTAGCATATTACAAAAAAATTTGGTTTGCACATTGTTAAGAATCAGTCAAAATGTAAATCAGTAATTGTGTAATTTTGGCAGTATTAATTAATTTTTGTATGTAGTGTTATAAATAAATAAATAAATCAGTATTCAAAATGTCATTTGAATAAAGCCTGCCGATTTTGTGCGGTCCATCGCACTGACACCAACCACGCTGAAAAGCAAGTTTACAACGAAAATCCTATTTAAGGAGCAATGGGCGGCACACAATGTGCTTCATCCATTGATAGACACTATAATTTATGCACACGGGTCCAAATCTGAAGATAATATCGAAACGGGTGACTTCTGTGCGGAGCCTTATTTGGAACTTGTCATACATCTGGAAAGCCATGTTACGGTCTTCCAGGCGGAGGTCAAGGCCATTCTCGAAGGGAAAAGGAACCTCCTTGGCTCAAACACGAGAGGTCAAGACCATTTTTGAAGCGGGAAAGAACCTTCTCGGGTCAGACACTGAGTAAAAGGATATTGACATCTGCTCGTACAGACGAGCGGCCGACAAGGCCTTGCCAAAGCCCTTCATAACCCTCAACCTTCTACTGGAGTGTAAGACCACCCTGAATTTCCTTTTTCAATGTAAAAGGGTATTCGTTCTTTGAGTGCCTGATCACAGGGATGTTGGTGGAAACGAAAAAGTGGACGAGCTTGCGCATCTTGGGGCGATCTCGAAGGCACCTCCCTCCACAATTGGGATCGCACCGGAACACCTTCTCTCTACAATTGCGATGTGGCCCGATTGCCAACACAGTTGTCTTTTGTTGGACGACCCTTCGGGTAGAACAACAAGGGAACTGTTGGGTAAGCCTAACATAAAAGCTGCTAGGACTGAGCAAACATAGCATGAGAATTCTGATGTCTATTCTTACTGGACACTGTTTTCTCAGAGGTCATCTATATAGGATAGGACTGGTTGATAACCTTATATATAGAGGACGGATTTTTAGGTATTATTTTCAGAAAAACAACGATCGCAAAAATAATTAAAACCGGGAATAACCACATAAAAAAACTTTCAAGCCAATAACTAATCTAAACAACAATTGCACGAAAACCAAGGATCCAATACCTACACAAGAAAAAAACAGCGTTGTGTACAAGGTCGAATGCGAGAACTGCAACGCTGTGTACACCGGACAAACATAAAAAAAGGTTAAAACAAGACTATCACAACTTAAAGCGTATATCATTAAACAGGCACCTCGATCAGCACTAGCATCCCACTCAATAGAAACAGGGCATGTATTTTCTTTCGATAATGTAAAAATAATCGACATGGAGAATAATAGAAAAAAACGAGAACTAAAGGAAGCATGCCACATCGTTTATAGAAACAAAGTTATAAACTTAAAACAGGAGACGCAACTAATAAATAAAGAATATAAATACATACTGAGCAAATTAAAACCATAGTATTAGTTACTTATATGAACCCTTGCTTGTCGAACATCGCTCACTTTCATATTGTCCTCGTAGCACGTAAATTATTTGTTTTTTTTTTTTTTTTTTTTTATTTTAAATCTATTTTAATTTATTGACAATATTTTATTTTTAATTTTCTATTCTGTATTATTGTTATGTATTATTATTATTTTTAAGAAAATTATTTATACGTGCAGACAAAAAAGGTATGTCAAATTTTTGTACCAATTTCAAGAAAGTTGACTTATGTGCAGTTTTATTTTTTTTTATATAGAACTCCTGAAGAAGGGCCGAACTTGGACCCGAAACGTTGAGCAAATGATTTAAAAAATTTATCTTTTAAACAAAACGAACGGTGTTTTCCTGAAAATAATACCTAAAAGTCCATCATCTAAGTATCCCGATAAAAAAAAAAAAGTAAAAAATCAGCTGAAAATTTTACCAGCTGTAAACTCATCTATATATATAGAGGATGCGGAGAGAAATCCGAAACGGTGACTCACTTTCTTCGTCTTCGTGACTGTCCGGCTCTTTCTGGAAAACATTATAGATTTCTTGCATATGCGTGAAGCAAGTAAAGCGGGTTCGGAGCCAATCTTATGGTTTATAAGAGCGTCTGGTTGGGACCTATGAACTTACACATGGCTCCTGAGGCTGAACAACGAGCCTTATAGTGGCGTGTGTTCCAGCCCCTCCTACCGGGGGACTTCACCTCCTTTAAAACCATCCATAAAAGCCTGCGAAATGAGAAGAAAAGTCTCGACTTATTTTCTAAAGTTAAGTATCCATTCTAAAAATAACAAAACTAATTTAAGGAGGAAATTAAGTTGTTAAATAGCATCAGAGACACAAAAGAGAAACGCAAATAAAACCTTGTAAGGCAACCAACGTATATCCCAGCATGTCTGTAGCTTTCTGAATGTATCTGATGTTACCAACCAACCCATAACAGTCCTTCATAATGTCTTGAGGTCACGTGTGTTTATTTCCAAAGGAGGTAAAGTAGTAAAATACCAAAGGATATGTACATATATAAGAATACTATATTATTGCAGAGTAGGATAATGGAGCCAGTCTATCCATTGTTAGCCCTGATGTCCTTTTCCGAATGTATTTCAAAGCTTTTAAACAGATCTGCTCATACAGTCTTATTTCCTATGATATTCTGTAAAAGAGCTATTTTTCTTATCCTTTTGAGGAATAACCTTTTCCTTCTGAAAGATTCAATACATATTATGTAGGTATTCCTGCAATCTCTTATCAAATTGGATGAGTACAAATTGAATCTGATTTTATCCTCCCATTAGTAAACATGAACTGATTTCGTTTGACTATTGAAATAGGATCCCTAATTTGTGCGTTCTTAGCAATTTAAGATAAAATATGCTTGGTCGATTCCTTAAGAAGTGATTTATTCTCATCTTTTCGTTTCATATATTTGGACAGTGCTAAATAAATAAAGGGGAATACCCACTTTTCATACAACTTTAGATCGGACACCTCCAAACATGAGAGATGTCTTAAACAATGCATTATGATACTCTGAACATATATTATTAACAATGTTTATTTCAATTCATCGGCGGAAAGCTTTGGCGGTTGGATGTAGCTTGAGTGACTTGCGCGGAAATAGTGGGGCGTGGAAAATGAGTTTCAACTTCAATTCGTTTCAACAATCGGCTTTGTACAAATAAAAATGAAATTCTTCTGTGTTGTACAAGTTAAAAGAAAATAATGAGTAAAAGAAATATGTTATACTACAAAGTTGCTCGAACTTATATCTGGACCTACAAAACTACAAGAATAAGGAACAAAAACAAAATTACAAGTATAAAGAAATATACAAATAAATCAAAATATAGAATTACTCTAGGAAGAGTAGTAACTGTATGCTTTATGATTGAAGCTGGTCAATGTACTTGACATAAGTGATCTTCGCAACGAACCTGGTAATGAATTCCATAACTTATGGCTTGCATGAAAAACAGGCGTTTACTTACAAGGCAACTAGCGGCAAAATGAGGGCTATTATCTGACTGGACAGGGTGAACATGAGTAGGTCGAATAAGTATTTAGGTTGTACAAGTTTGATAATTTTAGCAACATCTGCAATCAGTCGAAGTTACAAGCTTCCCGAGTACAACCGAAGGCTATAGAAGCATGCTATGAGACATGATAAAATTAGTGAAGGTTGAATATGTACCTAATCATAGAATTAAATGTAGTTATAAGCATCATACAGCAAACAGAATCAAGCCGCCCATAGATCTCAGACCCATAAGTTATTAAGGGAACCAGGTAGTGTGTGCACTAATGCAATCTGGTTTCAGTAGGTGTAAAGAAGCTTGTAGCCCAAAGCGAATGAAGGCCACCGTAAATTCTACGCATGACAAACTTAATGTGGTCGTTCCACTTCAAGGTCTTATTAAAAGGAGGGAAGTATGACCTGTCAATAGAAGTCCTGTAAATAACCAAAACCTTCACTGGATTTATGAGAAGATTGTTTAGGACAGTCCACTGGTGGATTCTCTCGAGGTCTTCATTCAAGCAGCTAACGCCATCCTCAATTAATCCAATAGGCTAAGAGAGATACGCCTGTACAGCATCTGCAAAGAGGTGCATTTGACAATGCTTAGGACAGGTCAAAATATCATTGATGTATATAGAAAAGAGTAATGGAACAAGGACTGATCCCTGAGGAACCCCAGATACAACAAAATGTTGAGATGAATACTTATCAGCTGAAAACACCATTTGCACGTGATTAGAAAGGTAAGAATACACAAATTTCGTAGCCTGCAACGAGAATTGATAATTATCTACAATGAATGGTCAACGGTATCGAAGGCCTTGGAAATATCGAGAAAGATTAAAGCCTTAAATTTATCCTCATCAAGAGCTATTCGAATATTATTAGTAACTATCAGAAAAGCACAGGTTCAGGTATGGTTGAGTGGAAAGCCAGACTGAAAATCATGTAACAAGTTGTGGGCAGAAACGTTTTGAATAATTGGGAATAACTGGGCATCTCATAAAGCAATGTATTGCAAACGAGCGAGAAGTGAAAAAGTATGAGGAAGGAGAATACGGATAAATCTTGGATTAATGCCATCGATACTCGCAACATTTGACTTAATACTGGAAGCTGCATTTAATATGTCAACTTCAGTAATGCGATTGAAGGTAAATGTATTGGAAGTATAGGTAGTCATCAAGGAAAAATCAGTTACATTACCTTTATACAACCTCGCATGGGATAGAAACTGTCTATTAACATAACCTGGATCTTCAATGAAACAAAACCTAGAGATACCTAGAGATTTTAAATTCTTCCGAAGTTGATAAGCAGGATGATTGACATTTAAAATGGATGAGAAATATTTTTTCTTATCTCTACGGGTGGCATCAGTAACTTGATTTCGCAAGGATCGAAATTAGTTAAAAAAAAAGTATAAGTCAGTATAGTTTCCATTCAATATATGCCCTAGTGCGTGACTGAATCAAGTATTTAATATTTTCGGAAAACCAAGGCCATTTCCTAAGCCTAATACGTTTGGTGACAAGAGGCACATACTTTTCATGGCATTAATAATTAATTCAATCCCTATGAGAAAAATGTTCACAACAGAACACTTATGACCACGGAAAAAAAAGGACTGCAAAAATATATGCGAAATGTAGTAGCTGGGGTGTTTGCGACCCAATTGCAAGAAATGCCGAGAAAGTTTTCTGATTCAGGAAAAAAGTACACCGCTCGATAGTATTTGGAGAGAACTTTAACATGCGGTATTGGAATAACCCACCCCCTCCCCCGCCCCACCCTAAAAGTATACAGAGAAAAACTTTTTTCTGCGGATTGTCGCTGATCATGAGCTGAGACGAGCATCGAAAACCGTTTTCCAATCGGATATAACTAGCGAGTTAGAGCCGATGTAAAGTGCGAAAAATCTAATACCTCAGTTCGGAAAAAAAGATGGAAATACTAAAAAAGGGAGCATGGAAATGGTCTCTCAGAGTATAGGAATGTGGGTACTCAAACTTCTTCTGAGGACCTAAGGAGCTTGATCCTCTGTACTAGATTTTCTAAAATGTACTAGATCAAACGTGTACTAGATTTTCTAAAATGTACTAGATCAAACGTTGACCCCTAGGCTTCCACCGCTTAATCGAAATAATCATTGTTTGCAAATATATTGTCGAATATAGGAGGTATTTAGAGGGTTTTTAAGTACTACAACTGAGGAAAGTTTTAATTAATTTTTATTGGATGTAATTAGTTATTAGAACAAGTACATCGGGATGGGGATGGAGTGAAGTGTAATGAAGAAATCCTAGAACTTGTGACCTGCGCGTTCCAAGAGGAGGAGAATAATTTCTGAAGTTGTATAGGATTTGAATTATTTATATAAATTATAAGTTCATTAAACTAATGAAACTGAAAGAACCGTATTATGACTTACAGTGCAAAAATTTTGATTGTTAAATTCACCATGTACAGACAAATCTCGTTAAGTTGGATTTTTTATAGAATAAACAACATTTTTCAAACTGCGATAATTTCCATGTTTGTGTATATGTATCTACAAATAAAATGCAATGTAATTTTATCTATTATATGGAATTTACATAATTTTTAAATATTCAATTCATATTCATTTACATACTACGTGTGCATTTTTTATTATTCTTCTAGTGTGACATTTAAGATTTTGACATTAATGTCTCGCATAAGGAGTGCAAACAAATCTTCCAAGCTTATTCCACAAATTTTATGCAGTTTTCCTTGTAAGAATATTTTTTAAAATATATAAAATTATTCGAACCATTCAGGAGTGGAAATATTTCTGGAAATATAACGATTTTCGAAAATGTCGAAATGTATACTGCATTTATGCATAATAATTATGACTGTACGATAAACTGTTTCAGAGGGAATAGGAGCCTACAAAAAAAAAACAGAAAAAGAAACAAAAATTAAATAAGACAGATACTTACTCACAAGGTCATGCTGTTGCATTCTTCTTGCTCTTCTTACCAGAGATTCTGACTTCGTTATTATTAACAATAGCATTCCACAGGGTTGTAGTCTTGCCATATGTTTTTGTTTTTTAAATATTTGTCAACTTTATTTTCGAAGTTATTAAGAACTGCGTTTTCAAAAGGTATGGATGTGATACATGATGACATTAGCCAATAGGCTGAATGTGTAACAAAACATAACTTAATGTCTACAAATCTGAGACAGATGTAATTTATGGGATTGAGGGATACTTTCCAGGTGTCAAATTAAATACCATTTCCATACAGGTCTAAAGCAATGAATTTAGGTATTATATTTTTATATTTAACACAAAACGTCTACACAACACTTAGTTTACTTTCGTTAACTGCTTCTTTTACTCATAAAGAAACTAAATCAGTCTTTTCCGAAAATTTTGGTGGTCCCAATAGTAATTTACAGATTCGAACTTTGGTATTCAATAGATTCTACATTGGAAAGAAAAGGTGGACTAAGGTGGAATTTATAGCTATTATTCGTTATGTGCATAATTTGCGAACCATGTCTCTTCTTTTATTTATTCTAGCCTGGGCTGAAGTTTTTTGCTTTTTTCATTGGTGAATGGGTCATTCCTGATTATGGAAAGTATTCTCCGATCTCTCCTATTTGTTGCTGCTCTCGGTCGGCCTGTATGTATCGTCTCTGTGTGTCCTGTTTCCCGAAATTTTGCAAGTATTCAACTTGCGATTGATCTGTTAATATCATAATTCTTTGCAACACTGTATTGCGTATTTCCAATTCCAGCCTGTACTTCTTGAACTAGTTTTAATTTAAACTCACTACTATACTTTGTAGGTGCCTTATTTTAAAAGATCAACAAAACATGCCCATGAAACCAATGGTATCAAACTAAACTAGTTTGGTTAATTATCACTGCAGAATACTATCACGTAAAGTTATTTTAGGAAAAGTTGACACAAGCATTGCTGCTGTTTTTCACACGCGGAAATTTTGGAAAAATATTATAGTTGTGGTAGTAGAAAAAAATTTCTTTCGTTTTTATTTACTTAACCTCAATTTACTTGACAAGAATGAAGCAAAAAAAAAAAAAAATCTGAAAATAAATAGTTTCTTTAATATTTAGAGTTCCGTACTAAGACTTCGCTGTCCATTCGTCACCAGGTTGTATCTCATGAACAGTAATAGGTAGACAGTTGAAATTTTCACAGACTGTGTATTTCTATTGGTGATATAACAACAAATAATAAAAATAAAATTAAAAATTAAAGTGGGCCCCCATACAAGAAACGTGATTTTTTCGGCGTTTTTTCCCACGTTTTATTCTCATTCATTATTACTATCATAAGTAGGCATTTTTTTAAAATGATTTTCAAATGACAGCATTATATTTTCACGTGACGCCTACTCTCATTTGAAAAAAAAAAAAAATAAATAAAAAGTATACATATGTTAAATTTTGTACGATGGTACAGAACGCTTCGTGCGCGAGTCCGACTCGCACTTGGCCGGTTATTTTTTGCAGTTTCATTAACTCACACCATACGTTGTTAATGTTTTGAACGGCACGTATGTGTATAATTAATATGCATATTAAACAGAATTGAAGTAATAAAATTTGTAATTGATTATCAGATCGATATTTATCGAGTTTATTTTTACACTATACCCGAAAATCCTCAATATTAACAGTAAGCTTACAAGTGTAGTACTCTGGAATTAATAATAAATTTAATCAATGGAACGAAAAATTGAAATAAAAGAAAAGAAAGAAAAACTATCTTTAAATCGTTGCGCCATTTCTGCTAACTATTGAGAAGATATATTCCTCAGAATCAGCTACAACTACAAATCCGAATTAGCTGAATATATAGTATAAACGGTTTTCCAATAAGAGGTGTTATATTGATATTCAAAGAAAAATGTCATTTTTTGAGATAAATGATCGGATCTTTATTTCATTATAAAGAGGAAGGTATGCCGTTAATAACGGAAAATAACATCAGCCAAACGACCACCACGACTACACCTACAGGACCATATCCTTTTCATGAAATTTTCCATAACCAAATCGCAAAGTGGCTGCCCTATGTCCTCGATAGCCTCACGAATTCCATCTTTGAGGTCTTGAATCGACGCTGGGCTGTTGGCGTAGACCTTCTCTTTCACGTGGCCCCAAAGGAAGAAGTCGCAAGGTGTTAAGTCACAAGATCTCGGTGGCCAATTGTGATCACCTCTTCGAGAGATAACACGGTCCGGAAACTTTTCCCGTAAAAGATCAATGGTTTCGTTGCTTGTATGGCACGTAGCGCCGTCTTGTTGAAAGTAAACGTTGTCCAGATCAATACCATCCAATTCCGGCCATAAAAAATCATTAATCATCTGTCGATAGATTCACCGTAACTGTTGCTCCAGCCTCATTTTCGAAAAAGTAAGGTCCAATAACCCTGCGGGACCATAAACCGCACCAAACAGTTACACGTTGAGGATAGAGAGACTTTTCAACAATAACTCTTGGGTTTTCCGAGCCCCAGATGCGACAATTGTGCTTGTTGACGAAGCCATCGAGGTGGAAATGGGCCTCATCACTCAAGATGAGTTTTCGATGGAATTCCGGATCATTTTCATGCATTTCAAGGACCCAATCAGCAAAGACTCGACGTTGTTGATGATTGGCCGGCTTGAGTTCTTGTGTTAACTGAACTTTATAAGCCTTAAGACCCAAATCTTTATGCAAAATACGGTGTAATGACGTTTGTGGAATGCCTAATTCCAAAGAACGACGAGGAATGGACAAACCTGGGTTTTCTTCAACACTTTCGGCTACAGCAGCAATATTCTCGGCTGTTCTTGAGTGACGTGCACGGGTTTTATTCTTCAGATCACTAACTTGTGCCGACAGCTCGAATTTTTCTACCAATTTCTGTATTGCGGTCCGACAAGGTGCTTCACGACGACCCAAAAATGTTCGAGTTTTACGAACCGTCTCTGCCACATTTTCACCATTTTTATAGTGAATTTTAATAATTTCAATGCGTTGTTGAATCGTGTATCGTTCCATTTTTATTAATGGCGTAGTTTCTACTTATCAAATAGTAAAAAATGACAGCTCCAAAAGTGACATCTACCGAAATAGCGGGCTAATTAAAATAACACCTCTTATTGGAAAGCCCTTTATTTGATTTCGCCCGCGATGCCAATAATAGCCACCCCGGTTTTACGATGTAATTCAAACTTGCTAACTACCAATGAATCTTGATTTTAAATTTTATGGTTGTATTAAAAATAAACGACATGTCATAGGATCTCATATTCTGAGAGCTTTTCGGTGCAATAAAAACGTCTAGCACTTTTCACAGTAAATGTAAGACACCACAATTCTTATATGGCAGCACCAAGAAGGGGTTACCCCGTTTAGTCCATTTTTGAAACTTTACTTACTGTTGCTATGAAAACACCATGTACCATATTTCAGCTGTCTACGTCGACGCGCTCTCAGGCAAAATATATAGTGAAAAAAGAAATTTTTGTATGGCAACCCTACGAAGAAGTTGTCCGACGCGGCCCATTTTCGAACATAAATTTACATTTTTAAAAAACTCTGTGTGCGAAATTTCAGCCCTCTAACTAAGTGAACGCGTTCTTGAGTTATCGTGCGGACGGATAGACGGACGCATGGACATGCAAAATTCAAAATCATTTTTAATATTATGCGTGGGTGTCCAATCCATTTTGCTCTGCTCTGCTCTAGGTGTTACAAACGGAATGACAAACTTAGTATACCATATATCATTCTGTGAATCCGGTTGTAATTGCAGTAAAATTTTACTTTAGCCGACAGCCAATTTCGATATATCTATTCTACTGCAACTGGGTTTGGGATTGACGCACTTGGTGGTGGAATGAAAGTTTCGTTCAGTTCATGCACCATGTGATCGACGTTTGCCAGGTCCGTCAATCAGAATCAACGTCAGTCAACCAATAAGAAGCTTTCTTTATAAGAATATCATATATTATCATACATAAACTGTGTTCTTTTGTGTACCTTGTTTTAGAGCTCCCATATACTGAAGAGGACAAATTGTTCTGTCGACTGAAGGGAACTGTTTGACCTGTTGATTTAAATATTTCTATGAAAATATATGAGACCTTCTTTTGTATATCTTTTGGTCTGCTCTGTTCTGTGGACAAAAAAGATTCATTCGATTCGGGAAGTTTGCCCTGCATTGCAATTGTGGAAGTCCGTTTGGTTGTTATTTGCAGTCTTTTAATGTGAAAGTAGTGTTGTGATAGATTCTACTACATTTTATGTTAATCTACTACACTTTTGTCTGGAGTCTACTACACACTAATTGGGAGCATCACTGACTCAGGACTGTTAGCAACTCCCATCCTGGTTATAAGAGTCTGAAAAGAGCTGTGGCCAGTGATGATGCCAACCACAGTTCTGCATTGTTTCCATCCGAGCCCCAAGAGAAAATCGGGGAAATTCTTATTAGGTCCATCAAGAAAAAGTTTTGTACACCTGCAAGTGTTCAGGTTTGCCCATCTCTGCTTCATACGAACATCCGTTTTGATTAGAGATCCGATAACTGAGGTGGCAGCGTCTGCGGCACGTTCCGGTCCAAGGAAGGGAGCATCACAGCCAGCATCTTACTCCTTAAAGAAAATAGATAATCAAATCTCTGTCCCTTAAAATTAGGTAGGGTAGTCTGAATCAATTGTAATGGTAATAAAAAGTTATTCCGTTTTAAGTTTTTATTTCAAAGCAAATTCATCAAGGCTGGCTAAAAGCTTAATTGCCTAATCTAAATGTTTGCTCATTAATTCTTCTGGTGTTTCCTTTCCTTGATCATTAACCTTAACGGGTATTTATCTCGGTAGATGAGATTTATTAACCACATTTTGTTTTAACTCAATTTAAAAAAAATATGATACGATAGTCAATATCTTTCCAAATAGCTAGATCCGAATTTTCAAACTTTATTTTTATGAGATCAATGGCAGCATCTTTCTTCAATCTACTCTTCAAACACTTGTGATGGAAACTCGTTGATTTCAGTCTCTAACGCCCTTTAATTGCTGGTGTTGGATTAACGTCATGTGAGGTTTTCTCCAAATCTGGTTGAGCATATCTAGGTAAAGATGCTTGGACTTCGCATACACATATATATCTCTTACTAGATATTTTATAAATAATTTTTGTTTAAGTTAGTTATACTGAAGCACCTCGATTGATTTCGAATGAACTAGAAACTCTTGTATTTTTTTTTATGTTTTTGCTTTTTTCGTGCAGGAATTTTGAAGTCACCATGCTTAAATAAAGCATGGAAACGAAGCGATGTACGATACAGATGGTGCACTATTACCCACCATCGCGTTTAGTTTAGTCACCGAGCGAACTGGTTGGTACTAAGGATTTCGCAAGTTATGGGTTGGAGAATAGCGAATCATGGCTTATTACATAAGAGCAATCTATCCTATTGTATTCTACATCTATCGTTTTATCAATATTTGATACCGATGGAGTCAATTTGGGATGGAATTGACTCGAAGTTGGTGCTTGCTTTGCTTTTTGCTTTTTTCGTGCAGGAATTTGAAGTCATCATGCTTAAATAAAACATGGAAACGAAGCGATGTACGATACAGATGGTGCACTATTACCCACCATCGCGTTTAGTTTATTCACCGAGCGAACTGGTAGGTACCAAGGATTTCGCAAGTTTTCGTTTAGGGAAGAGCGAATCATTGCTTATTACATAAAAGTAATCTATTTATCTGTATTCTAAACCTATCGTTTTATCAAACATTTTTTGTGAGAAATATTAAGATAGAGTGATGTCTAAAAAATGATGAATAGAACGAGTGTGTATTTCTCGCGTTAATATTGACTAATGTGTTAAGAGGTAAACAAAATACTTAAAATAAGTTTGCCGTGCATTCACCTAATGGCTTCACTGAACGTTCCTCTCCAGCCACGGAGTTCATCAGCAGTTTTCCTATCAAGATTGCCTACGGTGTCTGGTTAAAACACGAAATTTGTAAATGCATCTATAAAATTAAAGGACTGTTTCTTTAAGGATTATTTTATTATTTTATTACGTTAAGATTAATGATTCTACAAGGTGCTGTTTTTTTGAAAATGCACGTAAGGCTTTGAATCCAATTGTGCCTTGGAATTTCTTTGAGCTATCTCTTCCTCACTGACTATTCTCCTCGATCTTCCACATACCTTTCTTTCTCAGTGATATGATGATGGCATGACATTTTCGTATTTACCCTCCCGGGTCTTAAGTCCACAGGTTTATGCCTTCCAATGTGCATAGGATTCTCAGAGTGTGGCCAAATCGGGAGGGTAAATACGAACATGTCAAGCCATCATCATATCACTGAGAAAGAAAGGTATGTGGAAGATCGAGGAGAATAGTCAGTGAGGGAGAGATAGCTCAAAGAAATTCCAAGGCACAATTGGATTCAAAGCCTTACGTGCATTTTCAAAAAAAGAATACCTTGTAGAATCATTAATCTTAACGTAATAAAATAATAAAACAATCCTTAAAGAAACAGTCCTTTAATTTTATAGATTCATTTACAAATTTCGTGTTTTAACCAGACACCGTAGGCAATCTTGTTGATAAGAAAACTGCAAATGAACTCCGTGGCTAGAGAGAAACGTTCAGTGAAGCCTTTAGCTGCCTCCACGGCAAACGTATTTTAAGTACTTTGTTTACCTCTTAACACATTAGTCAATATTAACGCGAGAAATACACACTCGTTGTATTTATCATCTTTTAGACATCAGTCTATCTTAATATTTCTCACCAAAAATGTTTGATAAAACGATAGGTTTAGAATACAGATAAATAGATTACTTTTATGTAATAAGCCATGATTCGCTATTCTCCAACCCATAACTTGCGAAAACCTTAGTACCAACCAGTTCGCTCGGTGACTAAGCTAAACGCGATGGTGGGTAATAGTGCACCATCTGTATAGTACATCGCTTCGTTGTCATGTTTTATTAAAGCATGGTGACATCAAAATTCCTGCACGAAAAAGTCTAAACTTAATTTTCTTATTGTTCACTTTGTTTTAGTTGGTGGCCGTTGATGCTATCAAATCTTAATTATTATAATTTAAAATTTTAAGCCGTGAAAATCGCACCTCCTTCGTTAAATCTTGTGGAATTTACAGAGGTATAATTATGCATATCTAAATTTAAATTATATAACTGCGGGAAATTATACCTAGGTCGATGGAAGAATAAAATGAGAAACGTAACAACTGAAGTTTCACTTAACCTCGCTAAGGAAGTTTTCAATTTAATCTAGTTTTCGTGAAGGTGTCTTATCACCGATGGTGGGTTGTGTATGTATGAAAATTGTATGCAGCTTTGTGTAACCGCAACTATATCTTAGTAAGTGTGAAGTCTAATTACGCGACTTATAAAGTTCCTCTTGTCGCAGATGTAGTGAAAATCTAGTGTAAATTAAAGTCATATTCAGAGTCATCATTTTATTAAAAAGTTTTAACTTGAGTTGAATAAATTTTATTCTCAGGATTTTTGGTATTTCTGAAAGTTAGTTTGAGATTAGTGTAGAGGTGCCAGCTTTAACATTACCATCATTATCACCTTTTATTATTTATTTATGTCCATATTTAGAATATTTTTGCATATAATTGGACCAAATTCGAGGTGACATGTAGAAAAAATGAACTTTTCGACCCAGCGATCAGAGAGGCATCATCAAGTAAATATGAATTATATGTAGCAAGATTACTCATTGCAATTTTCAAATTGAGTGATTGTCCCCCTTTTTTCCATACGACCATAAGAATAAAATAGGATATTAAAATTAAATATTATTTATACTTGTTTTCACTATTCTTCCTCAGTTTTCCGCCGGAAGTATTATCAATAAATTAATTAGTAGAAATTTTCGCCCTTTTGGTGAAGAATTTTTATAAGGAGATAGCTTATTTAAAACATTTGAATGAAGTCGCCGGTAATGAAAAAAAAAAAATCTTAACATCTTTCCTTCATGATTTAGATTTCATTTACTTAAAAAACTTATAAGCTAAATATGTGCTTATTACACTACTTCCTTTAGTCATATATACCTGGCCGCATTGACGGTAATTAGAAGCTGGCGTAATAGATAACATTTTATCTGACATCACATTCGCCATGTAACCTGCATGAATATGTCAGCTGACAGGTGAGCCTAATTTTAATCTGACAAACTGTTGAGAATTATCAGGTTAATTTCAAGAATTAATTTCAAAATTAAAGTGTCGATATAAATGTAGCGGTATGTGTAGCGGAATTTGAAGGAATGCAGGTTCAGTAATGAATTAATGTGAGCATTACTTCACCTTTGTTTTATTGAGTCAAAATGGAAAAAAATACATTTACCAGTACAGTGCAAACTACAACAGTTCAATTTTAATCATGCATTAAAAGTTACTGCAATGTCTACAAACTATCTACTAATTGCAAGCTTACAATCTCTATTCTTAATTTCACTTGAATATACAATAAATTTGTTCTGGTGTGAAAAAATACAAAAAAAAAAACGAAATAAAAATATATAAAAAAAAATTGCTTAGAAAGGTGGTGTAAATTAGTTTTCACTATTCGTTCATGGTCCTTTGATGCAAATCTAAAATGCTGCCTTTCGTTTTGCTGCAATCACATGTTGAGACACGATGTCCTTCTTGGTATCTTGTGTCTCAATGTATATTGCTCGGCGTAAAAATAAATTTTTTGTCACAATAACTTTAACGTGGATTGCACACAAAACTAGATAGTTCACCATTCATTTTATTTTTTTTTCCCGGACGGGAATCGAACCTACACTTGTTCGAATCAGTCAATGATGAATAAAGAAGAATTTTAAGAACTTTTATTTTTAACGATTCTAAATCAAATTAATAAATACAAGAAGAAAAAACAACCGCCTCGTCCGAGGTTTGAAACCGGTACCTTCCGCTTGCTCTTACCACTGAGCTAACGAAAAAAAAAAATGAGTTTACAAGCGCTTTCATCGTTACTGGTTAATGCCAGCTGAACGCAAATCCTGGCTTAGTAGGCTAGTAACAAATTGGTAAATGCAAGAGGGAAAATCATTTGTCTCATTAGCTCAGTGGTAAGAGCAGTCGCCCGGCAAGCGGAAGGTCCCGGTTTCAAACCCCGGACGAGGCGGTTGTTTTTTCTTCTTGTATTTATTAATTTGATTTAGAATCGTTAAAAATAAAAGTTCTTAAAATTCTTCTTTATCCATCAGTTCACCATTCACTTAAATTTGCTTTCACTCAACTTTACTCCACCAAAGATGATTTAGAAAAAATAAGGAATCACAATGCCAAGATACAACTGCACTTGAAAATTATTAAATTATTCGATTGGGCACTACACTTGTTGCTTGATCGCTTGTCGGAACTTGAAAGAGATTGATGCTTAGTCGCAGCATTCTTTTATAGGCAGTTCCGCCATGTTAATTTTATGTTCCACAGTAACGTTTTGTGACAAAATTGTTAACTTGATTACCTTAGGGTATGATCATTATAAATTTACCATGAAATTTACCTGAAGCATTCTACTTCACATCAATTTGCAAATTTAGTTAATTTCTTCCTGGTAAAAATAGTGTACAAATTTGTTTGTAAATATCACTTGAGCAAACTGACTCTAGTGGTAGTTTGAAATGCTACCGATCTCTTTCTTGCTCTTTCTCTCTTTTCCACTAATGGGATATATGATAAATTATTATTTATCTAATATCATTTACTGGGGATGTTTTTGGCAGTTTTTATCACCACCAGTGGGTTCTTCGGGAAAAAACACCCCAATTTCGTATGTTGACAGCAATTGGAGAAATGTCAGCTCGCGGTTTTTATGTGTACGTTTCGCGGGTTGTTTACGGTGCGATTTTCGTGTGTTTTCAGGCGCAAATTCCAGGTGAGTGTTGTTGTGACTCAGGTACCCAATGCCCCGAATCACAACCATAAGGTCCATGCACCAATATATTGCCCTATGCAATATATCGATGCATTGCAAAGATGACCCTGAAAATTAATTTTAATTTAATTCATTTAAACTTTCATTTAAAAAAATTTCAAATGCATTTAAAGTTGCATTTCCATACTGCAACAAAATGCAATTTAGCATAAATTGCATTTCGTTATCAGTAATGCACTCCACTCACACGGTATACCTACCTACATGCCGTGTAATCGGATATCATTTTTCGTCGTGCAAATTGAATTGCACATAAAATAATTCGCATATTCTCACCTACGATCTTTCATCGCCGTGAGAAAGCAAAAAGAAAAAAGCTTTTTCTAAAAGTTTTCGTGGGTACCTGGGGGCAGCTAGCCCAAACCTCGACGAGTCTGTTTTTCAATCGCCGGACATGAAGGTATCGTTTTAAAAATCGGCAGTTCCAATAGGAAACGTTCTCCAAAAATAGAGAAAAAGTTGAGTTCAAAAAATTTTAAATAAAGAAAGTGATTTATAATTAAAGTTTAATGAAATAATTTAGAATCGAGAGAGACGTACACCTTTCAGTCCACTCCGCATAAATGTGTATAAGAACCCATCTACAGACACAACATCAATGTGGATTAATTAAGCCATAATATAGCTGTGTAGTGAATAAGTCATTGAATTAGAATTGGGCAATATTAGTGTTATTGGCTTAGGCTATTAGCATAGGTTTTACCTTTGGCATTCTCCTGACTACTCGCACCAATACACCACCCAACATTACCAACATTTAATTATCTCTCCTAAAATTGAGGTATACATAATCAGTAGGTATATTATCAAAAGACGGTAATAAACTGAATGATAGAACATAATAATTTTTCTGTTGATATTTTAAAAAAACCCAGTACTATCATCTATAATCCCTTTCCTCTTATAATCTACAATTATTTAATTAACGATGACGTAAAATCATCTCAGCTGAAATAACTCCTTCGTGAGTGTATCCTGCTTTGCAGTTGCCGGTCTCACTTTTAAAGTTTTTCAAATATTTTCATTATTATTCCAGCGAAATTTTATTAGGTATCAAGATCTTCATGTCCTTATATCAACTACTTAAATCTGTAACACAGTTTTGTTTTAAAAGTTACTTTTTATTTCGTAGTTTTTTTTCATTTTCCTGACGGCTTGTATGTTTTTTAAGTGATACAATATTATAAAACTCTACTTCTCATAAACGCCGACACCGTTTTACACTGCATTGTCAATTTTTTGACAATTTGAACTTTTGCGCCAAGTGCGAATGCAAAAATTATTTAAGCCTATAAATTTTGTGTCAGATGAAAATTTTTGGATGATGATCTGGTATTAGCCTTATATGTAAATATGGATCGAGATTTCTCCTTAAAAAAAAAAACTAAATAAATGCGGAGAGTAGGATGAGTCAAGAGCCTAGCTGATACAGCATTGAAGCAGGGCTAGCAAATATAGGGTTTGCATATTGCTGACAACGTACAGTCGATTCTTAAACTTTGCATCTCGGCCAGGATAAAGAAGACCTCACACTTCCTAAATATATCATCTGCAATTAAAAGACTACAATCAGATGTCCCTCCTATTAGGACGGCTGAGTTGAAAAGCTTTCAAATCTGAGCTTTGTCAGTTTTGATTGGAATTTCCTGATTTCCTCGCTCTATTTATATATTCATCAAACGATATTATTTTTTTTAACAGCTGTTAGGAAATAAATAGAAGTAGAAATTCAAGGTATGGGGTTCGAATCTCATCGGTTATAATGTTTAATTTTCCCGATTTTTACATATGTAGATAATTTTGTTTACATATGTTCAAACTTTCTCGCAGTAAAATAGTCGCAATACATCACTCACTAATCATTATGGTTACCTCGGATATTCTCTAAAATTTTGTTGAAGAAAAATGCAATAAAAAATTAATTTAAAAGATTGTCCTTTCAATTGCATTTAAATCAAAAGAATGAATAAACTTACTAAATCCTTTTTCATATAGGTAACAACATACTTCTAAATGCATTAATGCTTCAGGATTTTTACTTCATAAAAGGATGAAATAAATGGAAAAATATATCGTGTTGACGTTTTTACTAAAATATCTTTCCCTCAATGTGTTTTAACATTTTTTGTGTAGAATCATTACACACTGTTCCCGTGAAAGCTTGAGGGATGAAATTTACCCCATCCGAGAGAGACGTTGTAAAAATTGTGCTTTGCTTTTAAAGGGATCCATAATAACGTAAATATATATTTATCGCACTCAAAGGGAATAAGAAAAAACCTCTTCGACAATATTACAACAACAGCAGTAAAAGCTCTTCCCTTTATTACTCTTTTGTTTTTGGGTGACAGTAGAATCATAAAAACTCGCAAATTTTTATATTTACGTGAGTGATGTAATCATGTTTTACACCCTGTAGAATTGCTAATGAAATGGCTTTTTTAAATACATTGGAACGAGTTTTTCGTTTTGTAAGAAAAATAAATTTGAAAGGCTTATTACTTTGTTCAAAACATTCGAACGTTTTTTATATATACGATTCCAACAGCGGAAAATCACGTAATGCAATATACTTGCTATTAATTAAAACGAAATAATAATTTAGTATCATTTACGTAATTAAATCATTCTCGACTTAATCTAGATTATAAATAAAATATTGATGTAAATAATGAAAAGCAGCGGAAGAAAATAGCAACTCTGAGGCATAGTTCAGGTATTTTTAATCTTGTCAGAAACAGTTCAACAACAATAGCAAAAGGAAACTCAAGAATTATTTTTTAGTCCGTTAAGTGTGTTGAATTCAAAAAACTGCAGCAGACCCTCGGAACGAAGAAGGAAAAAAGAAATGTTTTGACTAGGGTGCAAATTGTTATGTTGCTTATGCTAGTAAAGGAAATAGAAAAGGAAACAAAAAACACGTAGTCAATGTACCATAGAAGGATTTAACAGCTACACCAATATCAGATGCGTTGCGAATATTTGTACATTGAGTTACAATACAATACAATACAATAACTTTATTGCTGGATATATGTACACAAGATCAAGGATCTTATAACTAGTACAATATTAGAATTGACGGCATATAGAATTGGCAATAACTAATTGACTCTATAACTATAACTAAAAACAAAATGAGGCTGGGAGGATATAATATTAAAGATAAGAAGTAGCTAATTTTGATACAAAAGGGAGATTCGAAAATTATGAGTTAAATTAAGTTAATTAAAGAAAATTTAAGATCCGAAAAAAAGAGAAAGATACAAGAGGAAGACAATTTAGATAAATAAAATAAAAATAAAAAAAAAAGTAAATAAAAATCAAGCTAAGCAACTACTTTGTGCAATCGATGAAAAGACGCTATTCTACTAATTAGTATTGATAATTCTCTTAAAAGCACCAACGGAGGTAGCAAGTTGAGCGGTGACTGGTAAGGTGTTCCATAAGCGGGGGATCTGAACAAAGAATGAACTCTGAAAAACAACACGAGAGAAATGAGGAATCAGTATCTGACGATGCCGCTGGGATTGTAAAAATTGAAGGAAATCAATAAGATAATCAGGTTCACGTGACTGCAGAAGTCTAAAAAGAAAAATAAGTGCCCTCTGTTTAAGATATGAGTCCAGCGATTGTTCAAGGAGAGTGTTTCTAAGAGATGAAACATGGTCAAACCGACGAAGACCATAGATAAAACGAACACAATCGTTGAACGCTATATTCAGCCTTCTTGAGCAATCACTATCCAGCTTCGGAAAAATTAAGCTACCATAAGTAAAAAAGGGCAATAATAAGCCCTTTACCAGTCTCAAGCGAGTGCCAGTAGGTAGGATACACGCAACCAACCATAGTCTGCGAAGTCCGGAATAAATTTTTTTCAAAGAGTCAGAGATATGAGAACAGCACTTCATGCGGGAATGGATTGAGATTCCAAGGCTTTTCACACTATTCATGTAGGGTAATATAGAGCCGTTAAGTTTTACTGGCGGTAAGTCCAATAACCCAGGATCTCTGTTATAGAAGGCTATACAGTGCGATTTAGACGGATTGAGTACAAGACCGTTCCGCAAAGACCACAGAGATATTCTGGCAAGGTCCAGATTGATACGTTCGATGCAATCCTCTTGGTAAGATATTGGCCGACTAAGCTACAGCTGAACATCATCCGCATATAAATGAATATTAGCATCCTTAACAACGTAACAGAGATCATTTATATATAACATGAAGAGAAGAGGACCCAGTATGGAGCCCTGGGGAGCTCCACATTTGACTGGGGAGAGGCTGGAGAGCTGATTGCTAATCTTCACCTGTTGAAGTCGGTCGTAAAGAAATGATCTCAATAGTCTAGTGGAACAGTTCGAGAATGCAAAATATGTAGTTAGCTTATGAGTTGGCAAGCATTACCTATTCAAACAATGAAATGAAATGTAGACCCACATCTTAATGTAAAATCACATGAAGGGAATAGCCTTGTGCCGTCTCAGGATGCAAAGTGTCTAGATATATCTTCACCAGGGTACCGTACGCAGTACTTCCAGCGACAGTGGCATTTACCATAAATGTAGGAAGATAAACCTAGAGTAACATAAACTCTAGAAAGCCCTTGATATGGAGATCAAAGGAAAGGACATTGCCATTCTTTCTGATAGTCATGGAGCCTTGATAGCTCTGAGTGGCTTTCGAACATTTAAGTTACTGGGGCACTACAGGTTATTTACGGATTGACCATATGGAGATCATGGGGAATGTAAGGTCTGACTTTCTAGCCAGGTGTGCCTTTGGTTCTCCCTTCCTTGGACGGGAACCATCTGTAGATGTTGCCACCTTGATTATCGGGTCTCTCATCAAAGTCTATTTGCAGATGTACTTTTTCTTGATGGGCCTAATAAGAATTTTTGAATTTATCTTGAGGCTCGAAACGAAACAACGCAGAGCTGTGATTAGGATCATCATCGGCTACAGCTCGCTTCAGGCTCATCTGACATGGGCGCTGCTGACAGATCCAAGTGTCTGTCCTGTCTGGAAGGAGAGCCTGAGACATCCGAACACTTTCTATGTGCTGGCTGGATATGCTTGGGTCTGCTCTCTTGTCTCCGGATGAGATGCAAAATATGGTGCTCTTTTGTAAGAAGGTATTTAGCAGGTTAGCACAATGGAAAGCTCTTGCCCTCGTGCTTGGGATTGCTCATCCTCTTGCTTTTGAATTTAAAAATATAAACCCTAGCAACAAAAATATGTTTGCTTTAGTTCTTCAGAGCAACGAGCAATAGTTCCAGATCATCGTATGCAACAACCTCAGTAATTGCATATCTAAATTCTTCCAAAAGCCAAGCTAAGTCTAGAAGTCTTTGGAATAGCGCAGCGCAATTCAGTCGGCGCAGTAGATATGGTTTCCCAAAGGAGCAGTGGAATGGGAATGTATTCGGGCTTGTGGTTGCAATTGCGTTAGGGGGATTCAATCCAGACGCGATTTAGTCAGTGCAAAGCCATAGTTTAGTACAAGTAAAAAAGCTGGAAGAAGACAAATCCTTATGATACCCAAATGAATGTTCGTATGTAATTTCGTATGGTCACCCGTCTGTACGAGTTTAATTTTTGAAGTGGCTTCTTACATATATTTGTGGAATGGTTCGTCCGACAGTAAAAATGATTATAATCAATTTCATAGATTTTATATTCTGAAGAACTTCTAACTACAACAAAAATGTCTAGGACTGAGTGTTTTCACAGTATACGTAAGTAACCTACATTTTGAAGTCGCAACACCTAGAAGGGGTTATCCGATTTAGTCAATTTTTGAATATTTACTATCACTATGAAAACTCCACGTAAAAAATTTCAGCTCTCTACGTTGACGTGGTCTGTGGCAGTGTCCAAATGTATAGTAAAAAGCGAAATTTTTGTATGGCAACCCCATGAAGGAGTTGCCCGATTTGTCCCACTTTCGAATTTAAATCTAATTGTTTTTTTAAAGGCCATGTGCGAAATTTTAGCTCTCTAAGTGATTGCGTTCTCGACTTTTCGTGAGGACGGACAGGCGGACACACAGCCAGACAGATGGACATGCAAAAATCAAAATAACTTTTAATATTATTGGAAAAAACTCTTTATGCAAACGAAAAATCTTTGAAAAAAGAAATTTCATTGCAAAATGAGGGCGTTGTTTTGCAATGAAGTTTCTTTTTTCAAAGTTTTTCATTTGCATAAAGAATTTTTTCCAGTCAATTCTCGAGCTGCAGACTTAACATCAAAAAGACACAGTTTCAGATTGACTTATTTAGCTATGAATTTTCATAGAAAAACTCTCTATTTTAATATTATGCCTAGGTATTCACTCGATTTTGCTCTACGCGTTACAAACGAAATGACATACTTAGATTTCATCTGGGGTATAAAAACATATGTTCCCTATTGTTCATCAAAGATTGACAGTGGCGCGACAGTGCTGCTAACTTTCAGTGATGCCAACAAAAAATTTATATTTGATGTGGACCACTTCACATAAAAAAATATAGTACCAATATAAAGGCACTACTTCAATCCGGCTTTTAACTGTTGTGGTGTTCCATTTTCCTCACACAAAAGATGATGAATCTGATTTGAACGCAACATTGATAAATGAGTAGAGAAATATTAAATGAAAGAAAAACCCTTACTGTGCTATAAACTAGGCTGAATTTGCCGCTATTGTGTCTGAGAGCTGGAGAGTCTGCTCACTTCTATTCTTGTTAAGTAAGTTACACGGCAGGGTGTATGCCGCTTTATTGCCATACTTCTTATTTGCTGAAAATCGGGCTATATGCCGCTTTATGATTTTTCAGGCTTAAACTTCTGGAAGTGGCGCGCGGTCTATGAGTCCGCACCAATAATATTTCCCATTTATTTTTGTTGTCAACGAAACTGCTTCCATGAGCTGCTGTGTATTCTTGGGAAAACAGTAGATGTACACATCAGTCGGTCGCCAGTACTCCTCCATGTTTGTGTCCTTATATTGTAGCTGGCCGTCCCACAGACCGCACACGCATGGTAGAAAAATTTTAATTTTTTTCCAAAGCGAACAAATCAGAAAAAGAAAGGCTGCTATTAATAATTAATTAGGATAGGAGTATTGTTAGTATGAATATTATAGTTTTTCTTATTTGTATAAAAAATTGAGATGTCGTTCCTTGATAATAATCATATAAAGTAAAATAAAAAATAGATATGGAGTGTATGGGGTTATATGATCCGGTGATCCAGTTTATTTAAGACAAAACTATATGGTTGTTTAAGCCATTGTTTATTTTCCAGAAATAAGCCGATATTTCGGTCTTTGGTTTAGACCATTATCAAAGCTAACAAAAAATACAAATCAGAAATGTTAATTATTCAAAAAACAAAATCTTATTAATGAAGTCATTTACCTAAAAATCGGTATGTCAAGTTAACTTTAAGGGGGTGTTAAAATCTTATGTCAAAGATTAACAGAAAAAACAAGCTAAAAACAAAAAAACTAGAGAGACGAAAAGCCGCACTTCAAAAAATATCACATAATCAGTAACAATATTACAATTTATAGCATAGTCAAACGTTTTAAAATATTAAATAAAATAGATAAACAAATAAAATAACAATCAAAGAAAAGCCAAACAAAAACTAAGACGGAGACTAACAAACTAAGAAATATGAAGATATGAACTAAAAACTTTGGTGAAGGAGTACAAGTTCATCCCGCTAGTGGAAAAGGCTATAAATTGAATGCATGCATGTATTTATTAAGTGTTTATATTGTGAGTGATTGTATTGTGTGTCGATCTAGAAGTTTGTTGCTTTAGGTTTTCTTGATTGTATGTAGAGAGCTACTATATTTTTCCTCTTTTTCCAATTTTGCTCTTTGTGCAGTGTTTTGGGATTTTCAAAAACAAAAATGTGTGTGTTTTTAATTGCATGCGAAAAACAGGCCGTGCCATAGTTCTGCTCATCTTTCCGTTGTTGGCTGTCATTCTGTCCTAATAAAATCAGTTCTGTGCTCACGCATACGTATTTTTATGTCTCTTCCTGTTTCTCCAATGTAGGCCTTGTTGCAATTATTCATCTTCCATTTTATTTCGTATATGGCGCCCTTCGTTGGTTTTACAATTTTTGTTTTGGTGTCTGTGTACAACATTTGTCTTAATCTGTTTTGGAGCTGGAGCACCAGTCTAATGTTGGTATTATTATTTTGTAGAGAAGGAAGGATTTTGTTGCTTATATGTGGCGTGTATATGAGTTTCTTGTAAATCGGGATTTGTATGTTTAGGCTACGTGTGTTGTCTGTTATTTTGTTATTACTACCTGGAGCATATTTGACATATTTTATTATTTTGTTTATGATGCTGGTGGGGTAGTTGTTTGAGGCCAAAATTTGATGAATTTGGCTGTAGTTTTTATTGTGAAACCTTGCGTCACTCAAGGCTATCACCCTTTTTGCAAATGAAAGGGCTATATTGAATTTCATGTTGTGGGGGTGAGCCGATAAGAAATTTTAAGTCTCCCCGATGCCATAGGTTTACTGCACCAATCTGCTGACATTTTGATATTTTCTCTGTATAGCACCATATCCAAAAAAGGAATGCTTTATGAGGTAACATCCTCCTTTTCAATGGTGAATTTTATGCGGGTATGTTTATTGTTGAAAATTCTTAATGACTAGTCTATGGCATGAGTTGGTAACACTGTTATGATGTCATCCACATATTTTTTAATAAATGATGGCTTGTGTGGTAGGTCAGAGATGATATCATCAAGTAGATCATCAAACACATATTCCACCAGAGTGCCTGAGAGGCATCTTTTGTTTATAGAAAGCTCCCAGGTATATGAAAAAATTGTTTTCCAATACGCAGAATTCCAACACCTTGGTGAACATGCATTTGGAGATTCGGGTGACTTGTTTAATCTTGAACCAACTTAGTAACACTTCTAATCACCTGGTCATGCGGAATGTTAGTGTATAATTGTGTTACATCAAACGAGATTAGGCGATCGTTAGGCGAGATTCGTGTGTTATTAATGAAATCCTTGAAAGTGTAGGAGTTGGGCACATTTTATTTAGTAGTGTCACGGACCTGTATTAGTATGGTGTTGATAAATGCTGCTAATGTATAAGCTGGTGTGTCACGTAACAATAGCTCGGATTGGGTGGTTTTGCTTGTGTGATTTAATTGTTCCATAAATTCTAGGTGGAATAGCATGCGATATTGTCAATTTTATGAGGTCAGGTTTTGTTATGTATTTCTTAGTGTGCAATTCAGATACTATTGCCACAGTATATCCATACAGTAGCCCAGCTCCGTCAAAATTGTTAAGCAAGTAGGATGCTTCTATAAAGATACTATACTTTCTCTTTCAACAGTTTTAACAAACACAAAAGTCAATTTCTAATGCAAAGGTTCCTATGTAAAACTAAAGTGGAAGAAACAGAACTTACAGCATGCACAAACTTGTACTAGAGGAAGAGGTACAAAATGAAAATCAAAACTATTTCTGCAAGAAAAAAAAAAAAAAACTGAAAACAATTTGTTCCGCTTCCCATGCCATTCGACTTGGTAGACTATCAAACTGTCATAAACATTATTACAGCCATTTTGCCTGTTACACTGTCCATGGAACGAACACCACTTTACAATCAAACAGCTGTTTGGTAATGGATCAATACATTTGCAGACTGGTGCTGAGATGTGTACTTACATAAAACCAATACTTCTCCCAACTATTGTGCAACTAGCTACTGTTCTTCATTTACTTCCGTATCATACTTAATAGTTCCCTCTTATGGGAGAAATTTTGTGGTTTTTTTTTTTTTTGTAATTAAAGTTCTAAAATTCACTTTTCAGTAGTTTGATCTAAGCTGGGCTACTGTCACTGACTTATAACAATGGACTGAGCGTATTGTCATTTTCCTATAGGAAAGCATGGCACAAGTTTTACAGTTCTCTCTTTCGCCCTATGGCAGAGTTGGAGCTACCAACAGAAAATATTGCATTCTGGAACATTTGTTTATGCCATTTGATGTTTTTATGTTGGCTACAGATACAATCACCTCAGAAGGAATAAGGTAAAGATAGTGTTTACCATGCTCCGTCTCTCTTGCCCATAAGCAGGATTCAGTTAAGAATAACTTTTGAAAATTAAAGTCGAAATGAGTTTAATTCCTTATAAGCGATTAAAATATCACTTGGACGCAAGAAAATACATTTTTTTAATTTAATTCGATTTTCGGGTGTAAAATTTCATCTGATTGGTTGAGCTTTACATGTTTTTTATGTAATCGTTTTAAAGGGTGCTCTAATGGTGATATACAGAAACACAATATTTTTTGTGCCACATAAAATAGCAAATCGCTCAGTCCATTGTTATAAGTCAGTGGCATGAAAAGCATGTCCGAACAAATTGTGAATTGTGTAAGATTTATACATCTGTCAGTGTTCATTATAAAGTTTCTGTTGTTAATGTGCAGATTACTGTCTCTTGTCTCTTCCCACTAGCGGGATGAACTTAGTACTCCTTCAGCAAAGTTTTTAGTTCATATCTTCAAATTTTTTTAGTTTGTTAGTCTCCGTCTTAGTTTTTGTTTGTCTTTTCTTTGATTGTTATTTTATTTGTTTATCTATTTTATTTAATCTTTTAAAACGTTTGACTTTGCTATAAATTGTAATATTGTTACTGATTATGTGATATTTTTTGGGGTGCGGCTTTTTGTCTCTCTAGTTTTTTAGCTTGTCTTTTCTTTTAATCTTAAGATTTTAATAACCCATTAAAGTTACTTGACATACCGATTTACATTAAAAAGATTTTGTTTTTTGCATAATTAAAATTTTTATGTGTATTTTTTGTTAGCCTTGGATAATGGTCTAAACCAAAGGCCGGAATATCGGAATATTTTTGGAAAATATACAACGGCTTAAACAACCATATGGTTTTTTCTTAAATAAACCGGATCACCGGGTCGTATAATCCCATACACAAAACATCTTTTTCTTATACTTATTTTCTCTTTTGAAAACTGTTATATATACCTGCGGTCCCGTAGACCGCATGCCACTGTTCGTGCCCTGCCAGGGATGCCACTTCCGGAAGGTAAAGATCAGGCTAAGGCGGTATATGATCATTTAGGCTTAAGAGTCGATTTAATGCGAAATGTACACTTAGATATATGTAACAATTCTGTTTTTATTTAGTTAATATCAGTCCTTTTATATAAATTTAATTACATTGCTTCAAGGTAAAATAATAAGCAAGAATCAATAATTTCAAAAGAAATTTCTAAGTCAACAATTTCACTGCTTTCTCGCTCACAGAATGGCCTTTCACAATATTGATCGTATATGTTTATTCTGACGGGCAATTCTGTTATTCGAAAAACAATTGCGTTATTTGACTTGCAAGCTTTCTTCGTTTATTAATTTTGTATAAAATTGCTGATTCGTATTTTATTTTTAATTGCTTTCAATTTATTGACATGTAGGTAGTATGAAAATTGTTTTTTTATTTATTATTTATTATTTATTTCACAATTATGTTCATGCATCATATTGCATGTTTACATGATAATATGATAAATACATATTATATTCTATGTGTGTACATATATGTATGAGCGTACAAGCTTTATCTGCTATGAGGTAATTACAACTTTTTAATGATTATGCATATGAATATGCTAACATGTTGCATTTTATATGGGTTTGCATATGATGTTTTACGATGTGCATTTAAGAAGTGTATATTACACTGTGCACCAAGTCGATTTATGTGGCTTATTAAATTTTAAAAAATTATGGAAGGGAAAGTGATCGAATTTCTTAAAAAAACAACATCAAATTTTATATAATAAGGCAATCAACAATATTGTGTCTGAAGGAAAATGTGTGGAAAACCATTTCGAAGTAGATGAAATCCATAAGTAACTAGAAAGAAAACAAAATAAGTTTTCTTCATATATACTTAGTAGTAACGTACCCCAATTCGAGTTAAATATATGTAAAAGAAGAGCGTTTTGTTAGTGGACGAAGGAATTTCGTATACAGACTCTTTTCCTTTAAATATACACACTTTGCTTTTAAATTACTTTGTCCCTTATTATACCCTAGATGAAATCTATAGGGTATACTAAGTTTGTCATTCCGTTTGTTACACCTCAAAATAATGATTGTAGAGCAACATGGATTGGACTCCCACGCATAATATCAAAAGTTATTTTGATTTTTGCGTGTCCGTCCGTCTCTGCGCACGACAACTCGAGAACGCGTATACTTAGAGAGCTGAAATTTTATACACAGACTTAAAAAAAAAGTAAAATTAAGTTCGAAAATGAGAAAAATCGGGCAACTCCTTCGTGGGGGGGTTCCTATACAAAAATTTCGTTTCCCACTATATATTTGGACACTGCCTGAGGACGCGTCGACGTAGAGAGCTGAAATTTGGTACATGGTGTTTTCATTGTACTAGAAAAAAAGTTTGAAAATGGACTAAATGGGGCAACCCCTTCTTGGTGCTCCCATATAAAAATTTAGATTTTTTACGTATACTTTGAAAACGATCACTCCAAGACATTTTTATTGTACCGAAAACTTCTTCAGAAGACGAAATCCTATAAAATTGGTTATAATCATTTCTTCTGCGCGACAAACCGTTCTAGAAATATATGCGAAAAACCACTTCAAAAATTCCACTTGCATAGATTGGTGACCTTACGAAATTTTAAAATGAAACATTTGCCATTCTGTTTCGGTGCATGCAACTTGCGCTTTCACATTTTTTATCTTTATTCATAAAATTTTAAAGAGAGTTTGATTTTTTTTCTTTCTTCCTTCCTTTTCTTGCCGTGTGCATTGTAAATGTAAAACACTCGGATATCTCACCAGCTTCTTAACTTATTATTATTAGGTAAACTTTGCCTCAGGTTTCCGTATTACTGTCTTACTTGCACTCGCACGGACACGTTTTTCGCTCTGGCAGACTGTTGGTGATGGAATTTCGTTCTGGCATTGTATATTATTAATTGTTTATTTATTTTATTGATTCTGTTAAAATTTGAAGACTGATGTAATAACAAAAATGGATTTTTTTTTTATAAATATTTATAGCGTTCTGTCAACAATTAGGAGAGATGTAAATGCTCTGGCAAAAATTCCATGAAGGCAAAATACTGTCGAAAGTAATTTCCTAAAATTTTATGACTGATACTTTAACTAAAATAAATCTTATTTCTTACCCTCATTAAAATTTTATTGTAGTCTACCCCGGCCACACAGGGCTGCCAGAAGTGGCTTTTCATTTTCAGTAGGTATAGAGGATTTACTGTAGAAAGATTCGTGACTTTTGAAATGACCACCTAAAATTGGTCACTGGCTCTTGGTCTATAGGGTACCATAAGAATTGGTCGTAGACCAATGCTAGCTTTTTTACTTGTTTTAGTAATAATTTTTCTTAAAGCCGTGTGGGTCAGGACCCATCGTTGCGCCTCTCGCAGGGACTTGCCCTGAAGCCTACAGTAATCGTCATTACCTTCATTACCTTAAATACAGTATTTCACAGAACAAGCCGAAATTGCAGCCGTAAGTTAATCGAGGAAATTTCTGCGGTTTCCTTTTATGAAAATTTTTCGAAAGATCTGATAATAAGCTTGGTTGATTGTTATTCGACGAGACGTTTGCAAATTCATCGGATGAAATTCAGCAGGAACCGGTGCCTTCATACGCACCAACATGAAAGGAAAATTTCGTTTGATAATTATTTGTTTTTTTGTGTAATGATTTTGATGACCGCGTATATAAAAATAAAAATGAGATTTTTTTGTGAACTGATAACTGTCAATTGCATAAACGGCCACCTAGTTGTCTATCTAACAGTAAACCAAACATTCAGCCTTCGCTTGAAATCACCACAGTTCTACCTACACAATATTTCAATATTCCAAAACTTAATTAATACAATTGGAATAAGATGAAAACAAAAGAACAAAAAAAAACTTTTCGTACCATTAAAAATGTTCATCTACCCCAAAAAAAGTTCAAGTGCCTAATTAAATTACTTCGTAAAAGTAAAAGTTCGAAAATTGGAAGTGGGCTTGACCTCAACAGTGGCAGTTCTACATTAATTACTGCCGTTCGGTAATTTGCAAAAAGTCCTTCTTTGTTACATCTGACCAGGCAGACAAGATAAATTCCTTTGTCTTGAAAATGTCTAAAAGTAAAACGCCTCTGAATTTTTTCTATTCTTCATTTAAAATAACAAAATTTTGTGGTCATTATTCGTCAGTCCTGATTGCCCTGAGTTGTCTAGCACTTTTTAATTAGAGAAAGAGTTGAAAATTGTAAATGAATGGTCTCTTTTATGTATCCGGATAGAGTGAATAGATACTACATTTTTCTGTCGGCTAGACCTAAGCATAATATTAAATTGTTGGTAAAGTTGGTCTTATCAAAGTTTGCCTTTTTCGTTTATAGTTTAGTTCGCCTGCACATATCTATCAGTAATTTGAAATTATTTGCAAAAGATAAAATTGTGGATACAGTCAGTATTATTACAACCGGGGGAGATTGTTGTTAAATTGTTGTTGCATATAGTTAATACATAACAAATACATTTAAAATAAAAATTCTTCAATAAAATTTCACACCCACTCTTTTGGAATTTGCCTCGCTCTGGGAAATTATCTCTCCCATCCTATTGTTAGGGATTTAACAAGTTGCGGAAAACGAAAGTACCGATCCAATTAAACACTTATTACATATTTAACAGAAAGCTGTCGGGGTTTTACGTAAGCACCTCGCTTTAAGCCTTAAACTTAATGGCAGTCTTAATGCACCGATTAGTAGACAAGCGACAATTAGCGCTCTGGACTGGGAGAATAACTTAGAATGACTGACGGCAATTACTGACATGGTGTGTGGTGTATACGTTTTTATTATGTGCATCCGATTGTGATCGTTTATATTGTATAAATTTTATGATTCTTCGTTAAGCGCGCAGTGGCGTACGCTACACTATGATAAACGTGTAGCACCGCGGTCACCACTCATCAATTATGATTTCGATCAATACTCTGCAGTGTGGTCTCACAAGCCCAGAAGCAAAATTCATAAATTTACTTGATTCATGATGGAATATATGGTGCATCTATAAGTTTTTAGAATTTTACAATGCTTCTGACATTGCATCTAAGGATTATCTTTTGAAAATTAATCATCTGAGAAAAGCAAAGCCCCAAGAGTTTCTGTCGGTAGCGCAACATCGAATTTTGGTTTCTGGGTAGCATCAGTGTAATTGCGCCCCTTATTCCCCTTATTATCCCTTATATAATGACAACAGCTTGTTTGAATTCAATTACTTGCCCGCAAGAGTAAATCATGTTAGTGACGTTAAAAGAAATAGTGCAAAATCAAGCCTCTGCTCAAAAGGGCTAAAATAGGGACAGCCATGTCTAAGAAAAACGAGATGATACTCCCCTCGCAGTCGATAAGCGACCCGGAGGAACGAAGACATATAGAAGAAAGGGCTCTGCTAGCCGCGTATAACTCGCAAGCATCGGGCGCAATAAGCAACTTAAACGCGCATTAGTTTCAATTAACACAAGCAACAGATTTGGCGGCGTCGGTCACCAATGCAAACATTCACTCCACACCACTGGAAACAAATAACATCAGTGAAGGACTTATAAAAGACATAAGAGATCTCACAGAAAACAAGAAGAACTAGATTGATATGAATAAAAATATTACCGGGAATAAGACATCTCCAAAATATATCCAGGAAATAGTGAGGAAAAACAAAAATTCTTAAAGTTATTCGCGGAAAATGAAATAGAATGCTACACATATACGACATCATTTGAAAAGCCAATCAGTCTCCTAATTAAAGGTGTGCACCACAAAATTGAGACGGAGGACGTCGAACAGGAATTTAGAACTCTCTTTCCACTAACAATCCCTAAAAAAAAAACAAGATTCCAAACCCCAAACTCCAAAAAAGAAAACTACCAAATAGATAGCTTCTGATTCAATTGAATCCAGGAGAACACATTTCTCATATGTTAGGCATTAAATACTACCTAGGTCAGCGGGTCACATAGAAAGCAGTCAAAAGCAAGGGACTTGTGCAATGTTTTAACTTTGTTACACTTTGGTCACATAGCAATAAACTGCCTGAGGGAATATAAATGCGTAAAATGTCTTCAAAAGCATTTACCGAAAGAAAGTCCATCAAATAAAGCTACCGAGGCAACCCCTGCATGTGCGAACTGCGGGCAGGTTGGCCACCCGATGTACAAAAAGTATTTAAATGACAGGAGAGAATGAATTTCGAAACCAAGCCAATCATCTCGGGCTATAACTCCAGAAGGTATGCTCAACACTCTTCAGTCAAAATTCGAATTAGCTACAAAGACGCCCTTATTGACCATAATGTGGGAAATGTCCCCATCATACCTAAAAACAGTAACTCAGACAATAACAAAATCCAAGGGTTTTATAACCTCGCAAATGACTTATCTGGAGTACCACTCCACGAACTGTTTATGGAAATCAATAATTTTATGGACTTTATATCAAAATATAACTCTATCCCCCAGAAAAGGGAAGCCATGTTACTTTTTATTCTTAACACGTACCATAATGTCTGTACTGTTCGTTAATAGAACGCACACGCAAATTTGATTAAGTGACTGAAATGAATGCACTGGTAAATTTGGATCAAGATCAGTGGTCTATTTCTTAACAACGAATCAACACTATTCACTTTATTTTAACTTTCAAGTAAATACTGCACTTATTTTTTAAGACTGCCCACTAATTATATTAAGATCAGATTATATATCAAGTTTTCAGGTCAACGATTCAAACGTTTAGGGAAACACACTTACAGTATTGTTTATAATAAATATATATATATAGATATTCAATATAGGGTTAATATAGAGCAAAGTTAAAATAACTTAACTTCAAAACACTGGCACACTTACTTAGCTTAAATAACTTGAGCAATCGTATTAAGACAGGATTATATAAACTGTTGGGTCAGAGATCAACACACACTAGAAAACACACTAATTGACACCGATTAATGATACACGATTTTCAGAAATAGATATGTTGAGACAAAAGTCTATACATAAGTTTGGGTCTGAGATTTTTTGTATCACACTGAAAACACTTATTAGCACCAAGTTGTAATATAAGATCGTCAAAAAATGTAATAAAAATATATGTGTAAAATAGATGCGCACACGAGATATATAATATAGATATATATAAGTTAAAATATAGTCAAATAGATATATGAATAAGTATTAAAATGTTACAAGTGACTGGTACTCACCGATCTCCACCTTGGCACTTGAGGAAATTGGCTTTAAGCTAATGTTAAGACCCTTTGTTCTAATGTTTTGTTAGAACAATTCTTTATTTCCGTCGAGACCAGAAATAAAGTGGTTTGTTAGTAAATGATTATCTCAGTCGAGACCCGAGATAATATTCTTTAAGCCAGTCGAGACCCGACTTAAAGTGAATGTTAGTAATTATCTTAACTTCAGTCGAGACCCGAAGCAAGATTCTTTATTTCCGTCGAGACCAGAAATAAAGTGTTTGGTTAGTAAAAGATTATCTCAGTCGAGACCCGAGATAATATTCTTTAAGTCAGTCGAGACCCGACTTAAAGTGAATGTTAGTAATTATCTTAACTTCAGTCGAGACCCGAAGCAAGATTCTTTATTTCCGTCGAGACCAGAAATAAAGTGTTTGGTTAGTAAAAGATTATCTCAGTCGAGACCCGAGATAATATTCTTTAAGTCAGTCGAGACCCGACTTAAAGTGAATGTTAGTAATTATCTTAACTTCAGTCGAGACCCGAAGCAAGATTCTTTATTTCCGTCGAGACCAGAAATAAAGTGTTTGGTTAGTAAAAGATTATCTCAGTCGAGACCCGAGATAATATTCTTTAAGTCAGTCGAGACCCGACTTAAAGTGAATGTTAGTAAATATCTTAACTTCAGTCGAGACCCGAAGCAAGATTCTTTATTTCTGTCGAGACCAGAAATAAAGTGTTTTGTTAATTGTTAAAAAATTATATATCAGTCGATACCCGATATAAATGTTAGTCCCTAACTAGCCAACTTACCTCAAGCGATGCCAAGTACAAAAAGAGATCGAGATCAGTCAGCTTGTCGTTTATATAGCCCTTGCTTGCACACGACACCACTGATGGGTAGCAGAGGCGCATGATTGCAAGAATTGGCAGTGCAGCTGTGATCTTACGGTACTAGCGATAAAATTTGCTTAGCAACGAACAAAAATGCATAGCAACAAGAAATTAGAGCTTCACATGCTGCTGTGTTAAATTAAATTATATTTGCAAAAAGAGAAATTCCCGTTCGATGATACTTATAATGATGATAATGATAATGATGCAAATTGATCGGCTTGACTGATTATATTTGTGCCATGCATTGTATCCTACATGACAACACATGCTTTTGTTAGATGTTTTACCTATTTTTAGGAAAATTGTAATTAGATTGAATTTATTGTCTTTTTAGAATTCAAATTTAGCATGGTATTTTTAATGTTCCCTTTTCAGGAATTGCTTTTAGCATGAATCAAACGGTTAAAACATATGATTATGATTTGCTCGATGGGGCTATAATTGTATTGTATTTGTGCAATATGTTATGTATATGACAAATACATAGCTTTGTTTGGTTGTGTATCTGTGTTTTGACTGAGAGTGATTAGATTTGATTTTGTTTTATAAAAATGTTCATGCTTTGTTTTCAGGATTTTTTCTTTTCAAAAGGTATCTGTTAAGAAAATTATATTCGAAGCGATTTGGTTCGAACAATGTCTAGTCAGATTATTTCAATAATTGAATTAAATGATCTTTAATTAATAATTCCCGAAGAATAGACCTTGTAAATATTCTAAAGAAACATAAGCCCGAATTCGCAGCCATTTATGAAACAAAAGTAAATGACAGACATAATCTAACCTTCCCACAGTACATCATAAGGGAAGATAAAGGTCCTGGAGTAGCCTTACTCTTTAAAAACAATATTAAATTCTCTCATATACCGATAGCAAATTTCCAGACACACCTAGTTTTGGCTGCAGTTGAAATATTTATAAAAAATCACGTAAAAACACCCTCAAAGGAAGCATATACATCCAGTCCTCCATCGAAGCAAATACGCTCCTAGACACAGTTAACATGATAAAATATATGGGAGAGAATTTCGACTCCATCATAATCGGAGGAGACTGGAATGCCAGACACAAGTTGGGGGATTGCAGAACTAATTCTAATGGTAGACGCCTCCAAAATTGAATTAGTGAAATTGGCTCAACAGTTAATCTAGATATAATCTCTCCACGGAGTCCTACATTCCCACAAGGGGCATCGGTTTTAGATTTCTTTTTAATAACTGATACAAACTCAAGAGAACTATTTCATTCATTCTCATGCGATACGCACGAGTCATTTTCAGACCACTATATGGTCAAACTAACTATAAACCTGAGGGAGTCTGAACTCTCTCTCGAACCAAAAACAATTGAAGACTTTGCAAAAGTAAACTGGGATAACTTCCAGACAGCCCTCCTAGATGAACTAGGACAACCTCCTCCAATAATCAACACCAACTTAACTAACACAGAAATTGCCAACTGGATTGATAAATTTTAAGACAGTATAACAACTATTAAAAGCAGACACATAAAGAAAGTAATACCTACAGATATAAAATTTAAAAATATACCAGCTGAAATAAAACAGCTTATCAAGGTTAAACAAAACTGGAGCAGAGAGCTAAAAAGAATCTTCCATATAATATATAATAAGAACTCACAAGAATATCAACAGCTCTCAGCTAGAATAAACTGTCTCAAAAAAATCATAGAGGAAAAAGTCCGTATATACATGAATAAACGCTGCCAAGACCGCTTATCGGCAATTACGCCAGCCCTGCGGCATTCAAAGAAATCATTAGAATTATGGGGAAAAAGAAAAAAAAACGAGATCTGAAAAAGTCAGTACTAATAACCAAGAACTCACATCAACACCCGAAATACTAAAGGCATTTGCAGACTACTATAAGATTTTATACAAGTAAAAGCTCCCGTCACATAACGCACAACTACTGCAAGAAGCCACATAACTTTATCTCCCCACACTCCAACAACCAAGAGACATCCACTTAGTGGGTAAATTTCGATAATATAAAAAACGCTCTATACAATAACCAATTACCCTTCACTAACGCTAACAAAATCCAATAAATAATTAAGACAAGAATCAATAACAAAAAATCCTATGGTTTCGATGCGATCTCTAACTTTCTTATCAAAAAACTACCGTACAAGGCGTTAAAATACCTAACTATTATTTTCAATCACTGCCTAAACAACAGCTATTTTCCAACCGATTGGAAAATATCAAAACTCATCCAAATCTTAAAAAACAAAAGATCTGACGATGTGAGCAATACAAATGCTCTCAAACATTGGCAAGCTACTGGAAAGAGTTATATCTGACCACTTGGGAAACTTCTGCGAAAACGAAAATATTATTCCCGCTTATCAATTCGGCTTCAGGAAAGGTCACTCCACAAATATGCCATACTTAAATTACGCAATGACGTAACTTGGGGCCGAAGACAGAGAAATTGTACGGTAACGTACGCACTACACTTGGAAAAAGCCTTCGACAGCGTGTGGAATATTGGCCTACTTCACAAATTAATCCTTTATAGTGTACTCACATTCCTGATAAAACTCTTTTATAGTTTCCTGACAAACAGAAGCCTACAAATTGAAATAGATGAAGAAATCTCTAACGTTATTGAAATACATTCAGGGTTACTGCAAGGATTTATATCGGGCCCTAAATTATACAACTTGTTTTTAATTGACTTCCTGCATATACTAATGGACTAAGACGGAAACACCCAGTCGCAAACAATTCTATACGCAGATGACACGATAATTTTTTCCCAAGATAAAAACCCTGAAACAGCTACTGAAACAATAAAAAAAACATCTCGATGAAATAGAGAAATTCTACAAGTCATGGGGAATTACAATAAATGCCAGGAAGTCCGATCTGATATCCTTATGAAATGCATCCGGTAGAGGCACATTAGGAACAGTAAAAAAAAAGTAAAAACCTAAAAATTAACATGGGAACGCTCGTAATCCCGGTAAAAGATAATATCAAATATCTGGGCCTAACTTTCAACAAACTCCTCAAAGCTAACAACCAGGGGCGGTATGACTTAAACAGAGGCTCAAAGGCCTCTAGAAAACTGATGCCCCTGCTAAAACATAGCAGTCTAACAGCCAGCACTAAACTGCTTATGTACAAACAGTTAATTATACCTACAATCACGTATGGATTCGTCAATTGGTTTAAAATTTCACCCACATTAGCACAACAAAGCGAAATTGTCGAAAGAAAGATCCTCAAAATCTGTACAAGAAAACACTACCAATCCAGAACAAAAAATTCTTAAACAATTATATTTACAGAATAGCCAATATAACACCTTTGATTAGATACATGCTCTCCCTTAGTACGAAATTATTGAACAACCTCACCAACCTCGATAATATCCTCATAAAGGAAATATACAATAAAAATATACAATCAAGACTTGCGGACAGCTACTATCCTTCACCTATAAGCCTAATCAATGAGGAATCCCAATGAGCTTCTTCAAGACTTTAACATAAAACACAAAATTCCTAAATACCATAAATCAGCCTCAATCGTGAATCAAAACAGAGGATAAACTCTTTTCATCTAAAATTAAAAACATATAAGATAGAATTCTCTCCTATGAAACGATATCCAAAGCTAAATAACATAATTAAAAAAAAAAAAAATATATGTAATATAAGAGAACTATATAATTTTACTCCCTGTGATAGAGTACATACATGGCAGCCCCTAAAAGTGAAAAGTATATTAGGAGCTGGTTACTTGTCGTGTGCATTCCCCTAGCTAGTAAGTTTCCTGACATTAAATGTCCCGCCATTGTAATATAGTCACACGGGTCGCAAGTGTGAGCTTTATTAAGACAAAGCCTAGTGCCAGCCATTTAGTTATAAGACTCTTGCTCGTCTGTATGAAAATTAAAAATAAAATTAAAAGTGAAATTCTTTTGAGCAATACTTAATATGTGCACATAATTAAGCTCTCTAAAAATTTAAGAAATCTCATGTAATTAATTTTGAAGTCGTAATAAACTGAAGTTGAAGTTGACAGATATTCTAGGTTTCCTGAACAAGCCAGTTCAACTTCTAGAATGTTTGGATAGGATGATCGGATCGGAAATTAAAGGTGCCTAGTGAATATCAATTGCCCTGCTTATAATTATAATTAAAAAAATTAATATGAATTATAAGCGATGGAAAGCTTCACAAATAGTTTTACAAAGGTCTCGCTAAGGGTAGATTTGACTGGCAGTTTAGATCTTTAATTCCTTATAATCTCTTTGTACCGAAAAGACCGGAGTAAAGTGGGGTTCTTCACTTTCGTTAGTAAATAGCTTCACCAAATAATGTAAAAGAGGTGTCTCAATCGACAAAATAGTCTACTTGTTATAAATTACCTCTAGAGTATGGTCTCGTTTTATTCTCTAGATCAGCTAGAAAAGTAAAATACTGCGGAGGTCGAATATAACATGAACATAAAATAAATGTACAAATGCTACTGAAAACTCCAACTACTGTCTACGGATAACAAAGTATTGTTGTTTTGTGTTCCTGGACACCAATGAGTAGACGTTATTGAAAAGAGGATGATCTGGCTGAAATCGCACCTGACAGTTGGAATACTGGTCCCTCCTCATAAATTAGGCTCTCAAAAACCACATACGGGGAATTAACAACAGGTGGATTCCGGCATATTTTCCAACAGGATAATTAATACACAGCTATTTGATGAGACACTGGAGCATAGTACCACCAGTGGTTGCCTCTGAGGAGCAGTACTGTCTACACTGCTGTGGTCCATGGTACTTGACGAACATTTAGTTCAACTAAGCAACCAAGGTCTGTAAAATGGGCTGCTCTGGCCTCCGTGCTTGAGATCTCCTGCCCCTTATATTACTACAAAAAAAAAGCAATCAAGGTATTGAGTCGCTAGGTTGTATTGATGACTATTCTAATCACTATCAAATGTAAATATGAGCGCTTGCTTCTAGAAAACTTCAAGAAACCCTAAGTTTTGTTCAAAACTGGTGTGCTTTACACAAGTTATCAGTCAACTCCAGCAAAACAACAATTGTACTTTTTACCAGAAGAAGGGTAATGAGGACTACAACGACCCCTGCCTCCTTTGGTAAGGAGGTCGCAATGTCCAAGGAAACTAAATATCTTGGGATAAATCTCGATGATAAGCTCAATTGGAATAAGTATATCGAGAAGATAGTCCAGAAGAAAACTAGCTGGCTCAACATGGGGACTCAAGCCAAACATAATGCTTTTGCTGTAAAAATGAGTAGTCAGACTCATGATCATCTTTGCTACAGCAGCGTGTTGGCACAAATATACTTATAAAAGATAACTATCGTGGCTCTTTAGAGGAAGCTTCGTGGATACTGATCCGGGGATGTCTCAAGGTACTCCAAAAACCCAATTGAAATAGGATAATGTATAGTTCACTTTATTCTGCAACGTTAATACATAAAAAAACTTAACTGCGCTAACTAAATTACTTTCAATTATAAATTTACTATGATTACGAGTTCCATATAAATCCCGCTTACTCAAATGGAAAATAGACGAAAGCGTCTTGTCACGTTGGAGGCAGAAATACAAGAAGAGAGACAGTTGAACGGAGCAGTCTCTTGAGCTGCCGAAGACAAAACGGTTGATACAAAATGTAATAGTTTGAACGACTGGAATAACAAGTGAAATGCAGAGGTGTGGATTGTTTTTTTTTCTGTTAGATCTTTGTTATGATTGAGCTACCGGACCATGTTTACGCAAACTTCATTTTGATAAAAATTTTATTGTTTCGATTGAGTGGTAGTAAGGCCCGCTACACACTCCCCTTCCAGCGAAGCGTTACAGTTGTTGTTAGTTATCTAACAATTCCACAACGACATGGTTCTACTTTCTAGAGCTCATTTGAATCTGTGAAGGCTGGTTTGAGTCGGTCCACTGTAATCGACTTATTTTTGTTGCCTATCTCTATCACAAAGTGTTTTCGAAGTCTTTTTATGGCTGGATACGGCCCTTCGTAAGGCGGTGTTAAACCGTTTCGTACTTTGTCGATTCGAATGAAAACAAAGTCACAAGTGTCTAAGATTTTAGGCACGAAGAATGTCGTCTTACGGCAGGTTCGCGTTTGGGTCGGTCTTACCTTTTCCATTTCTTCTTTTAGTTGTTTTGCGAATTCGCTTTGCGGAATTGGAGTATCTGAAGAATTTCCCACCAATAATTCGCCGGGAACTTTTAGACTTTGAACATAGAGAAGTTCTGCTGGTGAGCACTTTAGGTCTTCTCTGAAAGAGGTACCTATAGCTAACAAGAGAAAGAAAGAGCTGCCGAAGACAAAACGGTTGATACAAAATGTAATAGTTTGAACAACTGGAATAACAAGTGAAATGCCGAGGTGTGGATTGTTTTTTTTTGTGTTAGACCTTTGTTATGATTGAGCTACCGGACTATGTTTACGCAAACTTCATTTTGATAAAAATTTTATTGTTTCGTTTGAGTGGTAGTAAGGCCCGCTACACTATCAGGAAGCTAAGTAAGCTCCAAAGGATGGTATGTCTAAGCGTAACTGGTGTCATACGTACAACATCTGCCAGCACTCTAGAAACACTATTGGACCTACCGGTACTCAGAAACGTTGTCGAAAAAAATACTGCACTAATGGTGTACAGAGCCCGGATAGATGCTTATAGTGAATGGGATTCCAATAGTCTACGCACTATATTAAACAAGTAGAAGCAAATCAAATACTGGACATGATATCAGACAGAATAGAGGTACCAAATAGGGAGGGAATAGGTATAAATCTAGTAAATCAAGCCCGAATCTGATACACCGATGGTGCTAAACCCCAGAAAGGATTAAGAGTAGGAATTTATGGTGTAAAGCCAAGAGCTTATATTTATTAAAGCCTAGGAAAATACGCCTCAATATTCCAAGCAGATGTTTATGCAATTAATAGATGTGCATACGAAAACCTAATTCGCTCCTAAATTAATAAAAGTATATATATAGATAGCCAAGCGGGTAGTAATCTCATAAATCGAGGTCAAAACGAAGTTAATCTCGGAGTGCATTCAAGCATTCACAAACTGTGACACAAAGAACCACCTATCAGTTCAATACGTGCTACAAAACTCGGGAAGTGATGGAAATGATAATGCAGATTTACTGCAAAAAAAAAGGAGCATCTATACCCCTCATATGGCCTGAAGCATTTTGTGGTATCTCTCACAATTCCATGAAGCTTACCATTGAATACAGGATTTAGGACCAAACATCCCAGGGATGGATTTCAATGATAGGATCCAGACAACCCAAAAGTTCATTAAAGGATCTTCACCAAAGAAGAGCCTGGATATTTTAAAGCTATCTAGGAATCAACTCAGATTCATTACATTAGTCCTAAACGTGTACTGTATACTTAACAAATACATGCATCTGGTAGGCATATCACCCAGGCTTTCTCAAAGCATGCTAACTATGAAGAAACTACATCCAAAAAATTACTGCTCCTTCTATGAAGAATGGGATTGTTCGTTAATCTGTAGCGAAAGCGGTGCACGGTAAGCCTATGAATAGCTGCAGTATAAAGGCAACTCGCCCGGCTTAGTCTTGATCTAATCTAATTTAAGGGGAACTTCATAAATGGAAAAAGAGGTAATTAGATCATCTCTGACATAGTGCGTCTGGTATGAGCCAAGCGAAGGAATTCTTCAAACCCTCGCCTGTTCAAACGCGCCAACTCATTGTGATTATCTTCAGACATTCGCTCAGGCTATTTACGAACGTAGTCACGGACATGGCCTCTTCGTTATTTTTTGAAGAAGATAGGCAAATCCCTCAGAAAATTATATCGACTGAGCGTAGAAGAAAATGAAATCTCCAATGTGAGTGTCCAGTGCTTGCAGGTTTAAAACTGCAAATAATTGGAGAAGTACTTGCCTCTCTAAATAATGTTTGGAAGCTAATCCTAAGGGTAGTTATCAAGCTTTAGTGGGGGGGGGGGGGCACAATGGATCAACTCTTGTGTAGGTGTTCGCATGGTACAGCCGCCCCTACTTTTAACCTACCCCTCTTTGCGCCATATGAGGTAAAGGAACAAAACATGGACAGTGCAATCTTATCTCGTTTGTATTAGATTTCACATATTCGAAATAAAGATAGAAAAAGGGCACATTTCAAATATTTAACCGTTGTGAACTGTACCATGTAACTTTGTTTAGTAAATAAAAAAATTATGGATTGAGAAACAAATTAATTTGTTCATCTGGCCCATTTTCGATGAGGAATAAATACAAGGAAGGTGAAAAAGAAAACTCCGTCAACCTCAGTGTCGTCCAGAAATTAGCTTAATTGTTTAAGGATCTATCCAGGAATTTGAAGTACAGAGATCGACAGAACATAAATTCTGGAGCTCGATAGGGATGTACATTCTCTGTCCACTGTTATATCTTTATAGTTTTGAATAAATCTTTGCAAGTGCACACGACAATAAGCTAGGCTTAGCAGCAAAGACACAGAGAAAACAAAAGAAATGCACATTAATAAAAAAATCCATCCCTGACACCTATAAAGAGATGTAGGTATGTTTTATTAATCTGAATTTCTTTTAAAACTTCTGTTAAATCAAAATTATTGTGATTGAACCGGGCGGTACAGAACATGATGCCAATTCGCCCGAATAAATTATGAAGGTGGTTGTCGGACAGAAAGATCGCGATGTTCATAAGACAGCCATTTTGATAGAAGATGCGTAACTGGAAGGTGCTATAATGAGTCGATACAAATAGGCCGGCATCAATAATTATTACACAATGAGAAATATGGATATAGTCTCAGTAGACCTCTTTGAAATAACTACCAAATTTTGATTGCTTAAATATGTCTACATAGCTTATACGAGCTATATCTTCTAACTTTATGGTTATAAATAACCCAGCGGGGTATATGTCGATCCGGTATTGTTATATCTTATTCCTAATATGTTGCCGTTAATTAGGCAATAAAATTAGGAGGATATTCTTTTTGGAGATTTCTTTTAGTTATCTCTTACGATTAGCAGAAAATATTATAAAACAAAACAGAATACCCTTTGTACATCCGCCTGCAGGTAGCACTAATTTTTTCTAATCTATATTTTTTATGCGAGCGTTTTGCGTTTTCTTAAAATTTTGAAAAGGGCTAAAGTCATATTTCTTAATGGCCCAAACGATTTTTGATCAGTATTTTATGTTTTTTGTCCAATGCGCTGAGGAGCTCATACATGGTCAGATGTACCTGGAATCGAATCAAATGTTTAACTCTTGAGAGTCAGGATTCAAAGCAGGGCACAACTGCGAAGCTGTTTTATCGAAAGTGATGTCCGACATTCGTAAGGCTCTCGATAAGAGTCACCCGACACTTTTGAATTTTTTAAAAGTCTTCGACAGCGTTTACCATACCAAGCTCCTTACCGACCAATTAGATAAGCTCAGATTTTCTTCATCCTCGGCGGAACCTATCAGAAGATTTCGTAATGGACAATCACGGCAAGTCACAGTCCAAGATTTATTTTCGACAAGCTTGCCTCTAACATGTGGGTACCTCAGGGTTTAACTTTGGGCCCATTATTGTTCAGTAGAAGACTCAAAGGTATACTTGACTTCTTGATGGAATATGTGGTTGTCTGCTAGGATTTTATCTCCTGCTCGTTGTTCTAGGCTGGTGAAGACACTTATCTTGGACTATTTCACAAGTAGAAGTATTGTCTTCCCTAACTTAGATTCGGTCTGTAGGAGAAAGTTAAATATATCTTTCAATGATTTCGTCAGTTTTATTTATGTGCTGCGCAAATACGACTATATTTCCCTTCCCCGTAAATTGTCTGTAGATACTTATCTGACTGATAATTTTGCTCTTTATTCATAAGGTTATCTGCACTAGGCCTCCGGTTACCTATTTTTCTACCTTAACATTTTAAACTCTGATAGGCACTTAATGCAACGTTTACCTTATAATCAACATCGAAGTTTAGAATGCTCTCACCTTGTTTAAGTTGCTCGCCTTTGGAATAGTCTACCGACGGAATTGCAGCGTACGAGCTTGGCCAGTTCATTCAAAGACTTGTCATCTTGAGAATCGTGCGGTCTGATATTATAAATTGATATTTTCACTTTTATGTTTATTTTTATTGTTACACATCTTCCCTTCCATTACCTATGTCTTCTTACTCTGTCTGCTCTGTCACTCCCTGCCCTAAACAGGGTGGGACTTGTGACGATCCAGCATGCAGAGGATGCGCAAGGAATCCGAAATGGTGGCTCATTTTCGTTGTCACTGTCCGGATCTCTCAGAAAAACATTACAGATTTCATGGCTCACACATCCTGAAAGAACTGAGCCGGTAAGGAAGGTTAGGGCCAATTTTGAATTTCATTAGGGTGTCCGGTTGGGACTTATGCGCGATTGCTAATAAGTCTGGACCTAGTCGGTATCCCAACCTCATTTCAATCCTTCACTGCCTCACTGCTGCTAGTTTTTGCTATTCCTTATTTCAAATTTTTAAGTTTTTGCTAGTTTTAATATCAGTTTTGTTGCCTCACTTAAGTATCAGTTTCTTGTTATTTTCTAGTTTGCCATTGTGAATTGTACTTAGCTTTAGCTTCTTTTATTGTTAGTTTAAGATAAATTTCGCATTTTCCTTCTGAACTAACTAATTTTCTGTTATTACAAGAGTGTAAAATCTTAGATACTTTAAACCAACCATCAAATGATTTTTATTGAATTGAATTGAATTTGGTCTTGAGCCCCCCACAATCAGACCAATTTTCAAATTCATTAACTATGAATCTACGAGTTCATGAGAAATTAGTTCAAATTAAAACATTCAGTCCCTTCAAGGGCTTAGTGAATTAACTCAACATTCACCCTAATATCGATTAATTCTGAACATACTGAAATTTCTGATGCTCATCATCATCACCTGCCTTTTCCCAATGATGTTGTTATCAATAATTAATGTGGGTGCTGGTAAATGAAGTATTTCTGAAAGAGAAACTTAGGGACCGAAGAAAATTTAATTATGGGAAATTTGAGACGATCGTTCAAAAGATTATTTTATATATCTTAACATTCGCAGGCCAGTTTTCCTTTAATAAGTTAAATATAAAGTTGTAAATGAAAATAACTTTAGAACTTATCCATACGCCTGGAAATACATGCATACAATTAATACTAAACAATTTCCTAATCATTATTCTGCATACTTAGAGCCATAATACTGCCCTCTGAATGCCTTTTCATTAGACTGCCATTGTGATAAATCTGAATTTAATATCTCTTTGAATAGAATACTTTTCGTCTATGGATGCTTTTATAAGTTTATTAAGTGGAAAAATCCTTGGTACAGCCGTAACAGCTCAGATTAAGAAATTAAGCACAATCAGAGCATTTCATATTTATGGAAATCACAGCAAATAGCTTTTAATATTCATTATTTAGAAGAGGTATACTAGGATATTTTCCAGTCAATGCCGTCCGTCTAAATTACTTCTTTCGGAAATTTAATCTGAAGTAGAATTTAATAAAATCAGCCTTGAAGTGATAGCAACCGGAAAATAATTCCAAATGCATACAGTGAAAATACGTTTAAGTATTGTATTGCTTGAAATTTTTTAAAAACAGTATAAAAAACATATGTCGCCACTTCTTTTTTCTGACAGAAAAACTATAATGACTCAACGCTACTGAATTTATTCTTAGTAGAAAAAATGTAAACATGTGTGTGTAACTATGTTAAAGTCGAGAATAAAGTCCGATTGAATGTTAACCTGTATTTCTTAATCCAATGGCACCTGGAAAACCTTCCCCTGTATACATATTTCCTGTCACTACTGAAAATCTGCAGCGCTCTCAAAATTTAAACGAATAATTAATAAGCAATTAGAAGGAGATAGGACAAGTCATTTTCATTTAATATTTTCCACGAATTGATTAAAGAAATTTCAATGAATTTCATAGATACTAATTATCTATAGAGTTGTACCACGTCTCGAGATTTGAAGCAATGCTGACTTTTTTAAAATGCATGTCTGTCTCGGTATTAAAGCAGTATGGTGGACAATAAGCGCTAATTAAAATGCACTTATTAAACCCTGTGTATTTTGGTAATTACTTGAAGAACTTTTCATTTTGTCCCTTCTCGTAATTTTTCTCGTTTATGAATTTTTCTACAGCCTGCATATTAACCGATAATCGTCACTGATAACAGACCACAATAGACCCAGAACTTCTTGAGCTGCAACAGTACTGTTCGTTTCGAATAGGTGTCGTATCACTTCGCAGTTGAAGTCAACTTTCGCAGGTTCATGGCTGCTCTATCCATAATTTTCAATGATTCGTGGTGTAGCTTAACTCTGCGATTTATATCCGTGGTACTTAAAAAGAGGTCATCCATGCAGAAGGACTCTAAAAGTAGTCGACAAGTGTCTGAATGTTTATTGCTATTAGACTCAAAATACGTGCGAAATGTAGCCGATGGAAGGTATGTGCTTGAGGTCACGCAACGTCAATCTTCAGATTCGATATATCTGCTAACTGAGGGCTCATTGAGCCGTTCTTTGAACATCGGAAATTCCACTTTTCATAACCGAAAATTTAGTAATATCGTCAGGATATCTAGCAATAAATTGGAACCAGTATGCAGCTGATCCGTTATTTTCGGAGTGTTATTCTTCGGAATAATTAATACATCCACGAATATATATGCGATACTACGTCTGTCTCAATTTCCATATACTGATGATCATATTGGCTATTCAAAATAACCTTCACTCGATTGATTTTTTTACCAGGGGGCAATTCATTTGGTCCGAACGGTCCTAGTTCAGTTGTAACCACTTTCAAATTAAGTTTTCTTTAAATATGCTCTTTAATGTAAGTGTGGTATGATTACCACCATCGATAATAATTCACGTAAACATCGAATTGGTTTTGTGAGAATTCAAAACAAATACTTAGGCCATCTCTAGATATGCTGCATTATGAATCGTTTCGATGTTGTTGTATCCACACAAATTTAAAGCAGGTTGTATGTGCACATTACTTTCACCAATTACCAACTGTGACGAACTTGCCATTTCACCACCTTCCGCACGAGGTACTGCCTTGATGTCGACTTTTGGCCTCAATTTGTATTTCGGATCAGAAGATATTGTACGAAGATTACCATTACCATTTACCGCACCAAATCTACTTCACGCGACAAAATCTTGTTGTATGGCCTCTCCGAAAACACTTAAAACATCGAGCATCCATTTTCAGAAAATCTTTCGTTTTATCAAAACTAGCCTTTTGGTCGCATTCCCTACTATTATGACTAGTAGCAAAGAACTTCTAACAGAAAGATCCGTATCTCGTATATTGAAAAGTTTTATATGGCGCGTCTTATTATTGCGACCCGCTCTCACAAATTAAATTCCCTGCTTTTTGACAACTCGTCACTCATAATCCGGTCACCTGTGGTGATATTACGACCCGCTCTCACAAATTGTATGAAAGCTCTCTGGATTTTCACGGCCCGCCAGTCACCACGGTGGCGAGTGGCGGGTCATCAAATCACCGGCACCAGAACCAGTGCGAGCACTCCGCATCATGCCCATGCATTGCATTGCGTGTTTTCTTTGATTCTTTTACTTCTTTTATAGGAAACCGGTTTCATTTATCATTTACATTGCATTGCATTGCAGTAGAAAAGAGAATAGTAAAATGAGCAGATGGGATAGGTATTCTTGGCCGACAAGCAGTCAGGCTACAAAGTGAAACATGAAACTATGTGCATGGGTGGCATCACCCATGGCGCAGACAATGAGAACGGAGCAACATTCTCTCAGTCTGAAATCTTTGCTTTCTCCCGTCTGTTACCTCCCGACCGCATCAAGAAATAAGCATGCAACTCGTGCATTTCTGGAGGCCAGATGAAGCTTCTTGTTAAGAAATATGTTCTTTGCTAGTAGTCTTGCAGAACAAAAATGTATTATTGTTGTTTTGCTGTTGGTATTCGAAATCATAAGCCCAGTCGATTGTAGTGAGGTAGCTTGGTATATGTTAGTATCCACTTCTTCTTTCAAGAAATTGAGAATGTTTTTGACAAATGCATCGCCTTCGAAAGTGACCATGGTACTAAACGACGAAACTAGTTCCGCGCTACCCTTTTCAACCATCTCGTTGCTTTTGTTATGCTCATTACTTTATTTTGTATGAAGTACAAAGAACGCAACGCAACGGAACGAAGAGAAATGTCAAATTTACGCAACAAAACTGATTCGAACGATAGCTGCTGACACTGGGCACATACTTAAGATAAAATTGAGTCAACAAAATGTGGAAAAAGCTTTAAAACTCTGTTGAATTTGCTGCTTATAGTAGAAATGCTACGGGACATTACAATCTTGTCGTAAGGAATATGAAAGAAAATGAGCTACCGTTGTTTTCAAACAAACAAGAATGAAAGTACCAGTGCACGAATTATTCCTGAGCTTGTTGAAATCCTTTCTCTTTATTATAAATAGTAGTTTTATTTTCTCATACTTTCCTTACTTTTCTTTCTCTTATTTTAATCTGGATAGTCATTTATCGCAGGAACTATATAAATATTCTGTTAACGTAAATTTAGGTTATGTTCATCCGTTCTGTGGCGTAAATTTAAGATTTTATCAAACTCGTTGCGTACGACTGCGAACTCTTCCGTCCATTGTGCGTAGTTCCATTTGAGCAGCATACCAAGAAAACCGGTTTGATATTTCTCTCCGTTCCGTTGCGTCCATTGTAATTCAGCCTTAACTCGTTGGAAAGACACTTGAGCATAACGGTTTTGAATATGACGTAGTACACTTAATGAAGTCAGCAAGTATATAAGCCATATGACATTGCAGAGTATATGCAAAGCAAACACATCTGCTCTTGATTCCACTGGCTTTAGTGCAAGCAACTGTTGCATTATTTTATCCCCTAGCATGTCATGATCATCCTACTCACCCAAAAGCATAATACTCAGCAGAGGGAATAAAACCCGCTATTGCTCGCTTCGCTATCCCAGTTAGAGGTAACTCTAAATAATTAGATTTATCAATTCCAGCTAGAGATGTCCGGAACTGTTGCCAGAAGGGAATCCGCACGTTTATATCACTGCTAAAATTCCTGAGCTGTAGTTTCCAGCCCTTTTTGAGTTAAATGACTTTTTCTTCACTTGGACAAAGCCACATTCACTTCTCTCAAAATATGAAACAATTTATTTATCGCACAAAGCTTTTTTGATTTTTATTAAAATGCAAATAAGTCACAACCGAAGCACAATATTTTAATGTACGAAAATCAAAGTTATATTAAAGTTCAATATCTTTACTGATTCACAATCATTTTTGTTATCCGAAAATTGAGGTAATATTCAAGTTCAGTATTTTTACTCAAGCGCAATCATTTTTTGTTAACAAAAAATCAAAAGTTTTATATATTTCGATAAGCTTAAGGCCAAAACACAGTGGGAGCGACACAACAATGTCGGCAACTTAGTTGGCGATAATGTTGCATTTAAAACACAATGAACGCGACTCGACAAATGTTTTTGACAGCTATCTTTGCTTTATTTATTGTAAAAGAAATGGCGAAAATGAAAGAAAATCGCTAGTATAGCTTATGCGGCTTACTTAAAATTGCAAAGCATAAAGAAAAAACTAAAAAGAAGACTAAGAAGAAATTTCTATGGGATGACGTTTATTGCACAACATAACTTTTTCCCTCATTTTCTCTATTAATTCCTCCTCAAAACCCATAATTTGTTAAACTAATAAATGAAATTAATTTTATTCAAGTTTTTAATAACTAGTTTATTTACTATTATCTTTTAATTTACTATGTTTCATAATAATATCCAAATCCACATAACATGAATGTCAATTATTCACTCTCCACACAGAAATGTCAATTATGTTGGCGACTAATTTAGAGATTTTCCCAAATTTTTTGTTGGCAACTTATCGCGTCGCCCTCATTGTGTTAAGTATATGGGACTGCCGTATATTCGAATCTTTTACAGCAACCAATTTACGGCGACTTTGTTGGGTCGTCCTCACTGTGTTTTGGCCTTTACTCTGAACCGCAGGAACTTCAAAACGTGACCAAAAACTGTCCCGATCCCATAATGCTCACTGCTTTTCATTATTACCCCCCTTATTATTATCGGGTCTCTCTAAAAAATTACGACCAATCAATACAAATCAATATACCGGAGGAAACGCCCCCTGAAACAATTGTTTGTTGATGTCCATATTATAATTAAAATGATTTGAGTACTGGCCAATGGTTAAAATCATTGTCGCACCATTCATACATAGAAATGTAAGGGAACCGGTTATGTATAAACGGCATCAAGGTGACGTTCCATTGTATTTTGAGTGCATTCGTCTCAAGTGCAAATGACCCGGGCGTTGATTAGGGATTTTGCTTCATGATTTCTTTTCAGGTGCACTGATTGCTGCAGTTTGAGGAACATTGGCGAACGGTCTTTGCTTATGCTTGCTAATACGCCGATAACTAGATCTTCGTATTCAGCATTCTCCTCCAGCTTCTTGTCGATCTCTTCCGTTTTCAGTAAATCCGTTTTCCGCACTTCATCATTATCGTCACCAATTCCCGCATGCACGGTTGACAGCCTCTGAATCCACGCGGTTCAATTTTCTTGCATTTCACCGCACATTTCAACATTGTCCGGCTTCACTCGCGATTCATTTGATTGGATATATTTGGTAGCATTTTACGCGATTTTGGTCACTTGGACTTGACCACGAAAGGTAGCACGCATCGTTAGTTCCATAACTATAGAACGTTGGGGTTACAAATATTATTATATATACCATAAAATAACTTGGAGTTGAATTTCAGAAAGGCAAAATACTTAGCGATTTATAGAAATGGAATTAATACCAATATTGTCCCACTAATATCCGTCATCAATGCTATACTACCATATGCAGGTTCTGATAAAGGCCTAGGCCTTGAACTTAACTTAAAGTTTATCTTCTATAAACATACATATAAGCGTTAGAATAGGAAAAATGCATGGGTGCTTGCGACAATAGCAAAGAAATAATTATGGTAGAAGGTAGAGCAGAATATATTGGGCACCTACGCGTAATATTAAAGTTATTTTGATTTTTGCATGTCCGTATTTTGTCTGTCTGTCCGTCGCACGATAAGAGCGCTGCAAATTTGCACACGGGCTTTTTAAGAAGAAATAAATGAATAAATACGAAAATGACAAATCGGGTAACTCCTTCCCAGGGTTGCCATACGAAAATTTCGTTTGTCACTATATAATTGGGTACTGCAAGAGAACGCGTTGAAGAAGGGAGCTGAAATTTTGTACACGGCGTTTTCAAAACAATTTCAAATAAAAGTTCAGAAATGGACCAGATCGAGCAACTCTTTGTGCTGACATAGAAACCTTATGTTTTCACTATACATTTGGACACCGCTGAGAATAAGTCGACGTAGGGAGCTGAAATTTTGTACTCACGGTCTTCACAAAAATAGTAAATTGCAAAAATGAACCAAGTCGGGCAACCAATTTATAGTGTTGCCATACAGAGATTTGGGCTTTCAGTTTATCATCTAGGGTATAATATTATTCGTCTTAGACCAATTGAAACTTGTTAAAGCTCTCTACCTGAGTCTCCACAAAAATTGTGATGGCCTGATAGAGCTGACAGCATAAACGTAAGCGTTATAAAGAAAGAAAATCAGCCATACTTTGGTTTTATGATAAGAAACAGACTACTTAAGCAATTTTTCTGAAGCAGAATTGCTTTAAATGAAAATTAAATTAAACAATGGAATTAATACGAAAAATATAAAATTTATAGAAATATCAATACACTACCTCTCTTCACTTCTGATAGTATGGTATTCTCTGATCTGGACCTAGTCTCTCGAAGGAAACTCTTGGTAGCATGCACTGATGTCATCCGCTTTGTTGTAGTAGTTGTAGTGTATATGTACTAAGTTTGCATTCCTGCAATGGTAGAGAAAATTGTATTGGATACCCACCCACAATATTGAGAATTAAAAATTATCTTGATTTGTGGATGTCCGTCTGCTAGTCTATCTGTCTGTCTATCTCTCTGTCCGTCCATCCTCACGATAATTCGAGAGTACATTTATTTAGAGCACTGCGCATGCCTTTTTTAAAAAATCAGTAGATAACTTCCAAAAGGGGGCAAACCATTTAACTCCTGGGTTGTCATACAAAATTAATATTATGAAACCAATTATAGCTTTGCTTTTCTTAAATAATACAAAACAGGTAAAAACTGGTAGCCTTCTGTACATTTACTTTAATTTCACAAGTTGAAGCTTTTTGCAAATTCTGATAGCTGTTTCGGTCCAACTGGACCATCATCGACGAATAGACAAGTGCTGCAGTGAAACGACTGTTAAAAGCTTCAACTTGTGAAATTAAAGTAAATGTACAAAAGGCTAATAGTTTTATTTTATTTAATTATCATGTTTCACAAAACGGTTATAGAAAATTCGATTAATTTGATCTTGTTTTTAAACTACCTCAATTCAGTAATATATCATCTTATTCAACTTGGTTTGGATGCTTTTTGGATGCATACCTAACCCAACTCAGTTTAAAATGTCTTAACTGAAACTGCAACGTTTGGGCTCTAGTAAAGTGTAGCTTCCAATAAGCTGTCACGATACCGATGCCTGCTGTCCGCTGTCAATCAACATTTAAAATTAAAATGCAAAACGATGTCGAAACCCAATCACATTTAGGTGGCGGTAGTGTAGCGGAATTATCGTTTAGTTGCTCATTTATTATAATGACTTTATTCTTCGCATATTTCTACTCTATTAAAAAAGAATTAATTACTAGATAAATTATTTCAAATTCTAATCTAAACTGCAATTCTCTAGTTTTATTAATCCACAGCTATATCTACGTTAATGAGATTTCAAGTTTTGCTCAAATTTCTTAATGATAATAACTACTTCAAATTACGCTTCAATTTTTTGATTCCTTGCTACTTAGTCCTACAAACTATTGCTGAAAGAAAAAGAATTAATTAGGATATGTCAATTATGGATTAAACTAATACGTGTAGTGTGAAGCTGACCTTATGAAAGGCAGAATTTGACTGTGTATAGGTTAATTAATTGACTATTTCTCTTTATGAAATGTGTAACTTAGATAAATCTAAATTGTTCTGTGATTTCTATTTAGTGTAACCAACATCCCAACTAGCATGCGTTCACACTTTATATACAATCACCTTTCCCAATGATTTATCTAAATAAAAATAAATACCTTGCAACTTGTTGGGCGAAAAATGCGAAATATACGCGTTGAATTTTTTCCAAAAAAATTGTAAAATTTAAAAACTGGGAAAATTGAACTAATTGAAACAAAAGGAAAAAAAATGAAATGAAAATTTAAGCGAATTGAAAGCTATACAGAACAATATTATGCACACAAAAAAATGTATATTTTTTCCTATTACTGAAATTGAACTTTAATTTTAAAAAATGAACTATTTTTATGTTAATCACTGAGACCTTTTGCAAATTTTTGCAAACCTGAAATACTGTGATCTTTCGGAAGCTGTATCTCTTTTCACAATTCGATGAAAAAGAAGAACAATTGAAACAAATTTTTTTTTGAAACAATTTCTTTATTGACCTACAACTACTGACAATTTTAATTTACTTGCTATGGTAATTCTAGATTTCCTTAAAATTAGACAGATCCGTAATGGTTTTTACTCTAATTTATATTTACTACTCAGATATGTACATGACAGATTTTTCTTATCTCTACTGATTATAAAGTGCGAGATAAAGGCCATATGAAAAAACTCGTTATACCTGACTTAAGCTAAGATAAGGAAGGTAATTTTATTAAACTTGTTTGAGGCTTAAGGATAACAGTTTTTGCCTAAGTAATTTATCTTTATTCTTACCTACTAGGATTTTTCTGGCCTTAGTGTGCCTTGATATTTCCTGACGTTTTAATTATCAATTTCAAGTTTTAGTAGTAGACACTATTGCAAGAGTACCGGCGGAATCTTTTGTGCGAGACTGCGTGTGTAATTTTTGTCGGGTTATTGTGCTGTGTTGTATACCTGGAATCGGGTGTTTAGGTTTCTCCGCTTGTGGAAGAAGATTAACTCAGGCCCAAAATAAATTCACGGCCTCAAGCCACGGGTCACAAGCCACTTGAGGCTTGTGGCCGACTGCTGAAGCCAAGTAAGTTACATTCACGGCCACTGTCCACAAGACGCCATTCTTCTGATTATGCATAAATGCATGTATTTTTATGTAATTACTAATATTTTCTTCCATTTTGTTTTTTTGCAGAATTATTACAATACAATATGAATTAAATCACACACGTAAACAACTTTTCTCACTGATAAATAAAATTCCGATTAATTACAAATCCCCCGCCATATTGAATAACCTACCATTCTTATACTTCAATGTTGGTAGTACCGGGGCCACGAGCCACAAAATTTGAGATTTGGTCAAACTTGGACATGGCCACAGCGTGGCTTGTGGCCTGTGGTCGCGAATGTAACTTTGACAATTCATTTGCATTGGTTCAGAGGCTTGCATCCAGTGGCCTGTGGCTTGTGGTATTAAGTGGGATGGTAATTTGTGCAGATAGGTCTGTCCAGATAGGGGATGCATATATGAGTATGGGTCTGATTAATTGCTTGTAGTAAATTATTTTAATTTTCAGATTTAGTGCTGACCTGAGGATTGATCTGAGAGTAAGGAAGGCCACGGTAGCATTATTGATGATGCTGTCTATGTGACAGTAAAATTTAAGGTTGGGAGTTAGTGTGAGTCCGAGATATTTGACTACCACTTTTTGGGTTATTATTGCATTGCCAATGCGGATATCTATATGTTTGAGGAGTTGGTTTTGCCGCCGAGGGGAAGATTTCACACCAGTGAAGGCGATTGATTCACATTTATTTATATTTATTCTGAGTTTCCATTTGCTGAAATAGTCAGAGATTATTCGTAAGTAGCTATTGATTTTGGATATAGCTGTTGGTAGATTTTTCGTGCTGTAATAGAGGATAATGTCGTCTGCGTAGTGCAGCGTTTTAATATTGGGACTGACAGGCTCGGAGCTTGGGAAATCAGAGGTGAAGATGTTATATAAAATGAGTCAAAGAATTAATCATTGGGGGATCCCAATTTGCGGGTAGAATTCTCTGGAAAGCTCGCGGCCAACTTTTACTTTGTACGATCTATTGGTGAGGAAACTGTGGATGGTTTTACACAGGTGTGGTTGAAAATCAAAGGTGTGCAGCATTTTGTAAATCAGACCTTCGATCTAGACCGAATCGAAGGTCTTCTCCATGCCTAATAGACAGGCAATTGTTGGTGGTTTTTTGGTTGAGATGGTGACTGATATCCGTCTTCAGTTTAAGCAGAGTGTGTGTGGTAGAGCAGAACTGCTTGAAACCAAATTGATTGGTTTAGATGATGTTGTTTTCCGTACTAAGATTTTATCTTTAAGGATGCATTCGAATATTTTTCCTAATGCCGGCAGTAGAGATATCGGTCTATAGCTAGCGTTTAAGTTTCGGGGTTTGTTACTTTTGAGGATGGGTATTATATACGCTTTTTTCCTACTCTTGTGTGAAAACAATTAATTTGCGACGTACTTCTTTGCTGACTACCATTTTCACTGTATAATAACATTGCAATTTGCAATTTTTAGTGCGCACCTTTTTATAGATGCAATCTTACCAGCATTCCATTATTCTGTTTACCTGCTGATGAGTAAAGGGTCGGGATATGTGGTCGGTTTTTTTCTGAATCAGACTGTGAGATCTGGGCTCAACGTCAGGAGGGGGTGCCGGTTTGTAAATGGATAACTCAGCAGGTTTTCAAATATAAAATGTTTATTCAAAATATATATTGCTTATAACTAATATCACAAATTCAATTCTTTAATTCAGTATTCTTAACCTATGCGAATTCAATCCTTAAAACTAGCCCTAGCCTACCACAATAATTCACTAATTGAATTCAATAAAAAATAATTCAAAAAATTCTATTCCCAGAAAGATGTTCCCCTTATTTCTGAAAAGAAAGAGAGAGAATCCACTATTAGTCCAATAGAAGTTTTGTGCTACACGTATAAGCACGGTAGCAGTAATACAAAAATATTTATAAAGACAGAAGTATGTTTCTGCAGCAGGAGTAGATTCCTGCTTAGACGTAGGATAAAATTAAAGCAGAAGTAAATTTCTACAGTAGAAGTAGATTCCTACTCAGGTGAGAGATAAAATATAAGCAGAATTAAGTTTCTGCAGTAGGAGTAAATTCCTACTCAGGTGGGAGATGAAATATAAGCAGAATTAAATTTCTGCAGTAGGAGTAAATTCCTACTCAGGTGGGAGATAAAATATAAGCAGAATTAAATTTCTGCAGTAGGAGTAAATTCCTACTCAGGTGGGAGATAAAATATAAGCAGAATTAAATTTCTGCAGTAGGAGTAAATTCCTACTCAGGTGGGAGATGAAAATAGGCAGAATTAGATTTCTGCAGTAGGAGTAAATTCCTACTCAGGTGGGAGATAAAATATAAGCAGAATTAAATTTCTGCAGTAGGAGTAAATTCCTACTCAGGTGGGAGATAAAATATAAGCAGAATTAAATTTCTGCAGTAGGAGTAAATTCCTACTTAGGTGTGGGATGGATTTAGCAGAATTAAATTTCTGCAGTAGGAGTAAATTCCTACTTAGATGGGAGATAAAATATAAGCAGAATTATATTTCTGCAGTACTAGTAAATTCCTACTTAGATGGGAACAAAATTATGTTTGGATAATTTAGGAAAATCAGAGTAAATTCTGATGTTTTCAGATCAAATTCTGAATTGGGAATGGATGATTCTGCTGCAGCTCGTCGCCTTTTTATAGCCGCCGCGAACCGCTACGCTTCGGCTTCATGATCGGTTGCCTTGACAACGTTCGTTCTCAAAGTTGTTATACTTTGATGGCGGCGTCCCGTAGTGACGTCATATGAGACCATTAGAGTTGCACTGAACTCTGACTGCGGCGAAGGCGAGAACATCTGATGTGATGTGTTGACATTTTGACATGTCAACATAAATAATCGCAGAGAAGCTTGAGAAATGGTAAGTTTGTAATATTTATTAATATTATTAGTTATTTATAAGATTTTTTGTTTATTTTCAGGTGAGAAAACAGTGGAGGACGTTTTTAGGACGGCGTTGGAATAGAGGGAGGAGGTTCCCTGGCCTCAGATAAGTATTTTTGTTTAAATTTTCTTGAGATAAAATTCTTTGTGTTCCTTTTGTATCTTTTTAGGAATATTATCGGAGGAGGAATTAAAGAAACATCGTGGGATTTGTATGTGGACGGAACATCCTCCCGCCTCAAAATTGAAGAGGCAATTAATATGTATATATGTAATTTTTATTATAGTTTTAATAAAATCGTTTGGTTTTAAATTAACTTACTGTGTCTTGTTTAAAGAAGTGGAATACGTCCTTTCTTCTTGTCATTTTTAGAATGCTGCCGTCAGGAAGTGTGCATCGGAAGAATTTTTTTGCCCTTTTGATCTGGTCCCATGGTATGTTATTCGTTTCTAATAGTTTAATTACGATGGGAGTAGCCATTATATTTCCAACCAAGTCGACTGGGATCCCTGGAGTCGCTAATTCGATCGGTGACTTGATTTGTATATCTATTAACTGAGGCAATGGTGTTTGACATGTTTCCTTTGAACTTATTTTATTATTTTTACAGGCCACCTTTGGGCTTTTGGTGGGAATTTGGGGCATTGTCGGGATACGAACTGCTGGGTTATTTTCCCTGGGCCTGGTTCTGAATTTAAAGCCATTCGTTGGTTTGACTTCCTTTTTCAAACGTTTGATTTCTTCTGCAGCTGGCCTTGCTTCGAATGGCCGGAAAAGTTCGTTCACAGGCAAGACATCGTGAGGTGGGGGTCGTATAATGGCCGATTTGAATTGCTCTGCCTTCTTTGGCGTTGGTGGCAATGGGCTCAATGGCCTAATTGGCTTAAAGGAAGTCAAAAGCTCTGGTGGTGTAGGTGATAAGCCTGTATCCATGGAATCAAGAGATTCTTGATTTAAAATTCCTTGCACTTTCTCCATTGTTAAAAATTTAACTCAAAAAATGATATATAAGGAAAATTAAAACCAAATAAAAAAACGGAATCTAAAACCTGACCGCACTGATATACACTTGACAACTTTCGAAACTGATGTGAATTTTGGCGGATTTAAATATAACGGCAAGTTTTGGTATTTAGTAATGCCAAAGAGAAGTGTTATTGGCGGGGATTTTGAAATTATTTTTGATAGGAGAGATTTTTAAAAATATTTGTGGGAAATGTATATTAACACTCTCAGTGCCATGGAAAAAACAGGTTTTCTGCAACATGCTATTGTCAGACGCATTGACCTGACATGTTTATTTTAAAAAAGTCTCGTGTCAGACCAATCGACCTGACATCAGGTATGTTAAAAAAGTGTGCTTGCTTTTCTGCGCGCTGGAGAGGGGCGGAGGGGAAAGACGCTTACCTACGGTTATGGGGGTGGTGGGAGAAGTTCGCTACCATATGGTCAAAGAATGAAGGAAATCGGTTGGGAGGGTGAGAAGTTATGGACCAAAAAGTGTAAAGTGTATTTGTATGTATGCAGCGTAGATTGGTAGGAATTGGGATGGTAGGTGGAGGGTGCATGGAGGGTAGATGGTGGGGGTGGTGGGTGGATGGTGGGAGGGGAGGGGTGCGGAAAAGCGGAAGATACACTTTCCTATGAAGATAGGAGGGTTGGCAACCATATGAGAAGGTGTGGGGAATGAACACATATGTACAGACATGTAATTTGAATACTTTGTTTGAACCAAGTGTACTCGATCGAAAAAGTAAGTACGCAGTTCTATATTACTCGTCAATACCTTTCATATGATATACGACATGACAGTGTACCTTAACCCCCACCGAGGGTACCTACACCCCCACCGAGGGTACCTACCCCCACCCTAAAGTCCCGAAAAAAAATGTGTGTGTGCGTGAATGATAGCTACTGATTGTATGAGTAGAACTGCATACTCAGTTACTCCAAATACCCGATTTATTATCGAAAAACGATATTTTCCCTCCCCCCTCGGAAGGGGTAATTATAGCGAAAAACGTAGTACCCCATACGATGGACCATTCTACCCCAAATAAACCTTTAAATAATTGAAATCGGTTAATATCTGACCGAGCTGATGAGAAAAATATACAACGTATAAATTGATGTAAAAATGTAGAAGAAAATTTGTACTAAAATGCTGACGGAAGGTTTAAAATTTTAAATTTTAGGTGAAACTTTTAACGGGTAATGCTCCCGATGTATGTAATATATTGACTTCTGGTTTTTTGTAGATGAAGGCTTAGAGTGTGAAGATAATTTGCCTAGTACATATAATTGAGGTAGAGCCTAAACAAAACATAGTATTTGGGGTATATGTGACCCAAGGTAGGTAAACAATTTCAGTGGCGGAGGGAAAAATGTCAAAAAAAGGGTAAAAATTAGTAAATAAAAAAAACTATCAGATAGTACTCAACGAGAGCTTTAATTTGATATATAACATGTGCCCCCCCCCCCAAATTTGTGCCCCCGAAAAAATCACAAAAATTACACAAATGGAAAAAAAGTTGTTCTGCGAATTGCTCCTATTGGCCATCCAGTGGTAACGGTGAAAACCGTTCCTCGATCGGACTTAATTTACGGAAGTTATGAAGGTATGTTTTTTCAATCTAGTACTACAATATGGAAGTTCGAAATTTAGTAGTAGAGCAAAAATATAAATGGGGATCGATACCCCCCTCTATCGATCCCCATTTACATTTTTGCTCTACTACTAAATTTCGAAAACTGTTTTTTAAGATTTTCTAAAAAATTCCACATCCTTATAGGGGGGAGGGGAGAGCGATTAAGTATTTTTGTTACAATTTCGAAAACCAAAATCACTTTCAAATAGCCCTGATTTTTTCATGATATATAAGTATACACATGACTATACTCCGACGTCAAATAAGGAAGTTATAGATTTTAGAATTTTTAAACTAATTAAATTCCCCCTCCCCTTAAAAAAATATTTTAAAAAAACGTAGTACGCTATACGATCCGGAATTGAAATATCTTCGATCTTATAAGAGGAAATTTTTCTCCGAGCTATATCTTCGGAGCATACCCCAAAAAGGTTTTTAGCCATTTGTATGGAGTGAAAAATGGTGATTTTCGGCCCCTCTACAGATTCCCCCCCCCCCCCTTCTCCGATGGAGTAATGAAATTTCTACCATAGATAGCCGACCCCAGCAGCTTTCATTTGAGCCATCAAACGTCCCGATCCGACATCTGCACCCCTCGCTACGCTCGACCTTACCATCACTGATTATAGTAGATTAAAATATTTCCGTATTTTCTCTTTATTTGCCGGCATAACTATAACGGTACGAAGAGAAAATTTATAAATATTGTTGTGGTCGGAGCGGGAAAGCACTGTCAGTCATATTTGACTGACATGGCACTGAGAGTGTTAAAGAGAGAACACATTTTGATATTCTTTAATTGGAATTAGAAAATCTATTGTTTTTTTTATTTTTTTTTTTTCATCCTTCCATATGTGTTTTTGTGCAAAGTATGGGGATATTTTGCTTCAGATTGTGTCGCTGGTGAGTTAGTATTCTCTTTCATTACTAGTGTAGAGTGAAAAGGTTTTTGACTATAGTGGCGCCATCTAGTACTGAGATTCTGAGTTTTTCTACAATCGAAGTCAGTTTGTGTCGGGTGTGAAGTAGCTGAACCTGATCGAGATGGCAACAGTTTTGATGTACCTTTTCCTTTTGTACTAAAGGTGGAGAATGTGGTTAAGGTGTAGTGTTTCACTGCTTTACTTGAAGCATTTCTCCAATTTTTTCTCTGATACTCTTGGTCTTGGGGAACATCATGAGTTTTGGTGAATGCATAATTTTTGGAGGGAAGGCGTTGCCTTGTTACAGCGTGGAGTCTGTCTTTTGGTGGTATTGTTGACGTATTGGTGCATTTACAAACTCTTTTTAGTTCGTTGTTTGATTTAATGTTTGTTGTGGTGTAGGTGGATAGCACAGTCGTAGTTGTGCGTTCTGTTTCTGGTACTCCTCCAACCAGAATCCAACCCAATTCTGTGTTTTGGGCTGTTGGAGAGTTGCCAGATCCTCTCTTTATACCATTTTTGATAATGGCGGCGTATACTTCTGCTCCAAGGAGAATATCGATTTCTCCTGGAATTGAGAAGGTAGGATCTGCTAGCGGGAGATTGTGAATATGTCTCCAGTTTGACACTTCAATTGCATTGTTTGGCAGCACATCTGTGATTTTTCTAATCACGAGCATGCTACTTGCAACTTTAAAATTGGTGTGTAAAGAATTAATTGTGACTGTAGCTTCTTGTACAGCTGTATTGGTGGGAGTTGTACCAAGTCCAATTAATTCTTGGGTGGTTGGAGATCCTTTAAGTCGTAATAGCTTAAACGCCTTTTCTGTCATGATTGACACTTGTGACCCTGAGTCTATTAACGCTCGGAATGTCATCGTGAGACCGGATGGTGCAGTGACGTTAATCAGAGCTGTAGAGAGAAGAGCTCTTTTCATGTTTGCGGTTAGAAAACTTTGAACTTGTTGTTCATCATTTCCATAGGTGGGTGTGCTTAATTCAGCTTCCATATTGGAATTTTGGGAGGATTGATTAGGTGATTCTGTCACCGAATCGTTTTGCTCATAGTGGAGCAATGTGTTATGATTTTGCTGACAATGATAACACTTTTTATTGCTAGTGCAATTTGAGGTTATGTGATTGGGAGATAAGCAATTTTTGCATAAATACTTATTTGTGACAACTTCATGTCGTTGTCGGGTGTTCATATTTCTAAAGGTAGGACAGTGAAATATGATATGGTCACCCTTGCAATGGCTGCAAGAGGACCTTTTTGTAGGTGGGTGATTTGGTGCTGAACTTTTATGTCTGTTCAAGAGACCATATGTAGGTTTGGGTGAGAATTGTTTTCTCTGTGTCATATTGGATGACATAACCTTGTTTCCAATCATTTCTAGAGTTCGGAAGCGAGACTCTAGAAATTTGGTTAAAGTCTTTAGTTCAGGTAGGTCTGTGCTACTCTGTAAACTTTGCTCCCATAATTGGTGTGTGTCTGGGTGTAGTTTTTGCACTGTCAAGTATATGATCAGTGGATCCCAATTCCTTGTTTCTATTCCTAAGTTTTGTAATGCTAATAACGCTTCGGTTATGTTGTCTAGCAGACGTTTAATATTATCGGCAGTGTCATGGTGTATGGGTGGGAGAGATAATAATTTCTTTAATTGTACGTTGACTAATACTCGCTTATTGGAATAGCGTTCTTTTAGGAGCTGCCAAGCTGGTCGGTAGTTTGCATCGCATACTTCATAATGCCTGAGCAATTTTTCAGCTTCTCCTATTAGATTTGTCTTTAGAAAATACAATTTGTCAACGTCTCTTAAATTATTGTTGTGATGTATGACCGAATTAAATAAATCGTGGAATGAAATCCACGTAGAGTATTCTCCATTGAAGGTGGGAAGTTTAATTCTGGGGAGTCTTTCATTATTACATGAATTTGTGCTAGCATGTGATGTCTGATTCTGAGGAGGATTGTTGACAGGCGTTGGTGTTAGTTTGTCTATATCCTCTTCCATGCTTCCTGCTTTTTCGATGTAATACTCCTGTACATCACTAAATGTCTCTTTCGTGAAATATTCTAATTTGCGATCTTCCTTTGTCGCTCTCTTTTGAATTACCCTATGCCGTGTTTGGAATTCTTTCCAATATTCGGTAAACGTTTGTAAACGTTTCTCTGTCGATTTGACAGTCTTTTTCCTGCCTTCTCTTTGATGCCTTTTAAATAGGTCTTCCATTAACTCTTTGACCTGTTTTTGGGACTCAACCAACTCTAATACTGAGCTAATGGTCTCGTCCCCGACGTCAGATTCGTTATCTGTAGACATTTTGAATGGAGAGGCTTAGTTTGTCTCACTCTGACGTGATAAGCAATATTTTTCTGAATTCTATATTTGAATAGCTGAGTTATCCGGCTCTAAAGGACCAATGTGAGATCTGGGCTCAACGTCAGGAGGGGGTGCCGGTTTGTAAATGGATAACTCAGCAGGTTTTCAAATATAAAATGTTTATTCAAAATATATATTGCTTATAACTAATATCACAAATTCAATTCTTTAATTCAGTATTCTTAACCTATGCGAATTCAATCCTTAAAACTAGCCCTAGCCTACCACAATAATTCACTAATTGAATTCAATAAAAAATAATTCAAAAAATTCTATTCCCAGAAAGATGTTCCCCTTATTTCTGAAAAGAAAGAGAGAGAATCCACTATTAGTCCAATAGAAGTTTTGTGCTACACGTATAAGCACGGTAGCAGTAATACAAAAATATTTATAAAGACAGAAGTATGTTTCTGCAGCAGGAGTAGATTCCTGCTTAGACGTAGGATAAAATTAAAGCAGAAGTAAATTTCTACAGTAGAAGTAGATTCCTACTCAGGTGAGAGATAAAATATAAGCAGAATTAAGTTTCTGCAGTAGGAGTAAATTCCTACTCAGGTGGGAGATGAAATATAAGCAGAATTAAATTTCTGCAGTAGGAGTAAATTCCTACTCAGGTGGGAGATAAAATATAAGCAGAATTAAATTTCTGCAGTAGGAGTAAATTCCTACTCAGGTGGGAGATAAAATATAAGCAGAATTAAATTTCTGCAGTAGGAGTAAATTCCTACTCAGGTGGGAGATGAAAATAGGCAGAATTAGATTTCTGCAGTAGGAGTAAATTCCTACTCAGGTGGGAGATAAAATATAAGCAGAATTAAATTTCTGCAGTAGGAGTAAATTCCTACTCAGGTGGGAGATAAAATATAAGCAGAATTAAATTTCTGCAGTAGGAGTAAATTCCTACTTAGGTGTGGGATGGATTTAGCAGAATTAAATTTCTGCAGTAGGAGTAAATTCCTACTTAGATGGGAGATAAAATATAAGCAGAATTATATTTCTGCAGTAGGAGTAAATTCCTACTTAGATGGGAACAAAATTATGTTTGGATAATTTAGGAAAATCAGAGTAAATTCTGATGTTTTCAGATCAAATTCTGAATTGGGAATGGATGATTCTGCTGCAGCTCGTCGCCTTTTTATAGCCGCCGCGAACCGCTACGCTTCGGCTTCATGATCGGTTGCCTTGACAACGTTCGTTCTCAAAGTTGTTATACTTTGATGGCGGCGTCCCGTAGTGACGTCATATGAGACCATTAGAGTTGCACTGAACTCTGACTGCGGCGAAGGCGAGAACATCTGATGTGATGTGTTGACATTTTGACATGTCAACATAAATAATCGCAGAGAAGCTTGAGAAATGGTAAGTTTGTAATATTTATTAATATTATTAGTTATTTATAAGATTTTTTGTTTATTTTCAGGTGAGAAAACAGTGGAGGACGTTTTTAGGACGGCGTTGGAATAGAGGGAGGAGGTTCCCTGGCCTCAGATAAGTATTTTTGTTTAAATTTTCTTGAGATAAAATTCTTTGTGTTCCTTTTGTATCTTTTTAGGAATATTATCGGAGGAGGAATTAAAGAAACATCGTGGGATTTGTATGTGGACGGAACACAGACCCTATTAATTTTATTATTTTTTTTGTCTAATTAGTTCATAATAATTTTTCTGATGAGGCCAACACAATTTGTATGCTTTAAAACTATGATATAGATCTTGTACTGAACCAAAACAAAAAAAAAAAAAAAATTGTAATTGGTTATTTGGACTATTCTGGGAAACATTAATAACCCAGAATCATATCCTGGATGATTTGGAATGAATCTTTCGATAGGTACTTAATGTTACCTATAATTGTTGTTGGGCAATATTTTAATTCCTCAAAAATCTTTTTAAATATTATTTTAAATTCATGTTTGAATAAGTAAAATATGTTATTAACTTTATGAGTACAGGCATTAGATTTTAATTAAAAAAAATCATGGGCGTACTGTTTATGAAAAACTACCTCCTTAAAATCTTAGCACATATTTTTATGTAAGTTACTACATAAAAAAAAAATTCCAAGAAAAGTTGTAAAGAAATAACATTATTTCCATAAAATTGATATAAATCAGTTTACGCTAAGCCTTCCCAACTTCAAACCAAATATTTATTTTACATAAAATAAAAAAACAAAGTAACTTTAAAACTTTTAAATTTCCTCTTAACTCATATTTGGACTGATTTACGAATGCAAAGCAACTTCCTAAATTCGAAGCTTTCACTTGTTTAGTTAAGGCATATGCAGACATGTAGGTATGTATGTACTGTAAAAACCCTAGATTAAATCACATACTTTAAGAACCAGCGATATTGTTATGGACATACTCCAGAATATTAACATTTCCCATTTTAACTGAAGCTATAAAAATGACGATATGCTATGCGGCTACAATTTTGCATATAAAATTACAAACATTTGCTCAGGGGAAATATGTAGTTCCAAAAGAGATACCTATCGCTTTTAGTGTGCGCTGTTGGAAAGAGGAAATGTCGCTTTTAAATATGTTTTGGGGTGATTTAAAAAAAAAAAGGAAAAAAAATTAAGTATGCATTGCAGTTTTAAAGAGATGCTTATTCTTGAATGTTTCCGAAAGCGGAAAAAGAGAAGGTGAAGGCCACATACCGTCATTGCAGTACTTAAACCTGTGGGAATTTTCGCTTGTAGGTTTTCCACTTATTGAGAGTGGATAAATTTGTGTATATTAATTCGAAGTTAGAATTATTGTTTCTATTTTTGGAATCAATAAGGTAACAGGAACTTACAAGTCTAATGGTCCGGTGCAGTTAAGTTTTTACATAGGACCGAGCCGGTCTATAGTGAATGATTTTCATGGGACTTTTTTTTATCGAGTTTCTAATCATAAGAAACTTAATCTTTTACATTAAAAAATATTACTAATACTTGTTTAATTATCGAATGAATCTTCGTATTTTGCGCAATAAATTGGTTTTGTTAATATTTGTAATTTTTTTCTAATTAATCTCCAAACAAATAAGAGTCATACATGAAAAATTTTCAACAAAAATTACAATATGATTTTTTTTTGAAAATTCAAATGTGATTGTCAAAAAATAGATTTCGTATAGGTTTAATAACTGCTGACTGAATAAATCTATGTTCCAAATATCAAAATTCAAAGTTACTAAAACAAAATGGTGAATATAACGTCACAAAATTTAGATTAGATTTAGATTTAAGCAGGGTAAGTGGCCTATGCACTGCAGCCATCTTTGGCTTATTGTTCACCGCTCATATTACAGTTCTTCTAACAAACCCACTCTTCCTAGGAAGACCAGTATTTTTTTAGAAGAAATTTCTTCGAAGTCGGCAGGCTTTAAGTAGTATGAACCAATGGCCTGGAATCTGCATTGAACAATGGCCTGACATTCACACAGTACATGCTCCGATGTTTCATTCTCTTCGAAACATAACCTACACACATCAGTGGGTGAAATTCCCATCCGATGCATGTGTTCGTTAAGCTTACAGTATCCGGTTATGCTTCTGAGTTGATTTCTAGATTGCCCCAATAGATCCAGGCTCTTCTCTTAAGAAGGTCTCTTGATGAATCTTTTGGGTTGTTTGGATCCTGTCATTGACTTCCATCTCTGGTCCATTTGGTTCCGGATCCAGGTTTGGATGGTAAACTTCACGGTATTGTAGGAGATACCGCAAAAGGGCTGTGGTCCTATAACGGGCATGGTTGCTTGTTTTTTGGCCAGTAGGTCATTTTTATTCCCATTAATTCCCGAGCGTCCTGGCACCCACTCAGCCACTGAAGCGTCAGATGGTTATATGTTCCATGGTTCGTTAATGCTTGAATGCATTCCCACATTAACTTAGTTTTGATCTCAGGTGATGAGATGGGTTTCAAAGCCGCGTGGCTATCTGTGTAGATACAGATATTTTTATTAGTGTAGGATCTGCTGAGGTTTTCGTATGCGCATCTAGTGATGGCATATACCTCTGCCTGAAATATTGAGGCGTATTTTCCTAGCCTTTGATAGATGTAAGCTCTTGGATTAACCACACATATTCCTGCTCCTATTCCGTTCTCGGTTTTAGAACCGTAGGCGTACCAGATTAGGGCTTGCTTTACTAGATTTGTATCTGTTTCTTCCCTATCTGGTATTATTATCTTGAAGGGCAGACGGAGGTTGTGCTCAACAACCATTCTGTCTGACATCATATCCATTATTGGATTTGCTTCAATTCTTTTGGTTATCGTGCGTAGACTTTCAGAGTCCCATTCACTATAGCCATCCGTTCGGGCTCTGTACACCATGAGTCCAGCATCTTTTGCAACCATGCCGCCGAGTTCCGGTCAGTTTAGTAGTGTTTCTAGAGGGTCGGTGGATGTTGTGGATGTTGTGTTGTCAGTGGATGTTGTGTTGTGGATGTTACACTTAAAAAGGCAAGCCTTTGGAGCTTATTTAGCTTCCTGGTGGTTGTCTTTGGTGTGCATTTATTCCCCCATGCTGCTGCAGCATAGGTGACGATGGGACTACTGATTTGTATAGCCAAATCATGATATTCGGCTTGAGTCCCCATGTTGAGCCAGCCAGTTTTGTGCAGTTCCACAGCATTAGTGTACCTTTCTGGACTCTCTTGTCAATGTGTTTATTCCAATTCAGTTTATCATCAAGAGTTATCCTGAGATATTTGACTTAAGTTAAACGGTATAATTGTTGTTTTGTTGGGATTGACTGATAGCTTACGTGAGGCACTCCAGTATTGAACAGAACTTAGGGCTTCTTGAAGCTTTCTAGAAAGCAAGCGCTCATATTTACGTATGATAATGATTACAATGTAATCGGTATAATCTTGAGATTCAATAACTAAAAGGTCGTCAACTACCATAGACCACAGCAGAGGAGATAGTACTCGTCCTTGGGGACAACATCTGGTGATATGTACCTACCTCCAGTGTCTCACCAGACAACTGCGTCTTTAGATTAAAGACGTGTGTAAATTAAACAATATGAAATTTAGATCATAGTAAAATATTTTTTATAAAAAAATTATAAACAATATTCGTTGTTCTTCTTTCTATATTTCACTCATTGATATCACTGGCGCTGCATTCAAGCAAGTTAGAGAGAAGTACAAAATCACATTACCTATATCACGAATAAAATATCATTTTCATCAAATTTTGAAGGGCTGGTGGCTGAGTTAACTATTGTACTTGGGAGAACTCATTCTAAATTTTCCATCCATCTTAATTTCTATGCATTATTTACTAATAACACCATAATTTGAAAAAAAAAAGTTATAATAAAATAATACTTCGACTTAATAATGCAAAAATAATAATAATACTAACCCAACCAGATTGCGCTCATGGGGATGTTCGGAGGGCGGTTGGCTGACTCTGCTAATTGCTCTCTGGCGTATCGGCTGGACTTGAAAAACCCTCTGGCCGGTATGCTACGGGATCCGATGGTACCTGAGCTTCGTTTCGGGCGTCGATTCTCTATGAGCTTTCCTGTAAGGGAATCGTGGTCTGAGGGAGGTGACTTATCGAGTCTTCCCCAGTCTGCTCTAAAAAATTTCACCGACGGCTCTCTCACTAATGACGGATCTGGGGCGGTTGTCTACTATTCTGAGCCTGAAATTGGGATGGAGAAGACACACCACTGTCTTCCAGTCTGAAGTCTTCGCCATCTCAATGGCAGCGAAGATAGCCCTTTAGATGCAAATCAAGTTGAATAACATTGCTATCCTTTCGGATAGTCAGGCTGCCTTGATGGCTCTGAGTGGTATTCCGACAACGTCTAAGTTACTGGGGGATTGCAGGTCGTCAGTGGATACGTTGCGTTTTCACAACAAATTGTCCCTCCTGTGGGTTCCTAGTCACATGGGGATCATGGGATCATGGATCACCAAGACCTGATGCGCTTCATTAAGAGGAAGGTTCTGGTGAATGGGCTTCTAGCAGGACAGCACAATGGGCCGCTATGGCCTCCGTGCTTGGGATGGATTTCTCCTGTTCCCCTGCCTCTTAAAAAAAAAAACAAAAACCTCAACCAAAAAGTAAATGAAATAATGAAATAATAAACTATACACCAGACACGGAAATTGTCTGACGCTGAAGCAAAAATTAAAACTAGAATTACTGGTGTTAGCAATGAGCTTTCGCAAAAAATAAGATAGATAGCAGCAAAAATTGTAAGTACGGTCGTACTTATTTCGGAGAATCCTCTATTGTTGAATTTCAGATGACATTGAATAGAGAAAATACCGTAGAATCAGATAGATGGATTGCATTATGTGGAACGGACTGCCCAGAATTATAATGAAAAGAATTTTAGGAAAATTTTAGAATAACCCGATAAGCATTTGAACATTTATTAGAATTGATTTCACCGCATAGTGGCCGTCCACCCATTCCTGTTGATAGATTCTACAGAAAGTTCCTTGTGATTTTACGTGAGCACCTGCCAAGTATGGCTTAATTCCAAGGAATTCTTCATGCTCGGATTGATAACGACAATCAACGTCCTCATGTGCGAAACAACGAGTTCCAGTATGCCAATTGAGCATGACATGACATCAACTTACTGGTAAAAGCGAGACCTATCCGTCCAATCTCTGTCGATCTTGGGTCACGGCACCCTAAAATACCACAGCCACTATGATGCTCCTATAAATGGGCCATCCCAAGTTTAGGTGGATAAAAACCTTGTCATCTAGGGGTCCTCAGGCCCATAGTACCAAGTTAGCCAATGTCGGGCCGCCCCTTTGGTATGGCTTTCGTAAAGCATTATCAACGGACCATGAATACTCCCAGTTCCAATCTTTCATGCAAGACATGTTTTTGTAAGCGGTACTGGTAACTCCGTTCGGGCCTAGATCTTATTTGTAACGTCTAAAAGAGTTGCACTTGGCTTATACAGGTAATACAACCCTTATGGGCGCTGTCATATCAACAATACTAACAAACATACCTGATTTCCGTTTTTTATCAACTTATTCATCCTCTCTCTCACTCCTCGCACCACTATGTCTGAGATTTTATTATTCTGACATACATGAGCACATAACTGCTTTGAATTATGGGCCATCTGCCTAGCATTACTACAGTACACACACAGTTAAAAATCTCAATTTCAATTTCACTAAGGTATCGTTACCTCGCCGTGAGAAGTACCAATTCGTGCCCATAGAACTCAGCTAACTATACCACACTACTGTACGTACTCTCCTGGGAGATGCCAAAGCGATCTACAAAACACCAAAACACTACAATAAACCAACAAATTGAACGAATTCCTTCCATCAAGTATGCATGCTTTCCTCTTATACAGCTTTCACCTTGTTCAGCATTGCGCTTCATAGGCTATTTCCCCCCTTAGATTCTACAGTCATAACTTAGCTAACAGAGGAAAAAACGAAATGAGATTAGACATGTAATCCAGAAGATGTCATGTAATCCAGGAGATGTCATTGGCGCTGTAGATGGAACGCGTATCCAAATTAAAGTACCTAAAGATCAAATGTATTGTTACACAAAACGAATCAGTTAAACGCAATTACTCTTCAAGCCATATGTGACAACAAAATGCGACACATTATTTGTTTTGTTGGGTCTCCGAGTTCTATGCCTTACGCAAGAATTTTTCGAAATTCTGGCATTTACTCTAGGTTGAAAATTCGAAAATTGATTTTTTTCCTGGGGAGGGAATGCTATGATTTTGGAGTAAGTAAGATGCCGCAAGGAACTATTGTCAAAACTAGGATATGATTGTCAAATGTGCTTTTGTTTTGTGAACTCAATTTAAAATTCTTTTGTAAAATTTAATAAAAGTACCCAATCAGTTTTTTTTTTAACTATTTATCTTTGAAGTTTATTTTGTGCAAAATTTTATGTGTCACTAGTGCCTGTTAAAACCTTCATATCAATTAAAAAAACAGAAATGAAGTGTTCGGTCAGTGTTTGCAAATATAATTCAGATTATAAACTAGGAAAATCGCGTTTCAGGCAAGTGCACTATTTAATTATCTTTTTTGTTAATAAAGTTGAAAAAGATCATTTTTTATCACAAACACAAAACCTTTGTTTACTTTTAGTAAATTGACAAGTTGTTTAGAATAGGGACGGCGTGCAAATACATATAAAACAAGGACTACCAACACAACTAGAATTCGTTACGCGGAATCTAGCTTATCACCATTCCTGTTTGTTATATATTCTAAGCATAAAACTTATACTCTTCTAAACTGGTGCATTCCACCATTTATGGACAAAAAGTAAATAAAATTTAATAAAGTTCATTCTAGAGTTCGTCAAATTGTAGAAAGGAGTTTCGCACTACTTTTTGGGCATTGCAGATGACTGTGAAACGTGGACATGAATCGTGTTGAGACTATTCCTGCAATGATTTTGATATGTTGTGTCATGCACAATGTTTGCCTTCGATTCCTAGAAGACTCAAGATAATTCGTTTTAACTGAAAATCTGCCACAAGCTGCTGCTATTAGTGCAACCAGTAAACCGTATTAATACTAATAAATTTTATGTAAAAAAATTCAGGGTCTCACAGAGATTTATTAAAAAAAAAAAAATGTAAACTTAATAAACTATAATACTACGGAATTACCGTTTTCAATTTCAGTTCAAAACTTTATTTGATCCAGACCCAGGCACAAGCGCACAATGCAGCATATACGTTTAAAAAATGAACTCCGACTAAAGCAACAAAAGGGCCAAAGTAGACACTGCTAGAGACTCTTTTTTCCTCATAATTTTTCTCTCTGTACTTTATTGTCGGTTTAAATGCCATATTGGTTTTTTTGCGTAGACGGTGGTCCGACTGCAACAGTATCTTCTCCATTTTCCTCGTGCTCATGCTCTTTTATATCATTTGTCACTTCTCGCAGTGGAGTGTAAGTCAGCGACTGCTGGAGGCTCAACATTATGGTCTTTACCAAATATTTTTCCCAGTATCGACCACGTCATGGAACTATGCCAGTTTTGCTGTTGTTATCTCAGATGGGTGTAAACTTTTGTTGAAAATTTCGATACTTTAAACTTACACTGGTGGCCTGTCAATCCGAAAGCGCTGTCTTTCATGTCCTGAGCTATTTTCTCCTTTATGCTATCATTCCTTAATGAGGTACCTTTAATTAATTTTTCGTGCATTTTGAACGATACCAACATGCGCTTTATTCCGTGCAGTTAATAGTTTTCTGACTGAAATAATATTTAATATTAATAATTTCTCATTTTTGTTTCATTTTTAGAAGTACCGGTATTCCATACGAGTTCTTTTAGGTGAGGTTATAAAAAATCATTGTAATTAAAAACAAGTAAAAAAAAGCAAGAATTGGTCTGAAAGACCAATTATTATAATACTCTAGATCAATTACTCGTATGTCATTTCGTGTGTTCACCCATCTGTGCGCGTTTGGTTTTTGAAGTGGTTTTTCGCATATATTTCTATAACTTTCGTCGAACAGAAAAAATGATTATAACCAATTTTGTAGAATTTTTCATTCTTTTCAATATATTAAAACCGTATAGGACCGATCGTATTCACAGTATACGTAAGAATCCTAAATTTTTACATGGCAATATCAAGAACCACTTTTGAGATTATCTTTACTATTTTTATGAAATGACTAAGCACAAATTTTCAGCGCTCTATCTTGAAGCGTTCTCATGAGCTCTCAGCTAATGTCCACGTATGTAGTGAAAAACGAAATTTGTGTATGGCAACCCTACGAAGGAGTTACCCGATTTGTCCCATTTTCGAACTCAATTTTTACTTTTATTTTCTAAGCCTATGTGCAACATATCAGCTCTCTAAGTACACGCCTTCTCGAGTTATCGTAAGGACAGATAGACGGATGGACAGACGGACGGACAGATGGACATGCAAAAATGAAAATAACTTTTAATATTATCCGTGTGTGTTCAACACATTTTTCTCTGCTAGCATGATATCTAGGTGTTACAAACGGAATGACAAACTTAGTATACCCCTTAGATTTCAGTGAGGGTATAATAATGACAACAAAAAATGTCAAATGTAATGCGGTTGTGTTAGTGTGTGGAAAGCACCTTAGATTATTGTAGCACAACGGATAGGCTATGAGGAAGAAAAACTTAACATGGAGGTAGTAAACTACGATATTTTCAAACCGCGAAAATAATATAGATATTTAAATTTTATTAAATATTGAAGAAATTCAATAGCAGAGGCCCCATTATATCGCAAAAGTTTTAAATTAATTTTTAATTTATAATTTTTTGAATTTTTAAAAAAATTGCTAGTGTCCCATTTCTGTGCTGATAATATTTCTTGTAGTGGTCTTTGTATGGCTGACATCCTAAAAATAATCCTAAACCTTCCGTCAACTAACAATGACAATTCAGTTGTAAACAAACAAACCGGCATTGGAAAATGTTCAATTTTATTGCTACGGCTGTTTATTTTTAAAACTATTTCATTTCTAATTTATTTCAAACACTATAATTTCTTATTCAAACAATCAAATTTGCCTGAAAAATGATTTCCGACGGCAATACCTCTGGTTGTTTTTGCAGGACAGCACAGCGCACTTCTTTGCCATAATACAAGACTCCGGAGTTTCGATTATACAAAATATCTTTCAGAAATACTTCACTATTGTTTCTTATTATTATAGTATATGTAAATAGCTTTTTATCACTTCTTTCACAAAAAATCACTAGAAAACGACATTACTATTCTTCGTAAATTCAAATAAATTCAAAAATATCGGGAATGTCGAACTGACACCAAATAAATAACCCAGCCCTCTTGGCATTTCTCCACCGTCTTTAAAAAAAATGCTTATCACACGTACACGAATTTTACACAGCATAGCCTATCCTTTTTGCTATATAATCTAAGGGTAGCACTCTCAAGTTGCTCCGGCTGTAGCCAGGTACGAGATCGGCTAGTATGATTATCAGAACGTCAGGAACTTTTATTGAACCAAGTCAAAAATCTGGCTATTGCATTCTCAAACAACGATGGCCACGTCTACAGCTCACATAGCCGGCTGCAGCCTACTTTATGAATGCGCTCCTCGGCCGGATTCACTAACTCGGAGGGTTGTGGAGTTGAGAAGATGAGAGTTCTTTTGCCACTTAACCAAAGAATAAATAACTAAAAGAAGGGACATAGAAGAGTGTTCCGATTGTTTTCCATTTAAATATACACGGCGAAAAAAGGAAGGAGAAAAGAGACAAAAACATAAAAAAAAAATCAAACCCTCTTTGAACATTTTACGAATTAGACGAAAAATGGGAAAGCGAAGATTACATGCAACGAAACGGAATGGCAAATGATTTATTTTTGTAAATAAGAGAGAATGGACGGAGTTTTCCGATTTTACGCTCATAAAATGTTTCCGCGCTTTTGTGAAAATAGGTTTTTCTGAAAAATTAAGACAATATTTTCGCAGAAATTCTATGTTTGTTGGTGTAATTCCATGATATTTGAACAGCACGTTTTTCTGTTTACATTTGTTTTGCTATGAAGAGATTAAGTGGGAGAACTCATGCTGTATTCTCTGATATTTTCGGGAAAATGAGAATTTAATTTGAGAGGAATTTTACATCTCCTTTCAGCATCTTGGCCAAAGCGAAATTTACCTTTTTCTTAAAAATGGGATGTAGTGTGACCGTACATTATTATGAATAGTTTGATAGGATTTTGAGGGATTTATTCAAGAAGATTTTGTCGGTCGGGTAATCCTACGTTCTCTCGATTTTTGTTTTTAGCTCGTTGTCTCAGTAGCACTACAATAATGTATAGCCATGTTCTTTTCCCCCATTCATGCAAAAGACGAAAGTATATGAAATTACTTGTTTCATTCTAAAAAACACGAAAAATTTCCTATTTTGTTCGCCTCTGTCTCTACTTATCCTTATTTATACTTTGACTTAACTTGGAATTCTGTAACTCGGGGAATTTGTGTTGAGATTTATGAAACTCTTTATTCCACTCGGCAAAACTCTCGGCTGTGTTAGTTTTGGATAAGTAAGAAAAATATTTCTCAACTGACAGTATTGCCTGCTTTTATTGTCCTTTGTGAAGGTACCTATGCACCTAGGATTTTAAAATATAATTATGGTTTCACTGCATATCCTGGCTATGTTTACAAAAACAAATTATGGAAATCCTTGCAATACTTACAGAGAAATAAGGGTTTTGGTGGTTCAAGGTAATCGCTAAGAATTGTAATTTACGCGAAAATGGTCAATTTGGTCGTCTTCCAGTACAGAAGAGATGGTATAAAAAATTTTAATATGCACACGCTTAAGCTTGTATGTAGGATGAAATCGCATATACATTTCGTCCCCTAATTAGATATGTCATTAGTTTTTGAGTTCGGTAAATAATTTTAGAGATAACTGCAAAAGAAGTGAATCAGTCCTTCTTAAGATGAAAAAATAGCCTTTGTTTGGTACAAAAATGGATATATATTCAACTCATCATTATGAAGAACTGGTAAGTCGTGGAAATTCACTTTCCATGAGAAAATGTTCATAACACAGTAATAATGGATGTGAAATAAAGAACGGAAGAAATATATGCAAAATATAGGAACTGGGGTGTATATGACCCAAGTGCAAAAAATCCGTCTTTCGGCAATAAAAAGTCAGTTATGAAGTTAAAATGATCCAAAAAAAAACTCCACCACTCGATTACCGGCTTCTCCCTCTTTAATTTGATACCAAACATGAAGTATTTTGGACAACCCCCAATAGGGGGTGCAACGACCCACATCCCCAAAAGCTCCTCCCCCACAAATTGTTCACCTACATTTTTGTACTCTAGATTCTAAATCGGTAGGAAAAAGCCCCACTGCTCTACGACCCTCCCACGCGGAGTTAGCCGTCTTTTAATATTTCGATACTTCTCCGTTTTCTTTAACTCCCCAAGTATGTTAGAAAATCTCGAATGGAGAGTTAGGGAGTTTTAATCAGAGAAAACGAAAATTCTCATCTCCCAAACTCTCAAATTCTCCGAGTTACAGAATATGGCCCCTGGGGCCGAATTCACTAACTCGGAGAGTCGTGGAGTTCTGGAGATGAGAGTTCTTTTGACACTTAACTCTCCACCCGGAATTCTGTAACTCGGGGAATTTGTATTGAGAAGTACCAAACTCTCTATTCCACTCGACAAAACTCCCGGGTGTGTTAGTTGTGGGGAAGTAAGAAGCATATTTCCCAACTGGCAGCATTTGCTGGTTTTGTTGTGTTTCGTGAAGGTACCTAGATACCTAAGATTTTCAAATTATGGACTCATTGCATATCCAGACTATATTCATAAAAGAAATTATGGAAACCCTTGCAATACTTACAGAGAAATATGGATTTTTGTGTCTCAAGGTACGTGCTAAAAAGATTAAATCATGCGAAAATGGTCGTCTTCCAGTACGGAAGAGATGCTTTAATAATTTTAAATATGCACGTTAAAGCTTGTATGTAGGATTAAATCGCATCTACATTGTGCTCCCTAATTAGATATGTAATTAGTTTTTTTTGGCCCGATAAATGGTTTTGGAGATAACTGCAAAAGAAGTGAATCAATCCTTCTTAAAATGAAAAAATGGCCGTTTTTTGGTACAAAAATGGACAGTTTTTCAACTCATTATTGCGAAGAACTGGTAAGTCGTTGAAAAACAACTTCCCATGACACAAATGTTCTCAACGGAGCACTAATGGATGTGAAACAAAGAACGGAAGAAATATGTGCAAAATATAGGAACTGGGGGGGTGTATATAACCCAAATGAAGAAAACCCGTTTTTCGGTGGTCAAAAGTCAGTCATCAGGTTAAAACGGTCAAAGACAAACTACACCACTCGATTACCCTCTCCTCCCTCTTTAATTCAGTACTAAACATGACGTAGTTTGGACTACGCCCTATGAGGGCTGGTACGACCCCCCCATCTCCAAAAGCTCCTACCCCAAAAATTGTTCATCTATATTTTTGTACTCTAGAACCTAAATAAGAAGGAAAAATCCCGAATGCCTTACGACCCTCCCACACAGAGTTAGCCATTCTTCAATATTGCCATACTTCTCCCGTTTTCCCTAACTCCCAAGTATTTTAGAGAATCTCGAAGGGAGAGTTAGGGAGTTTTAATCGGGGAAAACGAAAATTCTCATCTCTCAAACTTCCAAGCTCTCCAAGTTACAGAATCCGGCCCCTGGTCGTATAGATATATGTCTGAAGCCAGGGCTGTGATGTCAGAGTAAATTTTAATATGGAAAGTTTTTCTTCTTCTTATTATTTTTGTATTTATAGTTATTATACCCTAGACTAGATGGAATCTATACGGTATCTTTAGTTTGTCATTCAGTTTGTAATACCTAGAAATAATGATGGTAGAGAAAATGGATTAGATAGCCATTCAAAAAAATTAAAAGTTATTTCATTTTTGCATGTCCGTCTGTCCGTCCATCCGTCAGTTCGTTTGCCTGTCCGCACGATAACTCGAGAGTACGTGTACTTAGAGGGCTGAAATTTTGCATATGGGCTTTAAAAAAAAATTAAAATTAAGTTTGAAAATGGGACAAACCCTTCGTAGGCTGTAAACATAACTTGGAATTCCAAATGGCTGGTCGTGGTAATGACACATTCGTAGCCATGGGTCTAATGGGATTATTTTCCCTTTCCTAGTCTGTACATATAGAAGTGTCCTGACGATAGTGAGCGAGGTAAAATACCGCAAATTTTTTTATACATACATAAGTACATACACATAAAAAAATATATAGGAGAAGTAAATCGACTCGTTTTTGTAGCATACCATTTGTTCAATCAATCATAGTCTCAAAATAATATATATTGAATCCAGTAGGCATTGAAAGAGCTTTACAAGGAACATCCATTTAACCATTATGCTCACCCTCGATTTATTCTGTTCAATAAGCGGCAACTTTTCGTAACAAGTTTCAGTTATTTCTCTTCTTAAAAACTTGGAAAAACGTGATCTGAAATGTAATGCCGTAAACCGAATTATCTGTATTATTCTGGAAATGTACCCGCAACTCCTATAAAAGCAAGTTATATGGTAACCTTCCAGACCCTCTAAGGACATTAACATGTTCACCCTAAGTGGTGGAACAGTTTTTATGAAACTAGGAAAATAGCAGACATTACATTCCGACTACGAAAACTTCGTTTTTTTATTCGTTCTAAGTTTTGAAAACTGTCAAAATATTTAATACTTCGACAAGCATGAAGTAAACCCCTTTTAGACACTAAAGTGATATTCAGAAAAATCTAGTAATATATGAATATATACGGAGAATAAAGTTATTAAACGATGAACCAGAAAAAGAGTGCGTTTGCTGGAATAAAGTAAAAGTGATAGTGAAATATATTTTAAAGTGTTTAACGGCGTTGGTTTGTGAAGCATTTTATAAAACGCACAATGAGTTTGAACAGCTAATTTGTTTATATACTTTAAGTTTTACAATAAACTTCTTTGTCTGAATTCTGACAATTATTTCGGTCTCTACGACCATCTACAGGAGATGTTAACAAGCTACTGTATATACTACTATGTGAACTCATTTACATAAGTAGGTCAACAAACTTGTCGCAATATGGTTGACAGAGCAAACTGTAGGTTGTTCATTAAGTACATGTATATTAAATTTATTTTTTCTCGACGTGCATTAGTTTTACATATTGCATGCCACAGTAATGATTTTGTTCTCTTAAATGCATGGATGTCATCTGTTCTTGAAATTTTATTTTAATTTCACTTCCTGTTAAAACAAATCAAAAGCATTAGGTTTCATTTAGCATTTGAATCAGAAAAATCTTTGAAAATGAACTTGCGTCATAAAATCACGCAATTTCTAGCCATGCTAGCGGGGAGGGACCGTGGTAGGGGAAAACAAAAATAATATGGGTGAACTATTTTGGTATTCCATACAAACTCTGAAAGTTTCATCCAAATCATAGATTCTCGGGTTCCAAGGTGATTGATTTCGTGTGCAATAGATGTTTAAAGTTCTGCAATGACAAGACTAAATTGAGTTAACATCATACAGGATGTTCAGTCCAAAGAAGTATTTCAAATCCCTCGATGAACTATTAATTCCTAAAAAATAAATTAAAGGAATACACAAAGTATTTAAATCTTAAAAAAGTTATAAACAATAATACTTATCTTCTTCTTCTTCTTCTTCTTCATCATCTCTTGGTTTCAGAGTTGGAACCGTGGACTCCACTGAGTGGGAGCTGGAGTTCCTCCTCTCCTGGCTCGACCTTACGAGGTTTAACGCCAAATAGTATGACAAATTATTGGTGATGATGATAATTAGCTTGGTTTATAGGTGTATGCTGTGTCGATTAGAGTGAGAGTGAAATTAGTGGGTGTTGAGAATGGATGGTGGGCTAGAAGTAGGGAAAGAGTAGATGTATTGTTGGGCGGGGGATAATAAGGTTGTCTGGTTGTAGGAGTAGTACGTCAAAATCAGGTCAGCAGGCTAGAAGTCCAGTCTCACTGGCATATTTGACAATCTGCTTGAGAATGTCCTGGCTTATCGGAGTAAGTAGTTCTTCTAACGTGGTTGCATTTATTAGTATGTCGAATTTACTTTTCGTGTTGTCCAACATTTTACAACTGATTAGACTATGTTCGATGGTGTTTGGCACGCCATATTCAGGGCACATAACTTGGTCAGATTTACCTATAATTGTGAAAAGTTTAGCATCATAGTTGTGTCCGGAAAAAAGTCTATTTAGGAATCTGGTTTCCTTAGAGGATAGGCACCATTCGAGCCAAGGGGGTTTGTGGGGGAGGGGAAATTTTTTTGCAAAAAAGGTACCCTTGATGAGGTTTTGGACGAGAATTCGTCGTGCCAGGCAGATTGTAATTTTTCTTTAATCATGGAAAGTTAGTCTTTGATTGAGATTTTTTGTTCCGAAATTCTTTCTAGAGGGCTAGAGCCTCTTTGGCCTTTTTGTCAGCCAGTTCATTTAAAGGAAGGCCTTTGTGCCCTGGAAGCCACACTATTTTGTAAAGGTTCGAAGAATTAGTTAGGGCAGATGTGCGTAGTAGGAGTCATTTGGGTTGAGGATGGTAGTGTAAGCGGACTTGGAGTCAGTGAGGATGATAATCTTGGATCTCGATAAAGTGCTGGTAAGGTCCATGCCCAGTTGTATAGCTAGGAGTTCGACCGACGTGGATGATCTAAGACAGTCGTATTTACTTGTATGAGCGCGAAGAGTCGAGGCCTCAATTTTTGGAGTGTTCAGTCGTGAGATTGAGGTAGATCTGCTTGACGAGTTCCTCAGGGATATTATCCTGGTTTACTCCGTGGCGGGTGAGGGTGTTTAATACTATGTTGTGCTTATGGGATTGGTTAACCGGAGTGAAATATCCAATCATTTGGAAAATGTTTGGGAAAGATTTGTATACATATGCATAGCTGGAAATTTTGGGGTTTAGGAGATCTAGGCGGTTTGTACTTGTTGAATTTTGTGCTATAGCTCCACCAATTTCTTTGGCCGTAAGTAGAGTTACTCGGTAGTCCGGAGGTAGTTCGTCTGCAAGGGCATAAATAATATGGACTGGGGTGGTGGGGGACAGCTCTAGGCACTTCCTGAGGCACGCATTTGAGAAAGTTGTGAGCCTTTTATCAATGTATTTTGGACGTGTAGCCATTGAAGTGCTCGCAAATTCTAATTTGGATCTGATTACTGATCTATATAATTTTAGCGCTAGGTTTGGATGTATAGGGTTGGTTCTGGAGGTAAGCAGTTTTAGCATGTTAACTTGTAGTTTTGCAGACTTCGTCGCATGTAGCAGTTGTTCTCTCAGTATTAGGTTGGAGGTGAAGAATCTGCCTATGAATTTTAATTCGGAGGTTATTGGTACTCTTAAGTTCAATATGGAAACTGACTCCGGCAGGCCGGCTCTATAGTGGATTGGGACTATACATACTTTGGTGGGGTTTATCGATAAGTGTAGGGCGCTTGCAAACTGAGAGAACCGCAGTGTTGCATTTTTTAGGGCCCACAGAGCAGATTCATGTGAAGAGCCTGAACCTACAAACATGAAGTCGTCGGCAAATTGAAAAATCTTTACATCAGTTTCTGATGCCTCGTGAAGTTTGGTGGTGTATAAGTTGAAAAGAATTGGGCTGATGACACTGCCTTGAGGTAGTCCATCATTTACCACAGTTTGGGAAGAGCCAAATTTTAGCGTTCTAGAGTTGAGAAAGCTTTCGATCCATATGACAACGTCAAGGGGGATTTTCATTCCTACAAGAATTTTGGTGAGTTTGTCTACAGCCACAGAATCGTAGGCAGACTGGATGTCAATAGACAGTAACACTGACTTGAGTCCGTTCGACTTGTTGAAAGCAATTTAGTTTAAGATGTGATTGAGACATTTGTCGACTGATTTACCCTTGGTGTAGGCAAAGGACTTATCTGGCAGTATGTTGAGTTGTGACACTAGGTTGTTCAGTCTCTTCGTGATAACGCCATTTATTCATTTAGTCGCAGTGGGAATGGGGGCGATGGGTCTGTATGAGTCTAGATTCTGTCTTGGCTTGTTTTTATTTAATAAGGAGACAACTTTTATAATCTTCAGTTGGCCAGGGAGTGAGTTCTGAAGCCAGTAACTGTTAAGGACATCCAGGTATGATTGAAGAGCTGCTGGATTTAGGTTCTTTATGGGAAAAAAGGGGATTCCATCAACTCCAGGAGCGGAAAAGTTTGATTTGCTTTTTAGGAAGAGCTTGAGTTCGGTGAGTGTAATTGGGAGTCTGGGGAATCTGCTAGCTACTAGGGGTGTCACAGTGCTTGTGTTAACATATTTGGTCTTGAGTGCAAGCATTTTCAGAAAAGGTGTCGATTTAGTTTCATCCCATTGGGTGTTTGAGTCCGTTGAGCTGAATTTAGAACAGATGTTTTTTATTGCGTTGAAGAAAGATCTGGAGTTAGAGGTTTCCAGCCTCTCAACAGAGTCAGACATATGAGTAGCTTTAGCCTTCTTGACTTCTTTTTTAAGTCTGATTTTGAGGCTCGGAGTTTGTTTGAATTTGTCGTTGATGTCGTCCTTGCACATTCCGAGAAAATTTTACTCTTCATCTCAAAAAGCTTGTTGATTGTCTCATTCCACCATGCTTTGGGTGAAAATTTAGAATGGGGTGATTGAAAAGTGTTCGCTTTAATAATGTCCTGTGTTTTGGAAAAAATCTCCGTACTGGGTTCTAGGTTGTTTGTGTCAGCAATAATTTTACCGCGATTTTGGTGAGGTCAATTTCGAAGTGTTTTTAGGTTACTGTCAATTTTGAGGGACACGGGTAGGTGGTGCGAAGAGCCAATTTACAGTTGCAGCGTTCTGGCTTTAACCGTATTAGGTGGTAGCGTTGTGAGGACCAGATCGATTACCGAGCCCGAGGACATAGGGTTTAGATTTGCAAAGAATGTGGGAATATTGGGGTTTGTAATTGCGAGGTTGTTGAGTAGAAGGGCATCTTTGAGAAAACGGCCTTTTGTTGTTGTTAGGCCAGGTGTTTTAATGAGCGGATCCCAGGATGGATCTCTGGCGTTGAAATCACCACACAGGATTACACTTGAAAAACCCGACAGAAAAGTGAAAATGTTGTGAATGTTGATTTTGAATGTGTTGAGATTTATTGCGGGGGGGGGGGGGGGGGGGGACATATATTGAAGCAATTACGAAGCTAAAATTCTTATCAAAAACCTTTATTATAACACAGTCCAAGTCGGACTGAAACTCGATTCGTTTATAAGACAGTTTTTGGCTTATGACAAGGTTGCAGTTTCTTAAAGACGCTATTGAGTCATCTTTAAGCCAAGTTTCGTTGATTAGTAGGATTTCATGAGGGTTTGAGTTTAAGAAAATTTCTAGATATGGTTTGTTTCCAGTAAAGCTTTGGATGTTGTAATGGAGTAGTTTCATTAATTGTTTGAGTATTACGTTGTGTTCTGTGCTGAATTATTGTTTGTTCCCTTAAGGATTTGTAAAGCATCAGTGTTGTTTTCGAGAGACTGTAATTTTTTTAAGAAGGGAGATGAAGTCATCGGTTGGGTGTTTGTCATTGCTTGATTTTAGGACTTTGCTGATCCAGGAAAGGAGACTTTCCATTTCGGTTACTCTTTCTTTTTCCGCTATTAGAGCCATTCCATTTCTAGATTGTGACTTCTCGCTAAACATTTTATAGTTGTTATTGGGTTTGGGAAATGTTGGGAAAGAGTGGGTTTTTGCACATTAGAATATGATCTCTTTATTGGAACCTTGTTGGCTTCTACTTCTGGAAATCTTGCTCTTTTTGAGGAAGTCAGAGCCGGAAAGGAGAAGTCGTCCGTTAAACTCGTGAGGATGTCGAAACTGTTGGATGTGGACGTGTGTGGGGGATCATGGGAAGACTGAGTGATCAGAGCCCTTGCTGTGTTACGGTTGATACTTTTGGTGGCCATGAGTTTCAGCACATCTGACTCAAAAAACTTTGTTGGACAGTTCGGTGAATCAGCTCTGTGGTTGCCTTTGCAATTAAAGCAGAGCGGGGTGGATTTGCGGTTGTCTTGACAATTTTCGAGTGAGCAGTTTGGACAAGTAGATTTGGTGGCTTTGCATTGAAGTTCTCTGTGACCCCATCTGAGGCATTTTGTGCAGAGTCTGGGTTCCGGCGTGTAGTAATCTACGCGTCGTATTGCACCATAAATTGAAATTTCTTTCGGAATTGTGTTTGCTTTGAAGGAGAGCTTGACTATACTGGTGGGAATAAATTGGTTTTCAGCAATCCTCTTTTTAAATCTCTCCGCTGCTGTAACGGGGACTGGAGATGAGATGTTGTTGATTAGTTCTTCCTCGGTGATGTCAAGGGTTACAGCCTTAATGATGCCCTGTTTCCGTGCATATGAGGCTGGGATGAAGGCATTGAGTTGGTGTTTCGATAGATCAGAGGACGCTAATTTATTTGCATTTGCAACATTATTGAAAAATAATTGTACAGCATTAAAGGATTGTTGTTTAATGTTCGCGAACCCTGTTATATTGATTTTTTTTAGTAGTGCTCCTATGCCTATGTCGCTGAGTCGCTTTTGATTTTCGTCGCGTTTATTGTTGGATCTGGCTACTAATACCCAGAAAAGACCTTTATCAGACATATCATATAGTATGGTCTGTGGAGTAGTAGATTTCGTTTTAGAGTTTGGCTTGGCTGGTGCAGGAGTTTGAGGGGGGGGGCCGTGGAGTTGTTGGCGATTGTGGAAAAAGAAAAGGAAGGATTTGAATTATTTCCAAAATCAAAAGCCTTGCAGGCATTCTTTCGTGACTCTAGGTCTTTTGCCTTTTTGGAGTTTGAGGGGTTTTCCGTCAGTTTGCGACACTCTATGAATGAAGCATCGGGTAAGGTATTCGCTTCTGGTTGTGTGGAACTAGAGAGATGTGAGGGAGGCCTTGTGGTTGACCCCCCGGGGTCAACGTTCATTGCCACATTTTCCTCACCTTCCATGGTTTGTTCTGAAAAAGTTAGCGGGGGATATCTATGGTGGCGTGCCAAAAGTCAAAGAACAAATTTCTACCTCTTTGTTTAAATATATTTTAATTTGTTAATAATACTCACCCAAGCAAAAAGCCAGATTTACATTTAAGAAATGAATTGACGTAGTGTTGTGGACGTATATTTTTCAATTTATTTTGTTGCTGTTATTTGTGTAGTTGTTGTTGATGTTGTTGTTGTTTATTGAAACACTGTGGTGTTTGTGTTGAGTTTTGAAAGCTAATTTCACCCTATCAGAAATCTCATTAAAAATTAATACACCCGGCTTTCAATTTGATTGATAATTTCTTATATTTTGGCTTGTTATTTCACTTTGTACAGACAGAGAGAATCTGATTACAGATTTAAAGATCACTGAATAAATGTTTCACTTCAATATTTTGATTTAACACTTTATTCTTTATTTAGAAAGAATGAAAATCTAATTTAATTTTTAAAAAACTGTCGATTGCAATTCACATCACTTTCTTTGTATCTTTTGAAAAAGATTGGCAATCTTAATAAATTTCGTTGAGGCTTCTAGAAGGTTATTAGAAATACGATCAGGAAAACTTGTTTGGAGAAAGATTGTCCAAAGTACGTCGATTACTGCTCTACTTTCATTAATAAATTTGGAAATATATACTTTCTATGACGAACTATAGTAGTATGAACATATTAGTAATTATACAGCTAAGAGTAATGCTAGCTTACGAGAACTTTAGCAATAAGAGAAATTTGTTTATATACATCTCCCTCTGCGTAATTAACTTATTGTTAAGTAGCCTCAGTTATCATTTCTTAATACTTATGCCGACTTAATTTAAGGACGTCAGGATTAAGTTTGTTACCTTATAGTCGTTAGCTAGCAGTTGCGTGATTGCGTGATTGATTGATTGTGAGAGAAATGAATGATATAGAGGACTTTCAATTTATTCTTTATTTGCTAAAAACCGCGTACTTTTATTTCGACAGAGAAAAGCGAAACGTAGGTGGTGGGTACGTCCGCTTCACAGAAAAAGGAAGGATTTTATGAGACAACTTTCAAGTACATAAAGGATAACTTTAATGAATTGTTTTTCAGAGCTACATGGATGAATAAAGTTCAATATAATTTGCTGCTAACTTTAGTCAAAGATGACTTGAAGAAAAGGTCAATCAGGAAACCTGTTAGCGCAGAGTACAGACTTGCACTTACTCTCTTATAAATATGCGTAGATTAGATTACTTCTTGTATTTATTTAATTTTTTTTAGGTATCTTTCGCAAGGAGTTTCTAAGAACTACTTCGCGTGGAGTTTTAAAATGGGGCTATCTACTCTGCGTCAAATAATCATCGAAGTATGTGAAATTTTATGGAAAGTTCTTTCACCTGTGTATATGCCGGAAGTGAATCCATGCGACTTTGCGACATTGCAAAGGAGTTTCACGAAAAGTGGCAAATGACCAATTGCGTAGGTTGTATTCACGGGAAAGATGTTCAGATTCAGTGTCCTCGAAGCACGGGAAGTAAATTTTACAATTACAAATGATGCCGGTTATATATTCACAGCCGTCGATGTTGGCGCCTTTGGAACCCAAAGTGACGGGGGCGTGTTGCGAGAATCCACTTTTGCAAGGAAATTGTTTGCGAACGATTTAAATCTTCCCCCGCATTCAACTCTACCTGACTAACATCGTGAGTGGCCACATTATTTTGTTGGAGATAACGCATTTCCTCAAAGCTACAACCTAATGCGGCTATATCCAGGGCAGTTGCTTCCCGTTGAAAAGGAAGTATTCAACTATCGCTTATCTAGGGCCAGAAGAATCATCGAGAATACTTTTGGGAGTCTTGGTTGCTCGGTGGCGTGTTCTTAGAAATTCCTTAGATTTCCATCCCGAAAATGCGAACAAAGTAATTTCGGCTTGTGTGGTCTTACACAATTATTTAAAAGTGACGAATAAATTATATAATAACATTCCATCAGTATATTGTCCACAAAGTTTCTACGATTCCGAAAATGAAGATCACGGAATTGTTGAAGGTTTGTGGACAAAGGAAGTAGATACTGCACAAAATGCGTTCAGCAGATTTGGCAGTAATAATGCGACGAAAGAAGCTATTACTCAAATTAAAAATTTATTTATTACAAACCCGGCATAAGCAGCATATCATATGTTATAGATATGGACGTACTAACTTAACAACTAATACTGAAACTAAATAACTAACTAACACAAAACAAGAGTATGAGTAATTATATATATATTATTTTTTTTAATCCTCCGCGTTGTCGCATAGATATTTTAATAGTCCTTGCTTGATTTCATTTTTTTAAACCCTTTAGTTTTTTTTTAACTTTACCGTCAAGCATTTACAAAACAATTCATCTTCTTCGTCGGAAAGTGACTCACTCTGTTCCGTTTTCTTTGGCATGAACTGCTGTGCCGCTTCCATTGTTCTTACAAATGTGTTCTCGACGTCAGCTGTAGGTTTGCTTCTTTTCCTTTGCCCACTGGGCATTTGCTGTGTTGATGATGTAGATTCATCATCAAAACTGACCGAAGTACCGGCCAATATGTCGGCTAGTACAGGAGAAAAAGAACGATACTCCACGGAGTCCAACTCCATAATTGCGTCCTCTTCATCCACGCTCTGGTTATGATAATTTCCTACAGCCCTACAAATTCATTTATAATAAATAAATTCTTCTATTTACATTGGAAAATTTTTGGTTCGATTTGTCGAGCCATTTACTTACTTTCTAGGTCTTACCTGATCTCTTAAAAAATCCATCTGCGTACTGTAGATCTACCCCTCGGAGTCTTTCGGATTTTCAGCCGCTTGCCCTGATACACTCTTCTTCCTCAGATGTCTGGCGTAGCAATCTCTCAAATGCTTCCACCGTTTCTTTGATTCCTCCGCTGAAAATAGAAATAATCGTACATAAATATATTGTAATTTATTATATGTATTCACGAAAGAAATATTCACATGTTTTATTTATGTTCTCCTGGGACTTTTGCCAGGGTGCAACAAGGTAAATAAAATCACAGAACTGAGATTGTTTTATTCAAGTTCTTGTTGATTTTTTAGATCCAAATTTTCTTGCTGAACTTGTTAGCCAGGCTCAATCGGGTCAGACGCCTGTTGACCGGAAAACTCCACTCATTTCGGCTGAAGTGTTAAATAATATTATTGAGGGAGAAAACGAAGGTAAATAAATATTATTTCTACCCAAATTTATATTTATTTTAAGTTTCCAAATCTGACTAGATTTAGAGCTTAGTCAATGTGCGGATATATGTATTTGGGTCGATGCTGCCGTGAAGCTGTTACTGTCTACAGTTGGAGACCTTAGGCCAAAAGTGGGAAAAAGCCTGCAATTAAAAAATAAGGCGAAGATGTGGAAGGAGATTAAAAAAAAATGAGTGCGGAAGGCTATGGCTTCACGGCAATGCAGATCGAAAACAAATACAGGGGTCTTGAAAGATCCTTCAAGGAAGCAAATTGCCACAACAATAAGACTGGCAGAAATATGGAGTCCTGCCGTTATGAAAAGTAACCATAATTTGGTTTTTTATTTAATTATGTGTAATTAATTTTAAACAGGGAGTTGTCGGAGATTCTTAATGATAGACCATCGGTCTTTCCAAAGTGCCTAGTTGGTACGTCGCGTAAAGACGTACTATCTCATGACTCTCAACTTATTCCGGAAACTTTGGAACCAATAGATCCGGATATTGAATATTCGGAGATGGAGGCGTCATGCTCAAGTACGTGTAGTTATTATAACGCAGATTAACTTTATTTACATTTTCAAATATGTGTTTATTTTGCTTATACTTACTACTTTTACTTACAACAGATCTCACGAATAAGGAGAATAACAGCTCCCAGGCTGGCTCACTGAAATCTTGCAAGAAAAAAATACAACATGAAGAGATCATAGAGGAGTTAAGGCTCATCCGACAAGAGCGGTAGGATCAAACCGCACATGCACGAAATTATTTGCCTGGTCCACTCCCGTTTCAACTGGTTCTTCACTGAAATCTAAATCAGATTCCCTGGCCAAATTGTGAAGGACACAGCAAGCGCGTACGTAGTGACACAGTTTATCCATACCTTTCAGCTTGCAGTAATACAGTTGTCGAAATCTTTGCTTCAGCATACCAAATGCATGCTCGATCACTACTCGACTGGAACTAAGATTTCGATTATATGCTATTTGTGCTGCAGTAAGATGTCCGTTATCTTTGTATGGTGTCAACAGGTATGTTTTAATGGTTACGCAGAGTCTCCCAAGATCTAGTCAAATAATAAATAAAAAGTTTTCCCATGTTTTATTTTATATATTAATTGGATATAGTACCTTTGAAAAAACTTTCAAATTTTGGGTATATCAATGAGTTTTGAAGTACTCTGCTGTCATGTGCACATCCTGGGTACCCGCCGAAACTGTCTATAAACTTTCTGTTCTCATCACATATATCCTGGAAGATAATACTAGTTAGCCCCTTTCGGTCAATGTAGTCATCCTTCCCTTCGCTTGGTGGATCTGTCACAATGTGGGTCCCGCCGATAGCACCTACAGACACACAGGATTAATATGATAATTCGAAATATGAAACAAGTTAGCTAAATTTTATTATTTACCAATAATTTTCGGGAATCCAGATTTATTTCGAAAATATTCCTCTATTTCACTCATTTTGAGCTGTTCGGCCATGTAATAACCTCTTCCGAGAGATCGCTTAGAAATGTCGTGACACGGACAATTATACGAAAGAGACACATCAAAGCGATCTGATATATCTCTAAAAGAACAGGCTTCATGGCCAATATATCATAAGAAAAGTAAAATATGTTTTCTTCCAGATAGCCTTTTATCAGCACGAAGACTTGCCAACTTTTCAAAAATTTCCCAATTGACTCGAAAGTGCCTTATAAACTCTTTACTTATGTGAGATGGGACGACTACATCACAATAATTTTTTATGCTGTTCCTCTTCCGCTTTGTTGGAAGGGCCAATCTCAACAACATCTCAGCTTCATCATCATCATCCCTTAAATAACTAACTATTTTAGTTAAATTTTCTTTTTCCGACTCTAGCTAAATTGTCTTAAAAGGCCTTTAAAAGATTTATTTGGAAATAACTATTATAAAGTACTTTTCGAACAAATTAGTTTCCGCAGCAAAACTCTTTTATAAGAGGTTCGGAAAAAGTTCTCAGTCCTACCTTATAAAGCAATTGAACACTGGAATTTTCGTGTAGCTGTTATAAAACCCTTACAAAATAAAAATCTAATTCCCGCAACTAAGTAGCTGCAAAAATGTCCAGTGTGGCGTTCAATAGTCCTGTTCCCCCCTGCGCAAAGCTTCAAGGCTTCTCTATAGTACTAAATTTTTCTTCTGTCAACAGTCTCAACTCTTCCAATATATCCGCTTTACAATATTTGGAACTCCTAGAAGCAGCATTGTTTTCGGCCGGTAATTCACTAGCTATAAAAGTATTGCGAACTAAAATTAATTTGTTGTTGACGGCTCTGTGGAAGAAGCTCTCAACTGTTGCGGGAAAGACCGTGATCCTACCAGTTCCATGGACTCCGTGGAGGTGGATGGTTGAAAGGAAACTGTACTAGCCATTAAATCTTTTTTACTGAGACCATTACCAGTGCCCTTGCCTACCATCACATGTTCCGGAAATATGGCCGGTTTCTCTTCCAACAGGTCAGTGGAAGTAGATTGCAATGTAGATATTTTCCTATAAAGTTTAAACGCACTTTCCCATCAAAAACAAGGATCCAAAAAATGTAAACCGAAAAATTCGATTTATTCCACTTTAAAACAAGATTTTTGCTCCAATGTTTAACAAAATCATTGGAAATTGGATAAACTAGTAATTTTACTAATAAAATAGTATATTTATTTCAGGTTTTCAAGAAAAACACAACTTTTATGTTTTGTTGGCCGAATTTTTCGGCCGATAAAACATAAAAGTTGTTTTTTTTTTTTAAATTTGAAACAAATATAATTATTTTCTCACAAAAATTCTTAGTTTATCCTATTTCTCTGAATTTTATTAATCATTGGAGCAAAAATCTTGTTTTAAAGTGGAATAAATCGAATTTTTCGGTTTACTTTTTTCGGTTCTTGTTTTTGATGTGAGAGTGCCTTAAGAGACTGAAGTAAATTTTTGGTGTGAAATATAACTAAAAACTGTACGCATAAGTATTAAGTTAAAGGAATGGTGTTCAGTCCTCATAGGTGTGGCAACTATTGAAAATCACACGATCAAATCCAATATATAAAAAGAATACTTATCTAATCAAACTATCAAAGTCCTTCTGCACATCAGTTCTTATTTAAAGTGCCTATTCTCTGAATAAAAACTGCTGTACATCCTCTACCATTTATCTGAAAAATATGTATAAAAAACCATTAATAAAATAATAAAACTCGATTAAAATATACCAGAGCATGTATGTTTAACATTTCGCAATGTTATCAAATGACATTACTTCGAGTAATCTGTTTTCGCGCCTCAGTCAAAGTAAACTCAAGCCGTCGCTAAGGCAACACCAAGAGGTGAGCCAAGCATAATTTTATATGGCGCCATTCTTTTGGCAGAGTTGATCTGTATCAGAGCTGATTTGAGTTTAAAGAATCGTGTTTCCTACCTTTTTTACAGAAGATAATTCTGGTCAGGGATAATCTGATTGTCCTATTTTTTCTATACAAGCATTTTGCTACCCTTATGGTTGCACGCAATAGCAAGGATCATTGTGCTGCCCTTCTGCTTGCACGCAATAGCAAAGAGCATTTTTGTTGCTCTTCTGCTTGCACGCAATAGCAAAGAGCATTTTGCAGTCTTTCTGATTGCACGCAAGAGCAAAGAGCATTTCGTTACCCTTGTGCTCTCACGCACTAGCACCGAGCATTTTGCTACCCTTCTCTTTTCACGCAGTAACAGTGTCACTTGTACCATTGAAATTCTATTGAATTCTATTCTGCGTGGCCAGCATTATTATTTTTTTTAATTTTTATTGAATTTGTAAGTTATTGAATTTTTATTTGAATTATTGTTAGTAGTATCAAGTTTCTTTTAATTGAATTTTCGTGATATTAGCTTAAGCATATTGAAATATATAATGCTGAAGTAATAATAATTTTATATTTGAATTGTTAAAAAAAACTGAGTGGTACGTTATATCGGCTCCCCTCCCTCACGATCGAGACTAGATCTCACAAAAGGTAATGTCAAAAACAATCGTCTGGCAGGAGATCTCCACAGTCTAAGTGAGTAAGAGTATGCTGAAAACACACTTTTTTTTTTAAAATTCAAACAGTTTTTATAACCACTTAATGCACGTCTTAAAAACAGAGAGGTTTTCCCTGAGCACAAAAATGCAGTCCCAAGACAAACAAGTCTTGCAATTTCCAGTATTCGTGTTTTACTTTTAGAAATTGCTTTTTCAATTCATACTTGTAATTCAAATATCACTTTCAGATTCTCTCTCTTTTCATGAATCACATATGAGTACATCGGCTTAGTTTTCTTCAATTATATTAAATTTAAGAATAACTTGCAGGTGTGGCATTTCCCTCGAACCATTAAACTTTCAATTTATTTTCTACTAACACCCAACCATTATTTGTTGGTGATAATTTAATTTCTTCAAAATTATAAGCAGTTTCCTGAGATTTCCAAAGGTTCACAGAGAATTCACTAGTTATATGTAGAGGGAAAGTACAGATTGTATGGTGACAAGATATATTAGTGTGAATGTAGCAATGAATCTCTTGCACCTTTTGCAAAAAATATCACTTATTTCGAATATTATTGAAAACCCTTTCTGATGTAGGCTTGCAGGATATGTAAAAAATTGCATATTAGGCTTCGTCAACCATCACAGCTTTCGTCCGGTGTATACTACAGACGAAATTATCTATTAATGAATAATCTTTATTATGATCTACTTCATTTCTAAATTTAAAAAGGTTTTATTTTTCCTTTCTTCAAAAAAGATGGAGTATAGTCACATCCTGTAAAGCTTGTGAAATATAGGTAAAGTTGCACAAAGTGTTTCTCCTAATTCTTGGTAAATTAAAGTAACATCAGCATATCTAAGAACTAAGAGTGGTTTTAGACAAAGTACCTACTTCGCTCCATACTTTTATATTATTTTTAAGGTTAGGGAGATTGTAAAGCACTATTATGAGTACATCTATATCTGCAGACAGACTTAATGACAACTGAGCTCCCTCTGTAGAAAGGATAAATGCAACATCATACGAATCTGTCTCTTTTTTAAAACTTTTTAGCTCTCCAATCATATGTGTAATATGCTTTATGGCAATATCCAAAATTTTCAGAACTTTTAACTTCCGTCTGGCAAGGGGTTAGCCGCGTGCAAAACGTCTTGGTTCTGCACTTTTGTGCTCAGGGAAAACATATCTGTTTTTAAAGACGTTCATTAAGAGGTTATAATAACTGTTTCAATTTTGAAAAAAAGAGTGTTTTCAACATACTATTACTCACTTAGGCCGCGGAGATTTCTTGCCAGATGATTGTTTTTGACATTGACCTTGCTTTAACTTAATGCTTATGCGTACAATTTTTTAGTTATATTTCACACTAGAAATTTACTGCTCGCTCTTGGTCTAATAAGACAGTATAAATATAAACATAATTACCTTTCATGCTTTATAGTAATGCGGTTGCGGCCTGTTAGTATGATTCATAGCGTTCTTGATTGCCTTTCTAGAAAGCGGTACTTGTTCTCAATTTGGGTTAGAGAAAATTCGTGCCCCTTCTCTAGAGTTTTATGGTCTTCCCCACCTTATGCTGAACTTCCTAGACCAGAGCCAGCAATAATTTTCTAGGCACGTCAACCAGGGGAAAACCACATTACTTGTGTCTGGATTAATTGGAACAAGATCGGACATGTTGCTGAGGATGTACTGCCTTACATCCTTAAGATACGCAGGATCTAATATTTTTTTATAAATAATAGTTTATTTAATTTATTAAACACACAAAAAAAAACTGTTTATTTCTGGTCAAAACTACTGTCAAAATTTGGTGCCAATCATGATCAAAAATTAAATAAACTTTATCTAATCATTTTACTTAATATTTTGTATATTTTGAAACGACCTGGGCGAACAGTGCACATCAATTTCAAATTCTGCCGTCCTTTGCACTTTTCCTTTGACAATTATCGATTTTGAATTTGTTTTGACAGTTGTTACACAATTACCCTGAATTTTTCCTTGGGTGGATTCGGAATAAAAATTTATTGAAGGGGAAGTGTGAAGTCAGCATATTTTCTCTCATTTTCTGAGTACGTGAACAGATTTTGGGTGCTTTTGGATGAAAATGTTGTAATGCGTTCACCCAAATCTGTATACGTGAACATACCTTATAACTATTGTAATAATTAATTTGTGTATTTTCAATAACAGTCTCTTATATAACTAAGTGTTTTTTCTTAGGCTCTTCAAACTGGATAATAAATTTTTGCCTCAAAATTTTCGAAAGTGTTTTGCTTACCTTGAACGGGGCCGACTCGAGGTCTCCAAACGAAACGTAACCAAACAATAAAAGAAGTTTAACACGTAAGCAGGAGTGTAGATAACTTGGACCACAAATTCGTAACCAAATAGAAACCGAACACGTAAACAGGAGTGGGGATAACTTGAATCACACATACATATGTATACTGTTGATGTTGCTTTGAAAAACATTTCTGAATTTGGGGCTACGGCAGTTAGGTTCTTTGTCTACACTACTCTACTTGTTCCTAGTAATCTTTTTACATTAAAAAATATTTCCGTTCTTTATTTTTTATTAATTTTTATTTTTATATTTTATATTGTGACTAAAATTCACGTAATTTTAAACTTTGACCAATTTGGGAAAGAGCTACTTGTAATAAAATTTGATATCAGCAAATAGTACAGTTCACATGGCAAAAGTATTTGAATTCTTGTTCCAAAACAGGAATATAATTAAGTTTTTATTTAAGGCTATGTCGCTGCCATAAATTGGACAGCTCGGTGCAGAATTCGCATGATGGGGCAGGGCGTTAAGATTTTGGAATAAATCGCAAATTGATTAATGGAATATTTATTTAAACAACGAAGGCAACAAAACAACATTTTATAATTTTTAAATTTGTCACACAATTTTGTTTGAAAATGATTTAAAAATGAAAATTCACTGTTTTTTTATTTCTCTGGTTTGCGGAGCGGGGGTGACATAAATTTGAGCTAAATTATATAAATTTTTAAAATAAACTTTTTGAAGTTAACAAGCAGAAAATAACGTTTTCCGATTGTTTTCTTAATGGGTAAAATGCAGGTAAAGCAATCTATTGCGTCAAATTGTCGAAGATATAAAAGTATAATTTTAAAAATCGGAAATCGTTATTTTCTGCTTATTAACTTCAAAAAGCTTATGTTAAAAATTTATATAATTTAGTTCAAATTTGTGGCACCGCAAACCAGAGAAATTAAAAAAAAATCATTGAATTTTCATTTTAAAATCATTTTCAATAAAAATTGGGGTACAAATTTAAAAATTAGAAAACGTTATTTTATTGCCTTAGGTGTTTAAATAAATATTCCATTAATCAATTTGCGATTTATTCAAAAATCTTGACGACCCGGCCCATCTTGCGAATTGTGCACCGAGCTATCCAATTTAAGACAACGAACCAGCCTTAACATTTATTTATAGTTCAACTTCAGCCGAGATATACAGATATTTGTGATCTTATCTTAATTTTGAAGTTTTTTATTAGGGGAATGGGGGTATATGTTCTAGTTACGCAGGAGTGTGAAAAATACGAAAAAATGGGATTGTACTCTCGAAGGCTTTTACTTTAATAACTACCATCCTTAGATGTAATCATAAGGGAGAGCCAAGTTTCTACCATAAAACTGTCCTTAGTAAGTAAATTGTCTATTAAAAATTATAAGGGTAAATTGCCGAAGTCAAAAACAGACAACAGTCTTGTGACAGATTACGGTTGCCCGAATGTTGAATGTTTAATAGCACAAAGTATTCCTATTACTAGAAAGTAATAGTAATAAAATACATAAAGGAAAGTTTCCAATTCGGCCGTGGGATAAACTTACGAAATACAAGTACAAAACCTAATAGTTCTTACTCTCAGCTCTACTCATTGGAACGAAAAACCAACGTTTCTGAAAGGGGCACAATTTAAGCGTTTCTTTAGTCATCATATGGCAGCTCTTTAGAAGCATACTCACCGATATGTCCAGAAAAATAAGCAAAGCCGCAAGTGAGTAACTCAAATGCTTCTAGAGCAATCGCTTCGAAACTCTATAAAAGATTATTTGATGAGCTCCAGCAGAACAACAAGCAAGAAGGGCTGATTTTATCTAATTTTCCACGAATTTACACTGTGAATTTTTCCACTATTGTGCGAAGAAACGCATTTCTTATTTTGATTGTGAAATGCAGTGTGAAGTGAAGCGATAGCTTTCCAAAGAGTTGTTACCCTTTCTTTTGGCAAAACCAACAATAATTTCAGTACGGGAGAATTTTGGATTATCGCATATATAATGTATATAATATATTTATTCAACTTCATAAAATTTAATACCACAAATAACTACAAGCAAGATCTAGGGCTTCAATGCAGCTTTCAGGAAGCACTCTTGAAGGCTTCTTAAGACATTAAAGAAGAAGCACTGCGAAGATTATCCAAAAGGCTCATTAAAGCTTTCGAAAATACGGACATGCCTATCTTAAGAAACAATGAACTGGGATAGGGAAAAGAAGTGCTACAAGCTTCCAGGAAGGCGCTTCAGGCGGACTCCTAGAGCGCTGTTTTTCTCAGTGGGTACGATTAGTTTAAGTACCAACATACATAGGTTATAAGTTTTAATAGTGAATCTACATATAAGAGAGAAATCTATACAAAGCTTAATTTCCCTCTAATGTCTACGCGGCCTAATTTCTCTCTAATCTTCCTTTTCCATATCGATCGTGATAGAAAATACGATAATTTTTTTCGAAATATGCGCGATCCATGTAAAAACCACTTTTGCTTAAATCTGATAGCCATGTTTGTTTTTAGATATTCCTTTAGATCTGCAAACCTGTTTTTGTTTGGAAATTAAAACTCCCCCTTCCCCTCTAATAGATTACGCATATTTTTTTATACATTTTATAATAAAAGATATAAAACATTTAAATCAGCTTATACTCATAAAGTAAAATGAAAAAAAAAAAAACTGAATTGAATTTAAAATTGAAACAGATCAAGTTCGCCTTTTTGTACGTTCTCAAGTACTTGAAAGCAGACAAATATGAGAGTTTTCCCATGGTACTAAAAATTAGTTATTGATTCTTCCCACTCTAACTGAAAATATCAAGTACCGCACACGTTGGTAGAAAGTTTCTTAAATGCAGTCTTAATAAAAAAGACTTGGTTGACTATCTCTATAGAAATGAAATCAAATGGAGGAAACCAGCCATGAATAGCATATTACAAGTGACTGTAATCGTTTTTAATGCACAAGCCATCTACCCAAAATTGAATCTATGTGGTGTAAAATTTTAAATGGCAACCATCCGTGAACCTGTGGATAAAATTTTAAAGTTCATAAAATCTTATTTGCCAGACTATTATGAAGTGAATAAGTTGATTGAAGAAGTTTTTATAACATCTATGGCTAAATATTTGAACCCATTTATAAGAAGTAAAATAAAAATTCAATAAAACTTTGCTAAGACACTGGCTGAGATGGGTAGGTTGCACACATTCATTTCAATTGACAATAATTTATGTATATTTCATCCTACAGTGTTAGATATATTTTAAGCTACAAATTAGTGCGGTTACAGTAATTATCTACTTTTGATTACTTATTGAATGTATATGAAAATCATTTCATAAAAATTGTAAGTTATTTAAATAGTTTAATAGTGGGAGAAGTTGATGAACTTATCTGAACGGTTTTCTATTAACTATGTGTATAGGTAGGTTTTCAGTATGTTCGTATGCTTTTTGAGAAGTTTTCATCAATGGAGCCGTTATCCAAGAAACTATCTCCTTGATTTTGGGAAGATCTAGATTTGTGGAGGGGTATACAGACGTTAGCCTGACATGCACCCCCGATTCTATATAAGAGATAAGAGCTCTTATCCTCTTAACTGGGCTGTCAAAGCCCATTAGCAGACATTGGTATTCTACGTAAAGAGTTAAAAGATATTAGACGTCAGCTGATCTCTTAACTTTTTTGGAGAATTTTTTTAAGAGATTTGGTATTCTAGCAAACGAAAATATCTGTCAAATATTTCTTAACATAAGAGTTCCTAACCGATTTACGCTTAAATCTCTTATCGTGATAGTTGCAGAAATTGTTTGGTTTTAAAATATCGAAGTGTTGGATAAAAAAGCTGTAAAATAAGTACATATTTAAATAATTCGTATATATAATATAATATAAATATGTACAAGTTTGTGAAATATAAAATAATTATACAATTTGAGGCATGCAAAGAGGATAGTTCTAGGCAATATGAGAGATGACTTGAATCACTTTGCCATTTCTGAGGCTGTATAGAATTTTAGAATGCTAAAATCTTTTGCCTTTAAAAACGACATAGCCTAACGATAATCTTCATTACTCGCCAATATTATTGTCACCTTAAAGTTTTGGTAACAATTAATTTTTTTGCTACAGGTTTATACGAAATCTTGTTGGACGTAACGACCGCTGTGGAACTCTTTACCTGCGATTTAGGTATTAAAATAATAATTCAGTTATCAGTACGTGCTGTGAATTTATCATACCATTATTGCTTATAAATAAAAAGATTACTCTTTTGGACTTTTTACAGGGTTAAACTTAATTTTGTTCAAGAAAGGATTTTTTGGGATTCTTCGGTATATAGCAAAAGCTAAAAAATGTTCTAATTTGTTATTTCATCACACAACCCATTAATTTTTGGTGACAAGTTTCAAGTCTTGGTTTAACTCATCAACAGGTCCCAAATAGCGAAATTGGCTGATATGAAAAACGAATGCAAAAAGTGAAAAAAAAAAGAAGAAAGAAATGAAAAGTTTGAGAAAAATAGAAAAAGCTTTTGCTATATACCGGAGAATCCCAAAAAAATCTTTCATGAACAAAATTAAGTTTAACCCGGTAAAAAGTCCAAAAGAGTAAACTCTTTTTATTTATTATTCCTCCTGGGCTTGTATAGGAGTGTTTTTTCCTCATATAATTCATACCCAGAATTTATTCTGAGTTTATATGAGAAGAGATCAGTTTGATCTATTTTCAAGCGTCTGAAGCAGGCAGAAAACCAAGCTGCACCGATGAGTGTAAGGTTTTCTGCTGACACGAAACGCTTCTTCTTCTTCCTTTTCTTCTTTATTTTTCAGCCCACCGCGTGGCGTATACAGGTTCGATTCGCTTCGAATAAATCTGTTTCTTTAAAATTTTTTTTTAAATTTTTTTAATAATAAAAAAAAAAAATGTTTTTTCTATTTTTCTCAAACTTTTCATTTCTTTCTTCTTTTTTTTTCATTTTTTCATTTGTTTTTCAAATCACCCAATTTCGCTATTTGTGACCTGTTGATGAGTCAAACCAAGACTTGAAACTTGTCACCAAAAATTAATGGGTTGTGTGATGAAATAACAAATTAGAACATTTTTTAGCTTTTGCTATATACCGGAGATATCCCAAAAAATTCTTTCTTGAACAAAATTATTGCTTATATCGATAATTGTAACTTGATTAAAGATAGTTACGTGTGGGTTGGTCATATTGCCTTCATCGCATCACCAAGACATTACTTCTTCTTCTTCCTTCTTGAAAAGTAAACGTTTTTAAGAGCCGGGCTGACTGAAGATTCTCCAAACCCTCTTAAAGTTAATATTTCTCCACAAAATTTATGTAGACTATTAATTCTGCTAAAATCTTTTACTTGCTAAATTTAAGAGGTTAAGAGATCTCTTAAAAATCTGTTATGTAGAATCGGGGGGTTAGACGGTTAATAAAGTCTAGAACCATTTTGGAATTGTGGATCCACGCGTAGTATGGTGGAGGAAAAGCATGTTCGAGGTGGTGTAATGGTCGCTTGGCCAATACATCACAGTTGTAGAGTAGATGCTCCGAGGTTTTAAGAGCATGCTACTAGAAGTGGCAGGATGAAGTCCCAACCAAGCACATATTATTTAGGCGATCCCTCAACGGGCAGGCCTGGCAAGATCTAAGTATCGAATAAAAGAATTCAACAATGACTTTTGACTACCCACGATTTAAAGTGAATTTAAGCGAACAAGTGCGCTTAATGGGCTTAACTGAATTATTCACGTAGAAAGTTCAAACTGCTACTTCCGGATATGGAACTGAAGTAAATTTTCAATTCACAAAACTTGGCTGTTCATCGCTAATGTGAAATCAGTGCCGTAATATCGTGTTGAAGTGTTTCAGTTCACCTAATTAATAATATGCTATCTGCAAATTTTTGTAAATAGGTACTTGCGTGGTAAGAGCGGATCCCATATGGAGAATTGAGAATCGAAAAAACGACCACCATATTATAAGACTAAGAAAGTGGAATTATATTTGACACATTCTGCAACGTGAAAATAGCAACATTTCGAAATATACTCTCGACTTGAAATCGCAAAGTTGTCATCTTGTAGGAAGATCGAAAAGTATTTGGAGGAGACACTGTTGATAAAGTGTAATTCAGTACCACTCATTATGTATTCCATAACTCCGAATCAGTTAATATCCAATTACTCCACAGGCATTCGGAATATAACAAAAATTATCATAAATTCTCATACATTCGCATAAGTATAAATCATTATAAATCGGAAGGCGTGCCCAATTTATATATTAACCTTAGTTTCCCAATTTTCACTCTTCTACAAAATTTTTACTGATCAAAAATTATCATTAAATTTTGCAAAAAAAAAAATATTATTAAATTTTGCTAAATTTTGCAAAAAATATTATTAAATTTTGCAAAAAAATTCAAGTGCTGGTTTTTATGTCATCTGTGTCCATGAAGCTTTCGTGGAGCAGCATGACGAAACGTTGTACGGCAGGTGGGGCACCACTTGTCCAGCGCCGTAAGTCACTTAGTTTAGCCACCGTAGTGCTTAAGTGAGGTACTAGAAAAACCTTCCATTAAGTGGTGTAGATGATGTGTTCGTGTTTTTATGTGTTGTGTTTCATGCAGTTACAATGTGTAAAGTCCAAAAAGAGATATATATATAAAAAAAAAGCAATATAAAATCCTACTATTATTACAAAATTTACCAATTATAATGGATAACAAACTGAATCGAACAGAAGAAAAAAACGGTTCGCGATCGAATGAATTTTGAGCGAGTTATGACTGTGAGCAACATCCTGACGGTATTTTTACGCGTAATACAAAAATGAGAAAGCTAGCGCATTAAAGTAATCCATAAAACCTACACCATTACAAGAATTTATCTAAAATCCAAACATTTTCAGACAACAGTAAACCAACCCAAAATCCGAATAATACTTAAGACTACGCCCATCAAACCCTAAATATCCAAAAATGTAAAGAACGTCGACGTACTTCTTTATTTATATATAAAAGCAATTATTATGAAGTTGTAACATTGAAATGGAGTTACATAAATCTATGCTAGACACAAGTAAATTCCAATTGTCTAGTAGTAGCCAGGCCACACAAGGCAAGTACCAGCAGTAAGCATTTTACACATTGAATTAGCAGCCAGAATTCCTATAAATAGTCATCTGACAGTACTGAAATCTCTCAGTTAATTACCGGACACTCGGTCAGTAGTTAGACACCGAACAGTCAGTTAAATCATCAGACCGGGAAATAATCATTCTGACACCGAGAAGATAACTCCGACCCAGAGGAGCTAACAACAATCAGAAGACAACTCATATACCTTGTTCACATGAAGCGGAGTAGACTGGACTGGAATAGTCCTAATTCACAAAGTACCAAGTGTTCACATGCGATGGACTGGGTTAAATCGACGACAGAGACATCTTCATTGACAGTTCAAATTCAAATTCAAATTAAAGTCAACTGTCATTTGAAGTATTTTTTTTAGATAGGAGTTCGAAGCGAAGAATGAGAGTATACCGAAAAATGTTGTCGCTAATTATGAGAAGCTACTATAATTCAGTTGTACAAATAACATTTTGTACGTTGACGAAAAGTTTGGAAAAATACAAACCAAATTATGGCCGAATATGGAAAAAACCGAGGCCTAATAAAGATTTTTGGGTGAAAGTACTAAATACTTACGATGAGCAAAAGTGGATAGAGAATTTTAGGATGACACAAAGTACATTTTACTATGTTTGTTCACTCGTAGTAGATGAATTGAAACCAAGTGAAAACTCTTTACCTTGTCAGAAGCCTTTATCGGTTGAAGTGCAAGTGGCAATTGCTTTATATAAATTAGCTAGCTATGCGGAATTGCGAGCTGTAGCATCACTATTTGGTGTTGGTAAATCAACTAAATAGAAGGGTAAAGGAATTTATAAGAATGCCAAATGAAGAAGCATTATTACAATCTCTCCATTTTGAAAGCATATGTAAAATTCCTCAAATTATCGGAATAATAGATGGATGTCATATTCCTATCACGCCGCCAAAAGAAGGTTACCGCGATTTTGTAAACCGCAAAGGATGGGCATCTTATATTCTTCAAGGAGTCGTTGATTCAAATTATATGTATGGACTATTTTTAGTAAAATTTAAATACTTTTTAACATAAAATACTCCGTTAAGGTTTATTGATGTTAGTTGCAAATTTCCTGGAGCAGCACATGATGCAAATGCTTTTCATTGCTCTGGCTTATATGAAAATGCTTGGAATATTTTACCAAAGGTAGACAAAGTGATTTATATTGAAACAAGAGTAAACTTTTTTTTTATTTTATATTTAGAAGACCAGAACAATCGGAATCGAACAAATTCCTTATTTTATTGTTGGCGATCCAGCTTACCCACTTTTACCATGGCTGCTAAAAAATTACACTGCACCAAAGACAGCTGAAGAAGAGTCATTCAATGCACACATGAATACAGCAAGAGTGAGAGTGGAAAATGCATTTGGCAGGCTAAAGTCAAGATGGCATATCTTAAATAAAAAACTTGATTCATTTTATGGAAACGTCCCGAAAATAATATTAACATGTTGTATCCTTCACAATATTGTAGAAAGTAGGAAAGAACCACATGATATATTTAAGTACATTACTACATCTACTTCTCGAGGGCATCTCCACCAACCTTCCTCAACAGTAAACCAGCAAATTTCAAATGAAGGAAGACATTATAGGGATACGTTAAAAACCTATCTGGCAGAAAACTTCGAATTAAGGAAAACCAATTATTTTTAGTTATGTTTGTATTTATTTTTGAATTAAAATGTTAATGCCAGTCTTTTTATCTTACTTACTCCCAAGTTCTGAAATTATTAAAAAAAAGTAAGTATAAATGCAAAATATAATTCTTTCAATAAAAATAATATTTAATTCATTTTTAAATAATAACAGTTGACTAGTGTGGGATTTGTGGGTTTCAAGCCCACCAACACTGTCTATAAAATAAACTTAAAAGGAAAGTTAAGCACCACTATCTATTTTATTCCTCTGATTGTTCATACACTATGAACCTATCAAAATAATCGGCATCCTGCATTTTTACATTTGTGGAAGCTTTATGCACACATGAAGTTGAAGGCGCAGAGGTTGACTGATATCCTGAAAATGAAGCTGATATACTACGAGTGCTCTGACATCCACAAGTATTGTCAGGTCGAAAAATTGATCTTAAACCAGACAGAAGCTCGTTTGATCTTTGATCTTCCCTGTCTTGCAGATCCATTTCAAACTGGTTTTGTTGCTGAAACAACTCCTTCTGCTCCTTCATGAAGTCAAGTTGCAACTCCTTCTGAATTTTCTTCACTTCACTCGAAAATGTCTTGAGGCTCTTTTCATATTTATTATTTTTTCCTGAAATGGGTTTATAATTTAAATCATAGTTTCCCTCAAAAACTTTTTTAATGACAGGCTTATTTATATTTATTGCGGGTTCAATTTCGTCCACATCGCCAATCTCTTCAGTTAGACTTTCATCTAAGATTGTATTACAATTTATTTTATGTAATTTTATAAATCTTTTAACTAAATAAACATAAATTACCCATTTCAATTGTTGGAATAGATGGTGATGATGTATCTACACAGCCTGACATTGCAGACGAACGGGGCCGGTGGCCCAGAAGTTTATCTATGAGATCGTAAAATTTGCAGCGTTTGGTGGAATTTCCACTCTTGGAATTATGCCTAACAGCTTCATAATATTGTTGCTTTAATAGCTTTATAAACCCCCTTTCATTCAATTTTTCTGTAACTTCCTTCAATAAAGTTTTGTGCCGTACAGTTCTTTTGTCCATCATATTAATGACATTGAGCTCTTCGCAAAACTCTAAAAAAAACTTGAACTTCCACTTGTTCCCACACACATCTCCCTTTTAAATTAGACATTTGTTTAAAATTAAATTTATGCGCGAATTTAATATCATGTGACATAATCAGCTTCACCGCCGACTAAGTGCCAAAATTTAATCCGTTCCACTCCACTCGGTGTTCACATGAAGCCAAATCCCCTCTACTACCGAATTAAAACCGGTCTAGGCTATTCCATTCCAGTTGGTGTTCACATGGCGGATTAACTCACTCCGGAGTTCGATAATCCAGTCTACTCCCCTTCATGTGAGCAAGATAATAGACTGACTATAAGAGTAAGTCAGCCATTGATAGATTTCTCGACCGATTAATTCTCCCATCTAATCCTGTCCGGCTAACTCGTGATGGCCTAATTCGATGCCAAGCGCACGTTAATCATGTTAGCCTGTGAACTGGTAAGCATAATAAAATAAGAAATCCGTGCTACCCTCAACCCCCTCCCCCACCCCCACCCACGTGTTAACTATTTCAATGGAACGAGAATATTAATCTTATTCGCCTGAGAAGCGGCGAGCGTACGCTTCCGCTCCGTACTTCCCGTGTAAAAATAAGTAAATATACGTGAGTGAACTAGTATAGTACAAACTCTGTGAATCAATTAGACTAAGAGACCGCCTGTGACCCCCAGAACCAGAACAGCTTTCTGAACCACATCTCCCCCACACAATCTCATTCTTAAAACTTGCACTGTAATAAGAAAAATTTCTATGGCACCAGCTGAGACAACTCACACCTAGATGTGTAGTAAAACCTCACAAAAACGCGCTCTCCAACCAGTGCTGGAACTTCTACTAGATGTGAAGTAGTTTTATTACCCTTTAGCTCTTGAATTGTTCACTACACTCCAACTCATTTCTGGTACACTTTCGAGAATTAACTCATTTCTAGTACACTTTTGAGAATTAGGGAAAATAAACAATAAATATTTATTTATTTTTTCCCGGACGGTAATCGCTAATCGTGGCTTAGTAGGCTAGTAACAAATTGATAAATGCAAGAGGGAAAATAATCTGTCTTGTTAGCTCAGTGGTAAGAGCAGTCGCCCGGCAAGCGGAAGGTCCCGGTTTCAAACCTCGGACGAGGCGGTTGCTTTCTCTTCTTGTATTAATTAATTTGATTTAGAATCGTTAAAAATAAAAGTTCTTAAAATTCTTCTTTATCCATCAATAAATATTTAATAGAATTTACCACTCAAGAAATTTGCGATATATATATTTCATTTCAAATTTCAATATATTAATAGCTTTAATTTATATTTCAGTCGAAAAATACACTAGTAAGTTACTGCTCAAATTAATGAAAATTGTTTGAAGTCCAAACACATTTCGGAACACACACGTTCTGAATAAAGATTATTACCTAAATTATTTCATGATTTATTTGGGTTTTTGTCCAAAATAGAGTCGACGATGAAACTGTTTTGAAAATAAAACAAATATTCCTCGAATACCACATTGAAATTTGGCTACAACTCAAAAAACGGTTTGATTTGCAAAATAAAAGATTTAATATTCTAAAATCTGTGAATCCCACAGAAGTAATTTCAGGAACACTACCCTCATTAAACCTTTTGTCCAATGATATTGTTACATATTGAATTAACATTTCTAAAATTAAAAATGGACTCTGTGAATATGCATACAAAGAGCTGGCAGATTACATGCTACAGCTTTGTAAATTTCCGAATTTATTAAAGACTGTAAAAGACTGTAAAAGAAATTGCCTCAATACTGAAACAATTGAAAACATAATTTTAGTAAAGGACTTTTTGAAAATACTCCACATCTTGCTTCAAAACAGCCAAACGAGTTAATGAAGTATGCTGTGAAATTTTCTTTCACTAACGGGGAATATGCATAATTTATTATTAATAGTTTTCAGTATTTGTTCCTATGAAATTTAATAAAAAATTCTAAGAAAGTGCAATCAATCATTACTTAATTTTGCAATATATACGTGAACTTTGTGTAATTTATAAGTAACACTGTTTTTTAAATAAAATTCTTAAATAAAATCCCTATGGTTTTACATATCTACAAAATATTTTAATAAAATTTTCTAACCATTGGTTCAGTTTTCTCATTAATCGTTAACTTCAATTTAACAATAGAATTTTGTTTTATCACATTAAGCTAAGAATGATAAATAGAACAGTACTGTACTTAGTTACTACAAAAAATTTTCAATTAAGGTTAATGGAAGTCCTTTATTACAATTCTACTACACTTTTTTATTCGAATTTGCTATACTTTCAACACACGGAAGTTCCAGCACTGTCTCCAACTAAAACGAGCTAATGGCCCTCTAATACAAAGCCCTACACATATGCGTATGCCACATAAATTCTTCGCAATGATAGCTTTCTTTGGTTGAATAAAAAGTTAAAGAGCTTTCAAAAAGTGATCCGGGTTTATATGGAGATTTTCTTATCTGGTTGTAAGTTCTCTCAGGCACCAGATTGCAAACAAGGTTTTCAGTCGAAATATTTTCAACACTCTGGATGCGCTTTAGGGGAATAGATACCACCCTCAGAATACCCATTTACTTGAAAAGACTGAAATTTTCCCATCATAGTTTGGTTCGCAATGACGATTAATAAATTTCAGGGGCAGTCGTTAAAAGTGGCCGGAATAGATATGAGAGAATGAAACGGTTAAACTTTATTTACATATGGTTTCAATCCTTGCGAAATGCTTATGAAAGATTTTTATATTTGTAAGTCATCAATAATCGTTATGAGATGATTGATATTTTTCCCATCACGAAAAAAATCATATGCTGATTTTTATTTTTCCTGATCACAAATAAAAGTCACGTTATGATTTTTATTTTTCTTGATTAAGAATAAAAATTATGAAGAGAGTTTTATTTTTCTGGTCGACAAATAAAATTTTTCTTCTTTTTTAGTTGACATATAATAATTATTTTTGAATGATAAAGTTATCAGTCAATACAAAGTAAAAAGTACACTGTGATAATTTTTACAAAATAATATGTGCGGATATTCAGATGTTAAATTTTTCGTTAGTTATCGTTAGACCTCACATTTCATCTGAACATCTGTATACTAGCACCTATTATTTTACATAGCGCCGTAAATAGTTCATGAGTAGAATAATAAAAATTACTTGGTGATTTTTATTTGTAGATCAGAAAAATAAAACTCACTTTATGAGTATTATTCGTGATTATGATTTTTATATGTGATCAGTAAAAATAAAAATCAGGAAATGATTTTTATTCCTGATGAAAAAATTATTAGTAATCTCATAATGACTTAAAAAATAAAAATCTTTCATAAGCATTTCGCAAGGACTGAAACCCTACACTCTCGTATACCCACTTTTCGTCATCACAGCGAGCTGAAGTTTGGCATACAGGTTCATGTCGCGTGACAATTGAATCTGCCAAAATTTGAACCGGAAATTTCCATGGAAAACCCGGAAAATCGGGAAAAATCATTTGAAAATTTCGTACAAATTTGATTAGTGATAAATCCGTTTCAGAAAAAATGAAGAGTTTTCCGATTTTTCCGAAAAAAATTTCCGGAATTTTCCGACTTTTCCGGAAAATTTTCCGGTAAAAAAGTTTTCTAAATTATGTAGGATCAAGTTCCCTATCAACTGGCATCATTACTTTCTCTGTGACAATGGTGAAAACTTGCAGAAAAAATCGATGAAAATTCATGTAAAACGCTTTTCCGGAGTTTTCCCGACCAAGGAAGCGTTTGAGCGTTTTGCAACCTAAGACAAAGGTGTAGAGCGAAATGAGTTGCATAAAGCTGGGAAACTCCGTGGAAAACCCGGAAAAGCAGGAAAATCATCGGAAAAGTTTTCATCGATATGAATAGTGATTAATCTGTTTCAGGAAAAATGCAGAATTTTCCAATTTTCCGGAATATTTTCCGACAAAAAAGTTTTATAGGCTATGCAGAATAATTTTTTTCCATCCTACTGGCATCAACACTTTCTCTTCAACAATCATGAAAACTTCTATGAAAAATCGAGGAAAATTCATGTAAATTTTTAAAAAAGATTCATATTAATAGGAAAAGTCTGTGGAAAACATGGAAAATCGGGAAAATTCATGTTATATGGGATCAAGTTGGAATACAGCTTAAAAGCGCTGTTTAAAACATAATTTGAATTTCAGAAAACCGTTGCAGTACTTCAACGATTTGATACTCGAATAAAGTTTTTGAAAAACTGGTAAATCAGTGTCTTTTCAGCCGCCATAAAATTGTTTTAAAATAACTCCATGCAGCACGTAATAACAATTTAGTTAACGTGAAAAAAGCAGAAAATAAAATAAGTAAAAAACGAGTTTTCAAACAAAACTGAGGCCAAGCCGCATGAAAAAGTAGAAAATAAACTTTTCTTCACACACAGAGGTGGACTCAGATTTTATTCGCTGACAATCACCGATATATTTCAGTATGATCAATCAGAGGTAATAACTGATTTGATTCATGAAGAGAAAGAATATTCAAGAGAAATGTCCCAATCAAAAATTCTTTTATTATATTATTGATCAAAAATTTGTCTAGTTTCATTATCAATGAACAGAGCCACTCAATAACTGCAAGTAGGTGTTGAAAAATTTTAATCCGATAAAAATTTCTGTGTGATTTTTTCAATGAAAATTTAGAAAATAATCGTTATTTACTTATCCTGGAGAAAAACTTGTGTCGGTAAATACAAAGAGCTGGAACAGCCTAGGTAGTAGGCTTAGAATTAATTTTATAAAAAAAAAACTGTTAATAAATTAGTGATACATAAGTCTAGCATACGTCTTTACAAAAACTAGAAACAATTTAAAAGAATAACATTCTAAAAAGAAATAGATAGTTGCATCTTCAGTTGCGTGTTTCCTTTATTACGCACACATTTCTGTTGAACTCATCGTCCAAGTGTTTGGAGCTTTTGTAACTGAGACGTTCACTCTGGTAGGAAACAGTCCTATCAGGCTTCAAGTGGGATCGCAGCTGCTGTCGTGTCCCAATGCAATCACTCAATAAAAACCAACAATTAACCGGACAAAACTTTCTTTAGATAAAACACTCGAATTTCTTTGCACGTTATAAATCTTTGTTTTAATAATTGCTTTTATTTAACTGACCTATCCTAATAATCTTTAAGTAGTCCGAACCGAAACTTGACACTCTAAAACAAAGTCGCGACTGCACGATAAAAAAGGCACTCCCCAGACCAGTCATTGGTCTTTTATGCACCAATATTCGGAAGTAAACTTTACTAACAACGCGGATGTAAACAAACGACAACAACCTTGTCGTTTGTTCTACCGGTTGCAGTACCTGAGTTGCTTAGTAGTAAACAATCGCTTTACATAATAATTACCATGCGAGGTTAATTATTATTGTAATCGTCGATTGCTCCACTAAGCGCTCATCGCAGCCAGCTGTTGGGCTAATCAGCAAAACAACCGACAGTTGCAGAACAATACCATGCGAGGTTATTGTTTAGCAATTGCTGATTATTTCGCTGTAATACCTTTCGCTGCTGGAAGAATCTTCCGTATGTTGGGCCATCACACTGCTACCAAACCCCCACAGACTGTATATCATATGGACAGTTCTATATGGTCTGTTCTAGAGTGAGTTTCGCTAACCAGGTGATCCTTGCAGCGGAACGTAACCGTAAAGAGGTTTTTCACTAACGTCTTTGTAAATTACCCATTCGTCTTTACCTCTGCGAATGTGTGGACTGCATTTGCTGATGTTTACAAAAATTTAAATAATTAAACTTGTTCCTTTGTTTTTGTGAAAAAGCCTTCCTGAAATTTTCTGAGTTTTTTTTAATCATTTGCCGCTTACGATCTCCAAGCCAATAAAATGCGTAGTACGAATTCCATGCGCACGAAGTCTCGGGCAAAAGCTAGTTCACATAAAGATAAACATGTTTCTAAGCTTACCCGGGGCTTACACGAGATAGTATAGCTTGTATGCAACTTGCATACTGGTATGCTGGCAGCTCAGCTTTCAGCGAACTTGCATGATGAAAAAGCATGGCAGCTGAGGTGATAGTAATTTGACATTTTACAGTTTTCAAGATGGCGGAAAAGAAATGCCTAAGAGAAATTAATAAGTTTATACCGGGAAAATGAAATTTTCTGGGATCATTTGCATTACATCATTTACCCTCACTTTCATCTTTCTTTTATTCTTCTGTTTTCCGATTCCGCTTCTTTCTTTACTGCTAAAATTTCCGACATACAAAAGACTTTACGTCTCAATGCCATTTTTTAAATGAACTTGCATGCAAGATGATAAGACATCAGCCGAGCTGCCTTCTGCTGTCAAGTTTAAAACCGCGTTGAAAGAGAGGCTTGCATACAAGCTGTACTACCTCGTGTAACCCCCGGGTTAAAACTTTAGGCAACATTGTACACGATTACTTTCCAAATTAACTAAACAACAGAAAATTATAATAAATAATATTCGATGTTGTAGAAATACTAGTAACTTACTACTTTGGACGACCCCCAAAAAGACGTTGGGAGATCGGCTGATGCTTAAAACCACATCTTACCGTCAAGAATTTCAAAAAGTTTCATAGATAATGATGACAACACTTAATAACTTGCATCACAAGATAAACATAAAGTTTAGCATAATTAGCTCAAATCTATTAATACAAATTAACAGAATGTGGTGTGTGTGTATATGTGTGTGTGTGCTATATACTCCCAACATATCCCAAGTAAAATGAAAATTTATAATTACTAAAACCTGAACGACAACGTCCTAAATCAACTGTGTGTTTCATACGATGCATTCAGCTTATAACGAAGCCGAGCTAACTAAATATTCCGAAATTTAAGGCATGGATGCAGCCCGTTTGTCTCTTATGACACCACATTTTCAGCCCTGGGATTTTTGGAACCGCTGCACTGCACAAAATTGCAATCAGAAAATTAATTCAACTTGGGGGCTACCCATCCTTTAGGGATGTTATAACTCTTCATGGAATTGTCGTCAACAAATTGGATGTTTTCAAGAGATAATGGAGAATGAAATTGTTTCTTTCAGTTTAGATTAAATGAGCGGGAAAATGAATAATTTGAGGAGACATTTGAGTCAGAAAAGCAAAAGCATTTAATTGACGTATGTGTGGCTGTGTGTACGATTGTTGGATAGCTTATGGTGAAATGAAAATGTGAATGGCCTTATAATTCTTGATGTTTCTCTGATAGATTTTGTCTCCCTGAAGCAAACTTGTCAATGGATGTTTTATTAGCTCCTAAGGTATAACAACGAAAGACAAAGACGATAGCAAATCGTGTGCAACACCGAAAATGATGAAAAACGAATGCCATATCGAATCGGTATGACAATTCGATAGTGAGTTATTCTCTCGAATAAATTTCGAATCCATCCAGAAGACCTTATGTGTGTTAGTTCTTCACTATGATTTTGATTTTTTCTGCTATATCGAATCGTTTTCGAATCGCATGGGCAAAACAGAAACAATAGGATTTCGAGTCGTTTTAGAATAGAATAGGTAAAAACAGAAATAACTGCAATAAAATTAATAAAAAGAAATTATTAAATATTAATTAAATAAAAAATAAAATGCAAAATTTAGGTAAAATAAAAAAAAATCATAAATTATTAGATTTCTTGTGAGTTTCTCCATCTGAAAATAGAAATGACATTGGTTTATAAAATTAAGCATATTTAATTATATTTAATTTGTTTCAATAATACATTAGATAAAATCTGAAAATTCAGCAATTTTCATAGGTTTTTTTTTAATACGAAAATTATAAAGGAGCAAAATACATACCACCCCACCCCATCAATCTTGCCAGTCCTGAATTTTATTTTTTTTTTGTTCAAGTAATCCTTGGCATATTATTGATGCTTCATTGCATATTTGTCGAAACTCTCCTCAGATATATTAGGAATTTTTCGGTGGAAATTTAAAGTTCAATTATCAAGCATACTAATGGATGGACGAACATGGTATAATCAAACTAATCTCGTTTAGGGCCAATTCTTGTTACTTGTAGAAATTTTTATTTTAACATATTACAAATTTCTTTTTACACTTACCTTAAATTTTTATAACAAATTTTTACATCATATCATAGAATGAAATTAAACTGGAGGTAATTGGTGAGCACGATACAAAAAAAAAAAAAATGAAGAGCCCAAGAAAGAACGATATTCTCAGGTAAATATCGAATCGAGAGATGAAAAAATAGTTAGTCGTGAATACAATGTTATGCTCCGTTTCCAGAGCATAAGAATGGTCTGCCGACTAGCTATGGAGAAAGGGTTGGGTGGTAAAGGGCGCCACGTGGTTTGTTTGAGTCCACGAACTCTATATAAGTTTGTTGCGGAAAAAGAAATAAAATTAAAGCCGCTCTAAAGTTTACGTTATAATATTTATTTCGGCATAAAGGTATAAATTTAACCTTGGCACATATCTCTGACTTCTAATTAAAAGCAGTCGTAACTTGCATGATTCCTTCGACAATAGTAATGAAAATGAAATGTTACTTAGCATACAAGGCAGCACTCATTTAATAAACTCAACACAAAAAAAAATTTACATAAATATTGATCATGGATTATGTAAATATCAAAATGGCACACGGCAATACTTATCTTCTTTTATACTTCATTTTGCTTCAATTAATCTGTTTTCCCTTTTTTTGTTCTTAGTCCGCCGAGATTTTCCACCTTTCTTCTCCACTTTCTTTTTAATATTTCTTAACACCTCGCTCGAATTTTAATTTTTTTTTTCCAACTTTAAATATTTGTTTTTCAACTTTAACTAATTATTTTTCAATTTTAAATAATTTCCTCCACTTAAACTGCACACTAGTTATTGCTCCGAATTTCTGCTAAAAAACTGATCCCTTCACCTACCAAAGCTTTCGGCTTTATTGAAAATCGCCCGCTATTTTGGAAGTTTTCCAATATTTTCCAAAATACCTCCAAATCGGTACTAACCGTTTGGAATCGGTTTAAATTTTTTAATAATATTATCTTTTTTTTTCTGAAAATAATCGGGAGGATATAAGCTTTACTCTGCTATATTTGAATATCCTGTTAAAATTGGTTTTCATGGGATAATTGTCAATCAAAGTTTTTGTTTGACAGCACCTTTTCCAATATTTTAATTTAATTGAAATTTCTTATTTAAAGTAAATTTCATTCTAAATACTTTACCGATGTTTGCTTTGGGCTGGGAACAGCTCTATCCGTGCATTTTTAGTATCCGGGTTATAAAGTTTCGGACGTAAAACGGAGTTTTTATTGTGCGAGGTTAGGAACATAAGTTTGAGATTACCTGGAGGAGAATCTAGACCGGGTAAGTTTAAAATTGATTTTCTCAACAATTATAACGCGCCGAATAGATAAATACTGCCTAACTTTAATATTTTCTTTCTTTTCCTCAGATTCCGTGTGCGGCCTTATTTGCTTCACATCATCTTGCTATCAAATAGGTATGTGAGTTTATATTACATTATTGATAAATATTCAGAACCTAAATCTAAAAAAAAATAAACTACTAAATTAATGATTCTAAATCTAACTAAACTTAATGTTATTTAATTACAGCTACTTATCGCATCCAGTATGGTATCCAGGAACAAAGGACAATTCCGGTGACTGCAGCTCATCATGAACATATGTAGGTATGCTGTGTGTTGTATGTTGTGTTACGTTTATGTTAAGGCATGTCGTATGGATCATGTGTTCCTTATTTCTGTTTTCTATGTTGTATGTTGTGTCATTGATGTTTTGTGTTGTGATATTACAATTTCTTCATGCTTTCAGGGTGTTTGGTTTACATTGGTGTATATGGGCTTACACAGAGTTGAAACAACCGCTTAGGTCCCTCTAAATGGAATTTAGGTGAATGGCATCTCTATTGTATTCCTGTAATATATAAAACAAATTCTTTTGCAGCATCATTCCAGTGGAGAGTGAGGACGGCACGCTGGACAACAAAGACACAAAACACGTAAGCATACATGCATATATGTATATATGTCTGACATATGTAACCATTATTCCATTTCCAGGTTCAGGCAACAGCCGAGGCGTAACAACAATACGAAGAAAATAAAAAGCTCAGGCCACCAAGATTCCAGAAAATATGCGATTATCAAAACGATCTCGACGGATTCTCGAATCGATAAATATAAAGAACAGTTTAGTAGCTTTTTCTAAGTGAAGTTATGAATTGTCGAAATGAAAACATTTCGATAATTCGACTCTTCGATAAATTGTTTGCAGGGCGTATTCAAATGTGGACACATACACGCCCAACAATTTTACAGTGGTATGGTAAATTTCCCGATTTTAGTTTAATTTACAAATTCATCAATAATCTAACGAGTGATTTTTGGTCGCGCTCTGTACGACTGCTTAATATAGTTAGAAAGTCGTAACTGAATTTTTGTTATAACTCAATTTAGACTTTTTGGTCAGGGACAAAAATTTCTATTGTCTATTTAGTTATTTCTCCAAATGCTAGCTACAATGAACCGTGAGTATAATATTTAAATTAAAGCTAAAATACAGAGCAATTATTGAAGATTATTCTTAATTCTATTCATAGGCTAACAGTGTCCATAGTTGGTGCGATGGAAATAGAAATAAATAAAATCATTAGATAGCAAGTGTCAAGCTCGTGAATTGAAATTAATTTTCTCAAGAATCAAAGGCATGTCGATTTCACCCTTTACAAGTTGAAATACAAAGCTTATATCACAAATTTGCTTACGAGTCTCAAGAGTATGAAGGTGTATTAAATTTAATGTTTCGTTATAAAAGTAAGATTAAGTCTATCCCTCCTTTCAAGGCCTCTTGGCGCAAAAAGTAAGTATCTCCTTCGGACGCTCTCAACACGGTCGGAGTGATTTTGGTAAGAGCGAGGCAAGATAGGACTGTGGCATATTCCAAAGTGGGTCCTAACAAGAGTGGTAAAATGAGTTTTGTATTGGGTATAGATATCATATAATTCTTTTGTCCAGCGCTTTACATAGTCTAACATTTGTTTCGGAGCATTAATTAGCGGCCGTAACTTGGACTGGGAGTGCTGGGTACATTCCGAACATCACAAATCAAATTCAGGATTCCAAAGAACTAGATTCAATTATCACTAATTATTGGCCTTTATTTCTGTACAGCTTTTTTTGTTTTACAATTTACTTTTTCACTTATTATTTTAAACTTCTTTTTATCTTTTACTTTAAACTACATCTTCTTTATATTTTGGTTTGCTAATAGGTTGCCTTATCTCTGGGGGTGGGGTCAATCTATTAGTGATACTTCCCTAAGATGCATCAGCTTTTTATTTAAATGGATTTTGGCATCGATCAGCAAAATTGAATATAGTTCCGTATGGGGGTAAAAAGTTAGAAAATTCCATATAGGTATTCTAGAATTCAATATACGGGGAACACCTTCCCAATATATTGGTAATAGCTAATATTGCCTAATCCGCAATATCTAGATATTTCATCAAAGCATTTCCCCTTCATTCAAAGAATTTCTCTCCAGCCATTGGTTAACCTTATGTATACGAAAGAAACCAATGTTACAAAAACACAGCCAACATTGCCCAATGAGTGGGTCAGGATTTCCCAATTATGTACAAGTAGACATTACGGAGTAAACAATAAACAGCATGTACTGAGTGTGGACTAGGACAGGGTTAACCCAGTGAGATTGCAATGCTTGAAATTCGTCTCGTGTCGAGGGGTTTGTGCATTGCATTGCCGCAAAAAGGTTGACACAACAAATAATTTATTGCTTAAAAAAAACAACTTTAGAAATTAAAAATAAATTTGGTTAACTCTATGGGAAGCGCATGATGTAGAAATCGCGAATAAATTGGCGTTGTAATCACCGCGAAAATGCTTGAAATGCAGTTTAGTGCACATATTCATGTATGTCAGGTTATTATATGTATGTACGTATGTAAGTTTGTTATGTATATACGTATGTTACACGTAACAAGCTTCTTATTATGTATATACGTAACTATTGTGATGATTCATTACGGGCGTTAATTATGTAGATGTTATGGCGCTAATTAATATGTATGTGGTTAATGAGTTAAGTGGTAATGATGCATTCATTACACATCATTGAGTTCGCCCTACTAACGATGCGGTTTATATTGAAGTTCAAGATTTGGAGTCAAGCAATACCCCCGAGTCACCTTAAATAACTGTTCAACATGTATACATTTATCCATTATATGTACACAAATTAAGTTTAGTAAAAACGAGTTATTTTGCAATTCATAATTTTTTAAGAAAGTTAAAGAAGATAAGTATTTGGTCATATAAGGTAATTTAAAGGTTCGATAAATAACCAATTACCATTTATTGAGCTAGTCTACTTTGAGTGGGATAGTGGTCGGTGTCTACACCCATTGTCGTCTTTAGCCAAGTGAGGGCCCTGGGCGCTCGTCAGGATATGGGGCCCGTTAACGTATTTACTTGAATTCCTAGCAAGATTTAGCCCTATGCGGGACTAGCATTTCATAGAGTTTTGCTATGAAAATTCATAGCGAAATAAGTCAATATGAAATTGACTCAGTTTGCTCCTAAGTCTGCAGCTCGAGCTCGAGAAAGATAGATGAAAAATTTTGGGTTAGGGTCTTTTGGGGATGGGGGTCGCACCACCCCTCATTGGGGATTGTCTAAAATACGTCATTTTTGGTACGAAATTAAAGACGGAGAAGTGGGAAATCGAATGGTGGGGTTTTATTTTGATCATTTTAACTTCATAACTGACTTTTTACAGCCTAAATACGGGTTTCTTGCACTTGGGTAATATACACCCCTGTTCTTATACTTTGCATATACTACTTCCGTTAATTGCTTCGAATCCTTTTGTGCTGTGTTGTGAACATTTTTCTCATGGAAACTGAATTTTCATGACTTACTAGTCCCTCATAATGATGAATTGACAATTTGTCCATTTTTATACAAAAAAAAAAAAACAGCAATTTTTTTTATTTCAAGAATGACTGACTCAATTCTTTTGCAGTTCTCTATAACACCATTTACCGGAATCAAAAACTGATTACATATCTAATTAGGGCAAAATGTAGATGTAATTTGATTCTACATACAAGCTTTAATGTGCATATTTCAAATTTTTATAGCATCTATTTTCAAGAGTCTGCAGCAGGCAGAAAACCAAGCTGCGCTGATGAGTGTAAGGTTTTCTGCTGACACGAAACGCTTCTGCTTCTTCCTTTTTTTTTCTTTTTTTTTCAGCCCACTGCGTGGCGTATACAGGTTCGATTCGCTTCGAATGAATCTGTTTCTTTAAAAAAAATTTTAAATTTTTTTACTAAATAAAAAAATTGTTTTTTTTATTTTTCTCAAACTTTTCATTTCTTTCTTCTTTTTTAATTTTTTCATTTGTTTTTCAAATCACCCAATTTCGCTATTTGGGACCTGTTGATGAGTCAAACCAAGACTTGAAACTTGTCACCAAAAATTAATGGGTTGTGTGATGAAATAACAAATTAGAACATTTTTTAGCTTTTGCTATATACCGGAGATATCCCAAAAAATTCTTTCTTGAACAAAATTAATTAAGAAGAGAAAATAAAAAAAAAGTGTGAGAAAGAAGTGTTTGGGTAGTAAAAATTGGGTTCAAAGACGTATAGATTTGACTTTCCAGGATACATTTTTGAACGAATTGCAAATGGAGGATCCAGCGCAAATAAAAGCGTTCCTCAGAATGTCTTATTCCGAATTTGAACTTCATTTACTGCTCATCATATGACCAAGTATTCGAAAATAGAATACTAAAATGAGGCCTGCGATATCACCTAGTGATCGTTTTTTAGCTAAAATGAAATTTGTAAGCAAATTTATTAAACTAAAATTGCCCTAATAGCTGCTTATGTATTTAAGAACTATTTTAATACATTACAAACTTTATATATTCCATGAATATTTATATTTTAAGGACTAGAGTAGACAAGTGGCTTTATTTAAATATTTACGTCCTACAATATAGTGTAGCTGGAAAAATCTAAAATTTTGTTTAATTACATATTAACAACATAAAAAATAAATTTCTTCACAATACAACAAAACTTCTGCAAAATGTTTAAAACTTATAGCTAACAGTAAGACCTGCAAGTCACTTGTGGAAGTAAGCAAAAAGTGGCTCCACAAGACTTCTACACCGTATGAAATGAACTTCCGTAAGAGCTAAAACTTCTGGAAGTTCACTGGCAGTTAGTATTTCCACAAGAAAAGATCTTGTATAGTCACTTTAGAATTGGTCACACGGCTTTAGTAAAATACTCGAATAGCCCAGTTGAGGTTTGCATCATATTACGTGAGTTTTTTCATCAACTTCATAATAAACGTAAATTATCCTGTCTGAGAGAGCAATTGTTTGATGGTAACTTATCATGCTTGAATACGATTAATTGTTTCAGTTCTAAATTCTGGTAGGTTAGGTTAGGTTAGAATAGCGGCTATCGTAAAAAGCATGTACGATCAGTCACACTTAGACCGTCTATGGTGTATTGTGATACCATTTTATTGGGACCCTGCCTGGAAAAGATACTAAGAGCTACGGGGTGCGCTGAAACCAGCCGCAAGGGTTAATGAATCCCAGTTTACAGAAAAAGTAGCTACCAAGCGTATTCCTCTGATGCAAAATCTGCTAACTTTTCTTCCACTTGCAAATCATAAATGTTCAGAGCTGTCTAAAGTAGTCCTTTCGCTAATGATCCGTGTTAGATATGTTGTATGTACCTGTTTGAAGATTTGTTGACCTTATGTGTTAGCTAGTGGATCTCCCAATCAAAAATTCCCATGATTAAGGATCGCATATGTCTTTAGGGTCTATCTTCACATAAAGGGGCGAATCGTAAATTTAAAATTGCCTTAAATCGGGTTATGAAAATATTTCATTCTTCCAATGCTAAGACTGAGTTTTTTTAAATTTCACAGTACTTCAGAAGAGTAGAATAGAATAGAATAGAATAAACTTTATTTCGGTAAAGTACACAAGATTGAAATCTTATAGAGTACAACTATTATAGTGGAGCTAGAATCATTTACATCGAAATTCAAAGAGTAAAGAAAAAATAAAAACTTAAAATAAAAATAAAAAATAAAATAAAAATAAGTATCATTAAGTAGGAGTTACAATTCAAGTATAACACTAACTGGTATTCCCTTGCGGAGAGAAAGAAAAGAATGTGAAAAAGGAGCTATATTATGTGCGTTTTAACGAGTTTCTTAAATGCATTGATGGTACCAGCCGCCTGCATACTGACAGGGAGATCATTCCACAGACGGATGCTTTGCACAAGATAAGAGCTTTCCATTACAGTCTTGTGAAAGCGAGGCAATGCCAAATTTCTATTTCGTTGGGAGGTAGTAAAATGGAAAAGTTCTCTAAGGTACTCTGGCTTATTAAATTTTAACAAATTGTACAAAGAAACCAAGTTTCTTCGTTTAAGGTAAGAGGCAAAAGAACATCCGAACAAGCAAGATCGGAGATGAGAGACATGATCAAACCTACGCAACCCATAAATGAACCTCACACAGTCATTTAGGGCAACTTCCATCTTGCGTGTACAGATACCATCCAGTTTAGGAAAGACCAAACATCCAAAAGTGACATAAGGCACGATTAGTGTTTTTACTAGCTTTAGACGAGAACGACTGGATAATATACTCGCTGAAAGCCACAGTCTGCGTAAGCCCCCATAGATTTTTCTGATCGTATTTTTAATGTTATCACAGCATTTCATATTGGGGTTTAGTACTGTCCCAAGGTTGGTGACCTTGTTTGACATAGGCAGTGAAACGCCGTTCAACAGTATAGGCGGTATGTCGGTTTCATGTAGTGTGCTATTGTAAAAGATAGCACAGTGTGACTTTCCCGGATTTAGTAGCAACCGATTATAGTTAGACCAGGTGCAAATTCGGTCCAAATCAGAGTTTATTCGTGACACGCAATCCTCGAGGAGGCCAATAGGTCTACTTAGATACAGCTGAACATCATCAGCATATAAATGAATTTTCACATCATGAACAACTCTCGGTAATTCGTTGATAAGTAAGCAGAAGAGCAAAGGACCCAGAATAGATCCTTGGGGAACCCCTCGTTCTAGCGGCCGCGCACTGGACAGCAAATCTTTCACCTTGACTTGTTGACGACGGTGAGTTAAAAAACTGTTGATCAGAGAAACAGCTGAGGTGCTAAAATTAAAGGAGAATGACAGCTTCTGGAGAAGAATGCGATAGTCTACAGAGTCGAAAGCTTTCGAAAAATCCAAAAGAACCAAAGCCGTGAACTTGTCACGGTCCAGAGCCAATCTTATATCTGAAGATACTTTTAAGCTATGGGAAGCGCGGAAGCGGAATTAGTATGATGATTTAGGGGGGAATAAAGTGAAACGTAATAGTTTTTAGACACATATTTCGATGTTTTTTTATTTTGTGGTGTAGTAAGAATATCATACAAATTCGTCAATTACTTGCTTATTTCTACAATTTTGCTGGATAAAATCTTTTGCTATTCAAATCTCACTTTATTTGTTGAATGAATCGCAGCAGGCAATGCATGAATTAAATAATTTTTGTTTGGTTTGCTAATCGCTTGCCCATTATGGTGTAAAAATTCTTGCCTTGCTATGGTGGAAAGAAAAGGTCTTGGATGCATGTCCTTTTTGTGAAGGTATAAAAGTAACATGATGTTACGAATACATGAGATGAGAGTAAAGGATACGGGTGTTTCGCATGAAATGCTTTAACTGAATTAGTTAAGCGTTCTCCAACGAACGAAAAAAATGCTTCTTCATGCTAATGGCACTATTGATTTTCACCTCAATTTAGAATTCAAAGAAATTCTTTTAGTGCTTGAGGTCAGTTTTTTCAACTACACGTTCTAATTAAGTATTCGGATGGCTTCACTGCCCAACCTTTGAATCCTAATGAAAAATTTTCCTTTTGTTAGTTTAAGTTCTTATCTTCCTTCATTAATAGATATTAAAACGCTCGTTCTTAAATTTTTGTTATGAATTTTTTTTTTGGCTGAGAGTTCGTGGACTTTTGAAACCATGTAGTGCCCAACATATTGATTTAGTTGTCTTTTGTGGAGTGAAGTGGAGGCTACCCCTCAACTATGACTTATTAGCTAGTTCCTATATGAATAAAAAGTGCGTAGGTATATGTATGCAGTTACCGGAAGTTGCCTGACGACATTGAATTTAGTGGAATTTTTAAAAGTTCTCAACGCAATTTTGTGGGCTACTTGGAGATTTCTGAAATGACAAAGTGGTGAATTCTAGCTTTTTTAATCTAGGAAAATGCCAAAGTTCTGCATTATATTTCTTTTCCACCATAATAAATCTAGGGAATTTCTTATTTTTTCGTACATTTCTTAATATAAAATTTGCTAAGAAAAGAATTTTATTGATACCGCATGATACACTTTGCACATAAATCTCAATTGCTCCACAAAATATTCGAAGGCTTAAGTTCCATTATAGTTTAAGGCACATACACCAGAGATAATATCACGTCGCATAAGGCATGCCATGCTGTAAAGCAATTTGTCAGGATTTTATAGAATTATCCACTAAATCTGTAAGTCTTCACATGTATGCACGCGAATAAATGTATGCATGTACTATTGTATTGTACATGTACCAAGTTTATAGCTCGCGACATTTCAACTTTGTCCTGATTCTGTTTCATATTCAAAGTTTCGTCGCCTTTATTCATATGCAAGCCTATTCATCTATGATACATAGATATAATAGGCTATAACACATAAATATATCAATATATATGGGTATGTAGTACTATATGCATTCAGATAAGCTTTATCGAAATGGGCAGATAACCTTCCTGCTTTCGTCATTTTAGCAAGACTTTTACATCACGTACATTCAAACTTGTTCTTCAATTTATGTTCATTGGATGAGAAGAAGAAAACTCTCTACCTACAAGAATTTCTTATGAAGGACTTGCATCAAGGCTGTACGAGTAGTTATAGTGTTTTGATTCTGCACCAAATAATGTACAAGGATTAAATTCCGATCACGTTTTCGTAAGGCAAAAGTGATTTCCAACTTAGCTCTAAATTTAAACTGAAATGATAAGTAAAGGACACAGAAGAAATATATCTAGGATCAGCATAATAAATCCAAATTTAAATTTGAAAATCTGGAACTTTCCTTTTGGAAGCATTAATGTTTTTCTTGATCTCTGCATTTTGCCATTATCTAAACTTAGCCTGAATTATTGCCCTATACGAATGAAATTTTATACAAATTTTAATAGAATTTATTGAAGAAGTTCAACATTGGTGAAATATTTCTACCACGATTATAAGCAAATTGCTGTTGTAGCTTATACTGAGGAATGCAGGGTATTTGCTACAACATAGGAATGTGCAACAGTAAATCAATAAGCTGGTATCTTGTCCCGCTACTAAGATATTTTACGGATAAATGCATTCCTACTAAAATCAGGCGTATATAGAGAAAACTGCCCACGGTTCTTGCCTTAGGTCAAAATGCTTATTACTGAGAGAGAATACCTTTGTCATTGCCTTATACTTTTAAGAACAAATGAAGCTCGAATACTTTGAAAATGGCTGTTCGCAGCAAAACGACTTTGTCATTAGAAATTCCAAGAATGCTTTTGTGCAAAGTTTAACGTGGACCAAAAGCTCAAAATACTTTGTTACAATTTATTGATTGGCAGATGACTCGAATGTATGGTGATGTTACTGATAGTGCATCTTGCAATTGTAGTAAACAGTTCAAAATATAAAGTGGGTAATAAAATTTAGAGATTCTTGCCACGTCACATTAAAGACTGCATTGAAATAGAATTACACTGCATAAGGAGCCTAGTTGTAGGCCATTAATATTCTAATAGTGATCATATGCTATTAACAGCTCCTGCAGATATCCTGGTTTTTCATGTCTTTAGAATGTGATCTATTTATTGCACTTGGCAATTAGTGAAGGGACCGTCGATTTTGTTTCTACATTCTACCAGAATATGGTAAGATGGAGAGAGAGATTGCAATGTCGACATTATTGTTTTTCTCTGACATCAGAAAATACTTGTCAATTGACATTTTGCGCATGCATCATTGCCTATAATTATTAATAAATTATTTACAAATTAATTAATTAAAAGTGAAACTAGTACTATTAACAAAAAAAAATGTTTTCATGTAGTGTGAATGAGTGTGATAACTCTTAAGGAAAAATCCAATAAAAAAGGGAAGTCCTTTTATTCTTGCAACGAAATTTTACTTTACCCCAGGTGGCTCAAAGCGTGTGAAAAAAACATGAAAAATATAAACAATACGAACATATGTTCAGATTATTTTATTACTGAAGTTTATCGACTTCAAGATAGATTTTTTTGTAGTGAAATGAAGAGAAGCAAATTGAGACTGAATGTATTTTCGAATTCAATGTTATCTACCAGTGCCTGAAGATGTGTCCTCAATTTGGGTTAGTATTCGCTTGTTTGATGCCCACGTTTTTTTAGAAATACTCAAGGATCCTCCATCACACAAGAAAAAAGTCTATCACACAATATCAATCAAATCCATACAAATGTTAATGTTCAAACACAAACTAAGTGAGTCGCGTACTTACGTATTATTCGAATTTATTTTACCCCTATCTATCAATAATTTATTACACATTCATGGAATGTATTAAAAAGTTAAAACTCCAGAAAATTAAAATATTTAAGGCAAAGTGCAGAAAAGCCAATAATCTCAAACACAATCTTAACAAACACACCTGGACATATAAGGATATTAGAAGGGCTACCTTCTAAAGTAGACTGGAACATTGAGGACATATCTCAAGCTATTGCCAACCATTTCATCGGTCCAAATTTATGTCGCCGGCTTTATAAAAAGCCTATCCTTTGCCAGGGTTATCTGCATTGAGACAATGGACATTAAAATTTAATTCTTAACCAAGTATACAAACAGCTATGATGAAAACTAGCGCCTCTGTGTGAGATGTTTCGACGAATTGAAGATAATGTTTGCATATATAAACTTCAAACTATAAGTGCAAGTCGTGATAGAAAGAGTGCTATAAGAACGTTGGAAGCAACCATTGTTTTATGATTACAACTACACAAATCTTAAACAATATAATAGCGGCTCTCTACCGAATAAGTTACACAGGTATTGCAATCGTTTCCGATATGAGTCCTGGAAAGGAGGCATTGTGGAAATGTTTGGGTATTGTTCAAATAAAACCTTGTATACAGATAGGTAAATGTACATTTAATGCAATCCATTGTGCAGATTTTATAAAAACTGTAAAGCTGACTGGTTCGATGTTTTAAATTCTAAAGTACCCATAACCGATTCCCGCAACTGTACTAAAGTATTTGGATAAGCGGAAGAAATGCAATATATTGGAGACCATAAGCGAATGTGTTTCAGTAAGACGAGACATTCGTCAGGTTACCAGAATCACTATTGGGGCGAGATGCTGTCTGAATACGTGCTAACGAAGGAACTGCATGTCCTTAATGACCCAAGTGACAGCTTGCCCAGTGAAAAAGCGGGATTGATGTGATACTGGCGATTAATGCGGCATTTTCATCGCGATGGACCATCTAGGCTGGATATAGAATCAGTCCCGAGGTCATACTAACCAACGAACGGGTGGTGAATACGAATGAGGAAGTGAATTTAAAGAGATGGAATACTCCCGGGGTAGACTAGAGCTACTACTCTGTTTGCATAGAGGAGGCAGTTACCGGTGTGCCCTTAAGTGAGTGAGGTTTCTAGAACTAGTGTCACTAGTCACAGACGAGTAAAATGGTGGACGAATCATCTAGCTAGAAAGCGTAGGAATGTCAGGCGCCTTTAGAAGAGGTTCCAGAGAGCCAGGCAGAAGGAACGTGCTGAGGAGTAGAGAACAGAATACCAGCAGATTGTACGAAAGGACAAAAGAACTGTTCAGCGAGCAAAAGAGTCTGTCTGGAAGCGCTTTGTAAGGCACGACAGGAACGATCCTTGGGGTAAAGTTTTTAAGGTTCGTAAGAGGAAAGGGGATTTTGGGAATGTGAGTAGTATTCGAGTGGCAGAAAATATGCTAACCACATGGAATGACTGTGTGAATGCGTTTTTGAGAGAGTTCTTTGCAGATGATGCGGGGCCGCCTCAATCTCCCACCCCCCATCAGTGAGCTAATTGGCACTAAAGATCTGGAGGCAGCTGAGATATCTGAAAGCGTTGGCTTGATTCGCTTTAAGAGATCGCCGTGGCTGGATGGGATGACAGGCGATATGTGGGAGCCATCCCATACTACCACTCGGCTGTTTATGAGAAGTGCGTGAGGGAAGGATACTTTCCCACCAAATGGAAGAATGATAGAGTAGTTGTTCTGCTAAAGTTACTTGATGAGACCAGGAGCAACCCTCGATCATATACAAGAATTAGCCTTCTCCCAGTACGTGGAAAAGTACTAGAGAGAATTATGGCTAATCGCCTTGACCAGAGAACTATGAATGCAATGTCCGATAGTCAGTACCTATGGGTTTAAGAAATTGAAAAGTGTGGAAGATGCGCGACGTACTGTATGTATATGTTTCAATCAGCAGTAGAGGGCGATATCGTGAGGACAGCAATGAAACCCTGAAGTGCCTGCTGTCTACACTACAGTTTACTGGGGTGCCCAAATATTGATGGTAGATCATATAAATCTAACTGTGAATCATTTTAAGGAAAGTGGAACAGTCTAAAAATTTCTTCATGCAATTTTGGCTTTCGGCTTTAAGCCAAAAAACTGACAACACCTCGGAACTTATCATTTAATTCTCTGCTTGAAGAATTGCCTGCATACTCTATATTTCTATTTTAATTTTGAAGAAAAAAACAATTTTCCTTGACATGATTCATAGTTAGATTTTGCAAAAAATCTTTATATGATCAATCATCAATGTTTGGGCATCCGAGTTCACTGTAGTGTAGACAGCAGGTACTTCAGGGTTTCATTGCTGTCCTGACGAGATCGCCCTGCACTGCTGCTCGAAACATATACATTTGGGTGGCCCAAAAATAAATAGGTTTGCAAAATTGTTAAAATGTCTAAACTTTCATTCAGAATTTGTTAGCTAAAGTAATTTGAAACTTCTATGCAAAATTTCACTGAAATTCATTAATATTTAGAGGTCACTCAAATCAAAACAAGTTCTGTTTTGGACTTTCAGGAAAACTGTTACAACATTTTCTGTCATAACTTCAATTTGACTATATTTTTTCTTGATTCTTTTTTTTTAAATTTAAGGAAACATTGTTCGGACACGGGACTCCAATTTTTTTACTTTCTAACGACTATAACTTAAGGGGGTCCTGTAGTGTATGTACTGTTTTTAAAATTCGGTTTTCGAAAGTGAAGCATTTTTGCAAACTACAGAGATGTGCCGACCCACAAAAGTAACGACATTGTACCAATGACATCTTCTTTTGCAATTATTTGATTGGACACCCACACATAATATTAAAAGTTCTTTTGATATTTGCATATCCGTCTGTCTGTGTATTTGTCTCTCTGCCTGTTGATCTGTCCTTTCATCCGTCCGTACGACAACTCGAGAACGCGTTCACTTGGAGTACTGAAATTTTGCATACGGGCTTTTTTTAAAAATGTAAATTTAATTTCGAAAGTGTGAAAATTCGGGCAAAAATTTGGTTTTTGACGGTATATTTGCGGACTGCCCGAGAACTCGTTAACGTAGAGAGCTGAAATTTAGTACGTAGTGTTTTTATAGTAATAGTAAATAAAGTTTTAAAAATTCACTAAATCGGGCAACCCGGTTTTGGTGTTGCCAAAGAAAACTTTGTGTTTTCACTATATATTTGGCCACTGCTTTGAGAACACGTTGACCAAGAAAGCTAAAATTTTGTACAGGTCGTTTTCAAAAAAAGTGCAAATGCAAGTTCAAAAATGGAATAAATTGGGCAATATTTTTGAGTTGTTGCCATACGAAGCTTTTGGTTTTCACTATATATTTGGACACTGCTTTTAGAACGCGTCGACCTAGAGAGCTAAAATTTCGTCAGCGTTTTCATAAAAATAGTAAATACTGTTTTAAAAATCAACTAAATCGGTCAACCCTTTCTTGAAGTTGCCATATAGAGCTTTTAGTTTTCACTTTCGTTAACTTATATGTTCATCTAGGGTACAATATTATGGATCCTAAGACCAATTGTAACTTTTTTTTTTTTTTTTTTTTTTGTTTTTTAACCGGTACATATTCTTTATAATTTGTAAAAATGCTTTACCGTCGAAAATCACAGTTTGGGAACAGTTCGTACATTTCATGGCCCCCTTAAGTTATAGTCGCTAGGAAGATAAGCGATTATAAATAACGTTATAGTAGAAAAAGCGTACCCGCATGCCAGTTTTCCTTATAAAAAATTTGACTCGGAATATTTAGCATTAGATAGAAGTTTGGCAACAGCTCCGTTTTTTTTTTTATGTTGATAACTAACCTGAATTGACTCTGCTGAACTGGTAAAAAGAACGACCACGTGCTTCTAGTTCTATCACTATGGAAATGCCAAAACATTCTTGAAATCAGTAGCCTTATACATAGCTGTTATTCTTAGTGTTTCCAACATGTTTAATTGGAACGTATTTGATGTTCTCCATTAATAAATATTATAAAGAAAAGTTTGCAAACCGAGAGCTGGATAAGCCGACGATTTATGCTTGTTGTTTTGTATGTATATAGAACTAAACAAGTTAAGGGAAATTAATAAAAAAATGGGGTTAATAAATCAGAAATTGTTAATATTTAATGGACGGAGACTATTTTATGTAGCAGTGTACCAAAGGGCAACAAGCCCTAAAAAGCCTGTAGTACCAAATCAGAACTTTAAATTCATGGATAGCACGACGTTTTCAACTTCAACAACCTCGACAGATAATTAACCAAGGTCAACTGAACCTTTAGTCTCAATATAAAACTAAAATAATTTTGACGGATTTTATTTCTCAACAGACTATGCTTTATGGGAATTTTATAATCCAATCAACCATAAATGCTCGTTATTGACTATTAAAGCTTTATCTTATACGTTTGACGTATTACTACTAAACTTCATGTCCTGAATATAATATTTGCTCGCAAGTACATTGTTATCTTTGTATTACCCATTCATCTACTTGATTAAGTAAAATACGGAAAGTCCTTTAATTACACCCGAAGCTAATGATCTAAAAATAATGTGATACCCTCAAAAGCACGGGTACCGATTTGTTTTCTTTCCCTTTTCAGTCATTAATGAAATGCAGACGCTTTATATTCATGTCTTTTTTTTTGCCCTGAACAAATGATGTTTACACAACTTCGAGAAATCATTGTCAGCATCCCAAATTAAGTAAATTTGCAATCTGAGAACTGTCAACATCCGTGATTAATGGAGAAATCGTTTTGAAAAATTCACCTTGTGGAAAACGACGTGAAGAGGTGAGAGTTTTGTATATGAGATACCGTATTTCGTATCGTACAAGGGATAGCTCTGTGAAATTGACACATTTACATATAACAAATGAACGAGATTTCTTTTGGGGTTGTGTTTGTTTTTGTATAGGCTGAACATGAATATTTCAAGTAGAAATTCTTCTCTTAGTTTGGATTAATACATTAGAAAAAAAGGAACTCCAAATGATTATGGGTATGTCGTCCATTTATGGATTTGTTTCTAACTACATTTGTGCTACACTGAAAATATCGGTGTTACCTCTTTATACCCTAGATGAAATCATAGGTTAAATTAACTTTGTCATTCCGTTTGTGACACCTAGATATAATGATGATAGAGCAAATTGGACTGGATAACCCCACATAAAATTAAAAGTTATTTTGATTTTTGCATGTCTGGCCGTCCGTCTGTCTGTTCTCACGATAACTCGCGAACGCACATACTTAGAGAGCTCAGACGGGCTTTAAAAAAAAAGTGAAATTGGGTAAATCCCAATTTTATTATTTCCTTTTTTAAGCATGGTAGATAATGTTTTGTTGATTTTATTTGATTCATGTTTTGACTAGTTCTTGAACCGTGCCGGTGTTTTCTTTTGTTTATAACAAAATTTAGACATTCTGCAAAGACAAAAAGAATCAAACGAAACTCAGAAAATAACATTTTGGTGAATAAATCGTGAAAAATGAAAACGGGATCGGTATAATAGTTCAAACATTCCCGAGTATATAACAGGAACGCACATTACACATTGGTGAATACACACCACACAGATACCAAGTGCAGACATTTCCCCAGCTTCAACAGATATTCACAATCGAAAATTTAACTCAGCGAAAGTTCACAGTAATACACATCAACTGACAACCATAAAACTTGATGACAATTTCTTGTATAAATCAGCCGCATACAGGCAGAACTACAGTGCTAATCACATTTGCAATTATGTATGCTCCAGCGATACATTATAAGGAGATCATAGGATAAACAACAGAAGTCGTGTACACTATGCCGACAGTTCAGCGGAGCAACGAAAATTTTCAGTGAACATAAATTACAGAGGATCCGTTGTATTTTGGTGACTCAAGTCATACGAGCCTTTTGGTATAAGTGATTCATGTAAAAGATTTGGTCATTTGAGTCATTTCAGTCAGTTGGGAATAATCATCTAATAGCCTAAAATTACCTACCTCACCGAATCGCTCATGTTAGACCAACGCTCAAATGTAAAAGTGCGTTTAGTTTACCAATTTTGCAGCTGTTCGCGACTAATATATCAGTGCGTGTTAAGCAATATCAATCAAAATTATGCTCCTGTGACTGCAAAACTGCTGAAATTTGGCATGGTAAGGTAACACGGTTGGCTTCAATGGTTGCCAAATGAAAAATGGCTGCATTCTCTAAATGACTAAATCAGTCTTCAGTGCTGCAGATATTTGTTTTTGTTTCAATTTATTTCATCTTTAGTCAAAGAAATAACTTTTTCTTAAGAAACAACATTTTAAGGAAATGACAATTACAAATCTATAACATAAATCCAAATTAGTTGGATTTAAGTATGTGTGCATGCATGACCGAACTTAAAGTCCCGATAAAGTCGATCGTTGCAAGTAGAGCAAGAAAATATATATAGTCCAGGAACTTTAGATAAAAAATGGGCTCATCTTCGGAAAATGTCCAAGCAAGCTAAAAATTGGTATACACTTACCTTTCAAGTCTCCAAATAAGGTGTAAAAGTCCCCGGAATCCGGTTGTCCGCACCGTTTTTCGGCTTTTTCCGAATATCTTCGTTCCTATCGGTAAGGTATACTTATGAAAAAGAAAGAGCGGGTTATTCTCTGTAAAAAAGGTGGAATAAAGTTTATTGATAACACTAATAGTTTCCCCTTATCTGGTATTGAAACACCAATATAAATTTTGTATGGATATTTAACAAGGTTATTTGACCGTGTACCTCTGTCTTTACTTTATGAAAGCTATAGGCACAAACAAGTCGGTAAATTTGAGTTCATTGCCCAACAGCTGATTCAGCTCAAAAGCACCAGTATCGTGTTTACTAACAGGTGTAGTATTGATTAGGAAATCAGATGAACCCGCCAAATTGAGGATGAGTACTCATATTGGAACCAATAAAAACATCGCAACCTCCTGCCCCGGAACGTCTTTTAAACATGACATTTTGTAATTGTACGAAAGCCTGTGACGCATTGTGCGGCTGTCGAAAATTGAGCCTCCAATGCTAAGCAGTTTGCGGCAATTGTCGTGGGACATCTTGCCTAAACGCTGTCCCAATAGAAGATTCGATAGAAAAAAGAAACGGAATCGACAACCCAGAGTCCGATTCTATACTGATTTCGAGCATTCTTGGAAATTCCCACCAGTTCCGTAGGAAAACCAAGAACAATTCGAGAAAGAAGAGGAAGAAACCGAAAGAAAATAAGCTGCCAGAAAATACATACATAAACAACCTTCATTTTTATACCCTAGTTGAAATCATAGGGGTATACTAAGTTTGTCATTCCGTTTGTAACATCTCGAAATAATGCTGGTAGACCAAAATGGATTGGACACCCATTCATAATATTAAAAGTTCTTTCGATTTTTGCATGTCCGTCCGTCCGTCCGTCCATCCGTCCGTGCGCACGATAACTCGAGAACGCGTATACTTAGAGAGCTGAAATTTTGTACACGGACTTTAAAAAAACGAAAGTAAAACTAAGTTCAAAAATGAGACAAATCGGGCAACTCCTTCGTGGGGTTGCCATATAAAAGTTTCGTTTTCCGCTATATATTTGGACACTGCCCGAGAACGCGTTGACGTAGAGAGCTAAAATTTCGTACATGATGTTTTTACTACATTAGCCAATAAAGTGTCGAAAATGGACTAAATTGGGCAACTACTTTTTGGTGTTGCCATATAAAAATTTCGGTTTTTTACGTATACTTTGAAAACGATCAGTCCAGGACATTTTTATTGTACTAAAAACTTCTGCAGAATACGAAATCCTATAAAATTGGTAATAATCATTTTTTCTGTGCGACAAACCGTTCTAGAAATATATGCGAAAAACAACTTCAAAATCAATACTTGAATAGATCGGGGACCATACGAAATTTAATACGGGCATTCATCTAGGGTATCATAAGAATTGGTCTTAGACCCATTCTAGCTTTTTTACTTGTTCTAGTTATGTATTCCTAAATATTTATGAAGAAAAAGACCTGATCTGACAAGCTTAATAATATGAACTTGAAACTTGTCACCAAAAATTAATGGGTTGTGTGATGAAATAACAAATTAGAACATTTTTTAGCTTTTGCTATATACCGGAGATATCCCAAAAAATTCTTTCTTGAACAAAGTTAACTAAATTGGAAAATTCTGCATTTTTCCTGAAACAGATTTATCACTAATCATATCGATGAAAATTTTTCCGATGATTTTCCCGCCTTTCCGGGTTTTTCGTGGAGTTTTCCACAATAAGAACTTTATGCAACTCATTTCGCTCTACAACTTTGTCTTAGGTTGCAAAACACTCAAACGCTTCCTTGGTCGGAAAAACTCCGGAGAAGCGTTTTACATGAATTTTCCTCGATTTTTTCTTCAAGTTTTCACCATTGTCAGAGAGAAAGTAATGATGCCAGTTGATAGGGAACTTGATCCTGCATAATTTAGAAAACTTTTTTGGAAAAATCGGAAAACTCTGCATTTTTCCTGAAACGGATTTATCACTAATCAAATTTGTACCAAATTTTCAAATGATTTTTCTCGATTTTCCGGATTTTCCATGGAAATTTCCGGTTCAAATTTTGACAGATTCAGTTTCCACGCGACATGAACCTGTGTACCAAATTTCAGCTCGCTGTGATGACGAAAAGTGGGTATACGAGAGTGTCGAAAATAGTAAAGAAATAGACAAATTCGTGTACGAGTTAAAGGGAAAGGCTGGCCGCAAAAAACACTTTGTTTTCTCAATGAATCTAAGTGGCCGACTGACTGATGTGATTTTGAAACGTTGACTCAGGACTTTAGAGCCAGTGTAATGATCCGGTCGAGACGACAGAATCGTTCGCGACCGATCCAACACTAATGTGTACATTTCAGCTGAACCGAAAACAGAAAACCTAACCTGAAAAACTGTCACTGGAAGTAACAAAACTAAATCAATCAAATAACTTCAAAAACTGTCAGATAAATTTTATTTGTATATTTGTCTGGTTCTTCTAATTAAAATTATTGTTTTCAGAAACGTAATGCCCGAAACAGATTATAAGAGACTCAGCACCAAGAGAATCAAGCGAAAACTGAAAATAAAAGGACTGTTAGACAGTGGGAATCGCACTGCATTAATAATTGCGATATAAACGCCGGAAATATAGAAAACGATCCAGAATAGTGCAATAGCTCATATGACGAATTAAGTTGACCTCATTTAAACTCAACAAAACTCGGTAACCGTAATCTAACATGCAATGGACACATGATTTTGAGGAACTTGCTGAAGTTGCCAGGTAGTCAGACCTGCAGAAACTTGTGTATGCAAAACAATTTCTTACGGGAAGCGCAGCTATTCTAGGCAAACACAAGCTTAAAAAAAGCTGGATAGAGTTCACAAAAGAACTCATTAATGCTTTTCACATTAAAATAAACAATTCAGAGGTTTCTAGACTTCTATTATCAGCAAACAAGAGAGGTAATGAAAGCTGTCTGGCATACTTTGTTCGTTCATCACAACTGGGAGATCGAGTTCAGAGGCATTAACACTACAAGTGTCACGATAGTGGATTAATGGATCACAAATCTTCTGACTGCCCAACAAAAATAGCCAAATAGTCAAGAACAACCCCGAAAGAAGCTGCAGTCAGTCAGAATACCCATACGAAGCCGACAATGTACAATCGACTGGTTATGGCAAAAATAGTTATAGAGGGACTCGTGGATACTGGAAGTGACCTAAAGAGAAGATATCAACAACAGCCTTAGGAGAAAATCAGAGTTAACCGAATAATTAGTGCCCTTAGTCGGATTAGACAACCAAACAATATACACAAAAGGATTCAGTAAATTTAAGCTCACATTGGACAAGCAACAATACGAAACAGTGCTGCATATCATAGACTCCGACGTACTACCCTTGAGACTGGTACTTGGAAAGGAATGTTTACAGCAAGCAGATATATTCGTCTCATCAACCCAAGTACAAATCCGAAAGGCACAGCCGGAATCGAACTTTGAACAACAACTGATGGCAATCCAAATTGACAGCGACGTCTGTAAGTTACGGGATGAGGTGGAAACACTCAAACAACAGTACAAACCAAATTTAAACCCATAATGTGATATCGAAACAGCCATCGTATTAGCGAACGACACCCCTATCTATCACCAACAGGAAAGCAGATTGTTCAGTAATATATGCAGAAAAACCACTTCAAAAATCAAACTTGCACAGATGGACGACCATACGAAGTTACATACGGGCAGTCACTTAGGGTATCATAAGAATTGGTTTTAGACCAATTCTAGCTTTTTTACTTGTTTAGTTTTTGTATTTTTTTTAACTTTTTTTACTATTTTTGTACAAAAGACTTTAAGATCTTATAGTAGTACGTACACATAGGCTAAGAATATCGAATATTTAACTAACTCTAACAATACAAATTATATCGAAAGAGCCACATATACGAGGTGTTTCCCCTTAGGAGGTCTAAAGAGCAGAAAGTGATAGTACTCACCTAGCCAAACAAAAAATTAAATAGCAGGGGGGAGGGCAATATCAACCGTTTAGGAGTTACAGGGTGATTAATAAAAAAAGCTGGTTTTTCACAAAACCTATGTGCTATCTACAGCTGTTAAAAATTTATTAGCTCAAAACCTATTCATGTTATACCGAAATTAACCGATATGTTTTTTAAATGACATATTCTCAGTCACTAAGGGAACAAATTTAGGTTAGAGAATAGCTCTCAGAATATGTTTTGAGCTAACTCTTTAACGGGTGCAGATAGCACATAAAGTATAATAAGTCAAATTAAAGAGGAGAGTCTACAGTTTATAATATTTATAAAAAAGGTTAGGTTAGGGACCGTTGTAAAAAAATAGAGGTCAATGTAAAAACAAAGGCAAGAAAATCCGAAATTTTTTTTAGACCCTCAGTTTCTTCAAGACAGTAAGGCAGTCCCAAACCACCTTAGACTCAAAGGTAAACGAGTTTAATGCTTTAAGTGCTGCTTGGCTGTTTAATATGATGTATATTTTAGTGGATTATTTCGCGAGCACACAGCTCTATGGCGTGTATTTCTAGCTCTATGGCGTGTATTTCTGCCTGAAAAATGGTTGGTGAGGCCCCCAGTGCCTTTGCGAGATAGCACCTTGGCCTATATATGCCCACGTCTGCTTTACCCTCCATTTTGGACCTACCCTTTTTCAAATGGTAGGTCCCAGTGTGCCACTGTTGGCGGTCCCTTAAGATCACCTTAAAGTGGAATCTCAAAGTTATGGTGATTCGGCATAACGTCTGAAATTGTGTTAGCCATCGGGTCCTCGATGAAATTCTGGAGGACTTTCAGGTGGCCAACCAAATTATTTGTACTTTGGAGGTTTATGCATTGTAGCCTAATTGCACTAATTATGGCCTGCTCCCTACCATGTAAATGTAAGGATAGTAGGTCCAACATAGCCTCTAGGGTCACAGTTGGGGAGGTACGCATGGCACCGGTTACTCCTAGCCATGCAAGCCGTTGTAGTTTTTGCAAACTAGATTGAGCTATCTTTTGTTTTGTTTTGGCGACCAAACGTGTAAGGCGTATGTGACCATGGGTCTTATAATAGATGTGTATGACCACAGAGTCATTTTTGGTTTAAGACCCTAAGTTTTACCAAAAAGCCTGCGGCATGTCCATGTTGCCACTGTAGCTTTATCTAGTAATCTTTGTAAGTGAGAGTTCCAGGTTAGTCTGTTATCTAAGGTAATACCTAGATATTTGAACTCCTATGAGAATTCGACTACTGTTCCCTCAAGAGATCGTGCTTGTAAATAAAGCTTCCTTTTTCTCTTGAAGGGAACAACTATTGTCTTACCAAGTTTGGGTCGAAGTCCCATTGTTTGGCACCAGTTGAAAACTATGTTTAGGGCATTCTGCAATAGACCAGAGATTATCTGATCATGTTTGTCCCTAATTGTAATGAGCATGTCATCTGCATATCCCTGATTGTCATAGCCGGAGTTCGTTAGCTTCTGTAGGAGATCATCTACAACCAGCGCCCATAGTGGAGGGGACAGAATTCCACCTTGGGGACATCCCTTGGCAGCCATGCATGGGAACATCTACAGTACACAAATGTATTGTCCAGACCATAGATGCTATAATTTAAAGATTGCAGGGCATATGTATGCCAAAACCAAACTAAGCATTTCTTAGACAGACAGAGTGGAGTAGTGGATGCGAAGCATGTGCTGAAATTTGCTCCCAATAATATTGGAAACCTATAGTTCAATAATGAAAAAATCTCTCAACAGTTTTAATGGCAGTCGTAGATGCTGACTACAAATTTATAATGGTGGATATAGGTGCATATGGCTCTAATTCGTATTCTGCCATATTCAGCCACTCAAAGTTTGTGAATGATTGGTTACTTAATCCGACTAACCTACACATACCGCCTTATTGCGCACTTTCCGACACCTTCAATCCGCCAATACCATATGTAAGAATTGGCGATGTGACATTTTCCCTTAAGCCGACGTTATTGACTCCGTATCCTGATGATAAATTAACTATGCAGAGAAGGATTTTCAACTATCGGTGAGACAGCTAATTAATTAATCCTAAAATATTGTTATTCCACAACTATCAAGAGCTCGCAGTATTGTCGAAAATGCCTTCGGAATACTTGCCCATACCTGGCGGGTTCTAATAAAAAGAATAGAAGTTGAAAGTTCAACAATAAATAAAATTATTTTAGCCTGCTGTATCTTGCATAATTACATAAGGATGAATAATGTCGACAACGACAACTGATAACGAAGAAATGAACTTGTCTAATTCAAACCAATATGACAAACCAGTATCTGAAGCAGAAATGCTTTCTTGAAATGTTGTGATTTAGACTTTCAGCATAAAATGATTTAACATAGCTTTCATTATAAAAGTACTTTATTTTATTATAATTATAACGTTGAAATAAAATAGCATTCCTGCCAACAAAAAAAAAAGATCTATTTTCCTCTCATATAAAAACCTTTCTTCATAAAATAACATTTAGGGAAAAAAACAAAGAAAAATTCAGATCTATATTCCTCTCCTACAAACTCTGTTCACTGATCACAGTAATTTGCATATTCTTCCAGTTAAAGTTCTACATCCTCCAGTGCTTGCAGACACTTCATTTGCAGCTTAAGCTGTTGTCTCCTATCAAGACTATCTTTGCCTGCTGCCCTAAAGAAATAAAACAATTCCTGATAGCCGAAGTTTTCTTTTCGGGCGGAACATTTTCTATTGCACTCAATAACTCCAAAATTGTTCCATCGGCCGTCTGTGATTTTCCCAGCCTCATTTTGTCTTCGGTACTTACGTCGATATTTTCCATTTTAAGTTTGTATTCATTATAATTTCCAACAGTGCTGAAATATTTGTGTTCTAATGCAATAAAATTTTGTAAATAACTTACTTTGGTACTTTTAGAAAAAGAATTAAAAACGTAAGGGCTTCAAAACGCACCCAGTTAGTATATGTACATTGTAATTTCAGAACCACTTCGAACGTTGTTTTCAGCCTTGAAATATGCCCAAAATGAGTCCCTTAGATTTTCCCATTTCTTTTTGCATTCTGTTGCTAAATAATAAAGCGATGTAATTGCTGGTATGAATTTTTACTAAAATAACTTACTGGTTCTTCCAAGTATGTTTGCCATATCCTCACAGCTCCTAGTTTTTTATACCTGTCCTTGAACTCGGGGCTTGTCTTGTCGTATAATTGTACATAGTTAAGCGCAAAACTTACAAAATTTTCTTCTGCATAAAAAAAGCTGACATTATTTAACATAAACAAAGCGGATAATGAGATTAAGTACACCGAAAAATTTGTTCGGTCCGATTAAATCCACAGTGTGAAATCCTAGTAGGGTTTGAAAGTTTTGTCTGATATTTCATTTTACGGACAGAAAAACACGAAAATGTGTATTATTTTTTATATCTGATAATAGAGTCCTCCCTCAGGTTAGCTGTGATTCTCCGACTTTCAAGCATAGCATTTATCCATTTTATCAAGGAAGGTTTGATTCCTTTTTTGGTAGCTGCATTCTCAATAGCTTCAAAGGAGGAATTCGCAAATGCTGTTTCGATGTCCAAGACTGCACATACTGCATTTTTTAGTCCTAGGAAAAGACTATGTAGGGCAGTTGTGGTAGACTTTCCTGCTTGGTAAGCATGTTGGTATGGGTGAAGCGGTGATCGCTTGAGTGCATCGCTCCTAATATAGTTTTCTAGCACGTTCTCCATTGTTTTGAGGAGAAATGAAGTTAGACTGATCGACTGATCGAACCGAAGGATTTGGGTAATGCAGGTGAGCGCCCTCACTCTTTAGGTATATATGCTACCTTAGCTTCCTTCCTCGTCCTTGGTATATACCCTAGAGTATAACTTGCTCTAAAAGTTTTAATCAGATTTGACAGTATCTCCTCTGGCCCTTGTTGTAGTAGGGATGGAAAGATGCCATCAGCTCCAGGCGTTTTGAATGGCTTAAAGGAGTTGACGGTCCATTTAACTTTTTTTGGGGTGGTGATTCTGCCAGACAGAGTTGTAATCTTATTGTAAGGCCCGCATTTAGGTCTAAGCTCTTCAGGGATTTCGCCGTCATCTTGCATAACTGTCGAATCGCGAAAATGAGTTTGTAATAACAAACTCACTGTTTCCTTCCGGCTACTCGTGTAGTTGCCATCGACTTTCTGTAAATGGCCGATACTATTGGTGTGATCCTTAGAGATAACTTTTTGAAGTCTTGCACTTGTGAGTAGATCATCAAAACCATCGCAGAAATTTCTCCAAGTTCTTCTCTTGGATTTCCTAGGCTCTTTATTGTAGTCAGTCAAGGCGCGCCTTTATTCTTTCCAAGCACCTGTTGTTTTGCCTTGTTGAAGACCTTCTAGAATTGGCTGTTAATCCATCTATTTCCCTGTTGCTCACTTCTGAGGTTGAGGGTGTTACAATTACTGGGCTTTTAAGCCCACTGGTAGTTGTGGCTACTTCTCAACCTGCCTTGAGGTTCCCATTTGGGATATCTTGTTTTGTGGCTCTGGTTCAGCCACTTCCAATTTCTCAGAAGCTCGGTATTACTCTCGAGGTTTAAGCCCGAGGTTGAAGTGAGCACAGCTGCTAGACCGAATGGTCGATGTGCAGTCTTGGACGCCCCAGCTTTAGGTCTCCTTTCGGTCTGCACATGTCCAAAAAGGAAGTTAATCTTAAAGTTTAACTTCTGGGCCTTTCCGCCGAGCAGTGGTCCCATGAGAGAGTGACTGAGATAGTGACAACCCCTTCAGTCACTTTCCTTAAGACCTTCCATTCAGCTACTTTAATCTCAATGTCAGCAGGTATTTCTGTGCTTTCAGGGAAATAGCCAACCAGGATCTTTGCAAGAGCAATATCACATTCCTCTACATCCCTTAGTTTGGCATTTTCCTATGACGATATCTCACCCACTATTAGCCACTCTGAGGCGGCCTTGTTAGAGCAGGTGAGAACTAACCATCCTGGTCTAGCACTATAGCCAAGGAATGCCAGCATGAGCCGTTCATTCTCCATCTCCAGTGTCTTGCCCAGGATCGCATTACTTCGGTGAATTTTTCTGAGAGGATTCCCATTATTACGCCTGCAACCACTTGTTTTTAGTAGAGGAACTTGGGAGCTATTTCCTTGTTTTTGGTGCTCCTGCTTCCGTTGTGCTTCATCACACTGTTAAGTTCTCATCCTCTTCGCCTGTGTAGGTTTACGGGTAGAGTCCTCGGAGCAATTCTGTTTAATATATTTCGGCTTTTACCTTTTGAATAATTTTTGGAGCCTGTTGGATTCTTATCTGATAAATGTGAGCCCCCAGTGCATCCTTTTGAATCCTTAGAAGAGCTCTGGATTCCTGTAGGATCATCTGGTTTCGCCTGACCAGATATAGAGGGTTGAATCACGACCAACTCTTCAGGAATCTTCTCGCTCTCACGGTCCGGCTGTGAGATTAGCTCGACATCCCCATCAGAGAGAGAACAGTCTTCTCACATAATCTTCGCTAGACCTTCGAGACTTTCGGAGTCCTGTTCCATGAGCAGGTCGCCTTCTACGTCCACTATTTGAGGCATAGTAGCTGCCTTTGGTTTTAGTACATTTGGAGAGGCACTACCCTCTTCATCATTAACTACGTTTTCCATGTGGTTCCCACGAGTTACGAAGAAAGTAGAGTCACCCAAGGCAGAGATTCATATACCGTGGGAAGGATAAATTGAAACTGGAGGTCGCCTGGTATCCAGAGTTCATCGTTATAAGACACACACACGCAATGCCATTTATCCCATACGCACGTTTACACCTGTGATTGCGGGTTTTATCGAGTTTTCCTTGCTAGATCCGCCGTATTCAGTCAGGCATCTGGCTCACCCCAGGGGATGACGCCATCTGCCTGTGCAGGGCGTAACGTACAGACGGTCTTGAGAGAGAGATTTGCGTAGCAAGAGACTTGTATAGCAGGGTTCTCCCCTGAGTGGCGTTAAGATCTGAATACAATCAGCTATATACGGTGACCGGACGCATTGTACTTTTTAAGATACGGGCTGTTTTGTGAAAACCTGTCATAATTTATTAATCACCCTGTAACTCCGAAACGGTTTATATGCCCCCCCCTCTGCTATACAAATTTTTGTTTATCTAGGTTAGTACTATCACCTCCTGCTCTATGGACCACCATGGAGGAAACACCCTATATATACCTACTTCTATATATTACCTGTGTTGTTTTTTATCTGGTGTACTGGGTTAATTATACATTTGAGAGTGCAAGCTATACTGTAGAATGTTGCACAGCACGGCACTATTCTTCAAAAGCACGGCACTATTCTTCAAAAGCACGGCACTATTCTTCAAAAGCACGGCACTATTCTTCAAAAGGGGTCGCAAAATTCACTAAAAATGTGTTGGTCTCTTTACATGACCTCGCTTTCCTTTTTCCTTTTCTGAGACTTACGCAAATTAATATTTTTTCTTTTGAATTAACCGTTTATATAATACTACCTGTGTTTATCTTCCACCTTTCATAGATCCCAAATAAAATGTTTCACATATGTGTGTGGAAGCTACCAAGTTTTAAAAATAAAATTCATTGGTTGTGTGAGACGTTCTATTGTAGCAGCAGTGCAATGAGCTGGATAGCGCGCACAAAAGAACACAGCTATTAAATATATATGTATATAAGACTACAGTGAGCAAAAAAAAGAAGAACAAATGAATATTGTTTAGTCAAAAATCTAAATCTAGAATGAGAACAAGTATAAAAGTTAGAATTGGGCTAAGACCAATTCTTGTGATACCCTACTAGATGAATGCCCTTATCCCTACTGACTGGACTAATAAGGCATTGTGAATTCTAAAGCAAAGTTCCTAATAGCTTAAAGGAAGAAATCTATACATTTTTGTAAATATCCATGCAGAGATCTTATATTGCGTAGTCTTATCAATATGGAGTTTCCATTCAAATAAAATCTTCATACCCCTGTAGCTACCGCGGTGTAGGGATCTCCCTCATCCTCCACCAAAACTTTGATATTATCTGGTTTTATTACCTGCACTAATAGTCTAGTTCTGGTTTACATAATAATTGAAGGACTCTTTCTTCGCTAGGACTCTGATAAATGCTTTCAGCTATCTTGGCTTACAACTCCAGGATATAAATTTTGTAAATGTAAATTTACTGTGAGGGCGACTCTTAGTTATTATGGTCCACTTTTTAATTGGTTACATATAACAGAGGAACTGGAAGTTATTGGAACAGAAAAACCATCCAGCGGGGAAAGCTTGGAACGCTCCAAAGAAAGTCGGTTTGTAGCGCTTACAATTAGATCCGAATGAACCGTTGTAGAAGCTTTTTAAGAAAATTTATATTGCGAAGCACCAAATACATTTCTAGAAGTGTAGCCTTAAAGTCGCAACTCCTTCGTAAACTTAACTGTTGAGTACAGTTATTGTTCTGTTTATTTCGCAATTAGCGAAATACTGATCATTTCATATCATCAAATCGATTTGTACACTGCGTACTTGGTGAGTTTAAATAAAATTTTCTGATTTTGCGGTTAATTAAAGCTCTGTACTGTAAATATTTTCAAAAAGCTATTCAATTGCCTTACCAAAAATTTATTCAGGAGCACCATTTCTTTATACTGTAAATATTTTGATAAAACTCCCCTAGGCTTCTGATTGCCTCCTACAAAATCTTTTCAAGATTCAATACCAGAAATTCGTAAATTTCTATGCATATCTCGCTCTTTACATTTACAACGTCAGCAAAATTATCTAATCATACTATGACGATATCTAAAAAAACAAAACAACAGATTTGACTAAATGTACATTGCTTAATGCACAGTGCCCGTACCTCCCCCTAAAACCGCCCGCACATATATTAGTGAGCTCAAATGGAGTGCTGAGCTCTAAGGACATGCAGTGTTAAAAAATATATGCAAAGAGGTACGAAAAGCAAGTGCTCGATGCCTACATTGGAGCGTCCCTTTATAGTTTTTTGGAATGTTCCTCTTCTCGCTGGGCAGGTCCTTATATTAAAAAATAACTGAGATGAGCGCACATATATATTCTAGTGAACTTGTTTACATAGAGAAAAATGCGCTGAAAAGGAATTTTTCTGTTGCATCTCATATATAAAATACCTACTCCAAAATCATAAATTCACATTCCTTACATTTTCGCTTGCTTTGCTCTTTCTGGGCGTTCTTTCTTTTTATATCATGTTCATAATGAACATTCATAAAAGCTTTACAGAAAACGTTTAGAGCGTCGCACGGACCAAAGTAATTTTAAGTAATTTTTCTTATGATACTTCCAGCAGTAGTCTTCCTTTCATCCTGACTTGAAAAGAGTCTATGTAAAAGCAGACAGAGATTTCCTTTGCAAACTGTTTCGTATTTTAACCAATTCTGAGCATCAGTTCCATCGCAATTAAAATTATAATGACAACTTTTACCTGCAAACTTTCAATTTCTTTGAAGTGATCCACTTTTTGGTTACTTTAATTCTTTGACATCTGTGAAGCGTAGTATGCATGTATGAATGTACATGTTGTAGAATGTAAAAAGAAAAAAACCCCAGTCTAAAATTATAACAGCAGCATATGAACTTAGCATAAGATCATCACAGTCAAAGGGATTGAAAGTCTTCTTGAAAGGGTAAGGCTTGCCTATAATAAACGTAATAATTATGGAACTCAGTACAAAAAAAGAATATAATGACAGCAGTTAAGTCATTCAAATGGACTCTATTTTAATGGCAGTAAATTTGGATTTAAATATTATACGAGCGGTGAAGATCTGGATTCATTTTGTGTAATTAGATGGAAGGTATTATTATCGAAATTTTAGAAAAGAAGTTTAATTGTTTACAACAATCCTATCTTGCAAAGCATAAAAATTACATTGGATTAGAGATCTTACAAGCAAACAGGCTGCATAGGGAATATTCCTGGAACAAACAATACTAGCGACAACTAATAAGTGGATTATTTCCCGTCTACAGCAGACTGAAATTCATTGAAAATAATTTCAATGAGCTTCTAAAATTCATTGAGAATGCAGAGAAATCGATCTTTTCGACCAAGCAATCAGAGGGGTATCATCAGTATGATTATCTCTGCTCGCCTATCATAGAAGTTCGATGATAGGGTCACCCAATTACCCATATAAATACTTTTTATCAAAAGAAAGTGTGAATTATATGGTAGCAACAATTTCTCGTGGCGATTTTCAGTCTGCTGTAGACAAGAAATAATCCACCTATAAGTTTTTCTTGGTTTATCCAAGTTCCTTATGGCGACTATGAGGAATAATCACTCAATTTGAAAATTCCAACGAGAAATTGTTGCTACCATATAATTCACACTTGCTTTTGATAAAAAGTATTTATATGGGAAATTGGGTGACCCTATCATCGAACTTCTATGGTAGGCGATCAAAGATAACCATACTGATCAGTGGCGGATCCAAGGTGGGGGGTTGAGTTATTTGAAAAAATATATTTTTTATTTTATACTTTTTTTATTTATATAATTCAACTTAAAAAAAAATTTTTATTCCAAAACTTAAAAAAATAAAAATTTATTTCAATGAATGCTATTGTATGCATGTGATGTATGTGTATAGGTTTTTCTCGGAATTTGGGTTTCGGACCTCAGAGAAACACTTCCCAAGCCACGAAACACACTCCCTCGTTACCACATCAGAGCCCTAACTTAACTTAGTCCTAACTTCTGTTATATTTCGGGGCTTACCTTAGCCGAAGGCAATCACTCTACGCCGTTTCAGGAAGCTATGATTAAGACAACTCGCACACTGTTATTTTATTTATGTATATTTTTTTTACTTTTGCTTTGTTCACAAACTTTTTTTTTCACAAACTTCCTCTTATGGTTATTTTCACAAAACGTTTTTTTTTTTTGTTTCTTATCGCAACTTCTATTTTCTTTACCTGTTTACAATTAGTGTTCAGCCTATCGCGGCGGACGATGGTTGAGATGAAATTTGATGTTTTCATAAATATCAAACCACCGTCTTGCTATTGTGCATACATTGTTGCATCCACAATGTATGCCGCTCGCGACAATTTGCTGAAAGGAGGCTTTTTGGTGAAGACTTGATCGTTTAAATCTTCACCGAGTAAATTTTATGCGCCCGATATGTATGTAGGTATATATCTACATACATATCGTATTTTTATTTTCGACAAATCTTACTGAAGGTAAGATTTGTCGTGGGGCTTTTTTCTATTGAAATTTAAAACTTTTATTTGTCCCAAGTCGTTCTATGGGAAATACTTTTTGTTTTTAACTGAGGAATTTGAATCAATTGCTGATGGCAATTTCTTCGGCTTAAAGAGAGATAAGCCCCTTTTTAAGTAATTTTGGCATGTAACACTCCTAACATTCTAAAATATCTGCAGCGTTCTTATGTAAAACCACTGACATTTAAAATATGGACTGACTACGTCCATAGAAATACACTGCAGAAAGTGGGCTCATTTCTATATAGCGTTCTCTTTCGATCTAAGCACTAATTCGCACGTCACATAGAAATGTGACATAACTCGAAATTTGTCGTTTTTGAGTTAATTACATCATGAAATTGGCATATTTCTATCTGATTGTTTTTGCCGCTAGATAGCGATAGTGTCACTTTTCTGTTAGTTAAGAACAGAGATATTCTTCATAGAACAGTGTGTCAGTGTCACTTTTTGTGTTGTGATGATTTTCATAACAAACGTAAATATGTTTTCGACATTTTAAGAGTATTATTTTAAATTGTGTCACTTTTCCACAAAACAGCATTTATTTCTTACAAATTATATTATGAGTTATGACATTTTTCCACAAAGTTCAAAGTACGGAATTTAATTCTTAAAAATTGTATTTTGAGTTGTGCCACTTAAAAAAAACTTCTAAAAATATTTATTGGCAACAAAGAAAAGCGGCACAACTTAAGAGGATGCGGGATTAACAGCTAACCTCGCCAACTGCGGTAACAAAAACTTAAAATTTCTTTTATATAAATCTTCAGAAATATATTTACTAACAAATTTAAGAGTTCAGACTATTTTTAGCAAACAATTACTACGTTAAGCTAGAATTAATTCTATGTACAGCTTTTCGTTCTTTCGCTCTCCTGAAAAGTTGCATTTTTTGAGTTGGGTCATGTTTTTAAATTAATTATTTGGGTTTTAGAAATTCGAGAAGTTTCACTTTTCAACTTTCCGCCAATGGTTTTTTCAATGTTGGCACCGACGTATGAACTATTTTTGACACAAAAAATTGTACTCGCAAGAAATAGCATATCGAGCAGTCCATATTATATATGCCAGTGTGGAAAGTTGGGCTTGAATGACTCCTGCAGTTTGCACCATTAAAAAAAATTAGTGTTTGTAAAAAAAAATAAAAAAAAGTATACTAACAAATGACACATCATCCACACCGCTTAATGCGGATTTCCTAGTTCCAAGTACTGCGGTGGCTATGCAAACCACTTACGGCGCTGGCGGTTTTTTTTTTTTTTTTTTTTTTTTTTTTTTTTTTTTTTTTTGTGCTCGATAGATGTAATTTCTAAGATGACCCCCCCCTAATTTCAATGCTAGATCCGCGCCTGATACTGATGAGACCTCTCTGATCGCTGGTTCGAAAAGTTCAATTTCTCTGATAACAAAAAAGGTATTTGACTTCTAACTCATCAATTTAAGTCTATAAGGTTCTGAGATCCTTTAAATTTAGATGTAACTTATTAGGTTCGTATAGAACTTGGCTTAATTGTACATCTCCGCCTCCCAACTGGTACGTCTACCGAAACTATTTTGATAACTTTAGGAAAGGCTTTCGACCAGATAACTCGTCCTGTGTTTTCTCTGAGATTATATTTCCACTGAAACAAATCTCTATCTTTTGTTTTTAAAGTTTATAAAAAATTGCTTTGTGGACAAAATCGCAGTAGCCTTTTTAGATTTAAAATTTGGAAATGTTTGAAAAACGATATAATGTCAACGTGGTTTGAGCGATTACGAAATTTATGATTTGAGAAGAGGCGGTGCGCGATTCTCTAAGTGTAAAGGCAGAAACCATTCAAGCAAGCCTCAGGTCTGAACTCTCTCATGTTTCCTCGTAGCTTGCATCAAGTCTTGCCACAGAAAATTGAAAAAAAAAAATAACACCACCCGGCTCGGTGCTATTATTGTCATTTTTGACATTGAAAAAAGATGTTGACAGAAGGGTCTGAGAGGACAATATTTGCAATTGAGCAGACGGAGCCATGCAGCTAGCGTAAATACTAATTGCTCGGCTTGGTTTTGTGTTGCCTCATTTAGAAACCCGTCCTAGAAATTTTGACAACAGCTAGAGGAAGCCTTGAGGCCTGGACGTGTTTCTGTCTTAATGCAACATTGTCGGGTAGTTAAATGACTAAATTTCCCATTTTTAAATATCTTAAGGCAGAAATACATTCACGACTTGAGGCTTCCTCGAGGTATTGTTAAAATTTTCAGCACGGATTTTTAAATCAGGCAACACAACCATGCCGAACTGATACCCTCTAAGCTAGCCGTAAGGCGCGCTTTACTCAATGTTGGAAATTTTAGTCTATGAGGTATACTTCTGTTAAACATTTTTTTTTAATAGGAAATGACAATGACAGCACCGCGCCGATGGTGTCATTTTGTTTTCAGTTCTCGGAGATCAGCCTTGATGCTAGTTCCGAGAAAGCATGAGAGAGCCCAGGACTGAGTCTTGCTTGAATGTGCTTCTGCCTTTACTTACCATTGATGTTACGAGCAATTGAAAAAAGTGTGTTTCAAATCATGAATTTCTCTACAATTGTTGATTTATGAATTTGTCAGATTAATATTTTTCGATTTATAGAACAAGAAAAGGTGAAATTAATGATGTAAATGGAAAATGGAACAATTTTTATTTATAGAGATTCTGAATTAAATTATAAATACAACAAAAAAAAAAACAACCCTCTCGTCTGTGGTTTGAAACCGTGACCTTCTGATTTCCGGGCGACTGCTCTTACCACTGAGCTAACGAGGAAGACATCTTTGCCTCCAGTGTTTCTTAATTTTATAACTAGCCTCCTCAGCCATACTACTTTAAGCTGACATTAACCAGTAGCGATGAAAGTGCACAAGTTAATTGCAATTTCTCAATTTTCTTATTTTGTTTTCTTCGGGCGGGAATCGAACTCACAATTGTTGGAATCGGTGTCAGATGCAGAACATTTATCTTCTTGTATTTATAACTTAATTCAGAATTGTTAAAAATAAAAATTATTCCATTCTTGATCCGACACTGACAACGATTCTAACAATTATGAGTTCGATTCACGCCCAGGCTAAATAAATAAAAAATTGTACTTATAATTACAGTTTTGCGCAATTTTCTCGTTTACAATGTTTAAATTATAAATATTAAAGTAAGATATTAAAAAAAGGGATTCAATCGTTTTTTCAAAAATGTTGCGAAACCTGCACGAATCACACATGCGGCATTACACTCAGGAGGCTCCCCCATCATTCATACAAACATCATAAACGTCAGATAATTTTCGAGTTTTATGTAGAATTTTGAGCTAAAATAACTGTATAAATTGAAAAATATTTTGATTGATGATTTACCAGCGTAAAAAAGCGGAATTTATGAGTAAAAAAAAACATAAATAATATTTGAGGTCTCTGTTTCAACACGTGTACTGCGAAGGAGTTACTCAATTATATATATTTGGAAATTAAATTTAGAATTCTGCGCTTTTACAATTGACAAAATTTCAGTTCTTTATGCTAATTATGTCAACCCGTTTTCAATTAATATACAGGGTATTTCATAATTGGTGCAAAGGTTTGATAGCTGATGTGGAGACAAGCAAAAAATAATAAGGTGCAGAATTGGGTTGGGTAGTACTTCTTCCAATGAATGCCCAATCAGGCTTCCTGTCAACTTTCGTTGGAAGTTGTGCAAAAATCTAAAAAATTGAAAAAACAAAATTCCTAATTTTTAAAATTTTCCCGCCAAAATGCATGATAACTATAAAGTTTTTTTACAAGATTTAAAAACCCCGGAATAAAACCTTTAATTTGACTATGCACAATGATATTCCCGTTTCTATGATTCATAATTTCATTAGTTTTGCTACTGACGATGGTAATTGCACATACTACACTGTAAAAAATGTGCACAATTGTTGCCAAAAAAGTTAGGTATTTTTCCCTAAAAAGTGGGGACTTTTTCTTAAAATGTGGGGATATTTCCAAAAATGTATACTGCTTACATTTTAGGGAAAAATACCTAAGCTTTACGGGAAAAATTGCGCACATTTTCTACAGTGTATGTATTATGCAATTCCAAGGAAAATTAGCAAAATTAATCAAATTATGAGTAATAGAAAAGGGAATATCTTAAATTAAGGGTAACATTCCGGGATTTCTAAATCTTGTAAAAAAAAAAAAACTGTATAGTTATTTTATATTTTAACGGCAAAATTGTTAAAATTTGAAAAAAATAGGAATTTTTTCCAAATTTTTTTACTTTGACATCTTCCAACTTCCGACGGAAAGTCACACGAACGCTGATTGGGCATTCATTGGAAAGCTGAGACGGTTTGCTACCATAGAGTATATATTCAAAACTTTACAGGGTATAAAGTGGAAGAAGTACTAAAAATGTTAACCACCCCCTACCGCAGAAACGACGAGTTTTTCCAACCCCTCTCCACAAAAACGTATGATTTTTTGCTTGTGTCCGCTTCAAACTCTTGCGTTATGTACAGTAATTATGAAACAACCTGTATTGTAGAAAACGACAATTTTGTATGAAGTACTAAGAAGTATCTCTTCGATTACGCAAGTAATGAAAACCAAAATATTGTATGGAAAACCTATGAAGAAATTACCTGATTTCATTAATTTTTGAACTCAGAACTTTTAACAAGCGGTCTTTATTAGAACATTTGATATTATAAAGGGTTTTGCAATAAGAGGTGTTATTTTAATTAGCCCGCTATTTCGGTAGATGTCACTTTTGACATTTGACAAGTAGAAACAACGCCATTAATAAGAATGGAACGATACACGATTCAACAACGCATTGAAATTATTAAAATTCACTATAAAAATGGTGAAAATGTGGCAGAGACGGTTCGTAAAACTCTAACATTTTTGGGTCGTCGTGAAGCACCTTGTCGGACCGCAATACAGAAATTGGTAGAAAAATTCGAGCTGTCGGGACAAGTTAGTGATGTGAAGAATAAAACCCGTGCACATCGCTCAAGAACAACCGAGAATATTGCTGCTGTAGCCGAAAGTGTTGAAGAAAACCCAGGTTTGTCCATTCCTCGTCGTTCTTTGGAATTAGGCATTCCACAAACGTCATTAGACCGTATTTTGCATAAAGATTTGGGTCTTAAGGCTTAGAAAGTTCAGTTAACACAAGAACTCAAGCGGGCCGATCATCAACAACGTCGAGTCTTTGCTGATTGGGTCCTTGAAATGCATGAAAATGATCCGGAATTCCATCGAAAACTCATCTTGAGTGATGAGGCCCATTTCCACCTCGATGGCTTCGTCAACAAGTAAAATTGTCGCATCTGGGGCTCGGAAAACCCAAGAGTTATTGTTGAAAAGCCTCTCTATCCTCAACGTGTGACTGTTTGGTGCGGTTTATGGTCCCGCGGGGTCATTGGACCTTACTTTTTCGAAAATGAGGCTGGAGCAACAGTTACGGTGAATGGATTGCGCTATCGACAGATGATTAATGATTTTTTATGGCCGGAATTGGATGGTATTGATCTGGACAACGTTTACTTTCAACAAGACTGCGGCACGTGCTATACAAGGAACGAAACCATTGATCTTTTACGGGAAAAGTTTCCGGACCGTGTTATCTCTCGAAGAGGTGATCACAATTGGCCACCGAGATCTTGTGACTTAACACCTTGAGACTTCTTCCTTTGGGGCCATGTGAAAGAGAAGGTCTAGCCAACAGCCCAGCGTCGATTCAAGACCTCAAAGATGGAATTCGTGAGGCTATCGAGGACATAGGGCAGCCACTTTGCGATTTCGTTATGGAAAATTTCATGAAAAGGATATGGTCCTGTAGGCGTGGTTGTGGTGGTCATTTGGCTGATGTTATTTTCCGTTATTAACGGCATACCTTCCTCTTTATAATGAAATAAAGATCCGATCATTTATCTCAAAAAATGGCATTTTTCTTTGAATATCAAAATAACACCTCTTATTGGAAAGCCCGTTACATTATCGAATTTGGTGGTAGAGAAAATATAATGTAATAATTATGTGCAATTCTCTAAGACGACAGATACCACATCTTTTGAATTCAAGGTCAAGGTAGTAAAACATTTAAACGACATTATCCAAAACATGAAAAATATTTTAATATATTAAAAATGTCTACACACATGAATTTTAGTAGACATAATTGAACGCGATTATTTTCAAACCAGATATCTTGTGTTAAAGTCTCCTCAATTCCTACGAGATTTCATATCATAACTCTTGAAGATAAACTTAATGGGACTACTGTACTTCTGGTATACCCACAGATTACATAACTCTACGGGTTTGCACTCATGTGGACAGTTGTAAATGTAAGACATTTATGCATATCATATCAATGCAATGGGGGATGCATCTCCTCATAACATATGAAGGAAGGGGAGATGTTATTTTACTAATCCAGAAATTGTCTTTAGTGACAGTCTCAAATGGTCAAAGGTCATTTATCAATTTGCAAGACACAAAGCGCAGTTTGCTTTTGAATTATAGTGCACATTTTATTTTATTTAAGAATTTCTTTATGGACTTATTATGCCTGAGGACAGACTAACTGACTAAACTGAATTATGAATAATTAATTACTTTTAAAAATATACCTAAAGCTGATTATAAAAGAACAAAGAAGGAAATTATGTCTGTCAACAAAGAAATTAATAAGGACATGAAAATAAAATTAAAGCTTAGAGGAAATAAAATATACAGTATATTCCTCTTATAGGTATATATGTATATTCTGTGTTCTGCACCAGAAACATACGTTATAAATTGAGTAATATACGCGTGTTTCGGAATAAATAGAAAATATTTTGGAGGGTGGTTTAAATTGCATTTTGGTGGGAAACGTGGTGAAGTTTGATAGAATTAGGACAATTTTCCCAATTTTTCGAATTAGTAGTCCTGTAACCTCAGACTCAAGGGGAATAGATAGCTAATTGAGTATTTATTGTAAAGCTTGGACAGTTAATTATCATTTATACACATATATATATATATATATATATATAATTACAGGGTGTTGAGGAAAAAGGACTAAATCACAAAGGTGCTCTTATCGGGCAAAAGACTCATTTCGCACATCCACTTCCCATGCGATTTATTGTACATCCAAACTCGTAAGGTGCTTCTATTTATTCCGACAACCCTTGTGTGAAAAAAAATAGCTCATTATACCCTAATGAAATCAAAGGGTATACAAAGTATATCATTCCGTTTGTAACGTACAGAAATAGTTATGGTAGAATTTTTGCATGTCCGCCCGTCTGTCCGCCCTTCTGTCCCTGGGTCCGTCCGTTCGCAAGATAACACGAGAATGCGTGTAATTAGAGAGCTGAAATTTTGCAAATGGGATTTTGAAAAAAAAGTCCGAAAATAGGGCAAATCGGGTGTTCAGCAAAGACTCACCCATCACATCCAAAATATCGACAGCATCGTCCTATTTCATTATTGACATATCTTATATTTAAAACAAATGAAAGGAAATGATCCCAATAGTACCTACCTAAAAGAATAATTGAATTAAATTCGAATATGAAATACAATGAAACAGTTCCAAATTAAACCAGAAACAAGGTTTTCTCCACCTTTTCAAGGTGTACGGAATCTAAAAAACACAACATGAAAAGGAAAAATTATAATAAACACAAACAAGAATATAAAAAAAGGATAACGTCAACAAATACACGAGTTACATTTTCAAATGGATCAAAGGTTTTTGTTAAAAGATTAATTGAAATAATGAAATATGAACAATAATTTACCAGTTGAATTAATTATTGTGTAAAAATCCACACTACAAATCACACAAATTAAAAAATAAAATCTAAATCGACCACAAATTTGTTTTACTCTAACGTTTTGAACTTCAACGTCAGGTTAAAGGAGGTGCGTTCACAAAATAGAATATTTGAAAATAAAGCCCTTATTACGAACAAATTACTATTTTTCGAATTATTTAAAAAAATAATTTATTTGTATACTCGTAATGAGTGAAAAGGAACAGGTAAATTGGTGAACGAGATAGAAATGTGAAAACATATAATTCTTCGAGCTCTAAAAATTTCAATTTCAATGGTGTTATATCAACAAGGGGTCTTCTATTGAACATTTACAAAATGGCCGAAGCACTTATGTGACATCTCAGCAAAATTTTCATTCAAATCGACGACGAAGAAGAAGAAGAACGAATCAAGGTTAATTTTAAAAAATATTTATTTTATAATTTATTAATTTGATGATTTTTTTTACTATAGCCATAAATGAGAATTACCCAGGGAATTTGGCCGCTACATTTCCTCCCATTTTAAACAGATCACTATCAAATCCAGAGCGCAGAATAATATCAACTAATCATAAAAATGACCAGCAACCTTTGACTCAGTATGGCATGATGGTCTGATATACCTTCAAGATGCACAACATTAATTTTCCGAATAATACAAAATTTTCTATATGATAGGCACTAAGAAGTTCATATACAAAGCATATCCTCTGAACTGGAGAAAATTGTTGCAGGTATTCCCCAAGGTTGTGTTCTTATTTACTTTGGACTTCCTGACTTTTGAGAACTGCCATTTTTTCCGTATTTGGTGACGACATAGAAATCTACTCATCTTCGGAATGTAAGATGAAGTTATACTCTCTTTACAAAACTAATTGAACACAATTTCTGACTACCTTCTATGATGGCAAATTAAAATGAACTATAGACAAATACAAGCTATATTACACACACGCAAGAGGCAACAAGCTATTTACATAGATCCCGTCTCATAAGGAATGGTGAAAATGATTGAATACCTTGGAATAGTATCCGACAAAGCATTAATTTTTAAGACACATGCAGCTCACTTAAATATCTATATTATATGTCAACCCTTTCATTAATAGAAGGTCAACTCTAAATCTAAAAAAATAAATTCTTGATCTACATATAAAGTTGTAGGTATTCCATACTATAATTGTATATACGATCCCCCAGTTTGGTCCATACTATATGTGCTCATTGTCATATTCAAAAATTCCAAATCATGCAAAATAAGATATTAACAAATAATGATATCGTAGATGAATTCTGGCCTTTAATTTCGTATGGTCACCCATCTGTGCAAGTTTGATTTTTGAAGTGGTTTTTCAATATATCTCTTGAAAGGTTCATCGAACAGCAAAAATGATTATAACTAATTTTATAGTATATCTTATTCTGAAGAACTTTTCAGTATATTAAAACCGTATAGGACTGATCGTTTTCACAGGATACGTAAAAATCCTAAATTTTTATCTCGTAACACCAAGAAGGGGTTGCCCGATTTAGTCCATTTTTAAAATTATATTTACTATTTTTATGAAAACACTTTATGCAAAATTTCAACGCTCTACGTTGACGCATTCTAAGGCAGTGTACAAATATGTAGTGAAAAACAAAATTTTTGAATAGCAACCCTACGAAGGAGTTACCCTATTTGCCCCATTTTCGAACTTAATTTTACTTTTTTTTTAAGTCCATGTGCAAAATTTCAGTTCTCTAAGTACATGCGTTCTCGAGTTATCGTGAGGACGGACAGACAGATGGACGGGCAGACGGATGGACGACGGACGGATATGCAAAATCAAAATAACTTTTAATTTTATGCATGAGTGTCCAATCCATTTAGCTCTACCATCATTATTTGTACGTGTTACAAACGGAATGACAAACTTAGTAGATATACCTTTTAGATTTCATCTGATGTATAAAAAAGATATTCAACCTATCGTTGTACTTTTCAACAAGTGAACTCCTCAAACAATCGCTTTAACCTTTTTTGAGAAGCGTCAGCAATATGCCAATCTCTTGATTCAGCAAAAAGGTTCATATAGTCATTAAATATCATTAGTCATCATGACGTGTAGTTAGATGTAGTTTATGAGTAGCGTTAAGTCTGAATGAGGATTTTGCTAACTTTTCCTCTTCTATTATCATGTTAATGCTATGTTTAAATGTCGGTATACTGAAAATATATTCTTAGGATGCAAAGAAAGATAGAAGTCTAAGCTCTCTATAAACCACAAGTTCCATTTTGTTAGTATTATGATATTGTAAATTTAGAAATAAATAAATCGTAATAAATCTTAATAAATGAATATGAGACCAGACTGGGAGCCTTCTGCTCAGTTTTGCAAGATGCCACGAACATATTCATCATCTAGCACTATTCGTAGATTCTATTGCCATACGAAGATTAAGTTGATGTATGGTTCATTGTTGGTATTATTTTTGCAAAAATAGATGTTCCTAATGCATCATATCTGTAATTTGTCAATATCGATTACTTTAGACGAAGAAAAATTGACAGTATTAGAAGAAAACAGTTAAAGTTTTCATTGTAACAAAGGAACTTGAATCTACTATTGTATCGTGAATGCAATATCGTCAAAACCTTGGGATTGAATTAGAAGTGCCTTTGCTTAAGTGATCATATTTGAGAGCCCATTATATCTACAATAGTGTAATGTAATATACACATCATGTAAAAATCGTATCTTAATTAATTATTTTGTAATATAATATACACACATCTGTACAAACATATATATATACAGCATGCAAAAATAGCACAACTTAAAACAACATGAGTACCCACAAGTAAGCATATTCATGTACACACATATTATGTGTGTACCATATATTATTATGCAAGTATAAAATTTTCTTGTGAACATCCAATGTAAGCCATGAACATGATTTGTAAAAAGAAAATAAAAGAAAACATATCAAGTCAAGTTACGAAATGAATTTTCGAATAACAGAAAAAGTTTTTTACAATAAACAAATAAGTTCAATATTGTGAAAGGGCATGCTATTAGTAGGAAAGAAATGAAATTGCTGATCTAGCGATTTCTTTATGAAATTGTTAAATCTTGCTTATGGAAAGACTTTACTTAAGAAACAATGTAATTCTATATAAAAAGATTAATTGTAACGGAATAAAATCAAAATTGTTTCACATATCAAGTTGTGTAATTTCTCATTAAATTGGCTCTTTAGCCTAACTGATCATAAACCGGAACTTTAGCCTGATCATACTTTTACACCGGCTCTTAAGCCTGAAGATCACAAAGCGGCATATAGCTTGATCTTCAGCAATAAAGCAGAATAGGCAATAATATCGGCACCATCCTGCCTTATAACTGACTTGACGAACTCCGACTATTAGACTCAATAAAGGGGCATTGTTAGCCTAGTGTAAAGTACGATTTACTTATCATCTTTGTCTTCCTGAAGAGGAAACACTACAATAGCTTCGAACATGGCAGCTCATGAACCAATTCTCATAGATTTTAGCCCACTCTCCTTTCATGGCGCAATGAGTCTAGATGAGTCTAGAAAGTTTTGTGTAACAGACAGATACGACAATTTTCATTTTATAGTTAAGGGCGTTAAGTCAAGACAGTTAAGAGAGCTATGTAAATGATTTTCTTACCTATGTACCTATTAAATAAATTAAAGTTTTCGGATAAGGTAACATTTCGAAAGTTGAGATTTCGTAAATACTAGATGGCTCTGCTCCTATAAGCATGTCTTGAACATCGTTTGAAAAATTGGTTCATTTAATCTCCAAAGAAAATTTCGAACAGTAAGGAAGTAAGTTTTATAAATCATATCTGTATACTGTCTATTTGGTAACGGAGACGTTTCCATAAATGCGATATTATTCTTCGAGTTAATTCTCTTGTATTATGTCTAACCTTAGAAACTACTGGGTTTTTACGCGACCTCGATTTACGCGATCTCTTAGCTTTCCGAGAATTACGTCTTTATCTCAATCTTACGCAACATCATATTTGTATGCCCTCCATCTCATGTGCTGACTCTAAAGGGATGTCGTGCGCTCGAAATATTGTATGGTTACTTGATATTGCAGAAAACGATTCTGATCACAGAAATATCTCCGAGGTGACCAAATGTTGTTTAAAGAATTCCAAAAAAGTCTGCAAAACCAATCTTAGATATGTTTGTTCTGAAACTATCTACTTCTAGAGAAGGCTGGGAATCCACCACGGAAATATGATTGACTCTGCGACAATTTTATTCACAAATAAGTAATACGAATTATTTATGTAGTTTTAATTATAAATCTGAAATCTTCGAGTTCCATTCAATTTTTAGACACAGATGGTTTACATTGTTTTCGGTATTGTCGCTAATTTTATTATTGAAGTATTTTTATGATATTTAATATGAGTATCAAATATATTATTATTCAAAATATATATACATATAATTAAATACAAAATTTCGTATATATTCATGATGTTTTAAACTTACGCTCCCAAATCATTTTGCTAAAAGCTTCTGTAAGTGCTTCGAGATATACGTGTTCCCGATTTCGCATAAATTGAGGGATCACTGTTGCAGTTAACATTAAAGATTTCTATGCTTTCCTAAAAAAAATAATTTCTCATTTATAAAATGTTGATCTTATAACACTGTATCAACTTTTGTTTACCATTCTTAAGTGTACTTTACATTTAGAACACAAAGCATTTAGCATTGCTGACCTACAAAAAGCACACCTATTTCTTCCTCCCCATGTTAACTAGTGTCCTATTTCATCGTTGCGCATATCAAGTTCAAAAATGGGACAAATCCGATAACTGCTTCGTAGGGTTGCCATAGAAAAATTTCGATTTTCATGACATATTTAGACACTTCCTAGGAACGCGTCAACGTAGACAGAAAGTTTATTGTTTTATTTTCTCAAACCAGTTTTTACTCATTACATCCGCAATGATAGGAATGCGTAACTCAGATGACCAAATCATACGTATTTGTGGAATTTTAAAAATGTCAAAGTATAATAATATACCGAAATACTTCCGAATTTCAGCGGTTGTAACTTTGAGCTGAGTTCCTGATATTTGCATAAAACATTTTATCGTTTCTTGGCATATTTTCACAATTATTGCATCATCAATGAATTCTTTGAAAAAATCATATGGTGTTTCTTTATCTTCTGGTACAGGCAGTTGACTTTTCCATTCACAATCGGGAATATGAAACGATTTTGTTCTCCACATTAAATTTTTTTAAATATTGTATATTTGGTTGTTTGGAGATATCTCGTCCTGCGCTGTATACTCCACTCGTGCCTTCACGCGGACCTTCAACAAGTCAAAACAAAGAACAATTCACATCAAAAATTTCATAAATGCCCATCGTTGCATATTTGCAACAATTAAATCCGAAAAATTCCAGGAAGAAATTCATATGGCAAACGTTCACAAAAATGTATTAAATAATTTATCTAGAATCTAAGTAATAATGGCACAAGAACTAGATATCGCATGCAATACCGAAAAGCATACAATGGAATTGACCACAACATTTGAAATGATGTACATTGACGAAATTTCTATTACTGGATTTACTATAAAAGTATATCAGTAGTGCATTTAAGAAATGTTACTACAAAATGTCTTCAAGAAAGTATATCAACATATCTTCAGAGTGTGAGAAGAGTTTACAGGCAAATATGGAGTTTATCATATTGCATTTTCAGTAATGTATATTGTAACATGTCTTATAGTTGTAGTGCACTTCTTCACAAAATGTATACGTTGGTTCAAAATATTTGCCATAACAATTATAGATATATATCCTTTATTTCAGTGTTACACAGGGTGTCCCGGAAGTTGACATCAAGCCGGAATCCGGCGATAGGCCAAATCATAATAGTTACCAGAAAAATATAAAAAAATGTAAGTCATGTATTTTTTAAATTATAGGCATTTATATTTTTTTCGAAAAAATGTACACACTGTGATGGCTTTTTAGCTCCTGTTGCAACAAATCTTTACTTTTTTCAATTTTATTTTTTTTATTTAATCCCGAATAGAGGTTAAGAAACCTGTTGCTTTAAATTCTAAACCACTGTTCCAGCTTGGAAGAAAATGTCACATTTTGTCGAACTAAGAATAGGAAATTAATTCTTCGCCCACATACCCGGCACAGCCGGGTTAATAGTAAAAATCCTAAAATCTTTGAAATGTAGAGTTTTGCTTACCACTAAGTAAAATTATTTTGTTAGGCACCGTTATCTCCTTCAACAAGGAAATACAATTTTCTTGACAACTTTCTGTAAAAACCACTTTGAAATCAACCACTGACCTGACATATAGTCAAAAATGTAATACATTCAGAATCGAATTTGTCTATTGAAAGAATTCATCTCTGAGATGAAATAATAATCATAAAAAATTATTTCATAAGTGACCACTTTATCCACATTCCATAGAAGGGCTAAATCAAAGTATTCTGGTTTTTATGGAACTCTTTTATCCGATTCAAAGCCATACCCTATATGCATATATAACTTTAACCATATTGCAAACTCTTCAGACATCTGAATACATTATATGTACAATGTGCATACATACGTAAATACATATCATAACATATGTACATCCTCTTCAGCTTTAGCCTCCCGGAATTTGTCTGTTATAAGAAAATTCCATAAAATCTATTCTTATCCTCTGTATGAAAAGCAGCTATATTGTGTATGGTAAAGGAGCACACAAACGATATCAAATAAAAAACCTGAATAGTCCCAAAGGAAGTCTCACGGAATATCCTCATACAACGCATAACTTTCTAAGTTTATTGCTTGAGATATCTGGATTCACACATTTTATGTCCTTGCTGGGATACTATACTGCATTGTTGTAGGTATGTATGTATATACTGTATATGTATATAGATATTCGGAATATAACTGTAAGGTAATTTTGTTGTTCTATCTATAACTTAGCTTGTAATGGGGGAACAAAATGTGAATTGCCTGCGAAGAGTAAATTATTACATTTTAATGAGAGCTAGTTGTCGAATTTGGAACGGACAATTTACTAACCACAAGCACGTAGACGTCGTTAATTACTGGAAAAACCGAGTATATTAAAATGAAAGTAAACGAAAATAATTGGCAAAGTATTAGAATTAAGGGTGCCGTTTTGGTGATATAATTGAAACGTATTGGCTTTTCATTCTATGAATTTCGGTTGGAACTTCACTGATGCATCTAGACTACTAATTGTTTATTCTACTATTCTTTAGGGATGCTTTAATGTATTTCTTAAGATGTAGATGAATTTTTGATTTACCCATGTCCTTCGCTCTACGTAGATGTCAAAAGAAAAAGAAATCCGAATAAACAGTGATCGAAAATAGTAAGTCCATATTGACAGACTGGAGAAGAAACTGAATTCCAGACTAACGCGCGAGAAGATATCGACTGTAGTACAGTGGCGTGGCGTGGACTTGATGCGAGGGGAAGCAATCAAATTTATAATAGCGTTAAATAGGCATGCATCGAAAGTTATTGCAGTTATTCTAATAAATTATCTATACCCCTCTCGTTAGCTGCTTTTAAAGCACCCAGGGAGTACGATCGAGGACGTGAGAGTAGGCACAATGAGTTCTTTTTTTAAATACAGTGTTTTGTCCCCCGTGCTGTCAAAGAGTTAATTCAATGATCATAGTCAGATCGCAATTTGCTTCTATAATATATTATACGAAGCTTAATTAAAATATTAGTAGATAGATAAAGAACTTTACTAAAAGTTAATACATTTTTATACAGCATGCATTATAAAAATGTAGATTTTGATGTGACAGCATTAATTCTTAAAAGCGCACAAAAAAAAATTAAAACTACATAAGACTAAACTACCAAAATAAACAAAACGAAATACCACTTTAATAGGTTTACACATTTAACAACAAAAACAAACGTTAAAAACACTTTTTTTAAATGCATAAAAAAAAATCAACATCAACATCAAGCATAAAACCTTTCAAGAGATTCAAAGATTATTCAAATAATTTAATTAAAATTTATACTTTAATTCAATTCTTCTTTCTTTACTGGCAAATTCTTAAATAATATCGTTATAAAATTCTTCGTGGGAAAGGAAAGTTTTTAATTTATTTTTTTCAATGGACAATAAAGCTAAGTCATTTAATCTTTCTTCAGACGTTGAGTTTTTAGGGAAAGTTAATAATCTTTTTAGCATGGAAGAACTACGCTCTGCGGACGCAATAGTAACTGGCAAAGTTATAATAGGTCGTAGAGGTTTAAAACATTGAATAAAACTATCTTGTAAATTGTTGTTAAAAAAATATCTATAAATTTTTTGAACGGTTTTACCGTTGAAGACGCCATCAGAGAACAGCACAATGGGTTCCGTTTTTAAAGAACTTTTATCAAATAATTTCGAGTATGATTCATTAAGATTTTGATGCAAATCATTAGGGAATTTCGTTGTAATTTTGAAATTTACAAGAATTAAAAAGTTCTAAAAATTTAAATTTATCTAAGGAAGAAAATCAGGATATAATTTCTTCATGAATAATATCAATAATTTCAGCGAATAAACGTTTCAAATTTAATTCAGTATTTTGGGAGTCATCAACTATACAACGTACTCGTTTACGTTGACTCGGTAGGTCGCACAGCAAAGAAGTTTCATTCCATATTTCGGTGAAATTGTTTCTTAGATGTAGAAACTGATTTTGAAATTCTCTAATTTTTTTAATGCAAAAGGTAATATCAGGTAATATCACTATGTTTAGCTTGGAAGATATCAAACAGGACATCAAGTTCCGGAAATATTTTTGAACACATATTAAGGATAAAAATAAACAGAAAATCGTTTAAAAGTACCCAAAGACCCCGAGCACTGTTAAAGTCTCACTATCCCAAATATCTTCCTCATTTTCGACAATATATTCTAAAAGAAGTTTGAGAGAATCAATATTATCGTGAATGGACAAAATGAGTCTGCCATTGAAATTCCAGCGGGTGGGAGCTACTTTGGGAAGTCTTCTTTTTAGAAACGAGTCAAGAGCAACGGTTCTTTTAGTTGAATGACTGAAAAAAGTTGCAAAAGCGGTGACTGATTAGAAAAACACTTTGCATTCACGAATATTGTCACATGATTTGGACAGGACCAAATTTAATCGATGTGCGAAGCAGTGCACAAAGAGCGCATTAGGAAACGTTGCTCTTACTCTAGTTTGAAGCCCGCTTACTTCACCTGCCATAACTGAACCGTCATAACTATGCAGTGACAAATATTTTGAAGAATCAAATACGCGTAAATAAGAACTTCGAAATTATATTATGAATTACGCGGAATTGACTTATTTACTAAGATTATTGGTGAGAAATAATGAAAAATGGTAACATCTGGATTTCAGATATAACACTTGTGTAACAATCCACGAGAAGTATTTAGATCAGATATATTACTAACCAATATACTAAAATCAATTATTTTATTAAAATTCAATATTTTTTTCAGCGTCCTAACTGGGAGTATTGAACGCAGACATAACTTGTATGACCAGTAAATTGACGCTCATTCTTTCTAACTTAACCTCACATTTTATTTCTGGTTAAAATAAAAGTAGTGGTAATTAAAATTAGTGAATGAACTACAAATGAAATTTAAATGAATTGTAAGTAGGGTAAAGTTGAATTTTAACCTGAATTGAGTGAAGTTTTAGTCTGGTTTTAAGTCATAAATTGTGATAAAATAAAAATTGATTTTTTTGTTTACATTTTAAAATTATCTAGTCTTGTCATTTTTTAAATCAGCACTTTCCCTTTTTATGATCCAGCCCAGATTGGGACTTAACAGATGGCATATTGGGGTTCCAGTGAGCAATATAAGATTCCTTGATTGTCATGGAAAGCATTTCATTAATTGTCTGGCGCTTTTTGGACCAGATTTAAAGTTTTATGTTGTAAGTCCTACTTTGCCTGGAAGTGTCCATGCTGCACGGGGGTTACAAAATTTCAAATTATTTAAAAAATTGAAGGAAGACTGAAGACGAGTTGCAAATGAAGCTAAATTGCGAGAGACTTTGCCCTCCAAAGATCACTTTTTGGTCTCTGAAGACCCAGAGACCCATGTATACACTTTGGAGACGCAAAAAATCCCTAAAGAGACTCAATATCTAGGGAATTTTTGGTCTCTGGTCTCCCGCAATGTATTTCACATCGAGGGGGTCTCCATGTACCGAACATTTTTCGACTTCAGGTCTCTGGTCTCCCGCAATGTATTTCACATCGAGGGGGTCTCCATGTACCGAACATTTTTCGACTTCAGGTCTCCGGAGACTACTTGTGTGTTCTGCTATATGAGTTAACTGCAGAGTGAGTTTGATCAAGTTTTTTGCAATTTTTTTTAAATTTATACTAGAAAACGGAATAAAATTCTCACTTTCCCAACCTGACCATTGTTCTTGTTGCAGTGAAAGTTACGTTTTTTGTCCTGTGACACATACGGCCCTAATTAAAAGAATTTAAAATTCTTACAATTTTGAAAGTTCAGGTATGCTGTTTTATATTAATAAAATCATAGCTTTGGTTTATCATAGGGGCATGGTTTGTAGGTTATTTTTCATTCTTTTAGGAAAATTATATATAAAATGCGTTTTACAAAAATAAAAAAAATAAAACAAAAAGATAATACAAATATTTTGCATCATTTTTTTAATCTAATTTTTGTTTTTTAAATAAAATTACTAAGTACTAATAATGTTTTTAGTAAATTATTAATATTCGAATTGAGATAATAATGGGATTAGGGAAGAGAAGTTTTTTCATCAATTCAGATCTGTTTGTTATTAAAAAAAAAAATCACACAAATTTGATGTGTTATTATTTATCCCGTAAAAAATTTTCACCTAGGATGTATTTCTAACTTTTTAACTGTTTGCTTAACATAAGATTAATTATAATTCTTGAGATATTTTTTTTTCTAACAATTTCTTTGTTGACAATTAACAAAGATTTTTGGAAATCTTGGGAGACCAAACATAAATTTCGTGTATACACTTCGGAGGCGTGTCTGTAGAGGCTATTTTCTTATGGTCTCCAGAGGCCTAACTTTATGATCTCCACAGATAAAAGTCGCTTGCCGTGTAAACATTTTGGAGATTTTTTTTTCTGTAAACCGGAGATTAGAGACCAAAATACTTGCAAATTCAGCGTAACTATAATTCCATTTGCTCAACAGAAAATTTGGATGATAATGTAGAGAAAAGGTTCAATAATTCTCATAAGACAATACTACAATTAATAAAAAATGTTCTGAGTATTTTAAGGAAAGATGTCCGAGTTTGAATCATTTATGTGTTCCTTCTGTTTTTGCAAGGAATATTAAATGCTGCGTAACACTATGCAATCTGCTAAAACTTAAAAGTGCAATAAATAATGCAAATTTCAATAAAAATTATATCAAAAATGTGACACCAAAAATCCGTAGACTGCACCCAGGAATGTTGGAAAATGTTGTGTTGATTTTGTACAATAATGCGCGCCTGCATATCATTACACCCATTATCGAACTTCTCGGAAAATACGGCTGGAAATTGGCCACCTGGCTTATTTTTTCTGATCTCGATCTCTTCCCAAAAGCTGAAAAAATCCGTCGGGGGTGTGTTTTCTGATGCTGAACGGAATTCCAAGCACTCCGCGCCGTTAGTAATTGTGCATTGGTAAGGGAAGAGATTATATTGAAGGCCTGTAATCTTGTATCTTGTTCAATAAATATTTTTCGAGTTAGAGCCAACTTTGCATTAGTTTTGGGACAAAGTAGGTACGTCTTCAGGTAAAATGTAGATAATTCTCTGTAATTTTGTCGATTGAGCAAATTCTCGAAAAAGCACGGTTCAATCAAGATATGTATTGAAATGGGTCATCGAAATTCAGATCTACATACATACATATATGTTTATGTATAACTGAGCTCAATATATGAAATAAAATTTATCCATTTTGGTAAATTTTCTAGCATAGGTTATGGTAAAAAGTAACTGCATATGTAGGCTCTGAAGATTTAAGTAGCCCTTGGTATTCTATGAAAGTTTATAAAAATCTACAAGCATTTATTTAAAATATTTCACATGCTCTAAAAAGCGTACGTACGATGAAACTTACATATAATTTACTTGCATCTAGATAGAATTCCTCTAATCTGTTAATAATAAATCCTATCAGCTTTAAAAAGCTCCAAAAGAAGTAAAATCTCTTTTACTCTGCACCAGAAAATTTCCATGCAGTTCCTCTGCTTGGATAATCCTTATATTGTTTTTTTTTCTTTCTTTTTTTTCTTTTTTGTGCAAAAATTTTGTATAGTCGGGAAGGAGACTGTTTTAAATTTCGGGAATATTTACTTAGCTTGATTTCATAACAAGTCCTTTGCACGGCTTCAGAGTCTGCAGCCTTAAAACGACATGAGGTTTTAATTATACTCGCTTAGTATTTATCTTAAACACAAGTGAGTAAATTTAATTAGCAAGCACACCATATGCTCCTTATCACTGTTGCCAGCTGCAAGCTAATTAAGAAAGGCTCCATATATATTTCGGGATGAAGATAATATACGAAGATGAGGCATGGGAACCACAAATGAGATGTGTTATTAAAATATTTTATGTGCGGTAAATGAGTTAATTATATAGTTTTTGTTTAATCACTTTCTTATGACACTTTAATATAAACTTGTTAAAAGGAAATGTAACCGTAAAGAGTGAAGCGCGTTAACAAAATTTTTGGTAGACATTATGTAGTCCCTCTGGAAAACTGTGTTTGCTTTAGGGCATTTTAAATTTAAGACACTAAATAGGATTTAGTTAATTAATTAATTTACTTACTAAACTAGAAATCCTATAAAGTTTAGTGAATTTAAATAATTAATTAATAATTGATTTCGACAATGTGAAATTAAAAAAAAAAATATAGTAAAACTAATAAAGATGATTATAATTTTCAAAAATAGAAACATATCTTTAGGTACCTATGTAATTACAAATCTCATTAAATTTAGGTATGCGGGTACGTTTGTACGGTGGACCCCAACAGAGGAAAAAATAGTGCAAATAAAGTTACACAAACTACAAATGCCTATGACTCTAAGATGTCGGAGCAGATTTGATGTGGTCATAGAAGACTGCCACTGCTAGTAGACTGGACCGCAATTCCCACCAGTATCACTCATCTCGGACACAGGTGGGCCTGAGAAAAAAAAAAAGCACGATGGGTGTGGAAGTCTATTTGTAGAGGTGTAAGTTACACAAGGACCTGGTATCCTACACAACTGATTTTCTTTCAGAAGTGCACGTCATATAAACGTGCATCGGAGTCAATCTACAAAGACGCAATTGGGATGCAAATATATACAGGGTGTTCGGTAAATATTTTGTGCCAATGCATTCCTTGTAGTGTGCTGATCACACCTAGCTCTAGATCCATCCCTTTCTAATATTAGTCCATCCCTTCGAATCTACATTTGAAAATTTCACGTATTTTAAAGCAAGTTGTTACGTTCATGTTTTACGTAACTAATGGCTATTGCTCAGTGAAGACGGGCTGGATAAAAGCGAAGATATCTACTCGAATGATTATTGGCGCCACGTGGTTTTTCAGGACGAATGGGGTACCACGAAACTCTCACAAGAAATGAAACACGGGGATGTATCCAGTCACTTTCATATGTATTAATTTCATATATTCGATGAGTCACACAATAAGTGATTTACTTGATTTTCTAATTTCTATCTATATGTAGTTATGCCTAAAGCTGAATAAAAGAGTGATAAAACCGATCACTATTACACGGCTTCACGAGGAAAGTACCAATCTGCCTCTTTAAAGAAAACGATAAATTTTAGAGTAATAATACGTTCATCTGGCACGACAACTGGCTGTCCAAAATTTCTCCCCTATCTTCTGACTAGGAATCCTTATGGATCCTTCTTTAAACTCGAATTCCTCCTTGAAATTGGACTCTTTGAGGTTCTTTTATTAAACTTTTACTTGAAGTGCCATTCGCATCGCCACGACTGAGTACGCTGACGACCTATGACAGGGAGAGAGGGACCGCTGCTCGCACTATGGGCTAGACCGATTTCCCGGTCGGGATTTTATTTACAGCGGCTACTACAAGGCTCTTTTCCACTATACTTTCAAGGTGGACTTTGGTCACTAGAAGCAATACTGATTGCAGGCAATCACCGTTCTTTTTTTGTTCCACGGCAGGGATCTCCTCAATGCCTGCGTCTTCGTGTCTTCGAGCAAAAAAATTAAAGGTTAAGTTCGAGGTTCTTCTTTATTTCTTGCTTTTCGTTTGCTGTGTTTATTTTGGGTCTTCGTTCACTTGCATTTCTGTTACTCTTGCACACAGTCGTCGTGACAGTTATGTGACATGGAATATAAATGTATAGGTACTTTCAGTTGGTACTTGCACTCGTGAGTTACGAGGATCAAACTCGAGCACTTTTTCAAAAAGGCCTTTTAAATTTGTTGCGTTATAATTGATCCCGTAAAACTTTTGCACTAAGGAAATATGTTCTGGGTGTATTTAATAACCAAGGACTGGGAAGTGTTTTGAATTCAGAAGATCACCAGTCCCATTTTTAACAATACCTGATTTAGCTGTTTTCCTTCACTTACATTTTTACACTTGTATTTGCATCTTAAAACTCTCTTAGCTTGAAATTACATTTGTGCACTCTTTTCACTTTATAACTTTCACAGTGATCTAAAGGCCTTACCTCTGGTAGGGGGACTCTTCAGATCTCTTACTTGATTAAAAATTGGAAAAAAAATCAGGACTTTTCCCGGTAACGTCAACTAAATTTATTTAGGTTATTGAAAAAGGCCATTAAAAACCTATCGACCAATCAATTCCTTTGATAAGTGTAAAATGGATGCTATTCTCAGAAATAACTAGTTTAAGGGGAAAAAAACACATAAATCGGATGTGTTCAAGTACTTTGAACTCATAAAAAAAAAAAATCATAAATCTTTTGCGTCGGCGATATTGGTTTTCGTGAAGAAGTATTTTCAAATCGCATAATTCATATGCGTTAAAGTACTTTAAGTTCATCGCGGAGAAATTGTTTACGTCGGCGTTATTGGTTTTCGTGAAGAAATATTTTAAATGGTGAAATCCGAGATACTAGCATTTGCATTGGAGGAATTTTGTATGAAAAAGTAAACAAAGCGTGAATGAATTGCTTGAAAATAATTTAGGGAGTAAGTAAGAAAGAAATTTATGGGTTTCATGCTAGTGCGATGCATGTTTTAGGATTTCAGTGCTGGTGAGATTCGAATATATTGAATTTTAGGGTAATTTACAGATAACGCCGAGTGATGTTTATGATGTCGTGTGGAGCACTTAGGGTAAGGTGACGCGTATAGAGAGCACTTAAAACACATAATTTTTATACACTAGATGAAACCTAATTATACCCTAGATGAAATCTCACCTCGAAATAATGATCGTAGAGCAGAATGGATTGGAATCCCACGCATAATATTAAAAGTGATTTTGATTTTTGCATGTCCGTCCGTCCGTCTGTCCGTCTGTGCGCACGATAAGTCAAGAAAGCATTCATTTAGAAAGCTGAAATTTTTGTACACTGACCTTAAAAAATTAAAGTAAAATTATGTTCGAAAATGAGACAAGTCGGGCAACTCCATCGTGGGGTTGTCATACAAAAATTTCGTTTTCCACCATATATTTGGACACTGCCTGGGAACGCGTCGACATGGAGAGCTGAAATTTGGTCATGGTGTTTTTATAATAAAAAAAAAAAAAAATCTAAATTGGACTAAATCGGGCCACCTTTTCTTGGTGTTGCCATATAAAAATTTTAGGGTTTTTACATATACTGTGAAAACGATCAGTCCTAAACATTTTCATTGTACTAAAAACTTCTTCAGAATACGAAAACCTATAAAATTGGTTATGATTAATTTTCTGTCGTATACAGTGGTGGACGGATGTGGTATGGCAGCCGGACCTTCCAGACGGCCAAATGTCTCGGTTCGGTTCTTGTTCACTCCTCCATCGATTTTATCTTCGGATGTAGTGACCGAATTGGTGTCGAGTTCAGGCATTAGTGAGTACCACGGCTTCATTTTCTCGTGAAGATAGACTTGATTTTCTTCAGTTTCGCGGAGCATCTTGATTGTCTTCCGAAAAATATCGGTCCTTTCCAAGGGCTTTGACAATCACGTAGTGTCGTCGACATCGGGGCCCTAATGTTCGGCTTTCTCCAATGGCACGAACAGTGTTCTCTATTACAACGAGTTCACCTGCCATGTAGTAATGCGGCCGTTTATGTCGTTCGTCGAATCGAATCTTCCACTTTCGTTGTTCTTTGCTAATGTTATGTAATATTTCGGAAGGTTCGGCAGCAATGTCCACTGGTGGAATCTTATCAATTTACGCGGTTTGAAGAGTTTGCAATAACTTATTTTCGGTAATATCCCTCAGCGGAAAATCGACCACTAATTCATTGGGGCTGAATCTCGTCGTGGCATTTCTCTGAGAATTTAACGTCCATTATAAATTACGTAGATGCGAATTCCAAAATTTTTGTTTGCTCAGTCGAACATCGTAAGAAGTTCAAGATCGATTGTTTCGCCGGCTCTAATTGTCCATTGCCTTTTGGAGTGCGAAATGCTACTTTAGTATGTCGAATTCCATTTGCGATGCAGTATTCTTCAACAGGTAGTTCTTCGGTCAGTGATAACTGCAGATGGCAATCCAAATTAAGATGACAATTCGTAATGTGCGCTGATAACTGCCTATGTTTTAGATATTTTTCTTGGTTTAAAAATCAGATATCGGCTAAAGTGATCGGTGATGGCTAAGATGTAAAGGTTCCCTTATTGCTACGGGGTAACGGACCTAAATTATCGGTATTACTTTAAATGGCACGGGTATAACTGCATTGTAGTACATTTCCATTATTACTCCTATTATAACAACAGCTGATGCTGGAAGATATGTAATCCTTTACTTATAATTTTTTTGTGATTAATTGAATGGTTTTCTTCAATCCAAAATGTCCTGAATCGTCATGACACGTTTTCACTATTTTCCATCGTACAGAAGATGGCACAACAAACTTTAGAACATCATCGACTTGACGGTACAGAGTAGTAATCGGTCTTGAACTGTAAAACTTGTTCATCTTCGGTTTTAGATTTTAACGCTCTCAGGATTCTTAGTAATTTTAAATCTTGCTTATGCATACTAAGTATAGCCAATTATCGGTTGTAATTTCTATTCGATTGATATTACTCATAACTACTTCGACTATTTTTGGCGACTCGACTGGTGCACGACTTAACGCAGCGGCATATGACATTCTCGCAGAAAGGCGATGTCTAACTTCATAGTTATACTTTTGAAATACTAGCGGTCTCAAATTTTTCGGCACTCGTGGAACACCGACTATAATAAAACACTAGTTTCCACTCATTATTTTCTTCGATTTCAAAGCATCAAATGCTTTTTTCTGCTCATCGATCCAATAAAATCGCACGGTATCTTTGGTTTTCAAAAATTCGTCAATGGTCGAGCTAAATGCGCATATCCTTTTACAAACATTCTGAAAAAATTAGTTAATTCTACGAATCGTCGAACTCCATGTACATCAGTTGGCTCTGGGAAATCTCGAACGGAATTGCGTTTTCTATTCCCGGGATGGATTCCTTCGCATGGAAAAAGCATTTATTAAAGCGTAAAGTAAGTAAGTTGAAGAAAGCTATTTAACTAATGTAAACCTTAGGCTGCATCCACGCTGGGTATGATAGCATAATACAAGTAAACGATAATTTCTACCGGTTGCATACGTTTCGCAAGGTCATTCATGGTACGTTTAAATATAGTTTTCCAATAAGACGTGTTATTTTGATATTCAAAGCAAAATGCCATTTTTTGAGATAAATGATCGGATCTTTATTTCATTATAAAGAGGAAAGTATGCCGTTAATAATGGAAAATAACATCAGCCAAATGACCACCACGACCACGCCTACAGGACCATATCCTTTTCATGAAATTTTCCATAACCAAATCGCAAAGTCGCTGCCCTATGTCCTCGATAGCCTCACGAATTCCATCTTTGAGGTAGACGCTGGGCTGTTGGCGTAGACCTTCTCTTTCACGTGGCCCCAAAGGAAGAAGTCGCAAGGTGTTCAGTCACAAGATCTCAGTGGCCAATTGTGATCACCTCTTCGAGAGATAATACGGTCCGGAAACTTTTCCCGTAAAAGATCAATGGTTTCGTTGTTTGTAGGGCACGTAGCGCCGTCTTGTTGAAAGTAAACGTTGTCCAGATCAATACCATTCAATTCTGGCCATAAAAAATCATTAATCATCTGTCGATAGTGCAATCCATTCACCGTAACTGTTGCTCCATCCTCATTTTCGAAAAAGTAAGGTCCAATGACCCCGCGGGACCATAAACCGCACCAAACAGTCACACGTGGAGGATAGAGAGGCTTTTCAACAATAACTGTTGGGTTTTCCAAGCCCCAGATGCGACAATTTTGCTTGTTGACGAAACCATCGAGGTGGAAATGGGCCTCATCACTCAAGATGAGTTTTCGATGGAATTCCGGATCATTTTCATGCATTTCAAGGACCCAATCAGCAAAAACTCGACGTTGTTGATGATCGGCCGGCTTGAGTTCTTGTGTTAACTGAACTTTATAAGCCTTAAGACCCAAATCTTTATGTAAAATATGGTGTAATGACGTTTGTGGAATGCCTAATTACAAAGAACGACGAGGAATGGACAAACCTGGGTTTTCTTCAACACTTTCGGCTACAGCAGCAATATTCTCGGCTGTTCTTGAACGACGTGCACGGGTTTTATTCTTCACATCACTAACTTATCCCGACAGCTCGAATTTTTCTACCAATTTCTGTATTGCGGTCCGACAAGGAGCTTCACGACGACCCAAAAATGTTCTAGTTTTACGAACCGTCTCTGCCACATTTTCACCATATTTATAGTGAATACCCCGCCATCATATTGATGTATTTTCAGAAAGCAGAGCGAGTTGTTCTTCAACTGCCGGCATCAGGAATGTTTTTTTAATGGTAATCACATTTAAAGCTCGGTAGTCGATCCATACAGACGCCCTTCGCCATTAGATTTGCTTACGAGCACATTTGGAGACGAGTATTAAGATTCGCTTATCCTTATTATTCCCTGCTGCAATAATTCATCGGTTATTTCTCGATCTTTTTACCGGTTGGCAAACGGTTTATTGATACGTGAGAGTTTAATGTGATTTCCATTTCATTGGTTCTACATTGCCCAAGTTCTGAAAAGTCATTTAAAAAACACTGGTAATTTATCGTCATACTTATATGAACTGATTTCTAAAAAACGACGAATAGCGGCTAACATATCATTAGGTGAGTTAAAATTTATATTTGCAATCGAATTTTGAAATGGCGAGTGATTTAACCCTACTCAGATGTGTTTGATTATGGCGGCATCGTCCAGCCTTCATTTGGAGCCCTTCGAGTGCATTCTCTAAAAATATTCTTCCAAATTGCCATTAAATTTTCTTTTCATATCCATCATAGAAATATGCAGGATTTGTCGTTGTCGGAAATACTTTTAAAAATTCACTGACAAATGCATTCCAGCTCTTAAAAATTGGAACACTTTCGACCCAGACTTTTGCTGGTCCGATTAATTTAGTCTGAATGGCAAATAAAAGCGCGTTCTCGTTCCATTCATATGCTTGGATTAATCTAATATATCGATTATATCTCTGATGGAATAAGATAACGATTGACACAGGAAGATCTCAGAATGCAAATTATTACTTTCGCTTAGTTCAGGATTTAAGTTCTTTGGCGAATTATAGTCCTTTTGCGACAAAATATTGTTTGCAGCTTCTTCAGTTGCAACAATTGAGAATTAGTTGTTAGCAATAAGCAATAAGTTTGTCTATTTTATCTTTTAATCCCAGAACATCAGTTGTTGTTTCGTCAGAATTTGGATCTAGTTCCACAGTCTCACTATTCAGTAAACTAGTTAATCGTATCACTAGCTCCGCCTTAGTACCGGCTGTATCCTCATTCATTTTTTGAAGAACATCTTTGATATGTTGAACTTTCAATTTATAGATGCGTACCATCGGCATCTTTGAAATTGTTTTTCCTTTCATGTTTCGTTCTATTAATTAATTAATTAATTATCAATTAAGAAAATTATTCGGAACGACAGCGAATTAGCAATTGTTTTTCTTCCGTCTTAATATTTTCAAGGCCTACATGGTTTGTATTCTTTCTCCTTCGTAATAGGTGTTTCGAAACCATATACAGTGGTAGATGAAAGTGGCATGACACTTGAAAGGTCAGTATGTACGTTCTGGAGTTTCAAGCTAAACCCTTCTTCTTCTAGTAAACGATAATACGACTGTTTCAGATTAGATGAACACTTGCTTAAAGATTAGTCTAAATGGTTCAATGAATCCTTGCATGATATTAGGGAGGATATTTTGGCACATTACGATTCGCTTGAAGAGAATTCGTGATTTGAACCGATTCTTAATGTTAGTAATATTGGTCCTTACTTATGAAATAAATAATTTTAAACTAAGCTGTAATTAAAAAATTAGCTTACTCATGATTGTATTAATTTCAAGTTTCTGTAACTAAGCTAATACAAAAATTAGTTACAACACAAAATGACATCAAGTTGAAATTAACCTCAAATTTTGAAATAATTTTTCAAATGTTATCAACTATGACTTCAGATGAGGAAATTTAAACTGATTTCAGAATACTAAAGACAAGACTACAAAGTTTATTGTTGACCTTGTACGAGAAGATATATATAATTTTAAAACAAATCAAGGTGTACCTATTTCCCCGGATATAATGGTTATGGCTACCATAAGATATTTTGCTTAGGGAGCAGTACAAAAAAATATCGGTATAACAGTTATGATAGATCTTAAAACTAAAACTGTATAATGCATTCATATCATTATAGCTGATGTTCACGGCATCTCGCAATAGAGCTTTAGTCACATTATTAGGAAAACAGTTGCATCTATAGCGAAAAACGATCGCATTTTATTCACTTTCCAACAGGGCATGATAATTGAATATCAAAATAACACCTCTTATTGGAAAACCCTGTATAATGAAACTTAAAAGTGAATTTTATTCAATAGCCCAATTTCCTTAATGCATAGGTGTAATGATTGTACTCACATTAAAATTAAAAATCCTGGTGGGGAAATTGGCGGTCACTACAGATGCAGGAAAAGCTTTTATTCCATAAATGTTCAGGTAATTACTTGCATTCTGTAGCATATCTAAACTTTCTTTAATATAGGTAATCTGTGATGCTGAATATAAAATTATGGATATCGTAGCCCATTGGAGACGATCAGCACATGACCCTCGTATATGGAGAGAATCAGTTATAAAAGAAAAACTTGAGAATTTTGGTAGTTTATTACGTGGTGGGGTCATCTTAGGCGATGGTGGTTATCCGAATTCAAAAATTTTGCTTACTCCTTTTCGACTGTCAGCAAATTTAACACCAGCTGAAGCCAGGTATAACCAAGCTCATATCAAAACCAGATCAACCGTTGAACGATTATTTGGACATATGAAAAATAAATTTTTGTGTTTATTCAATGGCGTGAGAGTTGATCTGGGAGTGGCAAAAAATGCAATGGTTGCGCTGGCAGTATTATTCAATATAGCAAAGGATAGGAGTTCCCTTTTCCATAGAGGTGATTTGAAAAGTAAGTCGGATAAAATGATTTCACGATATAAGTATTTATTTCAGATTCAATCAATGAACAAATTGCATTACCGGCGGCGACATCCGAGGAAGAAAATTTCATCGACGACAACAATCCACAAGGGAACGCGAGGAACTTTTATAGATAACAATTTATTTCTAAATACTTTTAAAATAAATAAAAAATCCATTTCGGCAAGAAACATTTTTTAGAAAATATATAATATGTTTTTAGTTGCCGGCATTTTCTGCCATTAACTTCATCGATATAGTTGGCTTTCAAACTCATTGCAAATTTATATCCAACAGCTTGCATTTGCTTGTCAATATCAATTCAAGCATTATCTTTATTTCCGTGGAACAGTTTTGTTTGGATTCTATAATGCGAGCATGGGGAGCTACAAAACTAATGAGTGCATCTTTCATTTTTTGAGTCCAATTTTCTCCTCTTTTACGATTCTGTATAAACATATGTATATAAGTTATATCATTTATCTTTGTTTACAATTCAATAATTACCGTTTTTTTTTTTAGCAAATTTTCCTGGGCTACAAATAAATCAGATTTTTCCATATTTTTGTAAGAAAACTTCTCTCAGAACAAACGAATGACAGTACATGAAATTTATTGAGGGTTGGTTCAGATTTTACAAATACACTTGAAGTTACACTTGACAAAATTTGGAAATTAACTAATTCCGACTCTATATTTTTCATTGATAATGCAATTAACTACTTTGTTAATTTTGTTTTAACATCAAACTAATAAATTTCGAAATTATCATATTTTCATGAGTAAGGGCCATTGTGTAGATGAGCAAAAAAAAATTTTGGTTACACATTTGCTCAGAAAACAAATACGTTTTCAAAGCACTTGCGCTAAAATATTTTCACTTTTGTTAGCAACTCCGTACAGAATGATTGAAACAATTGTGCTGCTGATATAATTGTTTATTAATTTCTCCACTCAGGAAGATTCTTCGCAGCACTTCGTTAACAGGATTCCGAAACGTAATGTGCTACATCATCGGTGCGAAATATTCAAAGTTTATCACGAATCGACCGACCTTGATGATCCTTTTTTGTTGCATAGAGTCTTTTATTTATTTTTACTAGTTGTCCATTTTTTGTTACGGATTATAACCGCCAGGGTTTGTTACAATATGGCATTTTTAGTATCAAATAAAAAGTCTTCAATAACTGGTGCTATTGATTTGCTTATTTTGGATCTAAGCTTATCCGTACGTAGTGGTGTTCCACAGGGGTCATTCTTTGGACCTTGGCTATTTTCAGTGTTCATAAATGATATGTTTTTAGTCAATTTAGATCGCAGATATCATTTATATGCTGGTGATTGCCAGCTATACATTTCCAGACTGTGTGGATTGATGGAGGATGCTGTATGTAGGCTTAATGGAGATCTCGGAGCAATATCCGTGTGAGCACAACAGAATAAGGTTTTTTTAAGTCCGTTAAAGTTGTAATGCAATTCTCTTGTACCGAAATTATGTACAATAATAATCTGAACACCACAGAACTCAAAGAAATTAGCTGGTACTCCTATTCCATACATTGGGTCTGTAAAGAATCTTGGCATCATTTGTACTACTGCTAATACTCTTTCCAGGAGTTACACAACACTTTGTAAGCTTTCGGTTGCTGCTTTTGTTACTCACCAAAATATAAGGCTCAGGATGTTAGCGAAACAACGAATTGCTCCTTTGATAATCTACTGATGCGAATTGTTTTGCATAGGGTTCCTTGTCGCAAAGGAATAGTCTTCCTTTGGGGATCAAGAAGAGTAGTAGCGGTGATTTCAGCAGCAAGACACTTGACAATTTTTCTTATTATTTTATTAATAGTCTTAATATTTTTATTAGAATACATTTAGTTTATTTTTCTGTTATTATTATTACGTAGATATAGTTTTTGCATTTGTACCCTTTTTATTATTCCTACAAATAAAGTAGAAAGCCAGGATTCAAGTATGTATGAAGAACTATGTATGTGTTTTAAACAGTATGAATCTTAAATGTGCAGATAGAAAGGAATTCTCCCAAAACTAAACGTTTCACCGACTGTAAATAATGAAAAATTAAAACAAAATTAATTAAAAAAATAGGGAAATAAAATATTTATTTAAAAAAGTGAAAATAACATTTTTTTATGTAAGTTGTGTATTTTTAAAGTCGGGACAAAAGTAAATAATTTTTTAATTAAAATCTGTATCTCACTGATAACACTGATGATCGAAATATGTACCATGCTCAACGCGTATAATGAAACTAGATATTCCAAAATCACGAAATGGTTCGGCTTAAGACCTATATGCTTCTTATAATGAGATTACACTAAAGTTATTTATTTTAGTTATTAACCAGCGCCTTCTAAATTTATATAAAGAAAAGAAATAATTTTTAACTTTTAAACTTCAATAAAATATATTATTTTAATATAATCTATACACTGTAAAAACAAAAACTGTGCTTAAGGTTTTTGTTTTTTAAGGTTTATTTATTTAGCAACAAAAACCAGTCCATTCAAAACAACGTTTTTTTTTGTAATTATTAACAAAAATATAACCGTAAATATATTCTTTTCTATAAAAACGCAAACTAAACATACCGCGACAAAATTCAAAAGAAAAAAGAGGTCATGAATTTCAGCAGAAAAAAAAATAACACATGCCCAATATGAGCTATTATTTTATGCTACAGGAAAACTGCTTTACACCAAGAAAAATATGCAGTACCCCGTCCTTCTTTTGATGAACATATGTAGGTGATATGTTTTTCGTTTGTTTGCTTTTGATGTTCCAGATTCCCACTCAGGAGCTACGGCATCAGTTATTTGTAGAATACGCCGAATACACATCTTCATTTCTTTACCTAATTGTAAAGTAGTTGTTAATCGCCTCTTCATGTGTCGATGAACTAATTCTTTCGCTAACATTTTAACGAAGTCTCCCCGCTGAATTGCGAAGTCTTGATGGAAGATATACGCATTTGCGCTGGATATATCTAAGATACTAAAAAATAACAATACTGGCCATCTTCGAGTTCTTTGCCCACGTGTATTTATGGCTTTTTTCGTCTAAAGGCCAAAACACAGTGAGGACGACACAACAAAGTCGCCGTAAATTGGTTGCTGTCAAAGATTCGAATATATGGAAGTCCCATATACTTAGCACAATGAGGGCGACGCGATAAGTTGCCAACAAAAAGTTTGGGAAAATCTCTAAATTAGTCGCCAACATAATTGACATTTCTGTGTGGATAGTGAATAATTGACATTCATGTTATGTGGATTTGGATATTTTTATGAAACATATTAAATTAAAAGATAATAGTAAATAAACTAGTTATTAAAAACTTGAATAAAATTAATTTCATTTATTAGTTTAACAAATTATGGGTTTTGAGGAGGAATTAATAGAGAAAATGAGGGAAAAAGTTATGTTGTGCAATAAACGTCATCCCATAGAAATTTCTTCTTAGTCTTCTTTTTAGTTTTTTCTTTATGCTTTGCAATTTTAAGTAAGCCGCATAAGCTATACTAGCGATTTTCCTTAATTTTTTTTTCTTTTTGCCATTTCTTTTACAATAAATAAAATAGAGATAGCTATCAAAAACATTTGTTGAGTCGCGTTCACTGTGTTTTAAATGCGACATTATCGCCAACTAAGTTGCCAACATTGTTGTCTCGCTCTCACTGTATTTTTGCCTTAAGCATCCACTCCTTCTTTGGTCGCGTTGTAGAGGGATGTAATTTCCGGTAGGTCATTTGAACAATCGACGGATTTTAAATGATGCATTGATGATATCAATACAACTACTCTTGGCGGTTTTGGTACGTATGATAATGAAGTTGTCTTCTTCGTGAAGCCATAAAAATATGCTGAAACTTCTCTATCTTTCATTGGAAAATATTTTCGAGGAATTTCAGTTTTGTTCTTACGTATAGTCCCAACATAAGTTAAATGCTGTTTGTCTAACTCATCAACTAGCTCTAGTAAGAAAAACGAATTATCCGCAGTAATATTCTTATTTGATCCAAATATTGGTTTGCACAATCTCAAGACAGATTGCGTAGGTTTTCCGAGCTTCTTTCGGTCGACAGTCCAACGCAATCTGAATCTGTAGGCATTATAAAGGTAATGATTTGTAGCATCACATAGGGAACAATACCTTTAAACCATACATGCCTAACACATGTACATTCTAAGTTTACGCATTTCTCAAAAAGAAACTAATATCTCGTCGATACAGGCAGTTGTCTCAATTTTAATATATTTTTGTCAATTACTAATAAATATTTCAAATATTTCTGATACAGCTGCCAATTGTTCCTCTCGTTCACTTCTCGTCGACCTATCGTAAAAGCGTAAACAGCACAATATTACCGCGAATCTCTCTTTAGATATGACAGCCTGGAAAATATCTCCTCCAGTTCTATCGGTTGCAAATAGCAAACGAAGATCCTAGTTATTAGACTTAAAAATAGCAGTGTAAAGAAGTAGACCAAAAAAAGCTTTTAATTCAGTAAGGTCAATAAGTAATAGTAAGTAAGCTCTCCTTTATTACTATTTTTATATCGCATCCGAATTTCCGAAATTTTTTTATTTGTCAACTTTAGAATATTGTTCGACATACTTTCATCAAGAAGTCGAAAAAATAGTATAGATGGAATTAAGTTGAGCCCCATACTTTCAACAGGAGCAGGAAAAATTATGTTCCGAAAAGGAGTGCGTACGTTTCTAGAAGTCTCAGAAGCTGACCACTTCATTCTATTCTTATCTCTATAATATCTTGGCGCAGTATTATCTGTTATATTTTCATCCGATAAACAATACTACTCTTCACGACAGTTCGTCTCTTTCAATTCAGACAACTCAGAATCCGACTCATCCTCGCTCATTATATATTCCTGGTCATCATCATCCGAAAAATCAGAATCCATTTCGTCCATCCAACTGTTAACAACATCAGTGTCATCTTGATGCCCAGCATTTAAGACAGTTAAAGGAGAGGTTTCAGGTTGATTAGCTTCCATTTTCAAATTCTAAACCTAGCTGAAACCTAATAAAAGATTTTAAAAAAGAGTTACATAAGTACTGTCGTGCGCTTCACAGACGAATTTACCCTTATTATTCAAAAACTACGATGACTACACTCATACGCGAAGAAATGCTGACTGAACGTGACAGAACTAGAAGGTACTGAAAATTTGAAATTACTGGGGGCAGTGGAAATAATATGAGAACGGGGGAAATTTTCACGTTCGTCTGTGAGACGAATGACAATACTTAAGGGTTAAAAATAATACAACCTTGTTTTTAACTTTTTAGAAACTGAAGACTTTGGGTTTCTTAAATTTGATATGAAAACCTGATTTTAAAGAAGTGTGTATTGAAAAAAAAAAAAAAAAAATAGCAGTTAAATTCAAATCCTGCGTTGAAATTCGGAAATTTTCTTTTTATTGATGTTTAATTTTGAAATGATGGGAAGGGGGAGGGGATGGGGTCAATCTAATGGGATAATTTGAAAACTACTAATCAATTTTAGAATAAATTGTAAATTAGCATCATAGGGTGTATCTCAAAAATGCTTAACCCATTTCATCTTTCAACTAATTACAACTTACACCCCACCTACCATAAACGTTTGTACTTTTATCAACGAAACCTATGCATAGCTGGCCGGATGTCAGCTATTCGTAGAATATACCTTTGTTCTAACTTTTCAATAAGCTTTCGATTTTTTTCAGATTCGTTCTTTACCTAGATGTTCTTTTTTTTTTGTTTTTGCAATCATTATTTCACATTAGGAAGACCGCAACATTTGCATAAAAATGATGCCCTTGACTCCTACGTGAAATATCCCTCAACTCAAGTAACTTCATTAATTTTTCTGGTATACTTCATATCTAATTTAACTACAAACAGTCTTTGTTCCTCGGATTAATCTCTTTTTTCAGGAATATTTTCCGTGTTTTGAGGTAAATTATTAATAGTTATGACAAACAGCAAGCGATATGGACTCCTCCGCGGATTGAAGGATTACGTTATGGAGCACAAACATAATTTCCGTAATGAATTCATTAATAGTGCGAAATAATAGGATGTGACCAAAGTAACAAATTAAATGAATCCTGGACGTTAATTTGGTTAATTTTGGGCACAAATTCATTTAACTGCGGGCACTTTTCACAAATATTCTGAACAATAAAATGTTTGCATCCGCAATTATCGCGTGGTTACTATTAATAGGTAACCATGATGTGCATATAGTGACGAGGGATGTAATGGAACATAAAACTGTAAACACTGCTCAAATTTAAATGTAATAGCCTCGAAGTCGTTGGAAATTGTAGGAAAGATAGGGTGCGACCGATTTTCTCATATTCCTACAATCGAAAATATTTGGAAGGGTGAATAGTTAGCCGCGATGTGTATGTAAATAATTTCGATTCAAATTTGTTTATGTGCAAAGATCAGAATAGATTATTTATCAAAACAATAAAACCACTTTAAGTAAATCATAGGCTTAAGCACAAAAGAAATAGGTGCCGGATGAATGATATACTGAACTTAAATTTATGTTATCACAAAAAAAAAAAAAAAAAAACAAGTAAGACAGCTAGAATTATTTTGAAACCGATCCTTATGATACCTCTCTATGCAAGTATAATATTTGAAGCGGTTTTTCGCACATATTTCTAAAACGGTTCGTCGGATCGTAAAAAAGGTTATAACCAATTTCATAAGAGTTCACAGCCTGAAGAGCTTTTCGGTACATTAAAACCATCTAGGACAGATCGTGTTCACAGTATGCGTAAAAATCCTACATTTTTATATGGAAACACCAAGAAGGGGTTGCCCGATTTAGACCATTTTCTAAATTTTATTTACTATTACTACAAAAACATAATGTACCAAATTTCAGCTCACTAAGCCGTTCTCAGGCAGTGGCCAAATATATAGTGAAAAACGAAATTTTTGTATGGCAATCCTACGAAGTAGATGCCCGATTCAGCTCATTTACGAACTTAAATTTACTTTTCTTTTAAAAAGCCCGTGTGCAAAGTCTTAGCCCTCTGAGTGAATGCGTTCTCGAGTTATCGTGCGGACACAGGACAGACGGACGACCGGAAATGCAAAAAGGAAAATAAGTTTTAAGAGGAGTCAGTACCAATATTTGCAAGTTTCATACATTTTTCAATGCAAATTTTTGGCAATCTATTTGTAGCAGGATAATGATTTGTATCTTAAATTAAAGGTAACGAAGAGGTCTAGTAAATAACGTCGAGCAAAATGGAAAAAAAAATGTATTGGAATGTAGATATTAGCTCGGATACTTGTAAAAAATGGTAAAATTGAAGTCTTTTAAATCAAATTCCTGTGGGGTAGATATTCTCATTTGTTTAAATTGTGACTGTTTTAGAAAGATAAGGCCTATATCTAGCAAATAACGTCGAGCTTTTTCACTTTTAGTGGCGCTTTTTATAATTATTTTACTCTAATAATACTTGTTTTTTCTCCCGACATTACACCGACGAGAAATTGAAATATTTCGTTGAAAGTTGTACAAATATAAAGCAAAATAGTATAATATTAGCAATTATGTGCAATATTAAATTTAGGAGAGCTAATTCTCGTTAAAAATTTTTAAATTCTTTGAACTGCAAAATTTCATTTTCATCTTAAATTGTCGCATGTCGGGTTTCTGTCTTTTACGCTAGATGTCTCTAATGTGACTTGTGGTCTAGGTCTAGGCTAATTTTATATGAATTTTCATACTTTCAGGACACAAACCTACGTATAGTAAGTTTTATTGCCTACAGGCTCGCTGGTATCTAAATTGAAATTTTTGCTGGGTACTGACTCCTCTAAATATATTATGCGTGGGTGGTCAATAGATTTAGCTCTACATAATTATTTCAAACAAAAAAACGAAAGAACTAAGCCAAAAAATTAAAATCATAAATAATTCAAATAAAAACGTAGGAAGAAGAGCAATCTGTAAAATGTAAAATTGAATTAGCACAATGTTGCTTCTTTATGTCTTAAGGAATGGGTTCAATACTGCCCTATAGGTTTTGACTGGGTTCAATGCGTCCGGTTGGGGTAAATGGTGAAAAAGAATAAAATCTAGACCTTAAGACTGCCCGAAATTGCGGACTAATTTCGATCTCAGTATGAACGATCCTTCTGGTTTGACAAAAACCTACTGCCAAATGCTTGTTGAAGTGCGTCTGTAATACGCTTCGAAAGCACTGCTTCAAATGCCTTCCATTCAATTTGTATTGTGAACGAGCTTTGTGTTCTGTTGTATGGGGACAACTTGTTTGCTGTCCTTTCAGACTATGATGAGAAACTCAAGCATTTCTATTCCTGTAGTAGAACTTCGTGGATGTGTTCGCTTTAATCCCGGAAATAGTAAAACTATGATTTTTTCAGAGGGGCCACATAATTTAGTGGTTAAAAATTAATATTTCTTCGCGTTGCTTTTTTATGGCTGACATAATTTAAGGGGAAGTAATAAACAATACCAACATAGTTGTTAACAAACAATCGGCATTGGAAAGTGTTAAACATTTTAGAAGTGGGATTGAGACCCATATAGAGTCTACATGAAGTATTTCAACCTACTGCAATAAGTAAAGAATTAAAATACAAGTATCGAAGTATTATCAGTTTGTTGACTTAAAGCCGAAAATAAAAATTTCATTAAGAAATTTTGAGAGCACACTGTGTGTTTCGATCAGCAGTACAGAGCTATCTCATCAGGAGAGCAATGAAACCTTGAACTGCCTATAGTCTATACTACAGTGAACTCAGTTAGTTTTTTTATTGTTGCCATGGATGTTTATTTTTATAATTTTTTCACTCATATTTTATTTAAAATATGATAATCAATTGTTGAAACAATTAAATAACTTGCCTACGCACGAGAATAACGCCGGTTATTACTACAGAACAGCACATACCTAATCACATAAATGCAAGCTCCCGGAATCTCGATTATATAAACTCTTTTCCACTCACTAAAAAACACTAGGACGTGTTCCCCTACAATCAAAAATGTCAAATTGATACAAATTAATGCAAAGCTCTCTTGGTAATCACACGCATACGAATTTTATACAATAGCTGCGTTTTTATATTGATCTGGAAATTTCAATTTGATTTGGTTCTAAAAAATTTCTGTAGGTAGCTATGATCTTTTATATGATGGAATTTATTAAATTGCTATAGTCGTTTCCGTTTGAACAATCAGGTTCGCTCTGGAGGCAATTTTGTGGAAAAAGTAGTACATAATTTATTTGCGAAATAATTAGCAATTTTTGTAAAGTCAAAATGAAGTCAATTAATTTTGTTGAATATACAATTTTGCAGAACCAAAATGGGGGGGAGTAATCCAGGACTTGGATTTTGTATTTTTGCGACATATAAGAAGTAAGTAAAAACAAGTTGTAAATTTCAACTCTAAAGTACAATCTATATTCATATCTATTATAAAAACTGTTTTGTGCTTTGTAGATGGACATATAAAAATAAATAAGTAAGAAGTTGCGGCTGCTCATTTCGGTTTGGCGAAAGTTTCAATTGATCCAGGTAAACTTTAATGTCTAATAGTAATAGTTCCCAATATGATATCACGACTTATGTTTCAGAGCTAACTTGGCCAAATACTACTTTAATGTAAGAACCATCAAACACTTCTGATGGTATAACGCTAAAGGCAGTAGTCTGCTAGGCAGAGGAACAAACTAAAAATATTCTCAACATATACAAAATGCATATGGGGACTGTGTAGGTCCACTGAAAAATCTAAAAACCAAAATGGAACTTTGGAAGAGAATTAGCGTACAATTGTCCCAAAAATTTGGGATGACGTTCATGCCTTTGCAAGTAGAGAACAGATTCAAGCACGACAGAAAAAAAAATTAGGATTAAACACAACATGACTTCGGGGTTTTCAAAAAGGGATACAGTTTATGATAAGGAGATAGATATCATTGCTGCTCTAGACGATTCGATGGAGCCAGAAGTTATTATGGCGACGCATGGCTTGTCTGAGAAAAGGAGGCACACCGAAAGTTCAGAGAATTCCTCCGATGTACCATCAACACCATTTGACTTTTTACCCCGAAGAACTGTTGAGATTGTATCTTCTTATGCAATGGAAATGGAGCCACAACGGAAATCGCCAATTCCTGCACGATGACGAAATGAGGAAGAAGTGCAGAGGCAAAAGCCGAATGACGAAAATTACAGATATTGAGGGAGATAAGTAACTCACTTCAGCAAAGAGCAAGTTCAATGCAAAACAAATGAGTGCGCTCTTTTTGTTTTATTCTATATATTTAAATTAATAAAAACAGTTTTAAACAGAATTACTTTCTTGTCTTTTAAATTTTTAATATTCCTATGCCAAACTATTTGCAATTTCGTCACGCTTGATCTCACCTAGTCTGCGCAGTATCGCATTCCTCTTTGAGTCTCACGTGAATTGACTATGGGCGCATCTTGTAAAGTACTTGCTGTGCTTTCTTCTGGAATTTGTTCATCAGCACTCAAGGTATAATTTTAGTCTATACAAATATTATGAAGTAAACAAAATGGCATCACAAACTTACACATTCTTTCAACAGTAAAGAAATCTAGCCTAATCAGTTGACGAAATCGTTGCTTCAATAAACCGAAAGAGTTTTCAATTTTAACTCGCGTTTGGGAGTGAATTAATTTATATTTTCTTTGATTATCATTAAGGTTACCATAATCTTTGTATGGAGTTAATAAATATTCCCGGGGGATAAGCTGCATCTCCTAACAAATGGTATTTGCCATCACAACCATTTTGCACATTATCACTGATTGTTGAAAGCGAGAATACCATTGCATCATGAATTTTTTGCTTGGGAAACCGATGCACACATCAATAAATTTATTTTTTGCATCGCAAATACTCGTACCTTACAAAATTATTGAGAGAAAGTCGTGCCTGTTAGCTTATATTGATCGAATTTTTTTTGCCGGCTTGCGGATATAAATGTAACATCCGTCGATACACTCCAAAACGTTTTTAAAGTTTGCTATCTGCGAACAAGTTCAGAATATACTTTACAATAATATAATACATGTATACTGTGTATATCTTCTCGAAATGTCTTGTGGAAGTTTTATTACTGTCCTTGATATTTTATGGAAGAAATCCAAAATTAAATTCAAACGCTTGACAAAGGACGACTCAGACTGGCCAAAAATGTTGCAGACCTCTGTATGAGTTTTATTTGCGAAAACCTTTTTTATTTCATAAATATAAAAATAGTAATATTAGAGTAAGTTTTATGAAAACGTTTAATGATAACATTTGAACTTTAACCAACGTTTTCACTTTAAAGAAAGCGAAATTTTTATATTTATGTATAAAAAATTCTGCAGTGCTTCTTGCCAATCTGAAGATGCTACACTGAAAAAAAAACAGGTATGTGTATTCAACAAAAAAGATCATTGTTCCAACTAGTTTTTACATTATTCTGACTCCAATAAACACGGTTATCATCGCAATGTATTCAAAGTTATAAATTAATAAACACAATTATAAAAGTATTAAATATTCATTATTCAGTGAATCGGTTCATTGAAAGAAAAGTAAAAAATCTTAATTGGATTAACGAATCCAATTAATTAATACAATGTACGGATTTATTAAAATCATGAACCTTATTTATTACTTATGAACAGCGACCATAAATATAATAAATACATTTATTAATTTAATGAACTAGTTTCGTCAAAACAATGAATGTATTAATCAACATTATTAAACGTAATAAAAATATACATTAATATAATGTAGATATACATTGGTGTTATTAATGCCTTTCATAATAACAATGAACCAATTCAGTAGTATAATAAATAAATTCAGTAATTCATTGTATAGACTATTTAATGTATTCGTGAAACTAATGAATTAAGTTATCGATATCATTAAAGAATTAATTAATTATTAAATAATTTTGAGGTGATTGTTGAGTGACACAATACACAAGGAAGCCGGAATTTTGTATGCAGTTCCGAGCATAAATATACCTACTATTACTAATCAGAAGATAAATACCTTAAGAAACGATACAATTCTAAATTTTCTCAATTTTATATCCTAGATGATGAAATGATTATGCAAAGAAACAATGCTGGGTGAACAAAATAAATTGGACACCCGCGCAGAATATTCAAACTTATTTTGAGTTTTGCATGTCCGCCCGATCGTCCGACGATGACTCGAGAATGCGTTCACTTAGAGAATTGAAATTTTGCACACAGGTCTTTTTTTTTTTTTATTTAAAGCAAATTTAAGTTCGAAGATGAGACCAATCGGGCAACTTCTTCGTATAGGTAGCCATACAAAAATTTCGTTTTTCACTATATATTTGGGAACTGCCTGAGAAAGCGTCTACGTAGAGAGCTGAAGTTTGCTGCTTTCTGTTTTAATAGAAATAGTAAGTAAAATTTCAAAAATGGACTAAAACTGAAATTAAGAAATTACTTGGTCTACGTAAAAATAAACATATATGTAATTTTTTGCTTAGTATATTTTTCGAATATTTATATACATAAGTAGAAGAAAAAATTATTTTTGGTTTCTTACAAGGTTTAGGTTTCACAACAATATATTAGCGTTACTTTATACATATAATTCAAATTTTAATTCTTAATTTCCTTTAATAAAATATTAATTTTTGGACAGTTTTTCTTACTCCGTGGATTTTCAATTTGGTAAAAAAATTCTTGAATAAAAATATAAAAATTAGTTGCAGCAAGTGGGTATTCTAAATTAATAAAATTAAAAATCTTGAAGCAAATATCTAAAGCTCTCAAGAAGTTAGAAAATGCAAATTTAATTCCATCGAAATAAACATACATTTCCATAATACTAAGTATATTTTCACCAAGCGCCAAAATAAATGGTTGAATTTTCAGTTCTTTAGAAGCCACAAAGTTTATTTGAGTTTCAACTTCTTGTATGGATTTACCTACGAAGAGAAATGCACCCTGCGAATCACGAATTGTGTATTTTATAAAGGTCATTTTCCCAGCGTTATCTTTTTTAACCGTCTTTTTTGTTGTAGTTAAGTATCCGTGTAAGGCCCATAAAAATTCTGCATTGCGACTGTCTATAAATGTATAATTAATGAATGCATTCTGTATGATCATTGTGTTTTGCTTACTTTCAGATATATTATCTTTTGACTTTAGGTCACACATTAAAGCGTTTATAGCTTTATCTTTTACGTTTCTTATTTTACAAAGGACATTAGATATTTTTTAGCGAATACTCAGCCCACTTGTCTATTATACTATTTGAATTTTTTAACAACACAGCAAAATCCATGTCAATCTGTAAGGTAAATTTAAGTTTATCTCACAAGTCCCATATGTGTAGAAATAAATTCATACCAATCGATAACCTGCAGGCTCTTTATAAAACGGCAATTATGTAAAATTTCAGACGTGGATTCCATCTGTCGCACTTCCTTAATCTGGTGTTTGCTGCATGCTTGCCAAATTCGGTCGAATTCTTCCGCTGACAAATTGTCAATCAGCGAACGTTTACAAATTTGTGCATCCTCTTCAGGAACTAAGAAAAAATGAATAATTATATAGAAAAATTTATATTACGTTATCATTTATTACGTAATTTTTCACTTGGATCTTCTTTGCAATCGCCTACTTTCGAAGTACAGACATTAGAAATTGGTTGAAACAGTGTTCTTTGATTACAGCATCTGTTGTATAATTTACCTCTTATACCACTGCGATAGAACTCCTATAATTAAAGTAAAATTGCAATTCATTCATTTCTGTTAAAAATTTGAACTTTACCAATTTCTCCGTAGCAAATCTCTCACAAATTTCCATTTCAAGCTTGTTGCCAAGGACATGTGAAATTTTTTTTAGTAAAATAATTACTAATAACATTGACCAATAAATTTCTTTGATTATCTTAGAACTTTCCACCTTCTTCAAAACACTGGACAATCATAGTACCCCTTGCAGATTCATTTAAAATATCTGATAAAGAAACCACAGCATCTGGAGGAGTCTCAGGTTTAGGTTGTTAAAGAATCAATTCTGGATGGTGTATTAAGGCTATCGTGACCTGGATTAGCAAAGTTCCAAGATCAAACAACGACAACCCCCCAACCAATGACTTCATCTCCCTTGTTAAGAAAAAATTACAATCTCTCGAAAACAACACAGATGCTTTACAAATCCTAAAGGGAACAAACAATGATTCAGCTCAGAGTACAACGTAATACTCAATCAACATATTAAACTACTATATTACAACATTCAAAGCTTTGATGGAAACAATCCTACTAATCAATGAAACTTGGCTCAAAATAGCTCAATAGCGTCCTTAAGAAACTACAACCTTGTTAGGAAAAACCGCCATTATGGATATGGTGGCTGCCTCACTGCCATAAGCCAAAACCTGTCTTATAACCGAATCTAGTTTCAGTCCGACTTGGACTGTGTGATAGTAAAAGTTATTGATAAAAATCTTAGCTTCATATTTGCTTCAATGTATATCCCCCCTGCAATAAATCTCAACACCTTCAAAGTCAACATTCACAACCTGTTCACTTTTCTGTCGGGTTTTTCAAATGTAATCCTCTGTGGCGACCTCAACGCCAGAGATCCTTCCTAAGATCCGCTCATCAAAACACTGGACCTAACAACAACAAAAGGCCGTCTTCTCAAAGATGCCCTTCTACTCTGTAACCTCTCAATCACAAACCCCTATATTTCTACTTTCTTTGCAAATCTAATCCCTATGTCCTCGGGCTGGGTAATCGGTCTGGCCCTCACATCGCTACTACCTAACGCGGTTAGAGCCAGTACGCTGCAACTGGAAATTGGTTCCTCGCACCACTTACCCGTAACCCTCAACATTGACGGTTACCTAAAAACACATCGCACCAGACCTAACCAAAATCGGAGTAAAATTATTGCTGACACAAACAACCTGGAACCCAGTACTGAGATTTTTTTTCAAAACACAGGACATTATTGAAGGGAACACTTTTCAATCGTCCCATTCAAACTTTTTGCCAAAAGCATGGTGGAATGAGACAATTAGCAAGCTTTTTGAGGTGAAGAGTAAAGTTTTCTCGGAATGTGTAAAGACGACATCTACCCAATTCAAACTAGCTCAGAGCCATCAAAATCAGCCTTAAAGAGAAGTCAAGAAGGCTACAGCTACTCATATGTCTGATTTTGTTGAGAATCTGGAAACTTCTGACTCCAGATCCTTCTTTAACGCAATACAAAACATCTGTTCTAAATTCAGCTCAACGGACTTAAGCTCTTCCTAAGAAACAAATCAAACTTCTCCGCTCCTGGAGTTGATGGAATCCCCTCTTTTGCTATAAAGAACCTAAATCCAGCAGCTCTTCAATCCTACCTGGCTGTCCTTAATAGTTCCTGGCTTCAGAATTCACTCCCAGGGTAGCTGAATATTATAAAAGTTTATTAAAGAAAAATAAGCCAAGACATACGATACATCGCTCTCATTCCCACAGCGACTAAATGTATAAATTGCGTTGTCACGAAGAGACTAAACAACCTGGTGTCACAGCTCAACATACTGCCAGATAAGTCTTTTGCCTACACCAAGGGCAAATCAGCCAACCAATGTCTCAATCAAATCTTAAACCAAATTGCTTTCAACCAGTCGAATGGACTCAAGTCAGTGTCACTTTCTATCGACATCCAGTCTGCCTACGATTCTGTGGCTGTAGACAAATTCACCAAAATTCTTGTAGAAATGAAAATCCCCCCTAACATCGTCATATGGATCGAGAGCTTTGTCAACTCTAGAATGCTAAAACTAGGAGCCTTTCAAACTGTGGTAAATGATGGAATACCTCAAGGCAGTGTCGTCAGCCCAATTCTTTTCAACTTATACACCACTAAGCTTCACGAGGCATCAGTAACTGATGCAAAGATTATTCAATTTGCCGACGACTTCATGTCTGTAGGTTCAGGCTCCTCACATAAATCAGCTCTGGATGCCCTAAAAAATGCAACACTGCGATTCACACAGTTCGCAAGTGCCCTACACTTATCGATAAACCCCACTAAAGTATCTGTAGTCGCAATCCATGATAGAGCTGGCCTGCCGGTTGCAGGTTGTTCACCTCCAACCTAAGACTGAGAGAACAACTCCTACATGCAACGAAATCTGCAAACCAACCAGTGAACATGCTGAAACTGCTTATCTGCAGAGCCAACCCTGTATATCCTAACCTAGCGCTAAAAACATATAGATCAATCATCAGATCCAAACTAGAATTCGCGATCACCTTAATGGCTACACGTCCAAAATACATTGATAATAGGCTCACAATCTTCTCCAACGCGTGCCTCAGGAAGTGCCTAGAGCTGTCCCCCACCACCCCAGTCCACATTATTTATGCCCTTGCGAACAAACTGCTTCTGGACTACCGAGTAACTCTACTTACGGCCAAAGAAATTGGTGGAGCAATAGCACAAAAGTCAACAAACACAAACCAACCTCATAGCCTACATATAGTATTAAACACCCTCACCTGCCACGGAGTAAAAAGGATAATGTCCCTGAGGAACTCCTCAAGCAGATCTACCTCAATCTCACGCCTGAGCACTCTAAAAATAGCTGTCTCATCTATGCCACTGACGCATCCTATAAAAACCTTTAACGGAAATCAGCGCAATTGAGGCCTCCACTCTTCGCGCTCATACTAATAAATACGACTGTCTTAGATCATCCACGTCGGGTGAACTCTTAGCTATACAACTGGTCCCGGATCTAACTAGTACTTTATTGAGGTCCAAGATTACCATCCTCACTGACTCCAAGTCCGCTTGTGCTACCATTCTCAACCCAAATGATTCCTACTACGCATATAACACACGCAACTCTGCCCTAACGAATTCATCGAAGCTTTACAAAATAGTGTGGCTTCCAGGACACAAAGGCCTTCCTTTAAATGAACTGGCTGACACAAAGTCCAAAGAGGCTCTAGCCTTACACCAAATTTCTGACAAAATAATCTCACTCAAAAACTCACTTTCCATGATTAAAGAAAAATTACAATCTGCCTGGCACGACGAATTCTCGTCCAAAAGTCACATCAAGGGTACCTATTTTGCAAAAAAAAAAATCCCCTCCCCACAAACCCCCTTGGCACGAATGGTGCCTATCCTCTAAGGAAACCAGATTCCTAAATAGACTTTTTTCCGGACACAACTAAGATTCTAAGCATTTCACAATTATAGGTAAATCTTACCTAGTTATGCGCCCTGAATATGGCGTACCAAACACCATCGAACATAGTCTAATCAGTTGTTAAATGTTGGACAACACAAGAAGTAAATTCGACATACTAATGAATGCAACCACGATAGAAGAAGTGCTAACTCCAATCAGCCAGGATACTCTCAAGCAGATTGTCAAATATGCCAGTTGTTGTAGTTGCGATTGGATTTGGTTCCTGGCTTTTGACAAGTTTTACAAAGTGGAAATTCTTTAATTAGTAAAAATTAAATTAATTAATTAATTTCATTGTTGGCACATTGCTAAGTTATTCCTTTAATGTTCTGCAGCAGTCTGCAAGGCATTTGGTGGTAAATTGACAAAAATAAACACTTTAAAAGTGCAAGCCAAATCGGCGTGGCTTTACCTGGCCGACCCCATTAGTGGCGGCTATGTTAATTCGAAGCCTTTAAACGAAGTGAACCTTAAATAACATAACTTATTAGGAATCCTCTAAAGGATCCCATCGACATGCTTAGCGTGGGAAAGGTGTTAACGGTAGCCGATGTAGAGAGGCTGCGCCAATTCGAGCCAGGTGGGGAAGCACCTGAAAATGTTGCCCCCAGCGGCCATCTTGAAACAACAAAAAGTCACGTACCTAGCAACGCTTCGGGCAGTAGTACGTCACAAATAACAAATGAAGACACGTCACAGAAAGCGATGCCTAATTTCTGGAGGAAAATCGTAGAGGATGTAAATTCTGATGCACGGGATTTCACAGTGGTAAAATAAAAAAAAAGGAAAATAAGAACTGAGTCCGAACAGGAACAAGGTAATGATGCGCAATATAATTATAATTTTCGTAATCAATTCGGCATTCTGTCATATGATGACGAGATGGATGGTGTAGAGCAACATGTCATACAAGATAATTTTAATATTACTAACCCTATTAATTTAGGTTCGAATAAGGTAGTTAGTCAACCCTCACTAATCAATAATGGTACAAATAAAAATTCCTCTATAGTTAAGATAGCGCCTTTCTGCCCACCTATTCTTGTTTTTGGTGTTAATATCAAAGTGTTAACTGATTGTATTAATGCAACAGCGGCCGACTGTAATGTAACAAATGTGAAATTTAGATTCACGAACGTGGGTTATAGAAGGACAAAGGTTTTTTTAAATAATCCCAGCGTACATAAGCTTATTTTGGAACGCTTGCGTTCTACCCAGGCTGATGCCTTCTCCTTCTCTCCCAAAGAATTAAGAAAGAACTCCATCCTGCTCAGAGGACTGGACAGCGAAACTCCTATCGACGAAATCACCCTCGCCTTAAAAGAAAATGCACGTAACACAAAAATAGCCAAAATATCCGCATTCAGTACAGCTAGAACGAGGGAACTTGGGATCCATACGAACATTTTTTCTGTACAAACAGAAGCAAGTGAAAACACTGCAGAGCTTAGAGCTATTAGATATATACTTCACCAGTCAATATCGTGGGGAAAAAAAGCAGCGTCATGTAGCCAGATGCTTCCGGTGTCAGAGATTTGGACACAATGGTGATTACTGTGGTTACAGTAGCAGATGTGTCGTGTGCGGTGGGGCCCACGACTCGGAAGTTTGCAGCAAGGCTAACGAAAACAATGAAAATAAAACATCCCCGAAATGCGCAAACTGTGGGACCTCTGGACACCCGGTTAGTTTTGGAGGTTGCCCAGAGTACAAAAAATATAAGGAGAGAAGGGATAACCTTAAATAGACCGCTAGACAGACTACTAACACAAGAAAGATGGCAGTAAGCAATGCCATAAATAATTATATTAACCCTAAGGTTTCTTTCGCAGAAACCCTAAAAGCTGGCCGCACGGTACAAATCTCCTCAAATGGAGCTCTCAACAGTTTCTTAAGTGAATCAAATAATCTCTTCGGTATTCCTTTTAGGGAGCTCATATCCCGCATAACCCAATTCTGGCCCTCTTACGAGGAAGTACAAAGCAGAGAAGATAGAATGTTTGCATATCTGGAATTCGTAGCATCAATTGTAACTAAATGAACACCTCATCCCTCAAAACTCTCCCTTTAAATATTAACTCTCTGATTGCTCATGTTAAAACAGTCGAGCTCACTCACCTTTTAAAACCTTTTAATATTCAAATCGGTCTCCTCTCTGAAACCAGGCTTAACAAAAAACATAAACCCAGAATCAATGGGTATAACACTGTACGCAACGACAATGGTAGAGGTACAGCGATTGTTCTAGCTAACAGATTAAAATTTTCCCATATCCCCTTCCAATGTGACCTTTTCTCAACTTGTCTAGTCTAGCATTTCCCTTAATAACGAATCGAATTCTCTGATGAAACTTCTTATTTGCAGTATATATATTCCATCCAACGCTGACAAAAACATCGCCAGCGAATTGGATCGACTCGTGGCTTTATCTAACAACTTTGACGGAGTAATTATTGGGGGGATTTTAATGCTCGGCACACGAGCTGGGGTGACGTTTCAATAAACAGAAACGGTAACATCATAGACAGGTGGTTCAACAGTGGACCCTTCTTAGGTATGGATCTAATCTCTCCCAACAGTCCAACATTCTCGAGATCTTCCTCAGTATTGGACTTTTTCATAATGTCGTCATCCCTAGCCTCATCTGCAGGACCAGCGAATTCACCCAACTGCTTCACAGTTTCAGCTCCGTCGGACCATTTTGGAGTTATCACTCATCTGAATCTAAACAATCATTCACCCATTCAACTCACTCCAGAGACTTTCACCAGCTTCGAAAACACTGACTGGAACTCCCTCAGAGCCGACCTAAATATACAGCTTAACTTATTAAATATCCCTCTTGAAGAGAACATCCCTAACCAACAGATTGACAGACACATCCAAAAGATCAATACGGTAATATCCGACTGTACCCGCAGACACTCTGTCACCCGCAACATATGTAATAACAAGTACAACAATATCTCTACCACTACCAAAAAACTGCTCAAATTAAGAAACATCTAGCTGAGAAGGCTAAAGAGAACCTTTCACAGACATTTGAATAAACTTAACAGCGAATATCAAGAATTAAATTCGAGAATCCAGTGCCTTCATAAAATAATTAAAGACAGAATAAGAATTGAACTCAATAACGCTTTCAAACAAAGACTGAACAGAATTAATCCTTCCCCTCAGGTTTTCAAGGAGATTGACAAAATTTCGGGCAGGAAATACTTTGGAACGGACATATCCAAAGACACCCTTACCTATAATAGTCATGAATTAATCAACACCGATGACAAGTTGGATGCTTTCCGAGAATATTTCTCCAACATATATTCCAAAAAAACCCAATGGCTGGCACTAACCTTAATAGGCTTGTTCATGAAAGTACGAACTGCTTTGACCTTCCGGGCACAAGCCCCCCCTTAACTACATTTTCTTCATCTAACAGTGCATCTAGCCCTAATGACCACTCCAAATTCACTTCGGCCTACAAAATTCTACTTTTAAGGGATAATCTCAACAACAAAAATCTTCTGGACCAGATCACATTACAAACTTCATTATCCGCAAATGCCCTGATTCCCTTGATACAGTCTTTGCAACCCTGTTTAACCACTGCAACAATAATGGGTACTTTCCCTCTGCCTGGAAAGTATCAAGTATTATCCCAATAGCCAAAAAGTACTTCCAAAGAAATTAAGAACTTTAGACCAATATCACTGCTGTCCAACATTGGTAAATTGTTCGAGAGAGTTCTGGCGGGAAAACTGGATGAGTTCTGCGAAGAAAGGAATATTATTCCTGATAACCAGTTCGGTTTCAAAAAAGGCCACTCTACTGAAAAAGCCATCCTCCTCCTGTCCAACAAAATCACCCAGAACCTAAGAAAGAAAACATGTACTATCTGCCTGGACATTGATCTGGAAAATCCTTTGACTCGGTATGGCATAAGGGTCTTATTTTCAAAATGTTACGTCTCAATCTTCCCAACTGGCTTATAAAAACCCTCAATAGTTTCCTTTCAAAAAGATGCACATCCATTCTCATCAGCAAAGACTCTTCTGCGCTTATCCCAATACACTCAGGGGTCCCCCAGGGCTCAATTCTAGGACCACAACTGTTCAATCTATTTCTCCATGAATTCCCGTTTAAGGATCCTATGAGCGAAGAGCCTGGTGCAATACTATATGCGGATGGTACAATCTTACTTGCAAGCGATGAAAAACCCCAGGATGCTCTAGATAAACTTAAATTCAAACTACCCACATTACTTAACTACTACAACAAATGGGGCCTCAAAATCAATAGTGACAAATGTGGTCTTATATGCTTCAGAAATGCCAGTGGAAAAGGGCATCATCTAGCAGTCAGGGAAAGTAAAACTCTCAACTTGAAAATCGATAACAGAAACATACCTCTTAAAACTGAAATCTCCTATTTAGGCATTAAACTTCAAAATAAATTTCTATTCAACCCACATGCTAGAAAAGTCCTAAACAAAGCCAAGGCCGCATCTGCCATACTTAAACCGCTTCTTAGCTCTAAAAGTTTAAATAAAAGCACCAAAATTCTCATTTACAAAACCCTTATCAGACCAATTATCACCTACGGATATCTTACGTGGTTTTCAATCTCCCCCACTGTCGAAAAACAACTGAACCTATTCGAAAGAAAACTCCTTAGATTCTGTACGGGTAAATACAGATAGCCCAATAGGAAATGGTTCTCCAACACAATCCTCTATCACGACACCGGTATTACCCCCCTTACACAGTACCTAATAAAACTAGGAAACAGAGCCCTAGAACGTGTAGGAAATCATCAGAATCCTATAATAAGAGCAATATACAATGCTAACCGCAATGAATCTCTACTCGACAACTACTATCTTTCTCCCATCAACTTGCTACATGATAGCTCCTTGCGTCTTGTACAGCCTAGTCCAGTAAACCAATAAACGGTACCTTTCTACGAGAAGGCTGCTCCCTGCAACTACAACTACCAAAGAAGCTGTGATTTCAAAAACAAAAAAACAAAAAAATTTGAACTTATTGGACACCTTAGGTGTAAATGAAACAATGTGATACAAATAAAATAAATGTATTCGTTCCCTTAGGGGACATTTTAACTAGTTTGTAAGTATTGTTATTAGATTTAGTGCCCTATAGAGGCAATGATGTGTATGTAAGTCGGGAGCAAACTTACTCTAGACATTAACTCTTTATAGACCATTTTATAAGTCTACCTTATTTGAACTTTTTGTATAGGGAACTCAGCCTTACGTCAACAATATATATATACGTAGCCAGACATACTCTTAGTCGGCCATGTCAAAAGTCATGTGTAATGTTAAGCTATGAAGCCTCAATAAAGTTCTTTCAATCTTTGAATCTTTGTAGTTGCGATTGCTCCGTGCTCTTAAGGAGAGAGCAAGCACTGAGTAGACGAAATATTAAATGCACTTTTTGGTAAATTTCCAATTAAATATATTTATTTAGTATACTTCAGGTTTATAAGTGAGTTATAAACATACAGATTCTTTAACGATTAAATTATAAAATTCTTTCTCAATTAAATTTGGGGAAACTCCGTAAGATTGGTACTTCACGATAGATTTAATTATATTTTTTTGGTCGATCCCGAACTGTTTCGCTCGACGGTTGAAAAACGTACTCCTCGAGGTTTGGGCAAATTGCACCCAGGTACCCACGAAAACTTCAGAAAGCTTTTTTTGTTCTATTGCTTTCTCACGACGTTGCAAAAACGTACGTGAGAAAATGCAAAAGTTTTTGATGCGAGCTATATGCATCAATGAAAACTGTAATCCGATATGCACTTGTGCGCCCGTTTTGAAATATTAATTTTAAGAGGGCGCGAATAATTCTGATAATTGTATGTATGTATGTACATACAATTAGATTGAAGAAAATAGGTACTGTACGTATGTAGAGTGTACATGTGGAAAAAGGTAAGAAGACACTGTTTGTAAGTAAGTGTGCATATCGTGTGAGTGGAATGTGTATCTGATAACAAAATGCAATTTATGCTAAATTGCATTTTGTTATAATATGGGAATGCATTTCTAAATGCATTTTAAATTTTGAATGAGCTTTAAAAATGAAATAATTTTTCATTTTCAGGTCAATTAATGGTACATCAATATATCGTATTGGACGATATATTGATGTATCGGTATTCTGGTTGTGATTCGGGTCATTGGGCAATTACAAGTGCACCAAAATCTGCATCGTTCATGGAATATTTAGAAAGTTTTTTTTTATTTTTGTATTGAGATGCTGACCCAACTGAAAAATATACATATTTTTTTATAAAACCGTATTTCTCTTTAGGATAGAGATCGCTGGAAAATATGAACAAGAACAGTGGTATGTTTGAGAAAATACGATATTATAACCAAATTTATATTCTCAATATTTGAATTTTCGTTTTTAAAATATACACCAAAAGGATGGATGTTTGCCTGTGAATTAATCCAATGGAAACTCTGAATTTCATCTTGAATCACAAAAGAATAATTCTCCAAAAAATCCATAACTAAAAACTGATTTTGATGTAAGGAATCTTTTATGTCCTTAAGAAAACTGCCTTGTCGTTCTGCAAAGAAAGAGTTTGGAAATAATACAGTCATCCTTTTCTGAAATACATCTAAGCTGTCGTCAGTATTTTCAGTTCTTATTTACAAATTCGTAATATTTTGGTGGCTATACTAATGCTTCTTTCTTTTGATAGCTGGAGTCATTAACTTTATATTTTGATGTGAAGTACACACGCAGACTGAATGAGTACTCGAAGCACTAGCTAAAATGAAATTTTTCGGTCGAAGGGGAGCAAATTTTGAAAAATTGAATGTATTCTCTGGATAAGATGATTTGAAGCTCTGATGTCCTTCCTTCAAATTCCTTAAAAGTAATCTTCTTAGCCCATGGTTCCTTTCACCATCGATTTAATTTAAAATTTTCTTAAAAGAATCCTTGAAATATTTGACAATTACCTTTATTGAAACCAAATCATTTTTTTTTCCAAGGAATGATTTCTTCACTAAGATAAGATACTATCGCCAATTCTCTTAATTTCGTATCCATGTCCATAGCTTTTCGGCAGTTAATAGATAAAATTCCTTGTTCTTGTGATATTTGCTTTCTCTTCCTCAACATGAAGCTTGTAGTTCCTGGAAATGTTACCATGATTCTTGTAGAAGTACAGTCTTTCGATAAAAGTGTCAATATCATGCATTTCATATTTTCGTCTTGTGTTGTGATATACTTTTCTCTCAGTATATTCGCGAATTTTTCCACGAATTCATTAGATTCTTTTTCCTTTAACGATTGGTATATTAAAAATTTAATGGATATGGTATCTATAATGCTTTCTAATTCTCTTTCCACATATGCCCTATCATTCATTCACCTCTTTTGAATTTCTGGTTCTCCTAAGTAATGAACACTTTTGAAAGCAGTTGAGGGCATCATCTCTATCGTAAAACTCTACGTTCTGACTATCAGGAATACTTTGAATATCCTCGAGATTCTCAACTACTAAAGAAGAAGAAGGATCGGGCTACTTATGGACTTCTAATCGGCACTGCAAACATATTTTCCATTTCACCTTTACAATCCCTTTGGTAACGTTTCTTAACGTTTGGCATTTAGGAGAATGACATGATTTTGAAAAAGGATTACAACACTTCAGTTTCCTCAAAGCTCATTAAGGATTAAGTTTAAAAAACATGAAAAAGTTCGATAGAGCGCATTTTGAAATATTCAAGGATAACCGTTATATTCATTATCCTTTTCAAGTTACACCTACCAACCAAAATTTGCCATTTTTTTCAGATTTCATAATACCGTATCTCCGCCAAAAATGGACAACAACAAAAAATATTTCAGCGAAGTACTACTAACCGTAAACCCAAACAAGCTCTACAATTTCATCAAAATCGGAGATCGTCCATTCAGAATATTTGTGGATTTTCTGTGGAATGACCCAAAACTTATGTATTAAACACTTACTTAATCCATTTTTTAATAAATACCTCATATTGAAAAAGTTTCCTTAATGTTTATGAACGAAAAACCAGTTTTAATAAAACCGTCTAAACCTCCAACTAACGCCATCTATCTGTTTTTGTCATGCAGGTTAAGCAACTTTCAAAGCTAATATTGAACCTAAATGGCTGTGCAAGGTATGATTAATTATACAACAAAGTTCACCTGTCTGACGAAATACAGGGAACCTCACACTGGAACCATTTAAGCGATAACATTCTTCCTCGATATCACCATAAATCTTGCAATACTGTAATGGATATTAATATTTATGAGCATGCCTTATAACTATCCTATAAGATTCAATTAAACTCTTTCACCTTAAGGATGTACGATACAAATCAAGCCCATAATATTACACATCATTAAATCTACAATTATATCCATCCCTAGGCCATTGACCCACCTTCTCCCTCTAATCTAACTTGAACCTTTTTAAATGAAGAAAAACAACAACAGCAATAGAAATATCTTAAAATTGGTTTCCAAAGACTTCACGTATCCAAGCAAACCCATAAAATGTATAAGCCTTGTGCTATAAACTACTTACAATCTTTATGCTGCTTCGTAAGTAGGTATATGAAATTTCCTTTGAGGTTTCCCAATTCTCCTTTTTGTTGTTTTTTATGCCATTTTTCTATCCGATTGCCGTAAATTCCCGTATAGAATATAGTAGAAAAGAGAATATCTTAGGTGCGATATTGAGGATTTAAGAACTCATAGAAAAATATAAATCCTTAAGGAGCTATAAGGAAGTAACAAGGTTCGACCCGATAGTCGGTGATATTTTTTTCATTAACCCTGTGCTCGGACGGTCTATAGCCACCAATAAACCGCACGAATTCTGAAGATATATGGTCGATTTCAATTCTAAGAAATAAACCAATGATTTCCTCCATTGAAAACATTTTATAAAGGCCTGAGACAAAAATCCGCGCCGATGTACCTAGATCTACGCCCATAAAATTTTTTTAGCTAACAAGCCCAGACACCACACAACTTATTCGAATCGTCTTCAGCAGCCATCAATAATGCACACAATTCTGAAGAAATACGGTCGATTTAAATTCTAAGAAAAAAATTAATTTTCGCCTATATTGAAAAACAGTTTTGGTTCGTGCCCATCATATATTTAGCCAAGATCAGTGAGTTATTGAGGTTTGCTATGAACTCTTCCTTAGGCCGGGCGCCCACTGGAGTGGTGTGTAAGCAATGTGGCAGTGGCGTGGCGATTAAATGGTAAGTGAAAAAATTTAGTCCCGTAAAAACAAATAGAATAGCGCACATTGAAATAGAGTGGCGATGGCGTGGCATTTGACAACTGGCGTGGCAGCACTTGATTGCCACTAGTCTCCGACAAGTTTAATTTTCGAGTGGTAAGTGGCAGTGGATGTCACTTCTCCTTAGTTATTACTGTTGATGTTGAATTACTTAATCGATACGCTACTTGCCATTTTGATGCGCGCTTAATAATATTAATACCAATCCGCCACCATTCTACTGCCACACCACTTTGTTGCCACATCGCACGCCAAAACCACGCCACTGCCACATTGGTCACACACCACTCCAGTGGGCGCCCGGCCTTACATCACTGTCTTAGTACTACCATCGATATCTGGATATTTCTTGTCTGTGGCATTAGGTTAAGAGATTTTATCATCAGATGTGATTAAGTAGCGTAAACATTGCTGTTTCATTTGCTCCCAGTCACTATACCAAAACTAGTACTACCAATAAAGCTTAAGGGTACTTTATTTGGCTGCTATGAATAATAAGAAGATACCTGTCTGACTAGACCAGGTTGGGTATTCGCTTTCTTCTTTAATTAACTGGACTGAATAGTACTCTTATGCCCTAGACACACAGCACTCTTAATGAAGAAATAACTAACGACTCATTAGTGTATAATGATTCATTATAAACTGCAGACACACAGCCATTTCTTTAATTAAGTTGATCTGTCAAACTGACTTGGATAAACTTATCACATTTAAAAAGCAATATGGATCAAATTAACGCAATAAACTTTGTTTTTATTAATTTTAAATTTTATTTATCTTTATTTCATTTCATTTAATGACTGTGAAATGAAAAAAACATTTTATTAAAAAATATTTTGACACAATTACTTTCTGATTTGCATTTCTTCTTCTTATTTTTCAAATCAGCAGATGCACAGCGGAGCTCCATACTTAAATTATATGCTAAATCTAGTACATTTTTCCTCATTATAGCTATAATGAAGGAAGAAAACACTTCATTAGTGTACTTCATTATCATCTGATTTTCGAGCCATAATGACGTATACTGTGTGACACACGGCATTTTAATGAATAGTTAGTACTAATGATTCATTAGATCGTGCTGTGTGTCTAGGGTATTAAGCTCTTAGGCTTTCTTGTCATAAATACTCGTTTTGGTCTCTGTTTGTCTTCATTTATCCATAAACCTATTTGGAATGGATTTCTCACAAGAGCTTTGTATTCATGCCCCATTGCGAGCAGACGATGAACTAAATACTATATACATGACTTAAATCTGGCAGATTTTTCCACTGCTATTTGATTTTGCTAACTTTCAATGCAACACTTCTTATAAGTGGTCATGAAACCAATCACTGTTTTTAGTGCCAGTCCCAAAGTTTTGCCTAAAAGCCGTTAATGCGTTCATATATTATATTTAGCTAAAATTCCATCACTTTTGCTCGAAAACTTCAAACTTTTTCCATGGGTTGATAACTGATTCCAGCATTTGGAAACTATAGGCAGCCTTGGGCAAACAATGATTCACAGTTTCACTCAATAGGAAAAGGTCATGAAATATCTAGGTATTAGCCTAGATTGTAGATCCAATTGGAATTGTCAGGTGAAATAGCTTCGGGCAGTGGGTTTATGGAGTACTTTTCGTACAGCTTATGGACAGAAACTAAAACGGATCCTATGATTACATATGTTAAATTTGTATGGTGACCAAAGATAAAATAAACATAAGTCAAATCTACTTTGGAAAGATTGTAGCGACTCACGTCTATATTGTCCAGAAACAATATACATCTATCAGACTAGAGCTCTCTAGAAGCCGTACTGGACCCCTTGTGTTAGATCTATATCAAAAGCAGGAGGAAATCACTGAGAAACTTTTAGGGGATCCGGTGATCGACTCCATCTCGGTTGTTATGCCAAAGACTATAATATTGATACAAGATTCGAGGTGATTTTGGCATGCTAATGATCCATCCTTTGATAAAAATATATTTTAGCTGATACTAAAATAGTCTAATGAGGCTAAAATGAGAATTAAACATTTATTATTTCATTATTTAATAACAGTTATTTTCCGTATCGTCGGCCTAGGATGGAAATGGCTTAAGCACAAAAACTAAACTTTTTCAGGAGTAAAAAAACTGTATAATTCTTTTCATTTTCAAACAAAATCTTTTTTTTATAGTAAATACTAGAATGTGAATATTGTAATAAGATTTTGGCCAATTTTTGTTGATAAAACAATTTGTGGCATATTTAGGCAATTTTGCATCCAGTTATTACATTATATTATTACTTGAAGATGATATAAAAGAATAATTAAAAATAATAAAAATAAGAATACATAAACTATAAAAATAAATTTTTCCATAAAATATATATGTAATATAACAAAAATACATGGTAAAAATAATCAGGACGAAAAGTCTTAGCCGGTAGTTTAATTAATTTAAATAACTTCTAGCAAGAATCAGTGCAATCTTAGCAACTGCTACCTCCGTTAATAAAGATGTTAGTAGCTTTACCGTTTGTCATGTCGTTAACAAAACTTTCTCAAAAATAATTAATTATTAAAATTAAGGAAAAGCAAACTTAAAAAATAGAAAAATTGCCAACGACACGCCGCAAGAGTAAAACAAGCATTTTCTGGCATGAAGTCACTCAAGCGCTATTACATAGAACTGCACATAGCACCAATGCCGATTAGCTAAATTACCAGACTACCGGTATTCAGTATTACGTTGAGAGGATTCATATTCATCGGAGCAGAGAATGCCCTTATTATCTACGAGCCTGATAGGTAAGCAAGGAATATTTTTTCAGGTTAGTACTAATTTTGAATAAAATTACTTTTTATGACCGCGTAGATAAAAACAAAGGCAGCCGATTTGTGTTTTTAACTGTCTATACTGTCAAAACATATTGTTACGATTTTTTTTTTTAAGTAATTGAAAGATAATTGGATTCGCAGTGTTATCAATTGCCCTGGCCGAGCGGAGGAAAAGGATCAATTAAGTGGTTGCTAGGAGCTTTCGGACTCATCAATTCAGATGTGCTGGAATTGACAAAGCGGGAGTATGCATCGGCTATGTTCCAAGTTATTCAAAGCTTTTGGAATGAATTTATCTTTTCCGATTAGGTGTACAAAATTCCCGTACTGTGGCACGCGCATCGGCCACGGAAGAGAATCGCTGAAATTGCTTTCGAATTACGAAATCAGCTGTTTTACATAAGCAGAATTCGCAATTCTGACAATTCTGGGGCTGGACCTTCAGGTACTTGTTTTCAATTGGGATATGAAAAGGAACTGCCGATATTTTGATGCCGTTCTTGTTATATCCGAATCGAGAATCTTCTATTGTTTATCTAGTGTGCGCGAGTCGCGAATATCGCAAATATTGGGAATATGCTGAGAATGAATTTTTCTTTTGTTATAGAACTTTTGCGAGTTCTGCCGGCAAAGTTTACTGACCCCGCGGCTGCTGGGGTAAATCACCAGCAGTTCAATTATTCCTCCGGATACCGTTTTGCTGCATCAAAACTCACAATTAACATGATAATAAATCAGCTGGTAACAAACTGGTCCCCAAACTTGACTGGAACTAATTCCCCATTTGGCGAGAACGAAGGAAATTATAATTTTTATATACACGGAGGAAATTCGAATAATTCAAACAATTTACGACAACCGATTAATAAAACTGTAGGTGTTCATAATTTGAGACCAACAGCTAAAGCCAATGGCAGTTTTGAAAACAATTCCTCTAAAAGGATTGTAGCTGAAGTGAAATTTTATGAGAATGTCATATTCTGATGTTTTAAGTAAAAATGTTGCTTTGAATTCTCACAATCTTGCACTAACAAACCAAAATCTTAATTATCTGCCTTCAGATGCGAATCAATCGCGAAATTCTAAAGTGCCTAATGAAAAAGGAAGGGAAATATCTCAAATTGTTGATCGGAGGAAAAAAAATGTTGACGATAAGGAAAAAAAGGTGATATTAAAACAAGGAAGGAGTTAAATAATCCTGTAACACTCGCGAATCAGGTAACTGTTACTTTCTTTATTACACAATTCTTTTCACAAGCAATTCCATCCAATTTTATCTACAATTTTGCATATGTATCGCTACCCTAAAAGAAAAATTCCAGCTCTACTAATTTAAAAATTTTACAAATTTTCTTTTTTTTTTAACTCCAAACAAAGAACTTGTCGATAGTCAGATTTCAAAAAAAATCCTACTAAAATGTAGAACGAATTGTACCGAAGTATGCGTAAGGGTGGAAATTTGTTTGGGAAACTCGGAATTGGGCATTTAATAAAAAACAAAGAAACATAAGAAAATACTTATCTGTATAACCTCTGGAGAGTTCCTCGCTGGGAAACCAGCATCAACTTTTAAGCACTTTTTTTTTATTATGGCAATGTCAAAGAAAAACTCGCGTATCATTTCATTTCAAACAATTTTAATTCAAAAGAAAAACTAGACTCAGATACGGTTTGATCCACAATTTTTAAATAAAAAATAAACTTCTGGTAACTTGCTTCTTCTAGATCGTTTTCCAGTTTTCTCCTCACTGACTGAATCCAGAAAAATTCTTTTCCTCATGACCGTTCAAAAATCCGTCCGTTCTTCAGGGTCGTTGAACTTTTTGTCAGCTGAAATATATTCGCCCGCGCATGCGCGCTCCTAATCTATCCGCGCGGGTTGCCAGGCATGCAGTTGTGAATTCGCCGCGTTACAATATAAAGAACCTCTAAAACCATAAAATTATATTTGCAAAAGCGACACTTTAGTATGCAAGCCCCGAATGTGTTTAATAAATTTATCGTCAGGTTTATGAAATTTGACAACGTCGCCTCTGTTATGAGACCCTTAACCCCTGTTCACGAGCGCGATACGACATTTGCGATATTTTGGTTGCGTCCTGCTTTTTCTATAGATCTATCTCTATTTGTGACTGCTTTTTATCGCGCGATACGTTCACAAGGTTGACAGCGGCTACAAGTTAATTTCTTCAGTTTTGTTGTGGCAAGGAGATATTAGTGTGAAATTTACAAATATTTATGTTTTCATATTTATATATTTACATATTATAGTAAATTTCGACATCACTGTGGAACTTTAGCATCCGATTACAAATGTAAACAAACAAAAATGTTGAGGTTAAGGTGAAAATCGCACCAAACTAAGAGCATTGCTGCGATAAATTTTTGTATCGCACGAAACGTAGAAAGAATAAGCATGTCCAGCGACAACAACATTGCTGCAGCCAATCAGAGCTCTGTCGCATGCGATAAGTCGCGCTCGTGAACAAGCCATAACAGCAAATTTTGTTCTAGGGCTCTTCCAGTAGTAACTTAGTTCCATGCAATCATCATCATCGTTAATTTTATATAACGATATTGATTCAAGCCTGCGATTCAAGCTTTAATTTGTTTTGAGCGAAAGCAGATTTTTAGCAGGAATAATTAATGTATTGAAAAAAAAAATGCAATTGACCAAAGTGAGTGTGCAACGGACAATTGTAACTGTGCAGATAGTGTATATTGTATATGTAGTGTATAAAGTGTTATTTTATTTCATGTGTCTAGAAATACGAGGATGAAGATTATGGGTTAGAGCATTTAGCCGAGATGAAAGAGACTTTTTAAAGTCTGCATAAAACAAATAAAAGCCAAGGATAAAGAGTATTTATTTACAGTAATAAGAATGTTTGTTGCACAATTTGAAATGTTGCTAAACCTTTTAAAATATTACCTTAAACGGTATTCAAGAAGGGGATCAATTGAGCCAGAGACTAGCTTAACTCTAACACTGGTGTAAGCATTTATTTTACTTTATTGTAAAAGTGGCTTGGTTCCTGAATGGAACCAGAAAAAATGTTACGCAAGAATTTTGGTTCCTGGATGGAATCATCAAAAATGTTACCCAGAGAATATAAATCCTGAATGGGATCACAAAAATCTGACGGACGCAAAAGGTCAGTTGTTGATTGAACTGCAAAAATCTTACGCAAGGATATTTTACATTATATGTTTGCATAATAAGCTGATGTAAACCCTTTGTTGCTTAAATACTGTGCTTGCAGCACGTGTTTAACTCAACAGTTTATGCAGAGCCGGTCACACGTCATATGTGACAATAGCTGTATTCTTTCGTTTCCTCAGAACAGAGCAAAACAAAAGATACACAAAAGAACGCCTCATACATTTTCATAGAAAGATTTAAATGAACAATTTGTTTCACAGTATATGGGAGTTCTAGAACAATATACTCAAAAGAGCACAGCTAATATTATTTTTCTTTGGTGGGTTATGTTAGTGTAGCGGTATATGTTAAATTCATAAAAATGCGCGTTATCTTTAACCGCGCTAAATTAAAGCTAGCCACTTGTTTGTACTGTAAATCTACAAATTTTCTTTTTGTCTATGAAATTAAATTACTAATCAAATTACAAAATAAAAGCAAACAAAGAACAATTGGCATATATATTCCAGCTAACCCAAATTGGGAAGTGTGCTTTGAATTTGTTCTGAACAAGGTAAATTTAAATTACTGTAACACTATTATCAGCTGAAATGTGGCTAATTCTAGCAAAAATTGAGGGTAAGCACTTTATCTAACAAATAAAGTTATCACCAATTTTATCTAGATACAATTCAATTACCTCCACCTGAAATTGCGTATAAGCTTACTCTTGCCATGGGTAGATTGTAAGTCAATTTCACAATTTGTACAACCAAGTAAAAAAACTGAAAGCTTGAAAAAGAAATTGCTAACCACGATGTAACTATGATCTCGAAAAACTTAAGAGCGCGATCCCTGCAAATGCTCCGCCTTTTATTGGGTCTGAACCGCCATCTTTTTTGTGGAACCCACAACTATAATAATTCTGAGTTATTTTCATTATCTTGTATAAACTGTAGTTAATATCATTCGATGTAGCACATTAACATCTATAGGCTGAACTACAATAGACTTATACGTCAGTACATTTACTTACGTAAAGCGAAGAGGCCCTTTAAATTAACAAGCGTACACAAATTGACTTTAACTCGTGTGAGAGCAACTTTCGTTAAGTTTAAATATCCAATTTTCCGTAGGTATAGTGCGGTTAAAATCGCTCATTCCATAAGAACGCGAAGTGTCCAAACAATTAAATTATTTCTAAATTATTAAAAGAGCAATGCAAAAATTAAAATGGAATAAAAATGGTACTGCAAATTAATAGAAAGCACAAATCTTCAATTAAATCAAATTCCATTTGTTAATTTTTTCACTTTTACCACTTTTTAAAATTGAAAACATTAAATATATCAAGATAATAACTCTTACGGAATGTGATATATAAAGGATTTTCCAATAAGAGGTGTTATTTTGATATTCAAGGAAAAATATCATTTTTTGAGATAAATGACCGGATCTTTATTTCATTATAAAGAGGAAGGTATGCCGTTAATAATGGAAAATAACATCAGCCAAATGACCACCACAACCACGCCTACAGGACCATATCCTTTTCATGAAATTTTCCATAACCAAATCGCAAAGTGGCTGCCCTATGTCCTCGATAGCCTCACGAAATTCATCTTTGAGGTCTTGAATCGACGCTGGGCTGTTGGCGTAGACCTTCTCTTTCACTTGGCCTAAAAGGAAGAAGTCGCAAGGTGTTAAGTCACAAGATCTCGGTGGCCAATTGTGATCACCTCTTCGGGAGATAACACGGTCCGGAAACTTTTCCCATAAAAGATCAATGGTTTCATTGCTTGTATGGCACGTAGCGCCGTCTTGTTGATAGTAAACGTTGTCCAGATCAATACCATCCAATTCCGGCCACAAAAAATCATTATTCATCTGTCGATAGCGCAATCCATTCACCGTAACTGTTGCTCCAGCCTCATTTTCGAAAAAGTAAGGTCCAATGACCCCGCGGGACCATAAACCGCACCAAACAGTCACACGTTGAGGATAGAGAGGCTTTTCAACAATAACTCTTGGGTTTTCCGATCCCCATATGCGACAATTTTGCTTGTTGACGAAGCCATCGAGGTGGAAATGGGCCTCATCACTCAAGATGAGTTTTCGATGGAATTCCGGATCATTTTCATGCATTTCAAGGACCCAATCAGCAAAGACTCGACGTTGTTGATGATCGGCCGGCTTGAGTTCTTGTGTTAACTGAACTTTATAAGCCTTAAGACCCAAATCTTTATGCAAAATACGGTGCAATGACGTTTGTGGAATGCCTAATTCCAAAGAACGACGAGGAATGGACAAACCCGGGTTTTCTTCAACACTTTCGGCTACAGCAGTAATATTTTCGGCTGTTCTTGAGCGACGTGCACGGGTTTTATTCTTCACATCACTAACTTGTCCCGACAGCTCGAATTTTTCTACCAATTTCTGTATTGCGGTCCGACAAGGTGCTTCACGACGACCCAAAAATGTTCGAGTTTTACGAACCGTCTCTGCCAGATTTTCACCATTTTTATAGTGAATTTTAATAATTTCAGTGCGTTGTTGAATCGTGTATCGTTATAGTTTTATTAATGGCGTAGTTTCCACTTGTCAAATGTCAAAAAATGACAGATCCAAAAGTGACATCTACCGAAAGAGCGGAATAATTAAAATAACACCTCTTATTGGAGAACCCTTTATTTAGGCTAAAAATATAAATTTTTCGTAAGTAAACCTCAGTCCCGTTCAATTTCGTAAACGTTATTTACTTCTATTGTAGTTCAGCCTTATATTTTTCCTCCAAAAAACTTCCTCCATGCTATAATATGGCGACTAATACGTACTTTTTTAACTATATCGCTTCCACTTGTTATCTCTTTTCCTCTCATTGCATATATGAAAATATTTTCGCTCTTTTTTAACGCCGCCATCGTATTCTTCGTTAAAAAATACCCCTAATTCATGTACCATACTTTGGGCAGTACATGAAGTTCGACAGTTTCACCATGTTTGTAAATTCATTTCACGGTTTCGCGGTCGTAAAAGTTTTCCGTGTGATTTTCATGAAAATTGTGCTGTTAAGACCAAGGTAAGTTCTTCTAATTGTGTTGTGACAATTACATAATGCCAGATATGTATCTGCCAATTTTTTGGGTAGATACGTGTAATCATGGTGGCAGATATTGACAGATATCTGGCGACAGCGTCTGCCACTCAAAAATGACCAGACGTCTGCCGTACGTTTAGTCAACCATTTTTATACACTAAATGAAATCTACAGGGTACATATACTATGTTTCTCATTCCGTTCGTAAAACCTCGAAATAATGATGGTGGAGCAAAATAGATTGGATACCCACGCATAATATTCAAAGTTATTTTGATTTTTGCATGTCTGTCCGTCTGTCAGTCTGTTCGTCTGTGCACACGATAACTCGAGAACCCATATACTTAGAGAACTGAAATTTTGTACACGGACTTAAAAAAAAAGTAAAATTAAGTTCGAAAATGAGATAAATCGAGCGACTCCTTCGTGGGGTTGCCATACAAATCTTTCGTTTTCCACTATATATTTGGACACAGCCTGAGAAGGCATTGACATAGAGAGCTGAAATTTTGTACATGGTGTTTTTATAATAATAGCAAATAAAATATTAAAAATAGACTAAATCGCGTCATATAAAAATTTAGGTTTTGTGCATATACTGTGAAAACGATCAGTCCTAGACATTTTTATTTTACCAAAAACTTCTTCAGAATACGAAATGCTATAAAATTGTTAATAATCATTTTTTTTGTTCGACTAACCGTTCTAGAAGTATATGCGAAAAACCGCTTCGACAAACTTGCATAGATCGGTGATCATACGAAATTTTATACGGGCATTCATCTAGGGTGTCATAAGAATTGGTCGTAGACTACTTCTAGCTTTTTCACTTGTTTCTATTTGTTTTGAACAACGTCTGCCAATCTGCCCAGTGATTTTTTGAACTGAACAGATATCTGTCCAGTATACCCAATAAAAAATAGTTTTGGGCATATATATATATACCAGGGGTATACAGTATATAAATAGCATAAATATACATAATTAACAAAATGGCAGATGAAAACAAGGCGAAGCGAGGTAGGAAGCAGGAGTCAACAGGGACCAGTGGTGAAACAATGGGCTTGATCACCGAAATCGAACAACATCCACTTTTTCACTTGTACAAATGCACAATAAAAACAGTCACGTACCTTTCTCTAGAAGTCATTTTTGAACAATGAACTTCACATTAGATTATGTTATCTCTGTCAGATAAAAGCAGTATTTTACCAGATAAAAAATAGCAGATCGTGTAATCAGTGAAGACAGACGCATGTCATATATCTGACAGAAACTATCTGCCAATTCTGTGCCAGATGAAATCTGCGGGAATATCTGCTCCGTGTGTAATCAGTAAGGCAGATATCTTCCCACAAAAATTGGCAGATATCTGACATTTGACCAGATCGCTTAGGAACACCGTTAGTGTATGTGTGTGTTTATTTTGTAAGAAATATCGTTTTTCTAGTGATTTTTTAATCATAATCTGTATTGAGGGAGGTGAGATGTTCTTTTGGTGTTTTTCGCGAAAAATCATCGCGGGAACTTCATTTTAATTAACAAATCTCTTCAATAACTCATGAACTTCAATTTTATTGAGTTCACTTTGAAATCTTTTAAAACTCGATTTTTGAGTAAATTGTTTTCCTTTGCAACAACTGTCAAAAGGTGAAAATTTAGGTGGAAATTCTTTAAATTGTTCGTGGGAAAGTGTTTTCTCATAGTTAATGTGTTCTCTGATCATATTTCAATAGTTGGTTTAAATTTCAATTGACAGACATTTAAATTTAACTAATTATTACATAATTTCCATTTCCCATAGTGTTGCTGTTGTTTTACATGCACTTTGCTTACGTTTTATTTTGCATAGGGAAAGTTGGAACATTTGTAATTTTTTTTTTGTAAATTTTGTTGATGTTTCTTAATCTATAAGTAATTCATTGTTTAATTCATATAATTAACTCAGTTTTTCTTTTCATTTCAGCTTGGGATGTGTGCATGTAGGTACGTATATAGGTACCATTTCTGTATTGGAGGAAATTGTATGCCAGTCGACTTCCCTGGCTGTACTTAGGTTAGATATACTTCAAGTCTGTTTGATATTTGTTTTTATTGTTTTTCCGTTCATTTCAAGATTGTTCATCACTGAACATAATTTGTATTTTAAATATGAAACAGTTTAAAGGCATTTAGATCATCGTTGCTCTCCGCAAGTTTTAGCCTGGTCGTTCATAACGGGTGTATTGACCATATACCAAATTATATACGAAACATGCGATGCGATATGGGCGGAACTATAGGGAACTTCTGCCGCCGTTCCTAAAAGGTTTGGGTGGAAGGAAATAGCTGAGGGCTTTTTGGATAAAACTAGAGCGCAACATTATCTATGAGCAATCATATCAATATCGTTAGCCTCAGGCTGAGTGGAAATTATTTTGTGGGTGGTGCAGTTTTTCCTTTAAAAGGGTAAACTATACGACCCTACCGCGGACAAATGCTAAATGCTGGAAAAATACTTTTTATCAAAGACTATCAAAGGCACGATTTCACATTGACAATTTATTTATATTTAGTTTTGGGATTCAGAATACATTTTATCTCCGAAATAAATGCATGCTTGGTGTCGTCCTCCACCCCGCATTTTGAATATGTAAAAAAAACCATAACATTTTCGAGCACAAAATTTTTCAGCTTGGCACATAATTAGCATATAATTTTCTTATGATTTGTTTTGATGCATTGTGTTGTACATGGGAAGGATGGAAGGTGGCTATACGAAGACTGATTATTGCCTGAAACAGAATGCAACGCAGCCACCCCGCTCAAATTCGGTAATGAAGTGTCGAAATCGTAGGCATCAACTTACTGAACAGAATAGAACAGTTATTGGTGACTGCGTCAAGATGAAATTTCAACTAGTTTTGTTAATTGTATTAATAACAAACAAAATATTAATCAGCTGTCAAATGCCTGGGTGCAATAATTCCGGTAAAGTTGAAAGTCGTCATAATTTTGCATTATAGCTACGATGCCTACATCACTGCGATCACTTAAGGTGAAAACCCAATGAACGTGGGAGGGGTTGCGTCGCTTTAACAGTTCAATAGAATATACGTGTTTAAGTTCGTGCTGGTCAAATGGCTGCCACGCTTGCCGGATTCGACGCGAAAGTAGAGCAATGTTCTTTCGATTGATTTTAAACTGTTTGTTATGGTCGTAGCATATTGCATATAGCAGTATGCTACACAAAGTACTGAAGCAAGCGTGTAAGCGGCCGCGTCTAGCAGAAAGTTTAAACGCACCCCGACCGAGAGAGATGCATTTCCCCAAGCTTCGCTTCGCTTTCACATCGCTAGGACAAATCAGATAAATCAAATACCCTAGGAATTTTCAAGTAGTCCAGGGAACGGCAAGAATTAGTATCCCTCATCGAAAGCTGCATTACAACTTTATTCATCAGAAGTTGGTGAGAACTGTGTAAATAATAAAAAGAAGAATAATCCTTAGCGTGGACATTCGAACGAAGCGTAAAAAAAATCAGATCAGATTACAAATCTGAAGTTTTTCAACATCTCAATGGCGCTGAAACTGATGTTAAATTTATCATTCATGGAAATGGCCCAAGTAATGTCAACGTAAGTCCATTTGCAAACTACCTTGCTGGGACTTTTACTGCAGGCGAGTGCAAAATTTATGAATAACATAAAATTCGTTTAAATTATTTTAGAAGAACTAAATTTAACTATTGTCACACTTGCAATTTTCATAGAGAGAGTCATTCCTTTCTTTAAAGAGTTTTTGGAGAAAACTTTATCAAAGCTGTGAGACATTTACAGCAGTTGACCGTATGTGATGTGACTGTGAAAAGATATCCAGTTTATAATTGTTGTTCTCACACTCTACCGCAAGATTTTTGTGCAGTGACTTTGGAAGACATACAATTGCATTATAAAATGTATATAATTATGCCTGTGTAGGCCACTTAAAATAAAATTAGGGCAAGTGTCAAACATATCATGTAAATGGTAGTATCCGTTGGATTATTCTCAAATGGAACAACCTTGGATTTTCTCGTCAAACGACTATGTTTACTTGGATCCCCTCCAATGACGGGACACTGGACAACTGAAGGATTCTCCTGTTCTTCTGTATTTTTATTGACACATATTTTCTACTGTATATGTAGAAATTTCAATCCAGTAAAAGCAAATAGGAAGCACACAATAACTTCAATTCATTAACAACTGTCCCAAAGACCGAAAATGTGTTTCCGGGAAATTAACTCTATGAAAGACTACACCAAGTGCTGATAATAAGGGAAAACGTAATTATATTTAGATATAAAATGTATAAATCTAAGCTAAAGTGAGTGACGGTAATAGCAAAATGTACAAAGCATGATCAGATTCGGATTACTCTGATTCTTCAGAGAGTGTTTCTTAGACAAGTTCAGGATCAATTGCAAACAAAAATATATTTTTATATAAAATTTGTGTAGAAAGCGACATTGGCTTTTAGTTCAGTATATCAACATCCTGCTGTGTACTAGTTCGAACTCTGTTTAAAGAAAAACAAAAGGGGGTTAATTTCGTCAAGATATATACATATATACTGTAGATACGAGTGCCGCGGGGCAATTTCATTTTAAATTAAACGTATTATTTTGTTGTGATAGGACCTACTGAGCACAAGCCGAGGCTGAATTTCAGTTTAATTCTCTAACTAGATGGCGGATGCTGGAGCGCTCCATCATACCGTGGAATTTTCACCGTGAGTACTATTGATATTTTACACATTTTCTTTTGGTATACGCATGCTTCAGCTTCAATAATTACTTGCTCGTAGGACCTTTTTTCTTGACATTCTTTTGCTGTACTATATATATTTTCGATTTAATACTAGTGTTTACAGAACTCTACAGCTAATCTAATCTATATATAGTCATATATAATCTATATATAGTCATATATATATATATATCCTCGATTTAATAATAATATTTACGTCACTATACCTCTAATCTAATGGAGTCTTTGTTCGTGTATACTCTGGAAATTTTTTTATTGACTCGTATATATATATCTATATATATATCTTTAAGGATGTACATACCTATTCGTATCTAGTAATAAGGACCTTACGTAGGATTTTCTTTAGTTGGCATTCTTTTTTATAACTACATATATATTTTCGATTTAATAGCACAATTACGTAATTATACATACAGCTAGTTTAGCGAAATCTGTGTTCGTGTATATTTTGGAAATTTTTTTTTTTGCTGACTATATATATATCTAGATACATACTTAGTGCTATACACTTATGTAGGCTTATAAATCCAATGGTATTCTACGTATATGCCTTTTGTTGCACTCTTTGAATTAAGGAGATTTATTTTTTTTGGTATACGGATGTATATGCCTTTTTATGTACTTACCTTGAATTGAAGATTTTTCTTCTTGATTTCTTGATCATTATAACGTAAAAATGAAATCTTGAACGTTTTTTAATTCTTCCTTTACTATCCTGGAGCCCTCTCACATAGGATGAAGGTCGTCTAGGCTCGCCTAGTCTCTCTCTCTTTTTACAGGTCAACAAGGGACTTGGGAAAATAGTGCCACCCAAAGTCAAACGGGTGGATGGGGCTGGCAAAGGAAGGTACGCCTTCCACCTAGATACAGGTAAGTAACGTAAGGGTCCCTTCAGGACCGAGTGTGTGCTAGCTGTTCTTTTGTTGAAGGCACGATATCTCTTTTTGTATATGGTTGTTAACAGCGGCAGGTTGTTTCGTGGACACCCCCCACACTCTCCGCCAATAGTCGAGGTGGACTAGCGTGCCGCCCTGTATACAACGCTGTTATCGGGTGATCTGCCAGCTCATGCTGGCAGTCTGGACTGAACGTCCGAAGTACATCACTCTCTTCCTAATTCCATAACATGTTTATATGCTTGATAAGCTGCAAATGCAAGAACTGCCATATCTAATAACTTTGATTTATCCACTATTTCACTTTCAAATAATAACTCAAGCTTTTCTATCACTTTCTCTTTTTATAAATAAATCTTAAGAGTACCAACGCGACGCGTCCATTTCGTCTTGCTCAAATCCTAACCGCGTCTGCCGCGAAGAATTGTCAAAGCGAGGCAACGCCTGCCGGGTTCATTGGGTTTTCACCTTTAATGGTATTGCATATTTCCTGCGTGATGTGTAGTTACTATACTTGCGTGATGGCTACATTACATTCTGTTCCAGGGGTAAGCCTTTATAGAGCTCGGAGAGCAGTGCCTGAAGGCTGCATGAACTGCAGTTTTGACATTTGATGTAAAATATGAAACCATTCAGGCTACTCGCAGTTCCTATCAAAGATTACCCAATTTGGGTTCCTCGGGTAAGTTACATGTACACGCTAGATAACACTATTGCCAATGTAAACTGTAGTTGAGCTGAACTGACCTCTATTTTTAATTAGATAACTATTGATACGGAGTAAACTTTTTATCGGAGCATAAGGGATCGTTTAATACTATCCACCCACTAATCATATTGAACATGAAACGAATGGCGGATGTAATATGTAAAACTAGGTTACCATATTTAACATCATTTGTCATTGCTCTAGCTAACAATTCTAAGTATATCTTTCCCGAATTCTCTGTTCAGTACGTGCATATGTATGTACCTATTCAGACAGAGCTAACTTTTGGGCTACGGCAAGCAAAGCAATTTTTCCATATATCCTTACGAGAAGATTAATGAACGAGAATTTGCGTAATAAACATAATTTACGTATACGTGCGTGCAAATGATACTAAATTAGCGCTCAATTTATGACAAGGAATAAGTACACATTGGCCACACCGCCAAAAATGGGAGCCGGGAAAACAACGCTTGATATATCACGCTCAGAGTCAGATGTTCGTAAAGTTTAATAGTAATAAATTACAGGCATTCTTGCATAACGTTAAATTAACTCCAGTTTCTGAAGTACCCACTCATGCATATATATGTGTGCCTACGCTTTACGAATTATGTAAAATATTATTTATATTCATATTTTGGTCAGTTACAACAGGCGCCATGAAAATGGAAAATAAAATATTCAGATGTCGGGAAAAGTTTGAACGTTGCGTATGCATAAATGTATGAGCACTAAAGTCGGACGAATAATTACGAATAATTACGAGTTACTTTAAGGAATGCATTCCTGCACTTGGATGTTTAGAACAAGAAAAACTCATGAAATTCTCTTAAATTTCTTGCAAGAATAAATTAGATGTTAAATTCAACGAAGGCAAACTTAGTAATTTGGAACAGGAAACGAAAACTTACGCAGCTTGGTGCCCATTTAGACCGGTAGGTAACGTAGAAAGTACCGGATAACAAAAAATGAGTAAAGATGAGAGTGTTCACCCATAGCAGATGTCGAATGTGGGATGTGGAAGCGAAAGAATTACATTTCATAATGATTTTCAATCTGATTTCATCCAGTCCTAATAATTTGTTTTGTATTGTATTGATTTATTAGTACTTTCATTAATATTATTTATAAAATGTAACTAATTATAAAATAATTCAGATTTCTAGCAAAATTTTGATTATATGTTAAAATTTACATTTCACATAATTTAAAAGATTTTTTTTAAATGCTTTTATATTCAATTCATTTTTAATATTCATTGGTAGGTTATTGTACATCTGTAAGCCTCGGTATGTCACCATGTTCTGGGCCCTCTTTGTCTTATACATATTCAGCCTGAAGTCTCCACCGCCTCTCAATTGATAGGGTTGCACATCAAAACGTTCTCTGTTTCACACTCAACCAACATAGAGTGTCTAACATATGTGTAATAGGAGTGTATCTATGCACTTTATTATCGACCTCATTGCCTTCTTTTGGAGTTTTTGTAACCGATTCACCATTTCATTACTACACATGAATAACACTGTAGAGCAGTATTCAAAATGAGGCTTAATAAATGTATTATAAATACTTATAGCCGTTAATAAAGATAGTTTGTTTCTAATACGTTTAAAAAATGAAATTTTTTTCGAATTTTTTTTACACACATAGTCTATATAACACTTAAAGTTCAAATTATTGTCTATTACAACACCGAGATATTTCATTTCATTTACAAATACAATTTGATCATCTTCTATCACCAGTTGCCTCGTATTCGCTTCATTTACTATCATTCCTTTCGTTTTTAACACATTTAATTTCATTCTGTTCATGCTCAACCATTCATTCAATCTATCTAAATCTTCTTGGAGTTCATTAAAAGATATTAACTCATTCTCACCGGTTATATATGTATATCAATGTGTCATCTGCGAATTGCACAATTTTTGAATGTTTCAACACCAAAGAAATATCATTTATATATAATAGGAACAATATCGCAGCCAACATTGTGCCTTGAGGAACTCCCTGATCTATTGTTATTTCCTTAGATATGGTTCCGTTAAATTTTGTACATTGTGTCCTGTTACTCAAATACGTTTCAAACCATTTCTTTTCTATTCCTCTTATTTCATATTTGTCTAATTTTTCTAATAAATATTTCCTATCGACAGTCTGAAACGCTCTTTTTAAATCTAAAAATACGGCTATAATAACTTTTTTCTGATCTCTCTCTTCCTTCCACCTTGATATCAATAGGTTTATGAGCGTTTCACAAGAGTGTCCAGGACGGAATCCAGATTGACAATCAGCAATTATCGAATTAAATTCGATATACTTTTGTAATTGTGTCTGTACAACCTTTTCCATTATCTTCTCGTGAGTTGCTACCATGTTTATTGGTCTAAATAATTCACATCTTTTTGTTCCTTTTATTTTTTCAACTGGAACGACAATGGATTGTTTCCAGGTTTCAGGAAAGATCTCTGTTGTTAGTGATTCATTTATGATATCAACTATTATCGGTCCTAACTCTTCTATGCAGTCCATAATCATACTTGTATTTAACAAGCTAAAATCTCTTTTTTTGTTCATTAAACTCAGAATATATTTCATATCGTTTAACTGAATTTTCTCCAATTTGAATATTGACTCAACTGGCTTAATACAGTTCTTATAGGGTAAATAATTAATAGATCTACTTACTTCATGTATACTGTTTACAAAGAAAGTATTCATCTATTCTGCAATAGTGAGCTCAGAAGTGTAATTACCATCAGGGAATTGTATTTCCTTAATCACATAGGCTTTTTCAATATCAGTGTCTTGAGTGCTTTCCACATTTGTTTTTGGTTCGAGCAATTAGTGATTTTTTGTACATTTAGCTCTATTCAACTTCGGTTTATAAATGTTTCTGCTAGATTTATACTGTTCCCATTCACTCTCACTATTTAATAATACAGCTCTCTCAAACTTACATCTTGTGTATTCTTTACGCCTTTTTAGGTCATTATTGTACCATTCGTTCGAAGAGTTTTTAACAAATTTTGTAACACTAAATTTTTTACATATATTTATTAATTGAGTTTGAAATATCGACGTTTTGCTTTTAAAATCACTCACATTTTTAATTCTTGTCAAAAAATTATTCTTAATAGCACTTCGTAATTCAATCTTTTCATATTTCATAAATTTAATTTGCTTATTTGTTTTACTCTCTATTTTTCCATAACTACCCATTCTAATAACGATAGATTCATGGTCACTTATTTTTAAATCTTTTTGTATTATTGCACTTATATTACTAGATTCTTTTCTTATGATGATAAAATCTATTAGAGTTTTAGATCTCACTGTTATTCGAGTTGGATCACAAATTATTTGCTTGCACGCATTATCTAAACAAATATCATTTATTAGATTCCTTTACGTGTCCTGGACAAACCAATTAATATTAAAATCACCTAAAACTAATATTTCACCTTGCGAGTCAGACAATATGTCCATCCATTCTTTAAAAAACTCACAAAACTCACTTTTTGAAGAGCTTGGTGATCTGTACACAACCGCTATCGTCAACTTAACGTTCATATATGAGATGTTGAATGTTAACCACCAAATTTGATTGCTTATATTTATATTATACATAACTTTATAGTTGATTTCAGTTTTTAGAAATATTGTAATTCATCCTGTATGGGTTGAATTGCTATCACATCTTATAATATCATAACCTTCCATAAAAATTTCATCTGATTCTACATTCTCCGTCAGATGTGTTTCAGTAAGGCATATTACATCAAAGTTGTTTTCCTTAATGATTTGTTCCAATTCATCGAAATTGTTAGTAACTCCTTGAATATTCAGATATAGACAATTAAAATTCTCTAATTGCTAGTAATTTGTTTTTTGTTTTTCTACCGCTAATTTTCGCTGATATACGATGCATTGTCTATCTCGCGTATCATGATTAATATCCAAATCAAGTTTATACATTGTAAAAAATTTTGTTTACAGTCTTTTTTATCACGTGCGGCTTCTGCACATTTAGGACACACTTTATTGTTTCTATAATCTTAGGTGGAACTCAAAAGCACCGTGTGTAAGATCGCGGTTAAGTCAATCTCCTCTGTAAGTCTTCACGTAATCCTTCCTAGTCCATAAAGGACCACGAAGTAATGCTTCTTTCTTGAGCCTGATATCAATATGGTGTAATCGCTTAAAATGCACGCATAAATAGCTCGCTATATTTTCAAACTGCCAAGCTCCTCGTATGAGTCTAAGGGTCGGTTTCGATCTTAGGCCTAAGATATAACTTAAAATCAGTTTAGCTCTTTTAACAGTACCAACTTAAAATACCAGATACCAGATTAAACTCAGCTTAAACCCTCAATTTCGGGGACTTAAGATCAATTTATCTTCAAATGCCATTTCATTAAAATTATTTAGTTTGGATAGCTGTTGAAGTAGTTACGGAAAGCAATTTCAACATTATGTACAGGGTGCCCCGTGAGCGGTCTGGCACCCGAAGGCTATGGATAGGTCATGCTTAGACAAGTAAAATATTGATAGGCTGGAGGGAGGAGGGGGAGTAGTAAATGCTAACGCTTTCGGAGATAACGGGACTTAACAGATATTTAGGTATGTTTTTATCAAACACCCTGTAACTTCTGAATGTTAGACCCTGTGATGATGATTTAAAATATTTTTCGATTGATAATCGTCAGACCTTTCGAAGATTCTATAAAATTTTGCTCTCCTCCGGACCGTTTTGAAGTTATCGCTCAACAAACTTTAAATTTAAAAATTTTTATTAGTTGTTTTTATTTAACTAGTATTTTTATAAAAAAAAAAATATGTAATCAAAACCAATTTTTCATATTGGATTTAATAAAACCAAAAGCTAAGCTTTGAAATGACCTACCCAACTCTGCAACCAAAATGTACCCGTTTCTGCGTTTTTTGCGCTTACTTTTCTTGAACATATCTAGTGAAAATGGCTCAAATAGCTTATTCCCAAAAGATAATTGCCTACTCTCTTGTACTTTTGGGGCCATTTTCACTGGATATGTTAAAGAGTGCAAAAAACGCAGAAAGGATAACATTTTAGAAAAAGAGTGTCGTAGATCATTTTAAAGCTAAGCTTTCGGGCTTTCTAAATGCAATATGACAAATTGGTATTGATGACGTATTTTTTTTTAGAAAAATAGTAGTGAAATATCAAAAACACCAGTAAAAATTCCGAAGTTTCAGCTTTGTTGAGCAATAACATCAAACCGTAGGGGAGGAAAGGAAAGGTTCCAGCGATTATTAATCGAAAAAAAAAATATATCATCATCACAGGGTGTAACATTCAGAAGTTACAGGGTATTTGATAAAAACATACCCAAATATCTTTAATTCCCGTTATCTCCGAAACCGTTGGGATTTACTCCCCACCCATACAATTTATTGCTTGTCTAAGAATACCATATTTGTAGCCTTGAGGTGCCAGACCGCTCACGGGACAGCCTGTATAATAATGATTTCGGTGAAGAAGAAATTTCAATAATGTTGACTGAATTAGTGATTGGTCGGTTTCGAACGCTTCGGTCGTTTTGAACGGGTTAGTACACTGAATCAAAAGACATGAGTCACCATTTCAAAATCACAAATCAGTCACTTAGACTCAAGGAGAAAAGAAACTGCTTTTCTTGAATTATTCGGAATCGATTGAACCGGAGTAATGTTGACAGATAATTGATTCACAGTTGCGGAGTGCTGCCATGTTTAAAATAAAAACAAAACAAGTTAAGCTCTCATTTTGACTTAAGTTCCGCTTAAGCTAAGAAGAGAGTTTAGCTTATTGAAAGCTTAAGCTTCAACTGTAAATCAGGCTACCTAAGTGGCTCATAGATAACTTTTCAGTTGCAGATATAAGGATAGAATGCAGTGCATCCATACTGGTTACCTGTACGTTAAGGAAAAAAGATAAATGGAAACGCTGACATTTTAAAAGTCCGGTTGTGGCACTGTCCTCTTTAGCCAGAGATTAATAGGAATAGGACATGAAGATATGAGTAATACTTTCGATACACCATGATGCGTAAAAATTGACAAAGCAGAGAGAACCTCCAGTGTATGGCCATCACATCAATGGGTGCAGACATCAAAAGTCATCCAAGAGAGATGTCGCTTTTGCTCACTCGGCAATTTCCCAGAAGCATGTCAACCGGTTTTCGATAGACCCAAGGAAAATTAAGCAGAGAGTTTTCATTATTAAACCTGCTTAAAAAATATTGGTATTATTCCAGAGCCTTGTTAACATACACCTCGCACCATAGACTCCAACACCCACCACACCCACCATGACTTCTTCTTCTTCTTAAATCGGTCCAATCACCAGATGAGAGATTCGCATGGAAATTGTAGTCAGCTATTCTTCAAGCTTTGGTGGTCTTCTATAATATAACCACTTCAAAGCGATACTCAAATCTTAGAGGCTGGGTGGGAATTCGACGAAATCTTTGGCGCTTTTAATGAATACGTATTTTCTGGTTGTTGCGTTAGCTGTTGTTTAGTTTCTCGCGTAAGTCGATTGATCGAAAAATATCACCACCGCAATATAAAACCATGACCATGGAGGAAATAATATCCTAGGAATTAGCATTCCATACAAATCTCTGGCTCACTACAGTAATGTACTTCAGATTTCATGATTCTGATAATGTTCAGAAGTTGAATACATCTCAATTATATCCCACAGGCCTGCAAATTTTCTTTGGAGATAAGTTTCGAAATCAGCAAGATTAAAGAGACTATTGTGGGCAAAATCAGTAGATGATGTAAAACAGAACGAAATTAATACTGTTTACCACAAGAACCAAGATACCGAACTTTTATTAAACGCTCGCCTTATCGAAGAAACGTTTAAGAAAATCTGCATGTTTCGTAGATAATTTTCGCTGTATTACTTGGATATGGAGTCGTATAGCATATCTAAAAAGCGGTGTAAGTTTAGTTGTCGTATCTGGGCTGCCTATAGAATGTTACAACTCTGTGCTTCGCCGAAGCGTTTATCATGCGAAGTTGTTTTCTATCTTAATGGCATGTTTAGTGTTATGGCGAGACTTAAGGCCAAAGCAAATTATTTCAATTTTCATTAACAATTAATCTTGTGGTGATACCTTCGTGCCGATAGTTTCCAAAAACAGATTCTAAAATAGCAGTACTTTGAAATACTTTCCTGATGAGAAAAGGGGAATTAGCTAAGTAGGCTCTAGAATTTATAAAAATGAAAAAAAAAAAAATGTAGTAGTAGGTCTGTAAGTACTGTGTGTTTACTTTGGTGTAAAAAAGCCTGAGTAAAAATCAGGTAAAAATTTCCTTTCGGTAGAGGGGATAATACTAGATGAGAATGGAAAATGTTAACAGACAACTAATGAGTAAACCCTGGATGAAACGAAGTAAATTTGTCAGCTGTCAAAAATCAAGATAAATTTTTATTAATTTGTATTTTTTTTTAATAAAATCGGACTTATTTTATTTTTTAAAAAATCGCCCTGACAACTGAAAGAATTATTTCAAATGATAAATGAAATAAAAGAATGAACTTACTCACCTTATCCTATGTAAAATAATTAACTTTTGTTCGGTAGGGGAAATGCATTCAACTGTCAAATTTTTCTAGTCCGAGAAGTTAACATACACATTATGGGTATAAAGGTGTAAAAACTGGGCCTGGGTAATCACTTTCGAATAAACATACAGACCTATTTTTATGTCAACTGGAGATTTGTACAGACCATAAAACAAAACAAAATGATTTTGAAAAGCATAAGAGTATTCCATTTCTACATCAAGAAGAATTTAACAATAAAACGAATTTCCCAAAGAGATTTTACATCGCAACCAACGAGGCCGATGTTTATTTTCCTTTATGCATTAAATCAGCTTTACCCTGCAGCGATTCCATTCATCCTACTGTTGCTATAAACGGACTGACAACTGGCCTAAGAAGTGCATTCTGTAGACGGCACCGGTATTGTAGCTGCTCTCTCTGCGACCATCAAGTCGACATAGGGTCGAATTGATTCTAGTGTCTCAGTTGATTGAGTCCCCGAACCTCAGGTTGGCTATGAATTATTACCCGTGTAAGCTATCATAGAGACAGGATCTGCATTACGGTGCCTCCCCTTAAAGGGGATTTCAAGTCCTCAATAAGACGACCTAGTACTTACGTAGAAAACTGTTTCAAGACTGCAATCTATCCACCAGTTAAGTACGGAGACCTGCTTTCAATCCTAATGTGGTCGCCGGAAACTATTTCATTCTGCAACCTATCAGCCCTTCAAGCCGACAAGGACTCCAACTGCAAGACCGCACAGTTTCTCGCCTAAAAAAACCGGGTATATACGCAGAGCAGTTACCTATGTCAGAAAACTTAGCAATTGTGGGCCCTTTTCCCACAGCACTAATTGGCAATATTAACCTTCAAAAGCTGTCTTGGACAACATCGGAATAAGCTCGTTTCTTATGAAATCCTAGAAAGTTTTGGCATAAGGTCACTGTTTACTGGAATCATATAGTAACATTAAAATGATCGACATACTATTCAGGAGAGGGTCGGGTGCTGCTCACATACCGAACATGCTCACATAGAGTCGGGTACCGTTAGAAGGAAAATTCCACACATTGTCTATCTAAAGCGAAACTCAGGTGGGAGAACCTTAATACCTGTGTCAGAGACAGAACTTGTCTGTAACATTAGTAAAATAAAGAACCTGCGTAGTAGAACTGGCAGTGAGACTGCCAGACTGATGGTTTTCAGTATGAACCGTTGGATGGTGCGAAAAAATGCAAGGGTCTTTTTAATACATAAAGCTTCAACTATGTATGATGCAGTTTATGAAAATGCGACCAACATTCATTGTCTATGCAAATGCTCGGTACATGCCAGTGTCAGATATTAAGTACTAGGTAAATTCTTCTTCCCTGATTTCAAAATAAAAATTGTAAAGGAGATAATCCACTTTCTACATTCCATAGGATGTCACAGTGTGTACCCTCCGCTTGCATTCCATAAAGGAATTTATTCGAGGTATGATATCAAAGCGCTGATGGCTGAAGCCCGACAATCGCCTGAATCAACAAACACATTCTTTATGTTTATATTTTGTTCTTACACTTAAAAGGATGAAAATTTGTCAAATACAAATTTAATTAACTCTACAATTTAGCATTACCTCCTAGTTTGCATTGTTAAAAAGGATTTGGCTAGAGCACACAATTCAATCCTTTAAGAATGAATATGGCTAGAAAGCATTCTTCCACTTAACTAGGAATTCATTTCTATGAGGAATGCAAGTTTCCGAGAAACAATAAAGTGGAGAAATGCTTTGAATTTTGCTTAACAAGAAGCTTAAGTGTATGCGGTGAGGTGAAGCGATTTATGTTGTTGTCGTCAATCCTGATTAAATCAAGCCTTAATTCCTGTTCTACATGATGAGAACTCAAATTTGTTATGTACCTCACTCGCTTCTTTCACACAAATTTAATCTGGATGTGCTGATCTTTCAGTATTTTGTCTTGACATCGTAGTGTGTCATCAATTTCAGCTTCCTTGCATTAGACTTAAGGGATACGGAAATTCATCTTTCTGTTGCGTCTACGCCAAAAGCCCATTTACAAGTCCAATTATAAGATGAACAATTCTGTGGAAAATTTATAAATTGAGTGTTCCATGGGAGATCATACTTCAACTAATTACTCAGTTTAATGTGCTTACTTCATGTATATTGCTCAGATACAAAACAAAACAACACTTTTATTTTAATTATACTATAGAGTAAGGTCGCCTAATTTCAGCCGAACCCACTGCTCACCCTTTACTACGAAAAACTGTTTGGAATAGCAAATATTCCATTCTTCCTCGTAGTGGTTAATATTCTTAAATAATACGAATTGTTTCAACGACTGGATAAAGGCCACCTCGTTTCACATAAGTGCATAAGTACAGCTACCCGGCTGACTATTGGAAAGTTAAGAAAAGTTAACTTTTTATACTTTTAGTTTTGTTTTTTGTTTCGAGAGTTGTTTATTACAAGTCGAGCTAATAATGTGTTGAAAATTGTTTTTATCCAGAAGTCAGCCACCCAAATGTTTTCCAAGATCGCTCCTGGCTGAGATGAGCATAGGAAACAGTTTTACATAAATTCAGTTCGCAATCGTATAGATATTATACTTACTTCTCGACTTATTAGATATAGCGATAAATATCTGCACTTTCAGCTTTCTAAGAACAATGAAGAACAATGGATAGAAAATCATACATCAGTATAGCGAGGAAACTTATATCTATATTCTCAGGAAATGGTTCGCCAGCAGAGATGGGCCTTTTTGCATTACCACTAAAATGGCAGCAACACTAAATTTTAATGATAGTTAAAATATAGGTTGCACTATCACTAAATGATTAGTGGAAGTGCAAATTTTTTATCACTATCACTAAACGAAGAGTGGTAATGCCTATTGCATTATCACTAAACGATTAGTGGTAGTGCAGAGTCTATTGCATTAGCACTAAACGATTAGTGGTAGTGCAGAGTATATTGCATTATCACTAAACGATTAGTGGTAGTGTAAATACTTTTCACTATCAATGAGTGATAATGAATTCGTGCATTGGTAGTGCAAACATCTATGTATACATACCAAAGTTCATATGATTGATGATGACCAACTATATCTTAGTCGTCTCATGGGCTTGGTTGAAGATTACATTAGCAGGGTGGATGAGGATTCACGAGTGGTCTGTCGTCAATGGCCTCTCATTGAACCTCACTAAGTGGGTGGCCTTACCCTTATACAGACACACTATCGACCCCTCTGACCTACCCATATTCTTCTGGAAGGCTCTCAAATTTCATTTGTTTGTCGGGGGAAAAATGTAGGCTTATTCTTGAATTCTAGAATGACTTGTTGTGACCATGTAAAAGCGATAATTAGCAAAGTGTATGGAGCCCTTAGACGGCTGTGGTTGTACGCCAATATTCTCTCGCTTACTACACGCATAAATCTGCTGAAGTCTTTGTTATTACCACATTTTTCATTTGGACCTTTGATATTCCCTAGACTAGATGCCGCCTGCAAGCGGAAACTGGAAGTAGCTTTAAATGATTGCACTAGATTTGCATTTGGTTTGCGGTAATTTGACCACATTACGCCATTTAGGAATAAAATCATTGATTACTCTCTGGACATTTACTTACTGCTTAAAGCATTACTATCACTCCATAAAATTCTGTACAGTGTCGTACCTTCATACCTGTTCGGTTTTATTAATTTTATGTATAGTGTAAGACATTTCAATCTAGTTTCACCTCGCTTCATACACTTAGTACGTGATGGTTCTTACTTTGTCCACATAACTCGCGTTTGGAATACGCTTCCACCTGAGATTCAGCGTACAAGATCGGTAGCATCTTTTAGGCGTTTGATCAGTGTTTTCTGCGTCCACCTTAATGATTCTGCACACTCACGGACTTGAGATATTTTTATTTTCTTCTTTTTTCAGCTTTAGTTTTTGATTAAATTGATTATCTTTGAACTTTCTTTTTAATAATCTCTGATTGTCGTTTTTCTTATTATTTTTCTTATTTCATTGTAATTTTTTATTTTTCCTTCTTTATAGTAATTTTATGTTTTTTATATTGGTTCTCTCTAGTGCCTAACTTTCCTATTATAGAATTATAGCTGGTCTTGTTTAATGTACTTGAGTAAAGACGTATGTCTGATTGTACTGATTATGAAATAAATAATTGTAATTGTAATTGTAAATATCCAAAGCAAAAATAGATCAGAAAACAACTCTTACCTTCTGTAAGATTTCTCCCGAAAAATACAATGTACATAATCTATGTACATATGTATTACGAAAAAGCTTTCGTGATAAGAATTGTGCGTATGCATATGCGTGCCGCGATATCAAGCGACGGGACTGTGTTTATGAAAGGGTAGAGTTATATTTTTAAGCCACTGTCTGTTGCGATAATTCTGCACAAGTTTTATGTTAATTTAGCATTTTCTACCCTGAACGACGGGACTTGATCACAGTAAAGGGTGATTAAGTTCGAGTTGGTTTTGACCACGTCGTCGTGGTATCGAGACGGGCGAGATAATTAAAGGGTTTGTTACTCTAAAAAAGCTAGAATGGATCTAAGATCGATTCTTATGATACCCTAGATGAATGACCGTATGTTATTTCGTATGGTGACCTCCCTGTGTAAGTTTAATTTTTGAAGTAGTTTTTCGCTTATTATTATAGATCGAATCGTCGGACAGAAAAAATTGTTTTAACAAATTTCATAGGATTTCATATTCTGAAGAACTTTTCAGAACGGTACAAATGTCTAGGATCGTTTTTGCAGTATAGTACTTAAAAAAAACTAAATTTTTTATGGAAACACCAAGAATGGGTTGCCCGATTTAGTCCATCTGTGAAGCTTTATTAACTATTACTATAAAAGCACAGTGTTCAAAGTTTCAGGTTTCTACATTAACGCGTTCTCTGGTAGTGTTCAAATATATAGAGAAAAACGAAATTTTTGTATGGCAACTTACGAAGGCGAAACCCGATTCGTTTCATTTTCAAAATGAAGTTTTTATTTGAAAATATTCAGCTTTTTCCTGTGCGTTACAAACGGAATGAAAAACTTAGTATACCGTATGGATTTCATCTAGGATATAAAAATTATATATTTTAAATATCGCCCATGAGTGAGAAAGAGAAGAGACAGTGGAAACGAGAAGAGTAAGCTGAAAAGATTAAATGGTGAATTCAGAATTTACACAGAATTAGTAGTACTGCAAAACCAGAATGAGAGTGTACTTTATAGTAGTGTATGAAAAGGTCAAAAAGGTGAAAGTAATATATATATATAAATTTATGTTCATAATTTAAAAAATTGTGTACTTCTCCATTCAGAATTAGACACACAATCGTAATATATTCTTAAAACTATCCAAAATGGTGGCGTGCTAAATGCGAGTTAGGACTGTAGGCGAAATTAATGGTGACGTGTTACGTAATGACTGTTGGCGTATAGAAGCTTGGGAATCCTTGGGCATTAGGATGCTGGCGTGCTAGATTATGACTGTAGGCATATGAAAGCATGGGAATCCTTTAGACTTAGAATGGTGGCATGCTACAAACAAAATATTGTTATGAGCTCTACATTTTTGACAGCCAGCTTACATATGTGTGGAGATTGGTAGCCAATTTAGAAAATTTCTCCCAGTAAGGGCTGTTGGAGAACACGCAAATGGTAATCTCGTTCTTATTTTGTACCGATATGAGAGTTAATGGCAATCCATAGTCCTTCTTTTGCAATGTATTACCTGCGCAAACAAAATACGCGCAGGCAAGCCGAAGAGTATGTGGATGTGATCGACAGTCTTTGCAAACTGAAAGAGCGGCCTGAGCAATTTCAGATCGAATTTGAAAAAGACTGAAGTATGTGATTTAAAAAATTTCGGAGATGATAATTCAGTAATATTTCCCTTCTCTCTTTTTTATGGTTAGCAAGTTGTCGTACCGTTTGTAGGCATGCTACGTCCAGATAATAAGCCCAACAAGAAATATATATGTACATACATAGGTACACATATCTAAATAATAGGACGAAAATAGTTATGTGATGGCTTGCAGTTTATAACTATGTTCCTCTAATCTTACGTTTAACTTAGTTATAGTAAAAATAATTAAATGAATTAAATTAATTAAAATAATTAACTTTTTTAATTAAAATAAGAAAAATTAGTTGGGAACCAAAATTATTCTCTTAATAAATGGCTGTCTGGGTTTCGTCTTCATTATAGCTATGAATTGGTTGTACTAAATATAACAAATGACCTACAAAGAATACTTCATAAAGATAACATAACTATTTTTACACTCTTATATATTTCTTAGAAATTATTTAGTGTTAACCATTATACGCTCTTGGATAAGTTATCTTCATATGATAGGTTTTTTCATGCGACTCAACTGAACTCCACGAACTTCCACCTTAATAGGTAGCAGGAGTTCAATATGGCCCTGCTGCTCTCTTCTTGGGGGGGGGGGGGGGGGTTCCCTCAAGGATCAGTACTTGGGCCACTTTTGTTAAGTATAATTGATATTGTTCTGAAAGTTATTTATACCGCCAAAATCTATTTTTATGGTGGTGATGTTCAAATATAGCTATAGCCAACACAATTGGACTAGTGATAAGTAAAATATAATTTAAAATTGAACATATCCCAAACGATGCTTTGACCAACTATTCTTCCACTTAAACATCTACACAAAACCAAACAACATTTCATAATGAAGTTCCAGTTTGGCTTACAATAGAGCTTACATAAGTAGCGTTTCACTTCTTCCGATGTATTATGTCCTTCTCTTGAAAAATTACGCTTCTGTACACGAATTTTACACGTATCACCCTTTCCTATTTGCTATATTAGTAAATTATAAGATTTTCAAAGCTATTCTTTGATGAATCGAAGTGTGCGCTTTATTCAACTATATAAATGCGATTGATTAACTATTTATATATACATATGTAGTGACTTTTTTGCACTCATTGCTTAATCATCATTAATTGAAAACCGAGCGCTCTCCAATTACAACCCTTTAACTAACATTATACTACGAGAAAATTCCCATTTTTAAATTAAGTGAATGTCTTTCATGTTTCTGTAAGCCAACAGAAGTGCTTGGTTTGTAGTTGTGATACATATAAGCGAACCGTGAGCTCATTAGCAAAATAAAAGTCCTTTTGAAGTTGGGAAATTTTGTCCGCTAGAAAAAGAATAACTTTGTTTTTTAGTTAAAAAAAGAGATTACTTACATAGTTTCGAGTCCGCCAATCAGGTTATCTATTTCTTCATTGCATTTATTTTGCATATTTTCTTTAGAGTACGCTGCTACATTTCGTACATACTTCATTATGATCAATAGAAGCTCTAAAAAGTACTTTAATTCTAGGCTTAACTACTATTTTTATGTAAAAACGTACATGCCAAAGAGAAGCTTTATGCCCTTTGTAAATGTAACTCGACACTGATGATGATGATGATCCATCAAGCATCCAACTAGGATTTCCCATTCTTTCGATAATTATACGGATGCCTCATTGGATAGAAGAAAATTACCATGGTACGGTTATAATCCAATTATCAAATTACATGCCAAGAGGCATTTCACAAATTGCAGCTCATTTCGGAGGAAATTGGGAAATTCGTTGCCAATAAAGTGGGTGAAATGATTCCAGCTATCCGAATTTCAGTCGGTTTTGTTGTGGAAATTGATGCTTTGATTACATTACCGTCAACCATCTTGTTGCGGCTTCGTATCGTGGAAATTTCAATTTTCGACATACGCTATACGCATAAGAATTTATTTCCAGATTTCACTGTTATTTGCATATTGTTTTAAGGAAAAGTAAATATGTATTGTCGAGACAGCTACATATATACTCTATCGATGACTGAGAAAGTTTTTCACTTACTCAAATTATTTTATGCTGACCACTGAGAAAAAAAAGCAGTAAAATTTAAAGATATTAACAGGCAATTGAAAGGAAAATGCTTATAAAATTTACGTAAAAGCACTGAGCTTTCACCTCAAATGTGCAAATGCGTTTATTTCAAAAGTCAAATTTTGAATGTGTCTCACTTTAAATCTAAATGCAAGCCCATGAATATAAAAGAACTCAACCTTTAAGTTAAAGTCACTCTTACTTTTATTTTAAGTCGTTTAAATGAAATGCATACTTTCCTTTTTCGGCTTTTAATTCAAAATAATATTGCATTTTAACTTAAATGGAAATTATGTTGCTCTTGTACCGTTTTTTTATATATTATTAAACCAAGCTCAAGAGATACCCTATGATGCAAAGTACAGAATGGAAGGAATTTGATAGGGAATGGATTAGGGGACTTAAATAAGACAGTTAAAAGTTTTATAATAATTAATATACGTTATTTATTAAACAGAAAAAAACAAAAAATTTAAATAGTTCAACAAAACAAAACAAAAAAAATGAATACTATAATTAATTTCTCAATGTATATACATAATAGTTATTCGTTTTTGAGTAAATATATTATATTTTATATATATTTAACGCTTATATAATTTTAGTTTAACAAGCTTTTGTCCATTTGGAATATAATAAAAGTGAATGGGAGGTCCATTAACGTCTTCTATGTTAATGATTCTCATATCTGTTTTTTCTCCAATATAATAGGATAAATAATGGTCAGAGTATTCAGTGACTTTATATTCTAAACAAATTAAATAACATTTCTCTTCACTTAACAAAAATTCTTGTATTTCGTAAATTATTGGAAAGTAGTTTGAATTATATATTGTTACAACAAATCCTTTATAATATTCAGTACCTTTATATTTTATTTTCTCAACAGAGCAAATCAATGATTCAGCTTTAACCGCATCATTACTGATCAATAACTTTTAGTAGAAGTCATCTTCAACAAAATTCTTCGCAATTCCATTACTATAGGAACATTTTTCTTGAAAAAAGGAATTAGAAAACAAATTACTTGAAAATTTGAGAGAAGCTTTAATTGCTAATGTGTAAGGAATATTTACTCGTGATGTAATGCTTCTGGCATATTGTTTATGAGCTTGATGTTCAGCTTCAAAGCGAAAACACCACAGGAATCTAAGAGGACCGCTATTTCTAATGACAGTCGAATAGTGATTTAAAAAGTGGTGTTTTGGTTTCAGAGTATCTTGAAATAACTCTGGATATAACTCATTATGCTTTAGTATTAGTTCATCTAGCTCTTGGAGTATTTCTTCATTCAAACTAATTTTTAGCAGAATCTTCAAAAACGAATATACGGCATCGTCTGTGGGGACTAAATCTCCAATGATTAATGGAATGAAGTGCGCAAATGTCATCATTTCCCTAGATGTCATTTTAAAATTTCTATTCAAAATATGTTTTTTATCCAAAGGACCACTTAAATTGTAGATTTCTGTTGAACCGTAGTTAAACATTTGCTTTCTGTAATTAAGTGTTTGCAGCGAAAGTTTTTTTTACTAAACATAAAGTACTCGAATATTTTGGCTAAATCATATCTGCAAATTCCAGCGAAAATATCGTGCATTATATCGCAACTAAAGTTTTCGGTGACATGGAAAGAGGAAATGGAATTAAAAATAGATAATTCCCTAATACCTGTCTGTTTAAAATCATTAAGTATAAGATCAACATCATAATTGGTTCTATTTCGTAAGGACTCTACGATTTCTTTATTATCTCTTTGCGTGTCTATTTTGTGTCTTTTAAAAAATCTACAAAAGTATGATGAGCTGAATGAATTAGAAAAACCAAGTGTTTCATTCAAGCCCAAATTATCACCTAAAATTAATCCTAAAATAAAATGCACATGAAAATTTCCAGCCTTCGTCGTAATGCATAATCCTTCCTCTTCTAACTTCTTTATTTGTACCACTAATGCTCTCAAAACATGTGAACTTCCATATTCTTTCAAATCTGCTGATTTTATAAATCCAGCTACAAAAATATTATAATTGAGATAACTGAAAAGTCGGTATTGTAGGAAGGCTATAATAAATTCCGCAAACAGAGTGCTGGGAAGTGTGAGATCCAAGCAGATCGTTAACTTCAAAGCTATCGAGGTACAAGAAATATGGTATAATTATTTTTCCAGGAAATTTAAGTTTCTTTTCCTGCCATAAATATCCATTTATAAAATTTTGTAAATTTTGAATTTTCTCAAAACATTTCATATTGTTGAATGTTTCTTCAAGAATATTTTCAGATTCAAAGTAAGTTTGTATTTGAAAACTTATGTCAAGAAGACATCCTTCAACTTTATTTTCACCTAATGAGGGGGGCTCCATCAATTAAAATTTCGGAAAGCTCGTGGCTTATAGTAAATTTTTTGAGAGGTTTATAAATTGCAATGGATTCTAGGTAACAAAGGAGTTTGTACTCTGCGTTTATTAGATGAAATGGATTTTGTAAATAATCTACTAATTTCTGTATTTCACTTTGTAAAGATAAATCATCGACTTTTGCTATCAGCGGTATAAGACACTTTGAAATAGGGCTACAAATGAACTCAGCTACTTAACTTAATAACATTTTTCCTTGAAAATGTTTTTTTTGGCATGTAAATTTAGTGAAAATGGTACTAGAAATTTTGTAAGATCAGTTATATCTGAGTAAGATTTTAGTTGAAGGTGACTGTCTACTTGATCTGTATTTGGTATATTATCATTCTGAATAGACATATTACATCTAGATTTAAGATTTTTAATTTCATTACTTAGTGCTTTAGGTGTGCTTAAATGTTCTTAATTTTGATCAAAACTTTTATATTTTTCATGCTTACGCAAGTGTGCTTGATATCGATAAATATTATGAAAAATTTGGTTACAATAAGGTTGTTTGCAAATGAATTTATATGTCGAGGGAACTCCATGATCATGTTTCAAATGAGCTATAACTTCTAACGAAGTTGAAAAGTTAGAGCTACATAGATAGCACTGGATCATTTTTAAGTATACGTGTTTTGCAACCTGTTTATAATATTAGAGACATTGGCAGAAACTTGATCTGTTTTAATTTCAAAAAGTATTCTTGAAAAAATAACCACACACATTTACTAATTCTTGAATACTCCAAATTAAACACAAAAACTAGTTTTATAGCTACATCTACGCATTTCAGAAAAGTAGGCAATTTATACTTAACACCATCCGAGTAGACATAAAATTGTTCCAAGTTTGTGATATCTGCCCCCACAACAATAATCCTTGGCTGCAATTTCAACTTTTTTTCCGAATACTCCTTCCTCAAATTTTCTATGCAGAGTTCAATATCATTTATGGTTTTAATGTGGAGAATGAAATCTTCCTGGCAATCAGAGATAGTAGGTTTGTAAGTACGATTAATTCTGGTAGGCTGAATAATAAAATGGAACAGCAAAGCAGCAATGCAGTACTTGGAGTCTTAAAAATAAAAAGAAAACGTTATTATATTAATTATATATAAACAGTTTAGATTTGCAAGCAACCTTTTTTAATATCCTGTTTCATAAAATTTACATAAAGTTCCGTCTTATTTTTTGTTAACTCTTGCCCGATTACGTCGGTAACAAACTTATCATATTTGGATAACAACAGATTAACTTTGTCTGGAAACATAAATTCGAAGTCAATGTCAATCTGGAAATACATACATAATAAATAAAATTATATATATAAATTATTTTCAAAATATTCAATTACCAGCTGGTAACCGTTGCAGTCATTGTATCTTGGCCATTCTTTTAAAATACCTTTTATATCAATATTAGACTCCTTAATTATTGTTATTCGAATTTCTGCTGTAGCTTTCCAAAGTTCAACCACCTTCGAAGTTGGCTCACAATTATTTTGCAACCATATTTTATATTCTTGAAGTTTATCTGCAATCATCAAATTAAAGAAATTAAATTAAAATTAGCATCAAGTCATTACTTGTACAAAGTTGCGGCTCTGAACTTATTTCTTCTGAAGTTGATTTTGAAATTCTTTTATTTAGTTTACAATCTGGCAGCTTCGTTTTAAAGAAGACATTTGCATAGCAATCATATAAGGGCGCACTTTTCCTTTTCTAGGAGTATAGTATGTTTCCTGAAATATTTTCTAACATTAGCGATCTCATGCAAAGTTTTTTTAACACAATGCTATAAGTAACCTCTTTTTCACTAGGAAAACACGATACAATAGCTTTTGCATAGGCAGAGAAGTCTCGTGGAAGTAAATGTCTTTTATTAGCATTCACTTTGTCAATAATGCAATGCACAAGACATTTTCGATCGAATTTTGAAAGGATACCTTTTTCTTTATAGTTTCTTAATACAATCTGCCCTTTTACACTATCTTGTAGAAAACTTTTAATGTCAAATAATTCGGAATTTTGTACAGCAGGAGCTGATGATGTTGATGGACTGAAATGTTGAAACTTTGTTGACTCTGAATCCATTCAATTACTTTCGAATTCATGGAAAGTGTTTCACATGCAGAATGTCTTTCCAGTTTTAAAGGGATTCCCTAGATGGATAAAAGCAATTAAAATAGTCGCAAGCCCATCAGAATTCCAAATTACTAAATTTGCTCTCCATTCTTGCAATCCGCTACGAAATAAAATCTTTTGCCCAGTTCCGAAATATTTGGAAAAAGAGCATCAATGTCAATAAGTTCCATACACTTTAAAACGCCTAAATTGATCTGACAATCTTCTAAATGCTTAATAGTAACATCTTCCAAACTCCAACTTTTTAAAAGAATATTAAAAGCCGTGATATTTGTTAACACAACACCATCTGTAATATAAGCACTTATAATTTCAAATATATTTACTGTAATGTTATTGCCTTGAAGATCAGAACATTAATGCAGTTCTAAAGCATTTTTACGCATGCAAATGCTTATTTAAATGACACGCCGTTTCCAATGTAAACTACGCATTCAAACCGAAAGTGCGTTTTTGATTTAAAAGAGAACATCATTTGAAGTGAAAACTGAGAACTTTGGTTCAATGAATTTAATGAGAAAAACATTCATGAAGAATCAAATCATTTCGGGCATTTAAAACAAATGAAGTGTATTTAATTTGATTTTGGACGAGGTTTTGAATTTAATGATACTTAGTTTCACACAAATCATTTCAAATTTCACAAAAACTTTCATATTAAAAGAACTTTTTTTTCATTCAAATATGAAAGTTTTTGTGAAATTTTAAATTAAAAGTCTACTTCTTTTATTTCAAGAGATTATTTTTCTCTCAGTGACTAAAACTATTATTTTTAAGTTCAGAAATAATTAAGACGGTGATCGCAAAATGTCGAACTGGATATCTTCGCAGAAAGTGTTTAGTTGTGTGTTCAAATTAAATGAACGAAAGTTTGCTTTTTTCCTTGGATAAGTAAAATAAATAAAGTAAATATATAAATGGAATAATATGAAATTTTCTTTGTAGATATTTTTTAAGTAAGTCGGAGTTGAGCTACTGGTTGGATTTTCATCGTATGATAGTTTTATGAAATGTGTGTTTTTTTTTATGTAATATAGGAATAAATTTGAATTTTTGGATTTCACGCTCTAGAAATACGTAAAAATTAATTATTGTAATCTCGAAATTAGCTTTTATTTTGACATCAGAGCTTAGTACTAAAAAGAATACACTTTCCATTTACTTAGAATTTTTATCAATTTTCTTTTTTGTGAGTAGGTAGATTTATTGTCTCTCCCATATTCGCCAAGATAAAAGCATCACAAAAAGTGCCGCAAGCTTTGTCAACAGCTGATTGCTATAAAAATAACTACAATATCTGGAAACCATTTTATGAAAAGATATCAAACATTGTTAATTGGTGAACTTAGTGATGCTTGGAAATAGGTTTTTGTTAAAGCTATTTTCAAAAATTTAAAACTTATAGACCAATTTCTAAATTATGGTTTTTGACAGCATAATTTTTGAGCTGTTGACGTTCGATTGTAGGCTATTAATGAAGGCAACAAGGCTTTGTCAAGGGCAAATTAACTTTAACCAACTTGACACTTTTAGTATCCTGTATTGCTAATATCCTTGAGAAGCGGTTGCAAACTGAATCTCTGAAAAATAGAGCTATCTCCCTTGTTGGTTGATTAGATTTCATTTAATTGAAGTTTTGGAAATTTTAAAATTCCCTTCAGAAAGGCGAGGTAAGTGTTATTCTTACGTGATTTGGAGTTCTTTAGGAAAGCCATCTTGGTCTCTTATTGCTTGTCTTAATGAGCTATGTGCTCTATATTTGTAGTGGAAACATAATAATATACTTCTAAATAATCTCCAATGTAATGCTATTGTCTATAGCTGCAAGTATTCCTTTTGTGTACCAATATTCTATGGAAAGTGTTCATATAAATGTAGTAGTGAGGTTAAGAAACTGGGCATTATTTTTGACTTAAACTGACTTTTTCTCGCCATTTAGATTATATTATTTGGAGAGCGTTTTCAATGCTTGGGTTTGTTGGGCAAAAGAATTTAATGACACTTACGCATTCCACACCTAGTCGGATTCATTAGTGACATCTATCTTGGAATACGATTGTCAAGTGTGGAGTATATCTTACAATATACATATTAATAGGATTGAAGCTGTACAGAAACTATTTCCACGTTTTGCTCTTTGTCGTCTTCCATGGGATAATACGTCTGTGCTTCTACCTTATTATCGCGTAGTTTTAATTAATATTACAATTTTATATAATACTTTGAAATGGTATCTCTTAACAATTCACTATTCAATATTCTTTTGTGTACGTCAGATTATATTTTTATATAAATGTTGGCAAAATAAATAAATAAAGATAGCGAAATAGCTTAGAAAATGAAAGGAGAATTCTTTCAACATTCTAAGTAGAATCCAGAAAATAACAATATTAAAAATCAACCCTTAATTGTTTTATTAAAAAGAGAGATGAGAGGCAAACAGAGCTGGAGGCTACTAAGAGGGTAAATTATGGTAATTGTCCACTATTCATGAAGCAAATCAGACCTTTTAAAGTCTTAGAAGGCCGCAAAGCGAGCTGTACACCTGCTCATCGCTTCTAGATGGTTGCTATTCGAGTCCTATCTAACGCGGATTTTTGCACAAGACATGTTTATAACGCAATCTCCATTACCATATACTAATAGGAACAAAATAATAGTATTACCAGCTTAGAACTGAGCATTCTGACTTCACTACAAGAGATGCAATATAATGCTGTCTATAAATAGCACACATCTAGGAGGCTATATAGAAAAACATTATTTCATTCCTATTTTTTATCTCACTTGAAAATACAACCCCGACATAGGAGTCATTCATGTCTAGGACTAATCTTCCTTTGGTCTGGAGACGGTCGGAAAATTTCAAGCTTCTTGATTCTTCAAGAGTATATTGGATATTTGGAGCGGTGCGAGATTCGTAATCACTGTGTAAACTTTCCCAAGGTTGTTATTTTAGAAGATGTGCTACGTTTATATCTAGGCTTACAAGGGTAAAATAAAAATTTCTAGATAGTATCAGTTACTATGTACATGAAACTAGTTTTAGTTAGTTAAGTTAACCCCCCCCCCCCCCCCCCCAATTCTACATAAGAGACTTTTGAGAGATCTCTTAACCTCTTAAATTTAGCAAGTAAGAAGTTTTAGCAGGATTAGTATTCTACATAAAGTTTTGTGGATGTTTGTTAGTAAGTCCCTTAAATGCAAGTTTATATTGAGTAGCGGGAGTGACTCGGGAGTTGAGTATTTATTTTGTGAAGTTATCTGTGGAGTGGATAAATGTTTAGTTGGAGCAGTCTACAAACCACCCGATGTCATCTCTCTTGAGGCCTTTATTTCTGACCTATTCCATTTAGCTCCACATTATCAACATGTGGTTATTGGTGGTGACTTTAACTTAAATTTTCTTATTCCTTCTGGTCAGACCAATACATTTCAGCTTTCAATTGATGCCTTAGATTTGTACCGTGTAAATCAACAACCTACTCATTTTTCAAGCAGTTCATCTTCCCTGCTTGATATATTTCTTACGTCCAATCTTGCTTCTGTTTTATTTTGTAATCAGGTATCACTTCCAGATATATCGGATCATGATCTTATTATGATTACGTATGATTTAACTCCAGATAAAGTTTATTCACCAAACTCGTTTTCATTTTTCGCCTATGGTTTGATTGATCTTCAAGCTTTTGACTTCGAAGCTCGAATGTTTCCCTGGGATGCTGTTTACTATATGACTGATGTTAATGATCAAATTGATTACCTAAATAATTCATTAAACTATTTTCATGATAAATATATTCCTCCCATTACAAAGAATATTGTAAATCCGCAATACCCTTAGTTTACATCCCGCATCAGACAATTAATGGCTGGTAGGGATTTTGCATTTGCGAAGTGGAAGCGATTTAGGATTCCTGAATTTTGGGAGGACTATCGAATCCTTCGTAATAGGGCAAGTTGTGCTATACGCCTTGCTAAGAAGAAATACTATTCATCAAAGCTCAAAGTTAGTTTGCCGTCTAAAGTTCTATGGAAGAATCTTAAAGCCTTTGGTGTCAAAGCTAAAAATGTTTCTAATACGATACCAGACCCGGATGAGCTTAATAAGATGTTTACATCGTTCACTAATTCCTCCAATTCTTCCACTTTTTCTCCTTTAAACTATTCCTCAATTCAATCCATCCACAGTTTCTCATCTTATAGTTTTTCTAGGGTATATCCTGACGAAGTGCTTGATACCTTTTTTCGAGTAAAATCTATGGCCACAGAAATTGATGGAATATCTCCTAGATTCATAAAAATTTGTTTACCTTACATTCTCGTCCCCTTAACTCATATCTTCAACCTATGTCTCACAACTTCTCGTTTCCCTAATTCCTGGAAAAAATCAAAGATCATCCCTCTACCTAAAACTACTGGCGTTAATCTCTGTGAATACCGTCCAATTAGTATATTGCAAATCCTATCAAAAGTCTTTGAGAAGTTAATTTCGGTCCAAATCTCCAAATATTTACATGAACACGATCTTGTTCATGAACATCAATCTGGCTTTCGCCCTGGTCACAGTTGCTCGACAGCGCTATTAAGTGTCTCTGAAGATATTCGACGGGCAATTGATGCCGATAATATTACTATTTTAGTTTTGTTGGACTTTTCCAAGGCGTTTGATGTAGTCGATCACAATCTTCTTTGTAAGAAATTAATTACAAAATTTAATTTTTCGGCGTCTGCAACATATTTGATTTTCAATTATCTTACTGATAGATTTCAGAGTGTTTTCTGCAATGGTTCTTCTTCGTCTCTTCTGCGAGTTGGTTCTGGTGTGCCCCAAGGATCGATTCTTGGTCCTTTACTTTTCTCGTTGTTCATTAATGATATCTTCGAGTGTGTTACACATAGCAAGATTCACTTATATGCTGATGATGCTCAGCTATACCTGTCAAGGCCGCTTGGTCTTATTGAAGATGGCACTAGTTGCATTAATGACGACTTACTAAGCATTCTTCGTTGGACTGTGGTCAATGCCCTGAAGCTTAATGCCAGTAAATCTAACTGTTTGTTAATTAGCAGAACCAATACTGACACTACTGGCTTCTCTCTTGTCATGATCGGAGAGGAAGTTATTCCTTTTGTAGAGACTTCTCGCAATCTTGGAGTTATATTTAACAATACTCTAACCTGGGATAATCATATCTCGGCTGTAATTCGAAAAGTCTATGGTTCTTTACCCTCTCTGTGGGCCTCCAGTCACTTTACACCTACTGCAACAAGATTGTTTTTATGCCGATCTCTCCATGTTCCTGTGCTCATCTTCGGCTGTGAAGTGTATGGCCATCTTGATTACAATAATTCGCATAAACTTCAGATGGTTTTTAATGCAATGATCAGATACATATTTAATCTGCGTAGATTTGACCACGTGTCGCCCTTTAGTAACTCTGTATTTGGTTGTGGCGTTTTCTGCTATTTGGATTATCGGTGTCTTGTTGTCCTGGTCAAGTTAATGAAATTTCGCTGTCCAGCATACTTGTTTCGCATTCTCAATTTCGGAAATTCTAACAGAAATAGCAATTTAATATTGCCCAGATTTTCCTACTTAACTTCCCAGCGCCTGTTCTTCGTTCATACAATCAAGCTTTGGAACTCCTTACCTGCTTCTATTAAGCAATCCGTCTGGGCAGGCTCGCTCTTCTCGATCAGGAGACTCATTATGGAACATCTTAGGTCCTCAGAATTACGCGCATTTTAATTATGTGATTTTGTTTATGTTCGGTCAAGTCACTCAGCAGTTTAACTGAGATTTAGTTGTGTTGTATGGATTAGCAATGTTATGCACTATTTTGTAAACACTTTTTCTGAATATGAATTATGTACTTAATTCTAGTTGTATGCTTTTCCTTTGTATTATACAGACCAATGCAATGTATTTAAAGTAGCTTTAAACCTCTCTATTACATAGGAACTTGTATTATTTTATTTTTTCTAAACATGTACCTACTAAAAGATCTTGTATCTTACTGGTGCATTGCCATGAATATATATGTATAGTGTTGTAGTTATATATATTATAAATTGAAATTGAAATTGAATTGAAAAAAATATTAACTTCAAGGAGTTAGGAGGGTTTTGAGAAACTTTCAGTCAGCCCAGCTATTAAAGACGTTTACTTTTCAAGAAGGAAGAAAAAGAAGAAATAATGTTTTTGGCGAGGCGATGATGGCAATGCGACTAACCCACACGTAGCTATAATTGTGAGCGTCTTTAATCAAGTTACAATTATTGACATAAATAATAATGGTATGATAAATTCACAGCACGTAATGATAATTGAATTATTATTTTAATTCCTAAATCGCAGCCGTCGTTACGTCCAAGAGTATTTTCGTATAAACCTATAGAAAAAATTAATTGTTGGCAAAACTTTAAAGTTACGATAATATTGGCGAGTAATGGAGATTATCGTAAATCTATGTCATTTCTATCACTTCAAAGGCAAAAGATTTTAGCATTGTGAAATTCTATACAGCCTCAGAAATAGCAAAGTGATTCAAGTCGTCTCTCATATTGCTCAGAACTATCCTCTCTGCATGGCTCAAATTGTATATTTATTTCATATTTCACAGACTTGTACAAAATTATATAATATATACGAATTATATAAATATGTACTTATTTTACAGCATTTTTATCCAACATTTTGGTATTTTAAAACAAAGCAATTTCTGCAACTATCACGATAAGAGATTTAAGTGTACCTCGGTGAGGAGCTCTTATGTTAAGAGATATTGGACAGATATTTTCATTTTCTAGAATATCGAACATCTAAAAAAAAAATCTCTACAAAAGTTAAGAGATCAGCTGACGTCTGATATCTCTTAACTTCTTACATAGAATACCAATGTCTGCTAAAAATTTTTGACAGCCCAGTTAAGAGGGTACGAGCTCCTACCTCTTATCTAGAATCGGGCGGTAAGTTAGGTTAGGTAAGAGGGGTGGAGCTATAAATACCTATCCTACTTCACTTAGCTCACCAGGGTGTCCATTGTAACACTTGGCCTCATGGGATAAGCTAAGAATTCGTCCTAGATCCATCCTACTTCCATTAGGATACTCAGGATGCAACTGAACTCTTTATTTTGCAGCAATATAAAAAATACAGAGAACTTCAAGGAATTTATAGACTACATATTACTTAAACTAAACGATATTCTTATCTCACTAGATGTAGAATCATTGTACACAAATGTCGACATAGAACTAGCGCTAAAAACCATCGAAATGAAATGGTCAACTATAGAAACCTTGACACCAATAGACCAAGATCTATTTAAAGAATTAGTCATTTTTTGTGTAATGGAATGTAATTACTTCTCATACAATAACAAATTTTACAAACAAAAATACGGTCTAGTGATGGGTAACCCGCTTTCAGGCATATTGGCAGAAATGACGTTAGATCATATAAGGCCGGTCGCACACCGAGATGATAAATATCACAAAGAGATTTATGTCTCAAAGAGATATAAATCTTCTGGCGGTAAGCGTCCGCACATTGAGGAGATTTTTATTTGGAATGCATTTTATAGACCAGTACCAATATTCATAGTACAAAATGGAATCTAGCAGTGATTACGACTTCCCAATATAGTTGCTAGAGAACTCAAATTAGATGACGAAAAATTCAAACTTTACTATAGGCTAAATAAAAATAACTTTTTTGATTTACTCAAGCTTATTTGTGAAAAAATTTAACAAAAAAGGACACAAATTATCGGTTGTCAATTCAGCCAGAGGAACGGTTATTAATATGTCTAAGGTAAGTCCTAAAAAAAGTATCCGTTTAATGAGTTTAATTGTCGGCAAACTGGGGTCCTTCAATTACTGAAATGAAAGGAGTTGTTGCAGTTACTTTGTCCGTTGTTGGCACTACAATGTGAACATGACGGTCACTAGTCATTCCACTTACATCAGGAGATTGAATTGATGAGTAAGATCCAAGTTCAAAAAAAGACGAAGATAAATTTTCCAACAACTAATAAGTTCTCGTCTGCGGAATGTTCGCATCTACCAAAATGTCGTCTATCAAATTCATGACTTTTGTCCTAAATACCCGATTCTGCTTGCTGGTTATCTCATCTATGAAAGGCGCTAGACTTTGCAAAAATAGTATATTCGGGTTAGAATTATTAAGCTTAGCTTTTTTTACTTGGACCCAATCAAGAAATGCAGCATCAATTTCACTGTTTTTATCCACCCTTCGTTTGTTGGTGCGAAATTTATTTGAGCTTTCCTTTTAGCCATAATTTTCTTTATCTTTTTCTACGGAATTTTGAATTAAGTTATTGGGAGAGTCTTGTTAATTAAATTTCCGGATGACGAGCAGCGTCTGAGATAAGGAATTAAAAATTTTAGTTATTCCGCCAAGTAATAGGATTTTTTTTTACTTAACCCCAGAACCACTTGCTGAAGGCTCCATTGTTCTTGAAAACGCTGTCGGATTGACTTCCAACGGCTTTGACAATTTGAAACTAGAAAAAAAAATAAGAGTTTTGTTTGTATTTCAGGTATCTGGCAACAGGATGTAGTTTTCGAAGTTTATCTTTCCAATTCTATAGAAGAGATAATACGATTCCCTTAATAGTTACAGAAACTTGTAAGGCAAAGCCTCTAACAACTTTACATGCCTAGACAAACAGAAAAAATATGGAAGCAAAATGCTCGACGATTTCATGAGCTATGGAATCTACCGAACTGCGTTTCTTCTATTGATGGCAAACATGTTCGAGTGAAAAAATTTCCTAACACAGGATCTAGCAATTTTAATTATAAAGACTTTTCTCAGTTGTGCTAATGGCTTGCGCTGATGCTGATTGAGTTTTTACTATAATTGAGGTTGGTGCTTTAGGATGAAACAGTTATGGGTTGGTAAATTGTTGAACAAAAAAAAATTAGAACTAACAGGAGCTTCAATCTTACCGTCAGATAAAAAGCATACTCTTTTTCCATATTATTTTGCTGAGGATGAAGTCTTCCCATTATTACCATACTTGATGCGTCCATACCTTAAGAAGGTTTTGAATGGAAAAAGAAGAATATTTAATTACCGACTTTCGCGTGCAAGGAAATCAGTGGAATGTGCATTTGGTATGCTGTCGTCTAAGTTTTGATTATTTGAGACTGCAATATGTTGTGATGAAGGTTCAATATGTACTATAATAAAACGCAGGCCTTTTACCCAATTTCATTCGATTACGTGAAGGAGTACTCACAACGCCAAATAAAGTTCCGTACCAGAGTGAAGTCCCTGATTTAAATGATGCTAATGATGGATATCAACCAAAAAACTGGGCTATGAAGCTGAGGGTTTATTTAGCCGACTCTTTTATAACTCCAGAAGGCTTAATACCAATTCGATGGAAGTACGCCTAATTATGACAGATCGCATCACACAACTAATTTTTCGACAATGGTTATTTTGTTTAGTCAATTAAAGCTTAAAATAAAAAATAAAAAATTTTACGTATCTGTATCTGACATGTCTTTTGCTAATTCACTCCAAGCTTTCTCAGTCTTTTCTCTTTTGCTGTAGTCTGATAAATTAAAATTCCGCAAACAACTGTCTTTCAATTGCTTCTATAAACCTTATATTAAAAGTCTTCTAGTGAATTACGCCAAGAGGTACACTGCTAGTGTCTCTTGAAGATATTCTCTGTATGATATTTGTCTCTGACTCTTTCGTATGCGAGTACAGGAGATATTTCAATGAATTTTACATAATATAATTCGAATTCAGTCTCTTTGTAATAAATGTCTCTTTGTGACATAAATCTCCTTGTGATATTTATCATTTCGGTATGCAGCCTGCCTAATTGAGAAAGCCTTCAAGAAATTCGAAATAGTACCAACATTTCTAAGAAAATATGTAGACGACATCATGTGCGCTATACCCAAAGACTTGAAAGCTATATTTGCCAATACCTTCAATAATATACACCATCGATTCAAATTTACAGTGGAAAAGGAAATTAATAATATCATCCCGTTCCTTGACATGCGATTACATAGAACAAGAAATCAGAGCATTATAACAGACTGGCACTGCAAACCTTGTAGCTCTAATAAGATTTTAAATTATTACTCAAATCACCCGCATAATACTAAAATAAATACAACCCAAACTCTCGCAAACAAAATCTTTAAAATCAGTCACAACAAATTTTCACAAAAAAACACCACAATCGTCGCAGATATATTAATAAAAAATAACTATCCATTGCATATTATCCACAAAATAATAAAAAGAGCGGTAAGAAACAACATTTTCAACAATTTAACACACACCCCGAACAACACAATAAGACTGAATAACACTAATCCTATTTACACATCAATCCCGTTCATATATTCTTTATCCCTAAAAATCGCGAAAATCATTAAAAACGAGAATAATCACATAAAAATAGCATTCAAGCCCATAACTAAACTAAACAACAATTACACAAAAACCAAAGATCCGATACCCACACAAGAAAAAAACAGCGTTATATACAATGTCAAATGTTAGAACTGCAACACGGCATACATTGGACAAACATCAAAAACGCTTACAACAAGATTATCACAACATAAAGCAATTGTCAATAAACAAGCTCCACGATCCGCACTAGCATCCCACGCAATAGACACAGGGCATGTATTTTCCTTCGACAGTACAAAAATAATCGACATAGAAAATAATAGAAAAAATCGTGAACTTAAAGAAGCATGCCACATATACCTTAACAAAAACAAAGTTATAAACTTAAGGCAGGACACAGAACTAAAGATTACAAATACATACTGAACAAACTAAAACCGTAGTATTAGTCATAAACATTTTAAACATTTTTTCAACGACCGCTTAGTTACATATTTTCCTCGTAGCCAGTTAATTGTATTTTCTGTTCTAAGTCTATTTTAATTTATTAATAATGTATTTTTCTTTTACTGTAATTTATTTGCCATGTTGCTTATGTGTTATTTATTATTATCTTTAAGAACCATTTATACGCGTCATAGACAGAAATAAGATATTTAAAATATTTATATTTAGAATTTTTTTAAAAAACTAGAACGCATATGTTTATAATATATATAGAGCTCCTGAAGAAGGGCCGCATTTGGACCCGAAACGTCGAGCAATGTTGTAGAAAATTAAATACGTTTCAACAAAACGATCGCTGAATTCCTGAAAATAACATTTCCAAAAAAAATCCGTCATTCTATTTTAAATCACTTTGAAAAACTTTTACCTATTCTCAAGTAGACCTTCCATTTTGACCTAATCTCAGTATCATTCGCTGAATAAGACTCAGTTGATAACGATGTCGGAAAAGTTCCAATCAAGAAGTCGCTTGGTATCAACGGTGAAAGATTCGAGGGGTCATCACCAGTATAGGTTAAGGGTAGCGCATTGACTATTGATTTTGTTTCTGTCAGAATTGTCTGGAATTATTCCATGGTAAGAATGCTTCGCCCAATCACATCTTTTACAATTTTAACGTGACGTTCCCAAAAACCTCCCCACCATGCTGCACGTTCGCTGATATACTTCCAGGAAATATTGCTATTTGTTGCAATATCCTTGAAGCACTTCAGATTCGATTACTTGTCCCGTCCCAGCAGTCTAAGTCCGTTTGAAGCGAGCGTTATCACACACTATATCCTGCGGTACACCACGATGGGCAAAAAATCGTCTAAGTGCTGCTATACATAACTCGGTACTCATATCCAATAAAAGTTCTAGGCAAATAGCTCTAATGACTGAATAAGTAAAAACCATGTGTAGACCTTTCGAGTTACCTTTTCTTTTGAAGTAAGTTGAACGTAAAGTGGCCCTGCAAAATTCACACATTTTGTTTCGAAAGGTCTCCAAGTAGAAAGTCTATATTTTGGCACCGGCACGAAAGGTTGCGATAGTGGTCTTCCTCGAAGTCGCAGACATATCCTGCAATATTTTACTATAGACTTTATTGCTTGGCGGCCTTTCACAATTCAGAAATTTTCCCTCAGTCGATTTCAGACTGTATTTACACCACCATGTAACGTACGTTCGTGACTATCCATAATCAAAGGTTTTGTAAAAACGTTTATTACAACTGAGTTCAGCCTGATGCAAGCGGCTAGCTACGAGTATAATGTTGTCGAAGACTTTGGTGTTCGCTGTGAGTCCTGTACGGCTTTAAGCTCTGTCTTATATTCACTAAACTGAACAAATCTGATACAATGCAACTCAGCTCGTTTTAAATCTGACAGCCGTAAGAAATTTATGTTGCGGTCGTTATCCATTCAAGGTATCTATAAAACGGAACATGTACGCAGTCACTCGTAGAGCCCTTTTGTAATTGCTGAAGTTTTCAATTTTAAATAATGGGACAGCTGAAAAATCATTTTCAACTACGCGCGACACTTGCAACCATAGCGAAATATTCAACGACTTGTTTTCCAAATTACTTTTAGGCCAAATAGTTGCTACCTCGCGTAGCCAGGAAGGTCCATTTAACCAGATTGAAGAGGTAAGCAAGTCTTTCCTATTAACACCTCGCGTGAGCAGGTCAGCTAGATTATCCTTACCCGGACAGTGTCGTTAAATGGAAATCGTTGTAAGTTGACGAATCTCTCGGACTCGATGTGCAATATACTTCTGATATTTTCGTTTGTCGTTGTGAACCCAGCGAAGAGTAACAGTAGAGTCAGTTCACAAGTATGTTGAGTTAAACTTTCTTCTCAAATTTTCGATCAAATACTTATACAGAAGAGCACCGATAAGAGCAGCTGTCAACTCCAATTGTGGGAAAGTTAGATGTCCTGATGTCGTGATTTTTAGAACATAAGAACGAAATATTAATAGAGCCATGTTCAGTTTCACTTCTTATTATTATGCCTGCAAAGTAGCATCGCAAAATAAATGTAGTTGTCTATTTGTTCCCTTTGGTGCATTAAAAACGTATAGTGGTATCGATATAACTTTTAAAAACGGCAACTGTGTTACGGACTAATTCCACAGAGTTTGCAAAGAGGTGGGTATCATTTCATCCCATGCTAGTTTTAATCGCCAAATATCTTGGAAGAGGATCTTTAGTTTAACTATAAATGGGCCGACCATCCCCAATGGATCGAAAATACTAGCGATTAATTTTAACACATTTCTTTTAGTAGGAGCAGTTGAAATATGCTTTAAAATCGGCTCAAGCTCCACTGCCAGGTCATCTGAATGCAAATACCATATTATGCCTTGAGCCTTTTGCGTATCCCTTCCCTCCAAAACCTACATGCGTAAACGATGATGATTAGAGTTCCATTTCCAAATATGCATAGAAGCTCGTTTTATTATTTCATGAAATTTCAATGCAAATTCAACATTATCTACACTTATTACAAGGTCGTCCATATAAAATGATTTACATAATAGACTCCGGCTCGAAATGCTTCCTTAATGTATGCACACAGTAAAATTGGACTGCAAGACGCCCCAAAAGTCACATGCGTCATTCGATATGTCATGCGTTCCGGTAGTTTATTCACGTTCTGTACAGGCTCTTTTAGCCAGGAAAAACGATGACCATCACGATCTTCATCCGACAAACAGATTTATCAAAAGGCCTTTTCAATATCGCCTACCAGCCCAATCTGCTCCATTCTAAAATTGAGTAATATGCACATCACGTGTGGTAATAAATTCGGCTCAGTATGAAAATGATCATTTAGAGATAAACTATTACAGGTAGGAGCGGAGGCGTCAAAGACAACTCGAATTTTACTAGTAACCTTGTCGCTCCTGACTGTCATCTGAACCCACATGGTGTGTCCTATAGAAAAATGTCCATGAATTCATTTTACTGCATATTCATTCAATCTCTGCACAGTAGAAGTTACTCTGAATAATTTTTCATTTGGCCATTAAAATGTCATTTATCCGCGAAATTATTGTTATCACAATAATTCATTCGCCTCATCACTATTTGTCCTTCCATTAAATATTAAAAAATAAATCGAATCCATTGCAACGTGCGATTTACAATTAAGCGAATATTAATTTGTCTGTTACAATTTTTTCTGGTTATACTTTATTTCATCCACCCCTCCTCTGTACACTTTATTCCACATTTTCAATTAATTTATGAGAAAGAGAATAATTTCCTCTAACTAGAACCCCAAATGAAACAATCGTGTACCAACATTTTTCTGGTGGCCCCAATTTAAGACGTGTAAACTTAAGGTTGCTGGAACTTTGAGACACAATCAAAGTCATTCCTTTATTCCGCCACCACCCTGAATGATGAATGGGAAAATTTGCGGGTGGTACTTTTACTTTGGTAAACTTTTATAGTTGGTGACATTTTTATGTCTGTTAGGTTTTTTTGCACAGAAAGAAAGAAATTGCAAATCACAGAAAGTAAAAGTTTTGAAGACTTTTGTAGCTCGTCAGGTATACTTTTCTGTGAATTTTCTACAAGTTTTAAATTACTTTTGAATTCTGCAATTTATTCAGTTATAGAAATAATGGTATGGCTACGCGATAAAAGCTATGGAAGGACTTTATTAAATTTTCATTTTTTATTGTTTATAAACTTTGAATTAAGCCTTGAATTTTACACGTTTTATATGACCTCCACTCCACTTAGTTCTTAATATTGCTATTCGTAGGAGAGACTGAGACAAAGTTGGGAGACAGTTTAATAATTTAGTTTTTAGACTTAATAAATCGTAACAACATTCTTCCATAGTAAATTTTAAATTATTAAAAAAATATTTTATAGTGAGCGCCACGAAAAATAAGCTATCAAGGTCAAGGAAATTTTGAGATTAGGGTTGCCACTTTACCAATTTAGCCTGAGCAAAATTTTGTAATTTTTCCATTCCAATTAACTTATTTTAATGATTTTCTACAACAACAGATAAATTTCATCCTCGCATGTTTTATGTCGTGTTATTTAAGTTAGACAGTTTATTTACAAATAAATTTGCTTATTCTAATCAGTTATATGACGCTATTCTTATTGTACATCTGTAAATATGCTACGATCTTTGATTACAAAAAATCCATGATTAAACTTTATCTTCTATTCTACGCGAAAATCTCTTGAGATTTTATTGACGACGCTTATTGATTAAAAATTTGTTTTTGAGAAAATCATAAAGATTTCACTATAAAAGATTTCTCTCGGTTCTTAAAAAAAAGAAGTATTTAATAAATATAAATATATACAGGGTGTCCCGTAAGTCGACGTAAACCCAGAACCGGGTGATAGACCAAATCGTAACAGTTACCAGAAAAATATAAAAAAAAAATCTAAGTCATGTATTTTTCAAATTATAGGCATTTCTTTTGTTTTCGAGAAAATGTACACCTTGTGATGGGTTATTAGCTCCTGTTGATACAAATCTTTACTTTTTTTCTTATGTAATCCCGAATAGTGCTTATGTAACCTGTTGCTTTAAGTTCTAAGCCAACTGCTTCAGCTTGGAAGAAAATGTCACATTTTGACGAACCAACAATATAAAATTAATAATTCGTTGAACTTTAGCTGACTGTATACTGAAAAAAAATGTACTACGCCAGTCTGGCAAGTAACTTTAAAAATTGACGCATTTAATAAGGATTCTAAAATGGTATAACACTTGCTACAATATTTCTTAGAATATGGAAAAAAAAAATTTTTTCTTCAAAAACCCAGTTTCGAAAAAAAATTTTCATCTACTAAAAATGAATCTAGTGTACCCAAAGCTTGCCTTAAGAGCGTAACTTTAACTGTTACGATTTGGTCTATCACCCGGTTCCGGCTTGACGTCGACTTACGGGAAACCCTGTATAAAAATTTCCATTTTTAAAATTAAAGCATTCCAATAAAATGAAATGTTTTTAGTTTAGACATAAGCCACAAATTATGTTGAAGCTCTTCAGATTGCCGCAACAAAATAATTTATATTCATTTTGGTCGTAAAGTAGATTTACAAATTACTTGTAGAAGTTTTTTGACGAAATTTGTTTATAATAAATAATTTTTTTGCAACAATGAAAGAAAAGAAAATATATTTTGAAATATACATTAAAATTACCAGAAATAATATCAAAATTTATTTATTACTGGCAATGCCATTTGTGTCCAAGGTACATCAGGTCGGTCGTAATTTAAACAAAAGTCTACATTTTATATCATATCATAAAAGGGGTCTATACTGTACACTGAGCTTTTGGAAAAAGATACATTGCGTTACGGGATAGTATAAGTTTTCAACGGTATAAATCAAGTAACGCTAACAGCGTCACAGACTTAAAAAAAAAAGAACCTAACTGCAAAAGTGGCCGACGTACAAGGTTCCCCTACAGGTATTCATCTAGGGTATCATAAGAATTGGTCTTAGACTAATTTTAGTGTTTTTACATGTTTTCAGGTAATATACTTGTTATTGCACAAGCTGTCAGCAAACCTACACCGAAAAGGAGGGCTTCACAGCTGCTGCCTATACGAGTGACCAAAATATATTAATATTCGAAAATTTCTCGTTAAGCCTGATAATTAGGGGACTTATAGTGAACTGAACTGCGTACTTGAAAAACGGTGCGGATGTACAAAATCATACATAGTACCTATAACACTGAATAGGAAATACAACCTAGATGGGCTGTTGAAAATTTAGAGGAGTTACTTTTCTTCGTATAATCGAGTGTCTGTGCACGAATTATATGGTGAGATTCAGATTCCAGGTCATGCTGGAACAATTGCTAATGGGCCACTATTATTAAGATATAGAGGTAGCCAGTATGATAAGGCTGAAAGCTATTGGCTGGTTGTCGGAATTAACCATTCCAGCATTATATAGTGGGTACATGGCCATAAGAATAACAACGATAACAAGATAATGGATGAGCCAAAAAAGGCTCCGAAATGGATAGATGAAAAGCAGTAGCGTTCGTTGGGCGGGTTTACCAGAAATGCCTATAAGAAAGCATTGCTTTAATCGTTAAAACACAACGGTTGTATTGCGAGGCAAATACGGCCATTATAAAACAAAAAAGAAACACTGAAGCTCCTTGAGGGTATCAGAACTAATCTGTATTAGGCAGTAACGCACCCAGGATTTAGCGGATTTAGCTTTGGGGGGGGGGGGGGTCATTGGTGTCCCAAGTCTTAACTAGTCGGAAAAATAGGGCTCTAAAGTCGCGTCCTGCACCCATCTGAGCACTTAAGGACTGCTATTGTATATTAAAAGGTTTTATTTTATTTTATCGGAGACCACATTTTATACATAATTTGTAAAATATGTTCATAAAACTGACATTCTGGAGGGGGACCGGTCGCGTTCGTCCCCCTCTCGGTGTGCCCCTGGTATTATGGACTTAGTAAGAGTTATAATTGGCTATAGGAAACCATACTAGAATACTGGGTGCAAATAATTGTTGAAGGAACTGCAACGAACTTAAGATATTGAATATATTGAATCAGTTTAACATGAACTTTGTGAGTGTCGTGCTATAGCGACCGAAATGAGAGAAACAATTGCTACCACAACAAAATAAAGAACTTAAGTGAATCTTGAGAATAAGTTACTTACTTACTTGCTAAAGTGCTCATAAATCTATGCAGCAGAATGGACTTAATAATTCGAAATGAGAAAAGATCTCCGAAAGCTAGGAATATAATGAAACAATGGAGTTAGTGTATCATTACCGGATCTGTTTGTATAGAAATTGCCGTCAATTCCCATTTAAGTAAATTAAGAAGTTCATTTTCGCAGCTACTCGGATGTGGAACTCGAGTTATGGGGCCTTCAATTGCAATATGAAAGCAATGCTGTTTTCTAAATGCGAGACGCACCGATCATAAACATTTCGCATTAGGTGTTTACGCTTAAACTCATAAATTCGCTGGAGGAATCCAGTGTCCAACGAAGGTACTAACAGGGCGAATGTAGCGTAATGAACCCGTCGTACAAGAAATTATGCTTGGAAAGTAACATCACTCTGAAATGAATTAAATGCTATCGTATGAAACACAGTTCGATGGATACCAATCTTTCCCGCTTTAAACGAGTCGAGGAATTAAAGGAGACTGATACTATACTCTATAGTAGTGGAAATTAATATAGCCAAGCACACAATGGCGACTCACTTAAGAAAGAATGCTACAAGAAATACTTTAAGTATGGACATTCGGGTGATAATTATCTGCGATATTAATTTTGTTTTAATCTATAATCATCCGTCTTCTTCCTCTTCTGTGTATGTAGGTGTGTGTGTGTGCTTAAACCCATTTTTTATTTATTCAATTTTAAAACTTCATCTCTGAAATATTATGAACATGTGCCATGTGACAGATGACTTAAGACCATCTAACCACATAGTCGCAATAAATTCTAAAATATTTCGAAATAATGGACCATTTCCCAAGGCGGTGAAACGATTCTGTTCAAAGTATGATTTCTCCAGCACATTCCTTTATGGCTACTTTGGGGATTTTTAAATGTTTCAAATAAGATATGAATGAACGGTAAACCCACATGCAGTGTGCAAGTGCTAGCTATAGTTTGTTGCCTTAAAAAGCTTCTCACGTAGCTTATGATCCCATGAGGTTGGTCCGTTAAAGTTTAAATTTATTTAGGATATGTAGGGTGGCACTAAGTTTCTGTTGTGCTATTCTTTTCAAGGGAAGTTTTTCTCTTACAATTTTTTAAAAATAATAACTTAACAAGGATGTTTCAGTTTCACGAACTTTTTTAGCTATTTTTAGGTGTTATTAGCTCAAATATTTTTTTATTTTATCCTCAGACGGTTTTAAACTTTTTAAGATATTGTTAGGTGTTATTAGCTCAAATATTTTTTTTATCTTCTGAAGGTTTTAGAGATTTTGTACATTTAGTGGAGCACTCTAATCCTAGACGTAACCATATTAAATAAAAAAACAAAAATCCGTTTCAAGTTGTGACTAAAATATTTAATTTGACCTCAGCTTAGGAACAGGTGTCAGCCTTTATAGGTTCCTCTTTGATACATACTGCCTTCTAAAACCTCCTCTTCTCTGTGGACTAATACATAGTTGTCCCTGGGCCCTAGAGGTAGAGATAGAACTGTTTTGACTTGAGTCTATATTTATGTGCATATAATTCGTACGGCAAAAATGATTATACACGGCAATGGGATTCTAAGAATTCTCTTAATGTGTCGGGAATACCAGCACCTAGGATGGGCATAGGTAATTCATTCCATACGTACAAAGTAAAATCTAGAAAAACACTAGTTATTCAACAAACAACCCCACGTGTGAGAGTTGGAATGGAAAATGTGTTCAAGACATCGAAGACCAAAAATAAAATGGTTGCCATCAAATTCGAAGTTAAATCTTCGAACATACGATCTATCAAATTTTAAGTGGGAGAAAAAGAAGAGTCTTGGCAAGGCAAGAGTGTACGAGTGCTTCTCGATCAAATATCTGTCGATATAAAGAACATTTGATTATTAATTCCAGACTTTCCAGAAACATCGCTACACAGCAGTATCATGTACTGAAATTTACTTGCGCGAGTGACATATGTATATGCACAGACAAATTTGCGCAGTGAGTCACGACCTCGACAATATCTGAAAGGTTGTTAATAAAAACTCTGAGTACTAAGGACTCCAAAATAGAACCTTGAGAAAATCCATATTAGGAGAGAGGTGTGTGGTGGCTGAAGTAGAAAACCCAAAATTAGAAGATAATTCTACCAGCAGAGTAGCGCTGTCAAAACGGTTGGTTTTCACTTTGTCACTTAATTTGTGGTCCTCGATAAACGTTACAATGATCGCGATGAGGTATGATATTCTTGTGTATAGAACTATCTAGTGATTGCGAAAATGCTTCCTTGCTTTAATATCAGATGGCTCCCTTTTTACAATTTTGAACAGTTATACTCACGCCTGCAACTGAAGTACGATGACAAGGGGTTCAAGGGATAATCCGTAAGAACATAGACAAATATACGTTTGTACATTGTAATTTAGAAAAACCAGTAAAGGCTCGCTAGAAGAATATAAAATTGACTATGCCTCGACCTAATTTTTTTGGCAATTTACTGGACTTGTTTTCCTTAGAATTGTTATGCATTATTGGAAGTCAACAACGGGTGCTTGTTACACTAACAATTTTTATGAGCATAGACGCGTAGATAAGCACGAGCAATAACCATTCACTTCTTCTTAGAAATTTATAGAAAACGTTTCGCCAGAATTTTTATTCAGTTTAATGGCCGACTGGAAATATTTTGAGATGTAATTTGCGCCATTGTCGGCCTCCAAAAATGCATATAAACTCTAAAGAAAAAATTTCTAGTAAAAAAATATTTAGGGCTTCCCTACATCAGGCCGAGACATTATTGGTTTTATATTGCAGCAAGGCATTGGTTACTTACCCTTTGGTTACGTCTTCAGTAGTATCACCTCTACAATAACAACAAGTCAAACTTCGTTTCGCAATCACTAGATAGTTCTAGGTATATACATGGATGAAACTCTATTGTTATATCTCGTTCTTTGTATCGAAATCTGAAAATCAAACGGATGCTGGCCAAATTAACTCTCAATTGATAACTAAAGGGTTTTCCAATAAGAGGTGTTATTTTGATATTCAAAGAAAAATGCCATTTTTTGAGATAAATGATCGGATCTTTATTTCATTATAAAGAGGAAGGTATGCCGTTAATAATGGAAAATAACATCAGCCAAATGACCACCACGACCACGCCTACAGGACCATATCCTTTTCATGAAATTTTCCATAACCAAATCGCAAAGTGGCTGCCCTATGTGCTCGATAGCCTCACGAATTCCATTTTTGAGGTCTTGAATCGACGCTGGGCTGTTGGCGTAGACCTTCTCTTTCACGTGGCCCAAAAGGAAGAAGTCGCAAGTTGTTAAGTCACAAGATCTCGGTGGCCAATTGTGATCACCTCTTCGAGAGATAACACGGCCCGGAAACTTTTCCCGTTCAAGATCAATGGTTTCGTTGCTAGTATGGCACGTAGCGCCATCTTGTTGAAAGTAAACGTTGTCCAGGTCAATACCATCCAATTCCGGCCATAAAAAATCATTAATCATCTATCGATAGCGCAATCCATTTACCGTAACTGTTGTTCCAGGCTCATTTTCGAAAAAGTAAGGCCCAATGACCCCGCGGGACCATAAACCTCACCAAACAGTCACACGTTGAGGATAGAGAGGCTTTTCAACAATAACTCTTGGGTTTTCCGAGCCCCAGATGCGACAATTTTGCTTGTTGACGAAGCCATCGAGGTGGAAATGAGCCTCATCACTCAAGATGAGTTTTCGATGGAATTCCGGATCATTTTCATGCATTTCAAGGACCCAATCAGCAAAGACTCGACGTTGTTGATGATCGGCCGGCTTGAATTCTTGTGTTAACTGAACTTTATAAGCCTTAAGACCCAAATCTTTATGCAAAATACGGTGTAATGACGTTTGTGGAATGCCTAATTCCAAAGAACGACGAGGAATGGACAAACCTGGGTTTTCTTCAACACTTTCGGCTACAACAGCAATATTCGCGGCTGTTCTTGAGCGACGTGCACGGGTTTTATTCTTCACATCACTAACTTGTCCCGACAGCTCGAATTTTTCTACCAATTTCATTCCATACGTACATAGTAAAATCTAGAAAAACACTAGTTATTCAACAAACAACCCCACGTGTGAGAGTTGGAATGGAAAATGTGTTCAAGACATCGAAGACCAAAAATAAAATGGTTGCCATCAAATTCGAAGTTAAATCTTCGAACATACGATCTATCAAATTTTAAGTGGGAGAAAAAGAAGAGTCTTGGCAAGGCAAGAGTGTACGAGTGCTTCTCGATCAAATATCTGTCGATATAAAGAACATTTGATTATTAATTCCAGACTTTCCAGAAACATCGCTACACAGCAGTATCATGTACTGAAATTTACTTGCGCGAGTGACATATGTATATGCACAGACAAATTTGCGCAGTGAGTCACGACCTCGACAATATCTGAAAGGTTGTTAATAAAAACTCTGAGTACTAAGGACTCCAAAATAGAACCTTGAGAAAATCCATATTAGGAGAGAGGTGTGTGGTGGCTGAAGTAGAAAACCCAAAATTAGAAGATAATTCTACCAGCAGAGTAGCGCTGTCAAAACGGTTGGTTTTCACTTTGTCACTTAATTTGTGGTCCTCGATAAACGTTACAATGATCGCGATGAGGTATGATATTCTTGTGTATAGAACTATCTAGTGATTGCGAAAATGCTTCCTTGCTTTAATATCAGATGGCTCCCTTTTTACAATTTTGAACAGTTATACTCACGCCTGCAACTGAAGTACGATGACAAGGGGTTCAAGGGATAATCCGTAAGAACATAGACAAATATACGTTTGTACATTGTAATTTAGAAAAACCAGTAAAGGCTCGCTAGAAGAATATAAAATTGACTATGCCTCGACCTAATTTTTTTGGCAATTTACTGGACTTGTTTTCCTTAGAATTGTTATGCATTATTGGAAGTCAACAACGGGTGCTTGTTACACTAACAATTTTTATGAGCATAGACGCGTAGATAAGCACGAGCAATAACCATTCACTTCTTCTTAGAAATTTATAGAAAACGTTTCGCCAGAATTTTTATTCAGTTTAATGGCCGACTGGAAATATTTTGAGATGTAATTTGCGCCATTGTCGGCCTCCAAAAATGCATATAAACTCTAAAGAAAAAATTTCTAGTAAAAAAATATTTAGGGCTTCCCTACATCAGGCCGAGACATTATTGGTTTTATATTGCAGCAAGGCATTGGTTACTTACCCTTTGGTTACGTCTTCAGTAGTATCACCTCTACAATAACAACAAGTCAAACTTCGTTTCGCAATCACTAGATAGTTCTAGGTATATACATGGATGAAACTCTATTGTTATATCTCGTTCTTTGTATCGAAATCTGAAAATCAAACGGATGCTGGCCAAATTAACTCTCAATTGATAACTAAAGGGTTTTCCAATAAGAGGTGTTATTTTGATATTCAAAGAAAAATGCCATTTTTTGAGATAAATGATCGGATCTTTATTTCATTATAAAGAGGAAGGTATGCCGTTAATAATGGAAAATAACATCAGCCAAATGACCACCACGACCACGCCTACAGGACCATATCCTTTTCATGAAATTTTCCATAACCAAATCGCAAAGTGGCTGCCCTATGTGCTCGATAGCCTCACGAATTCCATTTTTGAGGTCTTGAATCGACGCTGGGCTGTTGGCGTAGACCTTCTCTTTCACGTGGCCCAAAAGGAAGAAGTCGCAAGTTGTTAAGTCACAAGATCTCGGTGGCCAATTGTGATCACCTCTTCGAGAGATAACACGGCCCGGAAACTTTTCCCGTTCAAGATCAATGGTTTCGTTGCTAGTATGGCACGTAGCGCCGTCTTGTTGAAAGTAAACGTTGTCCAGGTCAATACCATCCAATTCCGGCCATAAAAAATCATTAATCATCTATCGATAGCGCAATCCATTTACCGTAACTGTTGTTCCAGGCTCATTTTCGAAAAAGTAAGGCCCAATGACCCCGCGGGACCATAAACCTCACCAAACAGTCACACGTTGAGGATAGAGAGGCTTTTCAACAATAACTCTTGGGTTTTCCGAGCCCCAGATGCGACAATTTTGCTTGTTGACGAAGCCATCGAGGTGGAAATGAGCCTCATCACTCAAGATGAGTTTTCGATGGAATTCCGGATCATTTTCATGCATTTCAAGGACCCAATCAGCAAAGACTCGACGTTGTTGATGATCGGCCGGCTTGAATTCTTGTGTTAACTGAACTTTATAAGCCTTAAGACCCAAATCTTTATGCAAAATACGGTGTAATGACGTTTGTGGAATGCCTAATTCCAAAGAACGACGAGGAATGGACAAACCTGGGTTTTCTTCAACACTTTCGGCTACAACAGCAATATTCGCGGCTGTTCTTGAGCGACGTGCACGGGTTTTATTCTTCACATCACTAACTTGTCCCGACAGCTCGAATTTTTCTACCAATTTCTGTATTGCGGTCCGACAAGGTGCTTCACGATGACCCAAAAACCGTCTCTGCCACATTTTCACCATTTTTATAGTGAATTTTAATAATTTCAATGCGTTGTTGAATCGTGTATCGTTCCATTTTTATTAATGGCGTAGTTTCTACTTGTCAAATGTCAAAAAATGACAGTTCCAAAAGTGACATCTACCGAAATATCGTGCTAATTAAAATAACACCTCTTATTGGAAAGCCCTGTATTTAAGATATCTAAAAAAAATCAAGGACCAAGGTCTGGAGAATATTTTGCCCTTTTAAAGAATGATCCCGATTTTCTTAACTTACTCTCCCTTGCAAGACAAATTTTTATCAACTCCAGAAGTCGCTTAAAATAGACTCATGTATGAAGGGGATACCGATGCAAACACAGCAAGGCATGGTAGGAAGGAGACAGGGAAAGGAATTGAGGAACGCGAGGACAGTGGCGGATGTGCAGGTGTCGATATGGGCCAAAGAATCCGTATCGTTTACTGGAGAGAACCTGACAGTGACAGAGAAAATGAGTTAGCATTTCCATGTCCTTTTCCATGCTCTGCATAGATGGTTGTCAACAACTAGGTTTGGTTTATTTTGGGCTTGGCGCATTGACACAGGAAAACCCGTGAAATAACCATAAGCGATTAAAATTGCGCACAAGTCGTGCAATTGTGTACAGGTGTACAAATTTTACGGCACTTATGTACAAACAATATCAGTGTCAATGTGTTAGAAATGAGTACATCATATTTTTTCATTTTCATCTTCTTTAGTTCTTAACTCTTTGATTATTTTATCCAAATATTCTCATATAGCAATTTGTCATGGAAGAATTTCAAATATAAGTTGCGTATCTGTGATACGTATTACCAAAGAATATCTAACACTTATGTTATATGTACTTTGGTATTACCTATCTTTCCCTTTCACCCCGAACTGTGATTCTAAAAGCAAGGTGGAAAGGATACAATTTATTTGTTATTACTTATTCTATATGCTAGAAGTTGACAATTTCTAATCACAATGAAATCATTGTAATAATAGTAATATTATCATCAGTAGTCAGTATATCCCACTGACATATATATAAATGGACTGCTCGTTGAACCAGAAATGCATGAAAGCAAATGCCACCACTTTCATGTTCCTGTCTCTTTCCGTGAGAGCATACTTTCTCAACCAAAGCAGCCTTGTAAAAAACACTTCCTTCGCCTTATAATTAAAATTTATCAATACAAATACTTTTGTGGTAGATTCTGTACATTCCACTGACATGCATATATAAGTAAATTCCCAAATAATTTAAATACAGCGCCAGTGAGAACATACTTTTTGAAATCAAAACTGGTGCCACATGAAACAGGAGATCAGTCAGTCCATTTATATACACGTCAGTGGTGCATCCACACTTTGCACGTTATACGTGTCTGAAAAGTTTTCTGATTAAGATATTGAAAGCAAGAAATGTGCGTGTAAATTTGTTTACTGCGGTAAAAGCCATTTAATCCTAGGCTTAATATAATTTGGAACCTACATATACATATATAACAGTCCCGCACTTTGCTAAAACCGCAAATTTGATCCCTTCAGGTCCTTTTTAATCTCTCGCTTAATTCATTTATAACTTATCGTATAATACTGGGCCTCCTTTGATCGATATAATTAAAGCATTATGAAGTTATGAATGCCATAAAATCTTATTAACACGGTAATGAGACTTGCTTTCATTGGAGCGCGTAATTGGTATTAATATCTGAATTAAACCCAATCCCGAACCCTCCATACAAGCATCGCCTGCGTGTATGCTGTTTGGCTTTCTTGCTTTTTCTCATAAATTTGTGCTTGTGCTTAACCTTGCTTGAATTTGCGAAATAAATATGTTTCTATTCAATAATATTTTCATTTGCTCGTTGGAGAATATATTAATGAAGGCTTCACCTTCGGCGAAAATTCGCTAAGAAGATTTTCGAACTGCCTGAGTGAAAATAATAATATCATAATTTATTTTTTTATTTTTAAGCAATTTTTATTTATGGCTAAAAATTTAATATTCAACCCAAAAAAATAAAAATAAATTCAATGCATATTACATTTAATATTTCTTGTATTCTAATATAAGGAATATTTTTATTACCTATTAAAAATGTACTAGGTGGGCGATATCATTAAATTGGTACTATATCATATATATATTTGATTTTAGCACAAATTAGCCTAGCTGATTACATTTACGCAACTTCCAGAGTTCTATCACATCTAGTGCATGGATTCGATTTTCAACAGCTAAAATGAAAACTTCATCAATGACCACATATTATTTGCTAACAGCGAGCCGAATAGGTAGTTTAGCATTATTCTTTATCCCTTAATTATTTCACATGAAGGAGAAAACAAAAACGAAAGTGCAAAATGGGACTAATAGTTGTAGATCCAAGGGGGGGGGGGATCATGATTTATGATTTTATATTTTTTTTTTATTTATATAATTCAACTTCAAAAAATGTTTTTCCAAAACTTTAAAAAATCAAAATTTATTTCAATGAATATTATTGTATGCATATGATGTACGTGTATAGGATTTTCTCAAAATTTTAGTTTGGAACCACAACTTTAGATGATCCAAAACCCTCGAGAAACTCTTCCCAAGCCACGAAACAGACTACTTCACTACCACATCAGAGCCCTAACTTGTTCTAACTTCTAACTTTCTAAAATATTTACAACGTTCTTATGTAAAACCACTGACATGTATAATATGGACTGACTACGTCCATAAAAATACACTGTAGAAAGTGGACTCACTTCTATATAGCGTTCCCCTTCGATCTAAGCATCAATTACCAACTGAGCGAGAACTGTAAAGAACAAATAAATAACTGCGTACGTCGAAATAAATGTTTTTAAATTAATTATTTGGGTTAATTAGTGACAAAAAGTGTTTTACCAAAGGAAATAGAGAGTTTTGCTATAAAAGTTCATAGCGAAATAAGTCAATCTGAAATTGACTCAGTCTGGAGCTAAGTCTGCAGCTCAAGAATTGAGTGGAAAAAACTCTTTATGCAAACGAAAAATCTTTGAAAAAAGAAATTTCATTGCAAAAAAAGGGCGTTTCATATAAGCAGGAACAAACAGCCAACCGGACCTCATATATAAATTTTTAAGAGGGAATTATATGAGGCGAAATACTACGTATTTACTTGAATGCCTAGCAAGATTAGCCATATGCAGGACTAGCATTTCATAGAGAGTTTTGCTATGAAAATTCATAGCGAAATAAGTCAAACTGAAATTCACTCAGTTTGCTGCTAAGTCTGCAGCTAGAAAATTGAGTGGAATTAACATTTATTTTAAGTTTTTATATGAGGTCAGCTTGGCTGTTTCCTTGGGCGTATATGGCAGGAAGAATCCAAGCCGTACTGATGATTATACGGTTCCTGCTTATATGAAACGCCCTCTTGTTGCAATGAAAATTCTTTTTTCAAAGATTTTTCGTTTGCATAAAGCGTTTTTCCACTCGAAAGGTTTTATTAAAATCACTTTTCAACATCCTGCCAATAGTTTTTACAATGTTGGCACCGACGTATGAAAAATTTTTGACACAAAAAATAGCATATCGAGTAGTCCATATTATACAGGGTGGTTCTGATCAAGATACCTTCCCGTACACCACGTGATTTCTTCAGGTAAGATGATCAAAAAATTGTTCCACATACGCGACCCCCCCCCCCCCCCCCCCCCCTAGAAAACTTCCTTTAGGAGTTGTGGCCAGTTGAAGATCTCGCCAATATTCGTGAGAATAAATGAGTATAACTTTTGAACCACTCTATAGATTTTGGGTATTGTTGGCGTATTAAATAACCAAGAATAGTAGCTGTCGAAAAGTGTATTACTCCGTATTTTTTAATTAAGCTTCTTTAAATTATTCTCAAATATTTCCAAAATTTTTATTTTTTTACACAAAAAAGATTTTGAAATAAATAACGGTATTTATGAAATTTGTGTGTAAAAAAATCAATGTTTGGAAATATGTGAGAATAATTTAAAGATGCTTAATTAAAAATTACAGAGTAATACACTTTTCAATAGCTACTATTCTTGGCTATTTAATAAGCTAACAATAGCCAAAATCTATAGTGTGGTTCAAAAGTTATACTCATTTATTCTCACGAATATTGGCGAAATCTTCAACTGAACACAACTCCTAAAGAAGGGTTTCTTGGGGGGGGGGGGGGGGCGGGTATGTGGAACAATTTTTTGATCGTCTTACCTCAAGGAATCACGTAGTATACCGGAAGGTATCTTGATCTGAATCACCCTGTATATGCCGGTGTGTTTGGTTTGAATGACTCCTGCAGTTTGCGCCCTAAACTACTATTCTATTGAAAAGGACTTTTTTGTAAAAAAGTAAAAAGTATACTAAAAATGACACATCATCCACACCGCTTAATGCGAAAACCTTCCTAGTATTGCAGTACTGCGCTAGCTAAGCTAACCCTACTCCTAATATAAATGCTAAATCCGCCGCTGTGGACTGCCAAATCTATTCACATCTTTGCCTTCTCATGCTTTCTTATAAATTTTCTTAAGCATTATCTTTAGAACTTGTAGCCACTATTGGCAGCATATATGACATGCGCTTAGTGATCTGTGGGTAATTGAGAAATGGACAAAATATCTTGGGATCTTAACGCCAGGAGCCTAGATTAGAAAATTTTATAGCATACGTTCTGCATCATATTATGAATTTTATTCTTTATCTTTTCTATTATAGGTGGAAATCACGGCTTAGGTATTGACTTATCATGGATCGTAGGTTAGATTATAATGGCGGCCATAGACATATGTACGATTAGGAAAACTTAGACCACCTCATCAGAACTTTACCTGGGAGTAGCTGAGAGGGAGCGTTAAAACCAGTCACGAGAGTTAATGAACCTTAAAAGGCCACCCTCCCCCATTTTTCCGCTAGCTATACCATCTTTCGTGAAATAAATAGCTACCAACCTCTTCCTCATCCTTATTTGGAACCTGTATGTGTTTCGCATATTTTAAAAAGAGGTAGTGTCTCTGCAGTAAGATTCTGCACTTCATTATGGTACCTTTTTAGCAGTCTATTTAGACGTTTACATGAATACTTGAAGTATACTTCAAGTAGAGATCAAGTATTCAAAACATCATATCAACACGCATTGGCTTCGAGTATAATTGAGTCAAGTAAATAAAAAAAAAAACTATTGGATTTACTTGAAAAAAAAATAATATAAATGCAACGTTAGTACTCAAATACTATTAATTTCTACTAATAATTAAAACGGCAAAGAGGTACATGAAGAAGATTAGTGTTGATAATTCAGGTTGTTATTTTTAGCAGTTTTCTCAAAATATTTATCTAAAAATCCGTTCCTATGTATTGAAACTAATGCATAGTTGTCAAAGGTAAAATGTCACTTCAATTAAATTTCAAGTAAATTTCAAGTCAAGGAATTGGAATTAATTCAACCAAAATCCCTACTTACTTGACTTTCAAGTTGATTTCAAGTCTTACTACGCCATATTTTGGATATTGGAATCGAGTATGTGGTTAGTTTTCCATATCCGTGACTAGCCAGCTTACAAGCCTGTAAATCTTTAATCGTTTTTGCTGATGCTGGGGCTTACCTATTGTAGTTTCGACAAGTTTTCCTATATCACTGCTTTATTTGCAGTGTGACTGTTAATACAAGTCCTAATTTCTCGATTACTAGGACCATTTTAAGTTGCCCCTACCTGCCTTACTTTTATACTTACAGATAAGATTTTCGCTCAGATGACTTTGAAGTAGTGTGGTGGGCAGTTTGATGGATATAATATTCTTATCAAATCTGAAAAACTTATGAATTTGCAATATCGGATACCTGTATACAGTTATCGCATATAAAAAGAAATAGTAATCGGAAAAGGTGTTAATTGCTACTAATTTTAGCATTAATTTTTATAACTTCCCGCCTTATTTTTGTTTTTTAATTATAGCTTTTTGGTCTTTCCAAAAGAACTAGTTACAAGATTTTTTTATAATACATATAAAAGAGCGTTGATTAGTGACTTTTAATTTTGATTGGTGACTTTTATTGTTTTGACAGCTTTGATAGATCAAAAATTGTTACCTTTTTGTTTACTACGCAATTAAAGGAAGTCATTTATATAAAAAATGAAAATATCATGCGAACATTATCGACACATTAATTTTAATGATTTTAAGTCACAACAATGCTCACAAAACCTAATCAGATATTTGACAATGAAATACGCTTCATGGTCTCTGTAGAACGATAGTTCAAGGTATTCAAACGTGGACGTAGCTTGCTTAAAGACGAGCTACGAGAATAATGTTTTGCCACTGCTGACGTCGCAAGGATAATGTGTCTTCCTGAGCACATCCATAGCCCGAAAAGAGGCAATCCTGTATAAATATACGACCGTCAGGAAGATTTGTTTTGGTGGATACCCCTTAATTTGACTTAGACACAAAAGAAAGCCCGATTTGAGCAAAGATAAATGACCAAGAAATTAAATTTAGGTCGGTCCAATATTGTGTTCAGGTGATTAAGCATACGTCGAATTCTGTTCAACGAGCACTATACCGGTACAATGGAGCTTTACGTGTTGTTATTTTGTGATGTAAGAATTCGAAATTAGATTTAATGATATGACCTTGAAAGTAAGCGACAAACATCGGAAGATCTTCCCAGAAGACAATACTTTCCTGGACTACTGAGCTTTATATTTAAACCTTAAGTAAGCACACTAGCAAAATCACACAAGTGGGCGCACGGGGTCAGCAAATTTAAGTAAACCACAAAATATTCAAAAATAAAATCAATCCTACTCCTTACAAAAAAAAAAAAATGAATAACATAACTTCTGGTTAAGTTAACACAAAAATAAAATAACAATTATTGTGTATTACATACTGAGGTACTTCTTGCCAGTCTTTATAGAAAAGTAATAAAATAAGAACCAATTTCTAAGATGAAAAGCTACTGGAAGACCCAAGGTCGAGAGAGAATGCGTTCTACATTTCCTTCACGGTTAAAATTGTTCTGACGCCATGCACCAACTTAAGGGTTTATTTAAATTTGTATGAGAGTAAAGGATGGGTTTCCATTAAAATTCACCAAAAGTATCGTAAATTAAAAATCTAGCGGTGTGGATGATGCAAAGGTGCTGTTCTGTCCACTGAAACTTCGCTGCGAATTTGCTGGATGAAATGAAAACTTCCCAATGCCGTTCACGGTTTTCTTCAATATTTACATAATTATAAATTTGTTTGATAAAATTGAAATCGACCGACGTCCGAGGAGGATAGCAACCAAGCCAGTATAGTTAGTGGGGATAGTTTATGTAGGAACATCTAATAAGTAGGTTAAAAAAAACACAATTCTAATCGTCTTAATTCCGATTTATTTTAGTTTTTTTTTACACTTGGTCCATTTTTTTTGTCCTTGTTTTATGGTTTGGATACGACTTACATTTGTCGGTTGCACTATCGTCTGAAGTAGAGGGATGGCTGGCCTGCAAAAGAAAGTATGGGATTGAGTACAACGATACTCAATGGGTTTACCTACAATACTCATTCAAACTACTTCATTCGGTCCTGGATCAATAGTCGAACGGACCTGTACGATTGATCCAACATGCATTCACAATAACGGCATAGTTCAACGTTATTGTACAATTAGGACAAATCTTTTACAAGAACGAGTACGGAAGGTTCCTTAGGCAACAGCGGCATGAGTCAACGCTATCGTCTATTTCAGACCATATCCCATGAGATCGAGTACGGACCAGGATCTATCAGCAATAATAGTGAACGAGTACAGACCAGGACCACTCAACAAAGCGGCATAAGTCGACGCTACGTATCCTGCGGGATCGAGTACGGACCAGGATACGAGGATTAATAAGCCACTGATGGGGATTGCTCTAATTATTCCGTACAACACCGTGAATAATCATTAGCATTCCCATTTCACTCCATTCTCCCATTTCCATACTAGTCTACTAACTTATACGAACACTGACACATTCATTAATTATCCACACAAGCACCATTTCTACAACATTAAACTCATTAAACACACATTAACCACACATAAATAAATTGAGCTACACTATTCTATTCTAAACTATACTATGATGTACTTCACCCACTTTTCTATTTCATATTTTTGAGGAGATCACTAATTTAACTGTTACTTGTATTTTAATTCTGTACTTTTTCACTATCACTCACCGAATGTGACGAGATTTATTTTCTGAATTTCCTTATACCTATCTAAGCGAAATCCCTCTGTTATGGCGACGCAATTATTATTGCACTCGTCTGTGTTATTTCGGCGTATGCACCTTTTTCTCATTTTATTGTGGTTTTCTTCCGAAAATGTTTCTTTACACGATATGGTCCCGAGTTTATTGCGGTCTGTCGCCTCACCGTCGCTGCCTAAATCTAACCCTCAACAGGCGTTTTCTTTCATCTCTACGCATTTTTATGAAAATGTCCCTGAAATGCAAATCGACTACTTTCATGTATTTCACAGCTCGGTCATCCTGACGGAGCGGATGTCCCCGTCCGTGGTCCACTTTCATTCTTCTTCGTCTTCTCCCTCACTTTCAGAATCGGATTTTCCCCTTGCTGGTATCCACTTTTTAAGATGATCAACACACATCACAAAGAAACACAAAAAAAAAATTGCTTTTGCCAGAGTTAAGATTAAGTTGGCTAAAAATCCAATTTTATTCATTAAGAAACCCCCACGAGACGAGCTTGGCGCGGTGTTCCGCTTTCATTCTTTGATTTAGAACGTATCAGCATTTTGCGCCCTTTGTTTAGGTAAAAGAAATGTACCTGGCTGCAATTGAAAAGAAGAAACCTTCTGACAATTCTCAAATTAACAGATCGGTCATGATATTTTTTTTAAATACATATATTCACTTGCATAAAAACGATTTTCCGCCGGAATTTCGGCGATTGTTACTGCAACATTGCAGTACCAATTTATTACGTTCTTTTTAACAGATCTTAACAGATTTAATTTCACAAAACACTGAACTCAATTAAACTATACACTTCTAGCTATCGAAACAATAGAATTTGAAATACAGGCAGTACTCGCTTTTACGGCAGGTTACGTTTCAAGAATATTTTACGTAAAACGGACCGACGTAAAGCGAACGCTTTCTTTTTTATACATTTTTATAAAAAATCATCTAGTTACGTTCTTAGTAATGAAATAGCAACCCAAAAATCACAAAATAGCAGTGACGCAATCATTAAAATTAAGTTTTTTAAATAGATAAAGTCCGCAAAAAGTTATTGTTTTGCATCTTATATTTATTTCCACGTATGGTCCTGTAACATTTGCATATAGGTGAGGTTAATGTGAGACTATTTACCTCGGACCTCCGTTCAAGATTAGGGACATTTTTCTCGAATATTAAAAAAAAATGGTTAAATGATTCAATTAATTTTTTCGAAGCCAGTTGCTTTGCCCATTGCCTCGATATTAGATTGATTCTCTTTTAGTCTTTATATTTTGAGTTTCAATAAATTTTTTTTAGTCAATTCTTACAAATGTGAGCACAGCGTCCCCATTACGTCTCCACAAACGAGTTCTATTACCGCTAAGTTATTTGCTATATGCTTACAATGTGTGGCTCACGTAATGCGGCCAAACTTTTTCAAAACTCTAGTAAAGTCGACTTCTTCCCACAACGTAGCTATATTGCTCAAACCATCTAAAATATAGAAATTTTTCCAGAATGTTCTATCTATGATCTATCCCAAGGCGGATGAATCTCGTATTATCCAAAAGCAATAGAGTGTAAGCAAAGTTTTTTCAAGCACACTAACTCTTGATTTTAGATATGAAATTTCGCGTAAACCATTCATGGAAAAGATTTCCAAATGACAGGAAGAGTATCTTTAGAGTGTCAGGATACTCGGGAATTGATGAGAATGAAAATGCAGATTTTACTGGCCAAAAAAGGAGCATCCATGGCCCTCATAGGACTAGAACCCTTTTGCGGTGTCTCCTACAATACCGTGAAGCCTACCATGCAAAACTGGTTCCGGATCGAAATGGACCAGATATGGACTTTAATGACAGGATCCGAACAAACCAAAAGATTCATTAAAAGACCTTCCACAAACAAGATACTAGATCTTTTAGGGCTATCTACTGCTCTTCTTAAGAAGAGTTGGTTTGTTGGACGAACTGTAATGCCAGCGGTGCACAATAAGCCAACGATGGCTGAGGTGCAATGGCCACTCACCCCGCTAAAAAAAATCTAATCTAAAATCTATTACCGACGCGAGCTTGTCAGTGTCGCTCAGTGCATGCGTGTGACGTAAAACGAACGATGCGAGACGTAAATATAAGTGTTGGTCTCAAAATGCTGCTTGACCTAAAACAAAATTACATGAAACGAGACGCCGTAAAGCGAGGACTGCCTGTATATAATATTCACTAAAATCATTGTATTACACAAAGCTTCACTAAACTCCCGAAACTCTGAGATATTGAATTTAAGAAACGTCAAAATAATTCCAATTATGTTCAATTTGATTATCATTGAATGCCTTACTCACGTAGACTGTATTCTCACGATACCCCGCTTCTTTATTAGTTATTTATTCAATAGCCGTGACCCGTGACTATTTCCCTTTTTTCCACCATACATAGCTACCTGGATCAAAACTTCCGTATGCAAATCTTGTAGCGAAATACCACTGACATATATAATATGTTAATATGCTTATGTCAAAAAAAGTTCTTAGACCGGTGCCAACATTGAAAAAAATCATTAGCGGGAAGTTGAAAAAATGAGCATGTAGCTCGAAATTTAACGATATAAATATTTTAATAAAAGTGTATATTCTTAAGATAAGTGAAAAATCATTAAAAGAAACCCTACACAGCTTTATAAGTAAACAATCTAACAGAAAGTAATCCCATTCCAATAAGTCAAGCAATTTCATCTTGTAATTAAGTTTCAAGAAATTTTCCAATACATCTTTAGGGATAAGGAACGGACCCTGTCTATCTATCTACCTGTCAATTAGATACTTACCATGACACCTTTAATATAGAAATTGAGGTGGCAAGAGCATGGCTGGGTGTCGAATTATTTTCAACACTTAATTGTCATGGGGGACCGAACATGAAAATTGTCTAAAGCTTAACAAACCCAAAGGTATATCTGAAAAGGCTTTTCGTAATAAATTTCAAAATTGAGCTTAAGCACAGTTGACATTATTGGAGTGAAGCTATTAAAGATGTATCATTTGTTGCCGGCCTACATGAATGAGATATTTATTATATGTTGAGGTGTCCATTCAAGATGGACCTGGAGAGGAATAATGGGAATAATTTATTGGTTGGTAACATACATACTTCAGATGTTGTTATTGCTACAACAACCAAGCGAATGTTCAATATGTAAAATATCCTATCGTTACTGATGCTTAAAATCCTGACAAAATATTTAACAATTTCAGGGAGTATGAGCATACTGGCAGATATGTGTATATCGCTTTCACACTATCACGAATTTTAAGTACATGGGAAGGCAGACATATTGGCAAATAGCTCCTTCCGCATTCTTCTAGTTCGAGATAAGGGAAACATATCTGAATTTTACTGTACATCCGAAGTATTTGCAAGGGTACACAACGAATCAAACTAGTTAATTCAGTAGACACCGGGAATTCCAGTTGCTGCTTTATCGCCTTCGTCTAGCAACTCACCCCCCCCCCCCCCCCCCCCCCCCACTCACAGGACCGGAAAACCGACTTGGAAAACAAAATTTCAGAAAATTAAGTGTTAATTATGTGCCAAACTGAATAATTTTCTGTCCGAAAATTTAATAGTTTTTCTAAATGCAGGGGCAGGACGAAGCCAAGCTGCACCTCGCCCTCTTTCAAGCCTTCACCCAGGATTTATGTGCAAATTATGTGCTAACTAATCTAACTGCAAAATTGTATACTTGAGAAATGGAATTTTTAAACAACCATAATGAGGATATAAGACAACTTAGTCCATCACGCTGCGCTAACTGCCTTTGAAACAAAACTAAATTTGATTCACTCAGGATTTAATGTGATAATTCTTTGCCAAAACAAAAAATCCACACAAAATATCGTAGGATACCGCGATCAAAACATCATTTTATTTTCGAAAATAAAAAAATAAGATTAAGCAAAGAATTAGTACAAAACTCCTGAGTGAATCAAAACTGTTTTTGACAGGATTTTTACTAAAGTGCAATGGAAGATGTGGTTCTGCCCATGGGATTTTAATTGACTAAGAACCCCCATTAAACTCTCGAGCACATGATTTTTAGATTTAGCAAAGAATTAGAATATAAATCCTGAGCGAATCAAAATTTTCTTGGTTGCAATTTTACTAGGCCTGCGTCATGGACGAAATAGTCCTACATTCCCAATTTGATTGCTTAGAACTCCCATTATTTTTTCGAGTATAACAATTTTCAATTTCATAGAGAATTAGCACATAAATCTCATGTGAATAAGGGCTTTATTGTTAATACTAAACATTTTCAGTTTCGCACAATCAGCACATAATTTTCTCATGCTTTGTTGTGGTGAAGTAGGAGTGTGGTTAGAGAGCGTTCAGATGTGGGATCTCCGGCTTCCACTCCAACATGTATAATAATAATAATGGTCAAGACCACCTTCCCTGTATATCCGGCACAAATTCGAAGATACTTTTTAATTTTTAATGATTAATTGAAGTTATGCGATGCGTTTCGCCCTATTTAGGCATCTTCAAGAACTTGCACAAATTGTACGACTGACTCAGTAAAAATTTATACCGACAGGTCTAATTTATATATATATATATATACATGAGGGATTAAGGTTAATATAATTAAAAAAATCCCCTCTTGGTTTTAAATATTAACTGATAACTTTATTTCTACAATAAACTAATTATAAGCGATTTAAAGTAAATATACTGACATAGGTCACTCAGTGTCGTCGAACGTGCGGAGAAGACTGCCCGTCCAGCAGTTGAGAATATTCGTCATGCTCTGTCCACGTATAGAATGGAGTTGCCAGGTAGATAAATGATTCGAACTTGGCTGGTTTGGGCTCCAGATTATTTTTGTTTGGATCCAACATACATACATAGTGGTACCACAATGTCAATGTCTATTTATGTCAGTATAAGTATCGTCATTTTTATTTATTTAATTAAAGTACTGTATTCCAGTCTGAAAATTTTCCTTGCCTACATAAACAAAAAAAAAACAATAACATCAAACTTGTACTAACTAAGTAATTGCAAAAATGTAATCTCCGTTCATTGAATCATTTTTTGTTTATTTTCGCTCAACGCGAAATTAACTGACCCAAAATCCTTTACTACCACTCAAATTGCAAGCTTTCATTTCTATGCATTTCTCATCGTACTAACCAAGTCGATGAAAATCGCAATTTAACAAATTTCAGTTTTTCCGCAAACAATGACTTATCGTTTAATATTTATTTTTTATATGCTAAGCAATTTTATTATATTATAAACTAAATGATTTCTCGCTAGTAAATGAGTTCTAGCTATCAAGTCAAGGCTACAACTTCGTTTTGTTACAAGGCAACATTTTATTCACCCCCACCAGAGGTATGATACGTAAGAGATGCTATATGCTATACACACTACGGTCATACAAAATCAAATGTACACTTTAAAGCAGGGACCGAAAACTTGTATTTTGAAAACTTTAAACAAAAACAGGTGGGATAAATCATGATCGTGGATTTTTGTGGAATATATCAAAAGATGTCTCGTGAAAACCGTTTCGATTCCTGCAAAGCTTTTCAAAACTTAAATTTTATTAAAAAAAACTAAAGAAACCAACCTGGCGAAAATAAAAAGCCAGCTGGGCCTTCTATTTTTTCTGAAGCCAGATGGGCTTTCTGGCCAAATTAAAAAGCCAGCTGGGCTTTCTACTTGTTCTGGCAAAAATAAAAAAATGGAGAAAGAAGAATTTTTAAGAAATTTTATTTTTAATGATTCTAAATCAAATTCATAAATAGAAGAGGGAACAAAAAACCGCCTCGTCCGGGGTTTGAAACCGGGACCTTCCGCTTGCCGGGTGACTGCTTTTACCACTGAGCTAACGAGACAAATGTTTTTCCCTCCTGTATTTATCAATTTGTAACTAGCTGGCTACGCCACGTTTGCTTTCAGCTGGCATTAACCAGTAACGATGAAAGCGCACAAATAAATTGTAAATACAATTTTCATTTATTTTTTCCCGGCCAATGATGGTGAATCTACAATTTAATTGTGCGCTTTCATCGTTACTGGTTAATGCCAGCTGAAAGCAAACGTGGCTTAGTAGGCTAGTTACAAGTTAATAAATGAAGGTTGCCATACGAAAATTGCGTTTTTCACTACATGTTTGCACACATTATCTGAGAGCGCCTCAACTTAGACAGCTGAAATATTGTGCACAGTATTTTCATAAAAATAGTAAATATAATTTCAAAAATGGACTAATTTGAACAACCACTTCTTTGTGTTGCCATATAAAAATTTAGGCTTTTTAAGAATATTGTGAAAACGATCTGTGTTAGACGGTTTTAATGTACTGAAAACTTTTTAAAATATGAAATCCTATAAAATTGGTTATATCAATTTTTTGTCCAACACACCGATAGAAATATATGCCAAAAACCACTTTATAAGCCAAACTTTCACAGATGGAGTATCATAGGAATTGGTCTTAAACCAATTCTAGGGTTTTTTATTGGAAGGTATTGATGACCCAAAACCAATACTTGAAAATTGCCACCCAAAATCAGATGGGTTGTGTGATGAAATAACAAAAAAATATCTTTTTTCGCTTTTGCTGTTGTGCAGGAGGTAGCCTTCTTGAACTGGGAAAGAGAGTACAGTTAGCTTACATTTCAATAGTTAAAGAGATCTCCTGTTATAACCAAACAAGCATCTCTTTCTAATTTGGTAAGACCTTTCAGGTGAATATCTCTTTTAGAGCCGTAAATCACACCAAGATCCAATATCGGTGAATAGGTCATATACATATATCTACTACACGAAGCTCATGAACTCATATCGTATTTCTTGCCAAACATTTTTTTTTGTAAGCATAATAAGTGACAGAAGCTTTTTTGATGTGTTTAGCAATGTCAGTCTCCAGACTAGTTTACAGTTTAGTATATGTAACTATTTCATTTCTCTTTGAAGTTCGAGGGTAGTTTTTGCCAGCTTGAAGAGTTCGGAAGGAAAAAAAAACTAGTTTGATCTTGTCTGTCCAGTTCAAAAGGTTTTGCAATGCCCCTTCGATTAGCTCATTAATCGTGCATAGGAACTATCCCAAATAAAAATGAGTTATTCTGATATGTTAGCGCATTGAATGTCTTTCTTTGTATAGAGGGATGAAAATTCCCTTGACCACTAACAACCAGAGTCGATAATAGAGTTATTCTTCATATGCCTATGGTGTACCTTCATCAAATTCGGCGTTTTGGAGGTTTTGTTTTTTTAATATAATAGTGTGTCCACTTACATATAGTATTCAATATTTCCTATGTAATGTAACAAGAGTTACAATTGCGCTTTTGAAATCTTGCGACTCATGTGGAATACTCCAAAAATGGCCTACAAAATTCGTTCAAATACATGAAAGAGAAATGATATAAGACTGATATAGATCTGAAATCCCAATGTCCAATAATAATAGTCCACTCCACTTTTCGTCTGGTATTATTTTGCATATGGAGTCTAACCTTGGAGTAATTATTGCTGGGAATGGCTACCGAATTTTCCGGAAAATAGTGTCCATAAAAAGTCTCAGACCAATTATGAATTCCTTTCCAGCTAATTTATAATTGGTTTATTATAATATATGTAGCTCATACTTCCAGTCGGACAGGCAGCTAGTTCATATTTAAATATATATAAATGGAAAATTACATGCACTATTTTAGATTTCTCCTTGGTGCCAGATTTAGTATTTCTCGATGAATTTGGTACCCTCAATCAGCAATTCTATCATGGCATAACGCCGGATGCATTAGCCACAGGTGCATGATGCTGGGCTTAATTTAAAGTTCAAAAATTTAGATGACATCAGAATTTAGTATACTGCTTTAAACAGTTAACATAGGTATACTCTCTTTGAAGCCAGTTTAGTTCACTTAATAAAGACAATTGTTAAAAATTCTGAAGAATTTTTCTTGTGAGAGTAAGGAAGCCTTTTGGTCCGGAAATATGTTTACAAAATTTGTCGTTTTGATTTGCTATTATTAAGGATGGACAGAAGTTACCTGAAAATTACTTTGTAACCTAATTAGAACAAATTCTATTTGCTATAAATTGAAGGTCTTTACTTAGAAATTGTTATAACACACAGCTGTTACTATATGGTCAACTTGAGGACACCACCAGACAAATTTACTTCACACCCATGTTCTATTTGTTTCTTGATACTTACGTTTATTTGATCCTTAAGTGAAGAGATTAAATTAACCGAGCAAAATGGGTATTGAAGTAGAAAACTATTGCATGTATACAGATTTATTTTTATAACATTCCATCAAAACTGATCTAATATCGCAATCTACCTAATCTTGATGAAAGGGATAAATTAACATTCCTCAAGTGATTAATGGGAGTATCCAACAAAGTCATATTTTCCTATCACTGTTCCATTCTATTGAGTCTGGATCTCTTGGAAATCCTGAAAGAGTAGAAATAAATTGCTCGTTGAGCTGAGTAATTAAATAAAACGATTTATCATAACCTTTTTGGGGTTCCCAAAAGGACTGGAATATGGACACTTGGTTCATTTTGTTGGGTTAAAAACTTCACGTGATTTATGGATGTGGATGCGATTCAATACTTAGGCAAAAGGGTATAAAGAGATCCATGTCATTTTTTGAATAATTATGTCTCACAATTTTATTAAATAAACCAAGTAAACCATAGTCAAGTTTTGTGTTGTATTTGTTAAGTCTATCTGGCCATGATACTATAATGTTTCGATTCAGTTAATATATTCGTTCGGAGCTAGGTGCATAAAGCCACGTTCATACATACATGCACTATGGGCACTTGAATTGATTTACTGATGCATGCCAGTTCTTTGATTTATAAGTTTTTCAAACTTTACGTAGTACATATCTAGGCCACAATGAAAGGCCTTTCAATGGTTTAGAAATTTTTTCCTCCTCAACTCAATTTCAGCTATAGATATATATCGAACAAATTTAGAATGTTTTTCTTCATTACTGCTTTATCAATAAATACGAGGCATCAACATTAAAAATCTTGTTTATTTGTACAAGAAAGTCAAAACAAATGTAAGTACTTAAATAAGCAAGTCTAACTACTTTTAATTATGCAATTTTATTTATTTTTATCTTGTCCGGGAATCGACTTAGATGGAATAGAAGAACTCCAAGAACTTTTAATTTAATTTTAATTGATTATTTATGGTTATTACGTTGATGTGCATCATGCCTCTTATAGAGTGTAGTAAATAAATCAATCCATATTGTAATGACATGCACAAAGAGAGGTGTTGGATAAGAAATTGCATTGCACTGTGACAATAACGAATTGTATGCTTTATTTCTAGTTTAATCACTGATACTTCTTTTGCCGATAAATCCCCCCTTAGATCCATTTTTTTTTAAATTTTCCTTACAGAAACTTCAGAAATAATATAGTCTTTTTCCAATCTCCCTATTCGAGAAAGGATTAAATCGAATTAGGATTTTAATTTTTGAAATTTTACCAGCTGCTAATTCGTTAATTGCAACTATTGCTTCAGCTATGATTCTATAATTATATTTGTGTTAACAAAATACTTCAGTAGTAGTTTCCAATAAATAACTAACCCAAAACTGCCCCAAAAATCTTCAGGAATTCGCAATAATGTTTAAAAGTAAAACCCTTAATGCAGTGGAACACTGAAGAAGATATTTTGACACTTATGGGTTACCTGTCTGAAAAGGCATCACTATAATAATATTTTGACATTGGATTTATTTGCCTATTATTAATTTATTTATTAAATAATATTAATGATTAAAGTCGCAAGATATGTTATATCTGTGATACACAGCTAGTACAGATATCATAGTAAACGCATAGTCCACGTGTGTTTCGCTAGATACATTGGCGAATGTAGGTAGGAGAGAGGGTGGGACCGGCATACCCCAGAATGCGGAGAGGCTACCCCCTAGGAAATTTTGAAAATTCCTAAAAAACATTCATTAATTCGTACAATCTTCAGCTTAATTAAATTAAATCCGTTAGGATCTGAATTGAAAAGGCTTTAACAAGTTCTGTTCTTCAAGATAACCTATTATAATCTTTTTAAAGATTTTAAAAGCCATTCTGAGATTGCTCTGCTTTCATTTTGACAAAGGTAGGATCCGTAGGAGAAATCATGCAGAACTATTTGGACAGTTTGTGCGGAATTTTTAATTGATAACTTTTGATATCAACGAAATTTTGAAAAAGCTTTTTAAAAGGTATTTCGATTCTAATCCCGACGGATTAAGTAATAAGGCTGATTTTCTTTATAAGAAAGAAAATTTACGAACAATTAAAAAATTCAATAATATTCTTATTACGGTACATTATGGAATAAAACTATATTAGCGCTCTAGACAATAAATACTTCGGGAATCCGAGAAATTCACAGAAAATCATTAAATTTGTCTAGAACCCACTCGACAAAGTGAAAAGGCAACCGAAAACAGCAAAAGACTTTCTGATAAAGTCCACTCTAAGTAAAAGTAATTTAGTAGACTTTTCATCAGATACAAAGCCAAGGCCATCCGAATATTGGAAGATACATATTTACAACCAAGTGATGGTCAGCATTATCATTAACTTCAAAAATTGGTTTGAAAATCTATCTTTGGCACAGCCGGTTGACTCATATTTATAACCTTTCACCTCACACAGGTGGAGGCATTTGTAGAAAATCATAAAAATGTTTTCAATGGTGAAATTTCCAACTTACAGGCTGAAACAAAAGTAATAAATAATATGTTCCAAAACAAGAGCATTGTATTAAATTTGGAAAGACTGAAAACAGAAACTAATAAAGACTTCTGCCCAAATTTGTACTATAGTTGCTGCAAGCAACTCTGGGTCTGCCTGTCAGCTCGGCCAGCTGTGAACGGAGCTGTTCCATCGAGTTAAAACTTTGTTAAGAACAACTGCTTCAGCAGAGGTTTTTTAAGGCACTCCTAAGCATTGAAAACAAGATAATTAAAAACAAACTAACAGGTGCTAAATAAGTTTGTAGAAAAAAAAACCGAAAACTATAGCGTATACAGACTTTAACTATCTCTTTATTAGTGCTTAGTAAAAACGTAAATAAGTGATCCAGACCTGTTAAGTACATAAGTCCTTTGGTACTTAAGTATTAGTGCCAGTACCAGGACCTGGACTTAAATGTCTTTTAAGTACAAGTACAAGTCCCGGTAGTGGTACTCAAAAATTCTCAAGTACAAACAAGTACTACAAATACCGCCATAACGCAAAGTACTACAGTTCTTGTATGTAAATTATTTAAATACGCCATCTAATAATAGAGGCTCTCTGTATCTGGACAGTGCGTCAAGAAATCTTACCGCCTTCAGTAAAATAGAAAGAAAATTAGCGCAATATATGATTAACAGTAGGACAGAGATTGACATGCTGAATCGATATCCATTATTGAGAAGGTTGGCAATACGCTCTCTTCCTCCCCACAAGTGGAACGTTCATTTTCATTTGGAGGTCTTGAAAATGCTACTCAAAGGCAATCTTTATTATCTGATGTGACATTTGTTTTGCTAACTGCAAACTCAAATACTGTATGAACAACTTCCAAAATTGTGTAGAAATTAAAACGGAAAAAGCTTATACGATATTTTATGATATTTTTTTTAATGGCTATAAATTTTTCAAAATTTCTGATTTGAGTTTTTGAAAGTTCTTGAACCTTATAAGTACCAATACCAGTACCTGGACTTATACCTGAAAAGTTTTAAGTACCAGTACTGGAAATTGTACTTGTACTTAAAAGATTTGAAGTATCGGTCCAGCTACTGGTACTTGGAATAAATACTGGGCATTAGGCAGGACGTCACTATCATATCAGTTTCGTGTATGGAACTTGATGATTCTAAGGGGATGTGGAAAACAAAAGTCTCTGTTAATAAACGACATCACTTTATTTTATTCTTTTTTTAATATCGTGCAAATTTAATTTTATTTTACAAATAAACACCACTTCCTATGATTTAAGGAAACTTTAAATTGAGTTGGATATTTGGAACGGCTTGTAGGAAATAGGTGGCTTGGGCTCATTGGGAGTAAAATGTTAAATGCCCGACTAAAACTATTTCGTAAATACTCGACGCCGTTGGTCTCGATAAGCAATAAATATCGCTCCATCGCCGAATGTTGACTGACTAGTTATTCAAAAGTTGATTGAATGATGACTTATACTAACTGATAAGCGATGTACTATGCTTTTCTCTCTCTGGGTACTCAATAACGAGAATTATAGTAAAGAATGCGAAAGAATTGAAAACTGTTCGTTGTTTTTCTGACCTTAGCATCACAACCTCGACAAAGACTGACCTATCTCAAAAGATATGCTTATTAAAATCGCCTCGAATGTGCACACTTACATTTGCAGTAAATTAAAAGTGTTTATCTAGGTTTTTTGCTATCTGGGCAGCGAAATTAAAGTTTCGCGTAGGAAGACTAGATACATATTACACTTGTAAAATGAGAATAATTTTATGAAGAATTATTTTATTTTTTTATTTTTATGAGAATTATTTTATTTCTTACGCGCAGAGGTATATTAGCGGAAATTATGTTCTAGAATTTAGATTATATTTCTTGTGGGTTCTGTAACTTATAGACTCTCTGTACTCTCTGAAACTAGAAAATTTATGGTTTTTTTAATTCTATGAAATTTCATTTGCTCTAGGCAACATCCTGTAAGTGCTCAGACCAATGCATAAAAAATGTTGGTCAATAGCTAGAAATACTCATGAGCTTCTATATGTATTTCGCAAACAAAATGTTTGTTAAAACCTATTTACGAAAGTGGAGGGACCTGGCCCACCCCAGAAAATAGGCTTAGTTACGCCAATGGCTACATACCAGTATAATACAAGCTGAGCAAACGGTACGAGGTTTGTATAAATACTCGGGTTTTTTCTATGGTGCACGGAACTTTTTAAGGATGTCAGCGCCACTTTGAGGTAGTGACAAAATTGTCTAGTTTGTGGCTTTTTGTTCCTTTTTGCGAAATTATAAAACTACATTCACTAGCTTAATATATACGTCAAGTTGACATTTTTTAAAAATACGCCTTTTCTTGGAAGCATATATTACAAGTTTTAAAAGTTATCAAATGAAACTATTATGCGAGCACCTAGCATGCTAATACCATAGGCACACTTGTGGTATTGATGCCATAGTACTCGAAAGCTATGTGCTATACCAGATGTGTGTCTACACATACTAGATGGATACCAGCTGATGTATCTGGTATACCATGAACGTACATAGTACTGAAACACAGACATTTTTGCTGGTATCCTAATATTCAAACCTAGCAGAGACAGCTTTCTACTGATACCACTGCCATTATTACATAGTGGGAAAAAGTTACAACAAAATGTGATATTTTTTTGACAAGACGTTTTCATATGTATTTAAAATACAGATAAATAAAAATATTACTCTTTTGGACCTTTTACCGGGTTAAACTTAATTTTGTTCAAGAAAGAATTTTTTGGGATTCTCCGGTATATAGCAAAAGCTAAAAAATGTTCTAATTTGTTATTTCATCACACAACCCATTAATTTTTGGTGACAAGTTTCAAGTCTTGGTTTGACTCATGAACAGGTCCCAAATAGCGAAATTGGGTGATTTGAAAAACAAATGAAAAAATGAAAAAAGAAGAAAGAAATGAAAAGTTTGAGAAAAATAGAAAAAGAACAATTTTTTTATTTATTAAAAAAATTTAAAAATGTTTTTTAAAGAAACAGATTCATTCAAAGCGAATTAGGGTTGAGATTATCAACAAAAATTGCACAATACGGTAACAATATGCAGTGCAGGATTTACGTATAAACTACTCAAGCTATATCTTAGGGCCCCCACTTTCTTGGGAGCCCCCAATTTTCCGAGTGAACAATGGTCATATATACTTAAATATACTGCAGCATTATTTGTCTCAGTGCCGCATGTCTGGAATGTCCCATACTCTTCGCCCAAGTTTTTTAGCGCGCGTCTTTTCGAAGAAATTTTACTATAAACACGGGGATTTCCCTGTGTTACTGTGCTACACTCGAGCATGCGCTGACCTTTTGCAGTTCGAGTGAGCCGGCAGATGATACAAAATTTCTGACCATTTATTAGTATTTACAGTGTGTTTCTTTGATAATTTTATTGTTGACAATATTTTGGAAAGTATTTTTTTTTTTTGTCTTTACTGGAGTAACATTTCAGGCAAGTGCATTTTACACAAGTACGCACATAACCTAACTAACGCAAGGATATTTTCTACCGGATTTAATTTTTTTTTTTTCAATATTTGGATAAAACTAGATTTAGAACAACAATGACTCAAGATAAATTATGTTCCCTCAGTCTCATGTGCATAGAAAATAACACAAAGAAAGAAAATGTTTTAGTTTAATATAAATTCTTAATTAATGTAGGAATATCTTCTTGACCGTTATTTTAACACAATATTCGTAGTCTGCTTGGGCTATCGGTCAGTTTAATATTTTAAGAAGAAAAAACAAACAAGTTTCTTTTTCGTCTCGTTCAGCCTTTAATCTGCCTCAACGTTTCGCTTATTGTCATTAAGCATCATCAGGAGGTCTTTACTACAATTGGCACAATATTATGACAACAATCACTTTAGTACATATGTATGAAACACAATGCGACTCACATTTTGAAAAACACTTGTTATACAATTAACAATTATTTTCCATAACATTAAGTAAAATATTAAAAATAAAATAAAATTTTTTAACAACAAACACCGAATATTATTTTTAATATTGAACAGTATTTTACATTAAGTTTGTCTGTGTCTGTCTTTCTATTAATGGTGTTATCAGTTTTATATACATATATGAAGAGCCTCAAGAATGTGTCGTTTATGCCAGTTTGCTTCCCTTGTCAAAATTTTTGTTTCATTAAACTCAGGTACATGCCCTCTTGATAAGAAATGTTGTGAAAAAGCTGTGTTATATTTCTTATTATTCCTTATGTCCGATTTATGTCCCGATATTCTGTTTTTCAAAAATTGTCCAGTACTTACCTATGTAGCATGCGCCGCAAACTACGTTATCATTACCCGCACATGTAATTTTATATACTACGTCAGAAGATTTGTCTTTTTCGATTCTGTCTTTTATTTTACTAAAATTATTACCCACGGTCTTCCTGTTTTTAAATGCTAAATTGATGTTCTGATTGTGATTTTTGATCATTTTATTAAATTTTTCTGAGAGTTCGGCGATGTAACGAGTTGCGTTGTAAATTATTGGTTGTCTGTTATTTGTATCGATATGATTGTTATTGCTCACACTGTTGTATTTTTTATATGTTTATATGACTTTTGTGGGAAAACTGTTAGATTCAAGTATTTTAGTAATTATTCTGCTATTTTTGGGGTGGTATTTTAGGCTGCTCAAGTCTCAAGTCAAGACTGAGTTAATAAAATGTTTTGCAGTATTCATTTTTTGAGACATATGTTGGCATGAATGGTAATTAGTCAATCTTCCCGATGAAGTCGGTTTTTGATGCCAGTCCGCGATCAGCATTTTCCCTTCTCTAATCAGTCTGACATCTAGGTATGGGATCGATCCTTCGTGTTTTAATTCAGCCGTAAATTGAATTCTGCCATGGTATTTATTAAGAATCTCTAATGTGTTTTTAATTTGGGTTTTAGGAATAATGGCAAAAAGATCATCCATACATTTACTAATAATTTTAGGCCGGAAATTTAGGTTGGGGATACATACTTTTATCAAGAAGATCCTCCATGACAATATCCGCCAGTATTGGTGAGAGCGGACTCCCCATGGGAATACCAAAGGACTGCTTGTATGTCTGCTTATTAAATATAAAATAACTGCCATCCATAACACAAAACCTATGTTGGTATCATCCTTAATCATATCCCATTTTTCATTTACCAATTTAAGACATAGTTGCACAGGGATATTGGTGAACAAAGAGACAACATCAAAAGAAACCATTGTGTCCGTGTTATCCACATGGATATTTGTGATTTTTTTTTCTTTGAAAATCTTAGAATTCTTAACATTATATGCTGCATTTATTGTAATATTCTTTAAGATTGTTGCTAAGAATTGTGATAGTTGGTAAGTAGGTGAGTTTAATGACGAAAGAATGGGTCTAAGAGGACAGTTATCTTTATTAGTCTTTGGTAATCCATACAATTTAGGTGGTTGAGATTTATACGTAATCAAACCAAATTTTTCTTGTTTAGTGATGTATTTATTTTTAGTTCACTGTTTAATAATTGCGTTATTTTTGGTCTGGAGTACCGCAGTTGGATAATTCCTAATCGCCGTTTTAATTTTCTCTACATATTGCTCTTTGTACATTGCAACTGTTACATTACCTTTACCTGCCGAAACTATAATGATATCCTTATGTTGTAATAAAAATTTAATTGAGTCTTTCTGTATTTTATTTAAAAATTTGTCGTATATATTTTCTTTAAATTGGAGTGAAGATTTGAAAGTAAATTACAGAATTTGGACCTGACATATTTGTTGCGTTATCAATCGTTTGAATACAATGTTCACCATCGGCGATAATCTGTAAAATTGGAATGTTATTGTGGCTGTGTGGGATTGCAAATTTCCTTCCGAGGGACAGAAGTATATGTATGTCATTCGGAAATTCAACATTTGTGAGATTAACAAAACGTCTCTCCGATTTAGTTATATTTAATTCTGATAACACCAGTGATTTTAGTTTATCGACCTTATGGACATGCCGTTGTTTAAGTTTATTACTGAAATTGACGAAAGCATTCTCTTGAATCTGCAAAAAACTGTGTATAATGTCACTGGGGGTGTTATTGATAATATCACGTTTAAAATTTTTCAGCTGCTTTCTACACTATTTAATTTCTACGCATACTTCTGCAATTTTCAGGTTTAGAATCTTTAGGTGGAAATTATGTGTACATGTGTTTAAATCTTTAAAGATTTTTTGAGGAATAGTAATCAAAAAGCTTACCTATACCTAAAGTACTATACGACAAGAAATGGGGGAATAATTCCATATTCGCGACATTGGATCAAAAAATTCTGGATTGCGTTAAAGATGCATTCTTCTTGTGTGTCCGACTGTAGTTTTTACATTGACGACAAAGTGTATCACCGTAGTGATGTCGTATATATGCATAAGACGCTCTCATGTTATTGACGGAATTTGCCCTCCGGGTCTATACTAATGTAGGAATATCTTCTTGACCGTTATTTTAAAACAATATTCGTAGTCTGCTTGGGCTATCGGTTAGTTTAATATTTTAAGAAGAAAAAACAAACAAGTTCCTTTTCCGTCTCGTTCAGCCTTTAATCTGCCTCAACGTTTCGCTTATTGTCATTAAGCATCCTCAGGAGGTCTTTACTACAATTCGCACAATATTATGACAACAATCACTTTAGTGCATCTATATGAAACACAATGAGACTCACATTTTGAAAAAAGACTTGTTTTACAACTGACAATTATTTTCCATGGCGTCGAGCAAAATATTAAAAAAAATAAAACTTTTAACAACAAACACCAAGCATTATTTTAAGTTAAATTGCGAGGTAAGCTTCCAACCTCTTGTCTGTTCTGCGTGAAACTATCTCCGTCAAGAGATTAAATAATAAGCCCTTGCAAATTGTGTCTTTTTAAAGAATTTTTGTTTCTTTTTACCAGAGTTTGCATTTTTAAATTTGTTATGAATAAAAATTATTTTAAAATAAAGATTTATTATTTCACTATCTATATACTTCTTAATTGTATTTCAGTTTGACCCTGTAGGTATCCGAAAATCATATTTGGCACTAACATATAATATCTGGACTTATAAATGGCTGCATATTTTAAATAGCTTAGGGCCTTATCAAGTCTAAGTTCGGCCCTGATAATATCTTCCATTATAACTCGAGAGAAACTGAATTTATCTATAACAATCTGTACCCAAAATGCAACCGTCTTTGTGTTTTTTCCCCTTATTCTTAGCATATTCAAATACAAACTTCAGCATTTAGGACTTATAGGATAATTCATAAAAGATTACGAAAATATTTTATCTCTTCCTTATCCCAATATGTTTTCTTTTATCACCTCCCTCTTCTTTCTCATACATATTTTCGATCTTTCAAAATCCTTTATCATGTCCTATGTGGATTATGCCTATATTTTGGAACACCCTGTATATTTCTAGGACATACTTGCAGTAAGCAAACATGTAAACCGAGCCGAAAATATTTAATTAAGTAAGTGTACTTGGTAATTGTAAATTTACAACCGAAGTTCATGCCTTATAAATATTAGTGACAAAAACTTTAACGTTTCTCATCGTAATGAATTCACATTTTTCTTAATGAAATTTTTGTTGGATAAATGCGAGAGTTTACAAAACAAAACACGAGTAAAGTTGTACAGATAATGATTGTGGGGGTTTTCCCTGAAATTTACTGAAGTTTTACTTTGGTTTTGCAGAGAGAACCTCAAACTAGAAACTTCTCTCTTTTTTTCAATGAACATCCATCATGCAAGAATACAGCAATAAAGCTCATTGTTAGGAGGATTACTTGGACGTCATCTTTTAATTAAGGTCACTAAAAGGACTCTCGCATGCACCATAGTGGTGCCTTTTTCCTCATAAATCCTGAACTGTGTAATTAATATGACTGCAGTAGGTACAGTTATTAGAAGTGTGCATTTGTTGGTTGCTTTAACATTATATTCGCGGACTTTAAGTACGTTCAAGGATTGTGCAATATATTCCTGTAAGAAATAGAAAAGGCAGTGTTTTGTAAATAATGCTTGTTGGTGGGCATATTAGCTTTTGTCCTAAGTAGGGGAATAATTACAGTAAAAGACTTCCAATTGAAGTAATTAGACTTAAGTAATTGAACAATTTGAAAATTTTCAAGAGTATAACAAGCTCAAATGAATAATTTTTTCTTATTCGCCGGCGAAAATCTATATTTGAGGTTTGACGTTCAAACGTAAATAGATATTATATACTTAGTATAATATCCTTTGATTTTCTTAAAAACAGTGCCAGATAGGAGGATGAAACCCGTTGTCTAAGATACAGACAAAACTTAGTGTCATCGACTAGGTGGGAGATCTACGAGATCAACAATAAATTTAAATTAACCCAGCTATGGCGTTTAATTAATTAAGTGTATGAAAAAAATATATTATAAATAAAAGTTGTAACCAAACTAAAATATTATAGTATTAGGAAAAAAAATATATTAGGGGTATTCACTCTTTAATGTATCAGTGTAACCGATGTAAATATACAACAAGAATTTACAACAAAGACTGAACACACTCTTTAGCCTTTAGCTTACTTCGAAATTTAATTTTGGGAACAGGGTGATAAAATGGCAGACCGTAGGAGATTTCCCCGGCCCCGGAAAAATTGAGAAAATCCTCAAAATTCCTAGGATTCATAGTTATCCTAGAAAGAAAGAATTGTGAAGATCCGGTTAAAAATAGCTGAAAACTAAAGTATTTCAACTATTTATGAAAAGAACGGCTTAAATTAAGGAAATGGCGTTTTTTCATAGAACTTTTTAACCGTTTGGGTTGTTTCCCAAGTTGTTATTTCTACAATTACTACTTAATTATACACTATTTCAGTATAATGTCAGCTGATAAAATGAAGCCTGTTTTGTTGGAACGGTTATTTCTAATTAGTTTTCAGCTCAGGCTAATAGTTTGGAGAAATGTTAATAATAGTGGAACAACCTCCTTTTACGGCAATCTTTGCCGCTTTTTGCCGTGATAAAATGTAAAAATTTACAATTTACCTTTACGGAATAACAGTGGTTCGGAGGGATTTTTTTGTAAAGATGAAAAAGTTTCGTAATCGAACACTTATGCCTATGATTGAAAAAAAAAAATATTAGAAAAATAACTCATATGTAGTAATGGCGTATATGGGACCCAGATGGGGAAAAACAGTGAACTTCGGGAGTAAAAGCTCAGTGTGGAAATATCCTGAATTGAAAATAAAAACCTTCTGATAGATAAAAAATGCTATTACCTTTAACTTAGATGCAACATTTTTTCTCTAGGGGCATCCCTTATGATGCAGGGTCCGACAAAGTAAAAAAGTGGTTTTCAGTTAAAACGTAATCATGTTTTTGAGGGTGGAAAAAATACACTATGGAGTATACCCGATTGAAATTTAAAAAACGCCATTGATAGAAACTTTTTTCGATAAATTTAATCGCCTTGTCGAACTAAAGACGAATATCAAGTTCGTTTTTTGAACGGTCCCCTTCTCATCCCGCAAGAAAGGCTCAAATTTTGAAAATAATTAAAGCTAATTTCTGTACTTCAAATACTATTATTAAGTAATTTAGGGCGGAAAAAGAAAATCGATCGTACCAATTTGTTTTTTGTGATGTTTTATTAAGTTTTCTAGAAAGTTTCATGCTTTTTGATGCGCCATTACTGATGTTTTGGGCTAACAAATTTGCAATACCCTTATTTGTGGGGAAAACCATGATGCGGGTAGATGTAAATTGAACACCCTGCTAAATCAACCGAGTACCACCTAGAAAAAATACGAGTACACCAGTCGATAGTCCTCAAAAGGATCTTTCATTTGGCGTACTGGCAATTTTCCTAGGACACTCCACTCCCCAGCTGCACCCGCTGACATTTGACGTTCAATCTCAGCTCCTAAGTACAACTATACAATCCGATTTACACTGCCAATTTGTGAATGTAAAAATACAAGACCATTGTATTGCATTTTATATGCATAAGCCTTGTATGACTTTACTGGGTTGTAATCAAATACATCTTTTACAATGATACACTGTTTTATACAACATTGAGTGAATACCCCTATTGTTTTAACCTCGATGGTAGCTTGTGTATTTGTGTCACTTTAATCGAAAAAAAAAAAAAAATTAAAAATCCAAAATTTAAATAAATTAATGACTGCTACAGTCTTTTTAAATAATTGATGAAAAGACTCCTTCTTCCGAATAATTTCAAAAATTCGATTCCATTTTCTTGGTTCCTCCAACGAGAATGTTTGTAATCTACAAAAATTTGTATATATAGTTACATGGACGAATGTCATAAAGTTCTATAAAATTCTCAATAGATTTCTATTTCTACCATAAATAAGGTCACTTAATGGTCAATAGAAGAGGTCTTTAAAGCTTTCGAAAGCTTTGTTGTGCGTCCCAGAAGTAACCACTTCGGTATGAATTTACCAACAGCATATTATCTACATAACGTCTGAACAAGGAGCAGCTCGTTGAAATAATACATTGATAGTAGGAAAAATTTGAAGAGGCTTAAGGATGCTTGAAAAGAATTTAATTTGTTAGTATTCATCTAGGTCGGCCGTTCAATTATATATATACATTTTTTTGTGTGGGTAAAATTGAAATAAAATGCAGTAAAATTGTTTGTAGGAACTGTAAGCACGTAAAATTTATATTTCCGGTAGAAATGATTCATATTTAGTATGTCGATGATATGAAAATACTCAGTCCTTTAAGAGATATTCGCGCTTCACTGTTTATTGCATTCTTCAAGTTAGGCTTTCACTGAAACTGCTGTAGCTTCTGAAGTACTTATTCGCTTGGAACTTTTTAAATTTTTAATAGCATATTTATTTAGCCTTCAAAATGAAATAAATACTTAGTGGGTTATGTTAAAACATAAAGAATTAACAGCCCTCAATGTCAGAAATTTTGAAGTGGAATCCCGAAATTTCAAGTGTTCACTCATATTATACGGAAACTAAGACTTTGGCGTACCATTTTTTTTTATTATTTGAAGCCCTGTTAACTACCTTCATATTGTACGGAAACTAAGACTTTGGCGTACCATTTTTTTTATTATTTGAAGCCCTGTTAACTGCCTTCATATTGATACCTAACACTTATACCTTTGATTAGGAATACAACAACTGTTCGCGATAATTTCATCAACTTAGCTCTAAAAAATTTCAAACTGTAACTAGCGCTGATTGATAAAAGCAATCGGTACGGCCGCTATGCTGAGGAGCAATGGCAAATGGAAGAGAGTGGAGTGATTCTTATCAAACGATTTTATCTGGTATGTGCTCAGTAATCCCTCACTAAGCGCGCTGACCTTTAATGCATAATGGTGGAAGCACGGGGTCAGGGTATTGAAGTATAGAGATAAGGTCACAAACGACCTTACTATCAAAGCAATCTCGGAATGGGAAGCGCGTTTGGAAATGGTCCAATTAGCGCTCGTCCCGTTGCATGACATTACTGAGACACCCAAAAGTCGTGTGGTAGCTCCCAATGTGGACGTTGACAGAAGCAATCTGTTAAAGGTCCTACAGCGCAAAGTCCTGAAGTCCCGAAGCGAGAGTGCGAGATTGTTGCTGTATAGGAGCCTAGAGATGATGGCAGGGTCTTCGTGGTTTAGTGGACCAAGATTCGATGCCGATCATCACGAAGAGACATGGAAAACCCCATTTCGCTGTGGGAGAAGTATTTATCAGGATATTCAGGAGAAATAAGATATGTGGAGAGAAGGGCGCAGTTACTGCAGATGAAGGTGGTTCAAATCAACCTTCATCATAGTAAGGCTGCGTCAGCCGACTTAATGCTGCTCCTAAATAAGGAGGGCATTGATATTACTCAAATCCAGGAGCCCTGGGTCCGAGGGGCCAAGGTTCAGGAGTTGGGCCTCACGGAGTTTAGACTATTTGATAGTGAAGAGTCTGACAAGGTACCAACATGTGCACTTGTTAGAAAAAACCTTCAGGCATGAATGGTATCTGATTTCAGGTCTAATCTTGTGGTCGTCGGGCTAGAGGTGGGGATCAATAGCTGCTGTATTGCCTTCGGCAGGCCGTATGACGAGCTGTCACCCCCTTCGAGGATATGAGATCAGAGATCGAGTCTGCTTGGGTGTGATGCTAACGACCATCATATCATATGGGGTAACACTGACATAAATTCGAACGCTAAACAGGAGCGATGTCCAAGACTTAACTCTCGGCACCTATTCGGAGACCTTCGTGGTCCTTAACTGGAGACTGTGTGACCAGGTGTCTTTGGCAGACCATGCTGGAATACTCTTTGAGTTAGTTAATGTCAGGAATATTCGTAGGGTAAATTGTGACCGGTTGGCAGTTTCTCCAATCGAAAGGCTGGTCACAGAGTCAGCAGTAGATGCTGCTGTCGACACTTTCACCGGGAAGATTGTTCCCTTAAGGCATCAGAGATTGATGGACTGAGCCACATTATGTTTCAGAAGAAATCGAATCCGTCCAATATGTGCTTTATGAGTGTTCTGATCTGATGAATAAAATAAGTATGGTATTAGGTAAATAATTCTTTACAAGTCTTGAGAAGCTGCAAAGCAAAGAGTTCAGATACATCCTAAGGTTCCTAAAGGAAGCAGGATGGATTTATTGCGACTTTAAAGGTTATCTTATGAGGAGGACAAGGGGCACAATAGATCGACTGGTGGTCTAAGATTAAGCAGGCTAGGCTCTTCTATCGGCTCCTCTCTTAACTAACCTAACCCAACCTTATGTCATAATTGCACTAATTCTTAATATCTTCAGAGCCCATTAGGTTTTAGTGTATGTATAATAAATTTACTGTGGGCTGTTACTAAATTACTGAAAAAAAAAATAATGATGTCTAAGCATACTCAAATCTTTTTATATATGTTAAACAAATTTTATTAACCCATAGCAGGTTGACTTTCAAAATTTCGAGATAGTTCTTAAAGATCATAATATTTGCTTTAAATTTCAGTTAGGATTTTAAGAGTGTGAATTACTAAGCTAAAATATAAGTTCTTTACATATTTTTTCATCAGCTAAGCGCTGTTAACGACTATATGCTGGGAGTGTGTTTTTTTTAGCATATGTATGTGAATTGCCCCTGAAATCTTGATGTAATTTTGAAATAACTTCAAGTGACTACACTACACCATGAATAAGTGTTATTAAGTAAAGTGTATTGTGGTTTTCGCCGACTTTAGTTGTTCCTAATTCAATCCAAGTCATTTCGATATTTCCTGGCTGTACAGGGCTCTACTTGTAGTGAATAAAATTCTGTACAATCGTGAAGCTTGTTATCTATTCGAATGCATTATTCTGTTATAAGTACAGTGAAAGATGTTTAGGCCTTAGCATAATTAAAAAACTAATGGTAGTAATGTCATCACAAACAATTGCTGTTAGCGGTGTAGATTACGAATTTGCTGGTGTGCTAAGATCTGATTTCATCGTTGGCAAAAATTTTTACATTGCAACTTTTTTTCCAATATTTTTACGTAAGATTCATAGAAAATGGTTAGTTTATATTTACTCAGTTTTTGATCGGTTTGTAAATGTTAGAAAAATTCTTATCAACAATTTCAGTCATGTTTTATCGCTGTCATAGATCGGAGGTGTAACTTTGTTTCATGGTAGGACTGAAGAATTCTTTGAGCAAATATTGTCCGTAGTTGCAATGGATGGTAACAATTGTGTTTATAGTCGAAAAGTGAGCTAACAGGCCACAGAGGGAAATTTGTAAGTTTTTACCATTAGTGTATAGTCCAAATGGTAAGAGAAAAAAATTAATATATTTGAATTACTATTGTATTTTCTTATAATTTTCATAAATATTTATGACTTCATAATGTTTTTATTCTTTCATTCATGCAAAAAAATTGTTAATTGCAAGATAAATTTCCTCACAGGATTTCTAAAAGTAATTTTTAATTCTAATATGCAACCATAATTTATATAAATTATTTGGATATGGCAACATGAAGAACAGTTTTTGGTCAAGTTTGGCTTGTGTCTCAAATAAAATGCGTAATGAGTTTCAATTTAAAATATCTTGGAATGGCCTGTATCTGAGCTAAAATTCTTTTGCTTTAATGGAAAGCATTAATTTTAAATATGAAAATATTTATCAAATACTACTTTTATTTCAGGACTCGTTTTGATTTTCTCAACAAAAATTTTCAATCAATAAGCTTCATTAATAAAATCCCAAGAGGCTTTAACACAGAACAAAAAGTAAAATTACTGCAGCGACTTATCGTAAGCTTTCATTAGCATAAAAAAGAACACCGAATTTTTCTGGAGTATTTCCTGAGGTACAGTAAACACCTCGCCAAATATCTCAATAAAATAAACAAATCTTTGTAAACAAACTCTTTGAATTAAGGGACGCGACAAATAACATGTTTGTGTGATGACGTTTATCTGAATTTGTAGAAAATCAATAAAATAGCTTAATTGAAATGGAAAAGTACAGGTGAAATTGGTAAAGAGCAACCCCAAACTGAAATTCTCCTGAATTTGATAACTTACTTCTCGTAGTGCCTGTTCAGTCCACACACATATTTGTAGATCCCTCGTAGAATTCCCTCATCCCTCAATGAAACCATTTGTTCTAAAAATGCAAAGAAAGAAACAACACAAAGAATTAATGTTCTATATATGAAACTTATCTGATTCCTCAACGTCCTGAACAAATATAAATCAATAAAATTTATATTTGAAATTAAAGCTGAGTTATCCATTACTAAACCGGCACCCTTCCTTACGTTCGAGACTAGATCTAACAATGAGTATTAATGCCTTATATGGCCTCTAATCATACGTTTTAGATGGGAGAGTCGGTTTGAACCGATTTCCCCAAAATTCGTTTTCCTAAAACAGTTCCTAAAAAAATTTCCGCAAAGACAATTGCCCTAATGAGCATTTCCATAACAAGCAGTTTCCTGAAATGTACGAATTTTAAATTAGGGAGTATACATATAATGAAGTATCGAACATTAAAATCCTTATTAATTTTAATTAAAAAACTTCTGTATTGTTAAACCTTTTGTTTTTTTCTTTATTAGATTTCTATACTAAATTATGACTTTTTTAAAAATTAAAGGAAATTGCTCGTTAGGGAAAATGCCCTTTAAGGAGAATCCTTCTAGGGAAGTTGTGTTTTGACAAACTGGTTTTACCGAAACTATTTTAGGGAAACCATTTTTAAGGATGTCCATATCGTTTTAAATATCTATTGCGATATTCATGGAATATTGTCAGTTGTTGTTGCACTCGTCCAACCTTTGGAATGTTCTTTGTACATTTACAATAAATCTTATGTATGACTATTAATAACGTCTTAATTAAAAAAGATTAAATTTTATTTTAAATTTATGAAAATTTACCGAGCCATGAATCTTGTAGAACTGACGAATTTTTATACGAAGATGCAATTTTGGGTATATATACATATACTCATGCCATTAATGATAGTTACATATGTATATACGAATATTGAAAAATCAGAAAAAATAAATTTTATAGTTCAGGTTAAAATTAGATTAATTTATAGATTACTATACTTCACAAATTGATTTTTGTTGTAAATGTGTCATTTCGATTATAATATATAATTTCATAAGAATTAATGTAGTTCCTGAAACCCTGCCATTTCCATAACACATACTCATACTAATGTTCCGTAAACCCCGGGTTTTCGGTTTCCCGGTTCTCATCCTGGTATCCGGGTTTCGCGAGAAATAGTCGAGTAACCTGGGTACCCGATTCTTTAGAATCTAGTTTTTAGGAATCGGGTACTGAGCAATCGATTCCTTGGAATCGGGTATTGAAAAATTAATTTGGTAAATTAATATGGAAAATCAAGCAAAGTGCGATTCGAGTGGCAGAATTAAATTCTTTTATTATGATGTACGGGAGTACTACAAAATTAAAACCCGTTAGTACCCAGATTCCCCGATTTTCGGAATTGAGAATCGATACCCGGGGTTAACCAGGAATCAGTGTCCCAGCTATCCGAGGAGACTTGGAACCGAAAATCTAGGAATCGAGTTCCCGGGTACCCGATTCCATTAAAACTCGGGTATAAACCAGAACATTAACTCATAAAATGGTACACCCCATTTCATAAATATTACCTTCTATATCGCGTTATTGATTACCCAGTAAATAAGTTTTCTTATTCATAACTAACTTCCACGTACCTGGTAACGGTATACAGATTCGTATTTGATCAAAATTACGTCCGATCTACTCCTTTATCTCCAACTACTACGTTAATGAGGTTTTCAATAGTATAAACATAGCTAAATAAATTTTGACCGAAAAGCCTAGACATTTATCTCATTTCATCAAAATGTTTATATCAGAATAGAATTTATAAATATAAAAAACTGCTAGGTTAGTAGAGTATACCCGCTATACCTCATTTCATAAAAAAAACTAACGGGGGTACGTCCTGGTTATCACCTAAATGAAATTATTCATAGGTTTCCCCTATTGCTTTCTCGGAACCGCACTCTGTAGATTGACTGCATTTCTTCAAAATTCTTAGAGCTGTTACAAAATTTGCTCCTTTAGTACTATTTGATAGATCTGTGCATACATATCTGAACTAGTCAACATTTGAAGATCCCAAAAGTTTTATAGGAAGTTGATAGCTTCCACTTGTCATTTAGTCTCAATATATTGGACGAATATGGCTCTTTTTTCTTTGTTTTTGTTTTAAATGCCGACGAACCCTATCAGAAAGAACTTCGATCTAACCAAAAAGTAATCCGACTTTTAATCAGATCCTCTATAATATCGCTTATCTAGAAAATTGATATCATCTGACACATACAGCCTTGTCAAATTTAATTAAAACTTTTCCAGAAAGAATTAAACCTTTTCCAAGAGAAGTAATCCTTTTCAACAAAGAATTAATTAAACTTTCTCCATAAATAGTTAATCAAAATACACAAACAATAAAACAAACATAATTTATGAACAATTAAACCCATGATTTTTTTATTAGTTTTTTACATTTGTAAATAGTTTTTGGTTAGTTACAGTGACGAATCCAAGGGTGGGAGGGTAGTTGTGGTGGGGGGGGGGGGCATGCCCCCCTAAATAAGAAAAAAATATTTAATTAACTGTATTATTTGAAAAAATATACTTTTTATTTTATATATTTTTTATGTATATAACTCAACTTCAAAAAATTATACAATATATTTTTATTCCAAAACTTAAAAAAATCAAAATTTATTTCAATGAATATTATTGTACTATATGCAAGTGTTGTAGGTTTATAGGTTTTTCTCCGAATTTGAGTTTGGGACCCCAAATTTGGGTGATCAAAATCCCTCGAGAAACACTTCCTAAGCCAGGAAACCGACATCCTTACTACCACATCAGAGCACTAACTTAGTCCTCACTCCTAACATCTTAAAATATTTGTAGCGTTCTTATGTAAAACCACTCAGATGTATATGTAATATGGACTGACTACGTCCATAGAGATTTACTGAAGGAAGTGGGCTTACTTCTATATATCGTTCTCTTTCGGTCTAAGAACCAAGTACCAAAAGTATATACTAAACAAGTAAAAAAGCTAGAATTGGCCTAAGACCAATTCTTATGATACCCTAGATGAATGCCCGTATTAAATTTCGTATGGTCACCGATCTATTCAAGTATTGATTTTGAAGTTGCTTCTCGCATATATTTCTAGAACAGTTTGTCACACAGAAAAAATGGTAATCACCAATTTTATAGGATTTCGTATTCTGCAGAAGTTTTAAGTACAATAAAATGGTCTTGGACTGATCGTTTTCAAAGTATACGTAAAAAACCGAAATTTTTATATGGCAACACCAAGAAAGAGTTGCCCGATTTAGTCCATTTTTGACATTTTATTTGCTAATGTAGTAAAAACATCATGTACGAAATTTCAGCTCTCTACGTCGATGCGTTCTCAGGCAGTGTCCAAATATATAGCGGAAAACGAAATTTTTATATAGCAACCCCACGAAGGAGTTGCCCGATTTGTCTCATTTTCGAGCTTAATTTTACTTTTTTTTTTTAAAGTCCGTGTATAAAATTTCAGCTCTTTAAGTATACGCGTTCTCGAGTTATCGTGCGCACAGACGGACGGACGGACGGACGGACATGCAAAAATCGAAATATCTTTTATATTATGAATGTGTGTCCAATCCATTTTGCTTTACCATCATTATTTCGAGGTGTTACAAACGGAATGACAAACTTAGTATACCCCTATGATTTCACCTAGGGTATAAAAATGACACATCTTCCATACCGCTCAATGCGGAAATCTTCCTAGTACTGCAGTACTGCGGTGGCTAAACGAAGCGACGAACGGCGCTCGATGTTTTGTTTTTGCTCATCTTAATTTGTCAGATGAACCCCCCCCCCCCCCCCCAATTTTAATGCTAGATCCGCGCCTGGGTGAGTTAAGTGGTTTGACACAGGATACCGGACTAATTTCCATAATCATATTCATTATGAAATTCATAGAATCTGTTAGATTTATCTCCCTAACGCTTCTTCCTATAACCGAAGTAAGGCCTTGCTCGCCAGATGTATCCGCGAGAACTCTCCACGTAACTCCTTTTATCTTGGAAAATGCTTGCTCTATATTGAACATAGGTCAATATAGTGGAAGAAATTGAAATCTTAGATTATTACCGGTGGCAATAACGTTTCGAACGGCATATATGCGAAACTTTCCTTATATGTAAGCTCTCTAAGGAATGAAAAAAATAAAAATAAAAAAAGAACTGGTTTAATTGTTTATGAATTTAGTTTTATTGTTTGTGGATTTTATTTAATTCTTAATAGAGACGGTTTGATTCCTTATCGAAAATGTTTAATTCTTTTGGGAAATGTTCAATTCTTTCTAGAAAAGGTTTAAATCTGAAATAGCTATATCTTCCCTGAATAATTTATATATTCATCGAGGTTTCAACTTCTGCTAATCCAAAATTTTTTGAGGTAATCGATGTAATAACCAAAAATGCAGCTATCGTAATAGGATATCGCCTCGTATCTGCTACAAGACGAAGAAATCTACTGAAATATATTTTGTAAATTTATCTTTTTATTTGACATATATTTAGTTAAATTCATAGATTGACATTAATTCATTTATTCAATATTTTTGACTTAGGATTTAAATATGTAAATATTTATTACGTAGGAATAACCTTCCTTACAAGTGCATACATTTTACATATGTACAATTGAATTGCGTCGAATTTCCATTAGCATTTTAAATCTCATTCAGACACTTTTCAGTAGTCGGAAAATTCAATTAAAAGTTACTAAGGCGATAATAATGTCATTCTAACTTGGCCCGATCGAGCTGAATTCCGTAAAAAATTAAGTGTAATTTCAATACAAAAACTTTTACTATGCACGTACCGAAGAGATTTTCTTCAAATTCGATAACGTTGGCATTAAAAAGTTTTACAATTAAAGTTAATGTCGTGAACGTGACCAAGTTATTTAGCTTTGCGTGAAAAAAAAAAAAAAATCTGAAACTTAGCAGAGCTTTCAAATCCCAGGGAATTTATTTCTACTCCCATAATATAATCCTTTTACTCTGAGCATACCTATTTGGAATTAAAACTCCCACAATTCTGTGTGCACATAACTTACTGCTTTTTATTTTTTTATCAAAAATCCTCAATGAAAGGATATTGAAACTGATATAAATCTCCAGTTATTGAGTGGATAAAATATTGGCTTATAGTTCCATTCGATAGATGATTTGAATTCAATTGGTTCTCACCAATAATTAAAGAATTTCGATTATAACCGGGAACTCACTGTGAAGCCATTGGGAATTCAAATATGAATAATATTTCATTACGTAGTCGGACCTGGCTTTAAACTTTTTGTCCAATTACAGTTGTTAAGAAATATATGAGTTTTCCCATATCTGTATATATTGCATTGTGCACGAGGGTTGATGATGATCATCGGAATATTTAGAAAACTTTACGTACTGTAAGGTATGTAAAAGACTGAGTGGCGAGACTCCTTATGAAAGGTTCTAACCCTTTTCAAATTAAAGTTTTGTGTGTGCATTGTTTTTTGTTTTTCATTGTGATTAGTTAGAGAAAACAGGAAGTGTGATAAGCCAACTTTGGCGTAGTCAAATACTGTTAGAGTTTGTTGCTCAATACAGGCATGCAGTATGAACCAACATAGGGAGCGGGACAAAAAGATATATATGTCTGTTTGAAAATAATGCGCTTACTCCCGGAGAAAATCTTTCACTTCACCAGAACCTCATGAGTTTTTTAGCTGTTTCAAACATAAATAAATCAAAAAGCTGAACATATATTTTTTATAAGATACTTTTTTCTTCAATATATTCTATCCTACTTCAAGAAACTCTAAGAAAAGTGACGCTCATGTACACGAATTATATAGGTATCAACACTTTCTATTTTCTCTGTATTTTAAGGTTCAGTATGTTTATATTATTAACAACACATAAAATGACGAGTACAATCAAAAATGTAAAAAATCCGCTTTCATCCCGTGACCCTTTTGACCAGTTATGAGCTCAGAAATCTTTCCAATCTCAAGCGCCCTATATACTGAATTGAATTTATTCCAAGTTAATTATTATTTCATCTCTTCGGAAATATAAACAGATTTATTTAGAGTATCACTGAAAGTACTCTGGTTGTTCTTCCGATGAATGCAACGAGTTTCTTCTAACGTCTACTGAAAAAGTAAAAGGGTCAGATCGGTATGAGGATTACAGATCCATTTAAATGCTCTGCTGATATATGAAGAAATTCTAGAAAAACTCGTCCATAACCAACTAGAAGACTACTTTCATTCGTCAAATGTCTATACTGAAAACCAGTCTGGATTTAGGAAACGACACAACACTCATACGAGCCTGAATTGAATCACGTTATAGTAAATTGGAAGGAAGAGATATATGTATATGGTGTGACGAATGTAGAACTAAAGCGGTTTAGATTTTACCTTCAAAATAGAACGGACAGAACTTCTGTCAATGCTGTGCTATAAGATAGTCTACCCACTAATATGGTGTTCCTTAGGGAGCAATTTTGGGGCCTCATCTCTTTATCATATATATAACTGACTTAAATAATAGTGCTTGAATATTTCAAGATTATTCTTTTTCGGTAGATGCTCTCTTATTTGTCTATGGACAAGACATGACTTAGAAAGTAAAATTTAAGAAGATCTCGATAGAATTGGCTATATGGTTGATTAAAAAATTTGAAGCTAAATATAGAAAAGACCAAGGAATGTTGTTTAAAAATCAATATGGTTTAAATTTAAAAATAGATAATAACAAAATTAAACAGGTTAGTGAAAATAAATATTTAGGTGTTATTGTTTAGATATGTTATTTTAAAAGAATTATAAATAGACTAGACTTATTAAAAGCAATTAATTTATATAATGTACTCATAGAACTCCCATTTTGAATACTGTTCGAAGTTTGCATATGATAATAATTCCGTTGTGAGACTTCAACGATTGCAGAATAAGACAATAAGTTACATACGTAAGTGTCACAATTATACGAGTGTATCAACTATATTAAACTCACTACTGGGCTTTAGTGTAAAATATGATGAACAGGATGGTCTATTAATTTGAAAGAAGGAAAATGTACGTACAAATGTCACACCTTAAAATTTTACCCGGGCTATTAATCGCTGTCTATGTACTTTTCATATTTTTTTCTGTACGAAATTCATTCATTTCAATAAATTTTCACAAAAAACATCACAATCGTTACAGAAATATTAATAAAAAATAACTATCCATCGCATGTAAGCCACAAAATAGTAAAAATAGCAGACTTATATTGCAAAAACATAGTAACATAAAACCATATTCTCATCATAATTTTCAATAAAATTAATTTTTGCATTTGTACAATAATCTGCTCGGAAAGACAAAAAAAAAAGTTAGTTGGTGCACGTTATTACAACTTCACACAAAATGACGTACCTACTTCAGTTGTAATCAGATAGTCAAGTAGTGATGATGATTGGTTTTTACTCCTCCTTTTACTCTTCATCCTATATGCACTTCACAATACTTATTTTCATGGCTTATAGCGCGTGATGTGCATGTGCCATGTGTCATACGGTGTGAAGGCTCTCCTATTTATTTTTAAGTGTGCTTTCATTAATGACGCATATTTCATGTTGTAACTTCCATGCGCCATGTGTCTTCTACATCCGTTGTGAAGGCTGCCTTTGTGTTTTTTAGTGTAAAAAGGGCTCATTTTTAAATAAACTCCAATACCTACAAACACACACTTTCTCGGATATACTGGTGGTGATCCAATGAACTAATCTAGAAAAAAACAAATTCATTCATTACAACATAACAGCTTGATTCCTTACCTGGCTAATACTGGGTTCAGATGCGGTAGTAGCATAATAGTTATTGTTACGTAAGTAGTTGGGTTCCTGGATGGAACCACCAAAAAATGTTCCAGAAATGTTGCACAAAGTAACTTGGTTCCTGTAGGATCACCAAATACTGTAATTCGTAAATAATAGTTGCTGAAATTATGAAAAAACACTATGTATGGAAAGGTTATACCATGCGCTTTTATAATAAGCTGGTATAAATCCCTTGTTGTTTAACAATACTGTAATTTTAGCACATGTGTAACGGAACAGTGGCTGTAGAGCCGTTCAGAAGCGACATGTGATGAGGTTGTCTTTGGTGGATTATGTTAATGCAGCGGAATATTAAAATCAGAACAAGAATAAATAGATTTACATTTTGATTTAATAAATAGATTCATATGCAGGTTAGCTTAAGCACTCTAATTCACAGCAAAGCACTTATTTACAATAAATCTAGAAACTTCTTCAAATTTATGATCTTAAAGCTATTTAAATTACAATATCAAGCAAATAAAGGATAATTCGCAGGTATATCCAGCTAACCCGATTTGGGAAGTATAGGAATAACTGTCTTGAATTTATCCTGTACAAGGCATTTTAATTTAATATTGACTTATTATCAAAAAAATGTTATTAATTGCGAAAATTAAATTCTATCACTTATTTAACACAAGAAAATTTTACTAACTTCAACACAATAATGTCACTAATTTGTAATTATATACTCGTAATTCACCTTCACCAAAAATCGCGTGTGAGCTTACCCTTACCGTAGGCAGATGGTAAGCCGATTTTCCTGATTAGCACAAAGTAAAACTAAAACCAGGAAACAATGAAAACAAAAAAAAAATTGCACTTGAACTATATCACGACTTGAACTCGAAAATTTCAAGAGAGTGATCCATGCGAATGCTCGGCCTTATATAGGGTCTGAACCGCCATCTTTTGTTGTGGAACCTGCAACCACAATGCACATTTTTCAGAATGTGTTATTTTTCATCAGCTGTAATTTATCTCATTCGATAAGGAATAATAACATCTATATTTTTCCATAAAAAAAATTCCTTCGTTAATTAAATTCCACGGAATAAAAATTAAAATACCAAATTGTGCTATAACATGGCGCAATCAAATTCTTGTCGTCCATGTTGAGAGAATTCGATATGGAAGGTAAATTTTAGCTATCTCACTTTTACTCGCTATCTTTTTTCTTCTCATTAGTTATATGAGAAATCAAAAATTATTAAATATCTTTTCGTTGAGATACTTTAGCACATTTTTAATACCACCATCAGATTTGTCGTACCCCGAAGTCATGTGCCATATGTTGGCAACACATAAAGTTTGACAGTTCCTCGGTATTTAAAAGTTCGTTTTTTTACAGTTTCGCGGTCGCAAGTTTTCCGTGCGTTTTCCAGTGTAAGGCTCATTGCTAATATAAAGATAAGTTGTTCAAATTGTGTTTTGTGCATTAATTAGTATTTGTGTGTTTAATTTATAAGAACATTCGTTTGTTTACAACATTTGTCAGGTGAGATTTTCATTTGTTGTTTTTTCGCGGAAACACATCGAGGGAAGTTGTTTTTTAAAAGAAATGGTTTCAATACTTCAAAATCCTTGATTTCATTCTATTGTGAAAACTCGATATTTGAGTGAAATACTTTCGCTTGCGACAACTGTCAAAGGTGAAAATTTTCGTGTGATTTGCCTTAAAATAGTTCGCGGGAAAGTGTTTTGACATAGATAATGTGTTCCATAACTCTTTTTTAATGATTGGTATAAATTTCAAGTGATGGACATTGAAATTTAGTCAATTATTAACAAATTTCAGTTTCCCATGGTGTTGTTGTTGTTTTGCATATATGTATTTTTGTTTACATTTTGCATGGAGAGGTTATCAAAAACTTATGCTTTTCTGAATAAGTTTCTTGATATTTCTTAATATATAATAAGTTCATTGTTTACTTTATTTAATTACTTCATGTTTTCTTTTTATTTCAGATGATTTTCCTGGATGTATGTAGGTACATGAGTACCTTGCTTCGTGGGAGTAATGCATCCAGTTGACTTCCCTGGATTTGAATTCAAGTTAAGTATGTCAGTTGTGGTCATAAATTATATCCTTATAGACCCTTTAAAGTTTACACTTAACACAACATTTACTGTGCCTACGTTTTAAATTGCATAAAATTATAAGGGCGATTGCGGGGTGTCTACTCCAACACAAACAGTAAACGAGGAAGCGTCCCTTGAAGACTATAATAGACGACTAGATAAAAAAATTTCAATCGAAACGAGAAGAGCAGATGAAGTGTTTTAAGTTTGGTTTAGGCAGAATAGCAAATTCTACATATGAAAGGCCTTAGAAATGTTTATATTAACGTTTTTTGTCTCATCGAATGTATAGAAACTAGAAATCAGCGAGACTCCAGATAGCCTTACAGGCTAGAAGCCACATTGGCGAATATTGATTAGGTGATTATTGTTTAGAAATTTTATTAACTTTTAGTTTATTATTCTTGTTTTATGAATTATCTGATATTTGCTCAATTACCTGGAGTTTTTATTTATAATATTTGAATATCAAACAAACCAAAAAGAGACCATTCCAAAGTATGGCAGAAACCATATATGTATCTCTCACCATCTTCTCGACTGCTTTCAGATTGAAAAACAAAAAAATAAAAATAAATTTTTCATAAAATGGTGGTTATTCTGACTTTGGTTATTTACTGCGATAAATTCTGCTTTTACGAGATATTTCTTTTTTTCTGATGAGTACACTTTTCATAGCTACTTCTAATAGCAATTTTATTGCTGGTGATTATTGCCTGAATGTGGATAAATTGGATTATGACCGCTGATTTTGATCAAGTTTCCTTCACAGCTACTAAATCGAAGTTGTTTGTGATATGATGTAATAAACTCTCGTCCATTAAGTGCTAAGCTTTTGAAATCTAAAAATTTTACGAGCAGAACCGTGGTAATTTCGAAGTAAAGAAAGGTTTTATGTGTCTGACATGTATATTTATTTCCCTTCAGGGATTGCAGTTAAGTTTTAAGTCATAGTACTATTTTATAGGATAAGAAATAAAAACACAATTTCCTTATTCCTTTGAATGGGTTTGGGGTTTAATTTCGTCATTTCGGTTCTATTTAATTGTGATATTTTCAAAACAGTTCTATTGAAATACAATTCATAAAAAGGATTGGGAATAAATTTACTAATATATCGCAGTGGAGCTAGCCGCATACAGAGATTTAAATATCCGTATTCCTATATATCGAAAACTTTATGTATGTATGTATAAATATATGTATATCGTCCTTCTTTGATCTTTAAAGTTGTTTTCGTATTTCTTGGAACGTTTGTCCGGCGGTTAAAATGGTTATAGCAAATTTCATAAGTTTTTATATTCCGAAGCACTTCAGTTCATAAAGGATTTATGGAAATAAGTATTTTTTCGGTATACGTGAAAAATTTGAATTCAATTTTCATATGGCAATCCTACGAATAGATACAGTCCATTTCCCAAAGTACACCAGAAGTTGGAATGAAGTTACGACACCCAGTTTTGACGTCTCTAGTTTAGAGGTGCCTCACTCGGCATCTGAAGACACTATTCATCTTACAGGGAAACTGTCTGAAGTTAAACTAGAAATAGAGCATAGAAGAATGGGTCAAAAAGGATAAATAAATTTCTACGCCTCCGATGGATTCTGAAACCTAAGATTATTTGATGTCAACGTAGTAAATGAGGGGCTGCAGTTTAGCCTTGAGCTAAAAGCTACTGATAGCTGCTTTTTAGTACCATTTATAACAAGGCTTGAGGTTGTCGGCGTAATTGGGTGGTAAAAGCAATGCTGCAAACAGTTACTAGCCGAGGCAAGATTATCCACACCTGCTTTTGTCTTCAGCTGAACGTGATGAATTCGTGTCGGGAACAGCGTAATCTTGGGCTGGTTGCGATGAAGTGGTGAAATTAAAAAGAGCATTCAGTAACCAGAACTGAGTAGGTCACCGAGCTTCAAATATCCTCGAGTCGTATAGTAACGCAATGGTAACCGGTATTACCACAAAGTTCGCAAGAGTTGAAAAGATCAAACTATACAAAATTTACCGTCGGTCGACAACTATGGTCCTTGATTGGCTTTCCCAGGAACTGCTAAGGGCACTTGTTTCCATCGAACCAGAAAAGATTACCAAAAGATCAAGCCGACCTTATCTCAACTTGATAACCGGTCCAATATCAGGTGAGAAGTAAATTTAGGCAATATGAAACGTCCATATGTCAGCTTGAGAAGACCAACTGTAAGCTTGAGAGCACCGGACGAACAGCAGTATCTCCGTAGTCCAGTCGCCGGGGGCATTTATTTCGACTCTTGCAGTCGACCAGTGGCCGCACGTTACCTGGTAGAAATTCTTTAAAAGAAAATCGATTTGGTTTGCATAAAAGGCGTATCGGTAGATATCCCTGGTAAATCAAAATCAAATAATTCCTTATGGATGATTTATTGACTTTATTAATTAAGTATGTCCAACGCTGTGGTACTTTTTGTGCATTAAAAGATATTTTTCCTTGCAAAATCGACTAAGTAACTTTCAGTTGACATTAGAAATATTTACAATATAGTTTTTCTTGTTTACGTACTTTTCAAACACCTACCTAGCTATATCCTCTGGTGTCTGTTAGTAAGGTATCTCAAGGTATATTAACTGAAATTTAATTACGTCAAATGCAGCGATTTTTTCTAACGAATGTGCTGTCCAGAATAAAATTGTCTCTACAGACTCACGGTGATTTGTGTGGGATACTAGCGCTTTGCTTTTGATGAAGTTCCCGACAAGGAGATTTACGTTCTTTGTAAATCCTCAACACTTGCCATAGCTAGACAACGACCAATCTAACTATAGCTTATTCCTTGATGAACGTAAAGAAAAATATATAAGAAGAAAACTATATACTATAAATGAACACTTTGAAATAGTAGCTCTAAATTTAACTCTTCCTCAGGCTCTATGAGCATTGAACTAAAAGTGATTATCCACATTTTTATACCCTAGATGAAATCATAGGGGTATACTAAGTTTGTCATTCCGTTTGTAACACCTCGAAATAATGATGGTGCTCTCGAAATAATCCATAAGAATATGCGTGGAGCAAAAATATACATATTATCAGGCAGCCAAGCAGCACTTAAAGCGTTAAACTCGTTTACCTTTGAGTATGAACTGGTTTGGGATTGTCTTACTGTCTTGAAGCAACTACCCGAGACCAATAGGATGACACTTATCTGGGTACCAGGATATGAAGAACTTAAGAGAAATGAGATTGCGGACCGCATGGCAAAGGTAGAAACCAAATCTCCGGTTATTGGCCCTGAGTCTGTCTTCAGACACCCAAGTAGTCACCTCTCAGCTCAGATCAGACTTTAGGAGGACAGATCTAAGAAGAAGTACTGGGAAAATACCCCGGGGCTGAGACAAGCCAAGAAGTTTATAAAGTATTCGCAACAGAGAACAAAAGAATACCTCGCACTCAACAGAAAGGAACTAAGGCTCATAACGGACCTACTTACTGAGATACCATCTTAAGAAGATGGGTAAGGTCGATGATGAGACCTTCCGATTCTGTATGGAAGATGATGAATCCGCTGAGCATATTCAGTGTGACTGTGAAGCTCTGTGCCGCATAAGGCTAAGACATTTGGAAAGGTATTTCCACTGCCAAAGGATGTCGGAAAAATGGCCCCCAAGCATATTGTAAGCTTCATAAAAGATCTTAAGTTCGAATGGGCGCCCTAGGGCATTTAGGGGTTATGTCACAAATGATCTTATAGGTCGCGGTGACAAGATGAGAGGCAGGATTCCTGTCTGCATCCGCCATAATTAATAATTATAATAAGAACCCTGGCGATATCTGGATGCTAATGTAATTTTCATGCTGTAATGGAAAGAGAAAGCTTTACAGAGTGGTTTACAGCTGTTGGCGCAAACTTCAGGAAGGAACTGAGAACGTTGAGTTATGAAAGAGTAAAATGGGCCTTTTAGGAGCCTCTTACGTGTCTTTTAGGAGGGAGATAGTGTTTACGATTTTGTTATATTTCCTCTTAATTTCCTGTAACACTTACCATAAAGGAATGATGATGATGATGACGAACTGATCAGGATTTCCAAGAAATATTTTATTTCACTTCTTTTATTTTTAACATAACCTCGTTTTCCGCCAAACCATTTTGATATTTGTAAGCAAACGAATTGCGTTTCCCGCTTGATATTGCAAGTGGCGATACAGCACCACAGAATTTTGAAAAGTAACTATTTATCTTGCCGCTCAATGCTTAATGTAAATTCTAAATACAACTCATAAGACGTTACAATGTCCATACACATATATGTATTCTTTTATCACAATACCTTATAGAGAGGCCATCATTTGTAAGGAAAAAAACGTCTTGCGTCCGAAATGCGTCCGATGAAATACATGCAGTTTTATAATATTTGCCAGTGTTAGCAACAAAACATGGAATTTTTTATTGGACTGAAAATGATATTTATAATTTCCTCGAAACCAATTGTATATTTCTAAGCTTTCTTTGCCCACGAAAATTATTTTTGATACTTATATCTGTTGAAAAGTCAATTTACTCCTTTAATGGTTGAATTGATTAATTAAAATAATAAGACATTTTCGAAATTTAATGACATGGTTATAGACTGCATGATTACCAGCCGTTATCACGATTTTTCTGTGTATTCCATAGTTTTCCTAACTATCCCATATTTTAACAAAAGATTAACTTGAAATAATTACTGTTTCTCTAATTAGAAATGTTTCAAATATAATAAAGTATTTAGTGGGGGAAAAGTTCTATTAAAATTTGCATAAATCGCGAAAATTTAACTTCCATGGCCGTGTTCAAAATGTATGTTTTGGTGCTTAAGTTATTTGTGCAGGCTGAAGCTTATATGTTTGCAAGCAAAATAAGCTAATATCTACACGAAAAACCTCGAACAACCGAATTAGATTGCGTAAGGAAGAAAAGATACACCGGGAACTTATTTAAAGTAATGAAATCCAATGCAAATGACTGCATTCAAATTTTGCATACTTTACAGAAATTTTCCTATAGCTTCTTTTTAACTCCAGTGCCCGATCATAGCTTAAGTTAGCTAAGTTATGCCTTGAAGACTGTCAACAAATAGCTCTGAAACTAAAAAAATAGCTTATTTGAAAAATTGTGAAAGTCAGAGAGCTTAAATAAGCGCAGAGAATATTTAACTTGACTTATATAATACACAATTGATTTCGTTCGTATTTCTAATTCTAATTGTAATTATTTTTAGTTCATCGCCGCTCCCCCCCCCCCTTCCTTCCAATAGAACAAATGGTTGGATCTGCTCTTGATCCACGTTCACTATCCTAAATTTCACGTTTTCGTCTCGAACTTCGTCCTTACGCACAAAATTAATTAGTCAAGGGTTCGTGAGAAATTATTTGCATATGGCAACATTTAAGTAAATCGAAAGCAAGATCGACACTTTCAAAATTTATCAATGAAAGTTCTATCGACGCTGTAAATCAATTGCTAAATGATACGCTGCGTTCAGCGTACCATCCCACGATAAAAGTTTCTCGACTAGTGCCGTGTGATTGCGCACCTTCTTCATTCTTGCATATCCATGTTGAAAAGTCAGCAAAATCGAGTACGAGAATTTCGCCTGATCAACAATAATGAATCGATAATTTCGATTAGATTGCTGTGGTCATTTTCTTTTCTGAAAAATTATAAGCCGCTCCATCAATACCACTCGAATATTTTGTAGTTTGCTGGACGACCCGAATCGGAGATTAGATGTTGGCCAAACGCTACATTTTCGTTAGTGTTCCATACAGTATGTTAGTAGTGTTAATATTAGCTGTGTTCCATTGGGCTGTGTAAAGTACTCCCAAGTACTTCTACCTACTCGCAACTACTCATGCTCTTGTCCGCGAATAGATGAGTTTCGCAAAATATTCCGCTAGGTGGATTTGGATGCTAAGTGGTTATTGAAATGTCAGATCGATGAAATTTGAGAGAAAATGCATATAAAAAAACAACTAAAATTATTTAACTCGTCGAGAGCAGGAGAATTATTCAAATTTATGTAATATCGTTATGAAAATAAATACGGTAAGAACTTTTAATATAATAAATATCGAACAGACACGAGTTTTTATTTTTAAATTTTCTAGGTAGTAGGTACAAACTGCTCGAGGAAAGTAGCTCAAATATAGGTCCAGTTTTTCATAATTTTATTTTCAATAGCCTTTAATGAATTGAGTAATAATTTAATAATTTGAGTAATATAGTTAATAATCCTAACTATTTTCATAAGAAACTTGATAGAAAAGAAATATAACAGAAATGTCTAAAATTGGAGGTTATGTTTTACTCTTGACAACAAAAATTTGCGTTCCATTCGGAAAGTGCTCGCGAGTACTTTACACAGCCCAATGGAACACAGCTATTGACATTGGGTTGGGTGATATGTTCTTAGTTTATAGGAGAAAATTGTGCGTTACTTATTAAATGTTTCAGGTTGTATCTAGTGATGCCAAACGAGTAAATATGTTTGAATTATATACATATTTTTTTAAAAAATAATCTGAGGATATTTTAATGTAAAATTATTTGTCTTTTATGGTTAGAGTTGTCCATTTTACTTCCAAAGAGGAGTCGGGCCTGGAATTAGTATGTAAGAGAATCAAAATTTTTGAGTGAATCAAAGCTATTTTGACGAATGGAGAACGATGTCATTCTCCACCCTCAGGACGTGCTGATGGCGTGTGGCTAGACGGAGCTAATTGGGCAATTGCATATATTAATTTAACTAGCCAACTTAAATATTAAAAATTGTCAAGATTCAGAATCTACTAAAGTTGAATATTTATTTAAAAACTTATGGCAATTCTCCCGCGAATTTCACAAAACTTTCCATCAAAAGTTACTTAACCTGTATTTTCCTATTTGAATAATAAACAAAGAAATATATCTCTTGTGTATGCATCCAAATATACAAATAATAGAAGGATGCTTTACAAATTTGAAAAAAAAAAAAATGAACGGAATACTTTAGAAATTTTAATGGGAAAAGTTTTCGGAAAGAACCAGAATATCCTAGGAGGTTAACATGCCATGGCAGAACTTAAGTTTAATAAATCTTAACCATTTGAGACTAGAGCTAATCTTAAGTTCTTATCCGTGTTAAAACTTTTCTTTTACATGTTTTATGGAGAATGACTTCCCAATGGATTCTGATACATAAACGTTTCTCATTTAGAAAAGCTCGAATAACAAGTTCCTGTTCTCAAGGGAGTTATCCTGCATTTTCTCTTGTATCCTAGGAGTACACAACGTTGACAACAGCTTTATTGTTACATTGTCTTTAAAATTAAAATAGTAACTGTACCTACATAAAATCAACCAAGAGAAACATTTCGGTTACTTAAAATCTATGGAATCGAGCCTATATTTACATTTATATATATGTAAGTATACAAGTATATATGAACTGCTGAAAATAGTAGGATACCCTGTCAAAGCTCTGTCGGATGGAGATATTTCTTGTCCCTCTCTCAGTTTGCATTGAAAACTTTAAGGATATTACAGAATTCAATGCAAGGGCAGAGAATCTCAAGAAATGCTGTCTGATTCTACAATAATTCAACTATGTGTGTAGTTATTTCAAAACATATATAAATCGTATGCAAATGGCAAACCCAGTTTAAGGAGATTCAAATTTAATTATTCAGATTTTAATGGCGAAGTGGTAAAATTTCTGTTTCCTTATTGAAGCAATTTCGTTTTATGTTGTGTCTTGGTACCTTAGGATTTACAGTAAAGCGCATAATTGTAAAATTAAATAAATCATATAGTCGCAACTATGAAATAAGTTTTTTTTTTTAATTTTATTTATGAAAAAGGCAGTTTTTTTTCGGAAATTGCAACTGCCTTGAGGAAGACGAAAACCTCATGCATCTGGTTGTGCACTCTGTTCTAAAGCTATGGCCACTTCTTTTCGATATCAAATTTTTGATGTCAATTGGGATAAATGAGCCAATTTCGAATGACATATAGTACAAAGTGTTTTCGCCATGGTGATCCATCAGGCAGGAGGCCATAGCACTTACCTAGCCAAATAAAAATCGTTATGTTCTTAACTGTGACGGTACATCATGCGGTTTTTAAGATACAGGGTGTTTTGTAAAACCTTACATATTTTGTTAATGACTCCGTAATTCTGAAACTGTTGAGATGCCAACTCCCCCACTCCGCCCCGATAAACTATTTTGTTTTTAAGTAGCGGATACACCCTGTATAATGTCCGCAGAGTTGTAGCATTGTTGACTTTTTAGCCATGAGTAGGGATTTGACATTATCGTGAAAAACAGCAACCTATACATATATGTATGTATAGTTCTATTTCTGAAAATAGCTGGTCCAATCTCTTGTATTGTAATCTCTAAAACTGCCACATTGAACTTTTGCAAAAATATCTAAAGGATGTGAAATATTGTAAATAAAACATGTACGTTTGAGTACCTAACATTTTTAGATTTAGAAAATGGGAAAAAAGACGTAAAGTCGCATGACTGTCATTGAGCGGGGACTGGATCGTGGGCTGTTTACCTTAGGAAGTGCCCTATCGAATCCTCTCCGGTCTACTCTAATAATTTTTACCGACGGCTTTCTCACTAATGAGGAAGCTGGTGCGGGTGTCTATTTTCCTGAGCCTGACATTGGGATGGATTTCTCACTTGGAAGACACACCACTATCTTCCAGGCTGAAGTCCTCGTCATTTCAATGGCAGCGAACAAAAGCCCTTGATACGCTCTTAGTGGCCCGCGGGTATTATCTAAGTTACTGGTGGATTACAGATTGTCTGCTGATAAGTTGTGTATCTACAACAACGTGTCGCTTCTGCGCGTTCGTGGTGACATGGGAACATGGGAAATAAAAGGGCTGATCTCGCCGTAGGCGCTGCGACCTTCAGTATCGGGTCTCTCATCAAAGCGGACGTCCATAGGGAGCATCAGCAGAGATGGGCGAACCTGAGTACTTTCAAGTGCATAAAATTGTTTCATGATGGACCCAATAGGAATATCTTTAATTTTTCGTGGGGCGCAGAAGAAAACAATGTAGAACTGTGGTCGGCATCGTCACTGGCAATAGCTCGGCTCACGCTCATCAACAAGGACAGGGTTGTTGACAGCTCTGACGTCTGTCCTGCTTGAAGGGAGAGCCTGAGACAACCGAACGCGATATTCTAGGATCAGCCCTTCTATCTGTGGATGAGCTGAAAACCTTCTTCACCAAGACCTGATGCACTTCATTGTGAGGACAGGAAGGTTTCGGTGAATATACAATAAAAATTAAAAAAAGGCATATGAAAAATTATATTTTCATTTATGTCTTTCCCGTTCTTACTGGGCAATGGCGTAGCTAGCTCTGATTGGGCCCTGTACTAAAATTTCTTAGGCGGCCCTTTTTCTGAAAATCACAAAGAAACAAAAAAGCACTTGTCCAAGCAAAATATTTTTGAAAATAACAAAAACGTATTGATAAGTCCGATAGCCATTCTTGTCCCATTGAAGATAATTTTTAATAAGTTTTAATTTCGAAAAGCGTTCGTCAGCTGTTGAGGTTGCAACCGGGAGAGCCACAATTTCCAGGAATACTGTTATAACCTCTGGGAAACTGCAGGTGATGCTATTGAGATTAGTCAATAATAAATTCTGCGAGTTCCTTAATGGTCTGAATTTCTGATATCAAGTGCTGCATACGTTTTGTAAGACTTGATCTCAGTGATAGTGACTTAATATTAAATCCATAATTAGCATGAACAGTAGTTTAGGGATTAAGCGGTGCATGATTGAGTCTCTTATATACTTACTTATACTAGTTCACATAAAAAGATCAACAATTCAGAGTATGACTTTATGTAAGTACACTTTGGCCTTTCGTGTTTTGTACGTTAGTAATTTGAGAATTAGTACCTACCTAAATTGTTTTTTAAAACCCTGTAATTTTACAAAATGTAATCTAATAGTGTTTTAATTTTTAATTAAATGCAGCCAAATGTGGCGTGAGTCACACAAATGGGATGAATCAAGGAACCTATTGCAACATTTCGATTTAATTTTAAGTGGTGCAAATTGTACTCAATGTTAGTGAAATTGGTGTACCATCATTATAACCAACTAAATTTAATGGAAAGTGGAAGGATTTTCTAATTAAGTCAGCAATGACAGCCATCACATAAGGCAATCAAGTATGAAATCTCTTTGCTTTGTGGCTTTTCTCTTTTTTGCATCTTAAAAAAATAAGTAAATGAAATAGTTCTATGTAAATGCTTTGCAACTACAGTACGAACTCGCAAAATTTCGTGGTGGCATTTAATTACGTAACGAAACTCTACCATGATCTTTAATCACATTGAGAAACTGTCAATGACATTTCAAATGACACTTGAAATGATTGTATTTCAAATGGAGTCGTTATGACGACATCTGCCTAGATTACAAGTTCCCTCTAATCTTACGCAAAAGTAATTCAGAAGAGATTAAGTCAATGTTCGTAAATTGATATTAATTCCCATTAATGATTTAAGATTTAAGTTAGTCTCCTTTAGACTTACTTTAAGCCAAAGATAGTAGAAATTAGTGGTAATTGGTTTACCTGCAAGTCCTATTTGGACTTCGGTAGTAATTTGATGCTTAATTGTAAAAGAAAAAGTTCGGGACTAGTCCGCAAATCCCAAAAAGACACTGAGTTCTTAGCAATAGTTTATGACCAATGGCACATGAGCGTCATGGGAGTATGTACATGCAATAGAAGTGTACACACGAGCTCCATGCAACCAAAAGGCCGCGCTGTGGTCGTGGTCTGGAATTCTCCCCTCATGACGCGCGAACTGTAGAGTGTCATTAGGACCACTGCTAGGTATCTGCATTGTTACACGAGCTGCCAAATGGTCGCGTGTCATTTGAAATTAGAAGCGTAGTGTTTTTGATATAGTGCAAAATTTATAAATTATGCATAGGATAATTTATGTTGATAGAGGAGATACGCTAAAGATCAGATCTTTGGGACACCACTAACGAAATAATCAAAGATCATAATAAAACATACGGTAATAGTTGATATTTTTTTCCAAAAATTCCTTCAATTTAGGATGTTTTAAAGAAAAATACCCGGCTAAATATCTTCCGCAATGGTAACACCCAAAATTTGTTTCTTTTTTTTACTTTTTTAAAAGCTTTCCGAGACTTTTTCATCATGGCACGCGGTCATTTGGGAGCTTGTGTGGCAACGACGGGATTTTCGTCATGACGCGCGAACAATAGCAAAACGTTAGCAGTGAGCTTTGTTGATCAGGTCATACTGACATTAATAAGAATGCCCACTAGATTTTGATACGTGATGCAGTGACGTCACGGCATCAATATATATGAGGAAAAATTGGAGCTAGATTTACAAGAAACCAGAAAAAGTTATTATAATCATTGACCTCCTTTTTTCTTTATGTTATAAATTTAAATATAATTAATTTTAGTCTTGACGCATATTTTTCGTGGAATCTATGAAAATAAAGTTTTTTTTCGTAAAATGATTGTAACTCAGTGTGAATCTTAAAGGTTTTCAAAACATATTGACTGGCTTAAGTATATTGTGCTTCCCGGAGACAAAGTAATATAGATCTGTAGCGGATTGTTTTATTATTCATTTATTAAAAATAACAAAAATATTGCGATCAAGAATTTACACTTTCATTCTGTTACTATAGCTTGTATGGGATTTTGAAACAATTTTCTTTTCGCCAATGCTTCTCGTTGTATATCGACGTTTCATAACAGCAAAAACATTAAAAATGCCCATCCATTACCTCAAGAAAAATTACTAATAGGAATTATAACAATTAAACTTACACATTAAAAATTAAAATATTATGTAAAGAGCATTGAATAAATCTAAAAAAATTGTCGCTGTCAGGTAGCATGAAAAATATAAGAAATATAGAATATAGATAGTCTAGTACTAATTGAATAAAGTGGGAGCAAGCAAGACATTATCAAAACTGAAAGATAAATTAATCTCTTGTATCATCGTTATAGTGTTTTGTACGAGTTTATTAGTGTCATATAGACTGGATTTAAGTTTATATGTATCTGAACGAAAATTAATGCTGTTTTCATTGAGCTGTAGGTATGTCGTTTCACTAATATTACCTTTGTACCAATCACTCTCATAGTGAACGATGTTCATATTCTCAAAATCAAAACCATGGTCTCCCTCCTTAAAATGATGCTTGTCTAGGACTGTCATCTCTTTCTGTGACTGATGGTATTTCTGCAATCATATCTGAGTTGGTGTAGTCTTTTGTTTCGTCTGACCAATATAAACTGCTTCACCTGACTTGCAATTGATTTTATATAACACATTAGATTGTAGTTCTTGTGGATCCCGGTCCTTAAGTCTGGCAAATAGATTATCCTTTTTCTTCGTATTATAGAAAACTACCTGTATATTATTAGAATAAAAGGACATTAGGTCATTCAATTTGTAAGCCATCGGTGTCATAAACGATAGTCTAATATATTTTTTATTTTGAATCTGTATAGATTATAATTGTTAGTTTTATCAATGTTGTGGATATTTGAATTCTTTACAAAGTATTGATTTATCACTCTATTAACAGAGAAGTTGGGGTTCATCTGCAGAATTGTCTAATTTTTATAATATTCTATATTTATTTATTTATTTATTTGAATCAGTCTATCGAATATAATAATCTTACAGACTTGCATAGCATTTTACGTAAACAAAGATTATTCATTATTGCCTTAATAATCTACCTTTATCAAATAAAATAAATTATCATAGAAGAACTAATAATTTTGTAAAGACAAAGCATTTTCAAAAATTATACTTTTAAATTTTTCTCTAGACATACAAATATCAACAAGTGATGAGAAAGAATTGTAATTAAATACACAATTAGATATTGGTTCATGATAGCCATATTGGTTCTATGCTGAGGAGCATACAACAAATCCCTTGAACGTATCGGTCTTTCAGGAGCATACATATTAATTAATAAAGGCAATTGGGAAGATTTTGTTTTAAACGAAAGTATATCTTTGACAAATAGAACACAGGAAATTTCGCGACTAAGTTTCAGACTAGAGAGACCAAGCAGTTTACATCTTACAGTGCATGATGGTAAGTGGTCATTTTGTTAATTTATTTTCCTTAGCGCAAATCTTATAAATGCTTTTTGAATGGATTCAATACGATCAATATGTACGTTATAATATGGACACCAAACAATGGATGCATATTCAAGAATGGATCTCACTATCGAAAAGTATAATGTCTTGAAGGTCTGAATGTTATGAAAGTCTTTGGAGTTCCGCTTAAGGAAACCTAAACAACGTCTTGATTTAATGATAATAGTGTTAATTTGAAGGATAAACGCCAATTTAGTGTCAAAAATAACACCTAAGTCCTTGATATCGCATTTGTTCGAGAAACTATAGCATGATTAATTTTATAATCACACAAGAACGGACAAGAGATGCGATGAAAAGTAATAGTTTTACATTTTGATATGTTAAGATCTAACTAATTTATTTTTAGAGCACCAATCGGAAATTATATTCAGATCATTCCTCACTAGTAAGCAATCGCTTAGAGAGTTTATTCTAACGAATAGTTTTAAATCATCCGCAAATATTAGGCATTTGGCAAAAACAAAGCAAGTTGCTATATCATTAATGAAAAGCAGAAACAATACTGGAGCTAAGTGACTACCCTGAGGACCTCCCGAGGTGACCGTTATTACATCAGATATAATATTGCCAATCCTTACATATTGTTTGCGGTTATATAAATAGGCCACAATCCAGCTTAAAAATGTGCAGTGGAAGCCTATATTTTTCAATTTATGAATGAGAAGAGGAATGCTGATCTTATCAAATGCCTTCGAGAAATCTATATAAATAGTATCCACTTGAACACAATCTTCAAAAGCACTTATAGTATAGTTCGAAAATAATGTAAGATTAGTTACATATGACCTCCCCGTAATAAAGCCATTTTGTTCCGGACTATATATTCCTTAACTAGAGAGCTAAGCTTAGAGTTAACTATATAATCTAGTAATTTGGGTACGACTTTCATAACAGAGACTGGTCTGTAATTCTCTATAGTACTTTTAGAACCTGCCTGAAATATAGGAGTCATTAATGAAATTTTCCACTCATCAAGAAAAGTACCGGTACTTAAGGATAGGTTAAAAATTTTGCATAAAGGATCGGCCAAAAAAACAGCGCAATTCTTTAGTAGCGAATGACATAACCCATCAGAATCTGGTCTTGTGGTGGAATCGAGATCATTGAGACCCTTCAAGACATCATCAGCATTAATCGATAAATGACTAACATCCAAAGGGGATGTATCAGTGTTAACGGGGTATTCATGATCCAATTCAGTAAAAGATTCGCTACTATAAACCGATTTGAAGTAATAGGCAAAAAGATTGCAACTGGTGTCCAAATCGAACGACTTATTAGAACCGTAATTTAAAACCTTAGGAAAAGAAGAAGTCGTACGCTTGGATTTAATAAAGGACCAAAAGGCCTTAATATTAGAGCTAATGCTGCTTTCAATTGAGCACACGTATTGACCATAAAAATACTTATGCAGGACTTCGTATTCCTTTCTATGTCTATGGAACAACGCCTTATCAGCACTGCTGCCAGTAGACCTATATTGCTTGTGTGCTTTTGTCTTAGCATTTTTCAATCTTAAAAGACCGTTTACAAACCATTTAGGGTGTTTATTCCTACATTTAGATTTTTTTGCGGCAAATTTATGTAGGCCTTCATGGACAACGTCAAGAAATTTCTTGTATGCTCTCAGCAGATCCAAAAAGGACCAATTTATGTTAGAGAAAAAGATTAACTTTGTTAAAATTTAATTCAATTTTATCGGTAGAATTCTGTAAAGGAGCAAAATCATAAAGAGAAATATTAAAGCTAATGGCATTATGATGAAAATCAACTGGCGTCAGCGGACTTTTTACCTCACTAATGTCTACTAATAAATCAGGGATAACAAATAACAAATCTAGAGTTCTGCCAAAAATATTATTAATATTGTTTAATTGAATTAAATCTAAGCCTAATAAATTATCTATGACAAAACTTTCTGCTTCAGAAGATACATTAATAGGTATTAGCATCGCATCATCATCATTCCAGGTCCAACGTAAATTACTTAGATTGAAGTCGCCTATATAGCATAAGTGGTGGTCCTTGATATTATCAGATAAACTAGTAATATTGACTATGTGCTCCTTGTAAACCTCAAGTGAAGAAGATGGAGGAATATAACTGATGCATATATCCAAGAAATTAGTGGTATTGAAGTTACTCACGCGAACACAAAGTTGTTCAATGATTCCCGACTCATTGGATAAGTGAATTTGTTCGCTAATCATGGAAGTACGTACTGTAATCATAACACCGCCTCCACGTGAAAACCCAGATGCGAGAGGACAAGGGTCTTTCCTATAGATTGTGTAGCAGCTCTCATCAACAAACTCACTATTTGAAATGCTATCATTTAACCAAGTTTCCGTGATGGCGGTGATGTCAAAGTCATTTTCAATTATTGAGAGATAGAAATCTCTCAATTTGGTTCTTAAGCCACGAACATTTTGATAATAGCATTGCAAACCATTCTCTTTATTATCAACGTTTAAAAATTTTATTGTGAAGAAGTCAACATTGGGAATAAGGTCAGGCAATTCCGGGGAATCGGGTTCCATCGAATTATCAATTAAGACTAGATTTGAGGTCGATTCGAAACCAGCTCATTTTTTGATGATTTGATGAATCTTCTGACACATGTGCCGGATGGCCAGATGTCAGGTACAAGCAATCTAGATATAAAGTGCTCGGGTACTCCTAGTTTGAATGACACAGATCTGAATTTATTTAAGTCTGCATCCTTTTTCCATACTGGATGACATGTAATTTGGTTGCTTGAAATACTAATCAAATTGGCAACATAATTTTTTATTTTATCAGGTGTAGCACCAGGACGTATACGTGATAAGTGCAAATGTCTGATATTGTTTATCGCAGAAAAGTCATCGACGACAGCAGCTGTGCCAACAATCTTTTTTGAACAGTAGTCCAGTTGGAATTACGATTATCGGCGTCACTCGCATCAATATCCGCAAATGATATCTGCCTATGACTCAATTCAGTGACAGGCCTTGTTATAGCTGTAGATATACCAGCAATATCGTTAAGGTTATTGCACTGATCAGACTTGTCTGCAGCATCTGTTATAGCTGTAGGAATACAAGTGATAGCGTTGAGGTCATTGCACTGATCAGACTTATCAGCTGCATCTCCACCAACTAGATCAATATGTAACGGTTGACCTGCAGTCTAGACCATTCCATTAGATAAATTTCCTTTGGTTGAGCTATGATTATTATCAGTTTCAGACAATAACCCACTGATAGACGATACTAAACTGGCTCGATGACAAGCAGAATCTATTGGTACTGTGGACGGATTGCGTTTAGATGTAGTCTTTCAATATACTGTTCGAAGCATACGTTAAGAATCTTTTTAAAAATATTCCAAATCACGTTTCATTTTTGATCTAGAGAACAATCCGAGAGAAAATTCAATATTATACCAGAACTTCTGGATTTCATATACCAATTGGTATCTAAGTAGCCATCTTCTTTCCTAAATAAGCATACATCTAGAAACGGTAATCTATTGCCTGTCTCTCCTTCACTTCCTACAGCTTCTCGTCAAGATCATTAAACTGGTTCACTACCGTGTATACTTTATCCTTAGGCACCGCTAAAACAGAATCATCGGCATATACATAGCTTGAAGAATGGTATGGAAAATTCAAGCTTATTCAGGTTATGTTTTAATAAATATGTAGTTCATGACCAAGTTGGCAAAACATGGCCGAGCAGGATTACCCATAGGTGTTCCATCTAAATATTGATACACATTAAATTTGAAGTAGCTTGAAAAAACTCGGTTAATACTAGGAGTATACATATATACATAGTTCTAAATCAGTATGTTGACCTCGCCGCTTTGACTATATGCAGTGCCATCCTTACGTATGGGCCTACGGAACGTGGGCGCAGGGCCTCGCGATCAATGGAGCCTCAGACCCTGCGATAGTAGACCAACCGATGCGCAATTCTTTAACTAGTAAAACAACCTGTTACAAGTTAGTTTAGATGTTAGATTTTGGCTTCTGAAAGTAGATCTTATCACAGGATTTATTTAACTCAATGTTTTTCGTACTCATCTAATTGTTTATATACTGTTGGTTCATATTAGGCCTAACGCCTACTGGAAATTATTTGTCACGCAACTTTTTTGTCGCTGTCGTCGTCCGTACAGTGCGTAAACTATCGTGCGATATTCTGGTGGTATTCTATTCTTCCTATAGATCCATGTAAATTTGCGACTGGTTTCTATCGTGTGATAAGTTTACAAAGTTGGCAGTGGCTACAACTTAATATGTGTGCGTATTGTGTTGGCAAAGAGATATTATTGTGAAATTTACTTTATTTATATATTTTTATATTTTTATATTGATATGTTTATACTTCATAGTAAATTTCGACATCACGGAGCTTCAGCATCCGATTATAAATGTAAACAAACGTAAATGCTGAGATTATGGTAAAAATCGCACCACACATTGATGTTATAAATTTTGTTTTATCGCACGAAACGTGAAAAGAGTAATGCCCTAGACACACAGCACTCTTAATGAAGAAATAAGTAACGACTCATTAGTGTATAATGAATGATTCATTATAAACTGCAGACACACAGTCTTTTCTTTAAATAAGTTGTTCTGTCAAACTGGCTTTCATAAAATTATCACATTAAAAAAGAAATATGGATCGAATTAATGCGATAAGCTCTGTTTTTATTAATTTTAATTTTTATTTATTTTTATTTTATTTCATTTAACGATTGATAAATGAAAAAAAAAAAACATTTTATTAAAAAATATTTTGACATAATTAGTTTGTACTTTGCATTTCTTCTTCTTATTTTTCAAATCAGAAGATGCACAGCGGAGCTCCATACTTAAATTATATGCTTAATCTAGCATATTTTTCCTCATTATAGCTATAATTAAGGAAGAAAACACTTCATTAGTGTACTTCATTATCATCTGCTTTTCGAGCCATAATGACGTATACGTCACATAGTACACGGCATTTTAATGAGTAGTTAGTACTAATGATTCATTAGATCGTGCTGTGTGTCTAGGGTATAAGCATGTCTAGCGACAGCTCCATTTCTAAAGCCAATCAGAGCTTTTTCGCATGCAATATATCACGCTCGTGAACAAGCCCTTACTGTCAACTCAAAAAATTCTTGTTTTGTATCACCATTCATCAATATAAATGTCAAGGAGGCAGCTTTGATATGTGTATTTGTCAAATGGATATAGAAAATTTCAACGAAACAAACGCCATTGGATCCTTCCAATTTGGAGCGAAAGGCTGCATAAAGAAAAGTTTTACTTAATGTTAATGTTATGAACTACGATTCCATCCTGCTCAATTTCTTTAATATTTCCGTATGAGTGTTAAAGATATAATAATTTACTACTATAGATTTTGAGATCTCGTATAACTCATCAAAGTACCAATATGCGATCATGAATTGAACCCAAAGAGAGACTTACTTTAACTCTAAGTTATAGACCTATCATGGGTATTTCTCCCCACATTTTTATCTTCAAATTGCTATAATTTATTGTTGTATAGGAATAGTGTCGTTTTTACTTCTTATATTAATACTTCACTATATATATTTTTTCTTACAATATCGTTGAATCAGCCATTTATCAAAGAAAAGATGCATAAGTTTCTTCATTGCTTCTCCTAAAACAATGGCAGTCAAGCGGTGATAAAAGTATTAGCAGTGCGTGCATATAAACGTTAAGGCGGGGTGATAGTTTCGTCACCCAAAAGTTGCTAGCCGGAGAAATGAATCAAAATGTCAATTTGCTGCCACGTCACTTTATGCGCACATTTATATTAAAGCCTATAAAATTGACGGTGGTTACAACACATTCACGTGACAAAAATTATCCAGGGCGCGATATTGACATGCTTTACATAATTATTCTTGTTGATAATGCAAAGTATTTGAGAAAACAATACATTTCTATTTGGGGCCCCCATATTCTAAAGCTCCCAGAGCCACCACTTGGCTAATGGCGTCCATGACTATGTTTATATATATGTAGATCCTTAGGGGGGATGGTTAATAATGATACCACGTCAAGTAAAATTAAAATATAATCGGTGAGTAGGATTAAGTCACGGATACTGTGAACCAATTGTATGCAATTGGTTACATTAAACTAAAATCGTCATATGAATTTGGTCATAATGCTGGAAAACACCTTTTAATGTTTTACCATTAATTACAAAGTATCTGCCCTATAGGAATATGTTATTTTTGTACCATTATTTCTAAGACTTATTAGATTACTAAAACTAAAATAGAGTTTGTTGTATAGGCCAACTTATGAAAGGTTTTGCTTTCTCCATATACATACGACAAAATAAAAGCACGCCGGACGCCACTCCAGTACTGAATAAAGATTGAACAAGACTATTCATACAACATAATAATTAAATATTATGCACATTACTTCTTATTTTTGAAAAGAAAAAGAAAGATGTCAATACAACAAAGTTGCAAATTTTAATCTTCCGAATGTGACACCCCTAGGCAGGACACGAACAGTGGCATGCGGTTTATGGGACACTCAGCTCCGATTTTAGTCACTTCGTCCACTTTTTCATTACCGTTCACTCCATTGTGTTCAGAAACCCAAACCAAGATTACTTGGTTGTCACCAGAAAGTAGTTGGAGTTTCGAGTAGCAACTCCAGATTAGTTTCAAGTCAAAAACGTAATAGGAAAGAGCGCAGCCTGGCTGTCTGAACACAAATAGATATTGGAGTTCTTATAGCCTCTTTTTGGGCCTTCCTACAGCGATTATCTGGTTTTTTTCATTCATGGTTGCCTGGTAATACCTTTCAAAGGAAAGTCTTTTGGCCATAGTATACGTTGGAGCCCAGATAGTATCCGTTGGTGCATAGATTTTTGCCATATTTATTTCCTAGATTTTTTATTCACTTTATGTTTACACTTTTTTTCTTATCAAATATGTAATTCGCAGATATTACCCGGTACTTTAAATTTCCAAAATATTGCGCTGCGACTTCTAGAAATAATTGTATTCTATTCATATTCAAGGTCGCCAAAATATGTCCTCAGTGAGGAGAAAAAAGTAATAATTGAAAATATCGTTTTAGGTTGTTTTTATTCCGAAATCGGGTAAAAACCACCCAGCGAGGTAAAATCATACAGTCCTATCGGTGTGATATCATTTCTCCAGAAAACTCTAGAGAAAATAATAGACAGTCACATTCGGATGACGTCCATCAAAAGCTGTCCACTCAATGCCAATCAATATGCCTACCAATCCGGAAAATCCCCCGAGGACGCTCTTAGCTGTCTGGTAAGACTATAAGGAAAGCCTCACAGGAAAAGGAGGTCTTTATATGTTCCTTTATGGACATACAAGACGCATTCGCTTATACTCTCTTTAACCCAAACAAGAGAGTATAAAGGCATAGAAACCTACACCGTCAGATGGATTGGCAACATGCTCGAGAAAGGCTGGATAACAGCTACCATAAACGGCGAATCCACAACAATCATGGCCACTAGAGACTGCCCGGTTTTATCGCCACTCTTATGGCTCCTAGTTGTGGATAACTTATCAAATGTACTCCAAGAGGTCGGCTTTAAAGCCCAAGGATACGCTGATTACATTGTGTTAAAGAAAAGTTTGAGTGAGCTCTACCCGAGCTTATGCAAACTGCTTTTAACATCGTTAGCAGATGGTGCCAGAACATGGGACTATCAATAAATCCACGTTAAACAGTGGTAGTTCCTTTTACTAGGAAAAGGAGTCTTCAGATCCCGTCTCCTAAGTTAAATGGAATGGCAACGTGCACTTGAAGTCATTCTTGGCTTACGACCCCTCTACCTATTTATTCAGAGGGAAACAGCGCCTAGTATGCTTCGAAAGGAAAGGCCATAGGAGCGCACGTCTTCCAGGGAGGGTTATCTCAGTATCTTCGAGTGTGTCAACATTAACGACCTAGAAGCTCCAATAGATACTATGGCCAAGAGACTTTCTTTTGAATGAGGTTACAACGTAACCATAAACGAAAGAAACCAGACACTTCTGAGCTTCCGTGACGGGCCCACGTCTGGTATACTGATGGACCCCGGAGGGACGGGAAAACAGGCGCAAGCGTAGTTGGTCCAGATGTGGGTATTCATTCCGCTTGATACCTTACCTTCTATTCTTCAGGCGATAGTCTATGCTATAGAGGTTGGAGCTCAGGAAAGCCTAAATAAGGGCTGCAAGATCTCCAATACAATACATTTGCTCAGACAGGCAAGCTGCACTCCTAGCTCTTTCCTCTTAAGTTTTTGCGTCGAAATTAGTCTGAAGCTGCTACTCGAAACTGCAACTACTATCTAGAGACAACCAAGTAACCTTGGTCTGGGTCCCTGGAGAAGGATGTAAAAGCGGGTGAACTGGCTAAAACCGAAGCGGAATGTCCATATACTGGTCTCTAACCGACATTTTTCCTACCAAAAAGCCACTTTAGGTGGGAGGACAGGCAACTGGATCTCCTTTGGCGTAGCGCGCCCGATATGAGCCAGGCGAAGAAATTCTCAACCCCTCTGATTTCCAGACGCACCAACTTATTGGACTTGGAGACAGTCGCTCAGACTAGCTGCTACCGCAGTCACTAGTCTTGTCCCCTTCCGCCATTTCCTGAAGAAGACAGTGAGCTGTGTCGACTGTGCGAAGAGGAAGACGAAACCTCGATGCACGTCTTATGTTAGTGCCCAGCACTTGCAGGTCTAAGGCTGCAATTCACTGGAAGAACAAGTATCTCTTCAGATGATGTCTCTAATCTAACTCCAAAAGCAATAATCGAGCTCGTTAAAAATCTCGATTCTGCCTAACCACTTTAGGGGAAGGCACAATAATTGACCAACTATGGTCGCGGTGTCCGCAATGTCCTGGTGGCCTAGTCGCCCCTACTCTTAACATTATCATTAGTGTGTCTTTTTTAAAAGTCTATTATAATAAAAGATAGTCTAGCTTATGATGCGTAACTTTTGTTAACATTACTTCGATGATATCTCTATGCATTTTCAATAAAAATGCCAAGGAAACGCGATACGTAGAGTATCCCGTATTAAGGATTAATCTCGAGTCATTCCTCTTTATGAGCCAGAGCAATGGACCCAAAATAATAAATCTATTAAAAACGTTTTACGTCCTACTATTAAATTTCATTAGCTCATTTACTTCAAATGCTAATATATTTTCCCTCCATTCAAACACAAACGTGAGTCTATGATATTGAATTAAGTTTATAGTTTAATAAATAAATAATAACTACAAAATTCCAAGGACAAAACAAGTTTACATAATACTGAATATAAAATTAAGTTTTCATAAATTTTCTCCTGAAAATCCTTTTTGCTTGTTTACGAAAATACACGAATACGATAAAAATCCTAGAGATATAATTACACAAATAACGAAATTTTTTTTTCTTCTATTGTTTAACACTCTTCTGGAATTTCTTAAATCATAGCCTACTCCCAGTATACATTAGGTAGGTTGGAAAAATCATGCCCCTTATTGGAAAGATAAATTGAAATGTCAAGAAAAGATATAAATCCTCTTTTACAAAAAAAAAATTACGTAAGCGAGCGTAGGATAAAGAAAATTATTCATGTATTTACCCAATTGTGTGAAAGTTGCTGGTCAAACTTTTCCCCGGGGAAATTCGTGACTGAAGATAACAATAGAAATATGCCTAAAATCAAAGGGATCAATTGCCTTCGAATAAATATTTGTGATTATCTCCTTGCGATATAAATCTCATGTATAAATTCAAGGATACAGATATAGCCTGGCTGACAATCTTGGATTTGTTTATTATGGAAAAAAATATTTAGTTATCTCATCGCCACCCCTTCTATAAATTCTAAAAATTGTACGAAATAACTGGAAATGCTGTTTAATAATAGTAAATTAACCGAATGCATAGAACAATATATAAAACATACGTTTTCCATGGTGATTTTGTTTCCCAAATATTTTAATAATCCTCTCTCTATTTACCTACATGCGGTTGGCTGATTTTCAATATTTCTATGTATATTGGATCAATGCGTCAATTTTTTGTATGAATTTTCCTTTAAAGCACTTTCGAATTGTGCTATGGAAAGGCTCAAACCAGAAGTTTTTAAACGTTATACCCGGGTTTTTTCAGAAATTAAAATTCATTTAAACTTTGTTGTGGTTCAAATATTGAGGTTCATCCTTCATTCAGTTATTAGCAAAAATTCATATATGTTCGTTGGTCCACTGACATTTTGCCCACCGTCATACGAAAATGAATATTTTATGGTTTTCAGTTTGTTTAATATGGGTAGCCAAAAGTTTGTTAATTTAGTTCTGTCGAATATTGGAAAATTCCACTACATACATACATACATAGTTGGGATACCTAATAATTTTCTGGTGAATCCTAATTAAAAAACAAAAAAATAAGCATAGTTGTGTTTATAAAATTAATAATACTCACCTCTGCACCACAGCAAGAATAATCAAAATGGTCCTAATCAACATCGCTATCTATATCTCAACTAAGTACATTACGTTATATGGTTAACCCTGGATGTGGTGGTTTGAAAATGGAAGAAAATATTTAAAAATAAATTCAGTAAGACGGTTAAGGGGAATTACGTTTGGCGTCTTCATTTAAATTTTCTTGATTCTGTAAAGATGTTTGTCTTATTTCCTTCGGCACTCATTGTAATTATTTATATATAAGGTTGCTAACATCAATAGGGATTTTCAAAATAATACCAGTGTAATACATTTCTTCTAGCGTGTTGTTACCAAGGATACTTCCTTAGCTTCACCACATTGTTGCTGCAGGAAGACTTAAAAAATACGTATATATGTATGTTTATATAAGAAGGGCGATATTAGCTCATACGTACGTTGGATTTGTATATTTCCTTTATTTGGAAAATCGATTTTCCTATTGTTTCTCGCTTCTTTAGTATACGAATCGTGAGTTATTATTGGAATAAGAATTAAGTAGGATTTTATTTAATAAATCTAAAAAGTACTTGTTTTTGCAAATAAAAATCCGTACTAAGCTTAAAGGATGTGGTGAACTGAAAAGAATCTATTAATAGAAAACGGCGTCGTCTTTATACATTTTTGTAAGTATACATATATACAAGTTACCTGTTTTAAGCCTTGTTATCGTCCCTGAGAAATTCGTAGAAATAATATCGCAAATTAAATTGTGCTTGAGATGGTGGTAACACTCAAATGTCAAAATTATCTTGATATAGGTTTATATATGTGTATTCATAATATAATCCAGTGCCGAGATCTTTGTTCGTAATTCCTGGAAGAAGAAATATTTATAAAACATTTGTGATGACATTTTCAATCCAGACTGTATAACCGATAGTTCCCAAAGACCCGCTATAACCGCTGTAAGCAAATACCTAAAAATTAATTTAAAATACATACCTCACAGATTACAAAAGGAGAATTAGCTAATTAGGCGTAGAATTTGAAAATGAAAAATGAAAACAATAGGTCTTTTCGCGTACTTCTCGTGCAAAAACTTTCTGGGTAAAAACTTACTAGTGTGGTGGGGAAAGAATGTAAAATGCATGAAAAAGTAAGGGAACGCCTTTCATGCAACTTCGTGAAAAACAAGAAGAGGAGTGAAATGTCATTTAGAATATTTAATTGTTTCAGTTTTCTATTGCAATTAAGAATTGAAATATTGTTGAAATAAATTGAATTTGAGAATTGAGTATAGTTTGAGTTGTGTTGAGTTTTAGTTAAATAAATTGAAATTAAGATTTAGAAATAAAGAAGAAAGAACGTTGCCATAAAAAAAACGCAAACTGTTAGTGACTCTATTAACCATTGAGGAAGAAGGGTCGGGAAAAGAAAATTTAACTAAAATAGTTAGTTATTTAAGGGATGATGATGATGATGATGAGGCTGAGATGTTGTTGAGATTGTGATGAAGTCGTCCCAACTTACACAAGTGAAGAGTTTATAAGGCACTTTCGAGTCAATCGGGAAATATTTGCAAAGTTGGCAAGCCGATTTGAAAAAACTCAACCTTATATTCACCTTCGTGCTGATAATAGGCTTTCTAGAAGAAAATATATGCTACTTTTCTTATGGTATACCGGCCATGAAGCCTGTTCTTTTAGAGACATACGAGATTGCTTTGATATGTCTCTTTCCTCAGTCAATCGTATAATTATCCGTGTGACGACATTTCTAAGCGATCTCTCGGAAGAGGTTATTACATGGCCAAATAGCTCAAAAATGAATGAGACAGAGGAATAATTTCGAAATAAATCTGGATTCCCGAAAATTAAGTAAGTAACAAAATTTAGCTAACTTGTTTCATATTTCGAATTATCATATTAATCCTGTGTGTCTGTAGATGCTATCGATGGAACTCACATTGTGATAGATCCTCCAAGCGAATGGAAGGATGTGTACATAGACCGAAAGGGGCTACCTAGTATTATTCTTTTGACTATCAGAACCAGCTTAACACAAGCTCGCTGCATGGACACGTTTAATAAAATAAACGGTCAACAATACATGCGTTTCATCACTTAGTCGGTGTTAGTATTAGTATGTTAAACTAAACATAGCCCAAACACCGCATGAGATGACATGCAATGCGACATGGAAATAGAAAATCAAGTATTAAATAGACGTTTTTTTAAAACATGTTTGGATATGCCAACGTCAAAATGCTCAGCCTTAATATTAACAACAATACACATGCGATTGATGGGTTCATACATACTAAAGTTCGATCTTGCGGAGTAACATGCAACAGAGGTAACCTTCTCAGATTGTGCCCACTATCGCGCAAAGAGATTTTGCTAAGTAGTACGGGAGAATCAATATTCGCGTTTAAGAGTTGATGCACAAAAGATACATCGGCAACCATGCGACGTTTTTCAAGGGCGTGCATATTCAAAAGCTTCAAGCGATCCTCATAAGGTGGAAGAATTAATGAATTATTCCAGGGTAGGTGCCTAAGAGCGAAGCGCAGGAAGTTCCACCGACCAGACTCGATGCGGTCGATGTGGAGACCAGACGGCTAGCGTATTCAAGGAGAGGTCTCACAACACAAGTGTACAAACGCAATGTTATGGTGGGATTCGAGAATTCTCGAGACCAACGTTTGATAAAGCCCAGCATAGAGTTACTCTTAGATACCATGTGTGAGAGATAAAATTCAATCTATGGTCACATTTGACACCCAAGTCACAAACAGCACCCTCGCGACGGCGAATCGTGGAATCCGAGAACACATAATCATAAGTGATCGGTTTCTGATTCCTGTGGAAAGTCATAACCTCACATTTGTTGATATTGAGAGCCAAATTATTGTTTTTGCACCAAACGTAAAACTTGTGAAGTTCATCCTGTATCAGTTCACAATCGTTAACAGATTTAATCTGAGCGAAAAGTTTAATATCGTCAGCATAAATCAATACTTTGCAGTGCCTCACAACAGAGACAATGTCGTCAATAGATAGAATAAAAAACAACGGGCCCAAGTGACTCCCTTGAGGTACGCCGGACGAAGCTTTCAGGACTCTAGAGATGGAATGACGGAATAATATTTTATATGTTCTGTTATTCAAATAAGACTCCGTCCATTTTATAAATGTTGGGTGAAACCCATACCTTTTCATTTTAAAGAGTATCACAGAGTGAGATAACTTGTCGAACGCTTTATTAAAGTCAGTATAAATACAATCTGTCTGATAACCTTTTGCAAACCCGCCAATGGTATCCGAGACAAATTCCAACAACTTAGTGGTTGTAGACCTGCCCGAAATAAACCCATGCTGGTTTGAAGAAAGCAAATTCTTGCAGGAAATTGATAGCTGAGAGTAAATGATAGATTCGAATAATTTAGGCATACAAGACAATTTTGCGACAGGCTTGTAGTTAGAAATTTCACTTTTACTACCTTTTTTGTGGATAGGTATGATAAAAGAATTTTTCCATAGCTGAGGAAAACAACCACTATTAAGTGATTTTTGGAAAATAATTCTCAGCGGAGCTGTAAGGGAATAGTAACATGACTTATAGAAAGCTGGAGGGATGCCATCAGGGCCCGTTGTGAAGTCATTTGGAAGGTCGTTAATATGATCGAGTATATCCTCTTGCGCAATTGTACACACAGAGAAATAGTGTAGTAACATCAATTGCTGCTGTGTAATAAATTTTACAAAAGCATGAAAAACTGAAAAAGTTCGGACGCTTATTACATTTTTAATAAAATTGCCTATTTTGTAATAAATTTTACTAAATATGTAATAAAAATTATCGGTGGTATATTTTACTATTTGTAATAAGTTTTTCTATTACAGACACTAAAATAGATTTTATTGTTGTGCTAGTAAAATCCATTACATGAAATTACTCGGTTACAAATTTTACTACGCCGTAATAAATTCTATTACATTTACTAAATATGTAATAGAAATTATCGGTAGTATATTTTACTATTTGTAACAAGTTTTTCTATTACAGACACTAAAATAGATTTTATTGTTGTGCTAGTAAAATCCATTACATGAAATTACTCGGTTACAAATTTTACTACGCCGTAATAAATTCTATTACATTTACTAAATATGTAATAGAAATTATCGGTAGTATATTTTGCTATTTGTAACAAGTTTTTCTATTACAGACACTAAAATAGATTTTATTGTTGTGCTAGTAAAATCCATTACACGAAATTACTCAGTTACAAATTTTACTGCGCCGCAATAAATTCTATTACAGCTGTGCAGTTGTTTTTATTATGAAACAATGAAATCAATTAAAACACAGTAATTTTTACAAATGTTTCAATCAATAGCTCTTGACACTTGCTATTTGTCTATTTGATGCATCCGACATTGTTGGATTAGTTGATTAGGAGCGATTTTATGAATGCAAGTCGGTTGTTGTTTTGGTGATTTCGTTATAAAGAAAAGTTTAGTGGTTTAGACTTTATGGACATTGTAATAATAATAAATAATAGTGAAAGCGAAGTGTAGTGAAAGTCTCCCTAGTTTTGTTTGGTTTTTGTACTCTTTTTGTGGACCAGAAATATATTTACCTTCTAAAGCCATTAGAGGAAGAACATTTTTAGTAGTGTTGGGTGTTGGTATCTTAAAAGTTTCTTCAGAATTAACGTTATTAAATGATCACGGCCTGAGTTTTTCTTTGCCCCATATGCAAATTGAAATTTTGAGAAAAATGCAGTCAAAGTTAAGAACTCATATGGAAGCATATGACATGAGATAAACACATATTTAAGTTAGAAAAGAGTTTTGTGTACGGAATTATTGTGCTCCTCATGCTGCATAAAATTTACGTTAATTTACTCTGGTAAATTTGATACCAAGGATTTCCATTAGAAGTTAAAATATTACTTGTTCACATCAACTAATACAGGCAGACGGACAAAATCAATGACCATTCATTCGTAATTGATTTTTTTCAAAAAGCAAGATACCCAAGATTTTGTGAATTAAAACGAAAGTCCTGTAAATATTAATATGTAATTGACAGCACATTTTTAGTAAGTAATATTCAAATTCAAAGGTAAAGCGATTTTTGAAAAATTCAATTACGAACGAATGATCAATGACTTTGCCTGTCCGCCTAGGGTACAGGAAACTATTATAAAAAAAATTATTAAAAAATGGAAAATAAAATCAGTGATAGTTCCATTATAGACATTGGAAATATAAGCAACTTTTTTGTCATGTCAAATGAGGACGAATATAATGTGGAAAATACAGACCAACCATTGGCTTCAGTTATGCATATTAAAGATTTGGAACTGTGGAACTTGCTAGAAAAATGGAACCTTCCACATCTGAAAGCCGTATTTGCAGGTAATTTTTTTTAAATTAAATATTTGTTGTTATTTGTGTAATTTTATTTATAATACTGTGGTCTCGTCCGCATTCTCATTTTAAATTCAGAAGATTGCGAATTGAATTGATTTGTAGAGTGCATAAAAATAGGAAAAGTTTTGAAAGTATAGCGAAAATAATCAAAGTGTCATGAATTTAATTCGTACAACACACTTATGTCGATTTCGATGGAACCAATTCAGTGTTGCACTTTATCTGGCAGCGGAGAACTGGGAGCACTTTAGTGCATCGAACATATTTCTGTCATATTCCTTGTATTTGTGGACAAACGTATTATATACACGGAACTGTCAAACGTAATATATGTTCTTTATTGATATATAGAAAGAAATTTCTTCTTAAACTTTATGCAAATAATCCAAATAAAATCTTTTTCTTTTAATTCATTTGACTCAAAAATTTCACAAATAGCGCGACAGTACACAGAGCAGATGGAAAATCAACTTGAGTATGCATTTGTAATACCGACACAATATCCAGTGAAAAGTAAGGGGAAGTCAGTGTTGCACTTCTCCTATAAAAGTTGTCCCATCGAACACTTTCAGTGCTGCACTGCGAGAAAAAGTACAATACTGGTGTTGCACTGAAGTCCCATCGAAATCGACATAAATTTATCAAGTTTTATTTTGACATTTTGCAAGGAGTCAAGTCATGGTAATTTGATTATTTTCTCTATACTTTCAAAACCTTTTCTACTTCTATACACCCTACAAATCAATTCAATTCGCAATCTCCTATGGTCTGCAGAATACTGCATGGAACCAAAAGAACACAGCATTTATATATGTATATATAATAGGTGTTTTTCTTTGGGTGGTGGGTACATCAGTTGTAATTAAAGTGGCCTGCCCCGTGGATACAATAAAAGTCGAGTTTAGTTACTATTTCCTTCAAAATAAAATAATTATTTATTGTTGCGCGTTTAAGTAGGTATTAACCGCAATTAACCACCCATATTTAATCGTTATACGAACTGCACGAATTATCGATAAAATGTTTTCTTGGAAACCGAGAATTATAAATATACTGGAACAAGTCAAGTGTGAGGAAAACGCTCAGCATTTTTTTAAGTTTTGTCCACATGCTCCAAATTACTCACAAATCACGAATATCCAAATTTAAAAATAAAATAAAAAAAGTCTGAGCGTTTTCCTCACACTTGACTTAAGCCAATATACTTACTGCACTCACAAAGTTATAAAAATAATTTTTTTATGCAAACCGAATGTAACCACTTATCTCTACTATACTCACGATTTCCAAACTAAGTTCAAGTTTAGTACAAATTTTCGGTTGGATATCACATTACATATCTTTTACAATATGTATACGTTAATTCTTAAGAACACGGCTAAAAATTTGCTTACTTCAAAGCAACTCACTGACATATATAATATGGACTGACTACGTTCATAGAAATGCACTGCACTATGGTGGATTTCGTATAGAACTTATTATTTGAAGTTCAGCGGAACACACTACCTAAAGCAAAAAGAGACAACTATAGAAAAGTGATCCCATGATAATGTAATCGATTTCAGTAGTGTCAGCGGTCTATGTTATACATGTCAGTGATTTCTACTCAGCCGACACTTGAAAACTTTGGCGTAATGAACTTCTTGAACTTTTAATAGAACGCAGTGCTTTTTTTCCTGATGTTTATCTGTGCATTCCACGACCTAAACATTGGTATACTAATACAATAAAGTAATCCAAAAAAATTGCAATAAGAACTTGAAATATCTTAACGTTTTAATTACGATTATTGAAAAAGTTGAATATATGAAAAAATCGTAACGTGTCAACATACAGATTGATACCAAAAACTGAACGGGATAGCCGAGTGAGTTTTTTCGTAGTCCTTAATAGTGTAAGGATACGAATACAATGAAGTAATCCAAAAAAATTGCAATAATAACTTGAAATATCTTAACGTTTTAATTACGATTATTGAAAAAGTTGAATATATGAAAAAATCGTAACGTGTCAACATACAGATTGATACCAAAAACTGAACGGGATAGCCGAGTGAGTTTTTTCGTAGTCCTTAATAGTGTAAGGATACGAATACAATGAAGTAATCCAAAAAAATTGCAATAATAACTTGAAATATCTTAACGTTTTAATTACGATTATTGAAAAAGTTGAATATATGAAAAAATCGTAACGTGTCAACATACAGATTGATACCAAAAACTGAACGGGATAGCCGAGTGAGTTTTTTCGTAGACCTTAATAGTGTAAGGATACGAATACAATGAAGTAATCCAAAAAAATTGCAATAATAACTTGAAATATCTTAACGTTTTAATTACGATTATTGAAAAAGTTGAATATATGAAAAAATCGTAACGTGTCAACATACAGATTGATACCAAAAACTGAACGGGATAGCCGAGTGAGTTTTTTCGTAGTCCTTAATAGTGTAAGGATACGAATACAATGAAGTAATCCAAAAAAATTGCAATAAGAACTTGAAATATCTTAACGTTTTAATTACGATTATTGAAAAAGTTGAATATATGAAAAAATCGTAACGAATCAACATACAGATTGATACCAAAAACTGAACGGGATAGCCGAGTGAGTTTTTTCGTAGTCCTTAATAGTGTAAGGATACGAATACAATGAAGTAATCCAAAAAAATTGCAATAATAACTTGAAATATCTTAACGTTTTAATTACGATTATTGAAAAAGTTGAATATATGAAAAAATCGTAACGTGTCAACATACAGATTGATACCAAAAACTGAACGGGATAGCCGAGTGAGTTTTTTCGTAGACCTTAATAGTGTAAGGATACGAATACAATGAAGTAATCCAAAAAAATTGCAATAATAACTTGAAATATCTTAACGTTTTAATTACGATTATTGAAAAAGTTGAATATATGAAAAAATCGTAACGTGTCAACATACAGATTGATACCAAAAACTGAACGGGATAGCCGAGTGAGTTTTTTCGTAGTCCTTAATAGTGTAAGGATACGAATACAATGAAGTAATCCAAAAAAATTGCAATAAGAACTTGAAATATCTTAACGTTTTAATTACGATTATTGAAAAAGTTGAATATATGAAAAAATCGTAACGTGTCAACATACAGATTGATACCAAAAACTGATCGGGATAGCCGAGTGAGTTTTTTCGTAGTCCTTAATAGTGTAAGGATACGAATACAATGAAGTAATCCAAAAAAATTGCAATAAGAACTTGAAATATCTTAACGTTTTAATTACGATTATTGAAAAAGTTGAATATATGAAAAAATCGTAACGTATCAACATACAGATTGATACCAAAAACTGAACGGGATAGCCGAGTGAGTTTTTTCGTAGTCCTTAATAGTGTAAGGATACGAATACAATGAAGTAATCCAAAAAAATTGCAATAAGAACTTGAAATACCTTAACGTTTTATTTACGATGATTGAAAAATCTAATATTGATTAATTATATTTATTTACATAATTATGTTTACATTTTATTTTCGTATTAAACTTATATAAATTTTTTTATTTGTGTATAGATTTTCATCTTTAATATCCGGGCCTTTGGATATCTGGATATTTTCGTTTTGGTATATGTATCTATTAGGTTTAAGATACTTTGTTCTTATAACGATGTTTGCCAAAGAATAAGGCATTAAATATTTTCTCATTAATGCTACATAATATTGATATGGTTTTTTGTACTCTCGTGAAGAATAGTCTATAAAGCAGTAAGATTAAGTTTTATAAAAAAATTACATGTGTGTATGCCTTCTACCAGTTTTTTATTCCTTTTTTTAGTAGCTCATAAATGCATAAATTAAAAGTATACAAAGGTATATTACATAACAGGCCTTATAAAAACATATGCGTGTATATGTATCAATTAGGTTTAAAATATTTTGTACTTAAAACGATGTTTGCCAAAGAATAAGGCATTAAATATTTTCTCATTTGGTACATAATATTGATATGATTTTTTGTACTCTCGTGAAGAATAGTCTATAAAGCAGTAAGATTCAGTTTTATAAAAAAATTACATGTGTGTATGCCTTCTACCAGTTTTTTATTCCTTTTTTTAGTAGCTCATAAATGCATAAATTAAAAGCATACAAAGGTATATTACATAACAGGCCTTATAAAAACATATGCGTGTATATGTATCAATTGGGTTTAAAATATTTTGTACTTATAACGATGTTTGCCAAAGAATAAGGCATTAAATATTTTCTCGTTTGCTACATAATATTGATATGATTTTTTGTACTCTCGTGAAGAATAGTCTATAAAGCAGTAAGATTCAGTTTTATAAAAAAATTACATGTGTGTATGCCTTCTACCAGTTTTTTATTCCTTTTTTTAGTAGCTCATAAATGCATAAATTAAAAGTATACAAAGGTATATTACATAACAGGCCTTATAAAAACATATGCGTGTATATGTATCAATTAGGTTTAAAATATTTTGTACTTATAACGATGTTTGCCAAAGAATAAGGCATTAAATATTTTCTCATTTGGTACATAATATTGATATGATTTTTTGTACTCTCGTGAAGAATAGTCTATAAAGCAGTAAGATTCAGTTTTATAAAAAAATTACATGTGTGTATGCCTTCTACCAGTTTTTTATTCCTTTTTTTAGTAGCTCATAAATGCATAAATTAAAAGTATACAAAGGTATATTACATAACAGGCCTTATAAAAACATATGCGTGTATATGTATCAATTAGGTTTAAAATATTTTGTACTTAAAACTATGTTTGCCAAAGAATAAGGCATTAAATATTTTCTCATTTGCTACATAATATTGATATGGTTTTTTCCACTCTATGTAATAAAATTTGTAGAGAGATATTTTGGTGTATTTTATTTTATTTATTATTTTCATTACAGCCAAGCAATATATTTTACTTTGCAGTAATATATTTTATTGCCAGACTGCAATAAAAGTCATTAGACTGTAATACAAAAATGCAATAATTTTCATTACAGCCAAGCAATATATTTTACTTTGCAGTAATATATTTTGTTGCCAGACTGCAATAAAAGTCATTAGACTGTAATACAAAAATGCAATAATTTTCATTACAGCCAAGCAATATATTTTACTTTGCAGTAATATATTTTATTGCCAGACTGCAATAAAAGTCATTAGATTGTAATACAAAAATGCAATAATTTCCATTACAGCCAAGCAATATATTTTACTTTGCAGTAATATATTTTATTGCCAGACTGCAATAAAAGTCATTAGACTGTAATACAAAAATGCAATAATTTTCATTACAGCCAAGCAATATATTTTACTTTTCAGTAATATATTTTATTGCCAGACTGCAATAAAAGTTATTAGACTGTAATAGAAAAATTTATTACAGTGTAATACTTTATATAGTAATATCTATTACACTGTAACAGTCTGAAAATCAATTGCAATTTTAATCGATTTAATTACATTTTTTGTAAAATCTATTGCATATTTTTCTGTGTGTAGGGATAGTGAATGAAACATTATGAAAATCGTTCATATGACAAAAGTTGTCATTTCGAGGAAGGAAATTTGACGAAGAGAATGCATTGTCAAAAAATGAAACAAACATATTGCAAATTTCGGATGAATCATCACTAGCAGAATCTTTGTACCTCATTGTATTGGGGTAGTTGTCTGTTTTTTTCTTCATATTAATAAACTTAAAAAAGATACGTGGGTCACGAAATAATTTCGCGCGCATGTTTTGAATATACTCATCATAAAGTGTAGAGGAAAGTTCTTTGAACTTATTGTAGGATGTGAGGAAATTGTTGTGACTTATAAAGTCTTTGTCCCTCATGTAACTTTTCCACAATTTATTCTTTTTATTTTTGAGATGTGAAGTTCTTTATTGAACCAAGGCGGAGATGTTATGGAGGACCGCTGTCGCTCGCGAGGAACGTGAGAGGAAAATAAATCGAAAATAATTATGTAAAATTTAGAAACGTCTTCGTCAACACTGCTGCTGGATAGTAATGTGTTGAAATCAATAGACATAAGTCTACTGGAAAGTTCCGGAAAGTTAGCCTTTCTAAAATTGAAGAAGTATTGTGTTTCATCACAAATAGTAATGTTTTCAGTTTCATAACAATATGAAATTAGTAGAGGGGGGTGATATTTGTCAAGAGTAGACATTATAATTGGGCTAGGTTCGACTAAAGAGTTACCCGCGTCAGTAGAGAAAACCAGGTCTAATTGCCTACCCATATCATTCTTTACATTACTGATTTGACTGAGACCAGAGATAACATATTGTCCAGGAATAGTGATTCCTTTGTAGGCAAGTTATTAAGAGGGGGATAGTCATCGTCATCTTCATTAAGTACCCATTGTATATTGGGTAAGTTAAAATCACCAATAAGTAGTAGTTCGGCAAGAGGTTGCACCTTGCCGTGAATAAAATTAGATGTTGAAGTGAGTAGGTCGTAAATATTTTGACCTTTTTCATCCACGCTGTTTATGGAGTCTGGAGGAATATAGTAACATAATATGTATAAGTCGTATTTTAAGAGAGACAACTTAAGAACAACAAGTCCAATGTCAAGAGTGTTGGAAAAACTGGGAACGTCAATTTGGCTGCAATTAAAAAGTGTTTTTGCATGCGAGGAGTACGCCACCACCACGAGCCTCAGAATCTGTATGTCTATCTTTTCTGAAAATCTGGTAAGAATTGTCTAAAATTTCGGCATCACGAAAGCCATGATGCAACCAATTTTCAGTGAAAGCAACGATATCAAAACAATTTGCAACAGAGTATTTGAAGATATGTGCAGTTTTTATCCGAATCCCCCTTACATTTTGATAGTAAAGGGAAAGCGTCTTCAGTTGCTTATTTTAACTGTATTCCTAGGTTGGCGCCCAGAAGGTACAAATAATTTAGTAAAAGCACCGGAGGGCCAGAGTATGGGATCTAATAACTTATCCTGCACATCTGCTGAAACAGTTAAGACAAAGGATGCAACCGGTTTCGAGGATTTACTAATTTTACGACAGGAAATACTCTCTGTTGCAATGTTTTTGGATTTTAGGTACGTCAGTATGTCATCACATAGCGTTTCAGGCGAGATCCGAGTGACAAAAACACTCGAAGGTTTTGGTATTGTTCTCAAAGAGGTACCATTACCATTCCCTGATGTGGACACAGAAGTAATAATATTCGGTACTGTGGATTCAGAAGCAAGAGCTAGAGCGGTATTATCTCCACATTGGCTCACGTCCACACCTGCCGAAGAGCCGAAGAGGCACCCCGACTAACAGGGATTGTCGGATTTTTCGGGCTGAATCTTTCAGTCGACAGAACCTCCTGTTTTTTAGAAGTTTTTTTTTGATTTCTTTGGAACAGGATTAGATTGTTGAGGGCAGTCAACGACAGTTGAAATTGTGCAGTCAAGCCTTTTTTGCTCAATTAACTGAGTATTAAGGTTAACCTTGTCCGATAGGCCAACCACCATGCTCTTAAGGTTGTCCAGGTCACCCCTGTACAACGCGAGCGTATCAAAAAAAGTATGGGCTGGGGCTCGACCACAAGAATCGCAGACCCACAGTAAATTGCGAGTCTTTTTTAAACAGATTTAAGGCAGCCTTCTCGAGTTTAACGCAGGAGGTGTTGAACGCTTTACCGCAGACACCGTCGCAAGCTATAAACTCGGAAGAGCCATCGAGCTCGGCGCGGCAAAAACCACAGCAATCCATAATTAAAGAAAATTATGATTAAATCAAGGACGCGGTGAGAAAAATTTAGAAAGGGAATTACACAAAATCACGTTTAACACAGAAAGTGAGGTTAGAATCTCACTAGCACTAAAAATATTAATTTACATATAAATTAAAAGCAACCAGAAAAATATACAATAAACAAACTAGATAAACTAAAGCCACTAAAAGATTAGTAGAAAATAACTAAAAACACTTAAAAACACAATATTTGCAAAATACGATTTCACACCACACTTAACACTTGACAGATCACAACAGAACAGGGTATATGTGATGAGAACAGAAAATTCATAGACATTTTCGTCGGGTATCCACGATCTGCACATGATAGCAGAGTACTACAAAACTTTTTCATATACCCAAAATTAGAAGGTCCTTGCAAAGGTACTATACCCAATTAATATATCAAATAAAACATGGTAAATGTTTTTATTTATTATTAGACTAGATAACTGGATCTTGGGAAACTCTTCGTATCCATTAAAAAATAACCTGTTGACATCATACAAAGATAACAGACATCTTACTGCAGCACAAATGACATACAATCGAAATCTTAGTTACAGTCGAGTAGTGATCGAGCATGCATTTGATATGCTGAAGCAAAGATTTCGACAACTGTATTACTGCAAGCTGAAAGGTATGGATAAGCTGTGTCACTACGTACGCGCTTGCTGTGTTCTTCACAATTTGTGAAATACCAATTTAAACAGGAGTAAACCAGGAAAATAATTTCGTGCATACTGAATTTGCTCCAAATCCTGCAGCCAAGGCATTACGGGATTCAGTGTGCTTTCAAATGTGACAGTCGCAAGGGGAACACTAAAATTATTGTGATTGAAAAAAGAAATTATGCATGCTCTAATACATTTTGTTTTTAAAATTTGTGTATTTTCTATTTAATTCATTTCATTTATTTAGTTTATATTTAAATCAATTATTTTGTCAAACTATTGCATACATCCCGCAAAATGCTGTTCCTCTCTTGCATTATTGCTTCAGTCCTCCTGCTGGCTATGTTCAGAGCTTTCAAAATGTTGCCGGTTTGATCCTTCCGCTCTTGTCTGATGAGGCTTAATTCCTCTATGATCTCTTCATGTTGGGTTTTTGTTTTTACAAGAGTTCAATGAGCCAGCTCGGGAGATGCTATTCTCCTTGTTCGTGAGATCTGCGTAAGTAAAATTAATATAAGTAAGTAAATAAAGTTAGTCTGCGTTATAATAACTGTACGTACTTGAGCATGATGCCTGTAGCTCAGAATATTCATTGCCGGATCTATTGGTTCGGAAGTTTCCGGAATATGTTGAGAGTCTTGAGATAATACGTCTTTACGAGACGAACCAACTAGGCACTTTGAAAAGACCGAAGGTCTATCATTATGAATCTCCGACAATTCCCTGTTTATAATTCATTTCAAACAATTAAATAAAAAACCACATTATAATTATTCTTCATAACGACAGGACTCCCTATTTCTGCCAGTCTTGTTGTTATGGAATTTTGCTTCTTGAAGGTTCTTTCAAGACCCCTGTATTTCTTTTCGATCTTAATTGCCGTGAAGCTGTAGCCTTCCGAACACATTTTTTTTTAAACTCCTTCCACATCTTGGCCTTATGTTTTAATTTCAGGCTTTTTCCCACTTTTGGCCGAAGGTCTCCAACTATAGACAGTAACATCTTCACGGTAGCATCAACCCAAATACATATATCCGCACATTGACTAAGCTGTAAATCTAGTCAGATTTGGCAACTTAAAATAAATATAAATTAAGGTAGAAATTATATGAAGGAGATTTCTCGTCTAACAGACTGAAATTTATTGAAAATAATTTCAATAAATTTACAAAATGCATTTTAAGTACAAACAAATATTGAACTTTTCGACCCAGCGATCAGAGAGGTCTCATCGGTATGGTTATCTCTGATCGCCTACCATAGAATATTTGTTTGTACTTAAAATGCATTTTGTAAATTTATTGAAATTATTTTCAATAAATTTCAGTCTGTTAGACGAGGAATCTCCTTCATGTAATTTCTACTTGGTTTATCTATATGCCGCCAGGCAAAAAAGGGGGAACAATCACCCAATTTCAAAGCGCAATGAGTTATCTTGCCACCATATAATTCACACATACTTTTTATAAAAAGTATTTATATGCGCAATTGGTGTGACCTCCAACATTGAACTTCTATGGTAGGCGATCAGAGATAACCATACCGATGAGACCTCTCTGATCGCTGGGTCGAAAAGTTCAATATTTGTTTGTACTTAAAAGGTAGAAATTATATTTATTTACCTTCGTTTTCTCCTACAATAATATTATTTAATACTTCAGCCGAAATGAGTGGAGTTTTTCGGTCAACAGGCATCTGACCCAATTGAGCTTGGCTAACAAGTTCAGCAAGAAAATTTGGATCTAAGAAATCAACAAGAACTTGAATAAAAGAATCTCAATTCTATGGTTTTATTTACCTTGTTGCACCCTGGCATAAGTCCCAGGATAACATTGAATAGGCAATCTATCATTTGACATTTTTAATGTTTTAAAAACTGTTTGGTAATTTAGCAATTTTTAAAATTACAAATTACACTTTTCTTATGACAGCTGACAATTTTCCTTGAAACAATTGATTTCAGTAACTAAAAATTTTGGGTAAATTCATGCAAGAGGGGAACTGTGACATATACAAAACTCGTGTAATTTTGTATGTACGAGAAAGTAAGGGAACGGAAAATGTGTAAGTTCATGCAAATTCTTTGCAATGCATTGTCCCAAAACTGAGTACGCGAACAGAACTATTTTGGTGAGGAGTCTATTGTCAACACTTATCATAGAAACTTCTAGAGCAATAAAAAAGCAATTAGTAAAATATATAATAATTAAAATAAAATAAATTATATTAAAATTAATTAAAATATAGGTCTGCAATGAACAACCCGGTGCTAGGCAATCAAGGACAGCAGTCAGAACCAACGTGGCTGCAACTTCGCGCAATTTGTCAAATCGACATTTGTGCCGAGACCTAGCCTTCTTATCGGCTTAGTATCAGTACAGACTGACGTAGGACAGTCCGGACTGAAGATGCGCTCACCAACACCGGAACAGCATGCAGCAGCTAAGTTGCTGTAAGAACAGCATAGTTGTGAGGTAAATCTAGTCGCAGTGCCACATTAACGTCGGCAACTGGTCATAAGGACGACTTGGCTTGTTTCTTAATATTTTAGGCCCCAAGTATCTCAGTTCCAATCAGGCTGATTAGATAGCCACATAATTGAACCGTTACCAGTTCATCGATTGGTGAAATTCATTACCGGATTTGACTCTCCGATCTCGGTTTCCTGCATCAAGTAACCAGGGTGGCCGATACCAGTTCAGCGACTTGGTAGAATTCGTTACTGGATTTGACTGTCCGATCTCAGTTTCCAGCATCACATAAGAAGGGTGAACCCATACTACTTATTCGACCTTCAAGAGGTCAGCTGCCGGCGTCAGACCACACTGCCAACCTCGTAGAAGAGCACCGCCGGTGTGTTGACAGTTATAAATCCAGCTAGTACAGCAAAGTCGCTACATCCCATTAAGGGCATATCAATTCAGACGATTTGCCATGACAAAGCTAGAACAAATTCTTAAACATCTTCCAATATCGTTAAATTCTGAGTGGACTTGGTTATCTGCAATTGAATTGAAATATCAAAATTTAAAAATAGTTGAGCTTTGAGAAGTAGAGAACATTCAATTTTATTTTCTAGTTAGCCCAAAAAAGAGAAAGAAAATCTAAAATTTTGGGAGTTATGTTAAAAGGGAAAATTCCACACACATCCTTTTTCAGTTTGGAAACAAATATTTTTTTCAATATGGCAAAAGTGAAAAATATATTTTATTCGTTATTTCATCACAAAACTAAATTGATTTCGAGCAGCAAGTTTCAAATCTTGGTTTAAGAAAGAGTTCCGAAAGTAAGGTTTAATCGAATGAATTAAAACTGTGAGAGCCCGAACTTAGCTGAAATAAAGAAAGAAAGAATAAACAGTGTTTTTCATACAGCAGAAACCTAAACCTGGCTTTCCACGGCTCATATAGTTTCACGGGCCAGGCCATTTAGTGAGGACAAACGGCACAGCGGCTGCACTCTTCCCACGGCGCGTTTTACCCCGAGCTTATTGAGGACACGGTACCTAGTTTTGATTAAATTCCTAGTCCAGTACGGTTTAGTCTCTGTCTGTCGTAGACACTTGAAAAACATCAATCTGATCTCATCTTAATAAACCCAGAATAAATTCTGGGTATAAATTATATGAGTCAAGCTCACCCAAGGCGGAACGCACTTTTTAACTTTTGTTTTTGAACCACAGAATCCCAAAAAATAGACATCTTCAAGAAATATAAAGTTTATCCGGTAATAACCCGCAGTCATCTTTGGATGCAAAACTGACATTTTTGGTATAAGAAAAGGAAAATGGGCAGAAATACATGTGCTGATACCAATACTTGGTCATAGTTTTCATAACACGAATTACTATGAGAGATCATCTCAATTCGCTGTACATTTTCAACAGGATCGATGGCAATGCAGAAAAAAGTCTATGTTGATAATTGGGAAATGTCTCAATTGTAGACAATAATACTATTGATTTCATAAAAAATGTGTTATATTTTATAGACGGGGTGACGAGCGATTCCAAGCTCGATGGTCATTGTGCTAACCAGGTAGAAACCCTCTCAGCAAAACCTTCCTGTCCTCTTAATGAAGTGAGTCAGGTCTTGGTGAGGAAGATCTTTCAGCTCATCCACAAATAGGAGGGCATACCCAAAAGGGTTGTCAACAACTCCCATCTTTATTAGATGAGTGTGACGCGAGCTGTGGCCAGTGATGATGCCAACCATAGTGTTACATTGTTTCGTTCCAAGCCCCAAGAGAAAATCTGAGAAATTCGTATTGGGTGTATCAACAAAAAGTTTTGTGCTTCTAAAAGTACTCAGATTCGGCTATCTCTGCTGATGCTTCTTACAACCAGCCGCTTTGACGTGAGACTCGATACTCGAGGAGGCAACCCCTATGGCGGGTTCTGGTCTGAGAAACGGAGAATCAGAGTCAGCCCTAGCTAGAAGGTCAGCCATTTAATTTCGCATTATCTCCATGTGACCAAAAACCTACTGAAGGGAAATCTTATTGTGGATACACACCATATCTATGGACGACCTGCAGACCCCAAATAACTTAATACGGAATTATAATTTCTTCAATCGATTCATTTCTAGACTACTATCAGTTATCGACGATAATGTCATTCAAAAACATTGCCGAAACATTAAAAGGTTGATACATAGCATAGCCCAAGTACCATATCAAATATGAATATTATGCGAGAACTACTTCCAACAGTACGTTTTCCGGTCGAGCATGGGCAACGCTTCATATCCATTTTAGCAACAATTGATTACGACATAACAATAATAATATGTCCCTGCTCTTAAGTGGCGTACCAGAATACGACCATGTAAAAGCCATGCTGTACTTTACTGAAGAATTTTTGGGATTCTTGAACAAAATTATGTTTAACCCGGTAAAAAGTCCAAAAATAGTAATCTTTTTATTTATGAATAATTATAATACAATAATTCTGACCTTTCGAAATTAACTCTTCTTCCATTCCAACGCTTCCTTTCCACTTATGTAAGTATAAGTAAACTTAGTTATAAAACAAGTTTATTAAATTCTTCTTGTGTGTTATCCACAATTGGTAAATGAAAATTATTCAGAATCGATGCAATGATTTTAAAATCATAAAATATGTACGAATCATTACGATTCTGTGTGTCACATAGTATTCATAATTACGGCTTGAAAATCAGGTCACAATGATGTATGGAATTAATGATTGTAGGTAAAGTTAATTAAAACTCGACGTCTAGATTATAAGTGATTCTAATTTATTTCAACAAAAGAATTTATATACAAAAGTTGAGCTTATTCTATACAAATTATGCTTAGTCTAATAAAACGATTAAAAAATTAAAAAATCAATACTTTTACGAAAGCGGTGGGGCCACTCCGACCAGCGGTGAATGAATTTTACTTGCTTAGTTAGCAACTATGCTCATTATTAGGTCAGTTAAGTTCTTCGATTATTATTTGTTTTAATGTTTGTAAATTTAATTTATTTGTTCATGCATGCATAAACAAAGTACACTAATGAAGCGTTTTTTTCCGTCATTAGAGGAAAAATGTACTAAACTTGGATCTATTTTGTAATTTAATATAAATCTGAAGCACCGCTGTGCGTCTGTCCATTTGAAAAATAAGAAGAAGGAATGCAAAGCACAAACTATATTATCAAAATACTTTTTAATATAATGTTTTTTTCATTTCCAAATCGTTAAATTGAAAAATAAAATAAATAAAAACCGAGTTTAATCATCACTTCGATCTATTTGGCTTCTTAACTGTCATAAATATGTCAAAACCAGTTTGACAATAAAACTTAATTAAAGAAAAGGCAGGGTGTATGTAGTTTCATAAAGAATAGTTAGCGTCTAATAAGTCATTAGTTAATTATTCATCAGAATTTCTGTGTGTATAAGGTATAATGCTTAAAGCAGCCATTGACTACTTCCACCATATTATTACTAACCCAGACATATTGGCTTGGTCGGTTGCGAGCTGTCTCCCATATCTGGCTTTTATAACCAGCATGGGGTGGGCTGCAGGATTATCGCTGAAATAAAAAGTTTGGGTTTCCTGTATTATGTAGATACACAAATACATATATGTAACCAATTTATGTACTTATTTTGATCGGGGTTATTCGAATGAGAAACAATGTGTGATTTTGTGGGAATCACCGATCAGTTAGAAAAACCTACCAATTTTTTGGTTTTGTTTTATTAAGTTTGCTCGACGTTTCGATTCTATGGTTTTTGAGTCCTTTTGAATGGGCCTTCAAAAATTATATTACTCAAGTTATCTGACTTCATAAAAATTAAAATCTAGAAACACGAAGAATTTGTTTATGTATAATAACTACTCGACATTAAAACAACGAAAAACACTGCATTTATACAATAAATAAAGGACAACGATAAAATAAGTTAACATAAAAACAATGACAGTACTGACCTATCATTAGCTGTTTTTAATTGATATACCAGCAAACACTACACGACAGCCGCCATAACTGTGATGTGGTGTTTTCCCACAGCTAATGTCAATTCGACTGATTGACAAATACAAATAGACTGCGTTCGCAAAGTACAGTTTAATGAAATCTGTCAATTCCTATAATTGACTTTCGAAAGAAAACTGCAATTGCAAACGAGAATCCACGTATGCTGAAAGAAAATATTCTGGTGGAGTGTAGCGGTTAAATAAAAAAGGATAATTTGTCACTCTATTATTCAATTAATTATTTATTGCCACAAATAATACTAATAACTGAACAAATGTTAAGTTTATGAGAAATTAATTACGTGCAAAATTCTATCACTATGACAAAATTACTTCCCTCAACTTAGACGTACAAGCTTGGAAACTTCACTTAAAATTCACTGATTCACTGTATGTTTTATGTATTTAGTAATTAAAGAAAATTCAAATGTACAAAGGAATTATATTTTTACTCGAATCTATCTCTTTCTTTTCAATAATAATAACTCAAAAAAAATTATGCTACTTCACAATTGCATATCTAAATAAATTTTTCTTTCTGATTTTTAACTAATATATTTACTAGTAGCTGAAAGTAAATAATTATTAGAACTCAAAGTAGATCCAATTTCTGAATTATTATGTTGTGCAAAAACTGACCAAATGGCATATGTTTCACACGATAAATAATTGTTAGAAATGTCGATTTACTTGAGTGAATTAGTTAAAATGGCTGAAAGGACAAGATTAAGAATAAAAATTTCAATCGTTCTTGTTAAATTCATACATGTGTGTATAACCAACACCTGGCATGCAAACACAATGAAATTTAACCCAAATTGAAAATAATAACTAATATGCAAATTTACCTTTAATTTAATTTAGATTTGTCACTATTAAATTTAACCAATAAATTCACTTGAACTCTTGCTGCTGCTGCTTTTCCTTGAACAAAACTTTGACAATTCGATTGTTGAAAAAATTACTAAATTTTTGCTGAACTTTCTATTTCCTTTTTCCTGATGACGATTTGAACTATTTGAACTGTTTGAATTATTTGCAAATTGTGGGAGGAATGCTACTGCATGTGCTCGCACTTTGACAACTTTGAAAATAAGAAGGCAGAATGAAGAATGAACCCCCTTTTTATAGAGAATTTCGTTCCGATTTCATATCCATAAAAATGAATTATGCAAATTTTAGGCTTAATTTGACTACAATATGTAAATTTGTTGTAGTCATTTGATGTCAAATTACAAATTGCATTTTTTGACATCTTTCCCATAGAAATCCCTTTTAATTTCACGTAATTATGATAAGTTTTCCGAATCTGTGCTATAACTTATCGATACGCCATCTTTTAGTTCGATTTACAAAATTCCTCTCATAATTCATTTTCGTTCATCTTTATTCGTGTCCCTTTCACACCTTTGTGTCTCTTTCGCACTTATTGGTGCAAAGGGAAATTCGAAAATTCGCGAATATTCCGTAAACCGTGAAAAATTACGCGACGCGAACGCGCCCATTCGATTCTGCGTCTCTTTTCACCCCGGTATGACATTTTGAACGTCGCGAAACTATGAAGTTCGCCGGTTTATTTATGTGCGAAGTGTCAGTCGCGCGCGAGTTATTATATTGTTAAATTTTGTTTTACATTGTGTGTTTTGTGTGGTGAATTCTTATTCAGCGAGGGAATTATACGTTTAACTACAGGTGAGTGTATAAATTTCTTAGCTTTCTATGTTAGTTAAGTGATTTCTGCCTTTTTTTACAAATGGCATAGATACCTGTCAAGGTGAGTTTATTTTGCGAAGTCTCACCTAAGGTATCTGTGCATTCTTGTAAAAGGGTAATTTAATTATGTAGACATGCTGTCTACATTGTTATTTGGTTAATTTTATGTTGTCTAACATAAACTTCGTTGAGTTTGTATAGTGCCTGCATGGTGCTATATAAACACAATTGTTGATGTTATTATTATTTATTTTCATTTATTTCTATATTGAATTCTGTAAATTCACTTAGTTAACTCATTGTATTTATTTCAGGTCGTCGAGGGACTTTTGCATCTGTTGACACGCCAGATGCTGGTAAGATTTTTTGTTTTTAAATTAATCTGATTGTTTTCTTTGTAGGTTGGTCGAACATGTGGTGTTTGCTGGTACGTGTTTGTTGGTTTCTGTGTATCCATATAATATTTTTGGTTTTGCTGTGCTCTTCTTTGGTTGTTGTGTGTATGTACGCTGCCTTTGTCTCTCTTTTCCTTTTATTGATAGTATCTTTCTAGTTTAATAACTTTACCAGCACGAAGTAACATTTCAATAATACAATAAAAAAAACTTATTAATAAAAATTAACTGATTCAAGCCTATTGGAAAAAACCACTAACAATTTTGGGGAGAATTGCAAATAGATAAGTCATTCAAGTCAAAGAGAATTGTCTAGACCTTGCCTTGTCTTGTTTTATTATTTCCGTTATAGACTCAGTCAGATTCACAAGAACTGAGAACAAGATATCTAAATGATTTGCCTGAGCTTACGTTCACTTACTGGAACCTTCCTCTCATACTTAATGTTCAGTGCAAATACTAAACTAGAATCCCTCGCTGAAAATATTTCCTAAAACGATACAAAAAAATCCAAAAAGAATTCAATTCTTAAAACAATTTAAAATAAAGGTAACTTAAAAAGGAACTGTCCCCCTTTGGTCCAGCGTCGTCCTAAGTTTCTTCCAAATATATTTCCACCTGAAAATAAACAAAAAACTCATTACTAATCAGCAGGCCATAATAGAGGGTGGGCCATGAGGGCCATTTGGCTCAGGCCCCGAGTTGTGAAAGGGCCTCTATTTATTTCCTAATTTGGTCACAGTATGTGCGGAAAAATTAAGTTGAAATATTATTTTGAGTATTAATTTATTTTATTTTAACCAAAGATTTATTAAATATAACGATACAAAAGTTGTAGTAAAAATTTCAAGTTATTGTTATAAGTATGTATGTATAAAACTTTTTTACGTAGTAGGCCAATTGCATAAAAAAGAATATGTTGAACTCTGAAAAATTCAAAAAATTTTAACGTAGTAGGCCAATTGTATAAAAAAGAATATGTTGAACTCTGAAAAATTCAAAAGATTTTAACGTAGTAGGCCAATTGCATAAAAAAGAATATTTAATTTACAATTATTAAAAATTTAACTATATTTCCTATTCAGTACAGTTTTAATTTTCCTATTGAGTATAGCTTTTGGTTCCGTACTGTAAATTTTAGTGATTATAAAATTAGTGTTTTTTTTATTGTTTAGTGATATTTGTAATCTGTAAGTTTAAATGGAGTTAATATTAAAAATAGTTCTATTTAATTCATAAGTAATTAATTTTAAGAATATAATGAAAAGAACATATTCGAGTGGCGCAAGCAAGAGACGACAGAAAAAAGAACAAGAAAAAGCCAAGCAAAGTCTGCCACGATGGACGAAATTCTTTAATAAAAAAAACATCCCTGAACAGATTATCAATCAAACAGTCAATCCTGAAAATAAAACTACTCATGCTATTTCACAAATGGCAAATGTTATTGCGGATGTTGATGCTCAAATTTCGGTGGTTGAAAATATAACTTCAGAACAAATAGAAGATTCTTTGTCACCATTACAGATAATTGTTGATGATGCAAACATGGAAGAAAATTACGTGTCATCTAATCTACCCAATATTCAAGGAATTGAAGCAACAACTTCAATATCTGTTTTCAACGATGACGTCGCCTTACTTAACAAGAAAAATATAATGCAAATGGAAGATTTTTTGAAAATTGAACATTTTAAAATACCTGAAAACATCCCAAATGATGCTGAAAACAATAAATTTCCATATCGTCTGACGAAGAAGGTTTTAGCGAATGGAGAAATTTGCAACAGAGATTGGCTATGTTGGAGCAATTCAAAAAAGTCATTATTTTGTTTTCCCTGCTTCCTACAGGATACGAAATTTGATGCATCAGTTCTCGGTAGCCAATCAGGATGGGATATTTTAAGAGGATGGAGGAAATTGAAAGATCGCGTACCCGCTCATGAAAATTCAATTATTCATAAAAAAAAATTATGTCCATTGGAAATCAGCAAGTAGATCTGCATTATCAAAGTCCTCATTAGGATCATCTCTACTGAAACAACTAAACTGTGAGGCAAGTAATTGGCAGAAAGTTCTTCATAGAATTTTGGATGTCATATTTTTCCTAAGTGAGCGTGGTTTGGCATTATTTGGTTCTAATGAGAATATTGGAAATTCGCGGAATGAAAACTTCTTAGGTATCATAGAATTGCTCAGTAAGTATGATCCAGTTTTATACGAACATGTAAAAAGTGTTCGTGAGTCACAAGACAAGCACAAACGTCTTCAAGTTCATTATTTATCATCAAGAACTCAAAATGAATTCATTCAGATTTGTGGAAAATTTGTGCAAAGAAAAATTATTGAAGAAATTCTTGATTCTAAATATTTTTCCACTATTGTGGATGCGACACCAGACTGCTCACACCAAGAACAAACGTGTCTTGTAATTCGTTATGTAAAAATAATAAATAATGCATCGTATTCAATTGAGGAAAGATTTATTACATTTGATTCATTTACACAAAAAAGAGGAATCGAAATCGCTACGCGAATTATTGAAATTCTTGAAAATGTTGGCCTTGATTTTAATTTATACTTTGGGCAAGCATATGATAATGGTGCTAATATGGCAGGGCGGTATAACGGCGTGCAAGCAGTGCTGCTTGAGCGTAATCCGAATTGCATTTTTTCCAGTTGTGGAAATCATACTCTTAATCTTGTTGGAGTTGACTCTGCTGAATCATGTAAAGAAGCAGTTACATATTTTGGGAGAATTCAACAGATGTATAATTTTTTTAGCAGCAGTCCTAGAAAGTGGGACATTTTAAAGAAATATTTAGCTGTGTCACTTCATACAATATCAAAGACAAGATGGTCTGCTCGAATTGATGCTGTTAAACCAATTTACAATAATCAGTCAAATATTCTGGCTGCTTTAGAGGAGTGTAAGTCGCTAAACCTTCCACCGCACGCACGTACCGAACTTCAGTCAATTTTTCAATATTTGGATACATTCGAATGCATTGTGTTGACAACAATATGGCTTGAAATATTAACGTTATTGCAACAAACTAATTTAATTATTGAAGCACGCAATGCAACACTTGATGTCGAAATGGAAAATATTAACAATCTTATTGCAAGGATGAAGATAATGCATGAAGAGTGGGGCAGAATACTCTTAAGTTCAAAAGAGATTGCCGTACTTTCCAAAATTTCAACTGATTTTCAATTAACTCGTCATATTAGGTCACAGTTTGATGCTGAAGAACATTATAGAGTTAATGTTTTTATATACATTATTGATTCGGTTATTTCAGGCTTGACACGTCGCTTTGAGTCTTTACGCAAAATTTGCCAGACTTTTGGATTCCTTTGGACTTTTCAAGCTTCATCAGATGAGGAAATAAAATCGAGAGCAAAAAATATGCACTTAAAATATCCAAAGGAAATTTCAAATGAAATATGTGATGAAATGATATTTTTAAAAAATATTTTTGAAGTAAACTTTGATATAGAATCATCTCCAGCTAAGTTGCTGCTAAACATTTTAGAAAAAAACCTAATTGGATTGTTTCCAAATATATCAACAGCTTTAAGAATATTTTTAAGTCTACCTGCCTCCGTTGCTTCAGCGGAACGCAGTTTCAGTGTGTTGAAAAGGGTTAAAAATTTTAACAGATCTGCAATGAGCCAAGAACGATTGAATGGGCTATCAATTTTACATATAAATTCAGATATTGCACGAAATATTGATTTTTCAACTATTATAAAAGATTTTGCTACAACTAAAGCTCGAAAAGCTTATTTGTAATTTAAATATTAATTTCATACTTTTTAAATAAATTAAAAATAATAAAGGAACTATGTAAATTTGTTTTTTTTTACTCAAACAAGAGGCCCCATATTTTTTATTGGCCTGGGCCCCCTCTCAGCTCTGCAAGGCCCTGCTAATCAGTAAAAAATAAAATAAATTAACAAACTTACCAAACATCCATCGTACGTCTGTATATTTACAATGTCAATGTCATCAAATGACAATTGTCACGATATGACGTCAATTCGTGACGCCGCAGTCAAAGTTCAATGAAATACAACTTTGAGATCGAGCGTTGCCAGGGCAACCCATCATGAAGACGAAAAATAGCGGTTCACGGCGGCTATAAAAATGAGACGAGCCGCAGCAGAATAACCTCTAGTTAAACAACAGACAAGAACACAGTTTGCCGTCGCGCAACGAGCTATTAATAATTTTTAGACATAGCATAACCTAAAGTTAATAATTATTCGAACAATTAAAGTGTAAAGTGAATCAAAGACAAAAGTGAAACCTAGGCCAAAAGTAAAGCCTGTACCTAAATATTTTCGTGTGAAGAACTCATTCTTAGTTCAGAGTCTACTCTGAACACCTCATCCACCAGAATTTAATCTGTTTCTTATCTTCTCCAAAAAATCTAGTTTTGCTTCCATTATATAGAAATTCAATTCTGTGAAACCTTTATCCCACACCTAAATCCTAGTGCTAAGGTCGGCGCTAAACTTAATTTTAGCGGGTCTCCAATATCAGGCAATTCTTTAGGAGCTAAAATATTACAGCGGAGATTCAGAGGAAAGATATATTAAAAATAAAAAGATGAAGAATTTTGCAATTTTTTTACGGAAATACAGGTAGTTAAAATTAATTGGAAATTTTAAAAATATAAAAATAATTTGCATAATGTATACAATAAAAAAAATTAACAATGATATTGAAAATACGGCCAAGAGAAGAAATCCAATTCGTTCGCACTTACAGCAAAGACGTACAAAACTGCGTTAACTACTAAAGTCCGGTCAATAAATTTATCAAATCTCAGACAATAAATATTTTTAGAGCGCTAAAGAACGGTCTGGGCGTATAAATGCAAGCTAAATTTTTTGGAGACTTACTGGTGGTGCCATCTCTAATCAAAACTCAAAGGCAAATTTAGCGCGTTGACCTTCGTACCGCTCTCGCTAAAATTCAGGATAAATTTTCGCCAATATATTTTAGCTTGCTATACTTTCATACAAAATTTAGCTTAGCGCGGACGTTAGTACTAGGCTTAAGTAGGAATTTACTCCAACTGCAGAAATTTATTTCTGCTTTAATTCCATCCTTCACCTAAGTAGGAATTTATTCCTGGTGCCGAAATTTACTTCTGCTTTAATTCCATCCTTCACCTAACTAGCAATTTACTCCTGCTGCAGAAACATACTTCTGCCTAATTACGTAATTCTATTACTGTTACCGTGCTTATACGTGCAGCACAGACAGAAACTTATATTTTGTTTTGAATTAATTCATGAAGTTAATTGTGGATTCTCTTCTTTTTTTCTAGAAATAAAGGGAGCAATCACCCAGTGGCGGCACTGTATTGAATTGAATTGAATTTAATTTAATTGTAGTTACTTGAATTAGGATATTTTTAAGAACTGAATTGAATTTGTGATATAGTTTTAAGCATATATATTGAATTGCTAAGAACTCAGAAATAGGTTTGTAAAAGAAAAACGGTTTTACTTTCTATTAGACTTTTTTATTCTACGTCTAGAACTCAACTACTTAATTTTTATATTTTTACCTTCCTCAATCGTCAAATCGACCTCAAAAATTATATGTCTTGTCATTTCAACAACTTTCAAACACGATTAGCAAATTAACTGACCCAGTTACTTAATTAAATCGATCGCCTAAACTCAATTTACTATAGTACGGAAATGTGTAAAAGTTATTGAGTAAGCAAAACAATGACGATAATTTATGGGACTTGAGTTGCGGTACTGGTATAAAAACGTGTTTATCATAAGACCTTAATGATTTCAAAAATGGTTTAATCGGGCACCCCTCCAACTCATTCCAATGACAGTTTTACCTTCTCCTTTCTTTTTCGGAGAATATGACTTTCATATAGGCCCTCTAGCTGACTCTGACTGACACCTGTTATTTGAGGCTCTGCTTAAGTTTCTTAAATACGTCAATTTATTGAAGTTTACTACCTAAATGGTAAAATACCAAATACCAATAGTTTTCACCATCCCACAGAGTTCTGTGTATTATTTTACAATCTAGTCATTTTTATACCTTAGATGAAATCTATAGGGTATACTAATAATGGTAGAGCAAAATGGATCGAACACCCACGCATAATATTAAAATTTATTTTGATTTTTGCATGGCTATCCGTCTGTGCGCACGATAACTCGAGAACGTGTTCACTTAAAAAACTGAAATTTTGTTTTCTTTATTTGGTCACTGTCTGAGAGCGCGTCGACATAGAAAGCTGACATTTGGTACATGGTGTTTTCATAGTAATAATAAATGAAATTTGAAAAATGAATTAAATCGGGCAACCCCTTCTTGGTATTGCCATATATAACAAATAAGATTTACATTTATTGTACAAAAAACTTCTTCAGAATACGAAATCCTATAAAGTTGGTTTTAATAATTTTTTCTGCCCGACGAACCTACCTAGCTAGCTCATCATACCAACATACTGCAGTTTTGAATAACACACAAATTTTCGTTTTGGGATCCGCTGGCGACTGGGGAGTGTACAACGCCATCTTTTAGCGAGTAGTAGAGCTACAGCATGTTATGGAAAAGTCCTGCGCTGCGTGATTGATTGTCAGGAGGACTCTAGTATTCTCGAGCATTGAGGAAGACAACCGAGAGTTGAACAGTTCCAAAGGTTGAATTTGGAGCGACAAGTACTATCTGTAAAGCAAACTTGCGTGTTTTGTGATTTTAGTTTTTGAGGCTTAGAGAAAATACCACATTTTGATTTGAAGTTACATGCTTATTTTGTAGATTTGTATAAATATGGAAAAGAAGCGAAAGATACATAGTGAGTGCAGAATAATTAAAGATCAATGAGGACATCAATATTTCGTGATTGGCCGAAGTAATAGGGCAAAGTGTATAACACCTGTAACAAAAAGGTTGAGACAAACTTCTATCATGCAAAAGTCATGTTTAATCACGTTGGCTGTGCCTACGTTTTTTGTTATAACATGCCAACAGTCATAATGCTTAATTCTATGTAACCTTTTCTTGAGACAAAATCTAAAAATGAATGAAAAGCCAAAATTGCGGGCAGAAGTTTTTTGTTTGGTTGGAACGTTTTCAAATTCGGAAATTTGTGAAAAGTTTAAAGACAAAAATATAAGTCGTGCAACAATTATCGTGGTATAAAAGCTTGTAAAAGTGGTGATAAGTGCAAAAATAAGAAGTCCACTGGAAGACCAAGAGTTTTAAGTGATAAACAGAGTGAGAAAGTGATAAACAAAATGAAAAACAAGATTGGTGTGTCCATGCGAACAATGAGCAAAAAATTACATGTATCGCACATGACTATTCAACGTTGCTTAAAGAAAAATAATGTCCTGTATAGAAAGAGAAAGAAGGCACCAAAATACTTCCAAAAGCAACTTGAAAAAATGTCCAAATGTTGCCGTGCTTTGCAGTTGAAGCATTTCAAAACTGAAAGAAGAATCGTTATGGACGACGAAAAATATTTTACTTTTGGAAACACAACCTTGGCGGGAAATCAAGGTTTTTACACCGACGATTTTGCCTCATCTCCACCCAACATAAAATATAGGGGCGTTGCAAAATTTGAGCCGAGAATCTTAGTGTGGTGTGCAATTTCCGAAGCTGGTGCTTCGAGAACTTTTACTGGCACTGTTCGAGGGCAAGCGCTAAACACGGACCGTTATATCGAAAAATGCTTGCCAAAATTATTAAAGTTCATCGAGGAGAAACATTCCACAGATGATGCAATATTTTGGCCGGACCTAGCATCTTGTCATTATGCTAAAAAGACAACCGAATGGCTCAATGCGAAGAACATTAAATTCGTACCGAAAGAGGATAAACCTCCGAACGTTCTTCAAGCACGGCCTATAGAGGATTTTTGGGCATTACTTAGTGCTCAAGTGTACAAAGATGGATGGCAAGCAAATAACGAAAAGCAGTTGCGTTGGCGAATCAACTTTTCACTAAAAAAAGTTGACGTCAGTGTCATCCAGGCTATGTTGAGTAAAGTCAGATATAAATTACGAAAAATTGAGGACAATGGGCCATTATCTATTATTTCAATTTTTTTCTGTAATCTGTTTATTTAATAATTTCAAACTAAAAATAAATAAGAAATTCTTATAACCATGAAAAAAACAGTGTTACTTTTGTCTCAATCTTTTTGTTACAGGTGTTATTTGCAACGAAGCAATATCAGCGCTCAAAGATAACAATATAAAACGTCATTATGGGACTAAAACATTCTCAGAATTATTCCAAATTTACAGGAATCCTACAATTAGAAGAATGTGAATCTTTGAAAAGCGCGTTGGAATCTCAGCAAATGTTGTTTAAGAAAGTAAATGCTGAACAAGAGTTTCTGCATGGCTCATTTAATAGTGAAAAATGGAAAATCATTTACTGACGGCGAATCAATCAAGGATTGCATGATTGCAACAGCAGAAGAAATGTGTACAGAAAAAGAAAATTTGTTTCAAAACATTAGTTTGTCAGCAAACACTGTAGCTCGAGATGATATTACTAAAAATATATTAACTCAATTGACTGACAAATATCGACATTTATTCGAGGAATAGATAAAAATTATGAAGTGTATGAAGAGCTTTACATTCATAGTATTCACGGCATGATATGAAAATGTTGTTCAAAAAACAATCTTCAATGGAAAAACTTGAAGTATATTACTACTTATGGCACTGACATATATAATATGAACTGATTAACTTTTTATTTCACGTGGACACAATTGCTTGTGTCAAAAAATGTTTTTACATCGGTGACAACATTGAAAGAATCATTGCCTGGAAGTTGAATGAGTGAGCACGCAGCTTAAAAAGTGATTTTAATAAAACCTTTGGAATTTTTTCTGCATATCTAATGAATACACTGTCTTTGGTAAAACAGTTTTTATCAGTAATAAACCTAAATAATTTATTTAAAAACATTTATTTCGATGTACAGTTCTCTCTCCAGCTGGTACTTGGTGCTTAGCCCGAAATAGTTGGCAATATATAAGTGAGCCCACTTTTTGCAGTTCATATCTATGAACGCAGTCAATCCATCCATATTATATATGTCAGTGACTGATGGTGGCAACAACATATGTGGATATAATAAAGATGTTGTTGCTCTCATAACAAAGGCCGTAGAAAATGACGGTGGATTAAAACCATTAATCGTACATTGCATGGATATTTCAGATGTTTTAAAGCCAACCATGTCAGCTGTTAATTATATTAGATCACATACGCTCAATCATCCTCAATTCTGAGAGTTTATTGAAGAGATTGGAAAAAAGACACAGGCCATATTATACTGCAGTACGCTGTTTTAGATCCGAAAAAGCTCTGATGCGAGTTTTTGAGCTCCGAACAATAATAAAAATATTCCCGAATGAAAAGAATCGTCCTATAGCTAGTTTCAAAACAGTGAGTTGTTATGAGATATCATTTTATACAGATTTAACTAAAAATATGAATGACCTTAATTTAAAATTACAGGAAGAAAACCAGCTTTTACCTCTATTATACATTCATAATAAGTGCTTTCGACAAAGAATTTCAATCTCAATTGAACATAAAATGTGATACCTACATGTAAAACGTTTAGTCAACAAACTGAGACTCACTTTCCGGTAGATTTCGCATGCGAAACTTTGGTTGCTTTGAAAATAAATGTAGAGTCGCGTTTTCAGGATTTTGAAGCAATTGTAAAAGATATCAAGATTTTTCAAAATCCTTTTTAATGTCGATATAGAAACGCTTGTCCCAGAAATTAAAATGGAAATGATTGATTGATGAGCATTTGAAATCACTGCTTGAAAATTTCCACTAGTAAACTTGATCATAATTATAATGTTTAATTGTGAATTACCTACTATGTATGTAACTTATTGTAAATTGTTAGGATAAATCTCATATCATTAATTACAATTAAAAGTATCCGCTTTCATTATATATGTCAGTTAACATGTTTCTTAGTGGCCGTTAAATAAAAATATCTGATTTTGTATGACTCACTTATATTGTAAAATTTATCAAAATAAACTACGGGGGACCGGATATCGCGCATATCCGGCTCGTGCTCCCGGGCCGGATTTATGGTGCTCGTGGGCCGGTGTTGGACGGGCCGTAGTTTGGAGACTTCTGATCTAGGGTATCATAAAAATTGGCGTTAGACCAATTCTAGCTTTTTTATTTTTTAGTCATCTATTTAAATTTAATTGCTCTAATAGAAAACGCGGCAGCTTATATAATACTCTATCTTACATATTAATCGCCAAATATATAACAATTCACTAACATTCACTTAAATTTTCGCTTTAAATATTTTGTGTGGTCGAGAATCAAATACAATCTAATCCCCGTAAAGCTTCTAAAGATTTCTTCCTCAAGGGCATTTTAACATGTTATTACACTTGGGGGATTCCAGCCAAAATTATGAAAGCACAGTTTTGCTATAGAATACTGGAAACTCTGGAATTTTCTACAGTTTTAGAGGGAATTGGGGAAGTGTAATATTCCAATTCCATAAGAGCTTTCTGGAAAGTTGTTCAATTATCACCGCTTCGTAACAATATAAAAGCTATTGCGGAGATTGCAGTACTTCGCCCGTATTCCAGGACAAGTTGGATTTAGTTATTCCGAAAAATTAAGTACTTAGTCGAAGTTCAGTCATTCTGCTGAAAACGTAGTCGTTATCTATGCTTATGTGCAAAGTCATTTATCACGGTGTTTACCGCTTAATGACAAAAAAATGTTTCCTTGCAAGATAAATTAATGATGTAAATTATTTTGAATCTAGCTGAAATATTTGTTTTCATAGATTCGATTGCAGATTATGGAGCTCTTTAAATATAAGGGTATTATGATGTAATAAAAAAATTATTAGCAAATTCACTGATAGTTTTGAAATAATTAGTATTAAGTTTATACCTATGAGACTCAAGGAAACTCCTGTGAACTTGTCTGTTCAAAATAACTAAATAAAAATATCGTAGGTACCCAAGTTTGGAAAACTTGATATGTATATGTGTACAAAAAATTCGGGAATGCTATCTAATGGATAGAAATATGTTTCGTAAAAGGATATACATTATCTGTTGGATGTCTGTCCATCCAGAGGGAAAATTTTGTGATTCGATTGCATTTCGAATGATTGAACCGATTTGTTTGAAATTTTCAAAAGGTGGTGTGTAGCTGTACGCTGTATTGCTGATACGGTCTTGATATTTTTACATACTACTCAAATAGAGTCAACTTTGGAGGGAGCATTTAATTCGATTACAGCCCAAATATGAATTTTGGCCGTTAAATTGCATATTTACGACTGAGAGCTATTTTTATATACATATTTTTTAAATTAATTACAACACTACAACACGCGTACACGTACGACCACATGGTGAGATACCTTCCAGATTCACATTCAGAGGCTCAAAAAAGGCGTGAAATTTAAAACCAAGAGCAGCTGTAATATGCGTGAATGCTTTAGATCCCACGTCTATGTTAAAAGCTTCTTTCAACCGCATTCATCTTAAAATGCTATAACTGACATCTTTTCATTCCTTCTACTGTAAGTACACCATGTCAAAGAGGCACATCAGGTTGATTGAGAGTTCTGTTGCTAATAGACGTAAAAATTCGCGGGATCAGAAATATTTTAAAACCTGGAACAGTCCGTGCTCTCCAATTCATCTGTCAGCGTTTCATGTTTAATGGCGGAGAAGTTGGATAAAGTATGCCGATTGATAGGAGGCTTGAATTTTTTGTAAAAAATTGCATAAACAAATTCGTGACCCATCAGGATTGGCATGAAAGAAGTGGTGGTCGTGACTAAAGAGCCTCCATATTGGATAGGAGCATAATTGGTAATATGTAGTGATATTATTTCCTGGCGAAGTCGATATTGAAATCTACTTTTAAAACCTTTTCAGGAAACTTACTATAGTGACCAGATGAGCCGAGTCACTAAGTTAGAAACTCGAGTTTATCTCTGAATAGGTGGCTTCGCATTTGTTTACAACCATGAGGGCAGCGGGTGGTCGTTACGAGAATTCAAGATGTAATGATCACGATTTCCCAACTATTGTTAATTACTGCTCTGCTCTGTTGTCTGTGCGATTCAACCCTATACAGAATATCATTCTCGATATGTAGAAATATTTGTACCAGGTTTCACTTATGAAAAAAGACCGGCCTTGTCTAGATTAGATAAACAGTGTGTCTGATATTGGCAATACTCTAACGGTGAAACGGGTATTGAAGTAAATGAAACAAAATGACGTAGAAAATTTGGAAGAACATTTCGAGATTGGAATTGTTGTGAGTGTAGTGGTGATCGCATAGTTTTCAGATCGTTGGTAGTAGGTACACGTATATTTCTCTAGCAACGCTTGAAACAATTATTTCAAGTTGTAGTATGAGTGGTTGATGGTAATGATAATTTCCGAAAAAAAGTTGACCAGTGTTCTGCGAATTTCTATCTTGGGGTGTACAAATAGCGGAAATAACTTATAAGTTTCATTTCGTGGTGTCAAGTTTTAGCAAGTATTTTTTATTGATCGTTTGTTGGATTATTAACATATGACACATGAAGTTGGGGTACATTTTAATGAGTATTCTAGTGGAGCTATTAAAAACCCGATTGATTGTCTCCATAGAAAGATACTAAACAAAATATATTTGCACATCAACATAATGAGAGGAAAAGTGGAAACGAGAGAAATGGAAAAATACGTTCCACGCTCAAATTATTCAAAATGGATGGAAGATTTGAGAAAGCGCCATATTATAGCACAATTTGAAAATTTTATCTGAATTCAGAGAAAACAATAAAAATTGCTGATATTTCAATGGAAAATAATAAAAGGAAAATTTCTGCATCGAATGACAAAAATTTCAGCTAACGAAAAACTATTTTTTCTGAATAATTCGCATTATGTTTGTGGGTTTCTACAAACAAAAATTGCGGTTTAAGTACGATATAAAGGGGAGCCTTTGTATAGTTCATTCTCCTGTGTTTTCTACAGTCAAAGAGTCTACTACTTGCTGTAGTGAAATATCACATCCTTTTGTTTTTTTAACCCTCTCACTACCGAATATTTTTTAAGCGGTATAAAGATTTTTTTGTAGTTTCATTGTAATAAACATATTAGAAATATGTGGCCTATTTTAAAGATTTTTAAAATATTTGGACTTCAGTCAGTTTTGTGATATGTCCATTACAATGGACAAAGTGATTAGAACGTACCAAAGTCCTAAAAATTAAACCACCGGATTTTTCTAAGCATAATTTATTGTTATTTATTAAAACAAAATATTAGCCATGCTCATCAGTTGTAAAATTTATAAACTTATGTACATATTTCTATGTTTGTGTTCAACACAAAAGCCTCCTTGGCTGAATACGATTATTTCATTTATGTAGGAAGTCAGTTCTCATAGTAATGCCTTAAACAGTTTCCTTGTTTGACGACGAAACATAAGTGAACTTCATACTTAATGCATAGAACATGTGCTCTTTTCTGGCAGTTTGGCGCTTTGGATCTAGTAGCTTCATTATTTTATCATAAGAAGGCAAATGTCCAACTCCATCACGGGCAATTTCTGGCAGTGGTGTGGGCTCGTTAGTCGCCCGTTTAGGAATTATCAACATTATTTTGGAACTGCTAGGTCAGCCACGTTTATTTATACTAACTGGTCAAGCAATCTTGATTATACTGTAGCCAGCTGTTTACTACCCCTAGGACAATTTCATGGAATATCATCCTGAATTACCATTTTATAGACTACAAATGAATCCTGTATAAACTTACTAACTGATCAGTCTTATCTACTCCCCCATTGTTTGATTGTAAACTTTGACTACTCCCGGTAGGTCAACTTTTACGAACCGCCGACCTGATTTGTCCCATCTCTCTATACTGTCCTTGCTTTCTATACCAATAAAATTTGATGCTACAACAACTTCCTTATTATCGCCCCATTTAATCAATATTACTTTTTCATCTAAACATAGAATTCTTATGCCTTTTGTGGAAGGTAGAATATGCCAGATTTGTGTGCAAAATGACAATGGCAATTTTGTAACACATTAACTGGACCACATGACGGAATACCAGAGTGAGTAGAAGATAATTTACAAATGTGCTCACTGTGGTAAAGAATTTATGAAGAAACATAGTCTATCATGCCATACGCCTTGATGCAAAGGCATGAATTTATAAGATTTGCCGTTTACTTGTAGCATTTTTGGTCGAGAATTTGCAAAGGAAAGTGGCCTCTCTCAACACGAGAGACATGAGTACTCAGCGACACGTAATGCCGTGCCGCTCGGGTAAGAGAGGCAAATGCTTGACACTCAACCGTATGCACAACGAAACCCCACAGTCTTCTCCAAAGAGGAGATCAAAACTATGCTGGCAAATGGCAAAAGTGCAATGCAAATTTGGGACAAGAAAAACGTAGCAGCCGGAAAAGACGACATCAAGAAGTCCAACCTGTGTGGCTCTCACGTAAAAACGATGTTATCATATCTGTTTAACCTCTGTCTGGTAATGGAAACCCAGCCTACCGGATGGAAGGAAAATAGTGCCAAAGGATGGCAAAGATGCTACCCATACTACATACATACATGCTACATACATACATACATATATACAATTATCACAATTATTCGCGCCCTCTTAAAATTAATATTTCAAGACGGGCGCACAAGTGCATATCGGATTACAGGTTTGCATTGATCCGATACCCACAGAAGAAAAAAACAGCGTTGTATACAAGGTCAAATGTGAGAACAGCAACACTGAATACATTGGACAAATATCAAAAAAGCTTACAACCAGATTAACACAACATAAAAGATATGTCAATAAACAAGCACCTCGATCCGCACTAGCATCCCACGCAATAGACACAGGGCATGAATTTTCCTTCGGCAGTACAAAAGTAATCGACATGGAAAATAATAGAAAAAATCGTGAACTTAAAGAAGCATGCCACATAAACCTTAACAAAAAACAGTTGTAAACTTAAGGCAGGACACAGAACTAATAAATAAAGATTACAAATACATACTGAACAAACTAAAACCGTAGTATTAGTCATATAATTTAAACATTTTCTCAACAACCGCTTAGTTACATATTTTCCTCGTAGCCAGTTAATTGTACTTTTTGTTCTAAGTCTATTTTAATTTATTAATAATGAAAGTGTTATTATTATAATCCTTAAGAACTATTTATACGCGCGGCAGATAGAAAAAGGAATTTACAATATTTATATTTAGAATTTTTAAAAAAACTTAAACTCATATGTGAATAATATTATAAGTATAGAGCTCCTGAAGGTGTGCACTTGGGCCCGAAACGTCGAGCAATGAATTAGAAAATTAAATACTTTTCAACAAAACGATCGGTGTATTCCTCGAAATAACCTTACAAAAAATCCGTAATTTAATTAGCCCGATCGAAAACATAAGGCCAGCTGTAAATTCATCTCTATGATAGAGTATTGGCCTTCATTGATCAATCAGCTGTAAGTAACAACTCTAGCAGTGAGCGACGATGAAGAGGTGGCCCTGGAGGCATATGTACTGGTTCTTAAAGAGCCAGGTGTAGACACTTGTATGCCGTCACTCAAAAGCTTTACAACAAAGATAAAGTTCTTCTGGCAAGGAAGGTCAGAGATGGCTCTGACATATGTGATTCTATCACCACCACCGAATTCCTGAGGATGTCAAGAATTACTACGCTAGGTTAGGGGAAAGTAGTACCGTCCTGGAGCCTGCTGCTTTGGAATATCCATCTGGTTTACTGGACGAGGATACGCTCCTCTGCCCTATCACCAATAATGAGATCAAGCGACGGGTCTCTAGAACCAAGAAAAACGTGGTCGCTGGATGCGACGGGATAAAAAAAGCTTGTCTTAAGGGCAAGTTGATTAAGCCAATTATGGCGTATATTTATAGTCTCTCCTTGGTGATGTAGTGTCAGCCATCACCCTGGAGGAGCAACCGTACGACACTCATTCCTAAAGATGGTAAACATGCAAGCGTAGTGAGTAACAATAAGCCTATAACTATTGGTTCACTGCTTAACAGGAATTTGTGTGGCATTATGGATGAGCGTCTCAAATCGAGCATCTGTATTAACCCTAGGTAAAAAGGGTTCACAAATCAGTCGGGGTGCTATAACAATGTCCAGATTTTAAGAAACATTATTGGTCATGCGAAGGCCAACAATGGTATGTCCCTCTCCTTTCATTTTCAGTTTGGCGTTCGAGTCTCTGTTACACTCACTAGAGGAGATGCCGGGCTTCACCATAAATAATCCTGTTACTGTCAGCCCATTAGCATTTGCTGATGACATTACACTTGTCTTTGACGTTGTAGCAAAAATGAAAGTGTTAATTTTAAATCTGGAAGGATTTCTTGGTGTTCGAACCTGGAGGGGCCATGCTCCAAACAAAAGTGGTAAGTGTACAACGAAAAGCTGTATAATATCTAGCCAATAGTCTCATCATCTTAGTGATGTAACATAGGTATCCAATAGTCCTTTAATCTATTTTGGGTGGAATATTCTTTCCCACATATACAAATGTCGAAAAAACCATATGTGTTTTTCCTGTACCACAATCTTTGGTATGGTTGGAGCTAGACCTCCCGAGCTTTCAATAGAACAGAAGAACCTTTATCTAATAAAATAACCAATTTCGTACTAAAAAACTCCCATAATCATAAATCGTCTACAGAAAGGTAAAAAATTGCTTTACTGAATATTTGGTATTGCATAAACCAAAATGTCAAATGATTAAAATAAAACTATCAATAAATAGGCAAAATGCCAAATGATTAAAATAAAACTATCAATAAATAGCTAAACCAAGTCGACAGGACTATATGAGTCAATTATAAATATATATGAAATGTCAAATTATAAAATTAATAAATAGGCTGACACATAATTCAATATATATATATATGGAAAATAAATAAATATCGGACTAAATGCGCGACTGAAGATTAATAAATAAATAACGGATGGACCAACAACAAACAGGAAACGAAATATTGAGTAAAATTTGGACGGACCGACATAAAACAGGATAGTAGTTATTTAAGCAAAAATTGTATCGACCGATATGACATAAATAAATATTAAATGAAAAGAAAAAGTTCGACGGACTAACATGTAAGATCACACGGTACTTTCAAGCTACCAAACGCAACGTCCAAATGGAATCAGGCTTTTTCCTGCGATCTTAGGATCTCGAGATCAATGTCAGTCTAAGAAAACTCCGGTTTAGGTTTTCAGGTTCCAGAGTTAGCGAAATGAAGTCCTCTGCCAGTGGCAACCATACAAAGATTCGCAGGACCCGCCAACTCCCACACGCACCCGCCAACTCCCACACGCACCGTCCGATTTTACTTTGTACTTAGAACGTCGAGACAAATACCTATCCCAAAAACTCCCCTCTATCATTTACCGTTTAGGAATTGACAGAAATGTGGCCCCTGTCGGTGGCACCCATTTAAAAATACATAGAAACCGCTAGCTCCCAAACGCACAGCCCGATCTTAGTGCGGTTTCTTTTTATTTACTAAGAAGGTCGAGATAAACAGTTATTCCGAAAATCACCGTTCTAGCATTTACCGTTCAGGATTTGGCAAAAGTGCGCTCCTCTGCCGGTGGCGATCACCAGGAATACCTAGAATCCTGTAACTCCAGAACTAGCCGTCCGATTTTAGTGCGGCTTTTTTCTGTGTATTCAGGGACTCGGGATAACCAACTGTACCCAGAATCACTGTTATATCATTTATTGTTCAGAAGATAGAAAAGTATGGTCCTCTGCCGGCAGCAAAGAGCCGGGCTCTAGGGTTAGGATTCAAAACCCGCCAAGCATGAACGAGTAGCGGCATTTTCACGGTTAAAGTTACAATTTACTCTTAATTTACAATATTTTCCTATGTGTAAAGTTACAGATCACTGACATTTACCATACGAATGTTAGACAAACACCACAAATAATGGCACCCAACGTACACTAAACTCCCTTTAACTCGGGACTCCGTTATTTAATAATCACACGGATTTCTTGTAAAAGTTTATTATTATTAAATTATAGTTACTCAAAATTCTATAAAAAACCAACGAGTACTTCCCGAGTTATGTAAGTTTTAAGCAGAGCAACGGCAGACAAGTCTGCCTGAGACTAAACCTTGTAAGAGAGTCCCATTGCAGTAATACCATATTTTATGCGCGTTGAAAATACGAAGGATTGTTTTATTCCGGGTTATTCGAAACGACACCTTTGCCAATTTTTCAACTCTTGTATAATCAAATCGATTTTCTATTTACGGACAAAACTGCGTGAGATGTAGAAGGAAATCTCTGTTAATCCCTTTATATTGTTTTAAGCAACTATGACTTGTTTTAATAAAACTATTTGACAATGAGAAAATCATTCGCGCGGCGATCGTATCAAAGTGTAAAAACCAACTCTCTAGACTTTTAATTTTTTTAATTCTTAAGAAAATGCTTAATTAGAATTCCTATCCTAAGAAAATTTTTTTATCGTTGGGCATGTTTAATAATGCCCAGAAGAATTTTTTCGCCGGACGAAGATGAAATCCGATATTTTCATAGATATCGAGCACCGTTTCGTCGCTTTATTGCCATCCTACTTTGTTGCGCAGTTGAAAGTACTCAGGTACAGTGTGTCGCTAAGGATGTTGCTGATGTTGGTCGCGTTGAAGTTGAAAACATTTCAACTTGAGACGCGCAAAGTTGACATCTGCAGTGAAAAAATTGGATTTTTGCGGGAAATTTAATTTTATAGTGAAAATGGTAAGTTTTAAAAATATTGCAGTATATAATAACTAATTAATTTAATTATTTCCTGTTTGTATTTTATGATGTAAACAAAGTTAACACATGTAATAATTTATTACATGTATTAATTTGTTACCATCTAATAGTGAAAAAAACATTCGTGCTTATACTATTTACGGTACCTCTAAAAGAATACAATTTTGTAATTTCTTGATAGGAAAAACAAAATGTGGAAAAATTTATTGAGGATGTAAGGGGTCACCCCATTATTTATGATCTGAGTCATCCCAGATACAAAAATGTGCGGGACAAAATGAAAGTTTGGGTGGAATTGCAGCTGCCCATAAAATGTCAGGTAAATACAAAGAATAAATTAAAGAATACTGCAGTAAATCATAATAAATAAGATATGAAAATCTATCTTAATATGCGTAATTCAAAATTTAACAAGTGTAATTTTAAAACGTTTCTAATATTTTATTCTTACACATTTTATAAGGTTACATAAAAATATTTCTCGTTACGTAGCTTGTCCTTCCCGGCGGCCGTCAACCATGGAGCTCATCTGCAATCAGATTCAGAATAAAATGGAGAGCATGAGTATTTAATATACTCAGTGAGCTTAAGGCTTTGGTTAATAATCACTACCATGCTAATAATACTAGTGGGGTGGACACACACACAGGGTCAATTTACCGTGGACACGTGACACACACTTTCGGACACACGGCTAGGAATTTGCCTATACTCGCGATGACACACATCTTAACAATATAGTCGCATGTATTAATCTACATATTCTTCCTAGCTTACACAATCCTCACGCAACTCTAGTTGTACCTTACACACACACTTTAATATTAACTAAATTAGCTAATAGCACTCACAATACTAACTGCTAGTACTCACAATATTACGAACTGCCTGCGCCACTTTCAAAGACTTGAATGAAGACATCATTCGGGATCAGGCAGCAGTCTCAATTTTACAATCCCATGCACTTAAAGGGTTAGCAATATTTTACAAGGGGGTACCTTTCTCAAGTGCCGCTCTATTTCGTTATAGGGAAATTTCAAAAGGAATTTCCAAGAAGGACTACATGCACTTAGGGGATAGCAACTTTTATGACGGTCACCTTTCCTAAATGCCGCCTAATTTTATTATAGAATAAATTTTGCGTGAATTTAAGAAAATCTGAATTTTATCACCTCACCTCTGAGATTCGTTTAACAATCTTTATTAAATGAATACAATAAATTGTAATATATTTAAGTATGATTTTTTTTAATTTCAGTGGAAGACTCGAAAAAAAATGGAAGCAATTAATGATTGATACGCCAGGCAATTAAAAAAGAAAAACGTGTCTGGGCAAGCAGCTAAAGATCCAGAAGAGACCGAGGGATGGCTATATAGCACACAGATGTCTTTCTTGAAGGATAATTTGAGGCTTAGAAAGTAAGCTTGACATGCAAGAAGAAAAATTTATTTATTAGAACTGTATTTGCAGGACTGTAGGGAATTATCATTTCGAGATGGAGACCATGGGGTATCGTCCTTGTTCTCCTATACTGGACGATAGTATATTGCCCGGTACATCAGCAAGTTTTGGTGGGGAATCCAGCTCATCAACGCAGACACCTTGCGGGCAGAGCAAAAGGAACAAACCCCGGACAATTTCAGATGGAGTTGAGGAAACGTTTGTTAAAACGATGGAAGAAGCCCAGCAGTTTATGACAAAAAAAAAACCAACAGACTGGGCCGCTTTAGGATGAGGAAGACTCATTGTTCTGTCAGTGTTTCAGAGTGAAATTAAAAACAAAATCAAAGGAAAGAAAAAAATGAAATGAAGCAAGGATTTTAAAATACTTCCTTCGTCGCATTATTGCTGCCAAATCTGCGGAGTGCGTTTTGTTGAGTGTCAACTTCCTCTCTCCACAAACCTGCAACCTGTTCATATTCTGAATCGTAGAAACTTTGTGGACAGTATACAGATGGAATGTTATTATATAATTTTTCCGTCACTATTAAGTAATTGTGTAAGACCACACAAGCCAAAATTACTTTGTCCGAATTTTCGGGATGTAAATCTAAGAAATTTCTAAGAACACGCCACCGAGCAACCAAGATTCCAAAAGTATTCACAATGATTCTTCTGGCCCTGGATAAGCGATAGTTGAATACTTCATTCTCAATGGGAAGCAACTGGCTGGATATGGCCACATTAGGTTGCATCTTAGAGGAAATGCGCTGTCCCCAACAATATTATGTGGACATTCACGACGTGAGTTAGGTAAAGTTGAATGCGGAGGAATATTTGAATCGTTCGCAAACAATTTCTTCCCAAACTGAGATTCTCGCAATACGCCGCCGTCACTTTGACTTCCAAAGGCCCTTCTAATATAACTTACCAATATGTGATTAAGGTCATCGCAAATTGTGTACAAAACAATATTACCACAATCATTGACGATGAAAAAAAGTGATTGGTCAGGTATTTATCCTTGCGGAATATTGAAATATTCTAAACTTTGGTAATATTTTTAATCTGACAACATTTTTTGTCGTTTATTCGCCAAATATCCGAAAGTCAATATGCTTTATTTTTCGGTTGTTTGTTATGCAAAATGTTCTCATCCATGGCAGAATATCGGCAATAACTGGTCAGAGACTAATAATAACTTGTCCACTAGAAGTTCTATCTGTAATGATAAATCGTCTATATATGTATGTTGAATGCTGGTCTTATAAATTGCATAGTTACCAAACTAAATTTAATCTTTATTATCTGTTCTAAAACCCGCAGGGCACAATATAAAATTTGTGTACATACGTTTCAGTAAACGACGAGAAACTGATGAAATATAAGTTCCTTGGGACAACACAAGTTTATTAGGAGTCGATCCATTATTTTACTGACAAGTAAGTTTCGTACTATAATAAAGTTCATAACTTTGTAATCTTATCGAACAGTTTCATATTTTCATAGAGCGAATAAATTTATTAAGTTATTTTGAGTTTGTGTAAAGTAAACCTCGTTTGTTGTCCATTTCCTAACCTACGCTCAAATTTAGCGGAATTTGGTTATTACCGCTAGCAGTTTATTTATTGTTTTTATTGCCATCTTTTAACCAAAGTTTTGGTCTCTTGTTCGATTGAAATCGACTCGCTCGTATTGGGATTTTATCCTCAATGTATTATAATGACAGATACCGCTGTGAAAGTAGTTACGAAATTGCTGCTATTTTAAAGGTTCAAATAGTTACCTTTGGTGGTGGTGGATCAAAGTCACCGCTAAATTTTCTTTTGTAATTATTGTTTTAATAAAAATGTTTGCCATTTCGCTGATATTTTAAAATCATTAACTTGTTGTTACAAAAGCTCAGAATTGGACTTCTTAAACGTGTTCGCACAAAGCATCTAGTACAAAGCTAACTGTGGTCACCACCTACTTGATTTTCCCTCTCTGAACGTAGTAAATATGTATATATTCCATATTCACAGTAAACTTAGGTTTATTGTCACATGACGACCCGGCAAGTTTTAGGGAATTCAAAATTACCCAGGGGTTTCATGATTGGTTAAGATCGAGTAAATTTTCGAGGATATCGAACAGACATATTGTGTTTGTGGTAGACATGGGTCGGTCCGGAACGAGCTGGTCCATTCTAAACGGGTCCATACAAAGAATGACCGGAACGGGTCCATAATTAGTAGAGCGGTCGGTTCCTATGTTTAAACCAATTTGTGCAAAAAACTTAACTAATCTGAGCACATTACACTTCGACTTTTCTGGTTGCATATTTTAATATTTTGTAGGAACTTGTTTAAATTTTCTTGTACACTTCTTAGAACATACAAGAAGCATAGGAATACGAGTATCATGTAAAATTTGTGTAGATATATGAGTGAAGCCGAAATTACCTCTTTAGTTCAAAAAGTAGTAACTAAGGGCGCAAAATGCAGGGAACAATTAGGTAAATGCAAATTAAAAAAACAGTAACAAGTGGAAAACCTAAGTGATGAATGAATCGCAACGTATAGAAATGTAGATAGATTTGCAATCCTAGAACAAATCGACTGCTCCTTCATGAATTCTGACAGTTGTTCATACCTGCAGGCCGCAGTGTGATTTTACACTAACATATTTAATCCCAACAGAAATATCGGTCCGGACTTACCTTATTTAGCTTATGTGCATAATGGAACACAAAAGTGCGCATCACTTTTATCTTTCCCTTTATAAATTGTGAACAACAAATCTGGAAAACCCTGCCCACTGGTCTTGCTTTTTTTTTATTTATTGGTTTATTATTTTATTATTTATTAGGTTAATTTCTGTTGCTATTGTTACAATAGGTAAAAACGACAACTTCAGTACCACGTGAAAGGTTTTGACCAAAGCATGTCCAGGAACTTACTGATAAGAGGAATCGACAATTTTATATCAAATCAGCTGAACTCACATCTTTTTTTGAATTGAATAACAAAATGAACTAAGGAAAGGGCCCACGGAATCGGGTCCAAATTAGATTTTGCGGATCCGGTTCCGAAAATTCCTCGGAATGACACATCTATAGTTCGTTGAATGATGGAGTTTCCAAACGGCGCTGGTTGAGAATATTCTCGGTATTTTTTCGTAATGCTCATGACGGATATGGGTATCGATATGCAGATATCCGGTATACTTGGTTATTCTACATATATGTCATTAAATACTCCCAATATACCCAGAAAACTAGTGGATATATACTAGATATTAATGCCCTCAAAACTTACTGGGTAGAGCCTAAGTATCAGTAATTCTTACTTTGCGCATCGCTATGTCTGGAAAATCATTAATCCGAAAAATAAATGCATCATAAATCGTTGTTACTACACAGCCACCAGCACAACAATATTTATTTGCTATTTCATATGTATATAAATCTAGTGTAGTCATGTAGCAGCTTACTCTCTATCAAATAATTTTTTAGTACCTACTTATATCGAAATACAGCATCGCACAGATCTGCAGAATCATTGTCCACTAAGAATAAAGTCCAGATGTAAAAAATTTTAACCTAGCACATCCTCAATTTGTCGTCATATAATTAACCAGGAACAGTTAGTGAGATCAGTTATCGTCGGCTTGTTATCACTGATAGACACTCTACTAATTTTGTACTGTGCGTGCTTTTGAAATAAAAGTTGAATTCTATACAAATCGAACTGTTTAATTTATTCACCCTACATATCCAATTCGTTGTCGCATCGCGAAAATTCTCGCGATTGTACAATGTCCTTGTTAGTAATAAATGATAATGTGTCAAATTAAGCAACAATGAGTCTGTGCTTTTCTCAACGAAACATAGAAGAAGAAGATGATTCAGAAAATTGTTTTTTTCTTTTATCACTCCAAGTCTTGAATTTGTCCTACTTATTTATAATTAATTGTTGCCGTTTAGCCAGCATTAAAGCTAATATATTCGTCACTATAATTTCCAAATTGTTTACGCTTGAAAACCTGTCAACTGAATTCAAATAATTAAGTGCGGTTTGCGCACTTATACCCTTTTATGTTTGTCAGGAATCCTTTAATATTCAGATATTCGGAATACCTCGATATGAATATGTAGGTATTGATACCCATGTCTGTCATAAGCATAAGGTACATCCCATGAAACTTTATAATTTGTATTTGAAAAATCACCGTTTCGTGTAGTACAATTTGAATCTTTCAACTCTCCGAAGGGATTTTTAAGTCAGGGCTGCCTAACCCAAATCATTTGGTGGACAAAAAAAATATTTCTGAACTTAGGTGGGCCACACATATTAAAAAAATAATAAAACGAACAATTTATTCAAAATATTTTATTACCTTCTAGTTGCTATATGACATTTGTCTTTGTATATTTTGATATCTTTTTCATAGAAACTGGTAATTTAGCCGACGTTCATCGCAGTTGATTGGTCGTGTTTCGATCGAGCAACCTGCAGCAGCACTTCGTTTTTACTACATTTAATTTTGGGAAAAACGATTCGCTTCTCTAATGCATATTGCCAGTTGTTTTAATTTTGGAAATTTATATTTATTTCTGATGACAATCATAGCTTAACTCTATACTCAGGGAAAAACTACGGTAAAATGTAACAAAATTTGCATATGAAAATGCGCCTATCTACGAAACTGGTAATTTTTAACGAAGTGCTTTTGTAGTGGTACTGGTTAGTTCCGTAAAATTGACTAATAAATTTTCGTACACGTACTGTAAATATTGGTCTACGAACAGAAAAAATACAGTATTAGAACAAATTGCCACATTTGAAATACTGCAATAACTAGTTTGCTTTACTGAGCTAAATAGTGTATAAACAAACTTTTTTGTACACAGCCTAAGCCTATGACTTTTTAATATACTGAAAAATTAATCGTCGAGAGGTGAACACAGCCTGAAAAAGGGATAAATGAAAAATTTAAATAAAAATCGAAGTTTTCTTACTAAGTACATATTTATTAGTCAAAAATTATTAAAGAGAATTTAAAAGTATTTCGGTCTTACATATTGCTTTCCGTTTGGAATTCTTGTTACATTTGACTATAAAAACATGATTCTATTTTAAATATATAATATTTACTTGTCTTTTCTCATACTGGAAAAGTTTGAAATGTATTTTTACGATAATGTTGTAATACGTATTCTCCGTTAGGCGATTTAAATAGAATTTCTTGAAGATTCTGCAACATTTTGGCAATATCAAATAACATTTATCTCACAAAAACATAACCATAAGAGAAAACCTTTTCATTGGTAATAGGAATAAAAATTGTACAATACTTACAAACCACTAAAATTCAATCCTGGCTTTTTCATAGTTACTATTATTTATACGTGTTAAATCTACTTCAGGTAAGTTTGATGAAAAAGTGGAATTTGAACCGGACTCCTTGGTACTTCTATTGTTTCGTATCCATTCTGAAGAAATGAGCTGTATTCAGAATCCACAGGTTCAGTATTTCATAGCGATGGACTTGAAATATTCTATTAAATATATTTTATAAATAAACTACAACTAATATAATGCAAATATACGTAGATTTTCCTTTCTCCATTGATTTAAATGGTATTTGACCCAAATTTTTTTTCCTAATTTTTCTTCTTAAAACAATATATTAAGATCAGGTTTTGTAAAATATTCAAGATGTTGTACTTTTGAAATGCCATTTACTAGGAAAACAAATATTTAAATAGTGAAATGAAAACAAAATGCGCAAAATTTTATCAGAAAAAGTTTCAGTCACGGATTCGAAACCCCAGTTTTTTCATATTCCCGGAAAATCTGACGTATTATTTACCTCTAATAAGTCTGCTCCTACAATTTGTGCATTTAAGTTTTGCAAATTTCCATCTATTTTCGATCCTATAACTAGGTTCCAAATCGCCAAGAGCATTTCTGTTTTCACTTTCCACACTGGTTTCATTAAAATCACAGATCTGGAGCAAAAAAAAAAGATTTATTTTACAAATAAATTCGCACGCACGCGCAACTAGAAACACGCCCTTAATGTAATGACTCACCTTGTAGTAAACTTTGGTGATATCGAAGTTCTTGATAGGTTTTACCAACTTTCCGTTCTCAGTTCAAATTTTTTGGTAATAGTAGACAATATGTTGGTTCACGTACAAAAGTGTCGGTTAAAATCAACTGCATTTAAGTTTGTGTACAATTTTATGGTAATCTTACAAAGTTTTCAGATAAGAATAAATAAACTGCTTAGTTTATATACGGTATGTACAGTAAATTCTCATTAGATGAACAGAAATATACTGTTATGTAAATGGTATTTTTGTACGATCAACCACAAATAGAATCAAACAGTTATAAAGGGTTTTCCAATAAGAGGTGTTATTTTAATTAGCCCGCTATTTCGGTAGATGTCACTTTTGGAGCTGTCAGTTTTTGTCATTTGACAAGTAGAAACTACGCCATTAATAAAAATGGAACGATACACGATTCAACAATGCATTGAAATTATTAAAATTCACTATAAAAAGGGTGAAAATGTGGCAGAGACGGTTCGTAAAACTCGAACATTTTTGGGTCGTCGTGAAGCACCTTGTCGGACCGCAATACAGAAATTGGTAGAATAATTCGAGCTGTCGGTACAAGTTAGTGATGTGAAGAATAAAACCCGTCCACGTCGCTCAAGAACAGCCGAGAGTGTTGAAGAAAACCCAGGTTTGTCCATTCCTCGTCGTTCTTTGGAATTAGGCATTCCACAAACGTCATTACACAGTATTTTGCATAAAGATTTTGGTCTTAAGGCTTATAAAGTTCAGTTAGCACAAGAACTCAAGCCGGCCGATCATCAACAACGTCGAGTCTTTGCTGATTGGGTCCTTGAAATGCATAAAAATGATCCTGAATTCCATCGAAAACTCATCTTGAGTGATGAGGCCCATTTCCACCTCGATGGCTTCGTCAACAAGCAAAATTGTCACATCTGGGGATCGGAAAACCCAAGAGTTATTGTTGAAAAGCCTCTCTATCCTCAACGTGTGACTGTTTGGTGCGGTTTATGGTCCCGCGGGGTCATTGGACCTTACTTTTTCGAAAATGAGGTTGGAGCAACAGTTACGGTGAATGGATTGCGCTATCGACAGATGATTAATGATTTTTTTATGGCCGGAATTGGATGGTATTGATCTGGACAATGTTTACTTTCAACAAGACGGCACTACGTGCCATACAAGCAACGAAACCATTGATCTTTTACGGGAAAAGTTTCTGGACCGTGTTATCTCTCGAAGAGGTGATCACAATTGGCCACCGAGATCTTGTGACTTAACACCTTGCGACTTCTTCCTTTGGGTCCACGTGAAAGAGAAGGTCTACGCCAACAGCCGAGCGTCGATTCAAGACCTCAAAGATGGAATTCGTGAGGCTATCGAGGACATAGGGCAGCCACTTTGCGATTTGGTTATGGAAAATTTCATGAAAAGGATATGGCCCTGTAGGCGTGGTCGTGGTGGTCATTTGGCTGATGTTATTTTCCATTATTAACGGCATATCTTCCTCTTTATAATGAAATAAAGAAACGATCATTTATCTCAAAAAATGGCATTTTTCTTTGAATATCAAAATAACACCTCTTATTGGAAAACCCTACTTTGAAAAAATCTACTGCAGAATTGTAAAGCGAGATCGCTGTAATAAAGAATGTATATGGAAACCTGCAGAATTATTTGTGTGCAAATATTTTTGTCAATATCTACCAACGAAATTTCTCTGAGTGACGCTTGATTGCAATTCTATTAGCTCCATTTGTAAATTTGTAGGCGCTGATTCCTCCTCCACATTATGTGGGGTTACGAAGTATTTCATATCTTAGTAAAATTCTCTAATGATTATTTTCACCTTGTATCTTCTGAATTAATACATTAAATTTCATTGTTATATCCATTAGAAAACCTAAATCTAGAAGCAATTGACTATTGTAAAATTCACAAAAAGTTCGAACTTCTTCTCGTTCGAAAATTTTAATAAGACTTGGTCGTCGAATTTTGGTATAAATAATTCAGATTCGAGTTCGCTAAGATATTCTTGAAATTGATGAATGAATTGCTTTTAATTGAATTAATTATCTTGACAACAACTGACTATTTCCATTCCAATATAATGAACAATAAATGCGTATGTACAATAAAAACAATTAATTTAATTAATTTAATTCAATAACAAAATATACATGTACATAAAAGCAAAATAACATAATTTAAGGGAATCAAAAAAATATAATATGAAAATTTGGAAACTTACACATAAATTTACTAATTAGTGAAAATCAGAAAGTTGATGATATATAAATTTTTGAACGATATTGCAAAGACCAAAGAAGATACTTTACTCTCTATACAGTTTGTGTATGAGAACTTGTCCTGATTAAAATAAAGCATAGAAAGTATTAAATTTCATAAAATTTTAAGAAGTAAAAATACGCTTTGATTCTGATTATTGATCAGTTTCACATAAATATATAAGAAAAATATACGTCCAATTTTCTACAAATGTGGATAGTCCAAACTGCATGGAAGCCCATTACTTTATTAGGGGTTTATGATTTGAATGTACAAGAACGAGAGTGATTTGAGACCGGAGCAGGCTTAATATCGCTGATTAGATTACGTAGTGAAATTGCGAACTCATTAAGAGCTGAAAACGTGAACTTCCTCCATAAACTTCTGCTGTGACAAGAAACTCTGCTCCAGGTTAAAAGTGAGATCTTCCATCGGGTTTCTTATTTGTATGCCAAGAATGTGATCTTAAGTATTCCAGGCAAGTAATTCATATTTCTAGGAAGCGGTTTGATTGTGGGTGACAAACCGTGCTTCGACTATGTTCAAAGTCAAGTAACTCAATGAACTCAGTGAACAGCATAGATTCAAATTGCTATCTTTTATCTCTGATAATTATTCTGATTACTCCAAAACTGAAATATCCAAATTTAGAATAGTGTTTCATATAAATTTCGGTAAAGCCCCTGGCCATCGCGTACACCTATCGAAAGCGCTGGGATAATACCGAAAAGTTTGTAATGAAGGAATAAAACTGTTAAGATTTTATGCATAGTTTCAAATCCGCAAGGACAGCTAACAAATGTATCAAAATTATTTTTGATATGTTTAGAAATTTGACATAGGCCCCAGGCAAGGCAGGAACATACGTATCAATTGTCATACGTATTGATTGAAGACAGAAGATATTTAGCAGTGATCATTTAATTTGAAAGCTTCACATACATGTACATATATTTATGCTGATTTTGTACGCTATCGAGAATTGTCTTCATAGACTGTTTAGGAATGAACGGTCTAATTTCAACTGGAGAAACTTTATACTACAGCTGTTTACTGAACCCAAAAATTGCAAATATTCGAAATTGAAAATTTCTACGGAGTTCAATTTGTGTATCGAATATAATTTGATATCTATCAAACTCAAAGATGCCTGATACGTGTGGTGATCTGTCCCAGAAAATCTAAATGCCACAATTTTCTTAGACATGATTTTTCAGTTTTTTGTCTTAAACTAATGATCAAAAGTTTGCGGTCAGTGAATAGGATAAAATGCCGTTGTTTCGTTGAGGAACACCCTTCAAATATAAATATCTATAACAAAAACGTACAAACTAAAACACTTACGATATTCCCACGATGACAAATACATATAATAATAATTAAAAACCTTCTGAGATGATACAGCCTCATCAGGGAATATGAGCGAAAAAGAAATAAATAAAAGGCATTCATAAAATGTAAACAAATGGTAAAGTTTCAGATTATTTACGATTTGAGACTTTAAACAGGAGAAAACTTACTCATTAACAGAGTTCAATTCCAGCGCTGTATCACTAAATCCATGTTTTCTTCCTGAAATATGTAACAAAAATATCTAATTAACTAAAATAAAAGATAATAACAAACGAAAAAGCAACACTTACCGATTGACAGCAGCTGTCAAGTTCCTGACAGAATACAAAAGTATTCTCGTCAAATACTGACAAGGTGATAGAACCTGAAGTAGACTGCAACGTATACGCCTAGGCAAGACAAAGTGACAGAACCGAAAGTATACTACAACGTATACGCCTAGGCAATTACATGCAGCTGACATGCCATCTCTGTCAACCATATGATATTGCAGAGCGCAACTGTTAAAGCTACTGACAGACGCACAGCTTCCATTGCTTTCAGGGCTATAAATAGCGAGCTGCTGAAACCAGAAACTCACTCAAGTTTCGAATGAGTCACGAGATTGATCGGCAGATATTGACGCTTATTGAAGTCTTGATTAACCAAAAAACTACGGGAAATGTTTGCGTCTCATTTTTACTAATGTTTTGCGAAAATTAATAATTTTATTAATATTTATTTTCAGCATCCTACATTGGGAGTTTTTCTTGACCCCAATCGTTACCTATATGAGCAGTTCTATGTCCCTCATACTATCGAGCTAACCCCATTTTTTTTTTTCGTTTTTATTAATAATTATTCTCTCTCTATTTTACAGATTGAAAAATAAAAGGCCAGTGGAGGCTCAATAACCTATAAAAATTGGATTTCTTAAATTTTTGATTGAAGTAGTACGTTTTGTTTAAATTAGTAATATAGGTAATTGTATAATAAAATAATTGAATTTCTAAATACCTGAATTACCTAGCTTATAAAAACATTTCTGTGATAAAGTCGTAATACAAAGTATTGAATTTCGATTTTTTAAAATACTTCAGTCTTATCATTTTTTAAATCGGTAACACCCCATTTTATGAATAAGCCCACATTGGGACTTAACAGCCCACCTTGTAACAGAAAATGGAAATACTTAAGTAAGTAAGTTTCACTCCCAAAATGTTTAAAAAGCCTTCGTCGATTAATTAATTTTCTCAGCGCCTTCCAATTTATGTAGTTGTTCAAAGCCGCTTTGTGACTTGCACAGTTTTTACCGAAAATCTATCAAGCCTTTAGGGCCCGGACAGCTGACATCATAGATTTAGATTCTCTTCATTTTTAACTTGATCAGGATCTGCATGGAATTAAATCTTTTAGATTCTTGGACGAGATGGAACTCCAGTAATATTTCTAAGAAACTGTGCTAATAGTTTTGCTTACTGCCCTTAGCACTAAAATATGCCTTATTATTTGTACTATTTTTAGATTAGGTATAACTAAAAAGACATTTGTAGAGCCAATTATTGCAATCCCCAAATATCGCCTGTAAAAACCACTTAAATTGCAGCCAAGTTGAGCTCCCCAGTTTCTCCAACACTCTCGACATTGAACTTATAGTTCTTAAGGTGTCTCTCTTAAAATATGACTTATACATATTTTGTTGCTATATTCCTCCAGACTCCATAAATATCGTCGACGACAAAGGTCAGAATATTTATGACCTACTCATTTTAACATCTAATTTTATCCATGGTAAGATGGAACCTCTTGACGAATTACTACTTATTGGTGATTTTAACCTACCCAATATACAATGGGTACTTAATGATGATGACGATGACTATCTTCTACTTAATAACATGACAACAAGGGAATCACTTTTCCTTGACACTATTTCATCTCTTGGTCTCAGCCAAATCAGTAATGTTAAGAATGACATGGGTAGGCAGTTAGACCTGGTATTTTCTACTGACGCGTTGAACGTAGTCCAGTTATAATGTCTACTCTTGACAAATACCACCCCCTCTTCTAATTACACATTGCTATGTAACCAAAAACCTCACATATTGTGACGAAGCACAATACTTTTTCAATTTTAGAAAGGCTGACTTTTCAGAACTTTCCAGTAGACTTACCTCTATTGATTTCTACACATTTCTGTCTTGCAATAGTGTTGATGAAGATGTTTCTAAGTTTTACGCAATTCTTTTCAATTAATTTTCTTCTCGTATTCCCCGCGAGCGTCAGCGGTTGAATAAAACATCACCGCCATGGTTCAATAAAGAACTGAAACGTCTTCAAAATAGGAAGAATAAACTGTGGAAAAGTTATATGACGGACAAGGACACTATAGCTCACAACAACTTCCTCACATCATATAATGAGTTCAGAGAACTTTCTTCTACACTTTATGAAGAGTATGTTCAAATGATGCGTACAAAATTATTTAGTGACCCACGCATCTTTTTTAAGTTTATTAATATGAAGAAAAAAACTACCCCAATACCATGAGGAAGAAGGATTCTGCTAGTGATGATTCGTCTGAAATTTGCGATATGTTTGCTTCATTTTTTGACAATGCCTTTGCCTCGTCAAATTTTCATCCTCAAAATAGCGACTTCAGTCATATGAACGATTCCCATAACGTTTCATTCACTATCCCTTCAATTTCAGAAGAGGATATACTCAATTGCATTAATGGGCTTCCAAATGACTTTACAACTGGTCCTGATGGGATCCCTCCAGCCTTTTTTAAGTCATGCTGCCTCGCCGTGGTAGCTCCGCTGAGAATTATCTTCCAAAAATCACTCGATAGTGGTTGTTTCCCGCAGCTATGGAAAAAATCCTTTATCATACCTATCCACAAAAAAGGTAGTAAAAATGAAATTTCTAACTATAGGCCTATTGCAAAATTATCTTGCATGCCCAAGTTATTCGAATCTATCATTTACTGTCAACTATCAACTTCCTGTAAGAATTTGCTTTCTTCAAACCAACATGGGTTTATTTCGGGTAGGTCTACAACTACTAACTTGCTGGAATTTGTCTCTGATACCGTTGGCGGATTGGCAAAAGGCTATCAGACAGATTGTATTTATACAGACTTTAGTAAAGCGTTCGACAAGTTATCTCACTCCGTGATACTCCTTAAAATGGAAAAGTATGGGTTTCCCTCAACATTTCTAAAATGGACAGAGTCTTTATAACAGAACATACCAAATCTTATTTCGCCATTCCTTCTCTAGAGTCTTGAGGGCTTCATCTGGCGTACCTCAAGGGAGTCATTTGGGCCCGTTGTTCTTTATTCTGTCTATTGACGACATTGTCTCCGTTGTGAGGTATTGTATGGTCTTGATTTTTGCTGACGATGTTAAGCTTTTCGCTCAGATTAAATCTGTTAACATTGTGAACAGGTACAGGGTGACCTTCAAAAATTTTACAATTGGTGCAAGAGCAATAATTTGGTACTCAATATCAACAAATGTGGGGTTATGACTTTCCATAGAAATCAGACACCAATCACTTATGATTATGAGTTCTCGGATACCTCGATTCGCCGTGTGGACTCTATCTGTGACTTGGGTGTCAAATGTGACCACAGATTGAATTTTATCTCCCATATAAACTATATGGTATCAAAGAGTAGCTCTATGCTGGATTTTATAAAACGTTGGTCCCGAGAGTTTTCAAATCCTACCATAACATTGCGTTTGTACACTCGCTTTGTAAGACCACTTCTATTTTTGTAATGATTTTCGTTCTATTTATGTCAAAATAGAATTCAATTTCAGCAAATATTCAACAACAAAATGTTCTGAGTTCGTAGGAAAAAAATTATTAAAATTAGTACTGCTGACTGCCAAGAAAAGCCAAGGCATCCTTTTTGTATCTGTCGTGACGCGGAACACTTTTAACGGAAATACTTTTATGCGTTCAGCCGCTATATTGACCTGAGTGTTAAGGACACTTCTAAATTATTACTGTTCCTGAAAATCCACCTTTTGCAGCGTGATCAAGTAGATTCCATGTACTAGTAAGTAGACATAATAAAAAATAAGTAAAACAATGCTAGTTTTTAAGTCACTCTTGTTTCAATCTTGTAAGAGGAAACATCTCAAAATATTTTCAAAAAATAATAAAGAAATAAATAATATCAATCGCCAGTTCTTTATTACTGCAACAGTTTTCAAACAAGTCAGGGTACAGACCTGATCCCGATGTATAGCATTACGGCGTTCCAGGAGAAGAAAATATTAAAGCCTTATTAAATAACCTTCTTTCTTTTTGTAGCCCCAGCTGAAGCTGAAGGAGAACAAAGAAGATCTTTCTAGATTTTCTTCTGCCTATGCAGAGTCATTAGCCGCGTTATACACGCGAGCACCCTGTCTAAGAAATTTGTTGGTATTCCAATCCTCAACATAGATTAAGTGGAATAGTTGTTATCGTATAGGATAAAGCTATATATCATCTACATATCCCTTAAAAGAAAGGAACAATTTTAGAGGTATTCACTTGTCTCCAAAATAAAATGTCGGGCTTTAGTTGTGGAACTCGAGACCGCGAGAATGATATTTCTAGAGTTTTTAATTTTACATATTGATTTGTAAGATAAGATATACGAGATCTACGAGTATTGATAATATGTTTGCTCTAATTTACCGATGAATTCATAAAAAATTTGCTTTAAAAATTAATTTTAAATATCTATAAAATGCAATTTTCAGCACTTCTTATACAGAGCGTCAAACGAGAGCGTACCATAAGTTTTGTCTAGTAAACATCACATCCAAAAAATCTTGGAATAGCAAGTATAGAAGCTTCTTCCTCACTGTGAATTAAAAAAGTTTCAGTTTCTATCGAACCTCAGTATAAGAACGTCATATGTATTTAGGCTTGAGTCCCGAGTACGTGCAGGGTTTTGATGTTGTATTCTTTTCCGTGCGACTGCTTCTACCTATGATCTAACCAGACAGATTATTTTTCCTCTTGTGTTTCTTAATTTTAACTAGCCTATTAAGCCATAATTGCCTTTAGCTGGCATTAACCAGTAACGATTAAAGCGCACAAATAAATTGTGAATTTTTGCAATACCATTTATTTTTATCTTGTTCCATTTGGGACTCGAACTTATATTTTCAGAATCGGTCATATGGGAAAGCGGAAGGTCCCGGTTTCAAAACCTGGACGAGGCGGCTGTTTTTCCTCTTATATTTATTTATTAATTAATTAATTTGGAAGTTTAGAGTGTTTACTATCGAATAAGACTTTAAACAGGTTCTTAAGTTTCATAGCTAGAATATTACACGGTGACTGAATAAAACATACCCGAAAATATTAAAGTACTGTTATTTCGAAATTGTTAGATATTGTGCCACCCTGCAATACAATTTGTTGTTCGTCTCATCGAAGAATATCACCCCGTGAAGTTTGTCGGGAAAAAACTGAAACAGCTTGTAGTGCACTGCATTTTTTCAGTGTGGAACTTGAGGTATCTTTTATTTTCTGCCAATATCCAGGAAAACTACCAGGAAATTAATTCGTTACTTATCCGAAGTGAAAAGCCCTATCCTTGATTTATGTAGCCAAGGAATGCCAAAGAACCTTAAGAATAATTTTATTTCGAGATTTGAAAACATTTGGTTCTTTGTATTCTATATGTTGTCGTTAATTTTTGTGTTTTTCTATGGGCCATTGTTGCGTATAAGTAACTACCCTATCGGTTACTTTTGGAACACGGACCAAGGAGGGCTCCAAATATACCGGAACTAGCAGATGGAGTAATGTCATAACAAGCCTAAGAGTTATATTCGATAAAAAATTGACTTTTAATGTACCCAAGGCTTTATCTACGATGTATTTCATTAGGAGGAGCCGTAAATATTTTAAATTTTCGCATACCTTGATGTCTCTGTATGTCTTTCTTCTTAAATCTAACTTAACTTCCATTTCAGATTCAGAGTTTCATAACCACTTAGGCTGTTTTGTTTGTTTGACCAACTAAGGTCGCCAAATATTTCATTATTTGTATTTGATGTCCCTTTAATTCACGTAATTATATGACCAAGGAATAATTTATCGGAATTATTATATGTTTTCGGAATTTGTTTGTAAATTTGAGAAGTTGGATCAGAAGAGTGTTTCCAATTGTTGTTTGTCACAGTTGTGGTTTGAGCGGGCGTTTTAGGATAAGTGCCAGCAGGTTTTCAGTAATACAAATTTCATGGTGATTTTGCCTTTTTTTCGTTCCTGTGGCTTTTGGTTGTACAATTGTATTTCCTGTTTTTATTAATCATTGAGGCTTTTGATTAATCTGTAACCTCATTTGGCTAGTGTCAGAAAATGTGCTCGCATTGATATAACTTGGTCACAAACTAAGTGTGTGCTAGGACACCTCTGCCATTGACTGCCAAAATGGGAAATTTTTGGACTGGATCTGGGGTTGACAGCATAAAAACAAAGGAAACAACGAGTATTTGTTTTAGTTATTTATCTACCAAATAAATAAAATGTATTATAATTAAAAAAATAAATAAACATATAAATCCTCCTAGACTCTCGCCGCTAAGCCAGGTCGCTAAACCAGGATTCCTTGTACAATGCTTGGCCGTGTCTCAAAACCATACATATTAGATGAATGTATGTTCACTTAACCACTTCCCAGCAAACATGGCGAAACGCAGAATATTCGCTTTCTTATTACCTGGACGATAAAATATCTCGCGGATGATAATCATATTCGTATTGCATTCTTAACTTCCAACGGGAGAAACTGTTAACCCGAAAGCAAAACACCTTGAAGAAACGAATGAGTATCTTCTACGCGATACGTTTAAATAATTTGCCAATATCCCTTCCTGGCGAGTTATTTTCATATCATTAATAAGAAACGTATTCGTTTCTTCAAGATGATTCGCTTTCTTATCGTGTAAGCAAATCGAATTGGTGGAATTAAAATCACTGTTGAACTCACAAATTAATTACTGTCATGGAGTCTAACGACACGTTCTTCCAAATGATAAACACGTGTATCATAGAGATAACAAATAAGTTAAACTAGACAAGGAAGAAATCATTTCACAGTATTTGCTTTAATTTCGTGTGGAAGATATTTTGGCAATATCATCCACATATCGCCCGGAAGATTTTTTATCCAAATGTTTGCTGGGTTGGTAGCAATAAAATAGAAATTGTTCGAAGAATTTTATTGATTTTCCCTTATATTTCTGCATTGCCCCAGCTGTTTACCATCCTGACCTTCAGGTGAATATTTTGAAAGTACTTGAAACATTTTGTATAAGGTTTTCGCCAAATTTCAAGCAAAAAAATTAAAGAAACTACGCTAAACTCATATTCATTCATATATGTATATATGTGTGTGCATACTAACATTCCTATAAAAGCTTTAATACTAATGTTACCCGAAAGTTATTGCAAGAAAACTAATTAAGAAATTGCAGAACATCCATCCCGACCAGGAACCAGATATGGGGTCCCCCAGTTCCCTAATAATTAACACTCATTTATTGTGGAAGTTTAGTCAAAGGTATCGGCTCCTTGGGAAAGTCATTAACGTAAGTAATATCAGCTATTGAATAAAGTTACCGTTCCGGTGGTCTATTTTTATCTTACGAGTCAATTAAAAGAGGGCGAAAATATATTTTATCACACAGAATTTCTCGAGAGAAAAAGATTTCTCGCCATATATATTCACCTCTGTATAAATGGCCTACTTTATTGGAGACTTGACGAAATTTGTATCTCATGAGTGGAATTTGTTCACCGATATTTTTTCTACTTTATCTACGTTTTACATATATTCTAGATTTATGTGCGTATTTACTTATGAATACCTTATTTGTCTTTGACTGTAAGTATACCACTGACATATATAATATGGACTGATTAACTTTCTATTTCATGTGGGCTCAATTGCTAATGTCAAAAAAAGTTGAAACGCCGGTGCCAACATTGAAAAAATCATTGGCGGGTAGTTGAAAAAATGAGCATGCAGCTGGAAAAGCGATTATAATACCTTTCGAATTTCTGTGGAGTACCTATGAATATGTATATTGCCTTTGGTAAAACACTTTTTATCACTAATTAACCTAAATAACTAATTTAAAAACATTTTTTTGGGCGAACCCAGTTATTTATTTTTTGTTTACTACAGTTCTCTCTCAGTTGGTACTTGGTGCTTAGACCGAAAGAGTCAGCAATATAAAAGTGAGCCCACTTTTTTCAGTGCAATTCTATGAACGTAGTCAGTCCATATTATACAGGGTCCGCCAAATAACTTTCTTTTTTTTTAAACAGGGCGCAAAACATCGAGTGTAGCTTCGGCTGTGTGGCACGTAGCGCCGTCCTGTTGAAACCAAATGTTGCCAATATCCTCCTCTTCAATTTTCCTGAACAAAAATTCGTTCAACATGGCCCGATAACGATTGCCATTGACTGTAACGGCCACTCCTTGCTCATTTTCGAAGAAAAATGGCCCAATTATGCCTCTGGACCAAAATCCGCACCAAACAGTGACTCGTTTTGGGTGTATCGGCTTTTCAATGTATGCGTGCGGGTTTTCTGTGCCCCAAATGCGACAATTTTGCTTGTTTAGATACCCGCCAAGATCAAAATGAGCTTCATCCGAAAAGATGATTTTTTTGGCAAAATCGGCATCTTCTGTAAGTCGATCGCAGGCCCACTCAGCGAAGCGAAAACGCATTGGATGGTCAGTTGGCTTCAACTCCTGAACCAATTGGACTTTGTATGGCGTCATACCAAGATCTTTATGCAAAATTCGTCTCAATGATGTTTCCGAAATGTTCAATTGTTGAGAACGACGGTGAATTGATGTTGATGGCGCTTCACGCACACTTTCTGCCACACAATCAATATTCTCGGGTGTACGCACTGTTTTTGGCTTTTCACGCTTTGGTTTATCGATGAGAATGCCAGTTTCTTTCACTTTTTTCACAAGATAACGAACATACGGAGCTGACGGTGCTTCTCTTCTTCCAAAATCCGTACGCAATTTTCGCACACATTCTGCAACATTACCATGATTTTCAAAGTAATGTCTTTCCCAGCGTTGTTCAAGCGTATACACAACCATATTCGTTCAGCGGAAGAATAAAACTAATTATCTGTCAAATCAGACATGAGCTAAGTGTTACCATTCACGAAATAAGCACTAGTTGAAAAAAAAACACGTTAGATGGCGGACCCACATCTGATCGACTTCCTCAACACTTCAGATACGAAAAAATATGAATCACTCGACATATACATCATTTCAAATGTTCTGGTCCATTTCGGAATAGACCACCCATCCATATAAATTTTATATACTTGTTTGGTACCTACTACATATGAAATCTAGTTTTTGTGCCATATGCTAATATCGAATGCATCTTTAAAGACTTGTGAACAGCATTCTAATTACCTACAATTAAAGATCGATAACTCATAGTCAGACATCAGCCAACCAAACCTTGATAAATGCGTATTATCGCTGTAAGAAATTGAAACTTTGGACCATGTGGAGAGAACAGCATACTAATGAATCAAAATTAAGGGTGAGTCACAGTCTTCTGGAATGCTCTTTACGATCTGATGCTATGGAATGAGGAAATAATGGCACATATTTTGAAAAAAAAAAGTTATTATGGTGTCTAACCATGGGAGGAATTTTCTTAATGAATGCATACAAAGTTCCATCGTATATATCATCGCTCGCTGAATCAAATATTAGACGAAAGAATTCCTGTGCGCCCTTACGGAAGAAAGTTCAATGTTCGAAAGGATGTTCACTGTACCCTAATTATATCAAAAGTACTGAGATGTTTAATATCAAACTTTTCAACTATTTCATGGATTGCAAGTAGGCAAGTGCTAGCAAATATGAAAGTACCCCGACAGGTAAATTTTTGTCGAGTCTCCATTGAGGGATCCGTGACAATATTCGGGAAGTTACGCACCTCAGAGCAATATCTAAAATTCAACAAGGTGCTTTGATGTTTTGAGTAGAGTTGACTTCAGAAAACCTTAACTTACCGTAATAGTATATCTCCACTACGGGGAGTCATAAATCAGCAATATAAGTTGCATTTGCGCTTACATGATGAATTTATAAAAATTGTAGTCATCTTTAAGTTAATTCCCCTGGTTCTTTCGAAGTTTTTGGATACTAACGTATACTAAGGATGCTATGGGTTACATTTTATGCCAGAATAACAATTCCCGAACTCAGGGCTGAAATTTAACGCGTAATTGGTTTTCATCAAAAGAATACAACTGTTCATACAGAGTTGTCAAGGGCGTTTGATGGACGTTTTATTCACAATAATAGCAGCTTGTAAACTTTACAGTCAAATAAAAATATCATCGCTCAGTGAAATAATATAGAGACGCATTTTATTTAAAAATTAAATTATGCGCCCCTACTGGAACACCTTGTAATTAGATATATATGTATATTCTTTTGAATTATATCACGTTTTATGTATGGGTTCAATAGGTAACTTCATTCTCTTTCTGCAGCTTCTTGTTACAATCATTGTTCGTTGACAATTCTGTAGATTTTCATGAAATTTTTATATACAGTTGGGGTAAGAATTTGTATTTTTCTGAAATCTACTCATTAATTAATTAAACATTTCCAAACTAGTATACCCACATATGTACCTGAATAAGGATAAAAGTGGATTTAAAAATAACAACAGTAATGGCTGCCGTCTCCTCTCTAAAAAAAAACAATAGTATGTAGTGGTTTTTATTGTTTATATACTAGATCGAAAATAGCACAGTGTTTAACTTAAGAAGCAGAAGATCCATACATATCTGAACGGAGTTCTTTATCTGATTTCCAAAGGAGAAATCGTTGTCTATATTCACAGGTGTTATAGCTTCACAAACAGGACTAGACTATATCAGCATTTAAAATGTTATCGAAAAATAGGACTTCAACCTAAGTAGCAATAGTGAATTCAAACGTAGATCACGTAGCTGTCAGTTGGTGATGGAGAATTATTTCAGAGGACTCCGGAAATTTATATATGCAGACACTGATAACTCTGTTATGCATAAGATAATTCTAGATTTAGAAGTAGATTCGTGATAGGGTAGATAGCAGACCTGGGCGTTAATCGATTGATATGTTAATCGATTGAAAAATTAACCAAAAAATCAACTAAAATTTCAATCCCTCGATTGAAAATTCAATCGATTGAAATTTTAGTTGGTCAGACAATTAACGGGTTAGTCGAATAAAATTTCAATCGACTAAAAATCAATCGGCATCTCCGATTAAAAATGTAATCGATTAATATTTCAATCCGATTGAAAATGTAATTGATTGACAAATCGGTAATTTACGATTGAATACATTTTTATAAAAGGACAAAGACGCACATAGAAAAAATGATATGATTTATTATTATTGTTACATCATTTGTCGGGTTTATTTGTCTAGATAAGACTTTTTAGTCGATTGAAATTTTATTCGACTAACCCGTTAATTGTCTGACCAACTAAAATTTCAATCGAGGGAGCCAACTAAAATTTCAATCGATTGAATTTTCAATCGAGGGAACCCAATTAATATTTTAATCGATTGCAAATTTAATCGATTTAATTAATTAGGATTGTTAGTCGATTGAAAAATGCCCAGGTCTGGAGTAACTTTGTATTCATTGCGATCTGAAAGATTTACATGTTGTGAATCCTCCCCATTTTTAGTTTATTTAGTTTATCCCCGTTCTAGGTTAAGACTGTTTCCATTTATCTCACTATATGTAGATGCTGGTTTGATATTTTATGATCAGCCCGACAATAAAGGGCAAGATTGGATCTCAGTCAAGACCACGCATAGACCTTATTGCGAGTCGTAATTAGAGATATACTAAGTTTGTCATTCCGTTTGTCCGTCCATCTGTCGGTCTGTCTGTCCGTCCGTACGATAGCTTGTGAACGGGTGTACTTAGAGAGCTGAAATCTTGCACATCGCCTTTTAAAAAACAAAAAGTAAATTTAAGTTTGACAATGGACAAATCAAGTGACTCATTCGTTTTACGCTAGATATTTGGACACTGCCTAAGAACTCGTAGACGTCCAGAGCTGAAATTTAGAGCACGATATTTTCATTGGAATGGTAAATAAAATTGAAGAAATGAGCTAGGCTAAGTCGGGAACTCTTTCTGGGTGTGGCCATATAAATATTGAAGTTTTTTACGTTTACCTACTGTGAGCACCTTCAATCCTAGACATTTTTATTATTTTGAAAAGTTCTTTAGAATATGACGAGCTTATAAAATTGCTTATAATAATTTTTTTACTGTTCGACGAAGAGTTGTAGAGATATATGCTATAAACCACATCAAAAGAAAACTTGTGAACAGATGGGTGCCGACCATACAAAATTACATACGAGCATTCATCTAAGGTATCATAAAAATTGAACTTACCAATTCCAGATTTTTTTACTTGTTATTCTTATTCCAAAACCTTTGAAATATCTTTTAAATGGCATTTAAAAAGTGCCACATAATTTTCCTCTAGTTAATCATAACAGCTACAAAGTGACATAAAAAATCACCTTTTTTAACGTTTTGTTTTAACGCTATGTCTACTTAAAATAAATTTTACTATGACTTCGTTTCGATTTGATTAAAGGTTTTGTGATAAATTTCAACAGAGAACTTCATCAAGAATCTATATTTACTTTAGCTGAGAGACCCTAAGCAGACGTGCTACTTACTACGGTACACTGCAATACATCCCTGTCTGACTTGCATAATGCGCTAGGAATTTAAAATGCCAGGAGCTTTCTTAAGCTAACTTCTAAGATTCGTGTTAAATCTAATTAATACTCTTTCAAATTACGATTGAGATCCTTCCTGAAATATATTGTTCATGCTTTTTACATGGTGGAAAGTCTGTTTTTAATTAAAAACTCACAGTATGAAGGACTTGAGAAGGAAAAGCATTTATCGTTCCCAACTTTACTGAATAAAGAATATTTTGTAAAGAAAAAAGCGACAACATTTCATTTCGGTAAGCCACTTTTAAGGGGTTAATTTTTCGAATAAGTATAAATTTTGCCTTGGTTGAGAATTATATTAAGCGGTGAAATTTGTGAGGTAATTAACAAGTTCCTTCCTAAAATTTTTTAAAATCTTTTCGTAGCGAATGATTTAATGAAATTAAAATTTTTAATTAAATTTTATTAATTTTTAGGATCAGCTTCTCACAAGTAACTATACATGTTCTAGAAATTGAATTCATTTAAATATTTCAATGTTTTAATTTATGTAAGACTTTTCGACCTAATTTCATTTTATGTAGAATATATATTCTAGAGTAATATGTAACATTATATAACCACAGATAAATTATAAAGAGTTGCGGTCGTCAGTGTCCAACCTCAAGACCAGAAAAAGTAGTTCTCGGCTACCATTAGTGTATGAAGAATATTAACAAATATTTTTTTTTAGTACCAGAATTTCTAAGATAACAAGATGAATTTGCAAGTGATGAGGGGTATTTTTGTGATCGGGCTATTTAAATGACGGTATTTTTTATGTTATTTTGAGCAAAAACACCTAGCGTTGTAAAATATATAATTTTTATTCCATTGCTCGACGTTTCTGGTCGGAATATGGCCCTTCTTGAGGAGCTCTATATAAAATTGCATATAAGTTTTTTAAATTCTATACAATAAAGGAAATATACATTATTAATAAATTAAAATATTAATTTAAACTTAAAACAGAAAGACAATTGACTAGTTACGAGGACAGTACGTAATTGATTACAGCGCTTGTTGACTAGAAACAGTTTACATAAATTACTAATACTACGGCCTTAAATTTTTCCGTATGTATTTATATTCTTTATTTATTAGTTCTGTGTCCTGTCTTAAGTTCATAACTTTGTTTTTGGTAATGTAAATTTGGCATGCTTCTTTTAGTTTATGCTTCTTTCTATTATTTTCCATGTCAATTATTTTTGTACTATGCCCTCTTTCTATTAATTGGGACGTGTTATGTAACATCCAGACCTGTAAAGTACTTAAGTAAGTACATTGATACTTAAGTACCAGTACCTGGATATGTACTTGAAAATTTTTAAAGTACCAGTACCGGGAATTGTACTTGAAGTATTTTTAAGTACCAGTACCGGTACTTGTACTTGTACTTAAAATATTCCAAGTCCAGATACTGGTACTGTACTGGTACCTGTATTTGGAAATTTACAGGTCTGGAACATATCACCACATGCGGTACCACTCTCGCGTCAAACAGCCATGTAACTCGAGCATAAACTTCAAAGACAGGTCATTCCTTTGTCACATAAATTCTTAACTCTTGAAATAATTTTTACTTCAAAGTCATAAACCATTTGTTCAATATGCGTATTTGCTTGTTTATGCATTTTTTCTGCCTTAACGTTTTGCTAGAAAGTTTAGAATTACCGCTGAGCATGCTGTCTTGCGTATGAGCTGTACGTATGGAGGGTAGACATAAAATGTAAAGACGGTGAGTGTACTTCAGTCCGCCGTTCTTCAACCACGTTCGCTCGCAGTATCTGATTCTAAAATCTCAAATATACTTAGATTATAACAAAATCTGGTAATGTTGTGGTGCCCAATGCGCCGAATCACAACCATACGGTCAATATATCAATATATTGTCCTATACAATATATTGGTGTACCACAAAAGGCCCTGAAAATGAAAAATTATTTCATTTTTAAAATCTCAGTCGAAATTTAAAATGCATTTAAAAATGCATTCCCATGTTATAACAAAATGCAATTTGGCATAAATTGCATTTTGTTACAGACACACATTCCACTCACACGGTATGCATACTTACCTACATACAGTGTCTTCTTACATTTTTTCCACATGTACACTCCACATACGTACAGTACTTATTTTTTCCAGTCTAATTGTAGGTACATACATACAGTTATCACAATTATTCGCGCCGTCTTAAAATTAATATTTCAAGACGGGCGCACAAGTGCATATCGGATTACAGTTTTTCATTGATGCATATAAAACTTTCTGAATTTTCTCACGTACGATTTTTCAACGTCGCGAGAAGATAATAAAACTAAAAGAAAAGCTTCAAAAAGCTTTTATGGGTACCTGGGGGCAGCAAGGCCAAAACTCGGGGAGTCCGCTTTTTAAAGCCGTCGAGAGGTGTTTCGTAAAATAAAAATTATAAAGTAAAACACTAAAAAAGATTATAAATCTGTTCTTGAATCTATTCTAAAAACCAATTAAGAAACCAATTGAGTTATTGAAACTAATCTATGTGAAACTGATAAGGATTAACATAAAATACGCAGAACTGTTAAAATATACTAGTGTTGAATAAAGAGAGTTATATTTCGGGTTATGGTTTTAAATTTTCGCCTTCCAATTGCTTCTTTCTGAGCGTGCCAGGAAGCATGAGCAATTAGCTAGATAACAGTTGAAAAGTTCCAAACCAAGTAAAAGAAGTGTGCCCCCCCTCACTAAGATTATTAGCGAGCGTAACAGACGCCAGTGCTGATGGTGGTGCATGTTTATTAGTATATGCTTTATGTTGTGATAGTCTGGATTTAAGATTTTTCGAAATCTGTCCAATGTACGCAGTATTACAGTTCTCGTATTCGAACTTGTATACAACGGTGTTTTTACCCTGATTAGGTTTCGGATCCTTGATTTTTGTGTAATTATTGTTTAGTTTAGTTGTAGGCTTGAAGGCTATTTTTATGTGATTATTTTCAGTTCTAATGATTTTCGCGTTTTTTAGGGATAAAGGATATATGGATTGAGGTGTAAATAGGATTAGTATTATCCAATATTATTATGTTTTTCGGGGTGTGTATCGAGTTGTTGAAATAGTTTTTCTTTATTGTTCCTGTTTAATAATGTAGCTGCAACTGAGGCGTACAGCTTTATTACTGCATTATAGGTAGTCTACTTTAGCGGTATATTAAATAAAAGATATGCGGGCTTCTGTCCACTATTGCGATTTAATGTAAGATAAATTCCTTGGGTATAATTGTGAATTCTGGGTCATTAAAATAACTGCATGTATGCTCTTGCCTAATTGCATTTAATGCGTTTAGGTATTAATTATTATTCTTCACTTTACTTATGTCACTACGCACTTATTCTACCTATCTGTAGACATGTACAATCAATATGCCATTTTACGTGGCATGTAATTGATTGGATGTAGGTACAGTAGGCTCTAAATCTACAATCCACTGATTTTCTACGTTCTGGAATTCACCCTTAAATTTACCTTACTAAATTGTTTCTTCACGTGTCTCATTAAAATGCGAGAGTCGTAAGTGCTTAGTTTGATGTTAAGAAACCTATGCTAAAAAACCTTCACCAATAAAATTCATTAAAATTTCAACAAAAATGGACAAATACTTATCTTTACACAAATTACCAGTTGCCACAATATTACACGATTGACACCACTAAATTCAAGCATGTAATACCGTAACTTGGTATCTGTTATTTATGGTAATACTATTTCCCTTGAAAATAATCCTCCTTTTTTAAAACTGTCAAACTAAAACAAACTTTATTGCTATCCACTTTATTCACTTTAAAAAAATAAACACTTTCTATTAGATCGTATGCTGTTGCATTTATGATCGCTGTCGACAAAATAAGAATTTCCTTAGGGTGAACCTCTTTTTATAGATCCTGAGCAGACATTTTGTCGCACATTTCACAAGGAAATTGTAAAATTAATATATATTTCTTGTTAGAATGATCTTTGCAACTTATTCATACTATGCCCATTTGGATTAACTAATTTATTTTTACTTATCCATTAATTATCCTTATTTATTTACTTAAATATTTTGAGTTTTGCTAAAAATTTCAATATGGCGTCTCTGTCCTATTATGTCGTTTTCCCGTGTGGAACGTAAATTTTTCTCTATCTTTTTTATCTCGTTCCCACATCTGTCTCTTTCCCATTTATTGTGAGAAATGTCAAATTAATTTTCGCGAATATTAATTCACCTGGCGATTTTCACAACTCTCTGGCATCACCAATGTATTCCGCGACGTCTAATTAGTCAAATTGACTTTTCATCATATCAATCTGACAGTCGCGATCGTGGTTTACAAGTTCGTTTAGTGTTGTGCTGTTTTTTTCTTAATTTGATGGATTAATTTATCTAGTTAAGTTCATATTAATATTCTTTTACGTATCTAATTATGTTTTCCAGCATAAACAATGCATAATAACATGTAAAAATGTGAATAAATGTTCGTGCTAAAAGTGTTTGTGACATGTCAACAATGACAAAAATTATTGAATTTGTGAATATTCATATATACACATGCTGCGAGTTTATGCATTTTGCATATTTAAACATCTTTTCACATTTAGATAATGTTTATTATGCAACGTGCATGAAATTTGTTTAGAAAACACAATGTTTATGATTACATAGTGTTGTTGTTGTACTGCCAAGAAATTCAGTTTCTTGACAGTATAGCATTAGATGTTGTAATCCTGTAGTTTTGTTTACCACTTCAATACATAAGTTAATTGCAGCTAATTGATGTATTATTTTTTATTTCAGACTATTCCTAAAATTACAGGATGTACATGGACATGAGACACTGGAGGGAACACATAGGGAAGTATAAAGTACATACTTTTTTCTTAGCTCATACTAATGTTCTTTATTTCTCTTCAGCTGTGCTCAAAAGTTCCTTTTATTATTTTGTGGATTATACAGGATATCCCGTAAGTGGTGTGATACTCGAAGAATATGGATAGGTCACACTTAGCCAAGCATACAATTGTATGGATGGGTTGGGGGATTCCTAACGGTTTCGAAGATAACGGGACTTAAAGATATTTGGGAATGTTTTTATCAAACACCTTGTAACTCCTGTACGTTACATCGTGCGATGATGATTTAAAATTTTTCGATGGATATTCGATGGGGCTATAAATTGTTTCCCTCCTCTTCTCCGTTTTGAAGTTAAGGCTCAACAAAGTTGAAACTTCAGAATTTTTACTCGTTTTTTTTTATTTAACTACTATTTTTATCAAGAAACGTGTCATCAATACCACTTTTTCGTATTGGATTTAAGAAGCCCAAAGCCTTCGCTTTGTAATTACACTCAAGCCTAAAACCTTAATTTTAAAATTATCACATTCTGTACCGAAAAAGTAACCCTTTCTGCGCTTTTTGCCCTTTGTCATAAGCATATCTCTATCGAAAAGGGCTGAAAGCTGAAAAAGTCAATTCCAAAAAATAATTGCCTCCGTTCTAGCACTTACTGAAAGCTTTGAGATGAAAAGGTAAATAATTTATAGATCATTGGAAAGGTCCAACAATTATCTGTTTGAATTGTCATCAAATGGTGTAACATTCAGAAGTGACAGGATTATCTATACAACCATACCCAAATATTTTGAAGTAGGTACGGTTATCGCGTTATAGCGGAAATCGTTACGCCAACCCCCCCCCCCCCCTGATACAATTTTTTTCATCAAAGTATGACCTGTCCTGAGAACGCGTTGACGTAGAGAGCTGAAATTTGGTACAGGATATTTTCATAGCAATAGCAAATAAATTTTACAAAATAGACTAAATCGGGCGACACCTTCTTGGCGTTGCCATATAAAAATTTAGGTTTTTTACATATACTGTGAACACGATCAGTCCTAGACCATTTTAATGTACTGAATAGTTCTTCAGAATGTGAAATCGTATTGTTATAACCATTTTACTGTCTGACGAACTGTTTTAGAAATACATGTGAAAACCTACTTGAAAAATCAAACTTGCAGAGATGGGTGACCATACGAAATTACATACCTCCATTCATATAGGGATCATAAAAATTGGTCTTTTACAATTTTTTATTTGTTTTATTAATTACTATCACATATTCCCTTATAATTAGAATGGACTCCATCTTCGAGTGAAATTTTGACAACTTTCCTCATAATTACACACTTTCTTAAATTTTACTTGACGTGTATTTCTAAATATAATTGGCAATAGCTTCATACCTTTTTAATTTATATCAAGTTGTAAACTACGACTTTGAATAATACCCTCACCAGTTTTATTCCATAGACAGGCGTATCGTAATATACTCTCGAGGTAGTTTGGTATGCATGCATTTATGTTATGTAAATGTAAGAAAAAACCGTAATACCGTCCACTTGATCAAGTTAAAAAAGTTGATAATGTCAATATTAAAATTTTAAAAGAATATGATGCTGTTCCCCAACAAGGACTGAAAATGAATCGGAAAAGTTTAAATTCGAATAAAATGACATTTCAGCAGGACTTGAGTCGATATTAAGCACTCGAGCAAATTCGACACACCCCCTTTGAGTTTTATCTGAAGAGAAACTTTTGCGATTACATATAAAGATATTCTACAAAAGTAAACAACCAACCAGAATTGGGAATTTTTACAAGTTTTTCTGGCCTTTGACTTTCCAGACATTTTTGATAGATATTTGTAAAGTTATTGAAAAATTACTGCGTGTATAGGGGGTATGATGAACTAGGAGTAATCCTGTAAGTATAACTGTGTAGGAATGTGTGATAATTAGGATATATGCTACAATTTCAACACTAAAAGAAGATGATGAAAACTCAGACAGATGGAGTAGATTTAATGATGGTGATATGAATAAATACCATCGAACTATCAAAAATTTGTTCAAAAAATTCCTAAGCCAGTTAAACTTTGCATGTTGTTTTTCATGTATGTTGTATGCGAATAACTAATTTACAAATCAAACACTATTAAGTGAGAAATTTTTTTAAGTACATTTGTATCGGAGTTTTATCTTAAAAACTCATTGCAGAGGAATTTAGCGGTAATATTGGGTTATGAGGTGACACTTAACCATAACGTCATGGACTTCCATCACATCGGGTAATGAGTGCGAGAACGCTGGTGGGGGTGAATCTACCGTTTCCAAGAGCGGGAAACCGATCTAGTGTGACTTCGACTATGGAAGAACATATTATGATGTTATTTGAGGAGTAATTAGGGGTTATATTATGTATTAAACGAGTAATTCCTATATATCTGAAAATTTTATTTCGAAGACGAACGAAAGAAGTTTGATACAATGGGGTGGACCTACCTCCTCCAAAGCACATTTAGTGGGGAAAATCTCATTTAAGTAGTTTTTTGGGAGTAATACTAGATTTTGATCTAACATGTTGCTTCAAGTATGATAAAGCGACTTAGCTAGCTCTGAACATCTCATCGTGGAGAAATTTTTATTTACGGGGTAATTAAGGGGTCAAAAACTTCTTCGTGAGGTATGTGGAAGATATTTAGAGGATAATAGTGGATTTTTATGTGCTGAAATGAGATGAATATATTGTTACCGGTGGTGAGAAAGCAACTCAGTTACATCTCAACGTGGAGATGCCCACACAGCACAAATGTGTCCGTGGTATGGTACTAGGACATCCTGTTGGGATATATAAATTGTCCGTAGGAAATCGCATCCAGCCCCAATTAACAACTTAGGGCATCTCTGAGAGTGACGAATGCCCGGGGCTGGGATGTCTCTGGTAGATCCCATGCCCTTCCCACAGGATTTTCTGTGCTTGTACTTACGCACAGTTAACGCATTCAATAATGTGAGGGATCCCACTGTAAGAGTACCTAGGACGTCTTACGGATCTCCTAGTATGTAGGCAGGATGAGGAAGATCTTGGAGATTTTCTGGGAATGTAGAATTTTTTTGTGTGTATGGCTGGAAAGTATTAAGCAGAGTTGTATGCACTTGCATTAAACGTAGATCCAATATTTTTAACACAGGCAAATTGAATTCCTATGACAGAATTACTAAAAAATCATGTTCTGAAATGTATACAACTAACAAACTTTACCAAAACTAGAAGAAATTGCAGAAGCGAATAGAATTATGATATAGCTAAAAGCATGTAGGCTAAAACAACGCAGTTCTCATATGGTTTCTTTCCATGCATATTTTGTTGTTCTGTTTTTGTTCTCCAAAAACGAAACACAGACGCACATCAAGCAACAAGTTTGTGCTTTCACCAGAGAACCACATGAACTACGAGAATCCGAGAGCCTACCGAAATAAATTCTGGAGGGGGAAAAAGACTTTCTCCTGTTTAGCCAAAAATTGCCCACCACAACCCGTATGTATTTGTCTGTAAAATACTGAGAATGTTCTCATAGAAATAACTTATGGGAAATTTCTAATAACTCCTAGAAATAAGATCCTACTGAATGCTTCTTGGTTATCCCGGGCAAGTTATGGGATATGTGAAACAAGAATGGGATGTCCCTGGCTAATTTTGTGCTGTATGGGGTAATTAGGGAGTATATAGAGTATTTCCACCTAGGTGGTCCATTAAGCAGGAAGCGGTGGTGCTCAGTTAGATAAACAAAAAATTGTTTGGTAGCGGAGGTCCATATGAACCGTTTCGGAGTTACAGGGTGATAAAGAAAACATCTGGTTTTTCACATGACACCCTGTATCTGAAAAAGTACAGAATGTACGGTCACCACGAGGAACAAAACTTCATTTCCTTTCAACGACTGCTCAACCAGCCCATACTTATCTCCTGTCAGGAGTTATTATTAAATTTTCCAGCACAGACTCGGTATTACTGTTCAGTATATTGATAAATTCGGCTTATTGATAAATCTAAGAACACTGTCCAATTTTCATGAAGGATGCTTATGTCATCCGTACATTCAACCCAAGTCGAAAAATACTGTTACTTTTGATAAAATTAAGAATTGGAATACTGTATCTTCCTAAATCTCGATATGCAGGGTGTTTCTCCTTAGGAAGTCAATAGAGCAGGCGGTGATAGTACTCACCTAGATAAACACAAAAATAAATGTCAGGGAATGGGTGGGGCAATATCAACCGTTTAGGATTTACAGGGTGATTAAGAAAAAAAGCTAGTTTTTCACAAAACACCCTATATTTTAAAAAGTACTGGGCGCATGGATACAATTGAGAGCTCAATCTATGCAGAACTTCAGGGCCTTCCTAAGGACTGCTATATGTGCTATCCGCAGCTGTTAAAGAGTTATTAGCTCAAAATCTATTCATGTCATACCGAAGTTAGCCGATATTTTTTTTAAATGACTTGTTTTCAGTCAGTAAGGGAACAAATTTAGGTTTGAGAATAGCTACCAGAATAGGTTTTGAGCTAATAACTCTTCAACGGCTGCAGATAACACATAGGGTGTACTAGGTCAAATTAAAGATGAGAATCTGCAGTTTATAGTTTTTATAAAAAAAAGTTACGTTAACGACCGTTTTCCAAAGAAATCAGGTCAAAGTAAAAAAATCCGAAATATTTTGTTTAGACTCACGGAGGTTCTGAGAGTAGGTGGTGTGGGGCTGGTTGAGCATTCGTTGGAAAGGCCATGAAGTTTTGCTCTTCACGGTGACCGTACATTCTGTACTTTTTCAGATACAGGGTATTTTGTGAAAAACTAGCTTTTTTCTTATTCACCCTGTAACTCCTAAGCCATTGATATTGCCACCCCGCCCCCCCCCCCCAACATACAATTTCTTGGTTGACCAGGTGAGTACTATCACCTTCTTCTCTATTGAACTCCGAATAGGAAACACCCTGTATATATGGTTTGATTTGATGTCTAGACATTAACAGCTGGTCTTAGATCTTGCAAACGCAGGAGGAGAGATCGACGAGTTTACGATAATAATATAGACAGCATACAAGTTACGCACAACGACAAAGCAAAGAAAGTAAGTCTGCTGGCAGCAGGATGATGCCAGATTACAAGAAAAAGGAACAAACTGACAAACATATATCAAATTAAATACAAATTGAGTGCCCTTTATCGGTAGTCTTTTTATCACGAAATGTTGGCAATACTTTGAATATTTATGGTTAATTTGATTCTTTTGTTTTTGTAATATTTTTATTGTTTTATGGATCGGTTTCCTATTCCTTCTTGATCCTTCAGATTACATTCAGAACAGTTTTATTGCAGTAAGTGTATCCTAAAGGAAATTAGGTATTTGAAATACAAAATAAGCTGCTAACCGCGAGTAGAGCCTATTCCTTTCTATAAAAAAAAAAGATAATAATAATATAAAAGTCTCACTATTTCGAAGCTGCTGTAGATTTATCTTAAAACCGGCGTGACACAAACTTTTTAACTGTCCCTCAAAACTGTTGCCAAAATTAAAAAGGCTGCTATTAGCCTTAATCCTGCCATCTTTATATAAAATCCTAGTGACGAATTTTAGCTTTTCAAAGAAAACAAAATAATGGATTAGCAAGAATGAAAATATTCCCTTGCATTAAAAACTTCACCATTTCTGGTCTAAGCATTGCTTTTATTTCGAAAGAAAGATATCTGGATGGGGATGTTATAAACAAAGTGCTGTTGTCCTCCCTGCTACTTATTCATCATCCCTGTTTGCGAATGTAAAGAGCATAACAGATATTGTGTTAGATATTTTGTTCTGCCCCTAATTTATGAATACTTCAAGCAATATGAAACGGGTAAATCCAAGGAATACAAAGAAGTGGGGCAATTTTATAAACGTGTCAATTTACAAAGCAACACGATTTCATTATTGTCATTTACGCGGTAAACAAAGAGTTGTTTATGGACGGCAAAGAGTGTGAGTTTTGACAAGTTTCAGGGAATTAATGAAAAATTCTGAAATTGTTTAGTTTGCAAATGATTTGATGTTGGGTGATATTCTATTTCAGCGAAATTGAAGTTAGACTTAAGCTCTTTGTTCCTCGAGTCGACTGGAGCTACCAAGGAGTGAGTAGTTCTACATCATATTACAAGCCTGAGACATTTTGTATCACATGAAAAAATCATTGATTCTAATCTACTTCTGGAAGGGTGTGAATGATTTCTTATTATTCTGATAAGTGTACTTGCCTTGCTTTGTTCCTTGTATTATCGTAGTTGAGTCTGGTATTCTTTGAATACTTTTTATCAATTGTAGCACAGGTGAAGTTATCGAGTGTCTCCCGATCATTCATGAACTTTATTTTCCGATAAGACTCACATTCTACTAATTAAGTGGTCATACGCCCTAATGATTTTAATGAACCTTTATTAGCAGAAAACAGTCTGACTATGATGCAGTTATTGGTGTTGATTGATCGAATGTATACGGCAGCTTCAAATGCATTCTCAAATCAACAAATCTTAAAAATCTATACTTGTCCTGAATTCGGACGACTAATTTGAGATAACATGTCTTTGGTCCGTTATACGAGTATCGTTCAAAGCTTTTAAGGATGCAAGTCCTATTTCAGTAAAGTTTTAAAAAATACTACTTCTATTACCAAAACTCCTCTGAGTCATTTCTCATGTAACAAATCTGAACAGCAGCGAAAGTCTATCGGAACTCATTTCTCCTCTCAATACTGAAACATGCGGAATTCAAATGGAACATTTTCGATAGTTACTCACAAGTTCCTAATGAGACACATATTTCTGTAGTCATTAGATATCGCTGGCATAATTGATATTCGTACTGTTCAGTATCATTTATTGTAATTGATTGATACTGTGATTAGTCACTGAATCCTTACTGCAGACAAGTATAGATTCTTCATTTTATTTGGTACAGGAACAGTATTTGAATATGATAAAAAATCTAGTAATAGGAAACATCGTAAAAAATACATTTTGCACATTTTTTACATTAACTATTCGTCTCTTTTTTCATATCACCCTTTTCTACAGTATTATATTAATAAAAGCTCTATAAAAACAGAGAACATTAACACTCAGCTTTCTGCACACTTGGATTCTTAACCGGGGTTCCTACAATTACAATTCCGACATCTTACCATCTGGTTACACAAGTGCTTAGTATGTTATTGAATATTGTCTTATATATTCCTAATTTCATTATTTAACGAATATTGATCAAAATGTCCTCTATCGATCAAATAGTTTAGTGGTGAAAATTTATGTTTTGTAAACGATTTTAATTAAAAAGCTATTCAAAGAATAAAAATAAATACTATTTCGACCTAAATATGTCCCGAAGTTTTCAAAAGGAAGTAAGAATACTTCTTCAAACGAAACAACAAATATCGAAATTTCGCAAGATCACACTTGTTGCAAATTTGGAATTAAAAACTTAAAAAGAAAGGTTATAAATATGCAGGCACAAATGTGTATTGAAATGCACATCTCTGGTCATCAACTTAAATTCGAAGATCTTTATTAAGAGCGAACAAAAGATAGCGAAAAAGACTAGATTTCTGGGGCGTATAAGAAATTCGGTGAGCATGGAAAATGCAATAATGCCTTTCAACGCTTTGAGTTTGCCAACCTTTTCATATTACTCCACATTATTTCGACAATGTGAGTTAATCAGAAATGCAGCATATATACACCAGTTAGAATAATGCTCGAAGTGCTGCAATGGGTAAATATTACTGTCCGTTAGTAGAACGTACACGCAAATGTGAACTTAGTGAAACTGAAATGCATGCACTGGTAAATTTGGATCAAGGTCAGTGGTCGAGCCTCTTATCAAAAACAAACACTGTTCCCTACGCTTTAACTTTCAATAAATGATCACACTTATTTTTTAAGATTGCCCACTAATCACATTAAGATCAGATTATGTATGTAAGTTGTTAGGTCAGAGATCCACACACACTAGAAAACACTTATTCCCATAGACTTAGAATGTACGATTAACAAGATAAAACTCAATATATAAGTTTTGGGTCAGAGAATTTTGTATCACACTGAAAATACTTATTGGCAGAAAGTTGCAATGTAAAATCGTCAAGAGCGTAATATATATAAATATATATATGAAAAATTAATATAGAATAAAGATGAATTATAATATTTGATAAATATGCACAAGAAATGTAGAATATGTAAATATATATATATGAGTAAATATATAGAAAAAATAGATGTATAAATACATATTATTTTGTTAGAAGTGACTAGTACACACCGATCTACAAGTTGACGCTTGAGGGTTGGCTTTATGCTAATATTAAGACCCTTTGCTCTAACCATGGGTTAAAATAATTCTTTATTCCCGTCGAGACCAGAAATAAAGTGTTAATGTTAGTAAGATACTATCTCAGTCAAGACCCGAGATAATATTCTTTAAGTCAGTCGAGACCCGGCTTAAAGTGTTATCTTATCTTGAGTCGAGACCCGAAATAAGATGCGTTTATTTCCACCGAGACCAGAAATGATTGGTAGTAAATATCTTATCTTCAGTCGAGACCCTAAATAAGATGCGTTTATTTCCGTCCAGACCAGAAATGATTGTTAGTAAGAGATTATCCCAGTCGAGACCCGAGAGAATATTCTTTAAGTCAGTCGAGACCCGGCTTAAAGTGTTATCTTATCTTGAGTCGAGACCCGAAATAAGATGCGTTTATTTCCGCCGGGACCAGAAATGATTGGTAGTAAATATCTTATCTTCAGTCGAGACCCGAAATAAGATTCGTTTATTTCCGTGGAGACCAGAAATGATTTTTAGTTGATAAAAATGAAATATCAGTCGATACCCGATGTCGACACCTAAACAAATTTTTAATTTATTTAGAAATGTTCATATAACATTGGCATTGTAATTTTCTAATACTCATCATGCTTATTGTCATTCATACTCATTTACTTTGCTTATCTCTTTACATTGTAAAAATCTGCTTATCTATTTGCTTTGTATAAATTCCTAACCGTTAAATTTTGAGATCATTGTACCTCACATCTGCTGACTGAGTTTTTAGTTTTCAATAAAGTTTAAAGCATTCAAGAGATCGGTCGAGTTTTATTTTCAGTGCGAATACCTAAATCCTAGCATTACTTCTATACATTTTATGGTGCCGAAACCCGGGAAATGCTGTGGAATTTTATATAGACGGGAAAGCATTCAATTTAGCGACTTTAATTTCATAAACCTAGTTCAATTAAGGCTAGTTATGTGTATCTAAGTGCGATCAATCGAGAAATTTTAAAAACCTTTAGCACAGGGAGTGATCGTGAACTAATCAGTGACTCGTGGAGAACAGGTGTGCATAAAAAACGAACGTGTGACTAAAATTAATTGAAACTATCAATATTTAGCTACTATAGTGACAGTGAAAGCTTAGAATAGTTAGTTACAAAACGTTAAGTGAAAATATCTCTGAACTTTTATGTTTAAGCATATGGATTAAGCATTGGATTACCTACACATATTCATCTGCTACTGAGCTCCCGTTATAGCGGTACCCATTGGTTCAACGTATTACCAAGTAAGTGTGTTCCAATTTATTACAATGGAAATTCTTCTAAAGACTCAAACTGATTTAATGAAATATATTAATAATTTCGTTTCCAATACAAATAAAACTGGTAAAGATAACTGTAGTGAAAGCTATATTCAAACGCGTATTACTTTGCTTGAACAATATTGGAACAAATTTCAGGCGAATCATGAAAAACTATTGGAAAAGGCTACTGCATCCGATCTTGACAATAATTATTTTCGAAGCGATCCATATGAAAAGATTGAGTTAATTTACTGCGAAAATATGGGACTTTTGAAAGAGATGCTTCGCACCTTTCAACCTGTAACTGTTCAAACGTCACATAATTCTACAACAGTTGCATGTACAATAACTTCTTCTCTTCCAAAAATCAACCTAAATCGTTTTGGTGGTGAGCTTACAGAATGGACAGCGTTCTATGATTTGTTTAAAAGCTTAATTGATTCGCGCACTGATCTGACGGGCTCGCAGAAGCTTTATTATTTAAAAACTACTCTTTATGGCCAGGCTGAACAGCTTCTTCGCAACATAGCCGTCACAGATGCTAATTACGAATCCGCATTGAAAATTCTTAGTGATAGATACCAAAACAATAGAATTTTAGTTTATTCACACCTTCAAAAGTTAACCTCTTTACCTGCTATGAAATTTGAATCAGCTGAAGAGCTGAAAAGACTATTTGATGGTACTACAGAAGCTGTTAAAGCATTAGAGTGTTTAAATCGCCCTGTTACGCAATGGGATGATTGGCTTATCTTTATAACTACTCACAAGCTCGACACTAACACACGTAAAGACTGGGAGGATTCTATCAGTTCGTCGACAGATCTCTCTACATTTCATGCTTTATGCCACTTTCTACAAAATAGAATCCATACTCTGGAAGCTATTTCTCCTCGCAGTCATCATTACAAACCTAAAGATACATACAAGGGAACGTCTATTCCTTCTCAAAAATTTAAGACACCAGGTGTCAATGTCAAAGCTCATCACTCTTCCACTCCCCGTCGATGTCCAGATTGCTCAGGAACTCATCTTCTTCTTTTCTGTCCTTCCTTCAGACAAAAAACTGTTTCACAGAGGAGGGATTTCGTTATGAGGGAGCAGCTATGCTTCAATTGCCTGAGAACTCAACACACGGCGTCTAATTGCCCGTCAAAACATCGCTGCAAGCATTGTCAACAAATGCATCATTCAATGCTTCACTTGAATCACGGCACATCTACTGATACTACGGCCACAGCCACTAATCATACGTTAACTACTATCCCTGAGTCCCAAAATATGCTTAATGCCTTTTCTGTTAGCACCTTCAACACAGTACTACTGGCAACAGCTAAAGTTGTTTTGAAATCTTCTGAAGGGAGAAGTCTTGTTGTCAGAGCTCTGCTGGATCAAGGCTCTCAAGCAACTTTCATATCATCTACCGCTGCCGCTTATTTACGACTATCCAAAACAAGGGTAAATATTCCCATTTCTGGAATAGGATCTTGTGAAGCTGCGGTAGCTCGATCATTAGTTCATTTGAAAATTCAATCGCGCATACTACCAGAATTTCAAATTGAAAGCAAGGCATTAGTTCTACCAAAATTAACACAAATGGCAATTCCTCAGAAATTCACGCATTCGGACTACTCTCATCTTATCGGACTGCAACTAGCAGACCCGGACTTCTCAGATAATTCCTCAATAGATCTCATTCTCGGCGCTGACAATTATCATGCTATTCTTCAAGAAGGAATCCGAAAAGGAAGGCCAACGGCACAAAACACGACGCTTGGTTGGGTATTGTCAGGGCCACTCCAATCTTCTAGTTACGATGAACCTGTTCTAATAACGACACATACTATTTCCATTAATACGGAATTCTTGGAGTTGGATCGCGTTATTCGAAAATTTTGGGAGATAGAAGAGCTACCATTACCATCCCCGCTTCCTTCCGACGAAGATAAGGCCTGTGAGGAATATTATAGGCAAACCACGACACGAGATTCTAGTGGACGATATATCGTTCGATTGCCAATCAAGCAAGATTGTGTACGGCCGTTGAAATTTGGAGATTCTAGAGCTTCATCTGTTAATTGTTTACTAGCAATGGAAAGACGCTTTCTTCGCGAACCAGCTTTAAAATCAAGATACGTGGAATTCATGCAAGAATACCACAGCCTTCAACATATGAGATATACTTCTTCTCCTCAATCTGAACTTGAAGCTAATACACAATTCTATCTGCCACATCACGGAATTCTGCGAGAAGATAACATGAGCACGAAACTTAGAGTCGTGTTCAACGGTTCAAGAAAATCGAGAGGAGGATGTTCTTTAAACGAATGTTTGGCAACCGGACCTGCTCTTCAACGGGATCTCCGCTCAATTATCCTACGTTGGAGGAAACATTCAATAGTATTCACTGCCGATATAAGGATGATGTTTCGTCAGATTAGGACTCATGATGAAGATAATAACTTGCAGCGTATTGTCTGGCGTAAGAATCCATCTGAGCCTGTCCAAGACTTCCAGCTATGTACTGTTACATATGGAACTACTCCAGCACCATTCCTTGCAATTCGGACTTTGCTACAGCTGGCTGAAGACGAGCGGTCAAGCTTCCCTTTAGGATCCAAGGTCCTAAGTACTGATTGTTATGTGGACGACATTCTCACTGGTGCCGACGACGTAAAAACTTCGCTTGAAGTGCAACGACAACTTATAGGCATCTTAAATTCTGGTGGGTTTCAACTTCATAAATGGTCGTCCAACGATCCCATTCTCTTAGAAGCTGTTCAAAACCAAAGTCCAGCTTTAATCTCTCTTGCAGAAGATAGCAGCGTCAAAACACTGGGACTCTTATGGTATCACAACTCAGATTCTTTTGGATTTCATTGGATATCATTACCAAGCGAAACATTTTGTCCGATGTGGCTAAACTTTACGACCCACTCGGTCTTTTGTCACCCACAACTTTATTAGCCAAGTCTCAATTTCAATCACTATGGCTCGAGAAACATCTGGAGTGGGATACACCAGTGCCAGATAAAATTGCAGAGGAATGGTTAACACTTCGCCAAAATCTTTATCACCTGGAGGAAATAGTTTTACCTAGGTGGATAGGATGTCATTCTAAAAGCCAGTCGTATGAACTACATGTTTTCTCGGATGCTTCGGAAAAGGCCTACGCAGCGGTAGCCTACCTTAGAGTCTGCCATGATTTCGATAACGTTCAAATTTCCTTGATATGCTCCAAAACTAAGTTGTCTCCTATTAAAAAACTCTCAATTCCAAGGTTAGAATTGTCTGGAGCTCATTTAATGGCACGCTTAATAAGCACCTTCCAATCTTCAATGGGATTTGCGGATATCCCTGTCTACTGCTGGACTGATTCCCAAATCGTCTTAACCTGGTTGAAGTCTCACCCTTCAAGGTGGAAAACTTTTGTGGCCAATCGGTGCACTCACATTCACGAACTGGTTCCAACAGCTCACTGGCGACATGTCCCTGGATCCCACAACCCAGCTGATTGTGCTTCCCGAGGAGTGCAACCCAATGCATTGCCCAGGCATGATATTTGGTGGCAGGGCCCTGCATGGCTAAAACTACCTTCAACTATGTGGCCTAATGCAAACTTAACACCATTAGAGAAGACAACAGATTTAGAAGAGAGAATGTCAGCATCTACTAGCATCATTTCTGCGAATGAACATCCAACTTGGGAATTGATTGGTAAATACTCCAGCCTTCATCGTTTGTTACGCATTACTGCACTTTGCATGCGTTTTCGTGATAACATTAGATGTGAACCTCTAAAACGGAACCTCACGCATTTATCAGCCTCAGAAATAGAAACAGCACGTTTATTCTGGACTCGTCAATGTCAGCAAGAGAGCTTCCCTAAGGAGTATCATTCACTATCCAAAGGAAAGAAAATCAAAACAACCAGCTCACTTCTGCTCCTCGCCCCTTTCTTCGATGTCTCAACAAAAACCTTACGTGTCGGAGGAAGACTTCAGAATTCAGAACTACCAACAGATAGTAAGCATCAGTTTATTCTAGCAAAGAACTCTCGTCTCACTGATCTCATCATCCACGAAGCTCATCAAGCCACTCTACATGGAGGTGTCAGTCTCATGCTTAACTATATTCGCCAGCGATTCTGGATTTTATCATGTCGAGATAAAATAAGGCGATATGTGCGTCGGTGTGTCATTTGTTTTCGTCAGAGGGCGTCCTCTCAGTCCCAGCTTATGGGCATTCTACCAGCTGATAGAGTTAGACCAGCACGACCCTTCCTACACACCGGTCTTGATTATGCTGGTCCTGTACAAGTTCGACACGGACCTGGAAGAGGAAAATCGTCGCACAAAGCATACATTGCCATATTTGTGTGCATGGTAGTCAAAGCAGTGCACATTGAGCTGGTCTCTGATCTAAGTACTCCAGCGTTTATAGCGGCGTATAAGCGCTTCACTGCCAGGCGCGGATTTTGCGAGAAAATTTACAGCGATAATGCAAAGAACTTTGTTGGTGCGGCAACAGAATTTCAACAAGCTAGTAGTCTACTTAAAGGACAATTGCCTGAAGAACTTTCATCTATTTTAGCTTCTCAAAGGACCACGTGGTATTTTATTCCTCCAAATGCACCAAACTTTGGCGGATTATGGGAAGCTGGCGTCAAAGCCATTAAACATCACCTCAAGCGCGTCATCGGTGATTCAACTCTTACGTTTGAGGAATTATATACCTTATTAACCTTAATTGAAGCCTGTCTGAATTCTAGGCCTCTTCATCCTATTAGTTCCGATACAAAAGATCCAGAGGCTATAACTCCCGGACATTTCTTAATCGGCTGCGCACCATTATCACCTGTAGAACCGAGTTTGCAGTCAATCAATATAAATCTACTCACTAGATGGAAAATGGTGCAACGAATGTATGAAGACTTTTGGCGCAAATGGTCCGCAGATTACCTTAACAATCTCCAAGTCCGAACTAAATGGAAATCACCTTATCCAAACCTAAGACTCGATTCTATAGTTCTCATCCGAGAAGATCGTATACCACCATCGCAATGGGCTCTCGGCAAAATAGTGGCGGTTCATCCCGGCACAGACGGACTCGTGCGAGTTGCATCCATTAAATGCAAGGATACGATCCTTAAGCGTGCAGTGAGTAAAATTTGTCCTTTACCAATTCCGATCAACGACGAAGAGGAACCGGAGTAGTCACGGCGGGCGGTGATAGTATTACGTTTCGTCACTGGGACGAGGCGGGCGGTTATGTCGACACCTAAACAAATTTTTAATTTATTTAGAAATGTTCATATAACATTGGCATTGTAATTTTCTAATACTCATCATGCTTATTGTCATTCATACTCATTTACTTTGCTTATCTCTTTACATTGTAAAAATCTGCTTATCTATTTGCTTTGTATAAATTCCTAACCGTTAAATTTTGAGATCATTGTACCTCACATCTGCTGACTGAGTTTTTAGTTTTCAATAAAGTTTAAAGCATTCAAGAGATCGGTCGAGTTTTATTTTCAGTGCGAATACCTAAATCCTAGCATTACTTCTATACACCCGATATAAATGTTAGTCCCTAAACAGCCAACTTACCCCAGGCGATGCAAAGTACAAAAAGAGATCGTGATTTTTTTTTCCAGACTGTGATGAAAATCATTAGAGTTCTTCACACGCGATTTACGAAAGGAAACGAATTTTGACTGTCTTAAACCGAACCGATATCCCGGGATATTTGAAAATATACACGTACAGGCTTTAATTTTAGCCTAGGTTTCACTTTTGTCTTTGATACACTTTACACTTTAAATGTTCGAATAATTATTAACTCTAAATTACGCGATGTCGAAAATTAATAACAGCTTGATGCGCGACAGCAAGCTGTGTTCTTGTCTGTTATTTAATTTTGGGATGTGTGGATTTAGAGGAATAGGGAAGTTGGATGGGAGTGGGAGATCGTGATCAGTGAGTTTGTCGTTTTTATATCCCTTGCTTGCACACTACACCACTGATGGAGTAGCAGAGGCGCATGATTGCAAGAATTGGTAGTGCATCTGTGATCTTACGGTACTAGCGATAATATTTTCATAGCAACGAGCAAAAATACATAGCAACAAGAAATTTAGAGCAACCCATGCTGCTGTGTTAAATTGAATTATATTTGCAAAAAATATTCTCTCTATCACGTAGCGAAGAAATTCCCGTTGGATGGTACTTGGAATGATGATAATGATAGAGATTCAAATTGATCGGCTTGATCTGATTGTATTTGTGCCATGCATTGTATGCTACATGACAATGCCTTTGTTAGATGTTGTACCTATTTTTGGGAAAATTGTAATTAGATTGAATTTATTTTCCTTTCAGAACTCAATTTTAGCATGGTATTTTGTAATATTTTCCGTTTGCAGGAATTGTTTTTAGCATAACTCTAACAGTTCAAATATATGCTAATGATTTTAATTTGATATGTTTGATGAAGCTGTACTCATGTATTGTAATAGTGCAATGTGTTATGTAGATGACAAATAAATGGCTTTGTTTGGTTGTGTACCTGTCTTTTGATTAAGAGTAATCAAATTTAATTTAATTTTACTAAAAATTTTGATACTTTGTTTTCAGGATGTTTTCTTTTTAGAAGGTATCTGTTACAAAAATATATTCGAAGCGGTTTGGTTCGAATAATTACTGACATCGTAGCAAGAATGAGGACGAAAGATTAGATTTTCTAATTACTACCCATCAAAACGGTAAGGAATTGTTTTTGATATCATAAAGAAGATTCTAACTCTAATAACGAAACCGTATATGAAATTTTCCCTTTCTTAATTGCTAATAATACTGGTTACTAACCCACAGATATTAGATATTCAATTACCATCCCACTACAGATATGTGCTTACAAACATTGGTTTATGGGCCATTACCGATTTCGGAATAGAAATACCACAATGTTTGTTTTCTCTTGCAAATTTGTAATAAAAAAATGTAATTATGGAATCATGATTACGGTTTCGATTGATCAATTATTAATCTCCACAAATAATTACTTTTCTGATTAATATTATCAATCTATAATCATGATTACAGATTACAGATAGTCGCAGTAATCTTTAATCATCAATCGGATTGGTTTTTACCCATCACTGCTCATTATTGCATAATATTTAAACGTGGGATATTTCATGTAATATAGTTCACACACATTTGACTATGCTAGTCAAAATATTGACCAAAGAATGTTATTGGAATAATAGTAAGGATGCTAGAAAAGTATTCTGTATAGCCACTTCGCCTAACATCACAAACATCAGAGACATGTCAAACAGCCAGTATCTTCTTTTTGGTGTTAAAATGTCCTTAAAGTTGTTGCTGGATTCATACCACCAAAACAACATCGTAGAAATTAATAATTTAGAAACGTTGTTCGTGTAGACGGGGCACCTACATCAGCAAGTGGAGGTAATAGGTTTTGGGTTATTCTTGGCTGTGTTAATAATTTGCAATTAAAAGTATATTCTGTCGGGATTTTCTAGCGATCTGGAAAATCAGACAATTTCAATACATTTTTGAAAACATTTGTAGATGAAATGACTTTACTTAATAATGGAATGATGAATAATTGAAATCATTACACAATTATTCTCCATTCCTTTGTATGTTGTTATAAGTACTTCTGCCTGAATTCCAACATAAATCAAGAAGTACAAAGTTCCTTTCCCACATGAAAAATTATTCAGCATTTTTCTTTTATACCCAGACCCGCTCATACTCAAAGGAATATTAGATCCTTCGGTATATGCTTAAGTTTAGCAGTGTGAATTTTAACATCGTCTCTATATTACCGGAAGTATAACGAATATTCAGAAAATTTGTTAAGATATTTTGTTAAGCACATTTGTAAATTGTATGGAAGTAATAATTTGATCTACAATGTTCATTGTATTATACAACTGGGAAAATATGCATACAATTTAGGTCAATTTGACGAAAATTCGTGTTATGATACTGAATTTAGGAAATTTCTTTCACGTGGCCCCAAAGGAAGAAGTCGCAAGGTGTTAAGTCACAAGATCTCGGTGGCCAATTGTGATCACCTCTTCGAGCGATAACACGGTCCGGAAACTTTTCCCGTAAAAGATCAATGGTTTCGTTGCTTGTATGGCACGTAGCGCCGTCTTGTTGAAAGTAAACGTTGTCCAGATCAATACCATCCAATTCCGACCATAAAAAATCATTAATCATCTGTCGATAGCGCAATCCATTCACCGTAACTGTTGCTCCAGCCTCATTTTCGAAAAAGTAAGGTCCAATGACCCCGCGGGACCATAAACCGCACCAAACAGTCACACGTTGAGGATAGAGAGGCTTTTCAACAATAACTCTTGGGTTTTCCGAACCCCAGATGCGACAATTTTGCTTGTTGACGAAGCCATCGAGGTGGAAATGATCCTCATCACTCAAGATGAGTTTTCGATGGAATTCCGAATCATTTTCATGCATTTCAAGGACCCAATCAGCAAAGACTCGACGTTGTTGATGATCGGCCGGCTTGAGTTCTTGTGTTAACTGAACTTTATAAGCCTTAAGACCCAGATCTTTATGCAAAATACGGTGTAATGACGTTTGTGAAATGCCTAATTCCAAAGAACGACGAGGAATGGACAAACCTGCGTTTTCTTCAACACTTTCGGCTACAGCAGCAATATTCTCGGCTGTTCTTGAGCGACGTGCACGGGTTTTATTCTTCACATCACTAACTTGTCCCGCCAGTTCGAATTTTTCTACCAATTTCTGTATTGCGGTCTGACAAGGTGCTTCACGACGGCCCAAAAATGTTCGAGTTTTACGAACCGTCTCTGCCACATTTTCACCATTTTTATACCCTAGATGAAATCATAGGGTATACTAAGTTTGTCATTCCGTTTGTAACACCTCGAAATAATGATGGTAGAGCAAAATTGATTGGACACCCATTCATAATATTAAAAGTTATTTCGATTTTTGTATGTCCGTCCGTCCGTCTGTCCGGCCGTCCGTCCGTCTGTGCGCACGATAACTCGAGAACGCGTATACTTAAAGAGCTGAAGTTTTGTCCACGGACTTTAAAAAAAAGTGGAATTAAGTTCGAAAATGAGACAAATCGGGCAACTCCTTCGTGGGGTTGCCATATAAAAATTTCGTTTTCCGCTATATATTTGGACACTGCCTGAGAACGCATTGACGTAGAGAGCTGAAATTTCGTACAAGATGTTTTTGCTACAGTAGCAAAAAAAGTGTCAAAAATGGACTAAATCGGGCAACTCCTTCTTGGTGTTGCCATATAAAAATTTCGGTTTTTTACGTATACTTTGAAAACGATCAGTCCAAGACATTTTTATTGTACTAAAAACTTCTGCAGAATACGAAATCCTATAAATTGGTTATTACCATATTTTCTGTGCGACAAACTGTTCTAGAAATATATGCGAAAAATAACTTCAAAATCAATACTTGCATAGATCGGTGACCATACGAAATTTAATACGGGCGTTCATCTAGGTTATCATAAGAATTGGTTTTAGACCAATTCTAGCTTTTTTACTTGTTATAGTGAATTTTAATAATTTCAATGCGTTGTTGAATCGTGTATCGTTCCATTTTTATAATGGCTTAGTTTCTACTTGTCAAATGTCAAAAAATGACAGCTCCAAAAGTGACATCTACCGAAATAGCGGGCTAATTAAAATAACACCTCTTATTAGAAAACCCTAGTATTAACTTGTTTTGCCGCATTAATACCAAAGAACATCTAACAAAAAGAACACGCATCTCGTGAAAAGTTTTATATGGCGAATCGTTCCATTATGACCCACTCTCACAAATTGTATGAAAACTCTCTGCTTGTTAATGACCCGCCACTCACCGGTGGTGATATTACTACCTGCTTATACAAATTTTACGAAAACTCTGCTTTGAATGACGGCCGCCGCCAGTCACCAGTGGTGAGTGGAGTCTGGCGGGTCGTCATCGTCAAATCACCAGCGCAGCACCCAGAACCAGAACCTGCATTCCACAACATGCCCATGCTTTGCATTGCGTGTTATCTTTGCTTCTTTTACCTCTTCTCTAAGAAACCGATTTCATCACGAATACTTTGTTTGAGAAAATTTTCATTTACATTGCATTGCAGCAGAACAGAGGGAGAATAATAAGATGAGCGGATGGGGTAGGAATTGTTGGGCGGCAAGCAGTCTAGTCACAATCACTGTCAGTTGCATTGATTCGTGTGCTTGGGCTAAATATTTTCATGAATGTAGGTAGCCAAAATATGCTGTGCAAAAAATCTTATGAAAAATTTTCGAGTACTATAATTAACAGAAAAACCGGCTCTCCTCCTCAGCTAGGCAGCATAGTGAAACATAAAACTGTGCATGGCTACTGGCGTCGGCGTGTGTATAGCTGTGGGGTGGTGGAGAATAGAGAGAACAGAACAATATTCTCTCAGTCTAAAATCTTTGCTTCTTCTCGTCTGTCACCTCCCGACTGCATCAGCAAATAACCATACAACTTGTGCATTTTTAGAGGCTATATGAAGATTCTTGTTAAGTTATATGTTCTATGCTAATACAACCACAACAAAATATTTCTTATTTAGAGGGGTGCGAAAATGCATGTCCTAGCTCTTAACTCGAAATGAAATAATGCACGCACATATTCAGTCCCCTATACTATATGTGTGAAAGCCTAAAGCAAGAATACCCGTCTGGAGGTGCCTACTCTGTTGTTATACCAGTGTGCCCTCTGCACATGGATGGCCCAATAAGAGCTTTGAAACCATACACAATATACTGACTAAATTCAACCTATTGTTAAACCCATAGTTGCTTATAGAGTCCTCTTATGGTGCCCATTAATCCATTAAAAAAAGGAAAGCCGAAGTGCGAGAAATTCAACGGTAATTTGTATAGTAGTTACGGGTGTTATTCCTACCTGCCCTGCATCCATGAAGGCCTGTTAGTGAACTCTTTCCACTAACCATTATTCCACGAAAGATCAATGGTGGTGTGGTAAAGTTTTTCGATTTCTGCTATGAATATGAATCTGGATATTTGAAAGCGAAGTATGTAGATATAATAGATATAAAATCGTCTTGCATAGAGAACATATTATTTAATATTAGAAGATATTTTCGCAGATATGCACATACTACTCCCAACTCTGTGGTGCTTAATTGGGTTATTAGCTCTGCGGTGAGTTGGAAAATAGTGGATTTGGAATTGCTGGCATATGCATTATTACGTAAGTGATCTGAAAAGCATAAAACACCAACGCATGTAAATCCCATGCAAAGGGTAATGCACTGCATTGCAGCTCGCGTCACTTTGCTGACACCACAATTCTCAATTTAGCTCTTTTAAATTTTTACTCTAACTAGGGTTAGATATTGAAAATATAAATAAGAAGATTTGATAATTAAAAGTTAAGTACAGTTTTGGACAGGACAAGGTGTTTTATTAATTAATTCATTAATCCACTCAACGCTAACTTAGGCAGTCTCTGACGCCATACTATTATCGTGCATATATCGGCTGAGCTACCTCGCCAGCACGCTGTCCACCAATAAGCAGTCGCAGGCCCTAGGTCTTATACAAGTATACATTGGCTGAGTTATCGCGCCTGCACCATTTGGAATTTGGACATTCTCAGACGCCTGGTTTTATACAAGCACACATTGGCTGAGCGATCTCGCCAGGCCATCAATCATTTGGGCCACCGAAGAAGGCGATGTCATTACAACATCGATACAGTTCATTTCCCACGGTGCCCATTGTTCCAAGCGGATTTGCGGCACGGTGCTTAGTTTTGCCAATACAAAATGCCGCGCGAACAAAGGTGAGCTGCTTCTGCAGCCGCTTTTATATGAAGAAATGATAGACCGCGCACCTCCGCACTCCGCCCATTGAAGTTATCGACTCGAAATGGATTGAATGCGCCATTCCAGGCTAACTTACTACCTTGGACCAGACTCTTCCCACAGCGCGTTGGCCAGTGCTTCATGGGAGATATCAAGGGCCGTGGGAAGCTATCTTTAGAGAACTGAAATTTTGAACATGGGCTTTTGAAAAAATTGTAGATTTTGGTTCGAAAATGCAACAAATCGAATAACTGGTTTGTTTCGCTTTTCACTATATATTTGCGCACAGCCCAATAATACGTTTATGTGGAGAACTGAAATTTTGTTTACAGCAGTTTTATAAAAACATTAAATGACATATCAAAAATGGACTAAATTGGGCAACCATTTCTTGATGTTGCCATACAAATCTTTGGTTTTACATTATATATTTGGACACTGCCTTAGAACGCATTCACCTGGAGAGCGCAAATTTTGTACACAGCTTTCTCATAAAAATTATAAATACATGCTCTACAATGAAACAAATTATGTAACTCCTTCTTGATGTTACCATACAAAACTTTGGCATTTCACTATATATTTGGACACTGCCTGACAACGTGTCGACGCAGAGAGCTGAAATTTTGTACACAGCGTTTTCATAAAAATAGTAAATAAACCTTCAAAAATTAACTAAATCGGGCAACCCTTCTTGGTGTTTCCATACAAAACTATTAGTTTTTATTTTTATTTGGGGTATAATATTGTTGGTTTTAAACAAATTACATTTTTTTTATTGTTTAATATTTGTTAGTTTCATTCGATCGAGTTACAGATAGTGCCTATCTATGTATGTACAATATCAATTTTTCAACTTTTAATTTAGACAGTCGGATAGTCACAGAAGCTGGCATAATTGTACTTAAATAAAAAAAAAAATTAACCATCTTATCCTGTAACCTGGGCTGACGATGGAAATCCATATGTGCATTTGTCTACAGTTTTGCATTTCTAAGCGAGGAATAAAAAATTAACTTAATTCTGTTTTATTAGAATTATTAATTTAGCTTTGTAATTTCCAACTGACTTTAATATGTATGTATATGTATGTGTTCCGTACCATGATTGCAAATTGTCAGTTCTCCTTTTATTTTTCTCTAATTGTAATTTTATATTTTCTCTTAATAGAGCTTTGCCCGAAATTTATGCTTATAAAAACTTAATTCCAGAAATCTATAGGAAAGTTTACTATGCATATCAAAAAATTTCTATAAAGTATTTGATACATAAATATTTATTCGAATGTATGTACAACATACCTGTATTACATAAGACTAGCAATCAGAGTTTTTGAACAGAAGATCCTAAAGGAGTCTATTTTAATTTACCACGAAAGGCGCTTTCGAACTTGTTTTTTTCATCTTGAAAACACATTCCCATTTTCTTTACAAAGTAATCTCCGGAAATAAACCGAAGCACATTTTTTTGTCTCCTTTCACCCCCCCCCCCCCCCCGACCCTGTAGGATATGTTTAGCGAAATATGTGGGATTTTTCATCTATTAGAAGCATCTCCTTATGCTTTTTGAAAATTATGGCAGCAATGATACGTAAATGCTTAAACCACCGCGTCGAGAGCTTCATATGTTTTAACGAGTATTCCAAATTAAACCTGGAAATTTGATTAGACACTGCAAAAGCTGAGACACCTTTGACAATTTTAGTTAAGCAGTTTCCTTTAGGGAGGATGTATGTCTAAGACCAATTCTTATGATACCCTAGATGAATGCCCATATGAAATATCGTATTGTCACCCTTCTGTGCAAGTTTGATTTTTGAAGTTGTTTTTCGCATATATTTCTAGAACGGTTTGTCGGACAGAAAAAATGATTATTAGCAATTTTATAGCATTTCCTATTCTGAAGAAGTTCTTAGTACAATAAAAATGTGTTGGAATGATCGTTTTCACAGTATACGTAAAAAGCCTTAATTTTTATATGGCAACACCAAGAAGGAGTTGCCCGATTTAGTCCATTTTTAAACTTTATTTGCTAGTACAATGAAAACACTATATACCAAATTTCAGCTCTATATAGTGATGTTTTCTCAGGCAGTGTCCAAATATATAGTGGAAAATGAAAGTTTTGTATGGCAACTCCACGAAGGAGTTGCCCGATTTGTCTCATTTTCGAGCTTTTCTTTTTTTTAAAGTCCGTGTACAAAATTTCAGCTGTTTAAGTATACGCGTTCTCGAGTTATCGTGTGCACAGACAGACAGACGGACGGACGGACGGACATGCAAAAATCGAAATAACTTTTAATATTATGCGTGCGTGTCCAATTCATTTTGCTCTATCATCATTATTTCGAGGTGTTACAAACGGAATGACAAACTTAGTATACCCCTATAGATTTCATCTAGGGTATAAAATAAAGGCACTTAGAATTTTACTTAGAGGGAATGCATATGAAAAAAATGGGTTATGGGAAATGGTTAATGAAGAGAAAAACTCAGGAAAATATATTCTCTTTGATATACTTTATGACTATGTGGATTTATGAAGTATTCATCACCGAAGTCTCGGATTTATTATTTACTAATAATGGAAAAAATTAATAGAAACAATTGAAAAGAAAAAGTATTCCTACAAATTGCATAAAGGATATTTATGGTGGTATGATTCATAAATCACCTTAATTATAAAGATAGAGTTGTTCTCTCTAAATATCTGTGATTTAAAACTCCCTGCCACTAAGATGCCATATAATCTTAATAGTTCCCTTTCAAAAGCACTTCAGACAGATAAAGGGGAATAATTGTGATGAATTTCTCACTCTGTGAAGTTGGAATTATGCCAAGGAGATGATATTTCATGGTAACCACATAAAGGAAGCGTTCATTAAAAGTTCATTACCATCATTAATTTGTCAATTTGAAATTCAAAGGCGAATGGTAAACTTTCATTTTCAACTTGCAAGGCTCACTTAATCCCAGAGTCATGTTATACCCCAAGTAATCAGGGATAGTTAATTATCGTCTTAAATATTTCTTTATCAATATTAACTTAAATTTTCGTAAAGTGAAACTTTATTTATCTATATTAGACTTTTCTTGATGATTTAGCAATGATCGGCCATTGAACTGTGTAGAGTTGAGTTAGTGTTAGAATTGCGGGCAATACTAGAAGTGACTAATATTAGAAGCCAAGAAATTTACTTCGCACTATGACTAGTCAGGACTTGGATTCATTGCTTTTTAAAAATTTGTTTGAACGTTGATTGGTCTTGAAATGAAAATATTTTTGAAATGTGAAAATTGATTTCTCTTATAAAAATGCTGTTGGAGTATTTACCTAAACACTTGGTTGATCTACGAATGGACAAGACAATCCTTGAACTGCAAGCGTTTCGGGCTTTGAGTAAACATATTCACTTGGTGTGAGCCCTCACAGGATTATAGTGTATATTAATTCAAGAAAAAATGTCTAACGGCTGGCGGCTGGGGGTTCTCTGTGGAGATATCACGCCGTTTTATACCCCAGATGAAATCGCTAGGGTATACTAAGTTTGTCACTCCGTTTTTAATGCATTGAGATAATGATGCTAGAGTGAAAGGGATTGGATACCGTCTACCCGTTCGCACGATTACTCGAGAATGCATTCACGTAGATTGCTGAAATTTTGTATACGGGCTTAAAAAAGAGTAAATTTAAGTTCAAAAATGGGCCAAATCGGGCAATTTCTTCGTAGGGTTGCCATGCAAATATTTAGGTTTTTTACATATACTGTAAAAACGATCAGTCCTGAACGTTTTTATTGTACTCAAAAGTTCTATAAAATCCTATGAAATTGGTTATAATCATTTTTGCTGTCCGTCCGATGAACCATTCTAGAAATAGATGTGAAAAACTACTTTAACAACCAAACTTGCACGGAGTGGTGACAATTCGAAATTACATACAGGCATTCATCTAGTAGGTTGTGAGGACTAGTATTACACCATTTCTAGTTATTTTCCTTATTCGTTTAAATAACGTCTAAAAGGGAAGACTTTTGTTTATGAAGATCCATGTATACCTAAATATATATTGTCTAAATCACTGATAGTATGTACAATCGACTAACCATATGCTGTGCAGGTGCAGGTAGACATTTTAGTTAATTAAAGGAGATACAGGAAACTAACGAAAGAGAATCATATGATGAAGTTATAATCTTCTAGGAAATATACCGTAAAGTTAGAATTTTGTCTATTTTTTTCCGCGAACTAACTGACATCTTGAATTATGAGCGTAGTCGTTCTTGTTTCTGGTTCCGTAAAAAAAAAAAAAACCATTACGTTGTTACAGTAGTTGCTCGATTAGAAGTATAGTACCTACTTGTTAGAACATCGATGGCTTGCTTCTGAATTATTCAAATAAGAAAGAATAAGAAAGAAACTCAGAAACGATACCTCGAAGGTGTATACCCGGTGTGTGTAGCTTTGCTGCCAACCTGAAATGAAAACCATGCGAATGGTTAATGTTAATGCAAATATTAATCTTCATAGTTCCAGTTTAGACGAAATGGTCTTTACCCCACTGAACCACGTTGGGATACTCTTTTGATGCACTTCAAAACCCTTAAGAAATACTTCGCAAGTCATGAAATAGAAATGAAATCCGTATGTGTGCATACAGATCAGATTCTCTAAAATGTTCTGTATATCTTCTTATGGAAAAATGACAAGAATTTGTTTTATATATGCCATAAACTGGAAATTCTTTGTCTTTATTAGACTGAATGCCATAAATCCTACTATCAACACAGGTGAATAGTATTCCAGTAATTTTAAGCTTGGCTCCTTACCTTCCCAAAGGCTACACTTACTACACACCTTACGCAATAAAATAATAAAATAGTTTTGAGTAAAAAGTAACCTTCCATTTTACGCTAAATAAAAATATAAAAAGTCATGTAGTAGTGAGAGAGTCTGTTTCTGTGTCTCGATTCTCCTACTTTAAAAAAACGACTGGTTTTCGCGAGTGAGGGATAAATATACCTCGCGTCAACATTGAGACTCACTCATCTTTCTCTTTCGTCAAATCGCCAAATATATTTGCTGTGAATCAACAGATACAAACCGCTCCTGAAAGCTCGTAATTCTTCGGCAAAGATAGCCTAATAATAAGATAGGACACGGGAGAGATTACCGAGTGTTTTACTTTTAGAATGCGTACACGGCAGGAATAGGAAAGAAAAAAGAAGAAAAAATAACATAAAATCAAACTCTCTTCAAAACATTTATAAATAAAGACAGAAACTGTGAAATCGCACATTACATGCAACGAAACAGAGTGGCAAATGATTCATTTTCGGAAAATATTCCCACACTTTTGTAAAAACAGGTTTTTCTGAAATATTGAGAGAGTTGGCTCCAAAGTTGTTGTTGTGTAATCCTATGTAGTTGTTCAAAATTTGTTGCTGCAATCTTATATTATTTGAAAAGCACGCGCTTTTGTTTACATTGTTTTGCTCTGAAGAGATTAAGTGAGTGTCACTCATGCTGGATTCTCTGATATTTTATGGAAAATGAGAACTTAATTTGAGAGGATTTTTACATCTCCTTTCAGCACCTTGAACAAAGCGAAATTTACCTTTTTCTTCAAAAATTGGCATAGTGTGACCCGGTGTATATTATTATGAATATGTAGTGTGAAAGGATTTTGAAGGTATTCAATAAGATTTTGTCATTCGGGTAATCCTCCGTTCTCTCAATTTGTTGTCTCAGTTGCATTACAATAGTGTATAGCCAAGTTCTGTTTCCTTATTTATGCAAAAGGCGAAAGTGCATTTTCTTTATAAAAAACACCGAAAATTGCCAATTTTACTCGGCCGTGTCGTATCTTCTTATTAGGTTATCTTTGCCTTCTAGCCGAAATGAATAGATTTGTGTCTGTCATCGCCTGTTGATACGTACGCTATCGTTTAGCCTTTCTTGTATAGGTTGTATGTGTAGATTTTGATAAGGCTGAGTACAAATTTGTTAACGCTCAACATAGGTTCCAGGATGGAACTAACTTTGCTATACTCAAAGAAAAAGCTGCTCTATCTGCTTCGTTTAGTAAAACTAATTATCGGGCAATGTTGCATTTGTAGCTTCTTTTGATGTACTGTTCGTGATCTGGCTCTTTATGACTCGATAACAGTAATTTCATGTACGTTCGGAGAATTGGACCAGTCCAGAAAATCTTCCGAGAGCTTGCCAAGCTAATTTCGCAGGAAGCCAACTTTCAACAGATCAAATAATCCGAAAGTCTACTTTCAAGGGCACTTGATTTGAGTGTCATAATCAAAAATAGTCAACTTTCAGGTGATGATTAATATGAAATGTCTCATCTTTCCCAGGGAATCCAAGGAGATAATTATAGTTAAAAGCTGGTATTTATACAGATCTATGATAACCTGGGTCTAATATCTCTTAACATGCAATGCCCACTGAATCAAAGTTCAAATGAAATGAGACAGCAGTCATAATTTATTGGGAAGCACTCTTGCATGAAACATGTACAAAGATGCCAAAATAATCTCTGAGGATTTCTTTATGTTTTTTAATATAAAATTATCTTCCTTTTCTTCCATTTTCAGTATAATCTTGGTTTGCCTTGAACATTTTCTTAACAGACAACACACAATACCCATTCAACTCACATCACTTAATCTAACTTTAAGCCAATTATATGTATCAAGCCCTATATCTTAAGGGATGCAGGTAAAGCAAAGCCGCCTTAAAATATGGTATGTTATGTAGAATATTCATATTATGTAACATAGAGATTAAACGTTATTAAAATACAAGATGAGCGGTTAAAAGCTCTTCACGTTCAGACTTCACAAAACAAACTCTAAAAGTTTTTACAAACAGAGAGGTAAAGGATTCATGCTGAATTTATGTCACTTCTAAGTTTGTTAATTTATCAAAAGCTTTCAGGAGGAATTAAACTAAGAAGCTTACGATGCAATCAATGTTATTGTTTACACGGTTTCTAGGTTAATGAATCATAGTCAGATTTTATGATGGTTTTAAACACCAACAGAGTCGTAGCACCTGTAAGAATTAGTTAATTAGTATATAGCTGTTTGCTTACTTAATCATCATCACGATTAATGTAACTTGTATGTGTGACATTATTATTTATGGCACTGGCAACAGCCTTCTTAAATACGCTGATGATATTGTACTATTGAGTGACTCCCCTGAAAAACTACAAAAAATGACTTATAATCTTGAAAGTTACTGTAAATTGTGGTCACTGGAAGTAAATCTTGAAAAATCCAAAATTATGATATTCAGTAAAGGAGGTGGCAACCGAAGGCCATCAGAACACTGGACCTTTGATGGCAGAGACGTAGATAGTAAGCCAGTATAAGTACCTAAGAGGCATTATCAGTCCGAAATTGTCATTCACAAGGCACCTAGAGGATTTGGGGATGCACAATGTACAATCAAGTTGAACAGCTACAACGATTCTTCATAAAAAATCTTTTCTGTCTCCCCCAACATACCCCTGATTATATGTTACAAATCGAATTCGGCCTTCACACACTTGAGTCCCACTTTCGGTACTTATTAAAAATATTTTCTATGAATGATGAAAGATTACCAAAAACCGTGGCTACGACGGTTATGATACGTAAGATTGGTTGGTACGAAAACTTATTGTTTCTAGCAGATAGGCTTGGTGTTGGTGTCACCGCCATAGTAGCCGATTGTTTAACACGGATCCTAGAGAAAGAGCATGAATTTATACATACAAAATATATAGATAGAGCGAGGCAAGGGATTAGGCATGGTTTGTATAGTGACTTGAATTATACTCTGAATGAAAATAACTATTTTAGAGACGAACACAGCATAAAAAAAATTAGATATATATTTAAATGCAGAGGCAGTCTTTTTTACCTAAACAGAGTGCCTTGGAAAGTTCAAAGCAGTTCTCAGTGCTCGCTTTGTAACTTGGGAGAAGAAAAGAGTATCTTTCACTTCCTTTCAGTATGTCCCATTTTGGCGGAATTTAGAATATTGTACCTGAAATGTAAAACTTTTACTATGCAACAAACACAGGATATCTTAAATGGTAAAGGTTGTAGTTGGCATGACTTACTCAATTATTATTTGAAGATGAGTTTAATTGCTGAATAGATACTAGTTTTAAGCACATTGGTACCGAACGCATACTAATGTGAATAATACAGAGCAATAGAGAATTCCTTGTAGATGAATTTAACTGCTAAATGGATACTAGTTTTAAGTACACATTGTTATCGACCACATATTATTAACTCTAACACATTACGCATAAAATTAAATAAAAAATGCATATATGGATCTAGACTTTTTAACCCCAGCAGATGAGTTTAGGTCATTGCTATCGTTTATTTGGAAAAAGAATGCTTTTGTTTCCCATTAATAGGATTGGTTTGTTCAATCAGTAATTAGAAATAAACATTATTATAATTATTATAACCCTCTTTGATTTTTTCCAATGCTATATTTAGTTGCATAGGATTGATATTTAGGAGTTTTATACTGAATTGATCCATCGCACACTGCGACAACTACGCTAGAAAATTGGCATTAAATAGAAAAATGAAATTCAATTAGAAGCATTCAGTATTCAGTTGCTCGGGATCATCACTAGCCAAAAGGCACGTAACTAGTGATGTGATAACAGGTAACGCGGGTTAAGCGTTGTTTAAAATTGTTTTCAACTTGTGTTGCTGATATTATTAATTAATAATAATAAATTTTTTTCTATGACCCTATAGGTGGGTGAGGATGCTGCCTATGCCACACAAAACTTAAACTTCGAGTCACGTGATCATTCCAATTTCAAGCATTGCAGTCTGAAGTTGTTGGTCTATGTAATTTTCGTCCGGAAATTTTATAACACCATTTTCGAATAAGTGTCGTAATTTGTATTTTGAAAATTTTTTTTTAATATTTTCTTATAATAAAGCTAGACAAATAATTATCTTAAGTGAAGAAGTTTTAGTTATCAATTCATTAGATAATTGTGTGTAAAAGTGAACAAAATGAGTAAGAGTACAGAAAGAAAAATTGCTAGAATTGTACCTACAACATTGTGCATTACCAAAATAAAACAATCAGATTGAAAAATTTGCAAGAAATTTGTAAGTACTCAGTACTTCAGAGAGAAAAATGCCGTGAAGACCTCAAGAAAAAATGGCACTGGTGCAGTAGATATCCATACACCAAAATTATAGTGTTTCAACCAATTGAGTTTTTTGGAGTCTTCTTCTGAAGAAATATATGGGGACTCAAATATTTCATTTGAAACGGTAAAAGCATATAATATATTCTCCTTAATTTGAAGTTGATTATATTTCGAAAATTGTTTTAATTAGAAGCCAATGTAGACGCCCAGCAGACTTCTCCCAGTAATGAGTACCCTTTAAGCAAAGCAGTGAGTAAGTACTGGAAACATACAAAAAAAAATCAAGTTAATATGAATAATTATTAAAAAATAATCTTGTATTTTCATTTGACGAATGTTTAAAATTAATTTGTATTAATTTTTTAGCAGCTAAATGTATGTAAAAGAACACAAAGTGATTGATTGAAAGTACGCAACTCTTAAAGAGATGCAAGCGGGAGGAATCGCCCCAGGCAGCCTTGGCCCAGTTTGTGATTGCAGAAACAAAAGATTTTCCCAGCCATGACTTTAAATGGAACGTTTTAAATCTCAGCAAGCAAAGCCAAGTTAGGTTGTGTAATGAGAAGCAATTTGCAGGTACAAGTGCAACATCAGTACAAAACATTAACATTTCTTCTTTGCCTAGTGCAAGTACTCCGGTAAAGACGAAATCTTTCCCCCAAAATACCGAATTTCATCTAAAATTACCATGCCGCCAAAGGTTAATATTTTACAGATTATACAAAAAAAAAAAAAATATCTAATCTAAATCCAAATACCTCCAGCAATGACAATAATGGGAGTTGTCTCTTTTAAAATAAAGATTTTAGGGTGAATGATATTTCACTGCAGTAACCAATAAGAATAATGTAAATCATATGTTATATCAAAATTTTATAAAATAATTACTCTTATGTTATAATAAAGGGTGTAATGCCACATTGCTGAAGATTTTATCAAGACTGGCTGATAACGGATTGACACATTCAAAATGTATTTTTGGTGCTAACACAATTCCCATAGATGGTATAAGACCACTACAAGATAGAGTAGATGCAGTGCTTAAACTCACGTTGCTATTATCAATACGACAAGTACAACAAACATAACTGCCTCCTTTCTGGCACTTATTGAAGTTTCCGAGCCATTTTCGCTGGAGATGCTTAAGAAAAAGTGCAAAAAACGCAGAAAAGTACAGAGGTACAGAGTGTGATAGGTCCTTTTAAAGCTAAACTTTTGGGCTTTTAAATTCAATATGAAAAATTGATATTGATGACGTATTTTTTGATAAAAATAGCAGTTAAATAAAAAAAACGATTGAAAATTCCCAAATTTTAAATTTGTTGAGCCATAACTTCAAAACGGAAAGGGTGAGAGAAAAAATGTATAGAAGGTCCAGCAATTATCTATCTACCAAAGTTTAAATCATCATCATAGAGTGTGACGTTGAGAAGTTACAAAATTATCTATAAAAACATACCCAAATAACTTAAGGTCCCGTTATCACGGAAACCGATACGATTTCCACCCCCCACCGATACAATTTTTTGTTTGTCTAAGCATGACCTATCCGTAGCCTCCGGGTGCCAGACCACATACGGCCAAAACGAGAGATAACACGGCCTGGAAAAGCGTTCCTTCCTGAGTCCATAATGTCACGCGCTGTGTGTACCATGGCGCTGTCTTGTTAGAATCAGATGTGTTCCAGCCCTAATTCATCCAAACTGGGTATCAAGAATTCACATAACATGGTTCTGTAGCGGTAGCCAGTGACAGTTATCATATTACCTGCAGCGTCTTCGAAAACATAGGGTCGAATAATTCTTTCAGCAGAGAAGCCACACCATAAAGTAACTTTTAGTGGGTGTAAAAGTGTTTCTTGAATAATGCGCGGATTTTCAGTCCCCAGAAGCGAGTATTCTGCTTATTTACATGCCCCGAGAGAGGGAAATGCGCTTCGTCACTCATAACCAATTTTGAAAAAAAAAACAAGTAAAAAAGCTAGAATTGGTCTAAGAATTCTTATGATACCCTAGATGAATGGCCGTATTAAATTTCGTATGGTCACCCATCTATTCAAGTATTGATTTTGAAGTTCTTTTTCGCATATATTTCTAGAACAGTTTGTCGCACAGAAAAATGGTAATAACCAATTTTATAGGATTTCGTATTCTGCAGAAGTTCTTAGTACAATAAAAATGTCTTGGACTTATCGTTTTCAAAGTATACGTAAAAACCGAAATTTTTATATGGCAATACCAAGAAGGAGTTGCCCGATTTAGTCCACTTTTGACATTTTATTTGCTAATGTAGTAAAAACATCATGTACGAAATTTCAGCTCTCTACGTCAACGCGTTCTCAGGCAGTGTCCAAATATATAGCGGAAAACGAAATTTTTATATGGCAACTCCACGAAGGAGTTGCCCGATTTGTCTCATTTTCGAACTTAATTTTACTTTTTTTTTTAAGTCCGTGTACAAAATTTCAGCTCTCTAAGTATACGCGTTCTCGAGTTATCGTGCGCACAGACGGACAGACGGACGGACGGACGGACGGACAGACGGACGGACGGACAGACGGACGGACGGACGGACATGCAAAAATCGAAATAACTTTTAATATTATGAATGGGTGTCCAATCCATTTTGCTCTACCATCATTATTTCGAGGTGTTACAAACGGAATGACAAACTTAGTATACCCCTATGATTTCATCTAGGGTATAAAAAATCATCCTCTTCAACGTTGAGGTTTATGACGCGCTGGCTGTACTCTAGACGAGCTCGGTGGTCAGTAGGCATCAGCTGATGAGTCATTTGAGTTTTATACGGAGACATCTTCAAGTCTTTGACCAAAATACAGAGTCCGTCTGGAAATGCCCCATCCGTGCCACGTCGTCTCGTCGATTTTTCTGGACACTCTTCCACATCTTCGCGCAAAGCATCAATATTTTCGGCTGAACGGCCTGTTCTTGGTCTGCCAGACCTAGTCTATCCAATGTTGCGCCAGTTGCTTCGAGGCGTGGGGCAAGGCGTCGCATTGTGCGACCAACCGGTGCCGGACGGGGAGGAAATCGTCGACGAAATTCACGTTGTGTCTTTATCACTGCTGAATTATTCCGTGAAAACATTGACACGATTATTCCACGTTCTCGAGGAGTTTAACGGTCCGTGTTTATTTCCAGTAATTTTACATTTGTTTACTACATAATTTTCAATATCATAATGACAGGAGATGTCATATAAAAAAAAATATAAGTAATTTCTATAGTAACATTACTTTTGCGCTACCCATTATAATATTATGAATGTGTTACCCAGTGGATTTGAGATGGACGTAGAAAAATATCGTCTATTCGCTCATGATACGGTTAGATATATTGTAGCATCCTTAGCACAGTATGCTCCCAAACATTACATAGGTATCTTATGAGTGGACCAGAATTTATATCCTCGGCACTTTTTCCCACAGACGAATTGATCGAGGAAGTGCAATAGGCTCGTAAAACACACTTCAAAACCTACAGGGAACAAAGTCCAAGAAAATGCAGTCGACATAGAAGATCAAGACGGACGTTTTTAACTAGTTCTGATCTAGTGATCAGTAGAAAAAAAGAAATAAAGAAAAAGTTACAACATCTGCCAAGAAGTATTACATTTGATAAAAGCTTCTTCCGTCAATATATCTGGTGATGGTGATAATTAGGATACTAACAGTAATGATGACACTTGTAATAAAAGTGATATTGATTAAGATGATTAAGATAAGGACGGATGAAATCAGAGAGTATACTAAGTGTGTCATTCCATTTGTAACGCACAGAAATAATGCTAGTAGGAAAAAATGGATTGGACACCCACGGATAATATTCAAAGTTATTTTGATTTTTGCATTTCCGTCTGCTCGACCGTCCGTCCGTCTGTCCGTCTGTCCGTTCTCATGATAACACGAGAACGCGTTCTCTGAGAGAGGTGAAATTTTGCACACGGACTTTTAAAAAAGACTAAATTAAAGGTCGAAAATGGAACAAATCGGGCAACTCTTTGTAGGGTTGTCATACGAGAATTTCGTCTTTTACTGTATATTTGAACACTGCCTGAGAACGCGTTGATGTGGAGAGCTGAAATTTCGTACACGTTATTTGCATAGTGGGCTAAACTGTACAACCGCTAGGTGTTGCCATTTAAAATTATAGGTTTGTTAAGTATACTGTAAAAACGATAAATCCTAGACGATTTTATTGTACTGGACAGTTCTTCAAAATATGAAATCTTATAAATTTCGTAATAACCATTTTTACTGTCCGACGAACCATTCTAGAAATATGTGCGAAAAATCAGTTCAAAAATCAAACATGTACGGATGGGCGACCATACGAAATTATATATGGGCACTCATCTAGGTTATTATAAGAAATGGTCAGCCTTTTTACTAGTTTATTAAATTTTTTGTTCAACAATCTACTTCTAAGTTTTTATTTATACTACATACATATACCTAATTCTAGAAATGAATATCTAACACCAAAATTCTTTATAAGCTTAATTGTAGTTATTGCCAGTTTTGAAGGCTTCTTGCTCCACAGGGCATCGTCGCAAAACAGCTGACTAGTATTTAAATATATCGATATACACCTGCTCTTCTTTCCGATATCAGTTCAAACTATTGTTCTATATAATATGGCGGAATAATCAGATTTCAAATTCCTAGAAGGCTTGATCGTTAGTCACTAAAGAAATGAAGACGATGACACGGCCATTGGCAAAAACGATGACGTCGACGATCCCAGCTTATCCTCGGAGTAAGCGAAATGCTATAAGCCAACAATTATTAGCGGATAATGTATGTACTAAAGAAAATAAATATAATAAGGTAAACAAAAGATTTATTTCTCAAATTATGTAGTGCATTTTCTTAATATTCCTAACTAATCCTACAAACTATTATCTACCTACGCAGTACAAGGCAGATTAATGCCATAATCCGTTCACGTGATTAACCGCAAAATCCCAAGAGATATTAACAAGTATTTAAGTCTAAATTGTGTGTATAGACAGGCTGTCTAGAAATTCTGGCCAGATATGCTTTTATGGCCTACATAAAACAATATTTTTTAAACAGAAAGAGGTATTGAGTTTTTTACTCTTTTGAGACCCGTACAATATATGAGTCTACAGGCAATTCTCAACCTACGGCACATGAGCAAAGAAAATTAAAAGACAAGTACCGTTAGTTTCTGTCAGTTTCTGACCTAAGGCCGAAGATCAAAAAATTCAATAAAGAAATTTTTTGAGAGTATAGGTACTGTGTTTAATGTGTTTCGATCAGCAGGAAAAGGGTGATCTCATCAGGACAGCAATGAAACCCTGAAACTGCCTGCTGTCTACGCTATAGTGAACTCAGATTACAACAAGTTGCTGGTGGATACATATAGTTTCATTTAAAAATCTAACTGTTAATCAGTTTACCGAAAATGGGTTGTCTTCGTAATTAAAATTTTATTAAACTTTACATATCTTAAATGCGTGGTCAATATTCTAATGAAATATCTAGTTTAATCCCTTATAGAATGATTTCTGCATTTAATGCTCGCCGTGTAAATCAAGTACATTATTTTACCATTCAAATTACCTTCCTTACAGTAAAATTGCGTAAATCTGCTTTATTCCGAACTATGTGAATGTGGAACAGTCCACTATCTTTTGTCTTTCTTCCAGCACACAATCTGTGAAAGTTTTAGAGCGACATTGTCATGTAATTAGGCAAAGCCGAAAAACAAATAGCAGAATTGGCAAAAATATAATTTCTCTCAATTTATTCAAAACAATACTTCCCAAAAATCAATCACAATAGCTGGGATACAATAATAATAATACATTCTACGCAAAACATGTATTCACCCAAATACATGTCACACTTTAGATTTTACGTCAACCCTAAGAAGTGACTGCATTTGTGTACAGAGCTGCAAAATAATGCATTACCTTTGGTACTGCATTATTTTGTACTGGTACTTCAAAGTGAACTACTGAAGTGAAGCAAACTTTTTATACTTCAAATTTTGCAGTACGCCAGTATTTTCACTCAGTATACTTCATCATTCCATTTTGAAGAACGTATGGCAAAATACTCGTAATCCAATACATGGAAATGTCTGTGAAGTACCTGAAGTATGTTGAAGAACTCTGAAGTACATTGAAGTATGTTGAAGAATTCTGAAGTACATTGAAGTACACAGAAGTACATTGAAGTATTTCGTATTTCGTGTAATCTGACCAATCTCAGAAAAGATACTAAAAATCTAAAATTTTACTTAAATATGCCTATTTATTCAAGATTCTAAAATATTTTTATGTCCTTTATTAACACACCGCCGTGTCCACAAACTTAGAAAGTCAAAATTGACCCACTTCCCGGTATCCAATCGAGCTGAAATTTTTCACATCGATTTTTTGTCGATGACAATGGCATAGCACACACACACACTTAAATCATGACAATATCAATTATATATCCAAGAATTCTTGTTTTAATTTACTATTTGGCAGTTGTTACATAGAAAAAGAGTGATCATTGTATTAGCTAAGTAGCATGGCTTTACGACATTAAGCGTACAGTGATTGTGAGTGAGTTATTATGTCGTATATTTCGTTGCATTTTCTATATCTATTAACAAATGAGCTAAATTTGTACCTTCACTTCATTCTCAAAATATATTTTTACAAAAATGTAATCTCTTGTTCCTTCACTTTGAGGTCTGAAAACAATAATTTTAATTTAGTTGTACGTATGTAAAACGGTCAGTTGCTCAGAAGTTAAAACTCATTAGATGATAACAAAATAACCGCTACAATTTCATTATGTTATATGTACCAGAACACGGCTCGGTTGAGATTAGTCGGTTGCTCTTATTGACTATCTGCCCAGTGTGTATGAAATATGAAAACAGTAAAGCATGATACATAGAAAAAATATATCAAAAAAACCGATTAACTTTTAGTGCAAACACAAAAAATCAGGCAATAATATTTTTTTTACGTTTGAACGTGCATTCAAATTCATTATATAATATACATAAATTCGAACTCACGTAACAATTAATTCAATTTAAATGACAAAAAAAACTCTTGATGACCAACTTTAAAAAAGAGTTGCTAAAATAATACGGCGATAATAATCCCATTTTTGTTACCTATATTTTCCGAAAATTTTCGAAAATATCTTCAAATACACTAAATTGTAAAAATATTTTAAAATCTTGAATAAATAGGCATATTTAAATAAAATTTTAGTTTTTCCGTATTTTTTTTTTAGATTTGCCAGATTAAACGAAATGCGAAATACTTCAATGTACTGGACGTAATTCAATTTACTTCAAAATACTTCAGCGTACTTCAGAGACAAGACGATGTATTGCATTACGAGTATTTTGCAAAGGAATGATGAAGTATATTGAGTGAAAATACTGCCCTACTGCAAAATTTGAAGTACTTAATTATGAGTGAAGTATCATATTTAAGTATTACTTCATGTAAAGCTCAGTGCTTCGCAAGGAATGCATTACCAAAGTAATGCAGTATTTTACAGCTCTGGTGTATATGTTAAGTGACATACTTAAAATGAGTAAAGCCCGTTACATCACATCAAGCAATATTGAGTATTATTAAGTATATGTACACAATGTATCTCTCTACAAATAAGCTGAAGAATAAAGTAACAGAGAAGTTGTGCTACCATGCTTTGTCGTATTAACTTGGTGTCTACAAATGTGTATTGGCTGCGCCCTTCAATTAGAAAAGCCATGCTCTTGTAGCTTATTCCATAGGAGATCTGCCTTGTGGCTGGCTTCATCTTACTGTGAGTACTTAACGTACAGTGAGATAAATAACAAGCAGTTTACCGTATGGCGACTGTAACAGTTTACCATAGCATACATCAGCAGCTTCGCCACCCTCCTCATGTCCACTAAACCTATATCATTTCTACCTTGCTGTGCTTTGCATCCCAGGATATCCTCTGAACTTAGCTTAGTAATATAAGTCAAAACTAGAAGAATTAAAGTAGAAGTAATGCGGAAAATGCCATGTCCAGCCATGTGAATTGTAGAAAAAATTGTATAGAATAATATTTCATTTGCCTGTAGTAGTTCATATCACTGTCACCATACATTTGTCTCACAATAGCTGTGTTCTATTGGGCTGTGTAAAGTCCTCGCAAGCACTTTCCGAATAGAACGCAGGTATGTGTTTTTAAGCCTAAAACATGATTTATTTCCTTCTGGATGGCAGTATTCATAAGTTTGATTTAGACAACACTATTTCACACATGTTGGAAACAGGTACTAAACCGAAAATGTTATGATGTTGTTTAATTACTTATTCAAATTAGTAGCAAAAGCATAACCTCAAACTTAAATTTTAGATAAGGATTTCTATAAGCGATTTTTGAGAAAAAATCAAAGAACACCGTATTTACTATACCAGAGTACTTCTAGAGTGCGATGAAGAAGACCTACGTGACACAAGTTTGCAGGATTGATGAGCCTTTGAAAATGTCTCACACAGTCAAAGAAATCATAGTAAATAGAATAATGGGGCTACCCGATTTTTTCTCACAGAAATCTTTTAAATGGAGCCCTGGTTCAAAAGCAGCAAGCAAAAAGGGATAAACCTCTATTCGAAGCATGTTCGGCGGATGAAGGGGAGGGATTACAATATTATTACGGCTCTAGACTGCTTCAATAAATTAAACTCATTATTGGAAACATACCGCTGGAACTTAGCGCGCAAAAAATCTACAGGAGAGTCAACGATAACGTGGGAACACTTTATGGAAATGAAGAGTGTATTTGGATGTCGCGAAAATATAAGCATTCCGCCTAGCAAACACAGCTACTTCACTAAATTCAAGTGAAGGCGGCAGAAGTTCCAATTATAAAAGAATATAAAATACATCTGTAGCATCAAAAGATGGCAAAATCCAAGAACTCGTAAAATTCAATAAAAGGCAAGGTGATAGAAAACAAAATAATATGGCCAAGCAATAAATCTATATAAACCGAAATGAAATTTTAAAAGAAACTATGAAACATTTAAATGAACAGGTAAAAAGCTAGAATCGATTTCAGACTAATTCTTATGAGACCCTAGATGAGTACCCGTATGTAATTTCGTATGATCACCCATCTGTGAAAGGTTGATTTTTGAAGAGGTTTTTCGCATATATGTCTAGAACGGTTCGTGGGACAGTAAAAACTATTATAACCATTTCATAGGATTTCACATTCTGAAGAATTTTTGTATACAATAAAAATGTCTAGGACGGCTCGTTTGTACAGTATACGGAAAAAACCTATATTTTTATATGGCAACACCAAGTAGGGGTAGACCGATTTAGTCCATTTTTGAAACTTTATTTGTTATTACTACGAAAACACCGTTTACAAAATTTCAGCTTCTACATCGACGGATTCTCAGGCAGTATTCAAATATATAATGAAAGACGAAATTTTTGTATTGCAACCCTTCGAAGGAGTTACCCGATTTGTAACATTTTTAAAGCTAAACTTACTTTTTTCTAAAAAAGCCTGTGTGCAAGATTTCAGCTCTCGAAGTGAGCGCGCTCTCGACTTATCGTGAGGATGGTCAGACAGACGGACGGACGGACAAACTTAGTGTACCATATGGTTTCATATAGGGTATAAAAATAGTTTCAAGATTCCACCAAATAATCTGTGTTCCTTTGATTCTTTTGTGTAAGTTTGTTGAAAACCAGATGTGGAAAAAATTTGATTTATTTTAAAAAAAGTTGTTGAATTGAAAATAAATTATATATTTTGATGATATGTACACCTAGAACTGAATGCTTTATTGAAATGAATTTGTTCTCTCTTTACAAAAGGTTTCATTAAAAACATGCCCAATGGCTATACAGAATCCGCAAGCTGTTGGTAAATCGTTTTCTTACCTGCAAAGATTTTGAAATATTGAGCTTGTGAGACGCAACACGACATGATCCAGGTGTGCCAACAAACATATTTGTCACAAATTATTTGCAACTTAATAGGGTATATACCTTTTCTGCTGTAATAACTTATTGCGTCATTCTTTGGTACAATAGCACAGGTCTGCAAAAAAATTTTTTTTCCAGCTGCATAGGATGTTTTTGGTAAATATTATGTTTTTTAGTCTGCTGAATCCAAAAATGATTTGCGTTTCCCTCCATCACGTACAGTTTTTTTGCAAAATACAAGGTGTTTGCATAAAAAAGCACTAATCAATAAAACAAAATTTTATTACAATGAACTAAAGAATATCTCTTACAATTAAAAAAAAAAACATTTTTTCATGAAATGTATTTAACATTTTGTGTTCATTCTTTTTGCCTGTGAAACCTTTCCTTCTTCCCTTTGATGCTTCTCCGAACACGCTCACGATTTTCATTTTCTGTTTCCCGCTGGAGCATCCAACAGTAGTCAGCTAGCATACTCAAGTCTCATCTTCCTTGGTAGCGTCTGTCAATATCACGAATATCCTGGTGAAATCTTTCACCCTGCTCTTCGCTGAATGCTCCCAAGTTTTCCAGAAAACACTCAACATGAGAGTGCAAAAAATGTACTTTTAAGCTCATGTTGCATCCTTGAGCTTTATACGCAGTCAGCATTCGTTGTAGTGAGGGTCTTTAGTATTACCCAAAAACTTGTGCACTACATCTTTGAAAGAGTCCCAAGCTTCTTTTTCTATTTCTCCCATTGTTTCTGAAAATATAGAATCGGATAACAGTTTTCGAATATTTGGGCCAGTAAAAACTCCCTCTTTCAACTTAGCTTCAGACAGCTTTGGGAACTTGGCAATGATTTTACAAACTGCTCAAAGGCCCTAATTTAATATGAAGAGGTGGTAGTAAAACCTTTTCAGAACCAAAATCGTATTAATAACGTTATATTTGCCGGGGCTTAAGGCGTCTCGAAGTGGACAGTCAGTTTTTGTCCAATGGAAATCTCTGGCTCGACTGTCCCACAAGCAAATGAAGCAGGCATATTTTGATTAACCTGCCTGCTAGCCCAACAACATGGTTAGTATTTTGAAGTCTCCACAAACCATCCAACGATGTTCTTGATATTATAGTGATGCAAATTCATTCCCATTATGCAGTAAGACTGCTTTGAGGCTTGTTTCTGACGAATCGGATTAATCATATTCTATTTCAAAACACTTCATTAGACCTTGAACATCACTACAAAAAACGAGATTTCCCTCTTTGGAGAAAAATTTAGTGAAATCTCTCTCTCGGCGCGTATACCACGAGAATGTGGTTCCGGGTGAGAGCAGGTTTTTATTTTTTAGTCTTGATCCCAGCAATTCGGCAGCATCTTAGAAAGGCCTAAATCTCTAACCAGATCATTCAGCTCGTTCTGAGAAAAAAGTTGGCATATCATCCAAATTGGGAGGTATGTGTGGAACTGGTAGTTCAGAAGGCACTGGGCGACTAGCTCAATTAAGGTTTGGCTAAGATATTTTCTTTTTAGTTTTTTTATTGAAACCTTTAACATCTACTGAACAGAAATAGTAGTCGATAGTGTGGTTTTGCTGTTCACGCCACATCATAGGAATGCCAAAAGGAAATGAGTCTTTTTTACCCTTAAACCACAAACGGAGATCTTCCTCGCACCTCCTGCATACCTTGTGAGGAGCCCACGCTTTATCTTGACACCCAAGTTTCATCTTGAAGTAAGCAAAATACACTTTCTTTACGAAATCACTTATGTTTCTTTGTTGAATTTTAACAGTGTATTCACCACAAGTAAAACAAAAGTTGTTAGGAGAAATAACACAACCTCTTGTAGCCATAATACTAGAAACACGAGCACAGTCACGTTTGAATGCAAAATGTAAACTGAGTGTGGGTTGTGGAGATCCGAGATCAAAGTTAACCTAATGAAAAGTTGGGACAAAGAAGATTTTCCGATTGTTTTAGATTTAAAATGCACACTGCAAGAAAAGGAACAAAGAAAGAAAAAAAATGAAAAAAAAATCAGACTCTCTTTAAAACTTTTATAAATAAAGACAAAAACTGTGAAAGCGCAAATTGCATGCAACGAAACAGAATTGCAAATGCTTCATTTTCGTAAATAAATGAGAAGGGGCGGAGTTTTCACGTTTTACTCTCATAAAATATTCCCGCACTTTTGTGAAAACCGGTTTTCATGAAATACGGACAATGTTTGGTCACATGTTGTTGCTGTAAATGGACACATGTTGTTGCTGTAATCCTATGATAATTGAACAGCACGTGTTTCTGCTTACATTCGTTTTGCTATGAAGAGATCAGGTGGGAGAAACTCATACTGGATTCCCTGATATTTTCGGGAAAAATGACAATTTTATTTGAGAGTAATTTTACATCTCCTTTCAGCATCTTGGCCAAAACGAAATTTATATTTTTCTTAAAAGAGTGCGGTAGTGTGGACAGAAGTACATTATTATAAATAGTTTGATAGGATTTTGAGGGAGTCAATAAGATTTCGTCGTTCGGGTAATCCTACGTTCTCTCGATTTTTGTGTTAACCTCGTTGTCTCAGTTGCACTACAATAGTGCATAGCTAAGTTCTTTTCCCCCATTCATGCAAAAGACGAAAGGAAATGAAATGACTTGTTTTATTCTAAAAAACACCAGAAATTTTCCAATTTTGCTCTACAGCTTCTTAACTTGTCATTAGGTAAACTTTGTCGAAGATCCCTTCCACTGCCCCATTCCACTCATTTTCTCTTTGTATTTATTCTTGCGTCTCACTTTTGCAAAGAACTTTTAGAATTATTTTTAGTACCAAGAAAATATCAGATTTCTGGTCAAATGGGGGTTTCACTGTAAATAAAACTAATAATACAAGTTTTGCAAGAAAACCTGATGTGATGGGATTTTTCGAATATTTTTTTTCGGCTTCAGTGAGTAAAAACCTATAAGAAACAGTACAAAAATCCTGTGTAGTTTTTTGGCTGCAGACCTGTGGGTATTCCCATCCCGTCAATTACACCAATTCCTCTAAACGATACCTGATTTGAAAGTGTCCTTAATGTTATAAGCAATATTTTCAATAAAGGCAGGTTTTACTCCCCTTATGGTGATTCCGGATAATGTTCAGCAATCTAGGCTCTAGAATACCTGCTAAGCTCTCCCATTCATTACGACTTACACGAAAATGGGACTGAAATATATCTGGTTGATATTTCTCAACCTAAAATGAACTGATAATAAGAATTTTTTACTTTAAATTCCATTATCTTAATACCTTTGCCGTACTTCTTCCCTTTGGGAATTTTCCTTCTTTGCGGTACCATTTCTTAAGTTTATTTATGTCCTTAGCGCCTTTCGCGAAAGAGTTCATCGGCGCTCTCGTTATCACTACCAGCGACTTGTGCGATTCAATTTTTAATAAACATAGCCATTCTACCGATGCTGTTCGATTGAGATGTCAACACTTGTAATAATTTCCTTTGGTCTGATAAAAGAAATACACTCTAGTACTTTGTTGAAGAAGAATTGCACTTCAATTGTAGAAAATCCAGATGAATTATTGAACATAAATTAAGATAACGGAATGAATATATTTTTGTAAATGTTTTACGTTTTAAAGCGAGAAAGCGAGAATACATCATCTTACTTTGTAGCAAATTGAAAATCAACGTTCGCCTTTGAATTGTACACTTAAAATATATATTATATAAAAAGTGCAAAACGTACCAGCACTGTGCTCATAATTGTCTGTAATGTGTTCCGCAATATTGCCAATCTTATTTAAAGCCTTAAAACAATATTTAATTTCACAATCGCGTCCTTCACTTACAGACAGAACGTTCTATGTTCGCAGAAATGGAAACCTCTAAATTAACTCTAATCTGATACTCTTAGCCGACATACCAACAGCTTTTTTATAATCCAATGATGGAATCCGTGCACAATTTCCTGAAGGATACTCGTGTTGTTTTATTGGAGATTTGTCATGTACGGTAGAGAGATGAAATAGTAACCCAATGCAAATAACCCTAAATACTCTTTCGAGTGGAATTCATTCTTGGCTCATTCAATGTAATATCCTTGGTATCGCGATTCATATTACACAGTTGGGAAAGTTTAACGAGCTACTTCCACATGATTGGCCAAGAATATGGTGTATTTGACTTTTTTCCTTCGTAATGTTATCTACAATAGGATCGAAGGGAAACATGGATTTTCCTTTGCTTTGACTTATGTATATAAATTTGCTTTCTTTATTTGGAAAGTTTATTGAAGGCAGAGATATGATTGCATTATTTTATGGTACGATTTCATTAGGATTTATACCGATAGGAAATAAAAGGAATACTTATGCATATGAAAATGAAATGAATGATTTAAGGTTATGACAAATATCGCGCATTACGGAAAAAGGACTCAGTGGGATAGTGAGGGAGACTAATTAGGTTAGGTTAGATATATATATATGTAAAAAAACTGCTAACTGCTTATCTACATGTTTACACTCATAAAAATTTTGAGCAGCCCAAGCATCTGCTGCTGGCCTCCACTCCAATAACGCATAAAATTTTAAAGAAAAAAAAAAATCCACATTGTGACTGTCGTCGGACCAGTAGCTTGTCCGAAAACATAGTAAACAGCTTTGAACGTAATCTAAGCATCTCTATTCGTCATCGTAAACAGAAATTGGGTCTTTCGCGTACTATTTTATAAAAAAAAATTTACAAAAGAATTGTATTTATTCCAATAAGAAATTCAAATTAAGTAAACTACCATGAACGAGTTGTCTTCCTACCAGAACGCTCTAGACCAATACAAATATTCGATCCGCAGATCGAAAGGAAAGTCGTGGAAACTCTGCTATGAAACTGTAGATTGTGTTAACAAAATGTCAATGCTCAAACAATATCTGTTTTAGATACCCAACCTAAACGACCTCCTTACAAACAGTAACGGAGTGCAGGCCTGTTCTTATGGGAATCTGTAGGAATCATTTTTCCAGCCCTACGTCTGTGTTCGCGTGACTTATTGATCGGCAATCTAGCCCACCTCTTTACGGCATGTATCCAAATGAGCTATACGCCAAAGCTGGGGAAAGAGGTCAGGGTTGAGTTTATTCCCTAGGCTGGCCGGGTAATTACTCAGCTGCCAAGGCATATAGGCAAACAAACTTGACTTTTTTCCTACTTAAAATACTATAACGGACGTACGAATGGGAATTGATGTGCTTAATTCTAAGAAGCAGATTGTCACAACATCAGCACCCCTCAAGATATTATCTTATCACCTTTATTATAGGTACTCATTACGGATGATTTCTTGCCTACATTCACCCGAATGGGATACAAAGCGATATGATGTATAGACGATGATGGTGATCTTAGTCACTGGTAGTTATAAGTCTGAGCTCTATAGACTGGTGCAAAATACGATCCGATTATTCAAAGACTGGGCTACGGATTTCAAATTTTGCATCAACTCTGAACACCGTTCTATGTCTTTTTACATGGTAAAGTATCTAGGCATTATACTAGATAAAAGTTGAACACCGATGATTCTATGGATAGACACAAGCGTTATCCGACCCGTGTTTACCTGCAGTTCTCTGGTGAGTTGGAAGCAATGGATTTCGCCAATCATCGCACGATATTGTATAAGATTCAAAGACTGTGCCTCCGTAGCATAAGTGGCGCTCTTGAGTTAAGCAATCATCTCTTCCCGACTATGTTATAAGACAACTTCAAAGCGAAATTTCATCTACGGCAGACTGATAATCACACTCTGTGATTCATCTATTGGCAACGTATCTACAAAGATGGCTCGAAATCGGAAGAAAAGACCGAAGCAGGCGTTTTTTGCCAAAACTCTCATGTTAAAATGGCTATAGACCTTGGGAGGCATGCGATTTCCGGCTTGGTATGACTGCCGACATAGTTGTCTTTGATTGGGTGACCGCTTGACATGGGAACTGTGGGGTAATCCTAACCCAAATTTAACGAAAAGCTTTTCGCGACTTAACAAGCCAAACCTGAGAGCCCTAGTGTCAATTCCCATTGGTCAGTCATTTCTAAGGGATCACATATACAGGTTGTGTCGTGATGATGGTCCTGTATGCAATTTCATTTAAATCCATCCATCCATTAACCTATACGAGATTATAGTGATGGAGTGGCAAACCAAATAATAGTGTTTTTGTCACAAACCGTAGTAAGTGCCGAGACTCATTTTGATTTCAACATGGCATTGCCAATAACGAGTATTCCGTTGGTTATACCTGTGACACACAGCTAGTACATATACCATAGTACATGCATGAACCACCTGTGTGTCGTTGCATACCATTATAATAGAAGCTGAGCAAACTGGCACAAGGCTTGTATAAATACTTGGGTCTTTTCCATTGTGTACGGAACTTTTTAATGATTTCGGCGCCACTTTCATTTCAAATAGTGACAAATTTATCTAGCTTATGAATTTTTGTTCAAGTAGGTCTTTTCGGGAATATTCATTATTTTATGACATACAACAAGTTGACATTCATGAAAAACACGGGTGTCACTCGAGGCGATAGTTTTGGTAGTGCTTATTATATAAATTGATGGAAAGTGTTAAAAAGCGAAAAGTTCTCAGCAAATCGGAAATCGAGAAATTAATAGATGTATGGGCGAACAATGTGGGAAAATTGAGAGGTACAATGAAAAGTTCCCATATTTATAAAAGATTGGTGCGGAGCTAAAATCAACTTATGGTAATTCATTAACTGTTGAAGAGCTCCGCACAAGGATTAGCAATTTATCTAAAAAAAAAATTGGTGAGCATAAAATATTACATACTTTATGGATTGCTGATTTAAATTTTTAATCATTTTAGAGCTGAGAAGCAAAATATTGGTAATACAAGTAGTTCGCCCTCAGAATGGGAATATTATAATGTAATTAATGAGTTTATGGGAAGCTACAAAGCAATAATATGAAGGATATGCTGGAGAAAGCTTTTGTTTTGGTAAATATTACATTTTAAAGAGTTTGTAAATGTTTAGTTTAGTTTAGTGCGGGTCAGAGTTGCCAGAAACATCTTCTTATTCATCGTCCATGCCAAGATCAAGAGCATGAACGCCAACACCTGTGGCAACGAAAAATTAGAAACGACAAAATTTGAATGACAGTTTTCTGGAGAAAGAGGAAGAAAATTTTGGAAAATATTTCAATACGTGCATCGAAAATGATGATAAAGCTATTAAATTATTGGAGGAAAAGAACTAAATATTGGCAATGATATTAAACAAATAAATTTTTTATTTAATTACGGAAATGTTTCACTATTGTTTGTGTAATTAAATTTAAAGAAAAGTCTTCATCTTTGCTCGCTGTACTTCCCTGTGGCCGCTGCCTTCTGTTTAGATTTTCAGTTTCGTAAATCCAGGATTTATTTATTTTGTGCAGTATACAGCAACATTTTATGATAACATTTACAATGTTACAATGTTTACTTCTAAGCCCCGTCCTACTTTCCTGAATCGAGCTTTTAGTTGACCAAACGCATTCTCAACTACACGCCGGCATATAGATAGTCTTATATTGAAAACACTTTCTCCACCAGACTGTTATACATAGAAAGAAAAAAGTTAACCTAAATGCTGAATCTCTTATTAAAACTATTGCCACTTGTATGCATTGAATTGATTTTGCGTTCTTTCTGAAGAGTTCATTATTTATGTGAACTGCTTTAAGTATTGAACATTCAAATATAGTTGAATCTTTGCCTTAACCTGGTATTCCTCCATTTAAATATGTAAATCAATACCGGTGGTCGACAGCAGCAAATAATATTGTAGAATGCCACCCCTTAAAGGTGAAATAATCCGTTGCTTCATCTTTTGGCGGGTTCACTTCCATGTGACATCCATCACCTCCACTATTGCATTGAGGAAACCCTAATATTGTGAAGCCTTTGACAATCTCATCACTTTTCTCTTGTGTTGGGGGATTAGCACTAAAGGCTTCATCGTGCATTGGTTGACAGATTTTATTACATACTTTCAGAACTAATTCCCCTAACGTAATTCTGCGGATCCCGAACCAGCTTGCTACAGTGCTGTACTCAGCTGATGAGGCTAATGAATTAAAACTCGTTTTTCCAAGGGAATATCTAGTAGCCAATTCGTACCATCTTTACGCAAGTGGCTTAACATAACAATCAGGAATGCAAAAGTTGCTCTTTCAACTCTGAAAATATTCTTGAATTTCTCCTCAGAAATCCCAGGAATATCAACTACCCAGAAGTGAGATTTTTCAGCCTGTTGACATAATAGTCCAGTCAGTAGGTATTTTTGCCCTACAAAAGGTGGCGTAGTTGTGATTTTTATATATGCTATTCAGTTCCGGGCACCTATAAAAAATCCACGTTTAGACCCTTGAAGGGGGTCTGCCATCTTTGAATAAAGGTACCAAAAATTGATTTTTTTCAAAATAATTCTTCAATGGTTGGTCCTACAAAAATGTAAAAATATAAATTTAAAAGAGATTAAATTCCCTACCTTTTTTGTAAAATTCCCTTTTATGTAAATCTGATATGTAACGAGTTACAGAGGCGGAAACACGAACACTCTTCAAAAAAAAACAAGTAAAAAAGCTAGAATTGGTCTAAGACCAATTCTTAGGATACCCTAGATGAATGCCCGTATTAAATTTCGTATGGTCACCGATCTATTCAAGTATTGATTTTGAAGTTGTTTTTCGCATATATTTCTAGAACGGTTTGTCGCACAGACAAAATGATTATAACCAATTTTATAGGATTTCGTATTCTGCATTAGTTTTTAGTACCATAAAAATGTCTTGGACTGATCGTTTTCAAAGTATACGTAAAAAACCGAAATTTTTATATGGCAACACCAAAAAAGAGTTGCCCGATTTAGTCCATTTTTGACATTTTATTTGCTAATGTAGTAAAAACATCATGTGCGAAATTTCAGCTCTCTACCTCGACGCGTTCTCAGGCAGTGACCAAATATATAGCGGAAAACGAAATTTTTATATGGCAACCCCACGAAGGAGTTGCCCGATTTGGCTCATTTTCGAACTTAATTTTACTTTTTTTTTTAAAGTCTGTGTACAAAATTTCAGCTCTCTAAGTGTTCGCGTTCTCAAGTTATCGTGCGCACAGACGGACGGACGGACGGACGGACGGACGGACGGACGGACGGACGGACGGACATGCAAAAATCGAAATAACTTTTAATATTATGAATGGGTGTCCAATCCATTTTGCTCTACCATCATTATTTCGAGGTGTTACAAACGGAATGACAAACTTAGTATACCCCTATGATTTCATCTAGGGTATAAAAATGTATACATATAGTACCATTTATACAGGGTGCTGTGTCCATGGGGGTCTATAGGACAGCAGGTGATAGTAGTAACCTAGCCAAGCAAAAAATTGTACGACAAGGTGGAATGGCATCTTAACCGTTTTGGAGTTACAGGGTGATCAAGAAAATTCGGTTGTCTTTGACAAAGTACCCTGTATTTTAAAAAGTACTGACTGTACGGCCAGTTAGAGAGGTTATTGTATGCAGAACTTAATTACCTTTCCAACGACTATCCGACGAGTCCCGTACTCCTCTCCCCCCACAGAGTTACGGTAAGCTGAACTAAATATAATTTGGTCCCTTATTTACTGAAAACACATAATTTATAAAAAATATCGTTTAATTTCGGTATTACATATATGAGCTAATAACTGTTAAACGGCTACAGGGAGCAGATTGGTACAATAGGTCCAATTGAAGAGGAGAGGCAACAATTTACAGTTTTTATAACAAAATTATGTTAACTACCTTTTTTTAAACAAAAAAAAAAAAAATTCAATTTTAAAATGGTAATAAAATCCGAAATTCTTAGTTTAGCCCGCCATAACTCCTGAGGGTAGAGGAGGGGTTGGACGAGCAGTCGTTGGAAAGGTCATCAAATTCTGCATACAATGAGCTGTGTAACTGGCCATACACTCTGAACTTTTTCAAATGCAAGGTATTTTGTGAAAGGCTACCGAATTTTTTTAATCACCATGTAACTCCGAAACTGTTAAGATGCCGCTCACCCTTACCATACAATGTTTTCTTTGACTAGGTGACTACTACCACCTCCTGTCCTATAGACCACCATGGACGAAATACCCTGTACAAATGGTACTATATGTATAAATTTAACTCGTTACACATCAGACTTACATAAAAAGGGTTTGTACAAAAAATGTAGGGAATTTAGTCTTCTTCAAATTTTTATTCTTACATTTTTGTAAGAGGATCAACCGTTGAGGAATTATTTTGAAAAAACCAGTTCGTGGTACCTTTAATCCAAGATGGCGGACCGCGCGGACCCCTCTCAAGGGCCCTGGAACTGAATAAGATATATAAAAATTACAACTACCATATAAAAATTTCGTTTTCCACTATATATTTGGACACTGCTTGAGAACGCGTCGAAGTAGAGTGCTGGAATTTAGTACATGATGTTTTTACTACAATAGCAAAGAAAGTGTCAAAAATGGACTAAATCGGGCAACTCCTTCTTGGTGTTGCCATATAAAAATTTAGGTTTTTTACGTATACTTTGAAAACGATCAGTCCAAGACATTTTTATTGTACTAAAAACTTCTGCAGAATACGAAATCCTATAAAATTGGTTATGATCATTTTTTCTGTGCGACAAACCGTTCTAGAAATATATGCGAAAAACAACTTCAAAATCAAACTTGAATAGATCGGTGACCATACGAAATTTAATACGGGCATTCACCTAGAGGGTATCATAAGAATTAGTCTTAGACCAATTCTAGCTTTTTTACTTGTTTTTCTACTTAAATAATGGATTTTCAAATTATTTTAAATTACTATACTTAATAGAACTGTGCTTAAATACCCATTTTGCTTACAAAAAATTTATCCGACAATTTCTTGAAAAGCAAAATTTTACTAAGTTTTATAAGCTGTCAGATGAAACTATTATGCGATGTGTCACCTAGTAAAGCGAATACGATGATATCCGAACTATGGTACCCATACTAGCTGTGTGTGAAAGGTATTAGCTATGAATCGGAATGGTCATTATTGATGTATTGAAAATCCTTGTTTAATGAATGATCATTACTTTTTCGGAAGTCCGTAACAAAACAGTAGGCAAAAATGTTGTGAAACTTCATTTCGCTAAATGGATGATTTAGGACTGAAAAACAAGTGGTTTCAATAGAATGACGGGTTCATGCAGCGCGTGAAACAATTCAATTTATTAATACTTTTTTTCTTGGTCATGTGATTTATTGTGCTGACATTGGTTAACTAACTAAATAGCCGGATTTATTTGACTGATATTTTCATAGGTTTATGCTAACAACTTGTTTTTTGTTTTTAAATTCCCAATCTTCAATAAATAAAATATAAAACCAATTAATCAATTGTTTTTCTCTTTAGAAATTATTTAAAATCAAACAAAACATAATATAATTTAAGTAGTAGGCCATATTTTGATTTTAAATCACAGAGATCTACACTTAATTTTTAGATTCATAGAAAATAAATAAAATCAACAGTATAATATTCAAAAATATTTAGTGTATAGTTTCAAGAAATATATACATTTATATAGAAATTTATCAACATTAACTAACAAAATTGTTCGTAATTTTGTTGTACGCCACTTTTTGTTATAATAAGGCCAGGAGTAATAGTGCATAACCGGTCACAAGATAGATATGGCTTTAATAAGAAAATTTTATCATATCATAATAATTAAGATCATCTACCCATCCCATGGGTGCCATTACAAAATGCTTATAAAAGGCAAGACATGAAAGTCATAAAATAAAAATCAGTTCATATGCAGGTTAAATATTCTTGCAAAAATTTAACGTCATACACTTATGGAATCACCCAACAGGAAACAAGTTTCGTTGAGTCAACGAGGAGTCAACGATATTTTTATCGTTGACTTTTCTTTGACTATTTTTAAGAGAGTGGCACAGTTTTTCAACGTTGAAGTCATTAATCCTTTGTCATATACTTATCATAGCTGACAAAACAATGAATATGTAATACATGACGCAACAATGACAACCGGCAAAAGACACAACGATGACAAGCTCACCCATGACACCACAATGACAAAAAATCAATGAAAATGTGTTGAGAGAGTCATACATGATGCAGTAGCGACAAGAGGCAATATGACACGACGTTGACATAATAATGTGTGACATCCCGTTGCCACTGTGTCCTGTCCTAACGGCACAGCATGGCACCAATATCTCCATCTTGGGAAATCCAATACCTATTCGCCTACTAACGGGTTTTCCAATAAGATGTGTTATTTTCATATTCAAAGAAAAATGCCATTTTTTGAGATAAATGATCGGATCTTTATTTCATTATAAAGAGGAAGGTATGCCGTTAATAATGGAAAATAACATCAACAAATGACCACCACAACCACGCCTACAGGACCATATCCTTTTCATGAAATTTTCCATAACCAAATCGCAAAGTGGCTGCCCTATGTCCTCGATAGCCTCACGAATTCCATCTTTGAGGTCTTGAATCGACGCTGGGCTGTTGGCGTAGACCTTCTCTTTCACGTGGCCCCAAAGGAAGAAGTCGCAAGGTGTTAAGTCACAATATCTCGGTGGCCAATTGTGATCCCCTCTTCGAGAGATAACACGATCCGGAAACTTTTCCCGTAAAAGATCAATGGTTTCGTTGCTTGTATGGCACGTATCGCCGTCTTGTTGAAAGTAAACGGTCTCCAGATCAATACCATCCAATCCCGGCCATAAAAAATCATTAATCATCTGTCGATAGCGCAATCCATTCACCGTAACTGTTGCTCCAGCCTCAATTTCGAAAAAGTAAGGTCCAATGACCCCGGGGGACCATAAACCGCACCAAACAGTCACACGTTGAGGATAGAGAGGCTTTTCAACAATAACTCTTGGGTTTTCCGAACCCCAGATGCGACAATTTTGCTTGTTGACGAAGCCATCGAGGTGGAAATGGGCCTCATCACTCAAGATGAGTTTTCGATGGAATTCCGGATCATTTTCATGCATTTCAAGGACCCAATCAGCAAAGACTCGACGTTGTTGATGATCGGCTGGCTTGAGTTCTTGTGTTAACTGAACTTTATAAGCCTTAAGACCTAAATCTTTATGCAAAATACGGTGTTATGACGTTTGTGGGATGCTTAATTCCAAAGAACGACGAGGAATGAACAAACCTGGGTTTTCTTCAACACTTTCGGCTACAGCAGCAATATTCTCGGCTGTTCTTAAGCGACGTGCACGGGTTTTATTCTTCACATCACTAACTTGTCCCGACAGCTCGAATTTTTCTACCAATTTCTGTATTGTGGTCCAACAAGGTGCTTCACGACGACCCAAAAATGTTCGAGTTTTACGAACCGTCTCTGCTACATTTTCACCATATTTATAGTGAATTTTAATAATTTCAATGCGTTGTTGAATCGTGTATCGTTCCAGTTTTATTAATGGCGTAGATTCTACTTGTCAAATGTCAAAAAATGATAGCTCCAAAAGTGACATTTTCCGAAATAGCGGGCCAATTAAAATAACACTTCTTATTGGAAAACCCTTTATATAACACCTTGGTAGCGTCCTTGCCTTCGTTTGGCACTAGAGTTTTGCCACTGTCCAGTAGGCTGGATTTACATTACCAGATTGAGGTTGAATAAATATTTTAGAATATGGATTGTATAGAGTCACTAAGGTTACTTTTCTTGATCGCGCCTCTTCATGCCGCAATATTCGTCTATAGACGGGATATTTCATATCACCACCACTGATTAGGTTGAGTATTAAATTGGGTACACTAACTATGGCCATTTCATTATCATCTGGTAGAATAGTTGGGACTCTGTTCCATAGATAACCAAAGAATGTCATCCGTAGATTGTCTAATGTTTCCCCGAGCTGCAACTAATCTTGAGCAGCTCGTGAATGAATTTTGTCAGTGCTAATTTAACCTTTTTAAAAAGCTCTTGAAGTTGAGCGTATAAAGGGGCAATTGTGTGAAAATTCAAGAAGGAAAACGCTTGTGTAAGATATTTATGTTTCTCTTCTCTTCGGTAAAAAATCCAAGAAGAATTCTCATCCAAATAGTTAGTTTTATTAAATGATCTCCAGGGATAACTTTTAAAACTTCCTATTAAACACAAAATCTCCGTCTTCGATATATTTTTTACATGTACAAACTCAAACTTTTTATTAGCAAATATTAATCGATTCTCATCTTTTTCAAAATTAATATTTTTACATCAAAACAAGTAAACTAACTAACTCAAAATTCACAGTCTGTCAACGTAGAAAAATTCTATACAAAAGCAATTTAAAAATCTGGTCTACTTTTTAAATACATTTTCGCATACGTAAAGCGGTAAGTGCACTGACATATATACAATGGACTGCTGACGCTACAAAAATTGCTTACATTATTTGACGTTATTATGGGGTCACTTTTCTATAGTCGTCTCTTTTTGGTTTAACTACTTTTTTTCGCTGAACAATAAATAATAAGTTCTATACAAAATCCACCATAGTCCAGTTTCAGTTCAGTGGTTCTCTAAATGAATATATATATAGAATAGAAATAGATGGCAGTACAGTATCTGTAATCCTTTCTCTGTCCCCCATACCTACTTTTAAGGACAGGCAGACAAAAATTGCAAAAATTATTTCTTTAAAACTCAAGTTTTAAAATTATTTAATGTTGTAGGAGAGAAACTTCCAAGAATAGAAATAATTTCGAATGCATCTGTAATTTGTTGAACTTGTAATATGAATATTAAAGCGAAAGTAAAACTTGAAATTAAGACAATTGTCACACCCATCCCAACAAAAGTTGACCCATATGAAATAGAGAATCAGGCAGTGCATGTTATATATGTCAGTGGGTAAGTGGTTATAACGAATCTTAGCCAATATAACTTTTTCCATATTTTTTGGGTGACAATGAATCTTGTTTCCTAGAACTCTCCACCTATTAGTTAAAATTCCGAAGGCATTTTCAATACGGACTCGTGCTTTTGACAGTCTTTTATTAAAATTATTTTTTTCGGCTTTCAGCATTCGCCCGGGGTAGGGTCTTATTGGGTTTTTTTTTTCAACGGAAAAGCTGCATCACCCACAAAATAATATGGGAAAGATATATTTGTGCCCGGTAGATTTCCTTTACCAGGAACATCTAATCTGCAATTCAAGATTTTATTCCCAAAATGACTTCGTGAAAAAATACCTCCATCACTCTGACTGCCTCTACGTCAACTAAAGTGAAAGAGCAGTCTGAATCACATACTGCGAGCATCACTGTACGATAATTATTTTTATAATTATATTATAAAGAACCACTCCGCTTGGCGCAAACGATGTTGACAAGCTTGCCATCAATTGCTCCTAGACAGTTCGGAATTCCAGTTGTGGTCAAAAACTTTTGAGCCATTTCCTTCCACTTACAGCTGCTTGGAACAGCGACATAAATGTCATAGACTTTCTCCAATATCGCATCACAAGCTTCATAAATGATCTTGCGTATGGTCGATACACCCATTTTAAATGACCAGACTAAAACGTGCGGAGAACCTCCGTGCGCTAAATACCTTCAAAACAAATTTTTCCATATTTAAAATATAAAGAAATAATTATAATAAGAAATGCTTACATCAATGTTAGAGCTAAGCGAGTTCCTGGCTGAATTGGTTCCCTTCTTGAATAGCGATTAAGGCGATCTTTTAAAAGGCTCAGTAACATTTCAAACTTGTCAACAGACATTCTTGTTTCTATAAGGAAATATTCTTTATCCTTGCTTTTGTTTGTCTCATAACAACTTCAAAAAATCCGGTTTCATCTCGGTTGAGATTAACTTCTTTAACCCACCATCTTCGTCGTCGCACTTCCTGGTATAGAAGATAAGCTTTATATACTAAATATACAGTATATACTATCCGCGCAGTTACAATTGTCCTTTCCACACATTGGTCCATTGCGCTTCTTTGAATATAAGATTAAATATTTTCGATAAAAATCTCTTTTTAAAAAAGCGCTCAAAACATAACAAATGATATGTCAGTATCTTCTTCTGTCACAATTGTCGTTCACTGCCTGTCGTTGCAATTGTATTCCCAATTTTTCGTCTGCCTGCTTCGATCGCGAATTTTCTGCTGTCGTCTGTCGCTCTGTCGCTCGGTCGAAGCAATTGTATTTAAGCCTTAAGGCTTCGAGTTTCACGACGTCGTTCTCTTCAACTAGAACAGGGATGGCAAATAGGATTTTATCAAAGTGCCAAAATAAACTAAATTTAAATGCAATTTTTTTCGCATGCCCGCGTACCTTTTATTTATTATATGTACATTTTTTTATTGATTATAAAAAAACAACAAGAGAAAGAAATAGATTACAATATCTGAGTTCATGTGATATTAACTCAATATAAAGAAATAGTATAAAAAATTATAAACTTTAAAAATAATTATAATAGAAAATTCTTAAATTTTGTTAGAAGTTTTTTGCTTCATGTTACTTGCAAGGTTTTTAATATCAGGCTGGTGTGTTGTCGATTGTACGGTAATACAAGCTGCTGAGTCTTCCTCTGTCAATCTGTTCCTTGTCTTTGACAGTACATAATTCAGTACAGAAAAAAGACTTTCACAGGAATAAGTGGAAGAGAAAATGGTTAACAATGCGATTGCTAATATTTTTACAGAAGCAAATGCCTCTGGCATACTATTCCATACTTCTAATATTAAGTTTTCAATTCGGCATTCTGACTCTCCATCCTGTGACAATCGATGATATTCAAATTCTTCGATATTTTTTCGCATATTCACAAATTTTTGTGACCAAATAGGATTAGATTGCAAATCTACAGTCTGCATTTCTAAATTTTCTAATTTCATCCAATTAATGAGGTTATTATCGAAATCCTGTATATCGAATAAGTCCGGATAATTTACTATTTTCAATAGTCTATCAATTCTTTTAAAATCTTTAAATCTGTTTGAAAATTGTTCTTTAATAAATTCTAGAACTTTTAAAAATTCGTAATTAAAATTCCAATTAGTTTTTTTGAAACTTGTTGATTCATCCAAAAAAGTTTTAAGGTTTGGAAAATTATTATGTTTTCCAGATGCAATATCTCTAGCAAAAATATCTAATTTTATTTCAAAACCCTTTATCAATCCAAATATAACTTCAATTATTTTTCCTCGTCCTTGCAACTTTTTATTAAGAAAGTTTAATTGTAATGTTATGTCGGTAAAAAACATTAATTTTTTTAACCATTCTGTATCATATAATTCCTTAAGACGATCCTTGTCGAATTCATGTAAAAATAGTCGAATTTCTTCCAAGCAATTCACAAATCGTTCTAAGGATGTCGCTCGGCTTAGCCAACGTACACTATTGCAAATTAAGAGAGTATCGTATTCGCAATCTATATCATTTACAAGTTTTTTAAATTGTCTTTTATTCATGTCGCGTGCAACTATAAAATTTATGATTTTATTCACTTTTTCTGATATTTCTTTGAAATCTCTAGTTCCAAATTTTGTACAAAGAACTTGCTGGTGAATAATGCAATGAAAGCCTATGATTGGATGACCAACTAGGTTTTGAAATAAATTAACAAAACCTATCTCTGGCCCAGTCATATTAGGAGCTCCATCTGTCGTTACAGAAATTATTTTTTTAATATTTATTTTAAGTTTGTTTAATTCATTGACTACAACTTCAAAAATATCACTACCTCTTGTTCTTTCCGGTATATTTGCTAATTTTAAAAGTTCCTGGTGCATTTCATTATCTTTCGGATAACGTGCAATAATTGCTAATCGGGCAGATGAGTTAATATCAGTTGATTCAGCGAGGCATATTGAAATGTAGCCACAGCTTTTAACGTCGTTGTAAAGTTGATCAGAAATACTAGCACTTGTTTTTAAAATTCTATCTGTAATGGTATTTCTGCTTAGCTGCACTTCTCGAATTTTTTGAATAATCTTTTCTTTATTATTAAAATCTTGAAACAAACTGTCGGCCGATTATAGCATAACTCTTTTTATAAACTCTCCATCAGAAAATTTTAAAACTAGCTTCCGTAATACTGCTGTTGGTTTTTACAAATTTTGATAATAAATTCAATTGGTTTTCAGCTATCTTTAACCGTTGAGAAATTAGTTCATTTCTTTCGTCAATATGTTTTGTTTGTTTGATTCGTTTCAAAATGTCGCTTAATAGAAGAGGTTCGACACACAATAATTTCAGAGCTTTTATCTCCATGTTTAACAAAGCCGTAATCAGCAGTCCAAGAGGGTACAAAACTTGGAATATCTTGTAGTTTTTTTTTTGTTCCATTTCAATTCAGCAAAAAAATAAATTTTATTTAAAGTTAAACACAAATTTTATTGAACTGCACTAGTCAAGCCACTGACTTATAACAATGAACTCAGCGTATTGCCATTTTCCTATAGGAAAGAATGGCACAAGTTTTACAGTTTTCTCTTTCGCCCTATGGCAGAGTTGGAGCTACCACATGAATTAGCAAATCGCTCCATTGTTATAAGTCAGTGAGTCAAACTAAAAACTCTTAAAGAATATGTGCAAAATAATGCAAAGGCAACTAGATGAAAAAAATGTAGATCTAAATTCAAATCCGTTGATGAAAATTATTGGGTCCATTTTTTTTAAAAAAGCAGAAACTATTTTAAAATAAAAATTTTTTTTACTAAATTTTTTGAATTTCTTAGCTTGCCGGAAAAATTTTCTCGCGTGCCAAATTTGGTACGCGTGCCGTGTAATTGCTATCCATGAACTAAAACATACTTTTACTGTAATTAAGTAAAATAATAAACAACTAAATATTTACTTCTTGACGTAATTATGCCAAAGTTTATTAAGCTTGCTGATGGTCGGCACCAAGCATCCGGTCTAGGCTTCGAAAAAAGACACAATTGCCGATTACTGGCACTTTTGTGATCCATTTTATTTATTTATTTTTTTTTGTTTCAATGTAGTTTTGTTAAAATTTTTCCACTGTGTTTCAATTTGTTTATCATTTTTTGTTGTAAACCCTTTTTTTACAAGTTCTCTTTTTATTTTCATATACTATATCTCCAATTTTCTATAAATATTTCCATCGAAATATTCAATGGAATTTTGCTCTTGTATTATGCTAAGTATCATGGACGTCTCTTCGTATTCCCATATATTCTTTATGCCATTATTAAAAATTGACAGCAAAAGTAAAACTGCAAAATAACCTCGGTACAATTAATATAACCTAACAAATTTCAAATGAACATCAAACAATAAACATGAAAGCTAGCTATCAACTCAATTACTTAATCAACGTTTCTAGGACAATTTAAATTCAAGCTACTCTGCTCTAGTATGCCATGCGACATCTAGTTCTTGTACCATCTATGGTTTTAGCGAAACCGCGTTGTAAGGGGTATAACGTAATTGCATAATAAATTTATTTTAAATCTGCAGAGCCTAAATTCAGGTGGTCTTCTTCTTATGCTTTTACCTGTGGTAAACTGGACTTATTTTGCTGCCTGATTAGAACGTTTAGTACTACACACAAGGAAAGTTTTATTGCAATATGTATAAAACTTTTATACCTTCATGATATTGACCTTATCACTTTTAAACTTTGCTTTAATCCTTCAAATATACTTCCTGCAGCGGAATAATAAAGCTTCCGAACTAGCTTGAGTGAAGTAACTTAACTCAGTTTAACATCTGAACATGACAAAGCTTAAAACTTTTTATAGCTCCCAACAATGCTATTCAGTTCTCATGTAGTAATCCGTCCTGTTTTTAAACGTTATATCATATATGGCGTTATTTAATAAGACAAAAGGATTCGAAAAATGAGCCTTAGGTGAAATCTTAAAAAAGGAGAAAAATCGAACTACACAAATATTACATTCGTCCATACATATGTAGCTACTTACTACATATATAGGTACGTACGCATCTACGTATTTTCTAGAGAGAGAGAGAGAGAGAGAGAGAGAGAGAGAGAGAGAGAGAGAGAGAGAGAGAGAGAGAGAGAGAGAGAGAGAGAGAGAGAGAGTAGTAAATTTAATACCCTGCAGGATAGACTGTTATTTATTACTATAGAACTTTCTGAACCTGATGCGAAACATATTTAGGAAAAATTTTACTCCTTGCTCTGCTTTCTGGCATGTTACATGTAGAAACTCCAGGGATTTTTCCCATAAATTCAGTAGTACAGTAGTATATCTACCTTAAAACGATTCTCTTTTATTTGAGGTAGAAAATAAATAAAAACATATTTAGGAAAGAGCTTTTGTTTGTGTATGTGAATCCAGATTAAAGGTGATAAGTTCTTAAAACTAAAATGATGAATTAAATTTGAATCCAACCCGTAACGTCATATTTTCTTAAAGTGAATACCTTGCAAGAACTTAGGAGGCTCGATCTAAATTAAAGTGTTTTGATTTTATTATACTTATGTGTGTTTAAAGCATCAGGAAGGAAAACATTATTATTCCTGTATATATTCATAGAATCAGATGAGGATTCCATATATTATACTTAAGGAGGATGTGCTGATGTTTATTCTTCCATCGTCTGTTCAATATCGCTCATGATATCAACTTAATCATGTGCACACATATATGTTTTTGTATATTTGAAAATAAACATTATACTTTTGTAGTTATTGTTCATTCCACACATAAATAATCCTCAATGTATTCCCCTGTCTCCAATAGTTAGCGAATAGTTAATCCGCCTATGTAATCCTAGAATAAGATAAAAGGGACACAAAGCATCAAGTATACACTTAGGAACAGAATACTTATCTTAAAACCGACGAATTATTCATACAATCACTAACAGCATCATCCATGAAAACCAAGTGGAATCAATGCAAGTTGCACCTCCACAGCAAAAACGTAACTAAGCTACCGTAGCTCATTTTTTCATCTAAAAATAATCGAAAGGAAATCATTAATAAAATGAAGACTTAACAACAAATATGCAGCACAGCATACTTTCCTCGGTATATTTGCATTTTTTTCGATGTCATAAAATGACATTACACTAGTCAGCCAATTTCACCTTCGCCATAGTCAGAATACCAGCAATTGAAATATGCGTGGCTAGGACAACACTAAAAGGCGAGAAGACATAACAGCGGCTATATAAAGCCGATGAAATTCAGTAGATGACACTATTTTTGGTTCAGAGTTCATATGGTTCAGAGTATAATCTGAATAAAGAATCGTATTCCCAATTTCCATACAGCAGTCTAATTCTGTTCAGAATTTAATCTGAAATTATTCCTATCCCTATTACAGAGATTTAATTTTGTTCAGAGTCTAATCTGAAATTATGCGACCGTACACACTTCAGCACGTGCTACAATTCGGTCTTACATGCCGAAGCTAGTTCACGTGCTACATCTTGTTCTTACACGCTGAAGCACACACATTGTGCTACCTATTTATTTCACACGCTGCAGCACACTTACTGTACTTTTTCCTTTGTTCGGTCTTACACGCTGCAGTATGCTCCTATAATTTTCATGGAAATTGGTTTTGTGAACAGAAAATTAATTCTGTGAATTTATATTTAATTTTTGAATTGTTTCTTGAATTTCTAGTTTTTAAGCTCATTTTGAGTTTTTGTGACATTAGGTTAAATAAATGAATTGTAATAATAAAATTTTATGTTTGAAGTTTGAAACGCTGAGTTATCCTTTTTACAAACGGCACCCCCTCCTTTATCGTTTTTGACTAGATCTCACACTTATAATGTTTTCTTTATTTTTAGAAATTTTTCACAACATTTACATATCTGCAGATCACAACTGGTTAAATAAACAGTGAATCACCAAATAGTTCTAGTAATTTTGCTGTTAAAAAAATAGCCCATCGGGAAAAAAATAGCCCATCGGGAAAAAATTACCCTATATACATATCTCTGATGATCTTTCTATCCATTTGGTGATAGCACATCTCTATTTAACTTCAATATTTAGTATTTTGCATGCTCGTTATTGATCACAGCTGAAAGAAAAACCCGCGGTGGGTGTGGGTGTGAGGGGCTGCGAAAGTGGTAAACAAATTTTTCTAAGTAATAGTACGCCGGGTGAAACTTTTCTTTATAAACAGTTGGCATCATAGTGAGTTAAAAAAATCGTCACTTGCATCGTGGAGGGGGGATTGTGCATCACCTGCTTGCATGAACTTGTAAAAGAAAGACGTAAAATAAAGTTATAGTAATAGCCTGAGAGCTCGTCGACGTAAAGAGCTGAAATTTGGTACATAGTGTTTTCATAGCAATATAGTAAATGAAATGTCGAAAATGGACTAAATGGGGCTACTGTTTCTTGATGTTGCCATATAAAAATTTTAGTTTTTTACGTATTTTGTGAAAACAATCAGTCTTGGACACTTTTATTGTAGGTAAAAGTTCTTCAGAATATAAATCCTATAATATTTATTATAATCATTTTTGTTGTTCTAGAAATATAAGCAAGAATCTACTTCAAAAATCAAAGCTTCCCAGATGGGTGACCATAAGAAATTTCATTCGGGCATTCATCTAGAATATCATAAGAATTGGTGTTAGACTAATTCTAGCTTTTTTACTTGTTCATATAATATTGACAAATCTTTGGGAATTCCCGGAACCAATGATCATTGTAATTTTTAAATCGTTCTGAAGAGCACTCATATTACCGAGCACTATGATACAAATATCCGTGTCTGACCAATTCTTATGATACTCTAGATAAATGACCGTATGTAATTTCGTATGGTGACCAATCTGTTCAAGTTTGATCATTGAAGTAGTTTTCTGCTTATATTGCTAGAACAGTTCGTCGGACAGCATAGGAATTCACATTCCAAAGAACTTTTCTGTAAAATAAAGACGTGTCAGACTGATCGTCTTCACAGTATACGTAAAAGACCAAATTTTTTAAATTGCAACATCAAGAAGGTGTTGTCTAATTTAGTCCATTTCGAAACTTCAAATAGTATTGCTATGAAAACATCATGCACCAAATTTCAGCTCTTTACCTCGACGAGTTCTCGGTGTTGTGACTCATGAATCAATGTCCCGAATCAGAGCCCTATAGTCAATACATCAATATATTGCCTTACATAATATATTGATGTATTGCACATTTGACCCTGAAAATTGAAAACAATTTCCTTTTAAAATTTCAATCTAAATTCAAAATACATTTAAAAATATATTCCGATGTAATAAAAAACTACAATTTAGCATAAACTGCATTCTTTTATCAGACACACATTCCACTAACACGGTATGTATACTAACATACATACAGTGTCTTCTTCTTTTCTTCCGTATTCTTTAAATCAAATTTCCCTCTTAAAATTAATATTTCAAGGCGGGCTCACAACTGCACATCTGATATCTTTTTTTACTTAATGTACTTACCTTGCATAAAAACTTTTTTGCATTTCTTCACGTACAATTTTTAAACGTCGTGAGAAAGTAACAAAAGGAATAATATGCTTTTTGAAGATTTACATGGGTATCTGGTGGATGGGGGGGGGGGGGGCAATCTTTTTCAAAACGTCCAATACGGCAGTCCGGGAGTAAATTATTGCGAAGTTAAATTATTATCGCAAAATAAAACTATTTTGTTTAATAAAAATTAATATCATACCGTAGTAAACAATTTTAAGTAAATTATCGGAGAAAATATGTAACAATTAACTCTACCTACATATTACATCAAACAATTTTCATAAATTTTTGGAGGAATAAATTAACGGATAGTGTTAAAAATTGACAAATTTTTGCTAATGCTAGTAAGAAAAACAAAATAATTAATGAAAACTAGTAAGCCATGGTAATCTGCATAATATTAGCTATCATATGGATACTTAAAGCGATGCCAACAGAAGCTGGAAACACCAAAAGAAGAAGCGACTGTCAGTCAATCAAATGAATTTGGAGCATATATACCTGAAAAGAAACCGAAGAAATATCCCATGGAAAAGTCACCGCTCTCGAGATCAAATCAGTCAATATGACTTTAGCAACATTAATTCCACCTCAGGCAACATGCAGACGAAAATTTTACGATCTTTGAAAAGGACGAATGATGACATTTGAACGTAAGAGGGGAAGAGTTAACACCATAAGCAACATTTGCCGTAATTTGATGCGATGCGACAACAATTTCTCCGTCAACCTGGAAAATACATTTCGGTTCCCAGGAAATTTCTGCTAACCACACGTCTGGTAATTTTAAGTTGGAGATATTTTACGTTTACAGAAACTTGTAACTCTATAACCGAGAAATAAAGGTGCAGGTAACCTGCCTGCTTAGAAATATATTTTTTTGAGGTTTTTCAAATAAATTTTATTAACTTATACAATATATTGATGTATCATAACAGGACTCTGATCACAAAAATTATTTCGATGGTTTACAGCTGGTTTTGTTTTGGAGCAGGTCCATGATGTAATGTTTGGCTTAGTTTCTTAAGGAAAACATTGATCATTATTTTATCATCGTTTTTTTTTATTTTTTTTTTCCTCAGGAGTTAACTACATTGAAATATAAAAAAACATAGTATCAAGTATATAATTATCATATCAAGAACAAAGATAAAAGCAACAAATAATTTAATTACATAGGTACTTGATACTATGCTTTTTTTTTATATTTCAGTGCAGTTAACTCCTGAACAAGTGAACAAGGGTATGTACTAATCAAGGCCCGAAACGTCGAGTAAAAAAAAAACGATAAAAAGAGAGTCGGAGTTTTCCTTATGAAACTAACCCAAACATTACAAAAATTATTTCATTTATATAAACTAAAATTTCGCTTAAAAACCTAATTCCATATTATAATAAAATGCAATTAAGTACAAATTGCATTTTATTATCAGGCACACATTCCATTCTCGTGATATGGATTCTTACCTACATACAGTGTCTTCTTCTTTCTTTTTATGTACACTGTACATACGTACGTTAGCTAATTCTTTAAATCTAATTGCATGTACATACATACAATTAATCTGGCCCTCTTAAAATTAATAACAATAGCAATGAGATAACAAAATTGCTAGCGCAATCTCCAGGGAGGTTTCTTAAAACCGTGGACCCGTGATTGTACAATATATATCGAAAACACAATGGATTATAATTTCTTATATAAGAAAAATCTGCTCTTTTTGTATCCAAAACGCAGTAGATCAAAATTTCTTATACTAACGAATATTGTTATCATTTTGATTTATAAACTAAGCATATTATAATTTCTGACATAACTGAAGTGCAGTTATCATTTTTACCATCGAGGAAGTCATTCCATTGATTCCTTTACTAAATTCGAGTTGTATGCGCTCTACCCCAGAGATCGACACACAAACTACAACAATAGTTGTTGTTTTTTTAATACTGTCATTAACAAAAGCTCATTCGAAATTAATTCAGTGGCTAGTCTTAAGGTCATCTTAGCGTGGCATTGGTAATGCAAGGCTTATACGCTGAATAGTTGCTTTGTGGTAGAAAACAAATGCATTGGTACCATGGCCGTTAAAGACAGGATAGAGAGGAATATGTTAAGATAAGG